>OX451739.1:929074400-930349257 GCA_948472305.1 Vicia faba
GATCTATCTGTCTATCTGTCTATCTATCTGTGTATCTGTCTATCTGTCTATCTATATGTCTGTCTATCTGTCTGTCTATCTGTCTGTCTATCTATCTGTTTATCTATCTATCTATATATATGTCTATCTGTCTATCTATCTGTCTATCTGTCTTTCTATCTATCTATCTATCTATCTATCTATCTATCTATCTATCTATCTATCTATCTATCTATCTGTCTATCTGTTTGTCTATATGTTTGTCTATCTATCTGTCTATCTGTCTGTCTGTCTATTTGTCTATCTATCTGTTTGTCTATCTGTTTGTCTATCTGTCTGTCTGTCTATTTGTCTGTCTATCTGTCTGTTTGTTTGTCTATCTGTCTGTCTATCTATCTGTCTGTCTATCTATCTGTCTATCTATCTGTCTATTTATCTATTTGTCTGTCTATCTGTATGTCTATCTATCTGTCTGTCTATTTGTCTGTCTATCTATCTGTCTATTTGTCTATCTATCTGTCTGTTTGTCTGTCTGTCTGCATGTATGTCTGTCTGTCTATCTATCTGTATGTCTGTCTGTCTGTCTGTTTGTCTGTCTGTCTGTCTATCTATCTGTATGTCTGTCTGTCTGTCTGTCTTTCTTACTGTCTATCTATCTATCTATTTATATCTCTACCTATCTATCTATCTATCTATCTATCTATCTATCTATCTATCTATCTATCTATCTATCTATCTATCTATATATATATCTATCTATCTATCTATCTATCTATCTATCTATCTATCTATCTATCTATCTATCTATCTATCTATCTATCTATCTATCTATCTATCTATCTATCTATCTATCTATCTATCTATCTATCTATCTATCTATCTATCTGTCTGTTATACCCCAAAATTTGCGCTCTTATTTCTCAAAGATTTTTCTCACAAAATTTCTTCTAAGTCAAGGTTGCACAAATTTGCTTCGATTAGGCGTCTAGCTTCCTTCGAGAAGGCTTGATTTAGGGGTTTTAATTGAGCACTTGACCTCCTTCAAGCTTGATTCAAATTCCCAAGCTACGATTGAAGCATTGGCCTCGACCGGGCATTTGTTTCCCTTTGAAACAACCTCCTTTGATTCAAAAGGGAAGGGCCTCTTGTTGGTGTCCTTCGATTCAGAAGTTAGTGGCTTCCTACTGGCTTCTTTAGATTAAGAAGGCAATGACTTTATGAAATTTTCCTTTGATTCAAAGTAGGGACCTCCTGCATGCAAGCTTCGATTACACCAATGACCCCTTACAAGTTGGCTTTTGGTGCACATGGCAATGGCCTCCTACAGCTTTCCTTCGATTTAGAAGGCGTTGGCTTCCTACTGGCGCCCTTCGATTGAGAAGACAAGTGCCTTCTCTACGCTTGCCTTCAATTCACAAGGCAGGAACTTCCTTCATGCCAACGGGCACAAGGCAATGGCTTCCTGCAGCTTTCCTTCAATTCAGAAGCCAACGACCTTCTGAAAGATTTCCTTCAATTCACAAGGCAGGGACCTCATGCATGCAAGTTTTGATTCCACTCTTGAAAACTTTCAACACACATAGTTTATGCACTATGACATACCTGGGTTCCCCTTTCAAAAGATACACAATTGACGCATTCGAAGGACAGACACATGGTCCATTCGAAGGACATATATTTGCCCCATTCGAAGGACATGTATTGGTGAATTTAAATGGGCATACGTGGGTGCTCCATTCGAAGGATATACCTTATTGTCCCATTCGAAGAAATTGCAAGTGATGCACACAAATGATGCATGTGGTCCCTTCAAAAGAACACACACATTGGTTCAAAATGAAGGATACACAAAGGACCCATTCGAAGGACACTGATTGGAAATAAATATTGTTGTCTGAAGAGGAGTTTGGTCGAAGGATGGATCTTGTTGGTCAAAATAAAAGAAATATTCTAAGATGCTTCCTGGCCAGAGTCCTATGTGCGGCAAGTCCAAGCCTGGTGCACTAGCCACAACACTCCAAAACTGCTGCACAGCAGTCCTTCTTACATTAGTGAATCCTTCGATTCACTCCCCAACTGCCGGATAACCAACCTTCGATTTATTCCCTAACTGCAATATAATAGTCATTCAATACACTCTCTAGACTGTTATATAATAACCTTCGATTCACTCACCACTATCACACACCCTCCTTTGATTCAGTAAATGCCCAAACAAAGAAGCAACTGAACTAGATTCAGGAAGGTTCCAACGAAGCTCTATCCACCACCAAGGAAGTCGCATACAGCTCATTTGATTGGAACTTCAAGAGGTAAGTTTCCTCTAAACTTGGAACTTTCTATTTAAATATTATTTGTACATATAAATAAAAGAAAAAATGAAGATATCCCATCTAAGAAGTTGACCGTGCCTTGACTTTCGATTCTCACTGCCTATATGTTGAAAATCTCAACCCTGACTAGTTAGACTTTGGATTTTGGTTCCAAATAAACTTGTGCTAACCCCTGGCCCGTAGCTTTCGAAAGTTACCTTTATTAGATTCATTTTTAAACTTTAGACAGGTTTTCTGTATCCTTGGATTTGCTAAACATTGAAGCCTTTTGAATCTCAACTTGGGAGCTTTGCATTCCTGCAATCGAAGGAGGGAGCTGTGCGCTTCAAACGTTCAGAAACAAGTTCATCTTGTACCCAATCGAAAGAATCAGAAAAAGGGTGAATCGAAGGGTGCATCTCACGCTGACTTCCAGACCCATATTGAAAGAGGCAAGAAAGCGTAGAATCGTAGGATGCATACTTGCTGGATCGAAGAACCTGTTTTCCCTTCTTTTATTTTGTTTTGTTTTTACATTTTCTTGTTGTTCAATATGGTTGTAATAGCGTAGGACTTTATTTTTCGCATTTTTACCGCTTTATATAAAATGCTAGTAATTAGGGTGTGTATGGAAAGATAAAAACAATACTTAGACCACCCTAAAATTAAAGAAAAAAAATGCATGCAAATCAAACACGTTATTCACACACATGCACCTCTAGGGTAACCTCACTTGTTGCCTCGGAAAATAGTCATGTCCCTCGAACATGGGCATTTTAATAAAGACCCTCGATAAAAAGATTGTAGTCCCTCGATGTCCCTCGATGTTGCTTTCGGTAAACGATCTAGTCCCTAACAAAATTGCTAAAACGTATCATAAGTTGCCTTCTATGACTATACAAACGACCCACGTTCGTCCCTTCACATCCAACGATGGGGCTTCTTATCAATCAATAGTAACATAGCAACATCTAAAGGAGGAGGAAAGGAACAAAGACCTTTTGAGTAGGTAGGACGCTCGTAGTTGCTTACTTGCTCACAACTAAAAAACATTTTTACACCAACACTTTCAATTGAAACATTTTCAAAAGACAAATCACTTTGTACGCATTCTTATAGAGACGAGAATCATTACAAAGGCATTTTTAAAAATCACTTTCAAAAACATCTTCCACAAACATATCTTTGAACTATTTTCAAAACCAACACTTTGTACGCATTCTTATATAGACGAGAATCATTACAAAGACGTTTTCAAAATATTTTCAAACCCACACCACAAAGCACATTTTAAAATAAAGCAAGTGATCGAGCAATGAACTAAGAGCCCGTAGATAACTACAGATGAAAAAGGTGCTAATACCTTCCCTTTTCATAACCTACCCCTCGAACTCAAGAAAACATATCTAAAGGTCTTTCCTGTTCTTTTCAACCTTTCCTTTGTTGGATAAATGAAAAGTTGGTGGCGACTCTAGCTATCCGCAACAATTGCGATCAAACGCAAAACACCCAAGTCAGTTCTCCCACCATATTACAGAACTGGAGACTCTTCTAGGGACTACTTATATGTGGGTTACCTTAGGGATAGATCACCTTTACTTGATTTCCTTATTTGACTAGCTTGCTTTGGGTCCTTGTTTGGGTTATTGTTAAAGATCCTACACACGGATCTGGGGCACCTTTTTAGGTAAGTAGCAATAAATCATAGAGGTTGTACGACGTGGACCGATATGGACAAAGTGATAGTTATGTTAGCGTGATACTCTGGCATGTACTAATGTTCCTTGAGTCAGTAAAGGATAACATTTAGGCTTCCTTATAGTGTCATTAAGCACTAACTGACCTTTAGAACCTTTAATTGACTCATCCTAAGCCACTAGAAAGTAGTGAGATGGCCGGCTTTGGTTCCGACCGAAGATTGGTTGATACTCGATACTACACTCATTGAGATTGGACTTTTGGGATATTCTGGCCACAATACTTTGGTGCTTAAGCTAGAACAATGCTTAAAAGAAAGTTCAGTGATTCGAGATCCCCTAGAACCCAATTACTTTCTAGGACAGGTTAAGACAACTAAACTTCAAGAGGGTACTTATCTATAAACTCTGTGCAAGCCTAAACCTAAGGACTTGTCTGCTTTGTGTGTATATGATTATTTGTAAAGACTTGCTTGCTTTGCATACTTATACATAACATCATGACATCATACCATAGCATTTTCAATAACCATTTCAAGGATCTCAAGGGCCTATGATGTAGGGTCATGCTGAACCAGACGTCCATCAAGGGGCAAGAGGATTCATTTTCCTCTAATCATATGCCGTCAAAAACTAAAGTACGATAACTTGAGTTAAAGGTTATGATCCACTTGACATGGTGAGCTTGATTCTTGTGGAAGGACATCCACCGTTACAAAGTTCTCCAATCAAAGCTGTGATCAAAATTCAACTTCTAACATTTTCTTGTGTTTACCCCACGAGATCCTTGAAAACATTGCATCCACATATCAGGATTGTCATCATAACAGGTTTTCCCCACACAGGTTTCTCATCTGCTCACTATTTATTTCAGTAGAGATTGATCTAGAACAAACTATCAAGGACATTCAGACTAAAAATGCTCAACTTCAAGAAATGTTCTTGAACCTATCCAAGGGGAGAGAAGAAGTGAGAGCACTCCTCACTAGGGGCATGGAAACAAAGAATCCTGAGGACAACAAGGATGACCAATTGGAACGACTATAAAATTAGATAGCCACAATGAAGATCCAGATGATAGGATAAATGGTAGGCTAGAAGGCTCTTATCCAAAACTCGGCTCAGGGACAAGAAGAGCTGAGAACCCTTGTCAACAAGCTTCATCAAGACGGATACAACCGTATGAAATAAATAGTCAAGGCTGGAGATCAAGTCTTTAATCAGTCTCTGATGAGATAAGAAGTTGGCTTGGTGGAGAGTAAACCTTTCCAAATTGCTGCTACGTCACGAGCCCAACAACAACCTCACCAACGTCAATGGGGAGATCAGCAAAGGTAAAACAAGCCCGAGAGACAGTTTACCAAAATTAACATGTCACCGTCTCAAGCATTACAAAACATGTCGGGGAAGAATATAATTAAGTTGATAGGACCTCATCCAAACCCCAAAACTTCTTCTCCTAACTACAATCCCGATGCAAGGTGTGTCTATCATTCCGAAAATCCTAGGTATGATACAAATGATTGTTGGGCACTGAAGTACAAGATTCAAAACTAGATCGACGTAGGAGTATTGGAATTCGCACAAGATGGTCAACTGGAGTTCTTCTGTCATCCTCAAAAACATACCATCTGAAGTGACCAATTTAGGCGGAGAAACTTTTGTTTATTTGAATTTTCAATTGTAATTTCTTTTGCTTGTTTGAACACTTATCTATTAATGTTAAACTTAGTTTTATTAATGCATTGCATATGTTTTTCTTGAATTAATCCATTCATTTTCACTCTATTTAAACTATGGTTTTTACTCCCTTTATGATATTTGTGATACGGTAGGAGAATTGACTTGAGGGTTTTGCGTTTGATCGCAAATGTTGCGGTTAGCAAGAGTCGCCATCGACTTTTCTTTTATCCAAAAGGAAAGGTGAAAAAGCACAGGAAGTACCTTTGAGATTATTTCTTGAGTTTGGGGGGTAGATTATGAAAAGGGAAGGTATTAGCACCCTTTTCATCCATGGTTTTCCATGGGCTCTTAGTTACTTGCTAGATCACTTGTTTTTTTGTTTGAAATTGTGCTTGGTGTGGTTTTTTAAAGTATTTTGTAAATAGGTCATTGTTTAGGCAATCTTTGTAATGATTCTTGTTTGTAAGAATGTATACAAATATGTTTGATCTTTTGAAAATGTTTTCAAGTTTGTAAGATATTTGAAAGTGTAGGTGTTTGTTTTGAAAATAGCAAGGATGTTTGTTTGAAATTGAGCAAGTAATTAGGAGAATTCTACCTACTCAAAAGTCTTTCTTGTTTATTTTCTTTTCCTTTGACATTGTTATCTTACCATTGATTTGGTAAGTAACCCTATCTTTGAATGTAAACGGGACGGGCGTGGGTCATCGTATAACCATGATTAGCAATGTTAGGAGGTATCTTAGCATTCTTTTTTAGGGACAAAGATCATTTGTAAGGTAACTTAGATAGCGTCGTTTAGGGACTATGATCTTGTATTTGCTTGTTTTTGCTAAGGTACCTTGCATGCGTAATATGGTCATTTTTTAAAGGCAACCAAGTGGATTTACCCTAGGGGTGCTTGTGTGCAAGTGTATCATTTTCATGCTTGTTTTGGTCTTGAATTAGGGTTTTATAGGTTTTAGTCTTTCCATACAAACCCTAATTACTAACATGTTATATAAAAGCGATAAATTGCGAAATTTAAAGTTACTACGCTATTACAACATTTGTGGGGAGGGGGTGTACAAATTCATGAATGGGGATTGCAAGAATTTAAACCTAATTAGTCTATTACAACCATATTGAAATTGACCAAATGTACAAAAATAAAGGTAAAAAATGCAAGAATATGAATGTAAAGAAATATGATTTTGTTTGTTTTTTTTTAAGAAAGGGTTTTGACCTAATTAAGTGAGATGATTAATGAAAAAATAAACAAAATCTAAAACCTAAATTAATTAGGAGGGAAATTAAGTTAAAAATGTTTTTTAGGGTTTTTATGAAAAGATTTTAAGTTAAATAAAACTAATATGAAAATTAATTAATCAAAATAATCCTAAGTTCTAAATTAATATTAACTAAGAAAATAGATAATTAAACCTATGTCTAAATATTTATTAACAAAAAGGAAATTAATTTATTTAAGAAAATATTTTTAGTCCTTTTGTTTTTATAAGTAAAATAAAATGAAATATATAAGTGCAAATAATAAATAAAAATATTTTTGGATTTTTATTAATAAAAATAATAATAATAATAATAATAATTATAATAGTGAAAATAATAAAAGAAAATATGAAATGAAAATAAAATAAAAAGAGAAAATGAAATAAAGGAAATAATTGGCTAGGGGGTGCAAAAGTGAAACTGGGGTTAGGAGTCAGCAAAACTGGAAGGCCCGGCATAAGGGCCCAAGCGCTGCAAAAAAAGGCACAAAAATGTTTAAAAAAATAAGTGAAAAAATGCAAAAGGTCACGCTAGGGCTTGAACCTAAGACCTAAGGGTGACAGGCGCGTGCTTTAACCACTAGGGTGGTGATACATCCGTTAACTTGTGTGAAAGGATAAATATATAACACAAAACGCGCCCTGATTACACTTCATCTTCAACCTCCAACCAAAGGATCTGTAACTTGCTCATTTCTCAACTATTTGCAAAAATGTAAACATGAAAATTGCTCCATTTTGTCACACGAATTCAACCTTATAAATATCATAAGCTATAAATCAAAGATGAATGAGAATTTCTAAAAGTACCAAATTCTGACCTAAATATTTCAACAAGTTCAAACTCAAAATTCTCCTAGCTCAATCAAAATAAATGAAATCTATGGACATGTATAGTTTCAGGGAAATGATGTCTACATTTTATCTTCACAAATGCAAGCCTAACAATGCCTAAATATGAAGATAGAAGTTCAAGAAAAATACCTCAAAACTGGAAATCGTGAAATGGATTTGAGCTTGTTTCAGGCAGTGATGATGATCAGGTTAGCTTCCTTGGACCTCTAGGAAGCTAATGCAATGGCTGGCTTGAGCTGAGGGTGGTTGGAATGGTCTAGAGAAGTCCAACTGTGATTCTCTGTTTTTGAACTTGGAAATAGATGAATATGGTGTTACAGTCGTGTAACAGGGATAGGGATGGCTTATGTATGATATTTTGAAGCTTTTGGAGGCAAAAGGCCAGGAAACGCACGAGTGAAATGGAAGTTTGAAGTTCTTGGTCAGAATATGCAACAATGGTGGTTTGTGATGCAGTTTTGAGTTTTAGAAGTTTTTCAGGGCTTCTCCATTCATGTGTTATCTTGCAAATAGTGTATGTATTTATAGGCAAAAGGTCTTTTGTCTTATAACAAGTCAGATTTTGAAAATCAAATGTTGTAGCATCTTTCTTGTTTTGGAAGCAAAGATGAAATGTCTTGTTTAAAGGCAAAGTACAGGGCTGCATAGAGTGGTTAGTACTTTGGACATGCTTGCTTTTAGTTTATAGGCTTTGTGTGTGCAGAAAGAACAAGTTCAATGCTCAAGGAGAGTGGACTTTGTGATTAAAGCCACTTTTCAAGAATAAAAATGGTGCCTTTCTTCCAAAAATAGAAATGCAACTTGGATATGTTAGAACATAGTTTGATTCTACAACCCTTAATTAGAGTTTTGATGATAACAAACACAAAGAACAAATATGCACTCTAAAATTGTGCTACTGTGTATGCAGAAGTTCTGACCAAAGTAGCATCAGAAGTTAAGCTATAGCAGCTTTCTTGCTGAGGTAATCAGAATCTGCGCTGAAGAATGATGATCAGAACCTGCGCTGAAGTGAAGAATACTCGAATTCTGAATAGAAGGTTCATATACAATCAGATTCTCACAACTCTAAGTCATAAATGTTCTGAAGAAATTGCAGCATACAAGATTGTAAGATTCTGAAGCATTACTATTCAATCAAGACAGCATCACATGCAACAGCTTCATTCAGACAAGAATCTTCTCAATATGGAAATAGCTTAAATGTCCATTATCATGGTTTATGTTGGACAAGATTCCATTGCCTATATAAACAAGCTAAGAGGACAAATCATTCACGATTTTACAACACAACGGTAATACATCTAAAAACGCTACAAGCTTACATACTCTTTTCACGCTCAAAATTGTGTAAAATATCACAGTTGTGATAACTGTTTTTGTAAAGAAAAACAACGATACACAGAATTCTTTTATCTTGATTAAGAAAGTTTTTCCTTGAGATTAACCGGGTTGTGGTTGTACTCAAGAGGACTTTGAGAGTTGTCAAAGTAGTGATTGTAATCAGTTTTTGATTAGTGAATTAAGTCCTCGTTGGAGAGAGGCGAAATCACCTTGTCGGATGGACTGGAGTATTTTGAGATCAAACAAACCAGGATAAAAATATTGTGTCTTTGTGCATTTGATTTTAAGTTTTCAATTCAACCCCCCCCCCCCCCCTTCTTGTGTTTTTCACTTCTTCAATTGGCATCAGAGCGCCTGGTTCTGAGTTTATACACTTAACCGTGTCAGTATAAGATCCAAGCTTCAGAAAAACACTATGGTGGGACCAAGCCAAAAAATCAGCAATGACTATCATGAGGACAAGAACAAAATCAGTGGCCCACCTCTAGTCTTTGATGGAGAAAATTTTGACTACTGAAAAGACAGAATTAAGAGCTTCTTTCTGGCCCATGATGCTGATCTATGGGACATGGTAATTGATGGATACACACATCCAGTGGATGAAAGTGGTCAGAAGATAGACATAAAAGGATGTCTGACCAACAAAAATGTTATTTCAGAAATCATCACAAAGCCAGAACAATACTTCTCAGTGCTATCTCATATTCAGAATATGAGAAAATCTTAAACAGAGATACAACCAAAAATATGTTTGACTCTCTGAGAATGACGCATGAAGGCAACATACAAGTCAAAGAAACCAAGGCCCTTGCGCTCATTCATAGGTATGAAGCATTCAAGATGGAATGTTCTCAAGATTCAAGATCCTCGTTACTGGGCAGAAGGTTCTTGACAAAGGATATTCTACTGTTGATCACGTAAAGAAGATCACCAGAAGTCTACCCAAGCAATGGAGGCCAATGGTCACAGCACTTAAGCTAGCCAAAGACCTCAACAAGATATCTCTGGAGGAACTTGTCAGCTCCCTCAGAAGTCACGAGATAGAGCTAGAAGAAGATGAGCCTCAAATTCAAGGTAAGACACTAGCATTAAAATCTAACAAAAAATCAGATTCTAAGGTTTTGCAGGCTATGGAAGAAACCTCTGATGGATCCTCATCAGAAGAAGATGAATTGTCTCTCCTCTCCAGAAGGGTGAGTCAACTGTGGAAGCAGAGACAAAGGAAATTCAGATATCCTAGAAGATCAAAGAATCAAAATGAATCCTCCTCCAGATACAGAAAGTCTGAGTCTTCCTCTGGACATAGAAGAACTGAAGGTTCTTCAGGACATAGAAAGTCAAATAACAAGGACATCATCTGCTATGAGTGTAATGAGCAAGGAAACTAAAAAAGTGATTGTCCAAGGCTTCATAAGGAGAAGCCCAAAAAGAAGTTCTTCAAGGAGAAGAAGAAAAGCCTCATGGAAACATGGGACAATTCAGACACTTCTGATGCTGACTCAGAGTCAGATGATGAAAGAGCAAACATAGCTTTCATGGCAAACGTGTCAGAAGGCGGTGAAGCTTCTGGTTCAGACTCAGAGTTAGACAATGAAAAGGTATTCCCTAACTTCACTATTAATTTTACTATGGTTGAACTTGCAGAAAGTCTAAATGAAATTCTGGAAAGGTATCAGCAAATCAGAGTCAAATTCAAGAACCTAAAAAGGGATTTTGTTTCTGACTCTGAAAAGACTGAGAGTCTCAGATTAGAGAATTCTGAGTTAAAAGAAAAGGTTTCAAAATTAGAAAATGATTTGCAAAACTCTCAGAAGGAAATAATCTCAGATACTCCCAGTAATGCTGATGAGATCATCAAAGAGTATGATCACAACTTTCAGAAGTTTCTGGTTAAAAACATAGATAGAATCAAGATGGCTTCAATGATCTATAGAGTTAGCAGGAATGGCAGAAAAGGGATAGGATATCAAGGTAAGGTATCTACACCTAAGAAAGTCATGGACCTAGTCATAAAACGTACACCACTTAAATCACACTTCATATATAGGCACACACACGACCTAAAATACACTAGTAATGATTACTCTGTCAAACCAAAATTCAACCAGAATTTTGGTAAAACTAACAAACCAGGACCCAAGAAGATATGGGTACCTAAGGACAAAATTATATATGTAGCAGATATCTTTAGCAACAAGGCTAAAACACCAGTCATGGTACCTGGACTCTGGATGCTCTCGACACATGACGGGAAGAAAGAATATGTTCCAAATCCTGGAACTTAAACCTGGAGGCTACGTGGGCTTTGGAGGAAACCAAAGAGGAAAGATCATTGGCTCTGGAACAGTAGGTAATGGAAATCTTCCCTCTATAAATAATATGCTATTAGTTGATGGATTAATGCATAACTTGTTATCCATAAGCCAATTAAGTGATAACGGCTATGATATAATCTTTAATCAAAATTCATGCAAAGTTGTTAGTCAGAAAGATGGAACTATCCTTTTTAATGGAAAGAGGAAAAACAACATTTATTAGATAAAACTTTCTGAACTAAAAAGTCTGAATGTAAAATGTCTTCTCTCTGTTAACAACGAGCAATGGGTCTGGCACAGAAGATTGGGGCATGTTAGTATGAGAATAATATCTCAGATTAACAAACTCAATCTGGTCAGAGGACTTCCTAATTTGAAGTTCAGCTCAGATGCTCTGTGTGAAGCATGTTAGAAAGGCAAATTTGCAAAACCTGCTTTTAAATCTAAAAATGTTGTTTCCGCCTCTAAGCCATTAGAACTTCTGCACATAGACTTATTTGGACTAGTAAAAATTGTGTATGTTAGTGGCAAGAAGTATGGGTTAGTGATTGTAGATGACTATAGCAGATGGACATGGGTAAAGTTCTTAAGACACAAGGACGAGTCACACTCTATGTTCATTTCATTCTGTAACCAAGTTCAGAATGAAAAGGATCTTAAAATTGTCAAAGTCAGAAGTGATCATGGTGGAGAATTTGAAAATAAAAATTTTGAATCATTTTTTAATGAAAAAGGCATCTTGCATGACTTCTCTTGTCCTAGAACTCCCCAACAAAATGGAGTTGTAGAACGAAAGAACAGAACACTGCAAGAAATGGCCAGAACCATGATCAATGAGACTAACATTGCTAAGATCTTCTGGGCAGAAGCAATTAATACAGCGTGTTACATTCAAAATAGAATCTCTATAAGACCTATTCTGGAAAAGACTCCATATAAACTGTGGAAGAACAGAGAGCCCAACATTTCTTATTTCCATCCATTTGGATGCACTTGTTTCATTCTGAATACTAAAAATTATCTGAACAAGTTTGACTCTAAAGCACAAAAGTGTATTATGTTAGGATACTCTGAATGCTCAAGAGGGTACAGAGTATATAATACAGAAACACATATTATTGAAGAGTCAATCAGTGTTAGATTTGATGATAAGCTTGACCCTCAAAAGTCAAAGCAGGATGAATTCTTTGCAGATATAGAAGTTGAATTCACAGGTACTGAAGACAACTCATCGGAAGTTCTCAACAGAGACGCTCCAACAACTTCAGAAAGAAATGTTACAAGCAATCCAGCACTTTCTGTTGACCAACTCTAGAAAAGGTTTTCCATAAGCAGCATACTCACCCAGAAGATAAGATCCTGGGAAAGAAGGACGATCCAATCAGAACAAGATCAACATTCAGAAACTCTGAAGAATCCCTCATGGGACTGGTCTCTCTGATTGAACCAACCAAAATTGATGAAGCTCTTCTGAACAATGACTGGATTCTGGCAATGCAGGAGGAATTAAATCAGTTCACCAGAAATGATGTATGGGATCTAGTTCCCAAACCAAAAGGATTCAACGTCATTAGAACAAAGTGGGTGTTCAGAAACAAACTGAACGAGCAAGGAGAAGTCATCAGAAACAAAGCACGAATGCTGGCACAAGGTTATAGTCAGCAAGAGGGGATAGACTATACAGAAACCTTTGCTCCATTCGCCAGGTTAGAATCTATCAGACTCTTAATCTCATTTTCTATAAACAATGGCATCACTTTGTACCAGATGGATGTCAAAAATGCATTCCTAAATGAATACATAAATGAAGAGGTATATGTGCACCAACCCCCTGGGTTTGAGAATTCCAAACACATATAATATGTTTTCAAACTAAAGAAGTCACTTTATGGTCTGAAACAAGCTCCCGGAGCTTGGTATGAAAGACTAAGTAACTTCCTGTTAGAAAAGGAATTCACCAGAGGGAAAGTGGACACAACCTTGTTCTGTAAGACATTTAAGAATGACATTCTAGTGTTTCAGATTTATGTAGATGACATCATATTTGGATCCACTAAACCTTCTCTGGGGTTTGCTAAGTGCATGCAGGCAGAGTTTGAGATGAGCTTAATGGGGGAACTCAAATTCTTTCTGGGTATTCAAATAAACCAAACCTCAGAATGAACTTACATTCATTAGAGCAAATATATCAGAGAAATTCTGAAGAAATTTGATCTCTCAGAATGTAAGCCCTCAAAGACTCCAATGCACCCCACGTGCATTCTGGAAAAGGAAGGGGTAAGTAAAAAGGTAGAACAGAAAATCTATAGAGGTATGATTGGCTCTCTCCTTTATCTGACGACTTCAAGGCCTGATATTTTATTCAGTGTTTGCTTATGTGCTAGATTCCAATCAGATCCTAGAGAATCTCACTTAACTGCAGTTAAGCGAATTTTCAAGTATCTGAAATGTACTACTAATCTAGTTTTGTTTTATAGAAAATCCAATGAATACAGCTTAGTAGGATACTGTGACGCTGATTTTGCTGGAGACAGAGTAGAGCGTAAAAGCACTTCTAGAAGCTTCCAGTTTCTGGGAGACAATCTGATCTCATGGACCAGCAAGAGACAGTCCACAATAGCATTGTCAACAACAGAAGCTGAATACATAGAAGCTGCTGGATGTAGCACTCAAATGCTCTGGATGAAAAGTCAACTTGAAGACTTCAACATATTTGAGAGTAACATTCCTATCTTCTGTGATAACACTTCAGCTATATGTCTCAGTAAGAATCCTATTTTGCATTCTAGGGCTAAGCATATAGAAATAAAACATCACTTTATTAGGGACTATATTCAGAAAGGAATTCTTACCTTAAAATTTATTGACACAGGCCATCAATGGGCTGATGTATTTACAAAACCCCTTTCTGAAGATAAATTCAATTTCATTCTGAAACATCTCAGCATGAAGTTATGCCTAGAATAAAATGTTTTATTTGCATATCTTAACCCTCAGAACTTTATTGTTTTCTGTGAACATCTGATCAACTTGTCTTCAGAAGTTAGAAGTACAGTTACCTCAGAATATAGTCGTGCAGTTCACATCATCAAACATTTGTCATCCTCTCACAAGCTACCTTTTGAGGCTGAACACGCATTCAAATTCTAAAGGGTCCAAGGCTCTGATTGGATGCATTGAGACACTTTTCAGTGGTAAATGTTCAATATCTTTCTAAATCCCCTAATCTCAGGTCTCATTAATGCATATAATCATCACTTATTTTCTTGCTTACTGACTACATTTTCAAAAAAAAACCTATATAAACTCAACTTAGTATTTCATTCATTCACATTTTACTCTCTTCTATATTCTCTCTTGTTCCAAGTTTCGTTTTCAAAAAAAAACTTTTCCATTTTCTTCAAAGAACCCGTGTGAACAATGGCATCATCATCAAGTCTCAAGAATCTCACTGCTCCTAAATCTTCATCAACAGAACAATATGAAGAACCCATTAGAACGCTTCTTACTTCTGTTGACAACCTGGAAGTTCTCTCTGAGTTGATCATTGATTTTGAAATTTTACAAGAAAATGGGTTTAATCTCTATGAAGACGTAACTGCACAGGGTTGGAACATATATTTTGATTGTCTGTTGGGCCCAAAGTTTCCCATTCTCGTCAAAGAGTTCTAGATTCATGCTACCTCATCCAACCACCAAGTTACATCGTATGTTATGGGAAAGAAGATAGTGATAACAGAAGATTTAATTGGGAAACTCATTGGATACAATGTTGGTGGAGTTAGATGCATTGATATGGCTGATAGATGTTCTGGCCTAAAATCTATTGCCAAGGAAATCTTCACTTCTGGATAGCCATCCAGCAAGATCAGAATTGAAGGATCATCATAGAATTTAGGCTAGAATAATTTTGGGATGTATCAATCACAGGAAGCCTACAAGCTCTCCTTATTACATCAATATTGATCAGCAGTTTCTGATTTACTTCATTCCAAAGCAGACCAAGATAAACCTTCCACACTTTCTCTTCAACCATCTCAGAACAAGTGTGAAAGAGACAAGAGAAGAAGAAAGAACTAAGAGGGATTGGATTCCTCTAGGCAGATTGATTTCATATATTCTAACAGAAAACAGGCTGATAGAACATCTGACAGAGGCTCAAGAAATAAGCACTCTGGAAGCAACCGCTGGGAAACCTTTGAATGCCAAGAATCTGAAGAAAATGAAGATTATTGAGAACATTAAGAGGGAATCAGCTATTGCTTCTCCTGAGGCCATCACTTCTAGGAGAATCCCTCTGAAGGATTTTCCACTATTTTCTGAAATAGACGCCTCTCCAGAAATTATAGTGAGATACCTTGAAGCTTGCAAGGCTGATGGGACTATTCTAGAAATCAACATCCAAGATCTGCACAAGCCAGCTCCAGAGGTTGTGCTAAAGAAATCCAAAAAGAGGAAAGCAACACGAGAAGTATCCTCTCAGAAGACACCTAAAGCTGCGAAAAAGAAAGGTAACCCATATTATATTTCTGTTATAGAATCAATAGTTGCTCTAACATCTGAAACCATTCCCCCTCAACCAACATAAAATCCTTCACCCCAAACATTTGAGAATTTTAACATAGAGTTTGACCCATCTGTAAATCTTGGAAACTTTTTGAATGAACCTCACTCCCCCAATCAAAATCCAAAACAAAATTCAGAACATCATCAACCAGAACTTGCAAAAGTTCTATCTGACATTGAACTGTTTAATCAAGACTTTTCCTCTCCAATACCAGAAAACCTAAACTCTTAACAACAACAAGAAAATCCACAACCACACTCTCCTCAACCAGAACATCTGAACCTCAACTCACCACAACCAGAAAATAGACACACACTCTCTCTCTCTCTCCACCTTCTGAAAACCCATCCTCTGAAATTCCTGAACCAGAAACTCAACACGCTACCGCAAACCAATCTGAAGACTCTCCTTCAGATTCTGATACCACTATCCCAATCCCTGGAATAACAGAACCCCTTATGGTTCACTTACATCTCACTATTCATGATATTCCAGAAATCCCTTCACCATATGAGTATACACCACCAAACACCCCTAACACACCAATTCTAATTTATGACTCTTTCACTCCTTCACCCATCAACCATCCAGCTGGCAACCTCAGAATTGTCATTGATCCATTAGTGTTGGACCGACTAGCTTCCACCTCAAACAAAATTGCCATTCCCAAATATAAACCAACCGCAACCAAATCAGATGTTGGTAAGAGTCTGTTGATTTTTGAAACAGAAATGCAGGAATGGATCAATTCTTTGAAGCAAGCAAGCCAAGAGATTTCTAATCTTGCTGTTTCTGATTCTCTGTAGGAAAGATTCAGAAAATGGCTCAACTCTGAAACTCAGAAGCTGAAAGAATTGGGCTATCAAAGGGCTCAGCAGAACTTCAGTGATCAGCTGAAAGCCTTCCAAGATCAAGTTCTAATCCAATGGTGCGAGAAATAAATTCTTTCGCTAGATAATGCTCCCTGGAAAGAGCACCATCCTTCAGAAGTTGCTGAACCAGATTCTGATAGTCTCTCTCTCTCTCTCTCTCTCTCTCTGAATACTGCTCCTGAAAACATGATTGAAACAGAAGAAGTGGTTCAATCAAAAGAGGCTGCAGAATGTTCTGAACAACATGCAACCCCTGAAGATACACCAGCTTTATCTCTAGTCATGCAAACTCTGGAAGAGTTGAAGAAAGAGAGTGCATTAATCCATGCCAGACTGGATAAGCAAGAGGATACAAACAAAGAGATCAAGGTTATTCTGGATAAATAAGAAGATACTACAAAAGAAATCAAAGACATTATGGGAAAGTAGGACGAATCAAGCACTCAGATCAAGAGCTTGTTGGAAGCGTTGTTCACACGTCTTCCCCCTCCTTCTTAGATTTTCTTTAAAAACAGTTTATCTGTAATTTTTTTCTTTACCTTCTTGTTTCTGAAACTTGTCATTGCATTCTGTTTTCAATATAATTCATCTTTTTAACTCTGATTATATTGCTTTTTGATACCTGACAAAAAGGGGGGAAAAGTAAAATATTTTCAATAACAGTATACTGGGACAAAGTCTCAAACATTCTGAATATTTTAAGCTCTACTTTCTGAAAAGCTTGAACAGGAACACAATTTGATAAGAACAGAAGGAGATGCATCCAAATCTCTGGCGAGAAGGAACTTTAGGGAACTAATCAACCCAGGGGGAGTCTCTCTTAAGTTTTTTGTTCTATATTTTTCATTGAAAATTCTAGTTTTTTTCATTATCAAAAAGGGGGAGATTGTTAGAACATAGTTTGATTCTACAACCCTTAATTAGAGTTTTGACGATAACAAACACAAAGAAAAAATATGCACTCTAAAATTTTTCTACTGTGTATGCAGAAGTTCTGACCAAAGCAGCATCAGAAGTTAAGCTATAGAAGCTTTCTTGCTGAGGTAATCAAAATCTGCACTGAAGGATGATGATCAGAACCTGCGCTGAAGTGAAGAATACTCTGATTCTGAATAGAAGGTTCATATACAATCAGATTCTCACAACTCTAAGTCATCAATGTTCTGAAGCAATTGCAGCATACAAGAATGTAAGATTCTGAAGCGTTACTATTCAATCAAGACAGCATCACATGCAACGACTTCATTCAGACAAGAATCTTCTCAATATGGAAACAACATAAATGTCCATTATCACGCTTTATGTTGGACAAGATTCTATTGCCTATATAAACAAGCTAAGAGGACAAATTGTTCATGATTTTACAACACAACGACAATACATCTAAAAATGTTGCAAGCTTACATACTCTTTTCACGCTCAAAATTGTGTAAAATATCACAGTTGTGATAACTGTTTTTGTAAAGAAAAACAATGATACACAAAATTCTTTTATCTTGATTAAGAAAGTTTATCCTTGAGATTGACCGGGTTGTGGTTGTACTCAAGAGGACTTTGACATTGTAATCAGTTTTTGATTAGTGAATTAAGTCCTCGTTGGAGAGAGGCGAAATCACCTTGACGGGTGGACTGGAGTAGTTTGAGATCAAACAAACCAGGATAAAAATATTGTGTCTTTGCGTATTTGATTTTAAGTTTTTCAATTCAACCCCCTCCCCCCCCCCCCCCCTTCTTTTGTTTTTAACTTCTTCAGGATAATGGTTCAAATGCTTGGATAATGGCTCCATATGTTGCATAAACATTTAATTATCGAGTGACAATCAAGTTTGAGGCCTGAAAAGCAAAGATTATGCAGCCTAGCATGGATTTGGTTCAAGTGTTCATCAAAAATGACTTGTAATTCAAGTGACTAAACCCTAACTTCATCTCTTCGATTCTCCCTACTCAAGAATGATCTCAAGGAGTTCTTGGACATTTTGGAAAGCTTGCAATGTGCTCTATGACCCATCTTTGAATTTCTTTTGAAGATTCCCCTTAGAACTATATGAAAATGTGCCATGAAGTTGGGTCAAAATCCTGACCAAATTAGGGCAAAATTTCACTAAGTGTTTAGTTTCATGACCACATGTTCATAAAATTATAACTTGAGATCCAATAATTTTTGGAAGGAGTTGTGTAAAGAAAAGTTGGAGATTTCATGGAGATCTACAACTTTCAGGTTGGAAGTTTCTCTTGAATCATCTTGTATCATGGTGAAAATTTTGTTCAAAGTTATGAAAAAACAAGAAATTTTGACTTTTCAAAATGAAATCTTGACTTTTTGATTTATTGATGAATAAGTTTCATATTTTGACATGTTTTGATGAATTATGATCTTTGGCACTTGAATTTGACCAAAAAAGTCAAAGTTTGACTTTTCAGTATACAGTTGACTTTTGATCAGTTGACTGAAAAATTCATCTGTCAATCCAATGGACTTGTAATTTTTTGAACCATGCCATTAGGTAAAAATGATGCAATTGGACTCTTGAGATCATTCCTTAAACCAATTGACCATTTTCTAAGTCAAAAATCAGAAATTGCCTCTTCTCAGTCAAAACCCTAATTTTGACCATTTTGACCTTTTGGAGATTTGATCAAATTTCTTGAGGAGTTGTGGTCCAACCATGATCAAATGATACATATAAGTTTAAAATGTAGATATGGATCAAAAATTATGAAGTTTGACTGTAAATTGGCCATGGTTGACTTTTTCTCCAATACAGCTGATTTTTAGGTCAATTGCTCAAATGACTGAGCAAAAATGTGATTCAAAGCTTGAAACTTGACATGAGTAATCTTGAGGGTCCATAATTATCCATGAAAGTCATATGGAGAATTGGAAGATCAAATATCCTTGTGCAAACTCAAACCCTAATTTTGGTCATTAGTGTCTAAGGAGGTGTCTTGAGCTGATCAAACCCTAGTGCAGTCTTGGGTCAAGGGAGATCTTGTGAGCAAATTCTTGATAAATGAGAGGGAAAGTTTTGTGGTACAACATCTTCCCCTGTTCAATCTTCTTAAGCCTGAAGAGTTAGATTGGCATATTTTGCCATTCGTGACCCGAAGGTGGAAGATGATTGGACACTAGAGTGCCCAGAAATTTGCACTTGGCGATGTGATGGTAGAGGGAATGGGCTTAAAGATGCAATTTGGAGAAGTGATAGAAAGCTGTTGGAGATGAGCTTGTAGATGCCATCCAAAAGTGATTGCTGAATGGTAATTTGTAAGCTGAAAGAATGAGTATCAGAATGGCGTCCGGGTCTGGGGCGTATCTGTACTGTATCTGAGAGTTGAATATGAATGAGTGTCAGGATGGAATCCGTGTCTGGAGCGTATCTGAACTGTATCTGAAAGTTGGATCTGAATGAGTATCATAATGGCATCCGTGTCCGGAGTGTATCTGAATTATATCTAAAAGTTGGATGAGTTTTAGGATGGCATTCGTGTTTGGAGCATATCTAAACTGTATCTGAAGATTGGATCTGAATGAGTGTCAGGATGGCATCCGTGTCTGGAGCGTATCTGAACTGTATTTGGAAGTTGGATCTGAATGAGTATCAGGATGGCATCCGTGTCTGGAGCATATCTGAACTGTATCTGAAATATTTGAACATTGTTAATGGTAGCTGTTTGATTAATCTTATCCTGAAAAAGATAAAATGTTAGCTAACATGCAATTTTTATGTTGTATGAAATGCATAGTATAATGCATTCTTGTTATCAATGTTTATGATATATGGATGCAATGTATGTGTATGTGAGCTAGTTTGCTGCACTGCTGTTGGATTGGGGAAAATAAATCCTTGACTCCTACTGAGGAATATGGAGTATAAGTCTTCATGTTGTGAAGTATAAGTGTTGATGAATTTCTGCTTGGAGAAATAAACTCTTGTTGTAAGAGAAATGTCGTGTACTGCTTGAAAAATCTTATATGGGGAATTCGGAGAAATTTGACGACTTCTACTGGGGATTGATAACTAAAAGCTCTGTTCTGCTGGGGATTAAACTGCACACTGCGGGGAATTATGGGAATAACTTAGAGAGATTTCCCTATCTCTTAAAGCCATTAGTGATTGTCTTTCTATTTTGTTTATTTATAAACAGTAATTATGTTCAAATTCATATGTTCAAAAATGAATCATTGGACGTGTTTGTAAACAAAACACAAGAGTAAAGAAAAAAACCCAGATAGTTTTGCACTTTCAAAGGGATATCTTTGTATTGACTTTGAGTAAGTACTTTTGTACAATGAGACGAACATTCTAGTAAGAGAATGTTGTCGTAAAAAAATGAAAACTTTGATACAAAGAA
Organism: Vicia faba; assembly: GCA_948472305.1. Classification (NCBI taxonomy): domain Eukaryota; kingdom Viridiplantae; phylum Streptophyta; class Magnoliopsida; order Fabales; family Fabaceae; genus Vicia; species Vicia faba. Next base: position 929,095,646 of record OX451739.1, read on the forward strand.
AAGATAGTTATGTGCAATAATCCCATGGGGGTCCCATTCTGCTATAGCCTTCGTATCTCCGAGCATCTTGTCTATTTGTTGCCTCGTCCGAAGATGATTTAATTGATCAGAACCTCTAAGTTTCCAGGTTGTTCGTAAGGTGATCCAACGGGGCATAGTCATACGCTTTAATTCCCTAACTTTTGCCTGGACCGCCCTTTCGGGTTTTCAGTCCACCGGGATACCCTCTTTTGCCTAAGTCGCCCTTTCGGGTTTTCAACTTGTCGGGTGTAAAGATTTTTTGTTTTTATCCCTAATTTTTTCCCGAACCTTTTTGGTTCGCTGGGATGCCCTTGTTTTTCCTAGGTGTGTAAACCTAGCGGGTCTCTTATGCGTAGTATCTTTTGTTTATGTCGGTGTTCGCAGGGTGTGGCAGGTCGTCGCCATCCATGGTAGTCAAGATCATTGCTCCACCAGAGAATATGTTTTTGATTACAAATGGTCCTTCGTATGTAGGAGTCCATTTGCCCCTAGGGTTACCTTGCGGCAATATGATACGTTTGATCACCAGATCTCCAACTTGATACACTTGGCGTCTGACCTTTTTGTTGAAAGCCTTGATCATCTGTTTTTGATACATTTGACCATGGAAAACAGCAGTAAGCCTTTTCTCGTCAATCAAGTTTAGTTGATCAAGTCGAGTCTGGATCCAATCTTCTTCATTCATCCCTGCATCCTTCATAATTCTCAGAGAGGGGATCTGGATCTCAATAGGCAAGACAACTTTCATGCCGTACACCAAAGAGTAGGGTGTTGCCCCGGTTGATGTGCGAGCTATGATATGATACCCGTGGAGAGCAAATGGTAGCATCTCATGCCAGTCTTTGTATGTGACTGTCATTTTCTGTATGATCTTTTTGATATTCTTATTTGCAGCTTCGACAGCACCATTCATCTTTGGCCGGTAAGGGGAAGAATTGTGATGTTGAATCTTGAATTGCTCGTACAAGGAGGTGATCATAGTATTGTTCAGGTTTGTACCATTGTCTGTAATGATCCTCTCCGGGATATCGTAACGACATATGAGATTTTGCTTGATGAACCGAGTGACAACATTCTTGGTAACGGAAGCAAAGGAAGTTGCCTCCACCCACTTTGTAAAATAATCAATGTCCACTAAGATGAAGCGGTGTCCATTAGAGGTTGTCGGCTTGATTTCCCCAATCATATCTATTCCCCACATAGCAAAGGGCCAAGGAGCTGTCAAGACATTAAGAGGAACCAGAGGTATGTGCACCTTGTCAACATAGATCTGACACTTATGGCAAGTTCGAGAGTGTTGATAGCAACATTCTTCCATGGTAGACCAGTAATAGCCTGCCCGTAGGATTTTCTTTTCCATCGTATGCCCATTGGAATGGGTGCCAAAAGTTCCTTCATGTAATTCAGCCATGATCCTTTCAGCTTCAACCTTGTCTACACACCGAAGTAATACGGAATCATGGTTTCGTTTGTAAATAATGCAATTACTAAGGAAGAATTTAGCATAGAATCTTCTTAAGAACTTCTTATCATTGACTGAAGCTCCTTCTGGGTATTCTTGAGCCTCGAGATACCTCTTGACTTCGTGAAACCAAGACTGGTCCACTATTTCTTCAGTATTAATCTTGTGAGAGTGTGCTGGTTCATCCTTTCATTCAATGGTAATTTTGGGAGCCTCATTATCCCATTTAAGTTTAAACATAGATGACATTGTGGCTAGTACGTCAGCTAGCTGATTTTCTTCTCGCGGGAAGTGCTTGAAGGTAATCTTCTCAAAATGTAGGAGCAACGTCAAAACATGTTCTTTGTAAGGGATAAGGTTAGGGTGTTTGGTGTCCCATTCCCCTTTGATTTGGATAATAAGCAAAGTTGAATCCCCAAAGACATTCAAAGTGCGTTAGATGCCCCACCAAAAACCAGGGTCCATCGGGATCCTTGTTCAGGTCTGTCATATGGCTCGAATTCTTCACAATTGTTTACCATCATGATGTCTTCATCTGAAAATTCGAACTTCATGGACTGGTAGTATTCTATAGCTTGGTGAGCAAGGTGATCAGCTAATACACTACCCTTTATTGCTTTTTGGGTAGTATATTGTATGTCATATTCTGTTAGGATCATCTGCCATCTCGCTATCCTCCCAGAGAGAGCAGGTTTCTCAAAGATGTATTTTACTGGATCCATTTTAGATATCAACAGGGTAGTATGAGTCAGCATATACTGTCTTAGTCGGCGAGCAGCCCATGCTAGAGCGCAGCAAGTTTTCTCGAGCAGTGAATGTCTTGTTTCACAGTCGGTAAACTTTTTGCTTAGGTAATAAATAACGTGCTCTTTTCGGCCAGACTCGTCATGCTGCCCCAGCACACACCCCATTGAATTTTCCAACACGGTCAGATATATAATCAACGGTCTTCCCTCGACTGGTGGCATCAAAACAGGAGACTCTTGCAGGTACTCTTTGATCTTGTCGAAAGCAGTTTGGCATTCATCATTCCATTTGACTACTTTATCTTTCTTCAATAGTTTGAAGATTGGTTCACAGGTAGCTGTCAGGTGAGAAATGAATCTTGCAATGTAGTTCAAACGTCCCAAGAACCCTCTGACTTCTTTTTCAGTACGAGGAGCAGGAATATCTTGTATCGCTTTCACCTTAGAAGGATCAACTTCAATACCCTTATTGCTTATGACAAAGCCTAGGAGCTTACCAGACCTTACTCCAAATGTGCATTTATTTGGGTTCAACCTCAACTTTTACTTCTTTAGTCTCTCAAAGAGTTTTTATAAATGGTCAATATGCTCTTCTTCTGTTTGAGATCTAGCTATCATGTCGTCCATATAGACTTCTATTTCACGATGTATCATGTCGTGAAATAGAGCTACCATGGCACGCTGATAGGTTACCCCAGCATTCTTCAGTCCGAATGGCATCACCTTGTAGTAGAAAGTGCCCCACTGTGTGACAAATGTTGTTTTCTCCATGTCCTCAAGCGCCATTTTGATTTGGTTGTAACCTGAGAAACCTTCCATGAAGGAAAACACTTTGTGTTGTGCAGTATTTTCAACTAGGATGTCAATATGGGGAAGTGGGAAATCATCCTTAGGGCTTGCCCAATTCAAATCTCTGTAGTGCATGCACATTCGTACTTTGTCGCCCTTTTTAGGCACAGGAACAACATTGGCGACCCATTGCGGATAGGAGGTGATGGCCAAGAATCCGGTGTTGAATTGTTTCATGACTTCGGCTTTGATCTTCTCTGACATGTCTGGTCGCATGTGTCGAACCTTTTGTTTTACCGGTGGGAAATCTTCTTTTGTTGGTAGAAGATGTACCACAATATCTGCATCAAGTCCCGGCATGTCTTCATACGACCAGGCAAAAACCTCAACATACTCGTGCAGCAACTGAATCATACGTTCCTTGACACTTGGTTCCAAATTAGAACCCACCTTGACCTCTCTTTTGTCTTCCTCGGTACCTAGGTTGATTGTATCCATGGGTTCCTCGTGAGGCTGAATGGTTCTTTCTTCTTGCAGTAGTAATCTGGAAAGTTCCCATGGTACTTCACAATCTTCCTCACCTTAATCTTCGGCTTGGTAGATTATATTTTCAGAGTCACAAAAAGCCATAGCAGAACCGTTATCCACGGGATCCCGAATGGATGTAGACCTGCATTATGAGTGTGAGTGTGTGTAAGGGTGTAGCTATCTTTGAAAGAAAAATGTAAAAAGAAAAACAATGAGCGCAAAGTTTGTATGCAAAACGTCCATGATTCATTGATGTCATATGTAAATGAGATAATAACCCTTACAAATGGACCATTGTGCCTCGGTTAAGACACAAGGTTTTAAGAGTTTGAATTATTTTAATATTACAGATCCAACAAAATGTAAAGATAAATTACTGTGGGATAAAAGTGATCGGGACAAAGTCTCTAGCCTCCCAATTACTGATCCCTCCATTGACAGTTGGGAATATCCAATCTTCCAGGTTGCAACTATCTTCATCATCCTCTACCGTGTTGACTTCACGGTTGCTGATCTTCAGGGGTGGTCCTCCAGCACGAGCGCGGCGTACAGCCTTTTGAGCATTTGAAGTGAGACCCAGGCCAAATTTTTCATACTTGTATGGGATATCTGGGAGTTGCCCCCAGATAGTGCACCCACCTTCTTCTATCACTGCCTTTGCATCCTTCAACGATAACATTCTGAGTGGAGGCCTTGTGATTTTGGGAACAACCCTGGTTACTTCCATATCTTGCAAGACTTCCTCAAAGTGTTGGAATGGAGTTTCAATAAATTCACCATCTAACTCCACATATCTGAAGGAATTGAGATGGTTAATCATATACTCTTCTTCTCCATGAACGGTGATAATCTTCCCTTGGATTTGATACTTCAGCATTTGGTGCAACGTAGAAGTGGAAGTGCTAGCATTATGAATCCATGGTCTGCCTAGCAAGCAGGAATATGAAGGACGGATATCCATTACATAAAGAGTTGAACCAAATGTTTGGCTTCCAACCTTTATGGGGATATCCACTTCCCCATGCACCATCCTTTTTGAGCCGTCAAAGGCCCTCACTACTATGTTACTCGGCTTTAATGTCAATCCCTCACAATCAAGCCTATCAAGAGCTTTTTTAGGCAATACATTTAGAGATGAGCCAGTGTCCACCAAAACATGAGCCAAGGTTGTGACCCTACATTCAACTGAGACGTGCAATGCCTCATTATGCTTCCTTCCTCTTGGCGTTAAATCAGCATCCAAAAAACCTAGACCATTATCTGCAGTCAAGCTGGCTACGCAGTATTGGAACTGATCGGCAAATGTTTCTTGGGGTACATGGGAAGTTTTCAGGAATTTTACCAAGGATTTTGCATGCGCCTCGGAACATAGTAGTAAAGCCAGCATGGAAGTTTTGGATGGATTTTTCCCTAGTTGTTCAACTACGTCGTAGTCGCGTCTTTTTATGCTCTTTAGAATTTCCTCCATCTCTTTCTGGACAGGCTCAATTAGAATACTTTTACCTCGAGTCTCGGTTAACTCGGCAGCAGGAATGTCAGTAGGAGTGATAGCAGGGATTGTAACAGCTTTGTCGGTTGGAGTATTGGTGGAGATGATTGTAGGACTGGGAATAGCCTTCGAAGGAGCAATAACAACAGGAATGATTACGGATCCAGAAACTGCTTTTGAGGGAGTAATTTTTCGAGAGAATATCCTTCCGCTTCGGGTAATCTTGCTAGTCCCTGCAATATTACTAATATCGGGGTCAACTTTTTTAGAACTTGAATCTTCGGTAGCTGGCCAGTCTTGTTTGATACCGTGGTAGTAGACATCCCTCCATAATTCCATGGTATGGTTTTGTCTGACAAATACGGGACTGGTCTAGGCATTGTAGTTATCAAAGGAGCTGCTTTTGGAACTGATGTAATTCTAATGGGTCTTTTGGTGGAGACCCTGGAAGAATTGGAGGAAATGTTAATGATAGACACATCATTAAGAGGAACAAGTGGAACAGAAGTCTTTTCAAACAAAATTTCCTTGTTATCTATTAGGAACTGAACGCCTGCTTTCAACAAAGGACAGTTGGTTGGTGAGGATAAATAGAAATGACAGCCTTTATCGCAGCCTGGGAATACACCGACAATCAACAAATTCTTTTTGATAATCAGAAGTGGGGTCACAAGTTCATCAACTGAAGTAATAAACATATCTTCCTCAATGGCGTTGGTATTATGGTCGTGTTTGGGCATATGGGCTGAAATGATATTTGGCTTTTCGAGCGCATCGAATTCAATATCTTTGGCTTCAATGAGGTCTTGTACTTGGTTCTTTAGAGCCCAACAGTTGTTAGTGTTATGGTCGGGACTCTCAGAGTGGTATGACAGCGGGCATTAAGATGATAGTGAGGAGATATTGTGTTAGGGTTCTTTGGAGCTTCTTTCAAGGTCACTAAGTTGGATCTTAACATATGTGGCAATACTTGAGATAAGGTCATGTTAATTCTGGTGAATTGTCTGACTGGTATTTCCATCCTTGGTTGGTTGTTTCTTTGTTGATCAGGCGCGAGTTTAGGAATCATAACAGCCTCCACCATTGGATGGCGTTCGGCCCTATCTTAATTTCTTTGAGAATAAACAGCAACCAGTTATTTCTTTCTGATAAATGGCTTCCTTAGCAGCAGAGGATGTATCTTTTTGAATATTTCCACTCTTTATCCCGGCTCCTATCCTCTCTCCGGTCAATATCAGTTCAGTAAAACCTGCCGATGAACTCCCAATTAGGTGATTGAAGAAGGGAGCAGACAAGGTGCCCAAAAACATGTCTACTAATTCTCTTTCAGATAGAGGAGGTTGAACTCTTCCAGCCAAGTCACTCCATTTTTGCGCATAGTCTTTGAAACCTTCATTGGAAATCATGGCCATACTCTGGAGTTGAGTACGGGTAGGCGCAAGATCAGCATTGTGTTGGTATTATTTGTAAAAGGCTGCAGCAATATCTTCCTAGTTATGAACATTGGCTCTTTCTAACTGATAAAACCAATCAAATTGAGTTCCAGATAGACTGTCTTGGAAGAAGTGTACCCATAAGTCTTTGTCAGCGGTATGGGGCTGGATTTTCCTCACATAGGACCGGAGATGCATTTTAGGGCATGAAACTCCGTCATATTTAGAGAACACATGTGCTTTAAATTTTGGAGGAATGACAATCCCCGATACTAGACACAATTCCTCAAAGTCCAATCCATGCACTTTTGGATTTCCATTGCGCTCAATCGCTCTTCGAGATGTGTATACTTGTCATCAGCTGGAGGGTATTGTTCTTCAGAATAGTCTTCTTCTTCCTCTTCCTCTTTTGATTCTAACTGGACAATTGTTTCCTTGCCCTTCCATCTTGGTTGTCTTTCTCATTGGATGTTGTTTCAAAGTCTAGGGCTCTTCTTGTCTTCCCTTGGAACCTTCTTCCCATGTTTAGAACTCCGGCTCTCTTCTTTGTCTTCTTTTTCTTCTCCTCAGCCAGCAAAGTCTTCAAATCTTCGTGTCCTTTAGCTAGGGTCAAGAACAACTGTTGAAATTGTGCATTCTGAGCTTGGAGGTCCTTCACCGTTTGATCGATATCCATATTACTGAAATAAACAGTAGAGAGATGAGGAGACTTGTTGCAAGAAACCTTCTTATGTTATGATGAATGATAAATGCATATGCAAATGTTTTCAAGGATTTTAAGATTCAAATTTTTTTAGACAAAAAGGAAACACATGTCATATTAATAGATTAAAGCTTGAGTACATCAATTGCTTCTTGGGAAAAATAATACAAAAACTCTAATATAAAAAGGTAGTATGCATCCTCTTTGGTGCAATGTAAGCATTCAGAGTCTGCTCCTCTTGAAGTAGCCTAGTGAGTTCCAAAACCTTCTCGCTTGCATAGAATTGGGCTTCGAAGGTATCTCGCCCCCCTTGAGTTGTATCCAATCCCTTTATAGGTATTCAAGATAGGTAGGCATGTCAGGATGTAGGATAGTATATGGAACATCTCCCTCCATGACAGGATCAATGATTACCGGCAGAATGGAGGGGTAAGGCATTATAAGACTCTGAGCACGAGCTCGTACCCATTTGAGGTAAGGCTCAAGAGGGATGGAATTCTTGTGCCCCAAATTCTTGTTATCTACCTTTTTAAACATCCTCCAAGCTCGAATAAATCTCTGGCGAAGACCTTGATCGTCGTTGTCGTAGTCAAATACGAAACCTTGAATCAACATCTCGTGTGCACCATCCCTTCGGGCATAACCAAACTGTCTTAAGGCTAAGCAGGGGTTGTAGGTGATACCTCCCCTAATGACAAGTAAAGGGACATTAGGAAATTCTCCACAATGGTCGACAATAGTAACATTCTCTATGGATCAAGAGCACCAATGAATGTCTGAATGTTTGAGTGTCATCAACCTTTGTGACCACCTTAAACCTTGCTCGTTCCTTAATATAGATTGGGGAAGATGTGAAATAAACCATCTTGCCAAGAGAGGAGTGCAACACATAAGAACACCTCTTTTCCTCATTGTGCGAGTGTGAAAAGAGTGTAGGAAATCTCCTAGCAATGTAGGCACCAGGTTACGGGATATGAAGATTTTGACGGTGTTCACATCTATGATTTGACCAGGATTTGGAAACAAAACCATCCCATAGATGAGGAGAGCCACAATTTCCTCAAAAGCTTGCAGGTCCAAATAATTCCAATAGTTTTGGGCTTTCTCAAACAAGAACTTTGCTAGGAAACCTTTGACACCACTCCTTGTTTCCCAATGAGTTATGACATCAGACGAGTGCAAGTGTAGAGCTTGACCAATCTCTTCTGGATTTAGGTCTCTTTCCATACCGTTGAAAGGTAGTTGGTTGAGAATGGGAATCCTCAAGAGTAGGGATAATTCTTTCAAAGTAGGCACAAGTTGATAGTTGGGAAATGTGAAGCAATGGTGTAAAGGATCAAAGAACTGAAAGAGCACCTTCACCATTTCCTCATCTGTGTTGGAGGTGACCAAGTTGAGTAGACGACCATGTCTCTAGGTGAATGGAGAGTTTTCAGGAATCCTTGAAGCTATCTCCTTAAGTTATAGAGGGATCCTTACAAGGTTGACTTGAATAGTTTTCCGGCGAAGAGAATCCATATCCTACAAAACAAGAACAAAGATGAATCCCAAAATCCTTGAAATGGTTAGTGAATGTGTATGATGTTATGATGTTCATGATGTTATGTACAAGTATGTATATACGAACAAAACAAACAAGTCGCTAGGTTTAGGCTTGCATGGAATTTTTATAGGTATGTACCCTCTTAAAGTTTAGTTGGCTCAAACCTATCCTAGTAATAGTAACTGGGTTCTAAGGAGCTCAATATCACTGGTTTGTTTCCTTGGTCATTGTTTCAGCACAAGCCTCTTTAATGGCGACCGAAATATCCCAAGAAACCAAATGTCAATGAGTGTAGTATTGAGTATCTACCAACTTCGGATTGCACCAAAGTCGGTCATCTCACTACATCCTAAAGGCCAAGTTGGTCAAGTAAAGGTTCTAAAAGTTCATTAGTGCTTTATGACATCACTCAATGGCCCCGTATTCTCTTTGATTAACTCAAAGGCTACCGGTACCCACAAATATGTCGCACTAATGTATCTATTGCTTAGACCATGTCGGTATACCCCGCACAATTTCCACAACGTATTGCTACTTACCTATAATGTATCCCAAATTCAGGTAGAGGATTCAAACCCAAGCAAAGAACCATAATGTAAAGCATATAAGTCAAACAATGTAAGAAAATAAATGTGATATAATCCTAAGGTAACCCCACTTTTAAAATTTTCCCCAGCAGAGTCACCAGTTCTGTGATACGGTAGGAGAACTGACTTGAGAGTTTTGCATTTGATCGCAAATTTTGCGGTTAGCAAGAGTCGTCACCGACTTTTCTTTTATCCAAAAGTAAAGGTGAAAAAGCACATGAAAGACCTTTGAGATTATTTCTTGAGTTCGGGGGGTACATTATGAAAAGGGGAGGTATTAGCACCCTTTTCATCCATGGTTTTCCATGGGCTCTTAGTTACTTGCTAGATCACTTGCTTTTTTGTTTGAAATTTTGCTTGGTGTGGTTTTTGAAAGTATTTTGTAAAGAGGCCATTGTTTAGGTAATCTTTGTAATGATTCTTGTTTGTAAGAATGTATACAAAGATGTTTGATCTTTTGAAAATGTTTTCAAGTTTGTAAGATGTTTAAAAGTGTATGTGTTTATTTTGAAAATAGCAAGGATGTTTGTTTGAAATTGAGCAAGTAATTAGGAGCATTCTACCTACTTAAAAGTCTTTCTTGTTTATTTTCTTTTCCTTTGACATTGTTATCTTACCATTTATTTGGTAAGTAACCCTATCTTTGGATGTAAACGGGACGGGCGTGGGTCATCGTATAACCATGATTAGCAATGTTGCGAGGTATCTTAGCATTCTTTTTTAGGGACTAAGATCATTTGTAGGGCAACTTAGATAGCGTCATCGAGGGACTATGATCTTGTATTTGCTTGTTTTTGCTAAGATACCTTGCATGCGTAATATGGCCATTTTGTAAAGGCAACCAAGTGGATTTACCCTAGGGGTTCTTGTGTGCAAGTGTATAATTTTCATGCTTGTTTTGGTCTTGAATTACGGTTTTCTAAGTATTGGTTTTAGTCTTTCCATACAAACCCTAATTACTAGGATGTTATATAAAAGCGATAAATTGCGAAATTTAAAGTTACTACGCTATTACAACATTTATGGGGAGGGGGTGTACATATTCATGAATGGGGATTGCAAGAATTTAAACCCAATTAGTCTATTACAACCATATTGAAATTGATCAAATGTACAAAAATAAAGGTAAAAAATGCAAGAATATGAATGTAAAGAAATATGATTTTGTTTTTTTTTAATGAAAGGGTTTTAACCTAATGAAGTGATATGATTAATGAAAAAATAAACAAAATCTAAAACCTAAATTAATTAGGAGGGAAATTAAGTTTAAAAAAAATTTTAGGGTTTTTATGAAAAGATTTTAAGTTAAATAAAAGTAATATGAAAATTAATTAATCAAAATAATCCTAAGTTCTAAATTAATCTTAACTAAGAAAATAGATAATTAAACCTATGTCTAAATATTTATTAACAAAAAGGAAATTAATTTATTTAAGAAAATATTTTTAGTCCTTTTGTTTTTTATAAGAAAAATAAAATGAAATATATAAGTGCAAATAATAAATAAAAATATTTTTGGATTTTTATTAATAAAAATAATAATAATAATTATAATAGTGAAAATAATAAAAGAAAATATGAAATGAAAATAAAATAAAAAGAGAAAATGAAATAAAGGAAATAATTGGCTAGGGGGTGCAAAAGTGAAACTGGGGTTAGGAGTCAGCAAAAGTGGAAGGCCCAGCATAAGGGCCTAGGCGCTGTAAAAAGGCACAAAAATGTCAAAAAATAAGTGAAAAATGCAAAAGGTCACGCTGGGGCTTGAACCCAGGACCTAAGGGTGACAGGCACGTGCTTTAACCACTGGGGTGGTGATACATCTATTAACTTGTGTGAAAGGATAAATACATAACACAAAACGCGCCCTGATTACACTTCATTTTTAACCTCCAGCCAAAGTATCTGTAACTTGCTCATTTCTCAACTATTTGCAAAAATGTAAACATGAAAATTGATCCATTTTATCACACGAATTTAACCATATAAATATCATAAGCTATAAATCAAAGATGAATGATAATTTCTAAAAGTACCAAATTCTGACCTAAATATTTCAGCAAGTTCAAACTCAAAATTCTCCTAGCTTAATCAAAATAAATGAAATCTATGGACATGTATAGTTTCAGGGCAATGATGACTACATTTTATCTTCACAAATGCAAGCCTAACAATGCCTAAATATGAAGATAGAAGTTCAAGAAAAATACCTCAAAACTGGAAATCGTGAAATGGATTTGAGCTTGTTTCAGGCGGTGTTGATGATCAGGTTAGCTTCCTTGGACCTCTAGGAAGCTAATGCAATGGCTGGCTTGAGCTAAGGGTGGCTAGAATGGTCTGGAGAAGTCCAACTGTGATGTTCTATTTTTGAACTTGGAAATAGATGAAGATGGTGTTACAGTCGTGTAATAGGGATAGGGATGGCTTATGTATGATGTTTGAAAGCTTTTGGAGGAAAAAGGCCAGGAAACGCACGAGTGAAATGGAAGTTTGAAGTTCTTGGACAGAATATGCAACAATGGTGGTTTGTGATGAAGTTCTGAGTTTTAGAAGTTTTCAGGGCTTCTCCACGTGTGTTATCTTGCAAATAGTGTATGTATTTATACGCAAGAGGTCTTATGTCTTATAACAAGTCGGAATTTGAAAATCAAATGTTGTAGCATCTTTCTTGTTTGTAAAGAAAAGTTGAAACATTTTGTTTCAAGGCAAAGTACAGGGCTTCATAAAGTGGTTAGTACTTTGGACATGCTTGCTTTTGGTTTATAGGGTTTGTGTGTGCAGAAAGAACAATTTCAATGCTCAAATAGAGTGGACTTTGTGATTAAAGCCACTTTTCAAGAATAACAATGGTGCCTTTCTTCCAAAAATGGAAATGCAACATGGATAATGGTTCAAATGCTTGGATAATGGCTCCATATGTTGTGTAAACATTTAATTATGGAGTGACAAACAAGTTTGAGGCCTGAAAAGCAAAGATTATGCAACCTAGCATGGATTTTGTTCAAGTGTTCATAAAAAATGACTTGTAATTCAAGTGACAAAACCCTAACTTCATATCTTCGATTCTCCCTACTCAAGAATGATCTCAAGGATTTCTTGGACATTTTGGAAATATTGAAATGTGATCTACAACCCATATTTTAATTTCTTTTGAAGATTCCCCTTGGAACTATATGAAAAAGTGCCATGAAGTTGGGTCAAAATCCTGACCAAATTAGGGCAAAATTTCACTAAGTGTTTAGTTTCATGACCACATGTTCATAAAATTATAACTTGAGATCCAAGAATTTTTGGTAGGAGTTGTGTAAAGAAAAGTTGTAGATTTCATGGAGATCTACAACTTTCATGTTTGAAGTTTCTCTTGAATAATCTTTTATCATGGTGAAAATTTTGTTCAAAGTTATGAAAAAACATGAAATTTCCAACACTTAGAAAAATTTCGAAGTTTAGAAATTTTGACTTTTCTAAATGAAATCTTGACTTTTTATTTCTTGATGAATAAGTTTCATATTTTTACATGTTTTGATGAATTATGATCTTTGGCACTTGAATTTGACCAAAAAAGTCAAAGTTTGACTTTTTAGTATACAGTTGACTTTTGATCAGTTGACTGAAAAATTCATTTGTCAATCCAATGGACTTGCAATGTTTTGAACCATGCCATTAGGTCAAAATGATGCAATTGGACTCTTGAGATCATGCCTTAAACCAATTGACCATTTTCTAGGTCAAAAAACAGAAATTGCCCCTTCTCAGTCAAAACACTAATTTTGACCATTTTGCCCTTTTGGAGATTTGATCAAATTTCTTGAGGAGTTATGGTCCAAACTTGATAAAATTATACATATAAGTTTAAAATGTTGATATGGATCAAAAATTATGAAGTTTGACTGTAAATTGGCCATGGTTGACTTTTTCCCTAATACAGCTGATTTTTAGGTCAATTGCTCAATTGACTGAGCAAAAATGTGATTCAAAGCTTGAAACTTGACATGAGTAATATTAAGGGTCCATAATGATCCATGAAAGTCATATGGGGCATTAGAAGCTCAAATATCCTTGTGCAAACTCAAACCCTAATTTTGGTCATCAGTGCCTAAGGAGGTGTCTTGAGCTGATCAAACCCTAGTGCAGTCTTGGGTCAAGGGAGATCTTGTGAGCAAATTCTTGATAAATGAGAGGGAAAATTTTGGGGTAAAACAATATTCAACTCTTTTTTTAAAAGTTGTTAACTTTAGAGGGAGGATGACGAAAACAATGCCATGATCTCATATAGTATGCTTCTGAACAGACCTTGTTGACGATGTATAGGCGTTCTTTAAATTCCTAAACATTAGAGTTATAAGGAAGAAAATCCATAGTCAACCCCTTTGAGCCTAAGAAGTAGGATTTTTCTTTTTCACACAAATTGAAACCTTTAATCAAAACCTGGGGCAGGGTAGTCTCTCAGTTAATTCAAATGCGCATTCAGTCGTAAACTTTCACTTCATAAACAACAAGTGATATTCAAAAACATCCCGCTGAATCCAAAGACGGTGGTGGTCCCCTATCAAATAGGCAGTCGTTATCTCTCAAAATAAAATCCCACTAATTCAAAACCTACGAAGGATACTTAAGAAAACATTGGGGCATCTCGCTGACTGTAATCTCAAAATAAGAACAGTCAGGCAAAAATTAGGGATAATAAATTAAAAAGAGGTCACTACGAATCCTCGACAACATGAAAAATATTGCAAAATGACTGCCTTCCGACAAACTTAACTAATCCAAACCATCACCAAAACATCATTCCAGACTTAATCGGAGTTCAAACGCGCAATTAACTGAGTTTAATACTGGAGAACATCATGGAGAACGGGCGGGTACAAATACACTTTGAGCCTTATCCTTTATTTCTTAAACCGTGAACCAGACCACACTACAACCTTTCAAAAGTACAAATTGAAGCATGGGTTAGTTCGAAAGCATACTGTTACAAAATGTATCCTGACTCCTATAAGGCTTACTGCAAATCCTGGGTTAAATTCATATTCTTACAAAACTCTTTATTTGTTAAAACTGCATTCTCCAAACTTCAAGACAAACATAAACTTGGCATTATTTCGAATACCTCTGTTTGCATATAGCTATTTGTTTGACAATAGAGAAATTCACACGACGAATATCCAGTGAACAAATTCTCAAGAAACAGAATCACTTCGAGTGGGAAGACACTTCCAATGACAAATCTCCTATAGGCAAGGGGGCAAGACATGTCACTGTCCAAATTGTCTGGGGGCAGTCAAGTCAAGATTCCAAGAAATCTCTCAAGAAATGCTGAATAACCAAGGGCGGATCTACATCTGAATCACTTGGGGCATTGAACATAAATTCCAGCAAAGGGTTACGTGCGGTCAAGAAAACGTGTTATGGAAGTACTACAACACTTACTACTAGGGGAAGTGATAAATCTCCCACAAAGTCCTTTTCATAGGGTGATCCCCATTCAAGTCTCCACAAAATAATATTCACATGCAAGGTTCCAAAACCCTCAAGGCCAAATTTATGGATATCCCCATAGAATTATCCCTACAAAGTTGGATCAACATAATCTCTAGCCAGAGTTTCAATCTCCGGAAAATTTCTCTTCAACTGATTTGATCTCGAGAATCCTCGAGGAATTCTGCCAAAAGAAAACACCTCTCTAGCAGATTGGCAACAAGGTTTATTTCCCCAACAAACTACAGATTCCCCAGCTTGAGTTTGCCTCTCCGACTACTACAAATCAAGGGATCATAACCCCTTTCCCCGGTAGAGCAACAGATAACTAAGACTCTTAAACTCTTTTCCCCAAGCAGGAACCAACACTCTCCACAGAGTTTCCCTCAAGCAAAATCAATGTCCCCCGGTGGGGTTCTCCTCGAACAACAAAAACGGGAAACCCCAACAGAAACATTTAAAAACAAGATCTAAAGATGTGCATACTCTTCATCCCCGAACACCAGTCTGGGATTTAACTTCCCAAAACTCCCCAACATTTGTCAAGGATTTATTTTCCAAGAAAAAGATACATTCCAACAACATTTCACATGCATACAGCATATTACATGCATGATAAATGCATACGGCATAATCTCATTTATGTTGAGAACACCATGCATTCATACATCATGGCATTGCATACAACTAACTCTTTTACTTTTCAGAAAAGATTAATCAACAGATAGCTATCATCAACAATTTTCGAAGAGGTCAGAGATTAATTCCTGAAACAAGCCAGGGCAACTATCTCTATGGCCAACAAAAACAAGTTCCAGATTAATACCTGAAACAAGACAGGAAAACTATATGTGAAAAAATTTATTATAGATCAATTCTCGAAACAGGATAGGGTGACTATCTACATGACTAACACTTGCTTCAGACCTCTGCTGGTTCAATTTAAATCGATCAATGGTTTATCCTGATTCCGTTCCGGTAGACACTTTCTCTGGTTCAGATAAATTGCTCCAAAGATTTATTCTGATTCTTTTCCAGTTAAAGATTATTCAAGACCTCTGTTGGTTCAGTTTAAATTGATCAATGGTTTATCCTGATTCTATTCCGGTAGACACTTTCTCTGGTTCAAATAAATCTCTCAAAAGATTTATTTTGATTCTTTTCCAATTAAAGATTATTCCAGATTTCAATTGGTTCAGTTTAAATTGATCAATGGTTTATCCTGATTCTATTCTGGTGGACACTTTCTCTGGTTTAGTTAAATCGTTCCAAGGATTTATTCTGATTCTTTTCCACTTAAAGATTATTCAAGACCTCTGTTGGTTCAGTTTAAACCGATCAATGGTTTATCCGGATTCCGTTCCGATAGACACTTTCTCTGGTTTAGTTAAATCGCTCCAAATATTTATTCTGATTCTTTTCCAATTAAAGATTATTCAAGACCTCTGCTGGTTCAGTTTAAACCAATCAATGGTTTATCTTGATTCGGTTTCAGTAGACACTTTCTTTGGTTCAGTTAAATCTCTCCAAAGATTTATTCTGATTCTTTTCCAGTTAAATATTATTCAAGACCTATGCTGGTTCAATTTAAACCGACCAATGGTTTATCGTGATTCCATTCTGGTAGACACTTTCTCTAGTTCAGTTAAATCGCTCCAAAGATTTATTTTGATTCTTTTCAAGTTAAAGATTATTCAAGACCTCTGATGGTTCAGTTTAAACCGATCAATGGTTTATCCTGATTCCGTTCTGGTAGACACTTTCTCTAGTTCAGTTAAATCGTGCCAAAGATTTATTCTGTTTCTTTTCCAGTTAAATATTATTCAAGACATCTATTGGTTCAGTTTAAATCGATCAACGTTTTATCCTGATTCCTTTCTGGTAGACACTTCTTCTGGTTCAGTTTAAATCAACCAAAGATTTATTCTGATTCTTTTCCAGTTGAAGTCAAGCTTAGACTAAGTCTAATTCTTGTTAACAATCACTTTTGCGTGACATCTATAAGCCCATCTCCGAAAACTCTCCATCACCTCTCCAAATGGCATATTTAAGCTCATTTCCTACACAATCAACCACCACATCATTGAGGTCAAATTTCTGGGCACTCTAGTGTTCAATCATCTTCCACCTTCAAGTCACGAATGGCAGACTCGCCAATCTAACTCTTCAGGTTTAAGAATATTGAACAGGGGCAGCTATTGTACCCCAAAATTTGCCTCTCATTTCGCAAATATTTTTCTCACAAAATTTCTACTAAGTCAAGGCTGCAGAAATTTGCTTCGATTAGGCATCTAGCTTCCTTCGAGCAGGCTTGATTCAGGGGTTTCGATTGAGCACCTGACATCCTTCAGACTTGCTTCAAATTCCCAAGCTTCGATTGAAGCATTGGCCTCGACTGGGAATTTGTTTCCCTTTGAAACAACCTCCTTCGATTCAAAAGGGAAGGGCCTCCTATTGGTGTCCTTCGATTCAGAAGTTAGTGGCTTCCTACTGGCTTCTTTCGATTAAGAAGGCAATGACCTTATGAAATCTTCCTTTGATTCAAAGCAGAGACCTCCTGCATGCAAGCTTCGATTACACCAATGACCCCTTACAAGCTAGCTTTTGGTGCACATGGCAATGGCCTCCTGCAGCATTCCTTTGATTCAGAAGGCGTTGGCTTCCTACTGGCGCCCTTCGATTCAGAAGACAAGTGCCTTCTTTACGCTTGTCTTTAATTTACAAGGCATGAACTTCCTTCATGCCAGCATGCACAAGGCAATGTCCTCCTGCACCTTTCCTTCGATTCAGAAGCCAATGGCCTTCTGAAAGATTTCCTTCAATTCACAAGGCAGGAACCTCCTGCATGCAAGCCTCGATTCCACCCTTGAAAACCTTCAGCAAACATAGTTTCTGCACTATGACATACCTGGGTGTCCCATTCGAAGGACATGCATTGACATACTCGGGTGCCCCTTTCAAAAGATACACAACTGGCGCATTCGAAGGAAAGGCACATGGTCCATTCTAAGGACATCCATTTTCCCCATTCGAAGGACAGGTATTGATGGATTTAAAGGGGTATACGTGGGTGCTTCATTCGAAGGATATACCTTGTTGGCCCATTCTAAGAAATTGCAAGTGATGCACACAAGTGATGCATGTGGTCCCTTCAAAAGAACACACACATTGGTTCAAAACGAAGGATGCACAAAGGACCCATTCGAAGGACACTGGTTGGAAACAAATATTGTTGTCTAAAGAGGAGTCTGGTCGAAGGATGGATCTAGTTGGTCGAAACAAAAGAAATGTTCAAAGATGCTTGTTGGCCAGAGTCCTATGTGCTGCAAGTCCAAGCCTGGTGCACTAGCCACAATACTCCAAAACTGTTGCACAGCAGTCCTACTACGCTGCTCCCATACTTGCACCAAATTAACATACAAATAATGCACCTCGAAAGCTACAAAAACAGTATACTCAATTTGTTCAAATTCTTTTGTTTTCCCTTCCAAATCTCAGCCAACTCCATCTATAAATAAGATGTTCTATAACACATCTAAGGGGGCTGGACAACACATTTGGGGGCCTTTGGTAGCGGGAAACACTCTTGTTGTGAGAAAATTATCAAATTCTAAAAACTCTCAAACACTCTCAAACATTCTCAAACATTCAAACTCTAAAACTCTCAGATCCCTTCATGCATTAGTGAATCCTTCGATTCACTCCCCAACTGCCAGATAACCAACCTTTGATTTATTCCCTAATTGCAATATAATAGTCTTTCGATTCACTCTCTAGATTGTTATATAATAACCTTCGATTCACTCACCACTATCACACACCCTCCTTCAATTCCGTGATTGCCCAAACAAAGGAGCAACTGAACTAGCTTCAGGAAGGTTCCAGCGAAGCTCCATCCACCACCAAGGAAGACGCATACAGCTCCTTCGATTGGCTCTTCAAGAGGTAAGTTTCCTCTAAACTTGGAACTTTCCATTTAAATATCATTTGTACATATAAATAAAAGAAAAAATGTAGATATCCCATCTAGGAAGTTAACCATGCCCTGACTTTCGATTCTCACTGCCTATATGTTGAAAATCTCAACCCTGACTAGTTAGACTTTGGATTTTGGTGCCCAATAAACTTGTGCTAACCCCTGGCCTGTAGCTTTCGAAAGTTATCTTTGTTAAATTCATTTTAAAACTTTAGACATATTTTCTGTATCCTTCGATTGGATAAACATTGAAGCCTTTCGAATCTCAACTTGGGAGCTTTGCATTCCTGCAATCGAAGGAGGGAGCTGGGCACTTCAAACATTCAGAAACAAGCTCATCTTGTGCCCAATCGAAAGAAGCGTAAAAAGGGTGAATCGAAGGGTGCATCTCAGGCTGACTTCCAGGCATAAATTGAAAGAGGCAAGATAGGGCAGAATAAAAGGATGCATACTTCCAAGATCGAAGAACCTGTTTTCCCTTATTTTGTTTTGTTTTGTTTTTACATTTTCTTGTTCTTCAATATGGTTGTAATAGCATATGTCCTTATTTTTCGCATTTTTACCGCTTTATATAAAATGCTAGTAATTAGGGTGTGTATGGAAATATAAAAACAATACTTAGACCACCCTAAAATCAAAGACAAAAGTGCATGCAAATCAAACACGTTATTCACACACATCCACCTGTAGGGTAATCTCACATGTTGCCTCGGAAAATAGTCATGTCCCTTGAACATGGATGTTTTAGCAAAGACCCTCGATAGAAACATCGTAGTCCCTCGATGCCCCTCTATATGTCTATCTGTCTGTCAGTTTGTATGTCTGTCTGTTTGTTTGTCTGTCTGTCTGTGTGTCTGTCTGCCTTTCTTACTATCTATCTATCTCTCTATCTATCTATCTATCTTACTATCTATCTATCTATCTATCTATCTCTCTATCTTACTATCTATCTATCTATCTATCTATCTATCTTACTATCTATCTATCTATCTATCTATCTCTCTATCTTACTATCTATCTATCTATCTATCTATCTATCTATCTATCTATCTATCTATCTATCTATCTATCTATCTATCTTACTATCTATCTATCTATCTATCTATCTATCTATCTATCTATCTATCTATCTATCTATCTATCTATCTATCTATCTATCTATCTATCTATCTATCTCTCTATCTATCTATCTATCTATCTATCTATCTATCTATCTATCTATCTATCTATCTATCTATCTATCTATCTATCTATCTATCTATCTATCTATCTATCTATCTATCTATCTATCTATCTATCTATCTATCTATCTATCTATCTATCTATCTATCTATCTATCTATCTATCTATCTATCTATCTATCTATCTATCTATCTATCTATCTATCTATCTATCTATCTATCTATCTATCTATCTATCTATCTATCTATCTATCTATCTATCTATCTATCTATCTATCTATCTATCTATCTATCTATCTATCTATCTATCTATCTATCTATCTATCTATCTATCTATCTATCTATCTATCTATCTATCTATCTATCTATCTATCTATCTATCTATCTATCTATCTATCTATCTATCTATCTATCTATCTATCTATCTATCTATCTATCTATCTATCTATCTATCTATCTATCTATCTATCTATCTATCTATCTATCTATCTATCTATCTATCTATCTATCTATCTATCTATCTATCTATCTATCTATCTATCTATCTATCTATCTATCTATCTATCTATCTATCTATCTATCTATCTATCTATCTATCTATCTATCTATCTATCTATCTATCTATCTATCTATCTATCTATCTATCTATCTATCTATCTATCTATCTATCTATCTATCTATCTATCTATCTATCTATCTATCTATCTATCTATCTATCTATCTATCTATCTATCTATCTATCTATCTATCTATCTATCTATCTATCTATCTATCTATCTATCTATCTATCTATCTATCTATCTATCTATCTATCTATCTATCTATCTATCTATCTATCTATCTATCTATCTATCTATCTATCTATCTATCTATCTATCTATCTATCTATCTATCTATCTATCTATCTATCTATCTATCTATCTATCTATCTATCTATCTATCTATCTATCTATCTATCTATCTATCTATCTATCTATCTATCTATCTATCTATCTATCTATCTATCTATCTATCTATCTATCTATCTATCTATCTATCTATCTATCTATCTATCTATCTATCTATCTATCTATCTATCTATCTATCTATCTATCTATCTATCTATCTATCTATCTATCTATCTATCTATCTATCTATCTATCTATCTATCTATCTATCTATCTATCTATCTATCTATCTATCTATCTATCTATCTATCTATCTATCTATCTATCTATCTATCTATCTATCTATCTATCTATCTATCTATCTATCTATCTATCTATCTATCTATCTATCTATCTATCTATCTATCTATCTATCTATCTATCTATCTATCTATCTATCTATCTATCTATCTATCTATCTATCTATCTATCTATCTATCTATCTATCTATCTATCTATCTATCTATCTATCTATCTATCTATCTATCTATCTATCTATCTATCTATCTATCTATCTATCTATCTATCTATCTATCTATCTATCTATCTATCTATCTATCTATCTATCTATCTATCTATCTATCTATCTATCTATCTATCTATCTATCTATCTATCTATCTATCTATCTATCTATCTATCTATCTATCTATCTATCTATCTATCTATCTATCTATCTATCTATCTATCTATCTATCTATCTATCTATCTATCTATCTATCTATCTATCTATCTATCTATCTATCTATCTATCTATCTATCTATCTATCTATCTATCTATCTATCTATCTATCTATCTATCTATCTATCTATCTATCTATCTATCTATCTATCTATCTATCTATCTATCTATCTATCTATCTATCTATCTATCTATCTATCTATCTATCTATCTATCTATCTATCTATCTATCTATCTATCTATCTATCTATCTATCTATCTATCTATCTATCTATCTATCTATCTATCTATCTATCTATCTATCTATCTATCTATCTATCTATCTATCTATCTATCTATCTATCTATCTATCTATCTATCTATCTATCTATCTATCTATCTATCTATCTATCTATCTATCTATCTATCTATCTATCTATCTATCTATCTATCTATCTATCTATCTATCTATCTATCTATCTATCTATCTATCTATCTATCTATCTATCTATCTATCTATCTATCTATCTATCTATCTATCTATCTATCTATCTATCTATCTATCTATCTATCTATCTATCTATCTATCTATCTATCTATCTATCTATCTATCTATCTATCTATCTATCTATCTATCTATCTATCTATCTATCTATCTATCTATCTATCTATCTATCTATCTATCTATCTATCTATCTATCTATCTATCTATCTATCTATCTATCTATCTATCTATCTATCTATCTATCTATCTATCTATCTATCTATCTATCTATCTATCTATCTATCTATCTATCTATCTATCTATCTATCTATCTATCTATCTATCTATCTATCTATCTATCTATCTATCTATCTATCTATCTATCTATCTATCTATCTATCTATCTATCTATCTATCTATCTATCTATCTATCTATCTATCTATCTATCTATCTATCTATCTATCTATCTATCTATCTATCTATCTATCTATCTATCTATCTATCTATCTATCTATCTATCTATCTATCTATCTATCTATCTATCTATCTATCTATCTATCTATCTATCTATCTATCTATCTATCTATCTATCTATCTATCTATCTATCTATCTATCTATCTATCTATCTATCTATCTATCTATCTATCTATCTATCTATCTATCTATCTATCTATCTATCTATCTATCTATCTATCTATCTATCTATCTATCTATCTATCTATCTATCTATCTATCTATCTATCTATCTATCTATCTATCTATCTATCTATCTATCTATCTATCTATCTATCTATCTATCTATCTATCTATCTATCTATCTATCTATCTATCTATCTATCTATCTATCTATCTATCTATCTATCTATCTATCTATCTATCTATCTATCTATCTATCTATCTATCTATCTATCTATCTATCTATCTATCTATCTATCTATCTATCTATCTATCTATCTATCTATCTATCTATCTATCTATCTATCTATCTATCTATCTATCTATCTATCTATCTATCTATCTATCTATCTATCTATCTATCTATCTATCTATCTATCTATCTATCTATCTATCTATCTATCTATCTATCTATCTATCTATCTATCTATCTATCTATCTATCTATCTATCTATCTATCTATCTATCTATCTATCTATCTATCTATCTATCTATCTATCTATCTATCTATCTATCTATCTATCTATCTATCTATCTATCTATCTATCTATCTATCTATCTATCTATCTATCTATCTATCTATCTATCTATCTATCTATCTATCTATCTATCTATCTATCTATCTATCTATCTATCTATCTATCTATCTATCTATCTATCTATCTATCTATCTATCTATCTATCTATCTATCTATCTATCTATCTATCTATCTATCTATCTATCTATCTATCTATCTATCTATCTATCTATCTATCTATCTATCTATCTATCTATCTATCTATCTATCTATCTATCTATCTATCTATCTATCTATCTATCTATCTATCTATCTATCTATCTATCTATCTATCTATCTATCTATCTATCTATCTATCTATCTATCTATCTATCTATCTATCTATCTATCTATCTATCTATCTATCTATCTATCTATCTATCTATCTATCTATCTATCTATCTATCTATCTATCTATCTATCTATCTATCTATCTATCTATCTATCTATCTATCTATCTATCTATCTATCTATCTATCTATCTATCTATCTATCTATCTATCTATCTATCTATCTATCTATCTATCTATCTATCTATCTATCTATCTATCTATCTATCTATCTATCTATCTATCTATCTATCTATCTATCTATCTATCTATCTATCTATCTATCTATCTATCTATCTATCTATCTATCTATCTATCTATCTATCTATCTATCTATCTATCTATCTATCTATCTATCTATCTATCTATCTATCTATCTATCTATCTATCTATCTATCTATCTATCTATCTATCTATCTATCTATCTATCTATCTATCTATCTATCTATCTATCTATCTATCTATCTATCTATCTATCTATCTATCTATCTATCTATCTATCTATCTATCTATCTATCTATCTATCTATCTATCTATCTATCTATCTATCTATCTATCTATCTATCTATCTATCTATCTATCTATCTATCTATCTATCTATCTATCTATCTATCTATCTATCTATCTATCTATCTATCTATCTATCTATCTATCTATCTATCTATCTATCTATCTATCTATCTATCTATCTATCTATCTATCTATCTATCTATCTATCTATCTATCTATCTATCTATCTATCTATCTATCTATCTATCTATCTATCTATCTATCTATCTATCTATCTATCTATCTATCTATCTATCTATCTATCTATCTATCTATCTATCTATCTATCTATCTATCTATCTATCTATCTATCTATCTATCTATCTATCTATCTATCTATCTATCTATCTATCTATCTATCTATCTATCTATCTATCTATCTATCTATCTATCTATCTATCTATCTATCTATCTATCTATCTATCTATCTATCTATCTATCTATCTATCTATCTATCTATCTATCTATCTATCTATCTATCTATCTATCTATCTATCTATCTATCTATCTATCTATCTATCTATCTATCTATCTATCTATCTATCTATCTATCTATCTATCTATCTATCTATCTATCTATCTATCTATCTATCTATCTATCTATCTATCTATCTATCTATCTATCTATCTATCTATCTATCTATCTATCTATCTATCTATCTATCTATCTATCTATCTATCTATCTATCTATCTATCTATCTATCTATCTATCTATCTATCTATCTATCTATCTATCTATCTATCTATCTATCTATCTATCTATCTATCTATCTATCTATCTATCTATCTATCTATCTATCTATCTATCTATCTATCTATCTATCTATCTATCTATCTATCTATCTATCTATCTATCTATCTATCTATCTATCTATCTATCTATCTATCTATCTATCTATCTATCTATCTATCTATCTATCTATCTATCTATCTATCTATCTATCTATCTATCTATCTATCTATCTATCTATCTATCTATCTATCTATCTATCTATCTATCTATCTATCTATCTATCTATCTATCTATCTATCTATCTATCTATCTATCTATCTATCTATCTATCTATCTATCTATCTATCTATCTATCTATCTATCTATCTATCTATCTATCTATCTATCTATCTATCTATCTATCTATCTATCTATCTATCTATCTATCTATCTATCTATCTATCTATCTATCTATCTATCTATCTATCTATCTATCTATCTATCTATCTATCTATCTATCTATCTATCTATCTATCTATCTATCTATCTATCTATCTATCTATCTATCTATCTATCTATCTATCTATCTATCTATCTATCTATCTATCTATCTATCTATCTATCTATCTATCTATCTATCTATCTATCTATCTATCTATCTATCTATCTATCTATCTATCTATCTATCTATCTATCTATCTATCTATCTATCTATCTATCTATCTATCTATCTATCTATCTATCTATCTATCTATCTATCTATCTATCTATCTATCTATCTATCTATCTATCTATCTATCTATCTATCTATCTATCTATCTATCTATCTATCTATCTATCTATCTATCTATCTATCTATCTATCTATCTATCTATCTATCTATCTATCTATCTATCTATCTATCTATCTATCTATCTATCTATCTATCTATCTATCTATCTATCTATCTATCTATCTATCTATCTATCTATCTATCTATCTATCTATCTATCTATCTATCTATCTATCTATCTATCTATCTATCTATCTATCTATCTATCTATCTATCTATCTATCTATCTATCTATCTATCTATCTATCTATCTATCTATCTATCTATCTATCTATCTATCTATCTATCTATCTATCTATCTATCTATCTATCTATCTATCTATCTATCTATCTATCTATCTATCTATCTATCTATCTATCTATCTATCTATCTATCTATCTATCTATCTATCTATCTATCTATCTATCTATCTATCTATCTATCTATCTATCTATCTATCTATCTATCTATCTATCTATCTATCTATCTATCTATCTATCTATCTATCTATCTATCTATCTATCTATCTATCTATCTATCTATCTATCTATCTATCTATCTATCTATCTATCTATCTATCTATCTATCTATCTATCTATCTATCTATCTATCTATCTATCTATCTATCTATCTATCTATCTATCTATCTATCTATCTATCTATCTATCTATCTATCTATCTATCTATCTATCTATCTATCTATCTATCTATCTATCTATCTATCTATCTATCTATCTATCTATCTATCTATCTATCTATCTATCTATCTATCTATCTATCTATCTATCTATCTATCTATCTATCTATCTATCTATCTATCTATCTATCTATCTATCTATCTATCTATCTATCTATCTATCTATCTATCTATCTATCTATCTATCTATCTATCTATCTATCTATCTATCTATCTATCTATCTATCTATCTATCTATCTATCTATCTATCTATCTATCTATCTATCTATCTATCTATCTATCTATCTATCTATCTATCTATCTATCTATCTATCTATCTATCTATCTATCTATCTATCTATCTATCTATCTATCTATCTATCTATCTATCTATCTATCTATCTATCTATCTATCTATCTATCTATCTATCTATCTATCTATCTATCTATCTATCTATCTATCTATCTATCTATCTATCTATCTATCTATCTATCTATCTATCTATCTATCTATCTATCTATCTATCTATCTATCTATCTATCTATCTATCTATCTATCTATCTATCTATCTATCTATCTATCTATCTATCTATCTATCTATCTATCTATCTATCTATCTATCTATCTATCTATCTATCTATCTATCTATCTATCTATCTATCTATCTATCTATCTATCTATCTATCTATCTATCTATCTATCTATCTATCTATCTATCTATCTATCTATCTATCTATCTATCTATCTATCTATCTATCTATCTATCTATCTATCTATCTATCTATCTATCTATCTATCTATCTATCTATCTATCTATCTATCTATCTATCTATCTATCTATCTATCTATCTATCTATCTATCTATCTATCTATCTATCTATCTATCTATCTATCTATCTATCTATCTATCTATCTATCTATCTATCTATCTATCTATCTATCTATCTATCTATCTATCTATCTATCTATCTATCTATCTATCTATCTATCTATCTATCTATCTATCTATCTATCTATCTATCTATCTATCTATCTATCTATCTATCTATCTATCTATCTATCTATCTATCTATCTATCTATCTATCTATCTATCTATCTATCTATCTATCTATCTATCTATCTATCTATCTATCTATCTATCTATCTATCTATCTATCTATCTATCTATCTATCTATCTATCTATCTATCTATCTATCTATCTATCTATCTATCTATCTATCTATCTATCTATCTATCTATCTATCTATCTATCTATCTATCTATCTATCTATCTATCTATCTATCTATCTATCTATCTATCTATCTATCTATCTATCTATCTATCTATCTATCTATCTATCTATCTATCTATCTATCTATCTATCTATCTATCTATCTATCTATCTATCTATCTATCTATCTATCTATCTATCTATCTATCTATCTATCTATCTATCTATCTATCTATCTATCTATCTATCTATCTATCTATCTATCTATCTATCTATCTATCTATCTATCTATCTATCTATCTATCTATCTATCTATCTATCTATCTATCTATCTATCTATCTATCTATCTATCTATCTATCTATCTATCTATCTATCTATCTATCTATCTATCTATCTATCTATCTATCTATCTATCTATCTATCTATCTATCTATCTATCTATCTATCTATCTATCTATCTATCTATCTATCTATCTATCTATCTATCTATCTATCTATCTATCTATCTATCTATCTATCTATCTATCTATCTATCTATCTATCTATCTATCTATCTATCTATCTATCTATCTATCTATCTATCTATCTATCTATCTATCTATCTATCTATCTATCTATCTATCTATCTATCTATCTATCTATCTATCTATCTATCTATCTATCTATCTATCTATCTATCTATCTATCTATCTATCTATCTATCTATCTATCTATCTATCTATCTATCTATCTATCTATCTATCTATCTATCTATCTATCTATCTATCTATCTATCTATCTATCTATCTATCTATCTATCTATCTATCTATCTATCTATCTATCTATCTATCTATCTATCTATCTATCTATCTATCTATCTATCTATCTATCTATCTATCTATCTATCTATCTATCTATCTATCTATCTATCTATCTATCTATCTATCTATCTATCTATCTATCTATCTATCTATCTATCTATCTATCTATCTATCTATCTATCTATCTATCTATCTATCTATCTATCTATCTATCTATCTATCTATCTATCTATCTATCTATCTATCTATCTATCTATCTATCTATCTATCTATCTATCTATCTATCTATCTATCTATCTATCTATCTATCTATCTATCTATCTATCTATCTATCTATCTATCTATCTATCTATCTATCTATCTATCTATCTATCTATCTATCTATCTATCTATCTATCTATCTATCTATCTATCTATCTATCTATCTATCTATCTATCTATCTATCTATCTATCTATCTATCTATCTATCTATCTATCTATCTATCTATCTATCTATCTATCTATCTATCTATCTATCTATCTATCTATCTATCTATCTATCTATCTATCTATCTATCTATCTATCTATCTATCTATCTATCTATCTATCTATCTATCTATCTATCTATCTATCTATCTATCTATCTATCTATCTATCTATCTATCTATCTATCTATCTATCTATCTATCTATCTATCTATCTATCTATCTATCTATCTATCTATCTATCTATCTATCTATCTATCTATCTATCTATCTATCTATCTATCTATCTATCTATCTATCTATCTATCTATCTATCTATCTATCTATCTATCTATCTATCTATCTATCTATCTATCTATCTATCTATCTATCTATCTATCTATCTATCTATCTATCTATCTATCTATCTATCTATCTATCTATCTATCTATCTATCTATCTATCTATCTATCTATCTATCTATCTATCTATCTATCTATCTATCTATCTATCTATCTATCTATCTATCTATCTATCTATCTATCTATCTATCTATCTATCTATCTATCTATCTATCTATCTATCTATCTATCTATCTATCTATCTATCTATCTATCTATCTATCTATCTATCTATCTATCTATCTATCTATCTATCTATCTATCTATCTATCTATCTATCTATCTATCTATCTATCTATCTATCTATCTATCTATCTATCTATCTATCTATCTATCTATCTATCTATCTATCTATCTATCTATCTATCTATCTATCTATCTATCTATCTATCTATCTATCTATCTATCTATCTATCTATCTATCTATCTATCTATCTATCTATCTATCTATCTATCTATCTATCTATCTATCTATCTATCTATCTATCTATCTATCTATCTATCTATCTATCTATCTATCTATCTATCTATCTATCTATCTATCTATCTATCTATCTATCTATCTATCTATCTATCTATCTATCTATCTATCTATCTATCTATCTATCTATCTATCTATCTATCTATCTATCTATCTATCTATCTATCTATCTATCTATCTATCTATCTATCTATCTATCTATCTATCTATCTATCTATCTATCTATCTATCTATCTATCTATCTATCTATCTATCTATCTATCTATCTATCTATCTATCTATCTATCTATCTATCTATCTATCTATCTATCTATCTATCTATCTATCTATCTATCTATCTATCTATCTATCTATCTATCTATCTATCTATCTATCTATCTATCTATCTATCTATCTATCTATCTATCTATCTATCTATCTATCTATCTATCTATCTATCTATCTATCTATCTATCTATCTATCTATCTATCTATCTATCTATCTATCTATCTATCTATCTATCTATCTATCTATCTATCTATCTATCTATCTATCTATCTATCTATCTATCTATCTATCTATCTATCTATCTATCTATCTATCTATCTATCTATCTATCTATCTATCTATCTATCTATCTATCTATCTATCTATCTATCTATCTATCTATCTATCTATCTATCTATCTATCTATCTATCTATCTATCTATCTATCTATCTATCTATCTATCTATCTATCTATCTATCTATCTATCTATCTATCTATCTATCTATCTATCTATCTATCTATCTATCTATCTATCTATCTATCTATCTATCTATCTATCTATCTATCTATCTATCTATCTATCTATCTATCTATCTATCTATCTATCTATCTATCTATCTATCTATCTATCTATCTATCTATCTATCTATCTATCTATCTATCTATCTATCTATCTATCTATCTATCTATCTATCTATCTATCTATCTATCTATCTATCTATCTATCTATCTATCTATCTATCTATCTATCTATCTATCTATCTATCTATCTATCTATCTATCTATCTATCTATCTATCTATCTATCTATCTATCTATCTATCTATCTATCTATCTATCTATCTATCTATCTATCTATCTATCTATCTATCTATCTATCTATCTATCTATCTATCTATCTATCTATCTATCTATCTATCTATCTATCTATCTATCTATCTATCTATCTATCTATCTATCTATCTATCTATCTATCTATCTATCTATCTATCTATCTATCTATCTATCTATCTATCTATCTATCTATCTATCTATCTATCTATCTATCTATCTATCTATCTATCTATCTATCTATCTATCTATCTATCTATCTATCTATCTATCTATCTATCTATCTATCTATCTATCTATCTATCTATCTATCTATCTATCTATCTATCTATCTATCTATCTATCTATCTATCTATCTATCTATCTATCTATCTATCTATCTATCTATCTATCTATCTATCTATCTATCTATCTATCTATCTATCTATCTATCTATCTATCTATCTATCTATCTATCTATCTATCTATCTATCTATCTATCTATCTATCTATCTATCTATCTATCTATCTATCTATCTATCTATCTATCTATCTATCTATCTATCTATCTATCTATCTATCTATCTATCTATCTATCTATCTATCTATCTATCTATCTATCTATCTATCTATCTATCTATCTATCTATCTATCTATCTATCTATCTATCTATCTATCTATCTATCTATCTATCTATCTATCTATCTATCTATCTATCTATCTATCTATCTATCTATCTATCTATCTATCTATCTATCTATCTATCTATCTATCTATCTATCTATCTATCTATCTATCTATCTATCTATCTATCTATCTATCTATCTATCTATCTATCTATCTATCTATCTATCTATCTATCTATCTATCTATCTATCTATCTATCTATCTATCTATCTATCTATCTATCTATCTATCTATCTATCTATCTATCTATCTATCTATCTATCTATCTATCTATCTATCTATCTATCTATCTATCTATCTATCTATCTATCTATCTATCTATCTATCTATCTATCTATCTATCTATCTATCTATCTATCTATCTATCTATCTATCTATCTATCTATCTATCTATCTATCTATCTATCTATCTATCTATCTATCTATCTATCTATCTATCTATCTATCTATCTATCTATCTATCTATCTATCTATCTATCTATCTATCTATCTATCTATCTATCTATCTATCTATCTATCTATCTATCTATCTATCTATCTATCTATCTATCTATCTATCTATCTATCTATCTATGGCATGGAAGTTCTACCGAGGTTCAAATCCCTTCTCTAAGGATTATGAAAGAAGAAAACTTAGACGAATACAAATGGATTCAGACAAGGCTGGATCAGTTGAATTTGAATGATGAGAAGAGGTTGGTTGCTGTCTGTCATGGTCAGATGTACCAGAAGCACATGATCAAAGCTTTCAACAAAAAGATCAAGTATTGGGTATATCAGGATGATGACTTGGTAATAAAGCACATCATTATTCCACAAGGCGATTCCAGGGGAAAATCGACTCCCACTTACGAAGGGCCATTTCTTGTTAAGAAATTATTCTCGGTTGGCGCTATATGCTAACCACTATGGATGGAAAAGATTTCCCGTGCCCTATGAACGCGTACATATTCAAAAAAATATTATGCATAAGAATGACACGCTAGGTTGATATACCTAGGAAAAAATAAGGGCATCCTTGTGAACCAAAAGGGTTCCGGCAAAAATAAGGGATATATACAAAAGATCATACACCCGGCAAGTCGAAAACTTGAAAGAGTAGCTTTGGCAAAAAAGGGTATCCTGGTGGGCTGAGAACCTGAAAGGGCAGTCCAGGAAAAATTTAAGGATTAAAGCGTACGTCTATATCCCGTTAGATCACTTACATGCAACAATTATTACCAAAGTCAATTGTTCAAGAGGTTCAATCAACTTTTTCCGACGGTAATGGATGAGATGTTTAAAGGCATGGGGGCAATAGCAGAGTTGAAACCCAATGAAATCACTTCCACATGGCTATAAATATTTGTTTTCACTCTATACTCTTTCATTTCATCGCGATTTCCTCTTACTAGGATTTCCGTATCTTTGTACAAAATCACATGTTTATAAGTAAATTATCAATACAAATATACTTTAAATTCCAAACTTTTTGTTTTTTCTGTTTTGCTTGTAAAAACGTCCAATGACTAAAATTGAATGAGCATATGCATATGAACATGATTAACTGTTAACAAATGTATGCATAAGAACAAGATTAAATATTTACTCAAAACTCTAGGAACTGGGATGACATTCAAGCTATCTGTAAATCTCAACATAGTCCCTTTCATAAGATTATCCCCAGTGAAGTCGCCAGAGCCACTTCTATGAGGTTATCCCCCACAGAATAGTTTTCATAAATAAGGGTACATTCCTCACAATCTCCCTAGCAGACCATTCCAACAAATAAAGGAATATAATCTCCTCCCCGTGAAATGTCCCCAGAGTCCCCGGCTGAGTTTGTTCCTCCAAAACTGAAGAAAGAGACCCTGCAGAGTTTTCTCCTCTTTAGAAAATTCAATATCCCCAAGAGAGATAGTTTCTTCGGCAGAGCACTTCTCCATCAACAAGGGTTTATTTCCCCAACGGGGTTTGTTTCCCCAACAGACTACAAATTTCCCAGCTCAAGTCTATTCCTCAGACTACTACAATTCACTGACAAAATTCTTCTCCCCGGACAAGTCAGAAGATTGTCCATCTCTTTTATCCCCAGTTAGGGTATATACGAATTATCTTCCCCAAACGAGTCAAAAGTTTAACCATCTCTTTTATCCCCAGTCAGGGTGTATAAGAACTAAATTCCCAAATAGAGTAGTGAACGACCAATGTTCCTGAACTCTATTCTACAAGCAGATATCAACATCCCCAACGGAAGCATTCCAGACAAGATTGAAGATACACACACTCTTCATCCCCTGGCAATAAGTCAGGGATTTATTTTCCTCGACAAAGATACACTTCAACAACATTACACATTCATACATCATAGTATATGCATACAAAATTCATATAGCACAATCTCATTTATTTTGAGAACATCATTACGTAATGCATTTCATACATCATGACATTGCATACAACTATCTCTTTACCTTTTCAGGAAAGATCAATCAACAGACTGATATCATCAAAATAGATTGTAGGCCAAGACAAGGCAAATACATGCATGATGAACACTCCCTGTAGACCCTTTCTCTAGCTCATATTAAATCGACCAAAGATTTATTTTGATACTTCTCTTAGTTAAAGATTTTCAAACATCTAATGGCTCAGAGTAAATCGAATAAAGATTTATTTTGATACTTCTCTCAATAGACCTTTTCTGGATCAGATTAAATCAACCAAAGATTTATTCTGATGCTTCTCTCAGTTAAAGATTTAAAGACATCGGCTGGCTCAGATTAAATCGACCAAAGATTTATTCTGATAATTCTCTTAGTAGACCTTTTTTTAGCTCAGATTACATCGACCAAAGATTTACTTTGATACTTCTCTCAGTTAAATATTTTTAAACATCTGCTAGCTCAGATTAAATCGACCAAAGATTTATTCTAACACTTCTCTCAGTAGACCTTTTTCTGGCTCAGATTAAATCGACCAAAGATTTATTCTGATACTTCTCTCAATTAAATATTTTTAAACATATGTTGGCTCAGATTAAATCGACCTAAGATTTATTCTAATACTTCTCTCAATAGACCTTTTTCTGGCTCAGATTTAATCGACCAAAGATTTATTCTGATACTTCTCTCAGTTAAATATTTCTAAACATCTGCTGACTCAGATTAAATTGACCAAAGATTTATTCTAATACTTCTCTTAGTAGATCTTTTTCTGGCTCAGATTAAATTGACCAAAGATTTATTCTAATACTTCTCTCAGTTAAAGATTTAAAGATATCTGTTGGCTCAGATTAAATCGACCAAAGATTTATTCTGATACTTCTCTTAGTAGACCGTTTTCTGGCTCAAATTAGATCGACCAAAGATTTATTATGATACTTCTATCAGTTAAATATTGTCAAACATCTGCTAGCTCAGATCAAATCGACCAAAGATTTATTCTAACACTTCTCTCAGTAGACCTTTTTTCATTTCAGATTAAATTGACCAAAGGTTTATTCTGATACTTCTCTCAGTAGATCCTTTTCCGACTCAGATTAAATTGACCAAAGATTTATTCTAATACTCCTTAGGTACAGTCGAGCATATACTCATTCTGATATTTCTATCAACAGTTACTTTGGATGGCATCTTTAAGCCCATCTATGACAACTCTCATCATCTTTATAAATGGCATCTTTAAGCCCATTCCCGGTATAATCAACAAACAATTTACTTTATGCATAAACGAGTGCAAGTTTCTGGGCATTTAAGTGTTCAATCATCTTCCACCTTCAAGTCACGAATGGAGGAAAAGCCAATCTAACTCTTCAGGTTTAATAAGATTGAACAGGGGAAGTTGTTGTAGCCTAAAATTTTCCCTCTCTATTCTCAAGACATTTCTCACAAAAAAAATCTCAAATACTCAAGAAGTTCCAAAAGTTTGATCAGACAAGCCTACCCCCTAAGCATTGAGCCACAAATTAGGGTTTTTGTTTTCTCAAGGACAATTGGACTTTTGATGCCTAAAATGACTTTCATGGTTCATTATAGACTTCCAAGAATGCTCATGCCAAGTTTCAAGTCTTGCATCTCAAAATTGCTCAGTCAATTGATTCAGATGATTAAAAATCAATTGTATTGGGTAAAAAGTCAATTGTGGTCATTATACAGTCAAACTTCACGATTTTTGGCTAACATTAACATTTTGAAGTGATATTTATCAATTGACCAACGATTTATTACAATACCTCAAGAAAAGCACTCAAATCATCAAAGGGTCAAAATTGTCAAAATTAGGGTTTTGATTAAGAATGACTGATCATTGACTTTTGACCTAGTACATGACCTAATGGCTTGAGTCATAATCTCAAGGAATCAAACATAACACGTTGACCTGATTTCGTGGCTCAAATCATTTCTCAAGATCATTGGATTGAAGTTGAAATTTGGTCAACTGATGAAAAGTCAACTGATACATAAAAAGTCAAACTTTGACCTTTTTTATCAACATTGAATTTAAAAAACTAAGATTCATCAAGACATTCAAAAATATCAAACTTGATCATCAAGAATCAGGAAATTCAAAAAGTCAATAAAAAACTCAAGATTTATAAGACTTAGAAAATTCCTAAGTGTTTTTATACTTGATAAATTCATTACTTCATGACAAATTTTCACCAAGATGGAAGATGATTCAAGGAAAACTTTTAACATGAAAATTGTAGATCTTGATGAATTATACAACTTTGTATTAGATGGTTGATGTCCAAAAAATTCTTAGATATGAAGATATAGGCTCATGAAGTCATGACATTTTTCATAAAACACTTAGTGAAATTTTCAACAAGTTTAGGCAGATTTGTGACCTAACTTCTTGACCAATTTTCACCTAGTTCCAATTTGATTTTGTCAAAATGGTCAACATGAAGGTTGTATAAAAAATTTTAAGCTTTCGAAAATGTCCAATAACTTGAAGAGGTCATTCTTGAGCTAAGAAAATCGAAGAGAAGAAGTTGGGCATCCATTCTTGAATTACAAGCCATTTTCTTGATGAACACATAATCCAATCTCAATGTTATGCTGTATAATCTTGCTTTGCAGGCCTTCTAACTTGTAAATCTATCCATAATTAATGGATTACACAAAATTTTGAGCTATGATCCAAGAGCTTGAGCCTTTGTCCAAGTAATCATGCCATTTAGGCAAGAAAGTTCACACTTCCATTTTGGAAAAGTGACTTTAATCACAAAGCCAACTTGTCTTGAGCCTCTAACTTGCTCCCTCTGCACACACTCAACACCAAATCCAGAAGAAACATGTTTAAAGTGCCTAACCACTTTAGATAGCCTTGTACTATGCATTATAACAATGTTTGTCAAGATTGCTTCAAAAACAAGTCAAAAACCATAACATGTGATCTTGTGATTATGATCCCTTGAACCTTTTAAACCTCTTGCCTATAAATAGAGGATGTATTTGCAAGCTAACACACGAATGGACAAGCCTTGAAACTCACTCAAACTCCCTCAAACCATAAACTGCATCTAAAGCTCGATAAGTTGCAATTTCTGACTTTGAATCCCAAACTTCAAATCCACTCGTGCGTTTTTCATTTTAATCCTTCAAACATCATCTATACATCATATAGAAGTGATCCAAACACTTGAATCACTTATGTAACACCTCCATCACCATCAACCATTTTCACAACTCAGTTCTGCAACTTGACTTCTCCAAGAAGATTCAATCACTCTCAACTCAAACTATGCATTGCATTAGATTCCTAAGAGTCCATTGAAGCTATTCAGATCATCACAACACCTTCAGGAGTGCTCAAACTCAAAACACGATTTCTAGTTTTGAGGTAAGTTTTCTCAACTTTGAACTTCTCATACAAGCATCATTAATAGTTACTTTATAAAGATAAAATATAGACATCATTGCCCTAAAGCTAACCATGTCCTTAGTTTTCATTTATCTTGCCTGAGTGATACAAATTTTGAAGTTGAAGTTATAGAAAAATTAGGTCAGAATTTGGTACCAAGCAAAATTCGTGTTCATCTTTGAGTTTTAGTTCAAGTTATTTATATATTTGAAATTGTGATGAAATTTCTAACAAGTTTGATGTTTATAATTTCTGAAATGGTTGAGAAATGAGTAAGTTCGAAAGTTCAAAATTTCGGCGCGAGGAAGAAGATGGAGTACAGTTAGGACTGAGTTTATTTTAAATTTAGTGCAAGTTGTATTATTACCAAATGAAATAGTCACCCTAGTGGGAAAGCGTGCACGTATAAGGTATTAGTATGGAGGCACCTAAGTTTGAGCCCCAGCGTCCCCATTTTATTATTTTTCAGACATTTTTTTGGTATGTTTTGTTTCTAAGCGCGTTGGGCCTCCAACATTTGGGCCTTAACCTTTTTCTTTCCCCTCACCTCCCTGACTGCTTCATACTTCCTGGCCCATTATCTTATTTTTTATTTCTGATTTAAAACCAAACAAAAACTCTTTTGGGCCTAGAACCAAAAACATTTCTCCATACCCCCATTTCATTTTTTAAACACTCAGGCCCAATTTTTTATTTCCTTTATATTTTTATATTTTTTCTTTATTTGTTTTATTTTATTTAATAAAAATACAAAATATATTTTTTTAAATAACTAGACTACAAAATTTCTAATTTTATTTTATTTTTACTTCATTTAATTTTATAAATAGAATACTAAAAATATTTTCTTAACTAATTAATCTTTTAGAATTGAAAATAATTAGACTTAGGGTTTATATAATTTTTCTTTTTAAATTATACTTTAGGTTTTATTAAATAACTAATTAACTTCTCTTGTAAATTAATTAGTTATTTAGGTTAATTAAAACCTTTTCCATCAAAAAACCACAAAAACAAATTCTTTTCTCTTTACATTATTCTCACGCATTTTATTATTTCACATTATTATTCATGTACATGGCTTGTAATATTAATTAGAGCTTTATTGCTTTATTTTCCCCATTTGTAAATTTGTATCCCCCGTCCCTAAAAGTATTGTAATAGCGTAGGACATTTAAATTCCGCAATTTATCGCTTCTCATATTATTACTAGTAATTAGGTTTTGTATGGAAAGACTTAAAATAAATACTAGACAACCTAATTCAAAGATAAATACTTGAAATTAAACACCTTCCACACTTGCCCCTCTAGGGTGACCCACACTTGTTGCCTCGGATTTAAACAGTCATGCCCCTCGAACGTGAGATGTTTTAGCAAAGACCCTTGATTAAAAGATCATAGTCCCTCGATGACCCTTCAAATTTTGCCTTCGGTAAATGATCTTAGTCCCATACGACAATTGCTAAAGCATCTTACAAGTTACCTTCTATGATTGTACGATGACCCACGCTTGTCCCTCACATCCAATGATATGGCCCTCTACCAATCAATGGTAGACAAGCACTTTCTAAAGGAGGAGGAAAAGAACAATGACTTTTTGAGTAGGTAGATTGCTCGTAATTGCTTGCTCACAAACAAAATCATTTTCACACTTCACACTTTCAAAACATCTTTGAAAATGAATATTTTGTATACATTCTCAAAGATACGAGAATCATTATAAAATTTCCTTACATTGGCATTTTCAAACACCTTTTCAAACATTCCCTTTCAACAAATATTTTCAAAATCAACACTTTGTATACATTCTCAAACGATTATAGAATCATTGCAAAGTTTTCCAAACTAAGGCGTTTTCAAAAATATTTTCAAACTTACAGAAAGCATTTCAAAGTGATCAAGAAATTAAGAGCCCGTAGATAACTACAGATGAAAAGGGTGCTAACACCTTCCCTTTTCATAGCCTACCCCCCGAACTCAACAAAAGTCTCAAAAGGTCTTTCTTGTTCTTTTCACCCTTTCCTTTATTGGATAAAAGAAAAGTTGGTGGCGACTCCTACTATTTGTAACATTTACGATCAAACTCAAAACACACAAGTTAGTTCTCCCACCGTATCACAATTGGCTTATTATTTAATTAAAAATAAATTTTAATTAAATCGGGGTGTTACACAACTCCTGATCGAGTGTCTTCAATGAAATGGTCGTTTTGGATAATGTAGGATCTCCCTGTAATACATGATAACCCTCTTTTGTTGGAATTTGGAGAGTTAGTTCACCAAACTTTGCATGAATTTTGCCTAATTGAGCCAACCAATCCATTTCTATAATTATATCAATTCCTCCAAGATCAAAGACATAAAAGTATTGTTGTATGGCAATGTTATGCATATGCAAACAAACAGCCTCACAATGTCCTTCACAAGTAATTTTTCGTCCATCCCTCACTTCCACTGTGCAAGCACGCATCATCATAACCTACAAACTTGTTTCTTCCACCAAAAAGGTTGAAATAAAGTTGTTAGAGGCTTCATATTCAATCAACACAATGACTTTCTGACCTTTTATCTCTCCCCACAATTTGATTGTTTTCTTGGAAGTAAAACCTTAAATGTTGAACATGGAAATATGTAGATTCAGAAATTCATTGGCTACTATGTCAACATTATTAGTGTCACCACAGTCAAGCTCCTCTTTAATTAACAACATATGAATTTTTTTATTAGCACAAACATGTCCTGGTATAAATTGTTCATCACAACAAAAACAAAGTCCTTTGGCAAGTTCATTCTGCATTTAACAATTAGAGAGCCTCTTAAAAGCCCTTATCCAATTGTAATAAGGTTGTTTTGTGGTGGTTTCTTGGTAATTATTGATTGAAAGAATTTTGGGGTGGGTTGTTTTGTCGGGGGTTCCTAGGAAATGGTGTAATTTGATGGAAAGGATTTGGTGGGATTTGTAGTTTCTGGTAGCTCTCTGTAGGTTTGGATAATTGTTGTACCCCAAAATTTTCCCTCTCACATATTAAGAATATGCTCACAAGATCTCCCTTGACTCAAGACTGCATCAGGGTTTGATCAGCTCAAGACACCTCCTTAAACACTGATGACCAAAATTAGGGTTTGAGTTTGCACAAGTATTTTTGAGCTTCTAATGCCTCATACAACTTTCATATATCATTTTGGACCCCCAAGATTACTCATGACAAGTTTCAAGCCTTGAATCACACTTTTTCTCAATCAATTGAGCAATTGACCTAAAAATTAATTGTATTGGGGAAAAAGTCAACTATGGCCAATTTATAGTCAAACCTCATAATTTTTTATCCACATCAACATTCTAGACTCATATGTATCATTTTATCAAGTTTGGACCACAACTCCTCAAGAAATTTTATCAAATCTCCAAAAGGGCAAAATGGTCAAAATTAGGGTTTTGACTGGGAATGGGCAATTTCTAATTTTTGACATAGAAAATGGTCAATTGGTTTAAGGAATGATATCAAGAGTCCAATTTCATCATTTTGACCTAGTGACATGGTCCAAAACATTGCAAGTCCATTGGATTGACAGATGAATTTTCCAGTCAACTGATCAAAAGTCAATTGTATACTGAAAAGTCAAACTTTGACTTTTTGGTCAAATTCAAGTGCCAAAGATCATAATTCATCAAAACATGTCAAAATATGAAACTTATTCATCAAGAAATTAAAAATTCATGATTTCATTTTGAAAAGTTAAAATTTCTAAACTTAGAAATTATTCTAAGTGTTGGAAATTTCATATTTTTCACAACTTTGAACAAATTTTTCACAATGATGCAAGATGATTCAAGAGAAACTTTCAACATTAAAGTTGTAGATCTCCATGAAATCTAAAACTTTTCTTTACACAACTCCTTCCAAAAGTGCTTGGATCTCAAGTTATAATTTTAAGAACATAGGGCCATGAAATAAAACACTTAGTGAAATTTTGCCCTAATTTGGTCAGGATTTTGACCCAACTTCATGGCACTTTTTCATATAGTCCAAGGGTAATATTCAAAATAAATTCAAAGATGGGTTTTAGAGCACATTGAAATCTTTCCAAAATGTCCAAGAACTCCTTGATATCATTCTTGAGTAGGGAGAATCGAAGAGATGAAGTTAGGGTTTTATCACTTTAATTACAAGTCATTTTAGTGATGAACAAAATACAAATTCAAACCATGCTGCATAAACACTACTTTGCAGGCCTCAAACTTGTTAGGCACTCCATAATTAATGGTTTACACAGCTGTTAGAGGCCTCACTTCAAGCATTCAATGCATGGACATGCTTTATATCCATTTTTGGAAGAAAGGTTACATTACCATTTTGATAAAG
This sequence comes from Vicia faba, assembly GCA_948472305.1. Classification (NCBI taxonomy): domain Eukaryota; kingdom Viridiplantae; phylum Streptophyta; class Magnoliopsida; order Fabales; family Fabaceae; genus Vicia; species Vicia faba. The sequence goes on from OX451739.1 coordinate 929,137,264, forward strand.
TGACTTTTTGTACAAAACTTGTTCTTGAGCCTTGCACTTGTTCTCTCCTGATCAAACAGGTCCTATAACTCGTGAGAAATGTTTAAAACACTTACAATTACCCATCTCATACTTGTACCTCTTCTTGAAACTTGTTTCCCTCTTTTCTTCAAAATCAAGTAACCTAGCCAAAAGCTAAGAACTAGTACTTCTGACTTGCCAATGCACTCAAACACTTTTGTATATACATACACAAACCATTTGACACAAACACACGAATGATCAAGCCTTGAAAGAACCTATAACTCCAAATCACACTTCACACTTCCATTTTCATACAAACTGACCAAAAAACTTGAAACTCATAATCTACTCGTGCGTTTCTTGGCCTTTTGGTTTCTAAAGTTTCTAAACATCACATAAAATCAATCCCACACCCTGTTACAGAACTGTAACACCATTAACACCATTCTCCATTTTCAAAAACTCAGCTCTACACATTGACTTCTCCAGACCATTCCAGCCATCCATTGTTCAAGCTAATCATTGCATTAGCTTCCTAGGACCTCAAGGAAGCTAACCTGATCATCACCATCACTTAAAACATACTCAAACTCAAAACACGATTTCCAGTTTTGAGGTAAGTTTTCTTAACTTGGAACTCTTCATACAGGAATCATAAATGATTTATTTGTGAACAAAACATGTAGATATCATTGCCCTAAAGCTAACCATGTCTATAGTTTCCATTAATTTTGCTTGAGCTTAGAGAATTTTGAGACTGAAATTTCTGAGATTTTTAGGGTTCAGATTAGGGCCATTAAAATTCATGCTTATCTTTGATCTATAGTTTTAATGCTTTATATTTCTGAAACCGTGAGGAAATTTGCTACAAGTTTCATGTTTACAGTTTTCATTTTTGATGAGAAATGAGCAAGTTACAGTTGGTCTGGCTAGAGGTTGAAGATGAAGTCATCAGGGCGCGTTTTGCCTTGTATATTTATTGTTTTGCCTATGTTAACGGATATATAGACACCCCAGTGGTAGAAGCACGCACCTGTAACCTTTGGGACCTGGGTTCGAGCCCCAGTGGTACCCTTTTGCATTTTTTTACATATTTTCCATTCTGACCTTTTTTTGCAGGCGCTTGGGCCTTATTGGGCTTGTGTTTTTTTTTATTTTTTGATTACTAACCCTCCAGCAGACTACTGGCACCCCTGGCCCAAGTTTATTTATTTTCCTTTTTTTATTTCTTTTTTATTTTCTTAAATATATTTTCTAATATTAAAAATCATAAAAAAAAAATATAAAAAATTAGATTTTCATTTTAACTTAGTTTATTTTATTTTTCCTCACAAAAAATATTTTTATTAAGTACACCTTATTTATTTTTACTTATTATCTTGTAAATTTAATTAAAACTAAGTTATTTACTTATTTTATTTTACGCCAATTAAAATATATTTTTTAATATAAAAAAGGTCAAAAATATTTTTATAATGCTATAGATATTTTCAAGACAAAATACCAAAAAAAATACTTTTTTCTAAACATATTTTCTTTTAATCAATTAATAGAACTAGGGTTTTATTTAAAATCTTTTCTTAATAAATTTAAGTTTAATTAATTATTTTCTTTAATTAATTAGGTTAAGACAATTTCCCTTTTTTTCTCATGAAAACCAAACAAATATCCATTTACTTCACATTTTGCATTTTTGTACATTTATTCATTTTTGTACCTTATAATCATTTAATTCCTTGTACATTGATACCCATTCAATATGGTTGTAATAGACTAATTAGGTTTAAATTCTTGCAATCTCCATTTTCAATTTGTATACCCCTCCCACAAAAAAATTGTAATAGCTTAGTAACTTTAAATTCCGCAATTTATTGTTTTATATACAAATGCTAGTAATTAGGGTTTGTATGGAAAGACTAAAACCAATACTTAGAAAACCCTAATTCAAGACAAAAACAAGCATGAAAATGATACACTTGCATACAAGAACCCCTAGGGTTATTCCACTTGGTTGCCTTATACAAAATGACCATATTACGCGTGTAAGGTATCTTAGCAAAAACAAGAAAATACAAGTTGTGATACGGTGGCAGAACCGACTGTTAATATTGGTTTGCGTTTTTTGTTCACAAATGTCGCGGTAAGCAAGAGTCACCACCGGCTTTTATTTTATCCAATCAGGAAAAGGAAAAATAACAAAAAAAACCTTTTTCGAGATGTTTCTGAGTACGGGGGGTAGATTATAGAAAGGGAAGGTGTTATCACCCTTTCTATCTGTTGTTTTCCACGGGCTCTTAGGTACTTGCTCATTTTGAAAACTGTTTGTGTGTGCTTGTTTTGAAAAGTTTTGTTTTACTTCGTATTAACCCTTATTTCTGTCCTCAAGAGTGTTATGAAGTTGTTTTTGAAAGCTTTGTTTGAAAAGTGTTTGTGTGAAAAAAATTTGTTTATTTGAGCAAGTACCTAGGAACTAATCTACCTACTCGAAAAAGGTCTGTTTGTTTTCCTTTTAGACAATGCCATCCCATTATTGAGAAATAGGTAGCATCGTCGTTGGAGTTTTTTAGGGACATTCGAAGGGACAAATACGGTCACAAAAGCAAAGTTAGGAAATGTTAGTAATCATCCTAAAGCCTTAAAGATATTTTCCCGAGGCAACATCCGAATGGGTCATTTTAGATCTTTCGGGGCTAGAGGACAACCACTAACAAACCCTATACTTCATGACCGTTTACCGAAGGCAACCGGAGTGGAGTAAACCCTATGAGTGAGCATGCGCGAGTGTAATATTCAGTTAATTTATCTTTGCACATTTAGGGTTTTCTACCGTATAAATTTTCAGTTTGTCTTTCCATACAATCCTATTAACATACATCTAAGCAGTTTATAGTTTGCGGAAATTAAAGCGAGAAAGTTAAAGTCCTAGCTATTACAGGGCTTTTGCAGATACATAATTATTTTGACCGAAAATAAAGATGCGGAATTGAAAATCCTAATTAAATCTATTACAAACTCGGAGCAGCTACAATAATAGAAAAAAGAATTAAAAGCGCGCGGCGAATTAAATGCGAGAATAATTGGAGAACCCTAAGAAATCTAATTGAAAAAGATTTAGGTTATTTTTTGAGAAAAATTAGATTATGTACAAAATTAAACCCTAATTCTAATTATTTTTAATTATGAAAAGAATTAAATTGCCCTAATATTAATTAAACTAATTAATTAAAGAAATAGAATATTTTATGAAAAAAATAATTTTTGATTTTTTTGTGATTTTTGATTTAATAAAAAAACTGATTTTTGTGTTATTTTTGTAAAAGAAAATAATTAATAAAATAATTAAAACAAGAAATAAAATAGAAAAGTAAAGAGATGGTCTTGTATGGAAGCTTGAAGGGGGGTATATTGTTGAATTGGTAAGGCCCAATATCTAGTCAGCCCAGTCAACGTGCTGATGCTGTGCAGCCATGCTTGGAGGGTGTATCATGGTCTTTTCTTGATTGAGCGTTAGATCTGGATAAACAATGATCCATTGGCTGGATGGTGGTAGCGCATGGTGGATGCTTGGAAAGGTAATGTATAGAACCTGCGTTTAAATGTTAGGAAAATAAAGAAAATGCTGGGACCTGGGATCGAACCCAGGTCCTCCTACTTACACAACGCACGCCTTGCCATCTAGGCTATCATAATTAGTTATCAATATAATAACAACAATAATTAATATATAAAAAAAATGTGAATGACTCCAATAAGCGCGCGAAATTCAAATAAGCCAATAGTGGTTATACACGTTGTTGTCTTCTTTGCAGATCTGTCGCCTTAGGCTAAACACTTTTACCTACAGACAAGCGTCTGTAGCCATAACTTGTACACTTCAAAAATCAAGAAAAACGCATGATAAATGAAATTAAAGACCATGGTTCAACTTGTCTTTATGCCATGAGCATCATGGTACCCTTTTCTTGGGCCAATTTCACCTGTATAAAGAAGCCCTAAAATGTGACTTCAAACCCTAGCCATGGCATTCATCAGTATATGCATCAAAACATCAATTAAACCAATCCAACATGTTGCAAACATGACAACCAACACAGATATACCATTAAAACATGTTCATGATGCAAGAATCATAGTAATCGGATTTTGAAAAAGAAGCAAATTGTGACGATTGTATGTCCTATTTTTGGGATTGGGAGAACTGGCAAATGATTGGAGAATATTCTGGAGATGTCCAGGAATCGGTTGGTAGCTTTGAAATTCTTTGAATTTCCCTCTAGGTTGGAGAATAATCCACTACTTTTTTGCCAAAATTTGAGTTTTGTTCTCAGCTTTCACGACCTGCAATCCTCCTCCTTTTGGCTTGGGTATGTTCTATATATGTAGTAGAACTGATTAGGTTAACAAAAACAAATTAAATCTTTGTGAATCATGGAAATTAGATTTGATTTTGCTCTTGTATTATATCTTTCCAAAACAAGCATAGTCATGCCATTTTTTCTTCAATCATCCCTTGCACGATTTGATATGATATGCCATCCTAATTGGATTTGATTCCTACAAAAAATCAGATCAAAAATCAATCTTTTATATTTTTTGCAATTTATTTGATCTAATCTAACTTTTAATAAATAAAAATCAAAATAAAATAAATAAATAAGAAAATGATATATATGGAGGCTGATTTGGGTCGTGGACCATGTCACAAACAAGATACAATCATGAAATTCTAGGCCCATTTGACAAAAAATGTATTTTTGAGCACATTTGACTTTTGGCAATTTCGCAAAAATGGTCAACTTTGACAAGTCATGTCTCCTCCAATTTTAACCCTAGAGAGGTGTTCTTGTACTTTTTAGAAAGCTTAGGATATCCCATAAACAACCCTTTTGGTTTCATCTCAATTGGGTCTTCCATGTTCATGTAAGAAGCTTTGACCCAAAAGGTGTTTTATTGACTTTTCAAAAGGACCTATAATGTAGATATTCATATCTTTTGATGAGTGCAAATTTTGAACTTGTGGGATGAATATGAGTTGTAGGGAATTGCATCCTCTTCAAAATTAGCCTTTGATGGAAAATTTCTGATAAAGTATGAAGAAGTTATGCTTGGTCAAAGTTTGGTTGACTTTTCCTAAGAAACCCTAATTTAGCAACTTTGGGGTTTTGATGAATTTGGGGAATTCCTAGAGGAATCATAATCAACACTTGATCAAATGATTGATATCACCTCAAAAATGTTGATGTTGACCAAAAATCTTGAAGTTTGACTGTATATGGGCCACAATTGACTTTTGACCTAGTATAGTTGATTTTCAAGCATTTGGGAAATTGACTGAGCAAACTTCTTGTGCAAGACATGAAACTTGACATGGATGATATTGAGAACATATTGGGACCATGGAAGGCGTTTGGGACCTTTGGAGTTCCCACACCCTGATGAAAATGGAAACCCTAGTTTGAGGTACATTACCTTAGGAGAGAGTTTGTCTGGTCAACTCTTGGGCATCCTTGAGCAAGTTGGGAACCTCAATGGGCATGTGTTGAATAAAATGAGAGGGAAAATTTTGGGGTACAACAAATATCATAGTCCCTCGATGACGCTATCTAAGTTGCCTTTCAAATGATCTTAGTCCCTAAAAAAGAATGCTAAGATACAATGCAACATTGCTAATCATGGTTATACGATGACCCAAGCCCGTCCCATTTACATCCAAAGGTAAGGTTGCTTACCAAATCAATGGTAAGACAACAATGTCAAAGGAAAAGGAAAATGAACAAGAAATACTTTTGAGTAGGTAGAATTCTCCTAATTACTTGCTCAATTTCAAAACAAAAATCCTTGCTATTTTCAAAACAATCACTTACACTTTCAAACATCTTACAAACTTGAAAATATTTTCAAAAGATCAACATCTTTGTATACATTCTTACAAACAATAATCATTACAAAGATTGCCTAAATAATGGCCTCTTTATAAAATACTTTCAAAAACCACACCAAACACAATTTCAAACAAAAAGCAAGTGATCTAGTAAGTAACTAAGAGCCCATGGAAAACCATGGATGAAAAGGGTGTTAATACCTTCCCTTTTCATAATCTACTCCCCGAACTCAAGAAACAATCTCAAAGGTCTTTCCTATGCTTTTTCACCTTTCCTTTTGGATAAAAGAAAAGTCGGTGGCGACTCTTGCTAACCGTAACATTTGCGATTAAACATAAAACCTTCAAGTCAGTTCTCCCACTGTATCACAATAACATTTTATTTCGATCATCAATACATTGCGCAAAGTTCATCATCTTCGGCAAAGTCAGCATAATGAAATTTTAGTTCAGCCTTAATAACATCTTTCAAACCATTTAGAAAATATACCTTTCAAATATTCAGGCTCGGAACTTCGGAGTGGTCCTGCATACAATTCAAATTCAGCCCAAAATTCTTCAATAATACCAATTTGTTTGAGACTCATCAAGAGTTTGTAGGTGCTACTCATCATCGTTGGTTGAAACTGCTTTAGAAGCAAGGCCTTAAATTTCGACCATATAGGATTTGGAGAAGCAAATTCCCACCACTGGTACCATGAAAATGCCTTTCCTTCCCTGGAAACCATGACGGCCTGAATTTTTTCTTCTTCCAAAATGCCTTTCAACTTCAAATATCGCACAACTAGATTGACCCGTCCATACACATCCTCTCCGTAGAAAAAAAATGATGAATAACTTCCTCCACCTTTCTTCTGGCATGCGATTATTATAGGGGTTTCCAGCAGTGAAGCCTTGTTGGTTATTCGACAAAGTGGAACCATTGCAGTTGGATGTCGCAGTTGTGAGGCCACAAGTTATCTTTTCCAAATTATGAATAGGTGTCATGACTATTTGTCATAAAGATGAATCAGCTGGTTCCACAGGTTTGTAGAAGAATGGTGTCATACCAATTGTCCTACCTAGTATGAGAAGATAGTATCATCTGACTATTGCAAATACTCATACGGGAGCTGAGTATTTGTATGTTCTTTGTTGAGGTTGTGCATGTGAATAATGGTGAATACTTTGAAGGGAGTTGAGTATTTTTCTGAAGTGTTGATGCAAGTCTGTAGTCTGAACCTTATGATTCAAAAGGGGTTTAGTGAATTTATTTTTTCATATGTGGCTGTGTTGAGTAGCTTGGAATAGGAAGCTTCTAACTAATGAGAGTTTATTTCTCTCTATGGTGTTCAGGTGTGTGTGATAACCTGAATGAGTTGCATTGGTTGTGTTCTACTGGGAGCTTCTTGAAGGATTTATCTGCATAATGAGTCCTTTGAATGGTGTTTTAAGAACCATTGTGTTTATGTTATGAAGTCGATGTTCTAAATGATTTTGGAGCATCATTTCTGTTGAATTTCCTTGGGAGATGCTTAAGAATGTTCTTATGGAGATAGATGCCCAAGCATTAGATCAGAAGAGGTTCTTCTGACTATGTGGATTAGAATGTGCAAATTCTGATCTTGTCTATAGTAGTATGCTTGCTGATTGTATGACTACTTTGTTGAAGACTTCACTAGTATCAGCAACTACTAGTGGATGGAAGGAAAGAAGAAGGTTATCAGATACTGAGGTCTGATCTGAATGTTTCTGGAGATGTTCTTCTTCTAATCAGAATGATGTTGAGGTGGTGGTTTCTTCTACTGCAAGTAAAAGATGGTGGTAATCTTGAACTTGTGTAGCAAGCAAGCTAAGAGCATTTGTGCTAGAATATGTGAGAAATTCCAAATCAAGTGTGTCTTGTGTGGTTCTGTAAGGGCATTTATCAGTTGTGTCCTTGTTGTTTGAATAAGCTTAGGGTGCTTCGAGGTATTCTCAAGGAGTTGCTATATATGGATCTATAAAAGTCAGGATTGATTTTACAATTTATGAATGTGTTTAGTTGGTGTGTTCAACTAGGTACATGAAGTAGTTTCCCTTCACTGTGAAAAAATGAAGTCCTTCATGAGTCTTCATCTGGTGCTCAAGTTTTCATCTTCAGTTGGATTATTGGTTATCTATGACAGGGGGTGAAGTACTTGTCCATGGATTGTTGTTGAAATGGTGTAGATTTTGGTTGGAAGGACATGTTTGATTTAAGTCATGTGAAGTTGGGTGATTAAATCAGAAGTACACATATCTCTCTAGTGGTTAGTAGTTATGTCTAGGAGAATTTATTTTTCTCTACATATTTTGAAAGGACTCTCTGAGGTCTTTGTTGTTGAGAGATGTCACATATGTGATATTCTGATATTTTGATGTGTGTCACTAAGTCTAAGTGAAAGGTGTTCACTTAGAGTCCAATGGAATACATATATCTATGCTTCAAGACCTATTTAGATAATCTTGTGAAGCATTTTTAGACTGATGGTTGAAGATGTGTTGGTCACAGGTTTGTGCATTCAAGAGAAAGAAGACAATGTCTGACTGGATGTCAGGACATTATTCAGGACATGTTTCACGTGTAATCAACAAAGGGGTTTTGTGGAAGGTGTGATCAAACAAGTGTATGAAGAGAGGGCATAAAGTGTGTTTGAATGTGCATGTGCATGTAGTGGGACTATTTCTTTTTCAGCAGAAACAGTCCAGAGCTAATAAAGTCATTCAAAGTTATTTTGGACGGTGCATATTAATTTTGGTGGTAGGTTACTCCTCAAATAATGTTTCCTTTTGACCAAGACCATTTCTACAATCAAGGATCGTTATTTCCCAAGAAAATATTAAGCTATTTATAGAGGTTAATCTTTTCCTCTTGAGTGTTTTGGGTTTTCACAATCCGTTTGAGTTTTGTTTGGGTATGGGTGAGCTATATTTGGGTTTGGTTTTGTAAGGGCCTCCTTTGTCAATTTATGGCTAAAAGGTGGGAGAAATGTATGGTTCAGATTGATCTGGAGTTTGTTCTTCCAGATATGTTACAAACATGTCGAATAAGATGTCTGGTCTTATGTCTGTTTGGGCTTGGTTTGTGACTTATGATCTGAGTTATGATCATAATTGTTACATGTGTTATGAGTTACCCAGGGTGGTGGTTGGAGGACACATGTTGAATGGTGGCTTCTTCATGGTTCTCTTATGCCACCATATGGAAGGAATACTTATTCATCTGTGACAAGAATAGTTTCCTGGGTTGAAGGGGAGTGTTACCTATCTTCTTCCCTATGTACACCAAATGACTTCAGAACTTTCTACTCATTTATCTTGAGGTTGTTGTTATTTGGTGTTGAAGTTCCTCTTGCAATGGAGTTTCTATAAAAAAATATGTCGAACATGATGTCCTAACACCATTGTTCTTGTGAAGAGATACTCCTCCATGTTGTTATGTTCATGTATTCAGTAGTTACTGAAACTACTGAAGAAGTGAAAAACACAAGAAGGGGGGTTGAATTGGAATCTTAAAAATCAATGAAAATGATACGATGATTTTTATCCTTGTTCGTTTGATCTCAAACTACTCCAGTCCACCCGCCAAGGTGATTTCGCCTCTCTCCAACGAGGTCTTAATTCACTAATCAAACTGATTACAAATCTACTTTGACAACTGCCAAAGTCTTCTTGAGTACAACCACAACCTGGTTTATCTCAAGGAATTTCACTAAAAAAAGTAAGAACGAAGAGTGTACAGTATGTTCTTCGTTACAAAAATAGTATCACAAACTTGTGATGTATTACACAATTTAGAGAATAATATGAATATTGAGTAGAAATGTTGAAGGATTGTGAAATTGCAGTTTTGTAAATCATAAATAATTTAACCTTGTCCTTTGTTTAAATAGGCGCAACATTCTTGTGCAAATGAAAACTTGATAATTGTCAGTTAATGCACTTTTCTCAATTTAGAAGATCCTTGTCTGTTTATAGCTGTTGCAATTGATATAGCTTTGATGAATAGTAACGCTTCAGAACATTAAGGAATTTGTTTTCTTCAGAACTTGGAAGGTCATCATCATAAGGTCCTATTTGCAGCGTTAGACTTCCGTTCAGAGTTAAAATGTCTTTCTTTTAGCGCAAATTCTGATCTTCATACATCCGAACATTCTGAGGTCGGTCTACATTCACATCAGGAACAACCTTGTAGATTAACTTTTGATTTGCTTCCGTCAGAACTTTTGTACAAAATAGAACATAATTTTATAGTGCATATTTTTTTCTTTGTGTTTGTTATCATCAAAACTCTTACGGGGGTTTTAGAATCAAACTATGTTCTAACAATCTCCCCCTTTTTTATGATGACAAAAACTAGGATTTTTCAATAAAAATAGATAGAACATAAAGAATTAGAGAGTCTCCCCATGAGTTGAATACTCAGATAGATATGAATTACTTCCCTGAAGTTCATTCTGATCAGAGCTTTTGATGAATCTCCTTATGTCTTCTTCAGAGTTTTGTACCTGTTTTGCTTTCAGGAAAAAAATGAAAGTTATGATATTCAGAATGTTTGAGACCTTGTCCCGATATACTGTTATTGAAAATATCTTACGTTCTCCCTCTTTTTGTCAGGAATCAAAAATAAATATAGTCACTAATATTAAAAATCAAAAAGATGATTTATATTAAAACAGGTTTCAATAACATTTTCAGAGCCAAATGAAACAAGATGATGAATGCAGAAAACAAGTTATAAAAAATCTAAGATTGAGGAGGGGGAAGTCGTGTGAATAATGCTTCCAACAAGCTCTTAATCTGAGTGCTTGATTCCTCTTGTTTCCCAGCATTTCCTTGATTTCTTTGCTCGTGTCTTCTTGCTTGTCCAATCTTTCTTTGATTACAACATTCTCTTTCTTTAACTCTTCCAGAGTTTGCATAACCAAAGATGACGATGGTGTATCCTCAGAAGATGCAAGTTTCTCAGAACACTCCGTAGCATTTTCTGATTCAGTGGCTTCTTCAGTTGCTTTTCCTTTATCTTGAATAATAGCCAGAGGAAGATTTTCTGAGCATGGTTCAATAAATTCTGAAGGTTGGTGCTCTTTCCAGGGAGCATTGTCCAGCAGAAGGATATATTTCTTTTCCCAATGACTCAGAACTTGATCTTTGAAAGCTTTCAGCTGATCACAAAAGGTATGTTGAGCCAGTTCATAACTTAATTCTTTGAGCTTCTGGGATTCTGAGTTGAACCATCTTCTGAACCGATTCTAGTGAGAATCAGAAGCAGTAGGATTTGGATTTTCTAAGCTTGCTTGCTTCAAAGAGTTAACCCATTCCATTAATTCTGTTTCAAAAATCAATAAGTTTCTACTAACATATGTTTTGGTTATAGTTATTTTAGGTTTGGGAATGGAAATTTTATTAGAGGTTGAGGCTAGGTGATCCAGCGCTTCTAAATCAATGATTGTTCTGAGGTGATCATTTGAATGGTTAATAGGAGAGGGAGTAGGCGAATCAGAAACGATGAATGGTGATCGAGGTGTGTTTGGAGGAGTGGAATGATAAGGTGATGGAATTTCTTGAATGCCTATGATGGAGAGAGGTTGATGAACCATGATAGGTTCTGTTATTCCAGGAATAGGTGCGGTGGTATCAGAGTCTGTGTAAGAATCTTCTGGTTGGTTAGCAGTAGCGTTTGGATTTTCTGGGTGAGTGGTTTGGAAGTTTGGATTTTCAGTTTGTGGAGTGTGAAGGTTTGGATTTTCTGGTTTAGGAGTTTGAAGGTTTGGATTTTCTAGGTTAGGAGTTTGAAAATATTGATCAAATAGATCAATATCAGAAAGAACTCTATCAAGTTCTGGCTGATTTTGTTCTAGATGTGGATTGGGAGAGTGAGGTTCGTTTAGTATGTTTTCAAGGGTTACAGAAGGATCAAACTCTATATCAAAATCTTCAAAATTTTATGGTGAAGGATCTTCTATTGGTTGAGAGGAGGGTGTTTCAGATGTTGCAAAAACTACTGGTTCTACAACAGAAATAAAGTAAGTGTTACCTTTCTTTTTAGCAGCTTTTGGAGTCCTCTGAGAAGATCCTTCTCCTGCATATTTTCTCTTTCTGGACTTCTTTAACACAACATCTGGAGCATGTTGATGCATATCACAAATATTAAGTTCTGGAGCAGTTCCATCCTTCTTGCATGCTTCTAAGTATCTGACCACTATTTCTGGTGAAGCATCAATGTCAGAAAATAAAGGAAAATCTTTCAGAGGGATTCTCCTTGACGTGATGACTTCATGTGTAGAAATGGTTGGCTCCTTCTTAATGTTGTCAATAATCTTCACCCTTTTCAGATTCTTGGCATTAAGGGGTTTTCCAGCACATGCCTCAAGTGTTCTTATCTACTGAGCTTCTGTCAGATGCTCTATCAACCTATTCTCATTCAGAATATCAGAAATTAACCTGCCCAGAGGTATCCAATCCATCTTGGTCCTTTCTTCTTCTCTTGTTTCCTTCACGCTTGTTCTCAGATGATTGAAAAGAAAGTGAGGAAGGTTTATTCTTTTCTTCTTCGAAATTAAGTATAACAGAAACTGTTGATCAATATTGATGTAGTCAGGAGAGCTTGTTGGCTTCCTGTGGTTTATACAGTCCATAATGATCGTAGCCCAAATTTTGTAGTAATCCTTCAGATATTTAATCTTGCTGGATGGCTGCCCAGAGGTGAAGATTACTCTTGATATGGATTTTAGGTCAAAACATTTCTCAGCCATGTCGATGCACCTAATTCCTCCGCCATTGTAACCAATCAGCTTTCCAATCAAATCTTCAGTAATTACAATTTTATTCCCCATTACATAAGATGTCACTTGGTGATTAGAGGAGGTTGCATGAATCCAGAATTCCTTTACCAGAGTTGGGAACACTGAACCTAGAAGACGTTCGAAATACCTGTTCCAACCTTGAGTAGTTACATGTGCAGAAACATCAAACCCATTCTCCTTCAAGCTTTCAAAGTCGATGATAAGCTCACAGAGAACTTCAAGATAATTAATTGGAGTAAGCAAGGTTCTTATCGGTTCTTCGTATTGTTCTGCTGTTGATGATGAACCATGAGCACTTTGAATATTTTTAGCACTTGAGGAAGATGCCATTGTTCACACTGACTGTTTGAGATTTCTGAGAAAAAGGGTTTTTGAAAACTAAAACTAGAGAGAAAAATAGAAGCGAGAAGAAGTGAATGTGATAGTGATTGTGTATTTATAATCAATTTGAAAACTTAATCATTAAGAAAGAGAAAACAAATTAATGATTACACAACAATTTTGAAACCTGAAAATAGGGGTTGGCGTGGAGATAAGAAACAGTTACCAATGACACGCGTCTCAATGCACCCAATCAAAGCCTTAGACCCTTCAAAATTTGAACGCGTGTTCAGCCTTAGAAGGTAGCTTGTGAGAGGATGATAGATGTTGATAATGTGAATTGCACGCCTCTATCTTTGAAAAGAAAGGTTCAGATCTTCTTAGATAGATTCTGATGCAACTATCCTTCTAACTTCTGAAGACTTGTTGATCAGATGTTCACAAAGAAAACATAAAATTCTGAGGGTTAAAGAATATATAAATAAAACTCTTATTCTGGACATAATTTCATGCTGAGATGTTTCAGAATGAAATTAAACCTATCTTCAGAAAGTGGTTTAGTAAAGACATCATCCCATTGATGGTCTGTGTCAATAAATTTTAAAGAAAGGATTCCTTTCTGAATATAGTCCCTAATAAAGTGATGTTTTATTTCTATATTCTTAGTCCTAGAATGCAAAATTGGATTCCTATATAAACATATTACAAAAGTATTATCATATAATATAGGAATGTTACTCTCAAATATGTTGAAGTCTTCAAGCTGACTCTTCATCTAGAGCAGACGTGTACTACATCCAGCAGCTGCTATGTATTCAGCTTCAGCTGTTGACAACGCAATTGTGGATTGTCTCTTGCTGGTCCATGAGATCAGATTTTCTCCCAGAAACTGGCAGCTTTGAGAAGTGCTTTTTATTTCTACTCTGTCTCCAGCGAAGTCAGCATCACAGTACCCTACTAAATTGTATTCACTAGTTTTTCTATAAAATAAACCCTGGTTAGTAGTACCTTTCAGATACTTGAAAATTCGCTTAATAGCTGTTAAGTGAGATTCTCTAGGATCTGATTGGAATCTGGCACATAAGCAAACGTTGTATAAAATTTCAGGCCTTGAAGTTGTAAGATATAAAAGAGAACCAAGCATACCTCTGTAGATATTATGTTCTACCTTTTTACTTACCTCTTCCTTTTCCAGAATGCATGTGGGATGCATTGGAGTCTTAGATGGCTTACACTCTAATAGGTCAAATTTCTTCAGAAGTTCTCTGATGTATTTGCTCTGGTGTATGTAGGTTCCTTATGAAGTTTGATTTATTTGAATTCCCAAAAAGAATTTAAGTTCTCCCATCAAGCTCATTTCAAACTCTGCCAGCATAGACTTAGAAAATTCTCTTCCCATAGAAGCTTTAGTAGATCCAAATATTATATCATCTACATAAATTTGACAAACTAAATGTCATTCTTAAATGTCTTACAGAACAAGGTTGTGTCCACTTTCCCTCTGGTGAATTCCTTTTCTAACAGAAAGCTACTAAGTCTTTCATACCAAGCTCTAGGAGCTTGTTTCAGACCATATAGTGATTTCTTTAGTTTGAAAACATATTCTGGATGTTTGGAATTTTCAAACCCAGGGGGTTGGTGCACATAAACCTCTTCATCAATGTAACCATTTAAGAATGCACTTTTGACATCCATCTGATACAGAGTGATGCCATTATTTATAGCAAAAGAAATTAAGAGTCTGATAGATTCTAACTTGGCGACTGGAGAAAAGGTTTATGTATAGTCTATCCCCTCTTGCTGACTATAACCTTGTGCAACCAGTCGTGCCTTGTTTCTAATGACTTCTCCTTGTTCATTTAGTTTGTTTCTGAATACCCACTTTGTTCCAATGACGTTGAATCCTTTTGGTTTGGGAACCAGATCCCATGCGTCATTTTCGGTGAATTGATTTAACTCCTCCTGCATAGCCGATATCCATTTATTGTCCAGAAGAGCTTCATCTATGGTAGTTGGCTCAATCAGAGATACCAATCCCATGAGAGATTCTTCAAAATTTCTGAATTTTGATCTCGTTCTGATTGGATCTTCCTTCTTTCCCAGAATTTTGTCTTCAGGGTGAGCTAGGCTGCTTCTGGAGAGGTTCTTCAGATGTTGTTGTAGTGTTTGTGACATTTCCTTCTGATGTTGTTGGTGAGTCTTTGTTGAGAGCTTTTGATGAATTTCCTTCAGTACCTGTGAACTGAACTTCTATATCTGCAAGAGATACATTCTGCTTTGACTTTTGAGGGCCAAGCTTGTCATCAAATCTAACACTGATTGACTCTTCTACAATTTATGTTTCTGTATTGTATACCATGTAGCCTCTTGAGCGTTCAGAGTATCCTAACATAATACACTTTTGTGCTTTAGAGTTAAACTTGTTCAGATGTTCTTTGGTGTTAAGCATAAAACAATAACATCCAAAAGGATAGAAATACGAAATGTTGGGCTTTCTGTTCTTCCACATTTCATATGGAGTCTTATCCAGAATAGGTCTTATGGAGATTCTATTTTGAATGTGACACGTTGTGTTAATTGCTTATGCCCATAAGATCTTAGCAATGTTAGTCTCGTTGATCATGGTTCTGGCCATTTCTTGTAAAGTTCTGTTCTTTCGTTCTACAACTCCATTTTATTGGGGAGTTCTAGGACAAGAGAAATCACGAGAGATTCCATTCTCATTAAAAATATTTAAAATTTTTTGTTTTCGAATTATCCACCATGATCACTTCTGACTTTGACAATTCTAAGATCTTTCTCATTCTGAACTTGGTTACAGAAAGCAACGAACACAGAGTATGACTCGTCCTTGTGTCTTAAGAACTTTAACCATGTCTGTGATACGATGGGAGAACTGACTTGAGTTTTTGCGTTTGTATTCGCACTTGTTCGGTTTAGCAAGAGTCGACACTGACTTTTTATTTTATCCTAAAGGAAAGGTTAAAAAGCACAGGAAAAACCTTTGAGATGTTTCGTGGGTTCGGGGGGTAGATTATGAAAAGGGAAGGTATTAGCACCCTTTTCATCCATGGTTATCCATGGGCTCTTAGTTACTTGTTTTAGATCACTTGCCTTGATTTTCAATTGCTTGAAATGGTGGTGTGTGTGTGTGTGTTTTTGAAAATGTTTTGAAAAAGATGCCTTGTCTAGGCAACCGTTGTAACAATTCTTTACTCGAATGTTTTACAAAGGTGTTTGTCTTTTCGAAAAGATATTTCAAATGCTTTTGAAAGTTGTTTTGAAAGTTGTGGTGTTTTGAAAAGTAGGCAAGTGTGTTTTGCAAGTTTGATCAAGTAACTAAGAGTTGTCTACCTCTAAATTTACTCAAAGATTTTTCTCATGTTTTAACCCTTTTAACAGTATTGTTCCACCATTGTATTTGGTGGACAATCTTGTGTTAGGATGTTAACGGGACGGGCGCGGGTCATCGTATGGACCATGAATGCAATGGTGCCAAGTGTCTTTGGCAGTTTTGCTTGAAGGGACTATGATCATTTTAGGCAACTTCGAAAGCGTCATCGAGGGACTATGATCATTTGATTCGTTTTTGTTTTGCCAAAGAAACTCAACATGCAAGCATGGCCCATTTTGGAAGGCAACAAGCGGGATTACCCTAGGGGTGCAAGTGTGAATAGTGTATTGATTGTCATGCATTTATCTTTGTATTAGGTTATCTAGCGGTTGATTTTGAATCTTCGCATACAAACCCTAATTACTATACAGTATATAGAAAGCGATAAATTGCGGGAATTTAAAGTCTAAGCTATTACAAATAAGTATCCGGGAGTGGGGGTACAAATATTTACAAATGGGGATGAGACTTGTCGGAATAAGAGTGTCCAAATATATTTACAACCAAATCGAATCACATTCTCAATGTAAAATGTAGCAATGTATAAGAATGAAAGCAAATGTATCAAAAGTATTTGTGTGAGTGTGTATGATTATTTACAAGTGAGAAAAGTATGTTAACTTAATGCAATATTAAGTTTTTTATTCTTTGTATTTTTTGTTAATGTTATACAAACAAATGTTCTAAAGAAAGAAAAGAGAATGCTTAAGAAATTCTATTTTTAGGTATTAATGTTTTTATGTTTGAAAAAGATTTATTAAAAAGAGTTTTAAGACAAAAATCTATTAACCTAATTAAATCTAATATTTATGTATTTTAGTCAATATTTTTATGTACAAGGTTTAAATTTAAAAAAAGGTTTTAATAAAAGAAAAAAGAAAATGTTTAATCTTGATAAAATCTAATATTTATGTATTTTTAATTATAATGAAAAGTATTAGCAACATTTTTTATATGAGAAATTAGTGTATTATTTATTTTTTAAAAAAGAGTTAAGTTATATAAAAAGAAAATAAATAAAAGCTTTTAGTTTGAATAAATAGAAAGAAAAGAGTTAAATGGGCTTAAGGGGGAATTTGTACTTGGCCCAAAATGTGTGCGAAAGAGGTTAATGGGGGGGGGGGGGGGGGGGGGTACACGCCTGGAATCTATTGGGCTTAAGGCAATTGGATGGGGTAAGGCCCAAGATGAGTTTTGACAATAGTTTTAGGGTTTCATTGAGTTAGTCTCAGAACTTAGGGTTACAGCGATGAGCTTAGAACGGCACCGCTTCCACCTTTGTCCTCTTCATCTCTTCTGAGCAAGGCTTTCTGAATGAACTCTTCGTCCATGGCCACTAGGCGCCACCATCTTCTTCTCCTCTTCCCTCCATGGTCAAGCAAGGCGATGTTGTAAGGTAATGACTTCCCATTTCTGTTCGTCTTACGCTTTAGGGTTTCCAGTTTCACATGTTTTTTAATCTTTGACAATTTCTAATCTTTGATTATTATTATTGTTGTGTGAGGTGTGAAAGAAAAGGGCAGAAGAATTATACCTTCATTGGCTTTTGGAAATGGAGGAGGAGAAATGGATAGGGGGGCGTCCTCAGGCGGCCGGACGGAGAAATATGATGATGTGCTTGCTCTGGTAACCACGTATCTTGCTTTAGCTCTTATGGTTTCATGATGAACACTGAAAACCCTAGCTTGCTCGCTTCTTTTCCTCTCTTTTGCTTGCTTCTGTATGAGATACTTGATTTGTGTTACTCAATGATGAACTTTTGGTTCTGAGAGTTCGGGTTTTGGCCTATGATGAATTTGATTCTGAGGCATTGGAATTTGTTTGATTCTGATATCTGAGTTGTTTGCCTTTTGATTGCTAAACCCTATGAGGAATTTATTCTGAGGGCTTGTTGGTTCGAATGCTTCAGTGTTTGATTTATGGCTGCTTGAATGCTTGCCTATTTACTTCCTTTTCCTCTTCTTCTGTTTGCCTCTGTATGATGATGATGCTTGGAATCTGAGTATTGTTGATGCTGATTTTGAGATTTGGATTTGTTTGATTCTGAGTTGTTTATGTTGTTATTGACCCTATGATGAGGTTTCTCTGAGGGTGTTGGGCTTGAGTGATTGCTAGACAGTTTTGAGGCTTGGTATGCTTGTATGGCTTTTTCTGGTTTAGCTTGAAGCAGGTTTAGGCCATATGTTTGATGCAGTTTTTTTTATATTGAGTTTTGACAGGTAGTTTGGTTTAAGGTTACAGGCCTGAGCAGTTTGTTTTCTGGTTTTTGTACTGGTTTTGACAGGTTTGGCTTTGTATTTGAAGCAGGTTACAGGCTTGGATCAAGCTTGCTTCTGTAATAGTTTTTCAAGCTTGGTAGTTTTGAGGCTCTTGTTTGTTACAGGCTTTCCTGAAGCAAGTTTTATGCAGGCAAGCAGTTTTTAGGCAAGCTTTTGAGGCTTGAGGCAAGTTGTTTGCTTAAGCTTAGCAGGTTTGAAAAGCTTATGGTAGTTTACAGTTTGTAGCCTATCTTTTTCTATGTGTTGGTTCTGCCTCTCTCCATTTGTTCTGGTATATCTTGTTTATATCTTTGTCCTCAAGCCTGATGTACTGTAAGCCTATACTTCTTTTCCTCTTTCTCTCTCCACAGAAAAAAGCTTTGTTTATTGCTTTAAAACTATACTTTCTGAAAAAGTATTGGCTGGAAAGTGATGAATTTAAATGTTTGCTTGCATTGTATCTTTCCTCTGCATACTTTCCAGATTTCCTGCATATCTCTTGTGTACTTTGTTGACAGCTTTATTGGATTTTGGTTGACATCTCTTTTGGACAGTTTAGTTGACATTGGACTTGGTTAGGCATTTTTCAATTTGCAATTTGTGCAGTTCAGTTTGCCTTTTGGACTTGGTTAGGCATGTTTTGAAGTTACAGCTTTGTTGACATTTTGCACATGTTGTTTGTTTGGCATTTTGCAAATTGAAACTATGCAGCCTGTTTGACAATTTGAATTTGTGCAATTCATATCTTTTTTGCAAGCATATTTATCTTTCCCTCTTTGTGAACCAAGAGTATTTCTTGTGATTTGCAGAGAGGGTGAACAACTAATTCCGGCCAGTCACTTTTAATTATGAGCTTTTTTTATGATTAACTGTCTGCTTTTTTATTTCATCTGCATTTGACTTCTTTCTTTTTCTTTGTTTTTGCAGATAAAAATTAATTGAGCAATGGGGAGCATCAGTAGAAGATGAAGACTTAGGAAAATTAGGATGCAATTTTATTTTACTTTTAATCATTGTAATAAATATTATTATAAATACTTGTAAATAATTACTGTATTTAAATAACATTTGTACAAATAATTAAAAATAAATAAAAGTCTTTTTATTGTCAAATATCTCTTTTATTTCAACTGTCTATTTAATTATTTAAGCTTTCTTGAATTAAAATAACTGGAAGTAGATCTAATTATTCTAACTTAGATAAAATAAATAATTAACAAACACTGTAGTCTTGCAATTAATAATAACCTGGCGTCCCAATTAAACATAAGCAATGCACAGTCAAATCCAACAAACATCCCTATTCCTTTGCCTTTACTGATTAAACCAAACACTGCAAATTCTCAATCAACAGCCTCAGCCCATATCCCAGAGTAAATTGAAAAGAGCTGTAGAATTAACTCTTTCTGAGAATGCGCGCACAAACCCTAGTTCTTGATTTATTGTCAAAGAAGCGTCTTCCTGATCAAACCCTAAGCCAAACTCAATCAAACCCTAATAATCTGCTTGAACTGTTCCAGAGTCCATGAAAACCCTAATTTGGATAGACTAATAAGAAATAGTCTGCTTGACTGATTCTTGAGCCAATCTGAAAACTCAGGAAAAGCCCGAAGCTGTGATTTCTTGTGGAAAAAATAGGAGGGCAAATTTTAGGGTACAACAATGTCCATCTGCTATAGTCATCTACGATCACCAACCCATACTTCTTGCCATTAATGGATGCATTTTTCACTGGTCCAAATATATCTATGTGCAGAAGTTCTAATGGTCTAGAGGTAGAAACAACATTTTTTGCTTTAAAAGGAGGTTTTGCAAACTCTCCTTTATGACATGCTTCACACAGAGCATCTGAGCTGAACTTCAGATTAGGAAGTCCTCTGACCAGATTGAGTTTGTTAATCTGACATATTCTTCTCATACTAACATGCCCTAATCTTCTGTGCCAGACCCATTGCTCATTGTTAACAGACATAAGGCATTTTACATTCTGACTCTTTAGTTTAGAAAGTTTTATCTTGTAAATGTTGTTCTTCCTCTTTCCATTAAATAGTTAGATCCATCTTTCTGACTAACAGCTTTACATGAATTTTGATTAAAGATTATATCATAACCGTTATCACTTAATTGACTTATGGATAACAAGTTATGTATTAGTCCATCTACTAATAGAACATTATAATAGAAGGGAGGTTACAGTTACCGACGGTTCTAGAGCCAATGATCTTCCCTTTCTGATTTCCTCTAAAACCCACGTAGCCTTCAGATTTAAGTTCTATACTTTGGAACATATGCTTTCTTCCCGTCATGTGTCGAGAGCATCCAGAGTCCATGTACCATGACTGGTGTTTTAGTCTTACTGTCAAAGATATCTGCTACATATATAATTTTTTCCTTAGGTACCCATATCTTTTTGGGTCCTTGTTTATTAGTGTTACCAAAATTTTGTTTGAATTTTGGTTTAGCAGAAAACTCATTACTGGTATATTTCAAGTCATGTGTGTGCCCATAAGTAAAGTGAGATTTTAAAGGTGTGTGTTTAATAACTAAGTCCATGACTTTCTTGGGTTGGTATGCTTTACCTTTTTATCCTATACCTTTTCTTCCATTTCTGCTAACTTCATAGATCATTTAAGCCATCTTGCTTCTATCTATGTTTTTAGCCAAAAACTTCTGAAACCTATGATCATATTCCTTTATGATGTTATCAGAGTTACTGGGAACCTCTGAGATTGTTTCCTTCTGAGAGTTTTGTAAATCATTTTCAAGTTTTGAAATCTTTTCTTTTAACTCAGAATTTTCTAATCTCAGATTCTCAGTTTCTTCAGAGTCGGAAACTAGATCCTTTTTCAGGTTCTTGAATTTGACTCGAAGCTGCTGATATCTTTCAAGAATTTCACTCATACTTTCTCCTAATTCAGCTTTCGTAAAGTTTACAGTAAATTCAGGAAATACCTCTTCTGGGTCTGATTCTGATTCTAACCCAGATGATTCACTATCTTCTGTCACGTTAGCCATAAGAGCAATGTTGGCTCTTTCATCTTTTGACTCTGTGTCTGCATCAAAAGTATCTGAGTCAACCCATGTTTCCATGAGACTTTTCTTCTTCTCATTGAAGAACTTATTTTTGGGTTTATCCTTCTGAAGCCTTGGAAAATCGTTTTTGTAATGCCCTTGTTCATTGCACTCATAGCAGACAATGTCTCTGTTGCTTGACTTTCTGTGTCCATAAGAAGATTCATGCTTTCTGTGTCCAGAAGAAGATTCAGACTTTCTGTATCCAGAGGATGATTCATTCTAATTCCCTATTCTTCTGGAGTTTCTGAACTTCCTTTGCCTCTGCTTCCATAGATGATTGACTCTTTTAGAGAGAAGAGAAAATTCATCTTGTTCTGATGAGGATCCACCAGAGGTTTCTTCCATAGTCTGCAAAACTTTAGAATCTTATTTTTTGTTAGATTTTAGAGCTAAAGGCTTACCTTGCTTCTGAGGCTCATCATCTTCTAACTCAATCTCATGACTTCTGAGTGAGCTGACAAGTTCTTCTAGAGATATCTTGTTAAGATCTTTCGCCAGTTTGAGAGCAGTGACCATGGGCCTCCATTGCTTTGGTAGACTTCTAATGATCTTCTTTACATGATCAGCAGTTGAATACCCTTTATCTAGAACTCTCAGCCCAACAACCAGAATTTGGAATCTTGAGAACATTGCTTCAATGGTTTCACTTTCTTCCATCTTGAAGGCTTCGTATTTCTGAATGAGCACAAGGGATTTGGTTTCTTTAACTTGAATTTTTCCCTCATGCATCATTCTCAGAGAATCAAACATGTTTTTAGCTGTCTCTCTGTCTGTGATATTCTCATACTCTGAATATGAGATGGCACTCAGGAGAATTGTTTTGGCCTTGTGATGATTTCTGAAGTCACGCTTTTGATGATCAAACATTCTTTTTCTATCAATCTTCTGACCACTTTCATCCACAGGATGCATGTATCCATCAATTACCATATCCCAGATATCAGCATCATGAGCCAGAAAGAAGCTTTCAATTTTGTCTTTCCAGTAGTCAAAGTTCTCTCCATAAAAGATTGGAGGTTTGTCGTTGATTCTGTCTTTATCATCATGGTAGTAATTGTTGATGTTCTGACTTGGTCCCACCATAGTGTTTTTCTTAGGTTGGATCTTGTACTGACATGGTTAAGTGCTTGAACTCAGAACCATGCGCTCTGATACCAATTGAAGAAGTTAAAAACACAAGAAGGGGGGTTAAATTGGAATCTTAAAAATCAATGCAAATGACATGATGATTTTTATCCTGGTTTCTTTGATCTCAAACTATTCCAGTCCATCCGCCAAGGTGATTTCACCTCTCTCCAACGAGGTCTTAATTCACTAATCAAACTGATTTCAAATCTACTTTGACAACTGCCAAAGTCTTCTTGAGTACAACCACAAACCGGTTTATCTCAAGGAATTTCACTAACAAAAGTAAGAACAAAGAGTGTACAATATGTTTTTCGTTACAAAAATAGTATCACAAACTTGTGATATATTACACAATTTATAGAATAATGTGAATATTGAGTAGCAGCGTTGAAGGATTGTGAAATTGCAGTGTTGTAAATTGTATACGATTTAACCTTGTCCTTTGTTTAAATAGGTGCAACATTCTTGTGCAAACGGAAACTTGATAATTGTTAGTTAATGCACTTTCCTTAATTAGAAGATCCTTGTCTGTTTGTAGCTGTTGCAATTGATACAAATTTAATGAATAGTAACACTGCAGAACATTAAGGAATTTGTTTGCTGCTTTGCTTCAGAACTTGGAAGGTCAGAATCATAAGGTCATATTTTCAGCGTTAGACTTTTGTTCAGAGTTAAAATGTCTTTCTCTTAGCGCAAATTCTGATCTTCATACATCCGAACATTCTGAGATCAGTCTACATTCACAGTAGGAACAACCTTGTAGCTTAACTTCTGATCTGCTTCCGTCAGAACTTTTGTACAAAATAGAACATAATTTTAGAGTGCATATTTGTTCTTTGTGTTTGTTATCATCAAAACCTTTACGAGGGTTGTAGAATCAAACTATGTTCTAACAACTACTGTTGATTGGTGTAATTTTTTATTGTTGTAATCTGGGATCTAATTTATGTTATTTGTTTTAGCCAAAATTTTCCAAAGGGGGAAATTGCTAGTTCTCTATTTTTGGGATTGGCATTAACTTTTGTTAAACAAATTAGACAACAATATGTTAGATAGGATGTGCTAAATTGCTAACAGAAACACGTTGAGCAAGAATTCTTATCTTATCAAGAAACATGTTGGGTTGAAATGTTTCAACATCTGGAGCAACATGTCGGATAAGATGTTTTATGCAGGGTCATATGACATCGCGCCTGAGCTGAGATGAACAGTTGGATTCTGTTATGATTTAACAAATGCATAATATTTTTGGAATATTACAATCTTATGTGGCGTTGTTTTATAGGTCTAGAAGAATCAATTCAGAATGTTGAAGAATATGCAGTTTCTAAATATGGAGATATTTTAGGAAACTAATGATTGAATACCTTGTTTATAGCAGAAGTTTCTGCTGATTTGTATCAGTTGATATGTTGTGATTACAAGCTCGAATCTAGATGGGAATATGTTATAAATAGAATGCTTGTAACATAGAAAAAGTACCAGCCGAGAATTAGAAAGATGTAATCATTAGGGTTGAGTCTGTAAGCCACTCTCTAGGAGAGTTGGTATGTGTGATCCACTCGACATGTGAGTTGGATTGTGTTCCTTGGATTGCAAGGTTCTGTTCTCACTCAAAAGCATGTAGATAATGAGTTAATTATTATTCTTGGAGGAAGCTTGTAAGCAACTCTAAGTTGTGTTCTTAGTCAAGAGTCTTGGCTAGGTATTGTCTTGGAAGTGTGTATTTTGTTTTGCTGTCATGGAAGTGTGTCTTCCTCTATTTTGTCCAATCTTTGTCTGTGATTGGTGAGGGATTGAGGAGGGCCTCATATCTAGGTGAGTCTTAGATAGAATGTTAGCACAGGTAGTGATTAAGTGAGAAGACTGCAAATTGGTATGTTTGATGTAGGGTCTTTGAATTTATACTATTATAGTGGACTTTATCCTTGGCTTGGTATGCCCTAGAGTAGGAGAGTTGCTCCGAACTGGGTTAACAATTCATGTGTATTGTTTATGCCTTTCAGTACTGTTTTTACATGTGTATACCTTTACTTTATTGTTTTAAGTTAGATCAGATGTCCCAACATGTCATAGAACATATAAAGTCTGATATACTAGAATTTCAGCTTCCATGCTTTATTGTAATTCTTGAAAATCTGTACGAGATGCCATTAAATTGCTGCAAGCCTTCTCGAGAAATTCCAATCTTGCCTATATCTTTAATCTTGTAAGTACCATACACTCGATCAATTCCACTGATACCAATGATAGGATCTGACAAAATGGTAATTGATGTATGCAAGATCAATTATAGTAGAAATGTCTTATTACAATAGAAACTGTTACACAGACACAACAGTATTGGTAACTTCCAATTAAAAGGAACTAATTAGCACAATAATAACCAACCTCTGGGAATTATAGATCCTAGTAACTCCCTTGACCAAACCACAATTAAAAATAATTCAATGGCTACTAATTGTCATCCTTATTCTATTTAAAACATACTGAATAACATAATTTAGGCCTAATTACTTGGGCTATTTGGTTTTATGCCACAAACTTGATAGGATGCCTACTAACACTCTCTTCATGGATAACCTATCGATATAGCATCCATCTCAACAAATGGCCCCTCCTAGAAACTTCATCCCAACATTGGCCTCCCAATTTCTGAAGCGAACAACCCCAAGAGGTTTACTACCATAACAAAAAGGCCAAAATATTTCAGTCTTACGAATATCCAATTCAAGACCTAATCTTGGACTTATCTTCTGAAAAAGGTTAAGGTATTTAGCTATGTCCTCTGAATCACCTATGATGGATCCATTATCAAAATACCTGACATGAAGAGAAAACTTACAATTATCTCTAATATGATGAATGAATAGGTGTAACACAAGAGAAAAAAGATTGAACCTAACATGTCACATTGTTTGCCTCCACTAGCTGAAATAATATACCCACCCTCAAGGTACAACCTCGTTGGCTAACCATAAAAAAATTTAACCCACAAAGAAATTAATGGATATCTCACCCTTACCTTGCGTAGAAGTGCTGATCGATTTATCATGTTAAAAAAAATTGAGAAATCTATTGTGAACATAGTTAAAGAACCTTCTCCATGCCTCCTGCTAACACTTTGTTTACACTATGAAAAATTACATCAACATCACTCTATACCATGACCCTAAAATGGAAGTCATTTTGATATTGTGCTTCATTTTTACTGGCCCTTTTCATATCAAGATTGGGTAGCAACCTCCTCCAAATAGAATCTACACCAATTGGTTGCATCCCACCATCGAGCTTTAATAACGACATCAAAGGGAAGAGGCAACAACCTCAACCAAACTCATCAGACATCTTTCTCTCAATCATAAGTTAACAACTAGAGTGATTGCAAATAAAATACACTACTACAAAAAACTCATTTCACAATGGTTGGAAAATGTAGAACAAGATTTGGTTCTGCAATTATATCTCTGAGTTTTGATGATAACAAAAAGTATGTTTGTATGAACAATTTTGGTACTCTAATTTTTTTATTTTTAGTATTTAACAAACATGTTTTGCTTTTGATGAAAGGCGTTGCCAAGTCATTAGAAGAGACCAAGTTCCGGTTCTGCGCTACACAAGTTCTGATGAACAATAGCAAGCCACTTCAGAAGGATATGAAGTTTGGACTCTGACACGCGGTCAAAGAAACCAAGTTCTGAAGATCTAAAGATAGAAGTTCTAATGAACAAGTCCCGATACTGAAGACTTATGTTTCTGAAGACAAAGGGTTCTGAAGACCAAGTGATGAAGACTCTGAAGATGAAGTTTTGAAGACTCTGAAGACTTAAAGTTCTGATGACCCAAGCATTATTTTCTTTCTTCTAACTCATGCTCAGTCAGAAGCCTCTGAAGTCAAGAAGATAAGAAGATAAAGTTACGTGGTAAAATAGAACATGGTACAAACAATGTTTTTCTCCACTACCATGAAAGGATGGACGCGTTGTACAATCTTGTCCCCCACGTAGAATCAAGCTGCCATCTTTCTGGAATTTCTAGAAATGCCCTACAACAGTTCATAAGCATTCCTTTGTTATAGTCTATTGTTCTTGAAATATTGTTTACTATCAACTTGTGTAGAAGAAATCTATTGTAAACAATTTTTGTTCAAACTATTGTTTGATTGTGCCTTAAGGGACCAGTTGGTAAGAATCCTTGAGAAGTCTAAGATTAGTGTGTCTTAGAGGTTGTATGTGAGTCACTTGCAGTTAGCTTCTGCATTGTAATAATCGGTGAGATTATTGGATTAAGACCTTGTTTGATCAGGAAAAATCACCTTGGCGAGTGGACTAGATTAGCATGATAATTTTCAAGTGAACTATGAAACAACCGGCTAAACATATCATTGAGACGAAATTAATGAAATCGCCGTTTAACTTTTTTTATCCCACCAGAAGGGAAAGGTAAACATCGAGTAAACCTGAGATGGGTGAAATCATGATCAAATGACCACGAGGTTGGGTAAGGGAGTCCGTTACGCGAGGGAAAGGTATTAGCACCACACACGCCCGTAGTACTCTATGGTATCCACTCTTGTTATTCTAATCAAATGGTGTGTTCAAATCTAAACTTACGAGCTAAAAGAAAAATGCGAAGAGGGAATACATGCAAAAGAAAACACTGGGAAAAGAAGGAAGTATTTACAAAGTTTCTCTTGGATGAGCATCGTGACTAGATGCCTACGTATCCCTTTTAAGGAATCAGAGCGCCATAGTTCAGCTCACATGTTTTGATTTGTTTTTTATTTTTTTAATGAACAATATTAATTTCACCTTCTACCGCAGCTCGACCTTTGGAGACTCACGCGTCAACACAGAAGTGAATTAACATGTTCTACCTAACAAGTTATTTACAAAGAAAAATGCCCAAAGGCAGGTAATGCTACATTCGTGCTCTAGCAATTTAGACATAGTTCCACCTGACCTTTGGGGATTTACGCGTCGTGTTGCGTAGAGTAGAATTAACACATCCTTTTTAAGTTTGAAAGAAAGGCCCGAAGGTGAGAAGAGTTTTCATTGGTTGATGTTTTTTTACCTTGAAAAAGGATTTGAAAGTTGTTAGATGCTTTATGCATTTTCTAAGAAAAAGTTTTAGTTTTAATGCAAGGATGTAAAAGAAAGAAAAACAACTAAGGGATATCTAGAATCTAATCTCTAATATTATCATACAATGATTGATCATAAGGTTGAGTTTTGAAAGGGAAATGTCTACCCTATGTTAGCATGCATGGATTACAATCCTAATGTCTATCTTGAATCACAACCAAAGGATGAATAAAGAGATCCTAAGGGAGCATGGAAAAGATTCACAACCTAAACCTATGTCTATCTCGAATCGCCACAAAAGGGTGAATCAAGAGCTCCTTAGGGAACATAACAAAGGTTCACAACCTAAGAAAACATGAACACAAGGATGGAAAGCAAGTAATCAACAAGCTCAAGAGAGCACACACAAGGTAAATCCCTACCTAAGTTAGCATACCTAAAACCTAAGGGAAAAGATAAGTATCCTATAGGGAACATGCAAATATCAAATTCGTTATCTCAATTCTAATTGAGTGACATCATTGATCACCAATAAATGAAAATGATAAAATCCTAAGGGGAGCATGAAAAGATCGAAGTCGTCATCTCAATTCTAATTGAGTGACATCATCGATCGTCAAAAGAAATAAGCCATGAAATCCTATGGGGAGCATGCAAAGATCGAAGTCGTTTTCTCAATTCTAATTTAGTGACATCACTGATCACCAACAAAGGAAGCAAACACAAGTACAAACACAAATAACAAATAAGTGTGGAATGCCTGCTACATGTCTTTAAATAGCGATTTTGAGTGCACGCTCTTTATTTCCTACTTCTCATGATATATAGAAAACGGTAAAGTGCAAATAAACCAGGATCAGAATGATACCAAACAAACAAAATTTCGTAGCACATCAAACAAATCAGAGAAACCCGGAAAACTTCGAGTAAGCTTCACCAAGCAATAAGAGAATAGTCAGAAATCAGCGATGTGAAAATCAATCACATGCATAATGCGTACATCGGGAGCATCCACATCACAAATGGTACACCTGCACGAGAATTCGCAATCTAGACAAAACACAAGCAAGGTATATTTCCCATGTAATAAGAATCAAGATAAATTGCATCGGAAGCGAATCTCATATCCACAAATCAAGCGGAATGCAAATGCTCTTAAATCAAAATAAATGATCGAAAGCTCTCTTGAAATGTCTTGCACAAGTCTACAAATGCACTAGTAAATAACAAGGATGTGATAATCGAAACTAAGCATCTACATGACAAATTAATTCCTAAAATTGATTAAACATCTAACAAGTTTTTATTGATTTTACAATTTTTCAACATAAAAAATATATATAAAAAACTACAAAAGAAAATCCTAAATCCAATAAAAGAATATATGAGAACCAAGGGGTGGAAACTAATTTCAGGTGGTGTAAGCTAGTAATCAGGCGCTAGGGCCCAATCTAAAATGTCCAATAAGCCAATTTTTGTTCACTTGTATGAGGCTATAAAAAAAGGTGATGTGGGCATATAGGGTTTTGCATATAGAAATTGTCCCAGGCCTATGCACATGAGTCCATCATTCCAATTCCCACATGCCATCATATTATGATAAGAGAAAAATGATGAAACAATATTTAGTAAAGAGATAGGGTTTTTTGTGTGACTATTAAACTTCTTCTTCCTTGTCCTTGGCGAACGGCGCACCTCATTCTCTGGCGAATATCAGTGATCCGCCACCGTCATTTCGACCCTGGAATCCTCATCCACATTGAATCCCGCATACGAACCTAGCTTCAGATTCTTCCAATATCTTGCGACGTCACTCTAAATCGGAAACCCTAGCAGTCCTGAAGCTTCAATTTAACGACACAGATTACTCCATTCAAGCTAAAGCCATGGGAGAAGAGCTCGGGGGAATGAGAACTACATGTCTGTATCAAGAAGAGGGCGAAACACTTTGACAGCGGCGCTCGATGTCAAACTCCGGGGAGCATTTTGAGTCCGTAGTGAGCTCTACTCTTCCCATTCCCTTTTTTCTCTACATTCTTACGTTTTCCTCAGCTTCCGTCTTTGTTTGATCTCTGCTTCTTCTGCATCTGACTTTTCTGCTCGTGTTTACGTCGCTTTACCGTATTGTAGAAATTATGATGTTACGAGCTTTGGGGATGATGAAGGCTGAAGAGAGAATGAAGAGTGAAGTTTCTGGTTTTTCTTGTGTGATTCTTCAGAATGTGAAGAATGATGAAGATGAAGATGAAGATGAATAGAGCTGAGAAAGGAGAGTGAATAGAGAAGTTGATGGTGATTCTTATGCAGAGATTGAAGAATGAATTGTGAAAGGTAAGATTTCTGTTTTATAATATGTTAGAGTTTGTTAGAAAAATCAGTTAGAGTTAGGTAAATATGAGTGGTTGAATCAGATAGTTAGTTAAAGGAATTGTAAGGATGAGATTGATTCCAATTGAACTGGTTTTTCTGTTGAAATTCTATTGTGATTAGTTGGTTATATTCTGTTATAAACTGCTATGAGTTTGCTCTTGATTTAATCAGGAATTCTATTATGCAATGTTGGCTGCAAGTTTTCTACTCCTTTATTGTTGAATGCAGGACATAAATGGAAATTGCTAATTATTTTTGGTTTTTTATGAATTGACTTTGCACTTGAATGTGGATTTTGAAATGATCTAGCAGGGTATATTGTTGGTATCGGTTTCGCAAACATAAACTGGTTTAATTGGTTATATGCAGGCTTTATGGTAAACTGATTATGAGGTTTTTGCATGCAGGGAAATGCGTCTATTTTTTTGTGTTACTGTACAGGGCCGCAATTCAGTTTGTGCAGCACCATAGTACTGTAATGAGGAGCTTAGAGTTGATGAGTGATTGGAACATGGCGGCATAACATTATAGCCGCTTGAAGCACGAAGGCTTGAATGCAGTTTGAAGCAAGGTCGTAGCATAGATTTGCAAGAGATTTGTTTTGCTTCAAGGATAAGGCTGTTGGCATAGCTGAAGTAGTTTGAAGAATTCAATGATATGAAAATTCTTTAAGAACCAGATTGAATACTAGTAACACTTAGGCTTAGGACATTCCACAACCTTGTAAAACCTCGTAATGCTTGTAATCTTGAATGCACCTTTCCTTTGAGGGAACTTTGAACAATGTTGAATGGATCTTTCCCTTTGTAATGTATTAGAAATTTGGATGAATGGGAGTTTGAGTGAATTGTAACTTGAAAATTGGATGATGTAATTCTTTTGTAACCGTGAACTTTCAAATTGATTTTGAACTTCCAAGTTCTTTTCCTCCAATATTTTCTTTAAATGCCTTTGTATGAATTCAAATAATCATGGTATGAATCCAAAATATTTGCAAGGTAATCAAAAGAGATGTGAATCTTGAATGAATTCTTGAGAGGCTACTTGGATGACACTTTGTCTGTTGGATGAAATAAATGAATTCGAAGCATACCTTTTTATACTTGTGACTTGAATTCCAAGAAATGCTACACAAATATTTATGAGCTTTGATTTGCTTCAAATCCACTTCAAATCTTAATGAACGAATTTCAATCAAACTATAACTTCAATGAATCCCTAATTCAATTCAATTTCCCAATCTAAACCAAATTTGTGTGTCAAGCAATAAGCATTAAAAAGAATGATTCCTTGAATTGGTGAAACATTGGTACCAAATAGATATTACAAGATAAACCAAAATCTCGACCAAAGGATGAACACCACTTGATTATAATTAGAAGAACGCCTTAGATGAAAATCAAACCAAACCCAAACACTAAGGATTAGAAACCCTAAATCACGCTTGCATCACCAACTCCTAACATCTTGCATCCTAAGGCAAAGTTGACTTGAAAAGCATCCTTGAACCCTGATATGCAAATCCCTAATTCAACGCTTCATTGCTTGAAGAAGTAACCAAAAGATTCATAAGTAATAAGCTTTTATTGGATACGAACACCTTAACCCCTGTGAAACCATAATATCACACAACTAATTAACATTGAACCTCATGGTACTTTATTGAATGTAATACACATGTTAATGACTTAATGGAAAGATGTGAATACAACACTAAGCCTAAGCCAGATAAAAGTACAATTAGGAGGGCAAATTTTGGGGTTCAACAAACTAGTATAAACATAACCTATTATTTCCTTCTTGCATCCTTAGCTTTATTATCAATAGTGAAGAAAAATATTTTTAGTTAAAGAGGATTCTTTTTAAGAAAAGTTTTTTATTTAAAACCCAATTCTAACCCTCCCTTTCTTGTGTTTTTTCACACCTTCAATTGATATCAGAGCTCCGGTTCTGAGTGATAAAAAGTTTGAACTTTTATCAAGCACTTAACAGTGTTCAGTACCGATCCAGGCTGTGTGAAAAATAATGGCGGCTAACAACGCTAACAACAACACTATCACTGTTGATAATAATGATAAGGATAGAGACCAATACAATATAAAACCTTATCATATCTTTGATGGAGAAAAGTTTGACTATTGGAAGGACATAATGGAAAGTTATTTTCAGGGATTTGATTAAATCAATGGGATCTAGTAGTTGATGGCTACAGTTATCCAGTAGATGATGAAGGTAAAAATATTGCAAAGAGTGCCATGAGAGATGCTCAGAAAAAGACTTACAAGAACCACTACAAAGCTAGAACAATTCTGCTGAGTGCTATTTCTTACAATGAGTATGAGAAGATCACAAATAGAGAGACTGCAAAGTCTATTTTTTATTCTCTTCAGATGACTCATGAAGGCAACGCTCAAGTTAAAGAGACAAAGGCTCCGACCCAAATCCAAAAATATGAAGCCTTCATAATGGAAGAAGATAAATCTGTGGAAACTATGTTTTCAAGATTCCAGACGCTTGTTGCAGGACTCAAGGTTATGAACAAAGGACATTTTACTGCAAATCATGTTAAGAAAATTATCAGAAGACTTCCTAAGAAATGGAGAACGATGGTAAGTGCCTTGAAGTTGTCCAAGGATCTGAACAATACTAGTCTTGAGGAGATAATCAATTCTTTAAGAAGTCATGAGATTGAACTTCAAGAAGATTAACCTCAAAGAAGAGATAAATCAGTGGCTCTAAAGTCAAAGTCTAAAAAGACAAAGGCTTTTCAAGCTGAAGAAGAATCAAAAGAAGATTCAGATGAAAATGAACTTTCTCTAATATCCAGAAGGATAAACCAACTATGGAAACATAGACAGAGCATGTTCAGAGGACCAAGAAGAATAAAAGGTAGATATGAATCTACATCTGGTCAGAAGAAAGCTTCTGGAAAAGAAGTTACTTATTATGAGTGCAAAGAGCCTGAACATTACAAGAATGAGTCCAAAGCTTAGAAAAGACAAGAAATCCAAGAAGCTTTTCAAAAAAAGAAGGGTCTTAGGGAAACATGGGACGATTCAGAGTCAGAAGAGGAAGATTCTGATGAAGAACATGCTAACGTGGAACTCATGGACAAAACAAATATAAGTGAAGTTATATCAGAGTGTGAGCTGACAACTGATGATGAGTCAGACTCTGACGACGAAACAAAGGTACTTTTTTCTCTCTCTCTCTCTCTCTCTCGTACTGAACGTGAGTCTTGTTTATCTGAAATGATGAAAAGATATCAACTTCTTCTAAGTAAACACAAAACTCTGAAAAAGACTTTTGTAGTTACTTCTGAGAACTTTACTAAGAGTGAGAAAAATAGTTTTTATTTAAATGAAAATATATTTGCTTCAGAAAAATCAAATCTTACTCTTAAAAGTAAAGTCTCAAAATTGGAAGAAGAGATCACTTCTAGCACATCTATTACTGATGAAGTAATCAGATATGATAGAGTTTTTTATCACTTCTTAGCTAAAGACATAGATAGAAGAAAGATGGCTTCAATGATCTATGGAGTTAGAAGAAATAGAAGGAGAGGCTTAAGATACTCATGACCATCAAAAGTAATTGATGAGACTCCGATTGTCAAACCAAAACCTCTTTCTAAACATTTTGTGCTTGCTGGAACTGAACTGAAATGTTCTAAGCAAGAAAGTTATGATTTTATTAAATCACAACCACAGACCCAGAAGTAAGCTTCTAAGCCTAAATATTATGCACAAATTCCACTTAATTATCATGTTGCACAAGAATCCAAAGGTGTCAAAACCTCTAGAACTACTAACAAGAAAGGACCCAGAAAATGGGTACCTAAGGATGAGATAATCTATGTTGCAGATATCCTTGATGACTCCACTAAGACACCAGTCATGGTACCTGGATAATGGATGCTCGCGATACATGACAAGCTAAAGGCGTATGTTCCAAGATTTGGAACTTAAGTCTGGAGGTGTTGTTGGTTTTGGAGGTAATCAGAAAGGAAAGATCATTGGCTCTGGAATTGTTGGTAATGGTAAACTTTCTTCTATTAATAACATTATTTTAGTTAAGGGTCTGAGGCATAACTTATTGTCAATCAGTCCACTTACTGACAATGGTTATGATTTCATCTTTAATCAAACGTCCTGTAAGGATGTAAGTCAGAATGATGGCTCAGTTATGTTTAATGGTAAGAGGAAGAACAACATTTATAAAATTAGATTATCAGATTTGAAAAACTAGAATGTAAAATGTCTTCTGTCTGTCAACGAAGAGCAGTGGGTTTGACACAGACGTCTGAGCCATATTAGCTTGAGAAAAATATCTCAACTAAATAAGCTTGGATTAGTCATAGATTTGCCCAATCTGAAGTATTATTCAGATGCTCTTTGTGAAGCATGTCAAAAAGACAAGTTTCAATAACTTCTTTTAAAGCTAAAAAGATTGTTTCTACCTCTAGGAGATTAAAACTTCTTCACATTTATTTGTTTGAACTAGTGAAAACTGCTTCTGTCAATGAAAAGAAATATGAACTAGTCATCGTTGATGATTACAACAGATGGACATGGATAAAATTCTTAAGACACAAGGATGAGTCACATTTTGTGTTTTCTTCTTTCTTCATCCAAGTGCAAAAGAAAAAGAGTTGCAAAATAGTCAGAGTCATAATTGTTCACGGTGGAGAATTTGAAAACAAAGATTTTGAAAAGATTTTTGATTCTAATGGTATATCCCATGATTTATCCTTCCCTATAACTCCACAACAAAATGGGTTTGTAGAGAGGAAGAATATGACTTTATAATAAATGGCTCACACCATGATCCAAGAGACTGAAATGGCTAAGCACTTTTAGGAAAAAGTAGTAAATACAACTTGTTACATTCAGAATATGATCTCTATAAGTCCTATTTTTGGTAAGACTCCTTATGAATTGTGGAAGAATAGAAAGCCAAACATTTCTTATTTCCATCCTTTTAGATGTATATGTTTTATGTTGAACACTAAAGAGAATCTGGGCAAGTTTTATTTCAAAGCACAAAAGTGTAGGATATTCTGAATGCTCAAAAGGCTTCAGAGTCTACAACATAAAATCACGAATTGCGGAAGAATTAATTCATGTCAGATTTGATCATAAGCTTGACTCTGAAAAGTCAAAGCTAGTTGAAAAATTTGCAAATTTAGAGATAACCTTTTCAGAACCAAAGGAGAAGGTACAAGAAGACAAAGAATCAGAAGTTCCCTCCTCTGATATTGTTGCTACTCCTTCTAGTCCCCTATAATAAAAGAGAAGCAAAACTGCAATCTCTCATCCTGAAGATTTGATTATGTGAAACAAATACGCTCCTGTGAGAACCAAATCAACCTTTAAACCATCTGAAAAAATAATCCTGGGTTTTGTATCTCTGATTGAGCCAACATCTATTGATGAAGCTCTTCTAGATAAAGACTAGATTATGGAAATGGAAGAAGAACTTAACCAATTATTAAAGAATGATGTATGGGATCTTGTTCAGAAACCTAAAGGTGTCCATGTCATTGGAACCAGATGGGTGTTTAGAAACAAGCTCAACAAGAAAGGTGAAGTTGTCAGAAACAATGCATGAATGGTTGCAGAAGGTTATAGTCAGCAAGAAGGGATAAACTATACATAAACCTTTGTACGAGTCGCCATGTTAGAAGAAATTAATTTATTAAGTTATTTTTCTGTTAATCATAAGATCATCCTTTATCAGATAGATGTTAAGAGTGCATTTCTGAATGGTTATATTTATGAAGTTATGTTAAACAACCTCTTGGATTTGAAAACTCTGAGAAATCAGATTATGTTTTTAAACTCAAGAAATCTCTTTATGGTCTAAAGCAAGCTCCCAGAGCTTGGTATGACGAATTGAGTAGTTTTCTTTTAGAAAAATAAAAATTCACTAGAGGGAAGGTTGATACTACACTTTTCTGTAGAACATTCAAAAATAATATTCTGATAGTTCATATTTATGTTGATGATATTATTTTTGGTTATGCTAATCCCTCTCTTTGCAAGGAATTTTCTAAGTTGATGCAGGCTGAGTTTGAGATGAGTTTGATGGGGGAATTGAAGTTCTTTCTGGGAATTCATATTGATCATCAATCAGAAGCTACTTACATTCATCAGAGTAAGTATACTAAAGAGCTTATAAAGAAGTTTAACATGATGGACGACACACAAGCAAAGACTCTGATGCATCCAACACACATTCTAGAGAAAGATGAGATAAGTGAAAGGTATGTCAGAAGCTGTATCGTGGTATGATAGGCTCTCTTCTGTATCTAACTGCTTCCAGATCTAATATTTTATTCAGCATCCATTTATGTGCTAGATTCCAATCTAATCCTAGGGAATCTCACTTAACTGCTATTAAGAGAATTATGAGGTATCTGAAAGGAACAACTAACCTCGGCTTGATGTATGAGAAAACATCATAGTACACTCTTTCTAGTTTTTGTGATGCAGATTACGCTGGAGACAAACTAGAGAGGAAGAGTACTTCTTGAAATTGTCAGTTTCTTTGCAAGAATCTGATTTCATGGTTAAGCAAGAGGCAATTAACAATTTCAATTTCAACAGTAGAGGCAAAGTACATATCAGCGTCACTATGCAGCACTCAGATGCTATGGATGAAGAGTCAACTGAAAGACTATCAGATTTATGAGAGTAACATTCCTATCTTTTGTGATAATACAACTGCTATTTGTTTAAGTAAAAATCCTATTTTATATTCTAGGACTAAACATATAGAAATAAAATATCATTTAATTAGAGACTATATTCAGAAAGGGATTTTACCTTTAAAATTCATAGATACAGACCATCAATGAGCTGATATCTTTACAAAACCCTTAGTTGAAGATAGATTTCTTTTCATTCTGAAGCATCTGAAAATGGACTTTTGTCCAAAGTAAGATTTTATCAGAATCATATATGCTTAATCGTAGTATGAAGAAATGAGATTATGATTTAAACTAAAAGTATTTTATTTTTATTCAGAATCTCATCATCTGAAGATGTTTCAGTCAGAAACGTCTCTGATCAGATGGAAACCTTTTGGGTTTCCAGACTCCGAGGATATTAAAACGTGTCACTTAATTAGGTGCATTGATTAATTCGTGTAACCCTTGTTTATTCTTAATCATTACACTCTACTTAATCTATACAATGATCAATGCGATTTTTATTAGAATTGATTAATTCATATTTATTACTCTTATTGATTACTCCTAATAGTTATGTCTGTTTTTCTTTTGAGCTTTCTCTCTCTCTCTCTCTCTCTCTCTCTCTCTCTCTCTCTCTCTCTCTCTCTCTCTCTCTCTCTCTCTCTCTCTCTCTCTCTCTCTCTCTCTCTCTCTCTCTCTCTCTCTCTCTCTCTCTCTCTTCTAAAAACACTATACAATAATGCACACATCCTCACTTCACTTCCACACTTTTATTAGAAACCCTAAACCCATCATTCTCTCAACTGTTCATCAAATTCTTCGTCAAAGTTTATCACCTTCTTCATCATCTTCAACAACTTCAACAATAATGAACACATAATAACAAGAGGCTGTTAAATTTTCTAATGAGTTGGAATAAGCTATGAACACTTTCAGGTCTTCATCATTAACCATTCCACCAAGTTCTTCAACTCCCATGGAAACTGCTTCATCCTCTCTACCCATCATTGATGAAACCCACATCACAAAGAAGCCTGTTCAGGTTCAGTATATTACTTAACCACAAGATTTGACTGTTCTTCGTGAGTATCTGGTTGATTTCAACAATCTCTCTTCCAATGGTTATGACCTAAGGGAAGAATTGAATGCTCAAGGTTGGGAACATTATTTCATGAGGCTCAATGGTCTTGTGTATGAATCTTTGATGAAAGATTTCTAGAAAAAAGCTGATTGTGATAACCTACATGTGGTTTCTCATGTGCTAGGTCAAAGAATCATCATAACATAGAAGTCAATAGAAGATCTTCTTGGAATGAAGCATCTGGTAGGTGAAAGAGTCCATGGAATGGATAACAAGTCTAAATTTTTGATGAATCTATCAACAAATCAATCTTCAAAAATTACTCTCCTAATAAGATTGAATACAAGAGTAAGGATCCGCATGATAAGCTTAGGGTTTGGCACAAAATCATTATGGGTTGTATCAACCCTAGACCATCTTCGAGCTTATCTAACTTTTTCAATGCTCGTCAGAAGTACATGTTGTATTATTTGATAGCTCATCAGAAGATATGTATTCCTTCTCTTTTGTTCTACTATATAAGGGACACCATCAGAAAGACCAGAACCATAGATGATCCTAACAAGAAGATTCCAAATTACATTCCCTTTGGACGTCTTCTGACTGAAATTTTTGTGGAAAGTGGTTTGGTGAAGTTTCTAATTGAAGAAGCTCATTACATAGAGGATCTGGCTCCTAGCATTGGAGAATCCTTCAATGCACTAAATCTGAAGAATATGGGGCTGATAAAGGAAGTCAGTGTTAATCCTCTAAATGTTCCTTCTACTAGTATCACTAACCGAAGACTTTAAGTGGATAACTTCCCTCTGTTTACCAAGGGATATAGTCCATATGGCATTGCTGCTTATGTGAAGACGATGATAGAAGAAGGGCGTGATATGTCCAGCTTTGAAAATGATGATTTACCTCCTCCTCTGGTTCCAATTGATCCTTAAAGAGGAAAGAGGAAAAAGAGCTAAGAGGCTTTTGAGCCTGGAAGGATGAAGAAGAAGGAGAAGTCTGAAGCTTCTAAGAATTTTTCTTTGGACACTTATCCAGAAACTACAAGTAAGTATGCTACTTCTGTACTTGTTTCTACAGTTGTTTCAAATATTGTTAATGCATTATCATCCACTCCAACTTCCATTACACAAACTTCTTCTTTTCCATCCTTTTCTGTTCCACCATCTACCATTCCCACATCTGTATCTGATTCTTTACTACCATAATCCCTTCAACAACACATGTTTCTATTCCAAACCCCTTTCCCTCTCTCACAACTCTCATTCCATTAGAACCACTTCAAACTTCCACCTCACCTATAATCACTTCCATATCTAAAACTCTTACACCCTAACTAACTTCTAAAACTCTTCATTCACTAATATCACAACCTTTACTTCAATTCGACTTCTATAACCAAGAACCCATTACCATGATTCACCCACTCACCATTCTGATCCACACTCTCCATCTGACCATTAAATGTCTGAAAGGACCATTTCTGAACCTTTTGAAATCTCCACCTCTGAACAATTCACCATATATGATCTTCTTGATCTCTCTCAACAACCATCTGAACCAAACCCTTATGTACCAGAACTTGCCTTAACAGTTTATGAAAAACCTGTCCCCAAAACCTTGGATGAATTCATTAATATGTTTCGAAACAAGGCTAGGAAGAAGGCTGTGAAGCTACATGAAGAAGAAAGTACAAGTACTAAGCCTCAGGATTTGGACAATTCTTGGAAGCTTTTTCAGAAGTGGATGTCTTCTGAATTTGAAAGTATGATGAGCTTTTCTGAAGCATCCAGAGTTGTTGAAGTTCAAATGGTGACCGAAAGAGAAGAAGTAAGAGAAATAATCAGACTCTTTGAACTTTTTTCTACAAAGCAAAGAGAGGCTGAAGCTAGGGCACTTAAGGAAGCCGAAGAAGTCAGGCTCAAAGTTGAGAAAGATGGTAGAGCTGCTGAAGTATCCAGATTGGCTCAAGAGGTTAAAGTAGCAGAAAGGGAAAGGTAAGAGGCTATGGTTGTCTCATCTTCTGATCCCACCATTCTGTGTTTGGAACAAGCAATTGGAAAAATCAGAGAAGAACAACAAGTCTTTAGAGAAAGCATGACTCAAC
Source organism: Vicia faba (assembly GCA_948472305.1). NCBI lineage: Eukaryota > Viridiplantae > Streptophyta > Magnoliopsida > Fabales > Fabaceae > Vicia > Vicia faba. Next base: position 929,177,466 of record OX451739.1, read on the forward strand.
AGAAGGATATTAATGATTCAGTTTAGAACATGCTTCAGTTGATTCTGGAAAAGCTATCCGCTCAAACACCATCCTCTTCTGGACCCTAGGCTCTTAGGATTTTGTTTTTTTTCCTTTTTCAATGATCCTTAGGATTTTTCCGTGTCTTTTATTTTTTCTTCTTTCTATCTGATGTTTTCATTTTGAACTCAAATGAAGTCTCGTCTTGTTTACTTATTATTTTCTTTTTATTGTTTCTTCTTTTACTTCTTTTATTCTTATGTTTTTCACACACAATTACCCTTTTGATTATGATAAAATGGGGGAGTAAATAAATGAAGTAATATTTTGATTCTAATAATCAAATTCTCTGTAAAACTTCTCTAAAATAAGGGGAGCTTTTTACATTCTAACCAAGATAAACTTTTGTTTCTGTTAGAATTGTTTTCTTTTTCAGGAATTAAGAACTCTGATTGGAATCAAGATCTGAAAGTGTTAAACAAGATTTTGTATAACTTTTGGAATCAGACTCTGAGAAGTGTTAAGTCCATAATCAAGCTCTGAATTGAAATCTGGATCTGTTTTTTAATTGGCATGATTGACATCAAGAATCAAGACTCTCAAGATCTTAATATTTGATCTATTGCAACCAGTGGGAGTTTTACCCATACGGTTCATAATCAGGATATACGATCTTTACCAAGTCTTAGATTTAGGGGGAGTTTAATATAAAGGATAAGTATTTCTTACCCTTCTTATTTTTTTATACTTTTTCTGATTATGTACAAAATTGTGTCATCAAAATACATAGTTTTATCATCGTCAAAAAAAGGGAGATTGTTAGAACAAGATTTGGTTCTACAGTTATATCTTTGAGTTTTAATGATAACAACAAGTATGTTTATATGAACAATTTTGGTACTCAAATGTTTGTTATTTTTAGTATTTAACAAACAGGTTCTGCTTCTGATCAAAGGCGTTGCCAAGTCATTAGAAGAGACCAAGTTTCGCTTATGCGCTACACTAGTTCTGATGAACAATAGAAAACCACTTTAGAAGGCTCTGTAGTTTGGACTCTAATGCTGAAGACTTATGTTTTTGAAGACAAAGGATTCTGAAGACCAGGTGCTGAAGACTCTGAAGATGAAGTTCTGAAGACTCTGAAGACTTGAAGTTCCGATGACCCAAGCGTTATTTTCTTTCTTCTAACTCATGCTCAGTCAGAAGCCTTTGAAGTCAAGAAGATAAGAAGATAAAGTTATGTGGTACAATAGTACATGGTACAAACAAACATTTTTCTCCACTACCATGAAAAGATGGACGCATTGTACGATCTTGTCACCCATATAGAATCAAGCCGCTAGCTTTCTGGAATTTCCAAAAATCACCTCCAACGGATATATTATTTTATTGACTTTATATATGCTTGAAGACTAAAGGAAAAGGCTTCTAATTCACACGTTATCTCCCAAGACTGTTCATAAGCGTTCCTTTATTTTAGTCTATTGTTCTTGAAATACTATTTACTATCAGCTTGTGTAGAAGTAAATCTATTGTAAACAATTTTTGTTCAACTGTTGTTTGATTGAGTCTTAAGGGACCAGTTGGTCAAAATCCTTGAGAAGTCTAGATTAGTTTGTCTTAGAGTTTGTACATGAGTCACTTGCAGTTAGCTTGTGCATTATAATAATATGTGAGATTATTGGATTAAGACCTTGTTTGATAAGGCAAAATCACCTTGGTGGGTGGAATAGATTAGCTTGATAATTTTCAAGTGAATTAGTATAAACATAACTCGTTCTTTCTTTCTTGCATCCTTAGATTTATTATCAATAGTGAAGAAAACTATTTTTAGTTAAAGAGGATTTTTTTAAGAAAAGTTTTTGATTTAAAACCCAATTCAAACCCCACATTCCTTGTGTTTTTTCACACCTTCGGAAAACACATATAATCACGTGGGTCTAGGCATTATTGTATAGAGTATGGTTGTATATGTGTTACTTACAATCATGGGTCTATGAACCATTATTGTAAAATGTCTATCACAATGGTTGACGTGAACAACCGTTGTAATAATTATACTGGCATAGGTTTGATACCCAGCTACAACCAAAATTAAAGCACATAAAAATAGCATTTCACCACGGTTAAACGTTCCAACCGTTGTGTTATATGTAAGAGTTTATTATAAAATATGGGATTGCTTGTTTTTCCCTGCCCCTCATTAACCATCTACAATCATTCAAATAGTTTTTTGAGACAATAATCAGAAAAATTAAGTTATTCTTGAAAAACAACTTAAAAGATCCAATATTTTTCAAATTGCAAGCATCATGTAAATCATGATTTCCTCTTTTAGCCTATAGGATTTGATTCAATCCTAAATTCTTCAAAGTAATGTTGATAAATGGATGTCAGTCTGAGTCTTTCACATAAAATTTGATTTCCTCTTCTTTTCTACTTTATTTTTCAAACATCAAGTTTTGTGTGAAAGATCCAGAATGACACCCATTTATTAACACTATTTTGAAGAATTTTTGACATTGAATGAAATTCTATACGATAAAAAGGGAATTATGATTTACAAGATGCAAGCAATTCAAAAAACATTGGACCGTCTAAGTTGATTTTCAAGAATAACTTAATTTTTAAAATTATTATCTTAAAAATCCTTTTAAATCAATGCAAGTTCAATGAGGGGTTAGTGAAACAAGCAATCACATATGATATAACAAACTCACTAACAACATTTATCAACAAAAACATCGAATTAATTTACATAAATTGGGAGAACTGAACAACTAACCATTGGTACAACCATCATCATCATCATATGAGGTTCATCTAGTTTGTGAAGCCATGAAAAAAAATATAAGGCAGATGAAGTTTATACAATAGCTTCATACTTCTTATATTTCTTTTCATAACTTCTAAAACTAGATGAAGTTTGTTGATGTTGTTGTTTCTTCATTCACTTTTCTTGAGTCCTACAAACACCATGAAAATTATCAACATGTGAAACCGCAAACTTATTTGTCAATAACACAACATGCAACAACAACATAGAACAACATACAACAATACAAGAGGCATAAACTATATAACAAGAACAAATTCGTAATAAAACCAAGTGAAACATAACAACAACATACACGAAAATGAGAGAATAAGGAAAAAGAAGAATATATTTATGTAAGAAGAACAAGATTGACGACTATATTGTAGAATAGGAATGCTAATGATGAAGAAGAAGAGACAAAATGGATTCTATGGTTTTGCTGTGATAGATACGGTACTACTGTGAAAGAGTGAGAGTTAACTCACTTACATATAAATATACTCACAACAGTTGCAGTTTCCACCCGTGGTTGTAACCCTTTATTTTATATATAAAAATAAAAAAATAGAAAAGACGCGCCTTAACGTTAAATGAATAATATATTTGAGGGCACTGAGTTTTGAATCCAATAAAGCCTGGATTCTATAACTACATTTATGGCTGTTGGTTTTTGAGTGCTCCTAAGACGAGGCTGAATAAAGTGGATTATAGATTTTTATTCTTTTATGCGATGATGTTCTTATTTTTCTGGTTTGTGTATGAATATGAAAGTGGTGAATGCGGAAAAATAAATAACACTGGATATATTCAGGTTCTCCTCACAGTCCGAGAGTACTCCAGTCCCCTTGCCAACACGGAAGAGATTTTACTATAGTTTAGAATAATTGTACAAGCCTAATCACACCAAATGTGATACCTTACTATCTAATACATAGGTAAATCAAAGGCTCTTATAACCTTTAATATCTAAACATTAAGTGCAAGAAGAACAATCATCTTCAATGCACACACTTGTTTCTAACAATCCTGAAAACAAGGTAACCAATACAAAGTAAAAAGAGAACAATCCTCCCTTAATACTCTCTTACTTGCAACAATCCTAGACATCAAAGTTACACCACAATCACTTTGTAAAAATGAATAGAAACAAATTCTTGAATTAGATATGAAAGTTTACAATCAATGTCAATACCAAGTATTAGTCTCTTTTCTTTCAAGACAACAATTCAATGAATATATTACACAAGTACTCAATGCATATGATGAAACTTTTCTACTGATGTGTTTGAAAATGTAAGAGTAAAAGTTTCATGCAAGATAAAAATATTAATCAATGCACTTGTTTGAAAATGAGAAACAAAATATTGAATTGTATGTTATGATTGTTGTTATTTTGCGTGTATGTTTCTACTTCAGAACCATTTGAATTATATACATGTATTGCACCCTTTCAAAAGGTTCTAAATGAATGTAGAAGTGACATAGTTCATGGAAAAATGCAACAAACAAACAACATTCAAAAGAGTCTTATTTTTCAAATTCGTTTAAGCGGCAACCAGTTATCAGAATGCAGTAACCAGTTACCCAGTGTAGGTAACGTTAAAATATTTGAAATGTTGAAGTATGTAACCGGTTACCAGAAACCTGTAACTGCTTACCACTGTATGAAAAAGTGAAATAACATTTTTAATGACTTGCAAATGCAATTCTAGTGATATTAAAAGCCATGAAACATGTATGCATAATATTAGACATATTTTGAGCACTATAGTAATATACTATATTGAATTGGAGTCTTGTACCATAATGAAGATCAAATACCAAAGTCTTCTTTAGGAGTAACTTAGCATGCAATCCAAAAGTCCATTTTGAGTAGATACTTTATCTTCTTCTTTTTTTTGTAATGCCTTTTGCCTTTATCATGATATTTGTAATTATCAAAACATAAACTTGCTGAAGCATGAGTCTACATTCTCCCCCTTTTTGATGATGACAAACACTTATTATGTGAAACGCATTGGATCGCTTAAAAATGCAACGTGCTCCCCTATTAATGATAACTCTGCCTTGATCAATGCTTCTTCTTAATCAATAGAGTATGTTGACAATTTCTGCAAGAGATAGAGACAAAGCATACACATATATCTTCTCCCCCCTTGTCATTAAAAAAAAGGAAGGGAAAAAGAAACAAAACAATATCATAATCAAAATAGAAGAATAGCATGATATTAGTTGACTTATCCTTTAAAAGATTTTGTCTTAATCCTTCATTATGAAGTACTTCTTCATTGGATATGAAAGTTAGTGCTTATCTTTTCCTTGCCAAGAATCTTTCATTTGATGTTATCCTCATATGTGACACATCCCTTGGCCTATTAGATTTGAAAATTTGCTTATACCTCCCATCATATGCTTGGATCGACCACTTATTAATATATCAAATATTTGAAGTGGTCTTCAAGCAAACCTACAAAACAAGTTAAGTTTTTCTAGGTACCCAAAGTGATTTGGATCCTTCATGATTAGTTCCTTTCTTGACCCACACATAATTCTCGCTAGTAACATTAGAATTTCTTGCATGACAAGCATTATGTGTATGACCAATAATACCATAATATAAACAAGTAGGAAGAAAGTTCCTTGTAACATACTTTTATTTTTAGCAACTCTTTTCTTAGGATAAAAATTAGTAATCTTTTCTTCCTTCTCATCATCCGAATGTTGTAATGCCATAAATGCAAGATTTGCATATTTTTTGCTTTCTGAATCAGATGAAGAACTTGTATTACTTTCTTCAATGTAATTCTTTTTGGATTTTGAGAATTTTCTTACCTTGTAAGCATTTTTCTTGGACATATTTGCTCACTTCATCTTTGTGTGTCCCCCTTTTCCACATTCATAGCATTTCACATTGTATAGTGACAAAGAGCCTTCTTTCTTTCTAAAAAGTTTCTCGCTTTTTGCAAAGTTGAAAAATTTATCATTATTGGCAAAAAACTTACCGAGCCTTTTTACAAGATGCATGAATTCCTCTAAATCATCTTCGTCAAGTTCTTCCCTTGAGTTAAATTTCAATGCAGCGCCTTTGGAATCCTCATCTTGAATCTCATGTTGTTCTAACTTTCCAAGTTCGATTTCATGTTCTTTGAGTTTGCCGAACAATTCCGCGGATGTCATTTTTGAAAGTCTTTTCATTTTCGATATAGCCGTCACTTTTGGTTGCCATTTCCTAGACGATGATCTAAGCACTTTAAGATTTAATTCATCATTAGTAAAAGTCTTACCGAGTTCCATCAAATGGTTCGTCAGATGAACAAATCTATTTTGCAAGTCGAGAATTGTCTCCCAGGGCTGCATTCTGAAAAGTTCATACTCTTGGCTTAAAGTATTCAATCTTGACCTCTTAACTTCAACGGTTCCTTCATGAGTTTCAACCAAAGTATCCCAAATTTTCTTTGCCGATGTACATGTTGAAACACGAAAGAATTCATCCATGCGAAGTGCACCTTGAAGAAGATTGATTAATTTCTTATCATAAAGGACCTTTATATTATCATCTTCATCCCATGAACCTTTAGGCTTTGATGTTCCAACACCATTGCCAACACAAGTCGGAGTAAATGAACCATTTTGGACAGCATCCCATATTTCTTCCCCTTGTGCTTCTAAATGAGACTTCATGCGGATTTTCCAAAAATCAAAGTATTCACAACAAAACAATGAAGGCTTGTTATTGCTACCACCATCTTTAAAAATCAGATTTTGATTTGCGGAAGCCATTCTGGATCTTTAGGAACATGTTACCTATAACCCGCTCTGATACCAACTGTTGGCTTTTGAGTGTGCCTAAGACGGGGCTGAATAAAGCGGATTGCAAATTTTTATTCTTTTATGTGATATTGTTCTTATTTTTCTGGTTTGTGTATGAATATGAAAGCGGTAAATATGGAAAAATAAATAACACCTGATATATTCTGGTTCCCCTTACAGTCCGAGAGTACTTTAGTCCCCTTGCCAACACGAAAGAGATTTGACTAAAGTTTAGAATGATTGTATAAGCCTAATCGCACCAAAGGTGATGCCTTACTATCTAATCTATAGGGAGATCAAAGACTCTTAAAACCTTTAAGATCTAAATATTAAGTGCAAGAAGAACAATCCTCTTCAACGCACACACTTGTTTCTAACAATTCTGAAAATAAGGTAACCAATATAAAGTAAAAAAAGAACAATCCTCCCTTAATACTTTCTTGCTTCCAATAATCCTGGACAACAAGGTTACACCACGATCACTTTGCAAAAATAATTAGAAACAAATTCTTGAAGTAGATATGAAAGTTTATAATCAATGCCAATATCAAGTATTGATCTCTTTTCTTTCAAGACAATAATTCAATGAATATATTACACAAGTGCTCAATGCATATGATGAAACTTTTCTACTGATGTATTTAAAAATGTAAGAGTAAAAGTTTCATGTAAGGTCAAAATATTAATCAATGCACTTGTTTGAAAATAAGAAACAAAATGTTGAATTGTATGTTGTGATTGTTATTATTTTGTGTGTACGTTTCTACTTCAGAACCACTTGAATTATATACATGTATTGCACCCTTTCAAAAGGTTCTAAATGAATGTAGAAATGCAATGGTTCATGGACAAATACAACAAAAAAAAAATTCAAAACAATCTTATTTTTTAAATTCGTTTTAGTGGTAACCGGTTACCAGAATGCAGTAACCGATTATCCAGTGCAGGTAACATTAAAATATTTGAAATGCTGAAGTCTGTAACTGGTTACCAGAAACTTGTAACCGGTTACCATTGTATGAAAAAGTGAAATAACCTTTTTAATGATTTAGAAATGCAATGCTAGTGATATTAAAAGCCATGAAACATGTATGCATAATGTTAGACATATTTTGAGCACTATAGTAACATACTATATTGAATTGGAGTCTTGTACCATAATGAAGATCAAATACCAAAGTCTTCTTTAGGAGTAACTTAGCATGCAAGCCAAGAATCTATTTTGAGTAGATAATTTTTCTTCTTCTTTTTGATAATGCCTTTTGCCTTGATCATGATGTTTGTAATCATCAAAACATAAACTTGCTGAAGCATGACTCTACAATGGCTGCAACCATTATTATATGTTAACAATTTTTAATAAAAAATAAAATAAAATGTTAGTGTCGTGGGTTTAGAGATGTCACCACGGTGTTGGAAGAACCGTCGTGAATTGGGCGTTGTTGTTTGCGCGTTTTGTAGTAGTGAGATATTTTTCCACAAAATAACCTTCTCCACACAATGCGCCTAATATATGTTATGCTTGCAAACCATCTCTACCACATAATGTCTTGTTGGAAAATGATATAATTCACCTAAAGATAATATCAACTTTATCTACTAGAGGAGCTTCCGAGAACAAGGTCGTCAACATGGAGGGAGGTGGTTTGTATGAGTGCTTAGCCTCTAAAACCTTCATTGTATTATTATAAGGGGCCAGTTTGTATGATCCCAACACTTTCACAACTAATAAAAAGTGGTCTTCTGCAACCTTGTGGAATGATTGCTTGATATTACAGCTCATCCTTTTATCTTTTTCTTTAATACGAACTCTCTCATGACCCAAATTATCTTGCTTAGACCTTTCTAACACACTATCAACTAATTTTGCAAGACCATATGTGTCTCTTTAAATAGTTAAGCACTAAAAAATTTGTTGTTGCAAAAAAATTTTATTTTCAAAAATGTGATCCCGCCTATTTTGACACTTTGTCTGTAAAGTTGAGCGAGGAAGAACTAACAACCATACCTAAACACCTACATATCCCTACTCACTAACCACTTTATAAAGGACTCTCTCAAACAATTTTGCATCCAAAACAAGCCTTTAATTTGCATCGAGGTTATCAGAGTATTTTGTAGATGGTTTTACAATACCCATAAAGTGACTTCCTACCTCCCCTTTCTCACGAGTAACATGAACGCGACCATCAAGATGATGACATGCTCGACTTATGGCATGAATGCTCATACACCTCTCACATAACCATTGCTCAACCACCCTTGAAGACTCATACAATGCGATAAATAAATTCTGCTTATTCTCAATGGCTTCTCGTAATGCAATTTTCTGTTTGTGCTACATAAATGTAAAGTCATAAGATGAGACACCATACGAAAAATACTCTTGCTCTCATCCTTGCCATCAGAGCAACAATGGAATCCTCAAAATGGACAATGCAAGTCTCATATCTAAATAGAAACTATTAGACAATATAAAATTGTGTTTCTCCCCTACTCAATAGAAAAGATGTCTAGTTGAATTTTTTTAACAAACACGTTGTAGGCCGGAGCAGAAGAGCATTTCGTCATGATTGTGTTCTCTCTTCCTCTACCATGTGTGATCATATCAATGAAATCGAAATAATAAGATGAATAGATTCCATAATAAATGGATAGCAGGATGATTGGTGGTCCGATACTGAACAATGAGAAGTTTTACGAAATGTAAATGAATGTGATTTGTTGAATTGTTCATCCATATTTTTTTTTTTGTGAGGAGAATTTCATATAAGGAAGTTAGAAAAGCAACCAATAGTTTACAACAATTCCGAAGTTTCTGCATATGCTGCAAATTTTGGAGAGGGATACAGGGGTGTTTGTTAGGTGAAAGAGATGCACTGCAAATTTATCATAAACTGTTTGATTAAAATCTTACAGTTTCCATTGTATTCACTTTCATCTTTGAAAAAAACTGAAACAACTCAACCACCATATACAAATCACAAGAGAACATAATCTACAAAAGAAGCAAAATCAAAACCTTAATCTGAAAACAAAAAAAAAGACAAACCCAAAAACCGAGCCACTTCATTGAAAGGATCTTCCAAAACAAGCAAACACACTTTTCCAAAAACAAAGCATTTACACTTACATTCCCTATTTCCCTGTACTAATCCCTTCTCTCTTGACTCTTGTTCATGCAAAGAAAAAAGTTAAAAACTTTAAACTCTTCTTTCTTTGCTTCTTTTTTGTTAATAATTATTTCAGATACTTTTCTTCCTTTTCCAAGCACCAACTATGCTGCAATAACTGTCCCTGTACGAAACGAATAATCTTGGCCTTGAACCTTGTTTGAAGAACTCGATTTTCTTTGCTTCATGGTTAAAGAAAGATTCATATTCTTCTCCTTCACTTCATCTATCTCTATTTGTTCTTGTCTACACTCTTCACTACAAAAAGGTGTATCACCCCTACACAAATCAAAACCAAACATCAAACCCACATCCTTAAACAAAACAAACAGATTTTAAGGTAATTAATTACCTATACATGAAGATGTCTTTATTGTGACCAAGTGGTTTGTTGCAAAGAGAACAAGCTTCAAGAAAGTGAGGTTGTTGATCTTCAAATCTAGCATCATAGAATCTTCCACCAGATCTAGGTGAAGAAAAATTCATGTTCCAGAAACTAGTTCTGTTGGAATTGGAATTGGAATTGGAATAGGAATAACCCATGGTTATCATTGATTTCGTAACAAAACGATTAGCATGACCGGAAACATCCATGTTTTTTAAGGAAGCTAAACCGTTATCTTGTTCTACGTAACAAGGTTTTAGTGTTGCAACAGAAGAACGGTACGATGAATACATCATGGATTATGGTTTAAGGTTTTGGTTTGTTTAAGGAAATGAAGGTTGAGAGAGTGAAGGGAGTATAGAAAAAATGGTTAATTTATAAAAGAGTTATTGGTATAGAAAATTCTGAAAGTGATGTGTAAACAGCGGCATAATCAATTGGCCAAAACTACTTGAATCAGAACCGTTGAAAAATATTATGATTATTTTAAGGAGTTTTATGATTGGAGTTTTTTTTTTTTTGTTAGTGGAAATTTAGAGAAGTGGGGTTGAATGGGGCCAAAAGTGACAGAGTGGTCCCACGTGGATGGGAATAAACGACAAAAGAATCGATTATTGGAAAAAGCTAAAGTGGGTGTAATGACGTCAAATAATTTATTTGAGGACCTTGGAGTGAGGAGAAAGGTTTTAGTTTTGAGGGAAAAAAGTGAAACCATGGGTTATGGAGGTTTTCCAACTCTCATTCATGGCGCGTGGATACACTCTACTATTGATATTTTTTCAAAGATTATATTTTCTTTGACCGTTTTACCCATATTAAAAAATCTATAGAAAGAGGAAAATGATTTTTTATTGAAGGTCTTATCTTTCATAAATAAATAAACAATTAATATAGTCTCTAAACTATTATTATCTTATTAATTTAATCTATAAAAAATTAACATTAATTTTTATTAATTATTTAACTTCTTAAAAAAAGATTAAATAGTTGGATGAGAAAATAGTTATAAAATATTTTTGTTGACTTTAATAGTTTAGAGATTAAATTTATGAAATAGTGATATTTTAGAGATTAAATTGTATGTGTATTCATCATTTGTTGATGTCATTTTTATTGACTATAAATGCAAAGTGAAAAATATTTAAATTTGTTTTGGGAAATGTTAAAGGTCCAAATGATCACGACTCGTTCTATCTTAAATTCACTCTATTCTATTTAATATATAAAAGTAGTTTAAATATATTCTTAAATTGACGATGAATAAAATTGATTTTAACATAATTGAGTTTGATAAAATTGAATTTAATATAATTGAATTTAATAGAATTGATTTATATTTGAATACAATTATGTAAAAGTAAGTTAATGAAAAATTTCAGTATAAAATTATTCAGAATCAATTTTGAAGCAGAAGTTAGAAATTTTTAACTTCAAGTAAAATTATTCAGAATCATTTCTTCTTTAACATAACCAAACATGTTAAAATCATTGTAGAATGATTTCTGCACTAAAAATGTCTTTACCCCTTCTAAAATTTAAACCAAACATACGCCAACGCGAAAAGTAGAGTAGAATTATCATTTTTAATATATTTATATTGAATTTTAAACTAAGTTAAATGTTAGAGTACTAATCATACAAGTTCACCTCACCATTATAAAATTATATATGATTACTATGTTGAATTAGAGCATCAATTTATAATTCCCAAATGAAACAAATTTATTGGTTATAAGTAAAAATATAAAAAAATTATATTAAAAATAATGAATTTCATCCATAAATTTCTTTTAATGGATTTTTCTCTTCAAATCATTTTTTTTCTATCTTTTATATCCGTTCCAAATCGTAAGAAAAATATATAAACCTAATATATTAATTATTCAGTGAATTAAAAAACGAATTTCTCTTATAATTTAAGATAAAGAAAATAAATTTTAATATGAATTTATAATTTAAATATATGAGTTCAATTCCATTCAAAGTAACGAGTGTTTATTTTCAATGGAAAATTTAAAAGTTATTTATTTTTCTTTGTTTAAAATGTATTTTTTTATCACATATTATATTAACTCACGATTTTAACTCTATTTATACTTTTTTTTACTTGTTAATTTGATTTTATATTTAAGAGAAATAAACTTTAACGATTTGAAATTCACCTCGATGATAAGTAAAGTGCAACTAATATTTATTTAAATTTGAATTTAAACTCAGATTCTCTTAAATAATTTGATTTAATGGTTAATAATTTTTTCTTAATTAAAATTTAATTTAGGGAACCTTTGATATGGTTGAAGGTTAACGAAATGTTTGCTGACAATCATTGTTGTAAAGCACACAGAGGTGAGAGTGTACTTGGAAGCATCTCCACGATTAAGTAAATAGAGATTGTGAGTATATGATTTTAGGCTTTATAATAGTATATATTTAAGTTTGGGTTATTAACTAGTGTATATATTCGTACGAGATATTGGTTTAAATTAAGAGAATAAAGATAGTGTTCTGATAGTGTAAATCAATTTTATACTGTCAACCAATCAATTTTAATCAATTTGTCATGTCATATTCAAATATTTTTATTAAAATTAAATAACAAAAGTTTAAAAAATAATTGACTCAGTAATAAGAAACTGCTCCAATTACAAATAAAATGTCTCTTTCTTTTTCATTCTCGTTTCCTCAATCTATTTTGTGCAAGTTTTTAAGAGAGTTTTGCACGCCGCCCAAAAACCTTCTCGCGATTTCTTTTCGGTCACCATTGTGAAGCGCACTCCTTCGCGATTTTCCGTCAAAATCACAACCTCCATTATTTGCCCTCGCCTCTATGTGCAGACCAGCCTCTAATGGCGACCTACGTCTTTCTTCCTTCTTGTCGAAATCTCATCTTCGGTCCTTTTTCTCTCCCTCCCTCTATGTGTTTTTATGGATCGTTAAGTAGTTGCTAAATGTTTGAGTTTTTTTCTTTTGATTTGATTGAGATTTTTAGGGGTACGCAGTTTGTTTGTATGTTTTCATTATTAGTTATGCATATGTATGATTTAATTATTGATTGATCGTGTTTGGGGTAGTTAGGTTATGTTAATTTGGATAGTTGATTGGTAATTGTGTTGTAATTGATTGATTTTGCTAATATGCTTAGGTAGAATGAATTGAAGTCGATAGATGAGAAAGGAAGTGATGCTGGAAAGAATGACTCACCTCGTAACTTGATGATGATCATAATCAATTCAACAAAGATCTTAATGTGATAGTGTTCACCGTGTTTTCTGGTGAACAACCGCTGATCTTCTAAAAAGGATAACTTTTTGGTTACTCGCAGGATCGATCAGTTTGATCCCAGGCCATATGCTAAGTTTTGATGTTGTTTGGACATAAACGTTAATGTGGGTGAAGAACTCAAATTCGACTGAGAAAGGGATGAGTTTGAGTGCAGAAAGTAAATAGAAAGAAGGGGTTGAGGAGAGGTTAGGTGCAGGAATTTGGGTAAAAGTGCAGATAAAATGCACACAAGATAAAGAGGCAAGAAATGTAAAGAGAGAAATAAAAGACTTTGATTGTAAAATATGGTGATTCAAACGTACATTTTTCAGTATTCTTTCTCATGCAACGGTACTTGAATAGTATTGAATAATTTGTACGATCAGTTGAACACACAGAAATATACATAAACTTCCTATATTTATACTAAAACTAGGTAACCATCGAGGAGTTGCCTTGCTCCAGGATGAAGACAAGGGTCTTCTGCATGCGCTTCGACCCCTCCTTGCACGCACATTGTTTTCCTCAACTGCCAAGCGAACTGCTTTTCCTGCCTTTCTCCAGATTCAAAAATCTTCAGGGGCAGATACGAAGCTTCCTTCTGGTCGAAGACCTTGGAGTCCCTCCAGTCGAAGGGATTGAGAACCTTTTGGTCGAAGACTCATTTTAACTTAGAATTTCTCAAAGTACTTTTCTACTTTGTCGAAGCTTTTCCAACTTAGACTTATTCAATCTATTTTTGGCCCATAAGGCCAATTTGTTATAGGTGTCGAATTTAGGAGCTAACAAATTGCCCCCCAAGAATATCAATTTCGACGCAAGGAGAGATGATTATTCTTTGAGATTCCCATTCGACATTCGTCTTTCTTTTTTAGCACATAAATCGCTTGTGTGCTTTTCGCCTTCTACCAACCCCTGCTGATATTCAGAGTCATCATTACCTTTTTCCCAACATGTCGCTGTCAATCAGCCGTTACCACGCTGCCATGATGGTCATTATCCCTATAACCTAGGAAAGTATGGCAAACGTTTTCATTTCTCGTACGATAACTTCTTTAACGTTCGCCACGTGCCCCATTAACTCTGCAGCATTAAATGGTCTTGGGAAAAACACTCCTTCCTGAACACTATAAATAGATGAATCTTCTTTTGGTAATTCTTTTACAACTCCTAGCATTCTTCACTTCCTTGCAAAGAAAAACCCTTAACAACTTTGTCTTCTTCGCTCTTTCACTACTACTTTCAGTTATGGCCTTCCTTACCAATTCACCCAACAATCCAAAAACTAAGAATGTTCCTGATCTTCAAAGACAACCAGAGGTTTTCTCTACTAACCCTGTACCTGTTTCGACTAGGGAACGAAGGGTCGTATCTGAACCCATGGCCAAAGAGTGGTGTGATTCTTATGACTCCCAGTTGCTTATCCCTGTTAGGTATTCTGGGAAAATGTATGCTATGTCTGGCTCATTGTCTTCATGTTTCGAGAACCCAAAATAGAATAACAACTTCTTCCTAACTCACCCTAGGCTCAAGCCTATAGGTTGTGCGAAGAAACTCAGGAATGATCCTGAAGATGTAACTCCTACCAACTAGAAACATCCTCAAACGAAGGAAGATATCAACCTTCAGTTCATAAACAAGGGCAATAGAATTATTCGATCTTGTCCTAGTCTTACTTCAGAATACTCGGAATGGCTGAGTAAGATGGAACAAGTACAAGCCCAAATATGGAAAGATATGGGGATCTATGACTTGATCATGTTATCAAAGACTGGGCTAGCTTATTGCCCTCTCATGCTGGTGGCTTTGCTGTATTTCTGGGACATCACCCATTTTACCTTCCATTTGCCTTATGGAATGGTAACTCCAACTCTCTTCGATATAGCTGCCATTACCGATCTTCGACCAACGGGTGACTACTTCGATCCTGAGGATCTGTCTGAAGATCCCATCGGGTTTTCGAACACGAAGCCCACGTATACCGTATCCATCAATCATTTCCATGACAAATCGAGTACCACTGTCTCTGAAGTGGAGCACATAGATTTTCTGGCTTTGTGGTTATCTCGTTTTGTTTTTTGCACTAAGTCACTTCAAGTGACTAAGAAAATGCTTACTCTTGCAACACAGCTTCACCATGGTTATCCTCTTTGTCTGGCTGAGTTGATTCTAGCCAACCTGTATGAGTCCATCAGCAATGGTGTGACTCAACTTAAGGTTATTGGGGATAAGTCGAGCTTACTTCTTTCCGGCCCCTTTTGGCTTCTACAACTTTGGCTAAACGCCACTTTTGAATCTTTTCTTCCGCAGAAGAATAAGATTAACGAGAGGGCTCCAGAAGTCCTGAATAGAAGGGTCGAAGGGACTAGACTCGTCTTGTTGACTCCAACTGACGAAGGTCAACAATTCCAAAATGCGCTCACTGGCTTTGTAATGATGTTTGCAAAGCGAAAGGAATTTGTTTCGACCATGGCTCCCTTTGCTAGTAGAAAGGTTGTCCCATAATGGTTTATTCGACCATACCCTTTGTCTGAAGAAGATGACTATGTGGATGAATATGTAGCTATTTGGGAGTTGTTTTTTCGATCGAGAATCATGCCTCTGAGATTCAAGAGTTTGAATAATCAACTTAGCTTAATTTCTTATCAACCGAACCTTGTCTCTCAACAATTTAGTATTATCCAGTCGCTCCCTTCACCAATCTACTCTCGAGAAAAGCTTCTGTTGTTTTACAATGCAGACTACTCAGAGGATGCTGATACCAGGCATATTGGTAGGTACGTTGGTCGAACCGTACTAACTCTGTTCGACTTCAATCTTAATTTCCCGTGTTCGCCTCTCTTTGAGGACTGGTGGAAGCAGTATTATAACAAAGAATTTTTCGACGAAAAAGACTTCGCTGCTCACCTTCAAGAGGCGTTTTTGCTAGTCTCTGACAAGATAAAAAGGGTAATCTTCTTTAATCGGATGCTTTTATCGTCTTCAATCTAATCATTTGACACCTAATTTATCCTTTTTCATTTTCTAGCGGTCAAGAGGACCGTCACCAAGAAAGTCGCTGAAAACACAAAAGGAGGAGATCCTTCTGTGAAACCTTCACCCAAGGTAAACACTTTATGCTTGTTATGTCTTTCTTTATGACATATTACTTTTGACGCTAATGCTTTCGACTCCCTTCTTTCTGGTCATTTGAAATCAATAGGGGGAGCAGGAAACTCTGCGCGTGTTGAAGATGTTCCTGTGCAGATGTCTGTCAAAGCCAATGTGGCTCGTGTTGTAAACGAAAGGGTCACTTCGACAGGATCTCATACCAAGGAAGATTTGGCATTGCTGAAACAGAAAAATCCTCTTGGCTACTTGACTGCCATCCTTGAGGGTAGAGAAAGTTCTTCTGATCAGAGTGCTTCGATTGCGTTTAGCAAATCCACTTCAACATCTATTCTTGAAGAATCACTTCAAAAGGTTAAAGCATAGATGTTCAAAAGAGATTTAATGCTGACCTTAGAGGGAGAACCTATAGCTCCTTCCTTTTTGAAGACTACTTTAAGAGTTGTTGACCTTCTTGCTTCTTCGTCTGACATTTTCAGTGTTATCTTGGATTTGATTTCCATCATCGATCAGGTTTCAGCTGACTACAATTGTTGGAGGACTGTTACTTGTGAAATTGAGGAGGCCAGTGGCCATGTAGCTGCTGCCTGGGGTGCTGCTGCCGAATCAACTCAAAGCTGAAGGAGTTGTCGAAGGCGCAAGAAGCTACGCATAAAGAAGTAGAAGAACTTGATCAAAATACAACCATTATGAAGGCTCATATCAGAGAGCTAGAAGCCAAGATTTATGCCAACGATAAACGAAAGGAAGAAATTCTCGCTGTCAGCACTGATTCAGAGAGTTAAGAGGAACTCAATGAGGGATTAGCATATGCTGAACGAGCTCAAGCATTAGTTGTCAAGATCGAGACTCTTCATCAGTCGAAATCCCTGTGTGAAAGATGCTTGGAGCTACAGAAGATAAAATACCTCCAAATCAAGGCCAACCTCCCGTTTTGATTTCGACTTTTTGTTGTATGCTTATATATTTTGTAATGACTTTCATCCATTTTGGCTTTTATAATATATTTTCCATTTTGGCTTTTTTAACTCGATTAAGATCAAGTATTGGTTATTCTAACCTCTTGAAGTGCAGGTCTATATTTTTTTAAGTATTTACCATTTACTCTCAAGAGCCTTTGCTCTTCATTTAACTCTGCGACCTCATATGCGCCACCAGATAACGTTTGGATGATCTTAAAAGGTCCTTCCCATTTAGGATACCATTTCCCCATATTTCTATCCTTTCGATCCATT
Organism: Vicia faba; assembly: GCA_948472305.1. Classification (NCBI taxonomy): domain Eukaryota; kingdom Viridiplantae; phylum Streptophyta; class Magnoliopsida; order Fabales; family Fabaceae; genus Vicia; species Vicia faba. Next base: position 929,195,256 of record OX451739.1, read on the forward strand.
GGGAGGATTACTTTCCATACCAGGTCTTCAGGCATGAATACCTTGGGTTTGACTCCTTTATTGTAAGATCTTTCCACTCTCTTCTTTTGCGACTTTAAGAGATCCAAAGCCCTCAATATTTCTTTGTCCAAATCAATCAACTCGTCTAACATCACATTCCAATAAAATTCAGAAGGGATGTCTTGATGTTTCAGAATTCTTGTTGACTATAGACAGATTTCTGCTGGCATTACTTGTTGTACCCCAATTTTTGCCCCTAAGATCCCTTCATCATACCACATTGTTTCAATCACCACAAAATCACATTAGGGATTTTTGGTTCTTCTCCCTATCTTTAGCTTTGCTCTTTGAGAAGTTACCAAGCACCTTGATTTGTTTGCTTTTGTGATCATAGATATTGTACTTTGATTTTTCTCTCTAATTAATAAAATGAAATATTGGTTTGTCTTACTTGTTGATAATGTAGGTAAAAGCAATGAGGTTTAGCAAGTTGCTTCATGGGTTCATGAGTTTATTTCCATGCCCTAGTCAAAAGCTTGAGAGATTCAAACCTCACCATTGAAGTTGTTTTGAAGTTGATATGAAATTGGTTTTGGTGGACATAGGTCCTCATCATCATCCTCAAACAATTTCTATTCACAAAGGAAGAATATTGGCACAAAAAAGTTTGTTCAAACTTGGCAAAGTTCCACCAAGCATTCTCTTGATCTAGAGGCTAGGGTTTTAGACTTCAAAGAGGCATATCTTGCTCATCTTTTGTTATTTTTGAGTGATTCCAAAAACATTCTTCTCTTCAAAGAGTTACCAACAAATCACTTCAAAAGTTCCAAAGAGTTTTCATGTGGAAGGAACTTGGTGAAGAAGAAAGATCACAAGTCATCCAGTTGAATCCCTAATTTTCCATATGTGACTTCAAATTGTCATAACTTGGTCAATTTTTATCACCTTTAGCCTATTCTTTTTCCATGATGATATTAAGGATGTGTACTTCATGCCTTATTTTATGTGCAAAGTAAGAAAATGGATGGAAGTTGCCTTAAGAATGCAAAAGATTATAGGTCATTTCATAATTTTTGGCCAACTTCAACAAGTCATAACTTGCTCAATTTTTGGATATTTTGAGTGGTTCAAATTGAAAAATGTCATTCAAGAGATCTACTTCATTCCATCTTTTTGGGTCAAGAGCAAATTCTAAGTGGAAAGCCATGTTTAGATGCAAGAGATTATAGGTCATTTTTATCGAAGAATTTGAAATATTTCTAAGTATGGAAAGTCAACTCTTTTTCTCCAACTTTGACTCCATGTAATTTTCAGCTCAATCCTCCATTTTATTCCATTCTTTTTCCATTGCAAAGTTTGTTACCTCATCTTTCCAAAGCATCAAGAATCATGCCTTAAGACTCCCTGAGATGGAAATGCCATTGTTTCAAAAATTGTAACTTGGAATTGAAGTTTCCCTGCAAGTCAGAATTTGAATTTCATGTTACAACTTCTAAACCTCAAATTAGCACGCGTTTTGGGTCTAAACATGATTAGCCAACTCTCCCAAGTGGATTAGTGCATCAAAACGCAAGAATTGGATGAGTTTTGGTGAAGTTTGGATCACACTTCACTCGTGCATCAGGTTTACACGAATTCCCTCCAAAACGCATCATTCACTCTTCCTTTTGATCCCATTTGCTTCTCCTATAAATACATGTACTATCCCATTCATTTTCTCAAGCTTAGATAGCCAGAATCACCCTGCCAAACTTGCTTCACAACTCAGAATTCAGTTACTTCGAATCCTATTCTCAAGCCTTTTTTAATCCATTTTCTCCATAAATTCACCTTCCTTGATCTTCCCTGAACCTGACCATACCATGACATTCAAGAATCGTGCCCTATATTGCTCCATAGAAGTCCAGTTTCAGAGCTCTGCAACTCAACTTCAATAGGTAGATTCCTTCATCAATTCTTCAAAACTTTGGTACCATTGTGTTGCTCTCATTTCCCTGGTTCTAGTCACAACAGTTACTTTTATCTGGAAACACGTTTTGACCATGAATTTTCAAATCCCCTTTCAAAACTTTCTTTCTAAATTGCTTGAGTTACAGTTTATATAAAAATGGCGCGAGGGTATGGTTATCTTCGTCTTGAAGAGACGAAATGAATGGCATAGGTCCGAGCTTCTGATTTTACAGTTTGAGAGACATGCAATTCATGAGGCTGGAGGTTGAAGATGACCAACGTGTCACCTTCTAACCAATGAAAGCGTGCCATTTGTATTTTTTGAATTTCTGATTTTACATTTGATTCAGTGCTTTATTCAGTAAAGACCATGATATGCACAGCGCGTCAGATCCCTTGGATTTGATTAATAATGCGTTTTGACTCTCATCCAATGGTCTACATCTTTTTCTTTTTCTGATTTTTATATTTTAATTGTTTTAAATTTAAAAAAATCATAGAAAATTCATTTTTAGTCCAAAAAATCCAAAAAAATTAAGAAATTTGTTTTTGATTATTCTCTTTCTGATTTTTATTTTTTCACAATTTAATTTTGTGTTTTGGTATTTTTTATGAATTTTACACTTATTTGATTTATTTAAAATGTTTAAAAATACTTTTACACATTTTTCAATTCTGAAAAAATTATGGGATGATCCAATGACATTGTGACAAATATTGGTGACTTTATTTTATTTTTTGTTTCTGACTTTACTATTTTTTACTATTTTTGTTTATTTTACCCATTTATATTAATTTTAAAAAATAGTTTCTGACTTTTAAAAATTCCAAAAAAAAATTGTATAATTACTTGACCTATTTTTTGATTTTTCTATGATCTTATCTTTCATTTCTTGATTAATTTGAATATAATTGACTTTTTCCTCATTATTTTTTTCATTTTTTTATACATTTTTTAAAACCCATTAATGTATATATTAAATATATTATTATTTTGTGAATATTTTTTGGCTGTCTTGAGTTGATTTTTTTGATCATGGCTTTATTAACATCATTGGATCCATGGTGTTGAGTTTAACTCCACAAAAGATGGATGAATGATTTTAATAATAGTTTGATTAAATATTAATTCAAATGTGTTTTTTTTCCTTTTTTTTACCCTAATTCCTTTTCATCTCATCCCCTTCTCATTGCACTAAGTGTTGTTGGAGCATGATCTCTATATGATGTCTCAAAACAAATGGTTCATAGATTTCTATTGACTGACCTCAAAATAGGTGCGACTTCTATTTAAGTCCACTTACGATTTCTTAACATAGCGCTAAATTTTGTCCCGATTCAAATAAATGATCATTTGTGGCCCAAACTTATGATTGTCAGCCCAAGTATGTTAATTTGATCTCTTTGATCCAATAACCTTGAGATTCATTGTGTGGAGGTTTTGGTTCTACCAATCCTCTAATGGATCTATAACACCTTTGGTCAATGCGGATCACTTAAACATCGTTGATCATTAAATGGTACTTGTGAGAATTTCAAATGGATGATATACTTGACAAAAAGCAAATGCAACTTGTTGTATGGAGGCTTTGGTTCTACCAATCCTCTAATGAGTTCCAAATGCAAGTTTCAAGATGGTCATCCAACTAACCACTAATTATTGACTTGTTTATTTTATGCTTTATTCTTTTTATGCTTTATGTACTATTTATTTTTTAGCATTTACATTTCATGCCATTTTCATCTTTGCTCATTTGAGCATTTATTTTCTTGTCATTTTTTTTACTTTGCTCACTTGATCTTTCCTTTTATTTTCTTAAGATACTTAATAATCAACATAAACCCTAAAAAACTCTTAATGGTACTTAGACTATTTGGTTACTATCCTTGTCATTATGGAGCAGTGGACTTTTCTGGACTTAGGAATAGAAACCTGGGCCTATCTTGGAGACCTTGTGATCTTATCTGATTATTTTGTCTGGAGATCTTGAGGTTTACCTCAAGATATTGGGTTGCTTGTTTGTTTTTGTGTGCAGGTTTTTGTGATTACATTCTCTGTTTGTAATTTGGAATTCACTCGTATACAACCGTTACTCTGCCCAAATTTTGTAAAGACTTAATGCATTTGAAGATGTCTAGTATCTTTGCTTGCTTGGTTTCAATCTAAAGAATGAGAATTCTATCTTGACTCATAATGACAAGTTTTTGGCTTCTTGTTGGTTAGATGGTTCTTATCCTTAGCTTTTACCTTATGCTATAGGATAGTCTCTTCTTCTCCTCCCATTTTCTTTAATTTCAAAAATCTTCTCCCTCCTTTTGAAAACTCTTCTTGTTTTGAAACTTAAACACTTTCATAATAAATTTGGACTTAGGTCCATGCATTTTCAAAACATTTTCATAAATAAACCTCAATCAATTTAATAATACTTTGACATTTTTTTATGAGAAGACTAAAAGTCAACCAATCTCATTTCAAACCATTTTGCCACTTTGGCTTTTACCCTTAAACTTTTTCTTAAAATATTAGACTCTTGTCAATCCTTGTAGTGATGCAAACAACTATTCTTCTATAATATATAATGAAGAGAGATATTTTCCACTTGGGTGTTGAGTGAGGCATTATTGATTTTAAAATCCAAGCCATATCCTCCACTTTGAGATGATGCAAATTCTCCTTTCTCATGATTGTGGGTAGTAAGTATGTTTTCCACACGGACAATGACGATGATGTCTTATCTCTTAAAATTAACCAACACACTTGTGTTTCAAATTTTTAAAAGAGGAACTACGTGTACCCTGATCCTCTATTGCACGAAAGGTGGTACGTAGGCACTAAAGGTTCGCAACCGCGGCGGGTGCAAAAAAATCTTAAAAAATATATTTCTTTTCTCACCTCCACCATCCATTTTATATACAACACATTTTTATAGCCAAAATATACAGATTTTTACAAAGAGGCTCCTGTGGAGTATTGTAGATGTTTAGGGTGCTAATACCTTCCCTTTGTATAACCAACCCCCTTACCTTTAATCTTTCCCATTTTTTTGGGTTATTCTCTCTTTTCCCATTCTTTTGGAAACAATAAAGCGCAGTGGCGATTTTTATTTTGATTTGTATAAAGTCTAGTCAATCCAATGGCTTAGTCTTGAACATTTCTACCGCTACAAAAAAATGGCGACTTCACTGGGGAAAGATTGACCTCTTGCTGGTCCATCCCTAAGTGGGTTAAGCCTATCTTTGTTTATTATCTGTATATGTGCTATTGTTGTTTATGTGTTATATTTTTGTATATATATTTGTTTAGATTTTCCTAGTTTTCAGGGTGCTTGGTGATTACTCATAAGTCCTATACCCGGACTTGGGAAAACTTTAAGATAGGACGGGCAGTATAGTCATGTTAACTTTGAGGGAGTAATCTCAAAAAAGGAGGCATGAGATCCCCCACTCAGTGGAGGCCTGTGATCGGTGGGAACGAGAACTGACTGTTTTTGGAATGCTGGTTCGCGTTTGCGTTTGTTTTCGCAAAGTGTCGCGGTAAGCAAGAGTCGCCACCGTCTTTTATTTTATCCAACAAGGAAAGGACAAAAGCACAGAAAAATTCCTTTTCGAGATGTTTCTCGGTTCGGGAGGTAGATTATAGAAAGGGAAGGTGTTAGCACCCTTTCTATCCGTGGTTATCCACGGGCTCTTAGGTACTTGCTCACTGTGTTTTCAAAAGGTTTGCTTTTCTTTGTGATTGTGGGTTTTGAAAAGAATTTTGTTTTTGTTTTTGAAGAAAGTGTAAGTGTGAAAAGTTTTTATTTTGTTTTTAAAAGGAGCAAGTACTTGAGAACCTCTACCTACTCAAAAAGGAATTTAATTGTGCAGATGTCCTTTAGACAGTGCTATCCCACTATTGAGAAGTAGGTAGCACCATCGTTGGAGTTTTCGGGTCAATTCGATTTAAGGGACTTGTGGTCACTAAAGCAACATTAGGACGCTTTAGTGGTAATCCTAATGTCTTAGATCATTTTTTTATTGAGGCAACTATTTCGAGGCAACTTATGATCTTGGGACAAAAGGACGACCTCTAAAACATCCTATACTTAATGACCATATTCGAGGCAACCAAATAAGGTGTACCTTAGGAGTGGCATGTGCAAGTGTGTCAATTTTCAGTTTATATTATCTTTGTACATGTTATGGTGAGCTACTGTTGATTTTAAGTTTAAGAGTTAATCTTGTCATGCATAGCCTAGTTAGCATACATCTAAACAGTTAATATATGTACAGGAATTTAAAGTGCGGGAATTGTAAATCCTACGCTATTACAAGGCTTCGGGGAGGGGGATTATTTACATGTCCAAAATTGGGGAAATAAAAGCAGTAAAGTAAAAGTTTAAGCTAAACTATTACAAACCAGTAAACAGTTACAATAAAATAAACGCGTGCAAATCTGAAAATAAACTCCAAAAATCCTAAGAATAAAATCTTTTTGTTTTATTTTATTTTTTGGGAAAATGATCTAAATCTATTTAATTTTGGTTTTTTTGGAAAAAACGTTAAGATAATTAAAAGATTAATTAACAAAATTAATTTAATAGGAAAAACTAGCCTAATGTTTTTGTGTTTTTGATTTTAATGCTAATTAAAAAAGATAAAAAGATGTCAATGAAAACAAAAATAAAGTACAAGGGGAATCTTTCGATCCAGGAAAAAAGGGCGTTTCGACCCATGGAGGGAACAAAAGCTTCGATCCAGAGGGGGTCCTGGTCCTTTCGACTGGGCCAGACAGTAAGGCGTGAGTAGCCTTCGATCCAGGGAAGAGGATTGTCTTCTGATCATGGAGATCATGGCTTTCGACCCAGGAATGAGATGCCTCCTTCGATCCAGCATGCTAATGGGTTCGATCCAGAGAAGGTGTCTCATTTGATCTGGGATATTATACCTGCAAAAGTTTGTTAGCGAAATAAAATGTAGGGCCTGGGTATTGAATCCCAGGCCCTTCGATCCTGCATTTGTTGGGGTCTCTTCAGGCTAAATCTGCAGCAAATGTTAGCACACGAAAAACATGACCTGGGTGCCAAACCCAGGCCCTTTGATCCTGTCTAGGATGGCAAATCGAAGGTGACAATAAGTAATGATGTGTTATGTAAAAACAAGGTTGGATAATTTACCCTTTCTTACCAGCAGATTGGACTTTTAATTTGGGCGCTTCCTGGATGTAGGCAACTTCGATCTGGGCACTTCCTGGATGTAGGCACTTTCGATTTGGGGCTTATGGGCGTGGATGCTTTTGTTGAAGGACTGCTTTGGCTTGGAAAATTCTGGGCAGCGTCTCTCCAATTCTTCTGTTCTCTGTTTTTTCTGTATATTTTCGTCCTCTGTCTGTTTTTTCGTTCCACTTGTGATCTCTTTATATAGAGGGGGTAGAGGGGACAGGAAGACAAAGGTTTAAATGACCTTGAATATGTGTTTGACAGCCATGAAGGAGAGTTCGCAACATTGGCTAAACACATGGGATCTTGTCCCTTTTTGAATTTTGAATGACATGTAGCTGGCCTTCGAATGCTCCCTTTCGAATGGGCTGATGGTCTCCTTCGAATGATCTTCGAAAGATTCTTAGAATGGACCCTTTGAATGCCTCTTCGAATGGACCCTTTGAATGCTTCTTTGAATTGACCTTTTTGGAATTCCAATCGAAGGACACTGTTATAATGCCAATCGAAGTTCTCCTTCAGAATGCCAATCGAAATACTCCTCCAAAATGCCAATCGAAGTGCTCCTTCAGAATGCCAATCGAAGTGCTCCTTCAGAATGCCAATCGAAATGCTCCTTCAGAATGCCAATTGAAACGCTCCTTCAGAATGCCAATCGAAGGATCTTTCAGAATGCCAATCGAAATGTATTTAAAGCAACACTAAAAATTTTTCCTTTTCCTTAGGCAAGAGTTTGTGATCAATCATGCAGGGGGAAGACTTTAGAAAACATGAGAGGGAAAATTTTGGGGTACAACAAGGCCCCTTTGACTGTAGTGTCATTTACCGAGTAATCAAGAAGACGTACTGCTTTCGACCTGGGAGCCTGCTGAAACTAAGGACCGTAGAATACCAAACCCATCTTAGCCTTTTATGTGTAGTGCGGAAGCTATGACGGAGTAATCCGGAAATAGTTGTCACGCAATACTATGCTCGGACGAGTCTTTCTTGAGAATATTACTAATTACCGAGTTAATTGGGAAGTTGGTAATATCCGAAGGAAGGATGTAGACTCTAGGAACCTCTAGAACCTTATTCGGCAGGTGATAACTCTTAGACAAACACCTTATGGGTAGTACCTTCAACCTCATGCTCGTGACGTTGAACCTATGAACCCTATGTGTGTGATCTTGTGTGTGATTGTTGCATCATGCATCCATGCACTCATAAGCATCTTTTGAAGAAAACAATATTTCAAGGGATTTATAGGTTGACTATTTGTGAATATCTCAGGTACTTTTAACCATGGATTCTGGAAAGAGAAAGACTGGGAAATACAGTTTCAAGGATCCCAAGATAGATGAGATGATCAGTCTGATTCTAGAGATTGAGTGTCTTGCAGACTTTCGGAAGAAGTATGGATCCATTATTCCTTTCATGAAGCTGAAGATGAAGGAGGGTATTCTCTCGACCTTGGTCCATTTCTATGATCCGGTGTATCATTGCTTTACTTTTCCTGATTATCAGCTGATGCCTACACTGAAGGAGTATTCTCATCTATTGGATTTACCTGTTACCAATCGTGTTCCTTTTACTGGTTTGGAGGGTGAGCCAAAACCACATGAGATTGCTGCTTTGATTTATCTGGGGAAGTCTGAGGTGGAAGCCCATATGACTACTAAAGGAGGGATTAGAGGATTACCAACTCAGTTCTTATTGGAGAAAGCTCATTACTTTTCCAGAATGAAGAGTACGGTTGCTTTTGAGGCCATATTTGCTTTAATTGCTTATGGATTGTTCTTATTTCCTAATGTGGACAAGTTTGTCGACATTAACGCTATTAGGATTCTCATGATTGGAAATCCGGTTCCTACACTGTTGGGTGATGCTTATTACTCTGTTCATCTTCAGAGTTCTTATCATGGGGGAATGATTATCTGTTGCACGCCTTTGTTGTACCAATGGTTCATATCTCATATGCCTCAGTCTGATGCCTTTTGGGATGTAAAGAAGGAACCCCATTAGGCTCCTAAGATCATGGCATTTACTCACTCGGATATTGATTGGTATCATCGAGCTTATCATGATACAGATTTTGTTGACAGTTGTGGTAGTTTCCCCAATGTACCTCTTCTTGGTACAAATAGAGGAATTAACTATAACCCTGTTCTTGCACGACAACAACTTGGATATCCGATGAGAGATAAACCAAACAATATTCATTTGAGTAGTTTCTTTCTGAAGGAGGGAGAAGACCACAAGGAAGCTAGGGATAAGATTGCAAAGGCATGGCGTCACATTCATAAGAAGAGTAGGAAGGATTTGGGGCCTAGGGGTGTTGTTTCTTTAGAGCCATATCTTCAGTCGGTTCTATCGAGAGCCATTTAGTTGAAGATGCCGTATAATCGGGAGACACCCATGTCTGACCTGTTTGTGAAGACCACTCCTCCTTTATTAGATGATCTAGAAGAGTTGCAGCTTGCTTTGGTTAGGATACAACATGAAAGGGATTCTTAGAAGAACAAGTTCCAGACTTTAGAGGGTTCCTACAGGGCAGACTTGAAGGAGAAAGATGATTTGATCGAGATCCTTGAGAGTTGAGCGGTGGAGTCTATGGAGAGGCAAGGGGATTTATTTTCTCCTAAGCCTCAAATAGGTGCTAATTACTCACTTCCTGCTTCAGATGATTGGAAGGAGGTTGCCATCAGACAGGTGGAAGAAAACCAGAGGTTGAGGGCTCAGATTGCCAGACTCACAGGGAAGCGCCAGCGTACAGATTGATCTCTATCAGTTTCTTTCTCTCAGGATTTTTAGATTGTATTTTCATCTTGTACTTGGGATCATTGAAACTTGTAATCCATTTTGGAGTTATTACAATAAAATTTTCAGTATTTCAAATGCGTTATTGTTTTGATGTTTGCAATATGTCTATAAAACTTAAATCCCTTAAAATATTAAAATGATGGAATAAAAATAATCATGTGCATTGCATGACATACATCATATTTCACATATTTATTGCATTTATTATGCATGCCCAGGTGCCTTACCCAACTTCTTTGCTTCGTTCAGCAAGCTGACTCATCACTACAAAACTCGGGCTAACTTAAAAAAGAAGATTGACAATTTGGAACAGGAGAATCGCGAGCTACGCGAGGAAGTTTCTACTCTGAAGGATGGCTTGGCCAATTTGACTACTCTGATGGAAGCTCTGGTGGCTGCTCAGAATTAGCCACCGAGTGTTCAACCTCAACCAACAAGGGCAAATGCTGAAGTTCCCGCAATTCCCGTATCTGCCACTTCGACTGTTGTTCAGAACCGTATGCCTGAGGGTTATCCGTGGGGAATGCCGAAGAATTTTGCACCTGAAGGTTTCAATTTGGGCCCCCAAGATGCTCCAGTGGTTCCAAATGTTGTTACTCCAGCACCTCCTGTGGTGCATACTGTGCCTGCTGCACCCCCTTTGGTGAATTTGGTTCCATTTAAAGATGTGTGTCATCCTTTCCCCCCACCGAGTGAAGATTTGGGTCTTTATGACAGAATGGATGATTTCCAAGAGCAGTTTGATAGAATGCAAAGAGAGATGAAGGCTCTTAGGGGAAAAGAATTATTTGGGCAGAACGTGAATGAGCTGTGTTTGGTCCCAAATGTTAAAGTGCCTGCTAAGTTCAAGGTTCCTGAGTTTGAGAAGTACAAGGGCAACACTTGCCCTCGTGCTCATTTGGTAATGTATGTAAGGAGAATGTCAACCCACACCGATGATCAGTGTCTACTGATTTACTTTTTCTAGGATAGTCTGACCGGCGCAGCGTTGAAATGGTACATGAGTTTAGACAGTGCCAACATCCATACCTTTAATGATTTGGGAGAAGCATTCATAAAACAATATAAGTACAATGTGGACATGGCATCCGATCGTGACCAGCTTAGGGCCATGGTTCAGAAAGACATAGAATCTTTTAAAGAGTATGCGCATAGATGACGCGAAGTGGATGCACAAGTGATTCCTCCCATGGAGGAAAAAGAAATGACTAAAATTTTTCTGAAGACGCTAGGCGCTTTATACTACGAAAGAATGGTAGCAAGTGCCCCAAGTTATTTTACAGAGATGGTAGAAATGGGTGTCCACCTAGAAGAGGCAGTAAGGGAAGGCCATTTGACAAAGGGTGAAGGATCCGGAGGTATGGAGAATCCAACTTATGGGTTTACAAAGAAGAAAGATGGGGATACCAATGCTGTCATACAAGAGAGGAGAGTGAATGCTCCTAGAAGGAATTTCCAGCGTCACCAGCAAGTTGCTTCAGTAACTCCTGTTATGAATTCCGCTCCAACTACCGTTGCTTATCAAAGACAGTCCCAGCAGGGGAACCAAGGGAATAGTCAGAGAAGGGAGAACTATGACCCTATTCCCATGAGTTATGCAGAGCTACTACCAACATTAATTCAGAAAAAGTTGGTCCAGACATGACTACCTCCAGCGATACCATCTCCATTGCCTTGGTATTACAAAGCAGATCAAACGTGCGCCTTTCATCAGGGAGCACTAGGGCATAGTGTTGAGAACTGTTATCATTTGAAGACTGAAGTGCAAAGTGAAGTCTGGAATTCTATCTTTCAAAGACATGGGACCTAATGTGAAAGATAATCCTCTACCCAAGCACGGGGGAGTAAATGCTATAAATATGGTGGCTGGTTGTCCAAGTGACTTCCAGATTTTTGACATTAATTTGGTTAGAGGGGATTTGGTAAAGATGCACGTAGATCTATGTAAATTCAGTTATTATACGCATGACCACTCCGGTTGTGCTATTTGCAGTACAAATATATAGGGTTGCGAGAAGATAAAGGCTGATTTGCAGGAAACGATGGATGAAGGTTTAATCCATATAATCAGGCCTAGGGAAGAATATGAGGAGGAAGTGAATATGGTTTCTGGATGTCCGGGTGAATTCAAAATTTTTGAGGTAGAACATTTGAATGAAGATCTCGTACAGTTGCATGCTACCTTTTTCCATACTGCTGGTCAGGTGGAACACCAATATAGGTCTTGCATAGTTTGCTGTCGAGACCCCCGAGGATGTTCTATTGTGAGAAAGGGTGTCCAACTGCTGTTATACAATGGGACTATTAAGATCACAGGAGAGATAGAGATGATTACCACGAGATTGATATGGTTGAAGTTTGTTTGATGGAAGAAGAGTCAGAGGAAGAGTATGCCTCCGCGGATGAGTATTTTTCTCCAGACAAAGATTTGTTTGCCGGAAATGACCTTTTGAGGGCTGATTGTGTTGAGGAAGGTGTAAACATCATTGTACCTTGTTTTGGTGCACCCGCTCATCTTGAGGTGGAGTACCATAACAAACCAGCTGTTACCCCATTGGTAATTAGCCTGCCAGGACCTGTTCCCTATAAATCAGATAAGGCTGTGCCTTACAAATACAACACTACAATCTTAGAAGATGGGGTGGAGGTTCCCATCCATCCAATGCCAGATGTTGGGAATATAACTAATAATAGCAGGGTGAACCGTAGTGGTGGTGTGTTCGCGCTGGTTATTCGAAAAGATGTTGTTGCTGGAAAGAAAATTGCTGAGAACGATGAGCCTAAAAAGGCTGCAGGAGAGTGGAGCCACATTAGAGAAAGAAGTGGATGATATCCTGAAGGTAATTAAGATGAGCGACTACAAAATCGTAGATCAGCTATTGCAGACCCCTTCAAAGATATCCATCTTAGCATTACTGATGAATTCCTCCGCTCATAGGGAATCATTGATGAGAGTACTAGACCAAGCTTTTGTAGAGAATGATATGCCATTGGATCAATTCAGCAGCGTAATTGGAAATATTACGTCATGTAACAACTCGAGTTTCTGCGATGATGAGTTACCAGATGAAGGGAGGAATCACAACCTGGCCCTCCACATATCCATGAACTGCAAGAATGACTCACTATCTAATGTGATAATTGATAATGGATCTTCGTTGAATGTTATACCAAGAAGTACCCTCATGAGGTTAAAGTATCAGAGAACACCTATGCGCCCGAGTGGCATCATTGTGAAGGCTTTTGATGGGTTGAGGAAATCTGTCATCGGTGAGGTGGACTTACCCATCCACATAGGACCACATTTGTTCTTGATAACTTTCTAGGTAATGGACACTATTCCCGCGTTTAGTTGTTTGCTAGGACGACCATGGATACACAAAGCAGGGGCTGTCACTTCAACTCTGCATCAGAAGCTAAAGTTTGTGCATGAAGGGAAGGTAGTGATCATAAATTGGGAGAAGGCATTGCTGATATTCCATCTATCCTCTTTCAGTATTGTAGAAGCAGATGAGGCTGCTGTTGGAACCCAGTTCCAATCCTTATCCATTGACAACATAAGGAAGAATGAGAATTCCGTGGTTTCTCTGAAGGATGCGCAACAGGTTGTGCACAATGGTCATAATACAATTTAGGGACGACTCATGGATCCACCCGTGAACAAAAACAAAGCTGGTTTAGGTTTCTCTTCGAGGAATGACAGAAGCGAAAGTTTTAAGTCAAAGTCTTCTATGAACAATTATCATGATGTTTTCCGTAGTAGAGGCTACCTCCATCCGATTGGTTCTGGAGTTAATGCTGTCGAAGAGGATGAAGCAGAGCAGGAAGCACCTAATTATGTGACGCATGGAGTCCGAGTTCAGAACTGGGTCACCATTGATGCTCCTTCTTGCATACATGTTTCAAACTAATTTGTTTTGTTAATCTGTTTCTTTATTTTGAAAAGCTTTCACTCTGCCCAAGGTGGAAGTATTAATGTTGTAGGGCTTATCTGTTTGCTATAACTGTTAAGATCATTAATAAAAGTTATCTTTGCTTCCAAAACCATGTCTTTTATTTTCTGCCTTTTTTCTTGGGAAATGGTAATAAATAAATAAAAACCCTTTCAAAATAAATAATAACTGAAAATTAATCTGCATGATCACTTGTTATATGTGTCAGTTTCTAAAAGCAATCATAAATCACATGTGCAGATTAATTAAAAAACCTGTTGAATACAATGACCTTGCACCCTCTCCCAACTTTGATTGTCCTGTGTTTGGGGCTGAAGAAGAAGATTATGATGAAATTCCAGAAGAGGTCTCACGGTTGCTTGAGCACGAGGAGAATACCATTCAGCCATATAAGGAGCCTTTGGAAGTGGTTAATTTGGGTTCAGAAGAAGATCCGAAGGAAGTTAAGATTGGAGCATCGTTGCATCCTGATGTGAAGAGCAGGTTGATTGAACTGTTGAAAGAGTACGTGGATATTTTTGCTTGGTCTTATCAAGATATGCCTGGTCTAGATACAGACATTGTCGAGCATCGTTTACCGTTGAAGCCAGAGTGTCCGCCAGTTAAACAAAAGTTGAGAAGAACCCATCCAGATATCGCAGTAAAGATCAAGGAGGAGGTCCTAAAGCAAATTAATGTTGGTTTTCTTGTGACATCAGTGTATCCTCAATGGATTGCCAATATTGTCCCTGTACCGAAAAAAGACGGAAAAGTCCGCATGTGCGTAGATTACAGAAATATAAATAAAGCTAGTCCAAAAGATGATTTTCCATTGCCTCACATTGACATGTTAGTGGATAGCACAACAAAATTCAAGGTATTCTCGTTCATGGACGGATTTTCCGGGTATAATCAAATAAGAATGGCTCCAGAGGACATGGAAAAAACAACGTTTATCACACCCTGGGGAACATTCTGTTATAGAGTGATGCCTTTCGGGTTGAAGAACACTGGTTTAACGTACCAGAGGGCTATGACAACCCTATTCCATGATCTGACGCACAAGGAAATCGAAGTATATGTTGATGATATGATTGCCAAATCCAAAACTGAAGAAGGGCATATAGAAGATCTGTTGAAGTTGTTTCGGCGTTTGAGGAAGTATCGTCTCCGCCTGAATCTAAATAAATGCACCTTCATAGTTAGATCGGGGAAATTGTTGGGTTTTATTGTTAGCCAGAAAGGAATTGAAGTTGACTCTAACAAAGTCAAGGCAATTTAAGAAATGCTAGCGCCAAGAACTGAAAAGCAAGTCAGGGGTTTCCTCGGGCGTTTGAATTATATCTCCAAATTTATTTCCCATATGACTACAACGTGTGAACCGATTTTTAAGTTGTTAAAGAAAGATCAAAGTTGTGTGTGGACAGATGACTGCCAAAGGGCATTTGAAAGTATTAAAGAGTATATGCTTGAACCTCATATCTCTCTCCCTCATGTAGAAGGAAGACCGTTGATTATGTATCTAACAGTGTTAGATAAATCCATGGGTTGTATTCTGGGACAACAGGATGAAACAGGAAAGAAAGAGTTCGCCATTTATTATCTCAGCAAAAAGTTCACTGATTATGAGTCGCGGTATTCTATGCTAGAAAAAACATGTTGTGCTTTGGCCTGGGCGGCAAAGCGTTTGCGGCAGTATATGTTGAATCATACTACTTGGTTGATCTCCAAAATGGATCCAATCAAGTATATTTTTGAAAAGCCTGATCTTACTGGGAGAATTGCCCGCTGGCAGATGTTGTTATCTGAATATGATTTTAAATACCACACTCAAAAAGCTATCAAAAGTAGTGTGTTGGCAAATTATCTTGCTCACCAGCCGATGGAAGATCATCAGTCTGTAGAATATGAATTCCCCGATGAAGATGTGATGTTCTTGAAAGTGAAAGATTGTGATGAACCATTGCCTGAGGAGGGCCCCGACCCTGAATCTCGTTGGGGTATGATATTCGATGGAGCTGTGAATGCTTATGGTAAAGTAATTGGTGCTGTGATTGTCACTCCTCATGGATCGTATATTCCTTTTACCGCAAGGTTAACATTTGATTGCACTAATAATATGGCGGAATATGAGGCTCGCATCATGGGTCTTGAGGAAGCTATTGATCTCAGAATCAAGATTCTAGATGTGTATGGTGATTCAAATTTGGTAATAAATCAGATTAAAGGAGAATGGGACACTCGTCACCCTGGCTTGATCCCTTACAAAGATTATGCTAGAAGATTATTACCCTTCTTCAATAAAGTTGAATTCCATCACATTCCTAGAGATGAGAACCAAATGGCAGATGCTCTAGCAACTCTGGCTTCCATGTACCAAGTAAATGCTTGGAATGATATACCCCGAATTACAGTTCGACGGCTAGATAGGCCCGCTCATGTGTTTGCAACAAAGGAGGTAGCAGATGAAAAACCTTGGTATTATGATATCAAACATTTTCTTCAGACTCAGGAATACCCGTTTGGTGCGTCAAAGAAAGATAGAAAGACACTGATAAGATTGGCAGACAGTTTCTTCCTCAGTGAAAATGTGCTATACAAGAGAAATTTTGACATGGTCTTGCTCAGATGGGTGGATAGACATGAAGAAGACTTGTTGATGCATGAGATTCATGAAGGTTCATTTGGCACTCATGCTAATGGACATTCAATGGATAAAAAGATGCTAAGGTCAGGATATTATTGGTTGACAATGGAATCCGATTGTTACAAATTTGCAAAGAAGTGCCATAAATGCTAGATTTATGCAGATAAGATCCATGTGCCTCCAACACTCCTCAATGTGATTTCCTCCCCATGGCCTTTCTCTATGTGGGGTATTGACATGATCGGGATGATAGAACCCAAGGCTTCGAATGGACACCGTTTCATCTTGGTAGCAATTGACTACTTTACCAAATGGGTAAAGGCTGCTTCATATGCCAATGTTACCAAACAGGTGGTGGTGCGTTTCATCAAAAACAATCTTATATGCCGATACGGTGTGCCAAGTAGAATCATCACTGACAATGGCTCAAATTTGAACAACAAGATGATGACGGAATTGTGTGAAGAATTCAAGATTGTCCATCATAATTCATCTCTATACAGGCCAAAGATGAATGAGGTTGTTGAAGCTGCTAATAAGAATATCAATAGAATTATCCAGAAAATGGTTGTCACTTATAAAGATTGGCATGAAATGCTCCCTTTTACTCTGCATGGATATCGAACATCTGTTCTCACTTCAACAGGAGCGACCCCATTTTCCCTAGTGTATGGAATGGAAGCTGTACTCCCTGTCGAGGTAGATATTCCCTCGCTGCGTGTGATAATGGAAGCCAAATTGTCAGAGGCTGAATGGGTTCAGAACAGGTTTGACCAATTGAATTTGATTGAAGAGAACAGAATGACAGCTTTGTGTCATGGGCAGTTATATCAGAAAAGAATAAAGAAAGCATTTGATAAAAAGGTCAAACCTCGTGAATTCAGAGAAGGAGACCTCGTGCTCAGAAAGATCATGTCTTTCAATGCTGATTCTAAGGGCAAGTGGACTCCCAATTTTGAAGGCCCGTATGTTGTCAAGAAAGCCTTCTCTGGTGGTGCATTAATTCTTGAAACTATGGATGGCGAGGAGTTCCCACGTCCCATGAATGCTGACGCAGTCAAGAAATACTTTGCCTAAAGAATTAAAAGAACAACTCGCTAAGTTGAAAATCCGAAAGGGCGGCTTAGGCAAAAAGGAGCATCTCGGTAGGCCGAAAACCCAAAAGGGCGGTCTAGGAAAAAATTAGAGACATAAACAGAATAAATTTCCCGCTAAGTTGAAAACCCGCAAGGGTAGCTTAGGCAAAAGTTAGGGATTTTCTTGGCAAGTAACTACGTCAGATGAAACTTGATCACCGAAGCAACAATCTTCTCAGATCCTCACCATACTTCAACGGAGGCTGCTGCTCAGGATTTCAAAAGTTGTTAGGGGGGATAGTGGTCATTGTATCTCAATGTATCTTTTCCATTATGTATTACCATTTCCCAAACTTTGTAGTCATCCATGGAGTCTCGCCATTTGCAGACTACCATTCTATTAATGAAATTCGAGCTTTTGCCCAATTCTTTTATGTTCTTATTTTATTTATCTTGCAAAGACTCCATTTATTATTGATAATAACTTTTAGAGCAAAAAGATTAAAAAGAAAAATTGACTTTTAAAAAAAAGAGATCTTTTACAATTCAATTTACTTTGGGATTTGTGATGAAACAATGACAACAAAAATGGTGATCCCAAGGAGGAACAAATTCCGGTTGCTTTAAGAATATTTACTTCCTTCATAAAGGTTTTCTCAGGTCATTTTGCTGGTATGTGCGCAATCTTTGTGTGTTTCCCAGATAGTTAAAGACGATATCAGTGGGTACAAAGTACAATATTTGGGTTGGTGGTCCCATTATCCCCAGTCAAGCCTTGATTCACTTTTGATTTTGGGTTTACAGTATCGGCACTAGTGTTGACTTCTTGATCTCCCAGGAGGGTTATCCCAGGGCATCTCTTGTTGGAATGAGGGTTCGTGGTGAAAATTTTTAACCCGTAGTTTTTTTGGGAGGTAGGCTTGAACTCCCCAGTGAGGTTTGGTTGTTTCGACGTCAGCCTGCTTTATTTAAGGTCGATCTTGCAATCTCCAGTAGGCATGTTGCTTTGGGAAATCCTTTTTCTCCGATGAAACCGGAAGCAGGGTGTTCTATCCTGGTGTCTGTTTGATTTAAGCTACAGTCGGATTATGTTATCCTTATTGAAGTTAATGCAATAGGTTTGGTTTCTGCAGTCGCTTTCACCTTTCCTGGATTGATCCTTCTGATTGAAGCTTAGCCCAATGTTGTTAGTAACTGAGGCGATTTCGTTTGTCTGCACTGATTATGTATCCTTTTTATCAGCATATGCACAATAGCACTCGTACATTCATACATGCATCATACATTTCTAAAATCATCATTCATGGACATTGTGTTTCTGACCTTTACTGCAGTGCTCCTTTGAATTTGGTCCTCCCTCTTGAGTTTATTTCTCAAAGGATGAATCTGCTTCGGCCGTCTTGCTCTGGTATATTTCTGATATGGATTTGTGGTTGCATGACGATGTCGTGTATTATGGATTTCTGAAAACTTTGAATTTTTGCTTGTGCATTTATTTTGCACAAGGAGACTTTATCTCCTCAGCAGGAATATTATGGCATTTCTCCGGGAAGTCATATTTATATCCCTGGAAAGACATCTTTCTTTGCATCTTCCTTTTGGTAATAAGTGGAAGTCTCTTTATTTGGGACAAGTTACATATTACCCTTTCCAGGAAGCTCTCCTTGGTTAAAGAAGAAGTTGAGACCCGTTCTTGGCAGAACACCAGAATTCTGGAAAACTTGATATTTTCTCTTTCTACCTTCAGTGAATGTTGGTAGTACATCGACAGTGAACGTCGGTGTTTGTTATCTTTTTGCTATCTTCAGTGAATGTTGGTAGTTCATCGTCAGTGAACGACAGTGGTATTTTATTTTCTCTTTCTACCTTCAGTGAATGTTGGTAGTACATCGACAGTGAACGTCGGTGTTTGTTATCTTTTTGCTATCTTCAGTGAACGTTGATAGTTCATCATCAGTGAACGGCGGTGGTATTTTATTTTCTCTTTATACCTTCAGTGAACGTTGGTAGTACATCGGCAGTGAACATCGGTGTTTGTTATCTTTTTTCTATCTTTAGTGAATGTTGATAGTTCATCGTCAGTGAACGACATTGGTATTTTATTTTCTCTTTCTACCTCCAGTGAACGTTGGTAGTACATCGGCAGTGAACGTCGGTGTTTGTTATCTTTTTGCTATCTTCAGTGAACATTGATAGTTCATCGTCAGTGCACGGCGGTGGTATTTTATTTTCTCATTCTACCTTCAGTAAACGTTGGTAGTACATCGGCAGTGAAAGTTGGTGTTTGTTATCTTTTTGCTATCTTCAGTGAACGTTGATAGTTCATCGTTAGTGAACGGCGGTGGTATGATATATTCAGTGAACATCGATGCTTGTTATCCTCCTCTCTGATTCTATTCTCGTGGTTTACCAGTGATTTATTTTCCTGGTGGGAGTGCTCTTTTGCTTTTGCGTTTTGTGTTGCCTCCCCAATGCTACTTTATGTCTCTTCTGTTCATATGCATTCATATGAATAAACATTTGCATGGCATCTTAGGGCCAAAAATAGGGTTTGTTTTATATTTAAGTGTCTTCGATCACGTCGACACGAAGATTTTTAACCTTCGTATCTCCGGATAGAAGAAACTTAAATAAGGGCAGCTGTTGTACCCCAATTTTTGCCCCTAATATCCCTTCATTATACCACATTGTTTCAGTCACCACAAAATCACATTAGGGATTTTTGGTTCTTCTCCCTATCTTTAGCTTTGCTCTTTGAGAAGTTACCAAGCACCTTGATTTGTTTGCTTTTGTGATCATAGATATTGTACTTTTATTTTTCTCTCTAATTAATAAAATGCAATATTGGTTTGTCTTACTTGTTGATAATGTAGGTAAAATCAATGAGGTTTAGCAAGTTGCTTCATGGGTTCATGAGTTTATTTCCATGCCCTAGTCAAAAGCTTGAGAGATTCAAACCTCACCATTGAAGTTGTTTTGAAGTTGATATGAAATTGGTTTTGGTGGACATAGGTCCTCATCATCATCCTCAAACAATTTCTATTCACAAAGGAAGAATATTGGCACAAAAAAGTTTGTTCAAACTTGGCAAAGTTCCACCAAGCATTCTCTTGATCTAGAGGCTAGGGTTTTGGACTTCAAAGAGGCATATCTTGCTCATCTTTTTTTATTTTTGAGTGATTCCAAAAACATTCTTCTCTTTAAAGAGTTACCAACAAATCACTTCAAAAGTTCCAAAGAGTTTTCATGTGGAAGGAACTTGGTGAAGAAGAAAGATCACAAGTCATCCAGTTGAATCCCTAATTTTCCATATGTGACTTCAAATTGTCATAACTTGGTCAATTTTTATCACCTTGAGCCCATTATTTTTCTATGATGATCTTAAGGATGTGTACGTCATGCCTTATTTTATGTGCAAAGTAAGAAAATGGATGGAAGTTGCCTTAAGAAGGCAAAAGATTATAGGTTATTTCATGATTTTTGGCCAACTTCAACAAGTCATAACTTGCTCAATTTTTGGAGATTTTGAGTGGTTAAAATTGCAAAATGTCATTCAAGAGATCTAATTCATTCCATATTTTTGGGTCAAGAGCAAATGCTAAGTGGAAAGCCATGTTTGGATGCAAGAGATTATAGGTCATTTTTATAGAAGAATTTGAAATATTTCTAAGTAAGGAAAGTCAACTCTTTTTCTCCAACTTTGACTCCATGTAATTTTCAGATCAAGCCTCCATTTGATTCCATTCTTTTTCCATTGCAAAGTTTGTTACCTCATCTTTCCAAAGCATCAAGAATCATGCCTTAAGACTCCCTGAGATGGAAATGCCATTGTTTCAAAAATGGTAACTTGGAATTGAAGTTTCCCTGCAAGTTAGAATTTGAATTTCATGTTACAACCTCTAAACCTCCAATTAGCACGAGTTTTGGGTCTAAACATGATTAGCCAACTCTCCCAAGTGGATTAGTGCATCAAAACGCAAGAATTGGATAAGTTTTGGTGAAGTTTGGATCACACTTCACTCGTGCATCAGGTATGCACGAATTCCCTCCAAAACACATCATTCACTCTTCCTTTTGATCCCATTTGCTTCTCCTATAAATACATGTACTATCCCATTCATTTTCTCAAGCTTAGATAGCCAGAATCACCCTGCCAAACTTGCTTCACAACTTAGAATTCAGTTACTTCGAATCCTATTCTCAAGCCTTTTTCAATCCATTTTCTCCATAAATTCACCTTCCTTGATCTTCCCTGAACCTGACCATACCATTACATTCAAGAATCGTGCCATATATTGCTCCATAGAAGTCCAGTTTCAGAGCTCTGCAACTCAACTTCAATAGGTAGATTCCTTCATCAATTCTTCAAAACTTTGGTACCATTGTGTTGCTCTCATTGCCCTGGTTCTAGTCGCAATCGTTACTTTTATCTGGAAACATGTTTTGACCATGAATTTTCAAATCCCCTTTCAAAACTTTCTTTCCAAATTACTTGAGTTACAGTTTATATAAAAATGACGCGAGGGTATGGTTATCTTCGTCTTGAAGAGACGAAATGAATGGCATAGGTCTGAGCTTCTGATTTTATAGTTTGAGAGACATGCAATTCGTGAGGCTGGAGGTTGAAGATGACCAACATGTCACCTTCAAACCAATGAAAGCGTGCCATTTGTATTTTTTCAATTTCTGATTTTACATTTGATTCAGTGCTTTATTCAGTAAAGACCATGATATACACAGCGCGCCAGATCCCTTGGATTTGATTACTAACACGTTTTGAGTCTCAACCAATGATCTACATCTTTTTCTTTTTCTGATTTTTATATTTTAATTGTTTTAAATTTCAAAAAATCATAGAAAATTCATTTTTAGTCCAAAAAATCCAAAAAAATTATGAAAAATATTTTTGATTATTCTCTTTATGATTTTTATTTTTTCACAATTTAATTTTGTATTTTGGTTTTTTTTATATAAATTTTACACTTATTTGATTTATTTAAAATATTTAAAAATACTTTTACACATTTTTTAATTCTGAGAAAATTATGGGATGATCCAATGACATTGTGACAAATATTGGGGACTTTATTTTATTTTTTATTTCTGACTTTACTATTTTTTACTATTTTTTTAATTTTACCCATTTATTTTAATTTTAAAAAATAGTTTCTGACTTTTAAAAATTCCAAAAAACATTGTATAATTACTTGACCTATTTTCTGATTTTTCTATGGTCTTATCTTTCATTTCTTGATTAATTTGAATATAATTGACTTTTTCCTCATTATTTTTTTTCATTTTTTTAACCATTTTTTAAAACCCATTAATGTATATATATTAAATATATTATTATTTTGTGAATATTTTCTGGCTGTCTTGAGTTGATTTTTTTGATCATGGTTTTATTAACATCATTGGATCCATGGTGTTGAGTTTAACTCCAAAAAAGATGGATGAATGATTTTAATAATAGTTTGATTAAATATTAATTCAAATGTGGTTTTTTCCTTATTTTTACCCCAATCCCTTTTCATCCGATCCCCTTCTCATTGCACTAAGTGTTGTTGGAGCACGATCTCTATATCATGTCTCAAAATAAATGGTGCATAAATTGCTATTGACCGGCCTCAAAATAGGTGCGACTTCTATATAAGTCCACATACGATTGCTTAACATAGCTCTAAATTTTGTCCCGATTCGAATAAATGATCATTAGTGGCCCAAACTTATGATTGGCAGCCCAAGTATGTTAATTTGATCTCTTTGATCCAATAACCTTGAGATTCATTGTGTGGAGGCTTTGGTTCTACCAATCCTCTAATGGATCTACAACACCTTTGGTCAATGCGGATCACTTAAACATCGTTGATCATTAAATGGTACTTGTGAGAATTTTAAATGGATGATATACTTGACAAAAATCAAATGAAACTTGTTGTGTGGAGGCTTTGGTTTTACCAATCCTCTAATGAGTTCCAAATGCAAGTTTCAAGATGGTCATCCAACTAACCACTAATTATTGACTTGTTTATTTTATGCTTTATTCTTTTTATGCTTTATGTACTATTTATTTTTTAGCATTTACATTTCATGTCATTTTCATCTTTGCTCATTTGAGCATTTATTTTCTTGTCATTTTTTTTACTTTGCTCACTTGAGCTTTCCTTTTCTTTTCTTAAGATACTTAATAATCAACATAAACCCTAAAAAACTCTTAATGGTACTTGGACTATTTGGTTACTATCCTTGAAATTATGGAGCAGTGTACTTTTCTGGACTTAGGAATAGAAACCTGGGCCTATCTTGGAGACCTTGTGATCTTATCTGATTATTTTGTCTGGAGCTCTTGAGGTTTACCTCAAGACATTGGGTTGCTTGTTTGTTTTTGTGTGCAGATTTTTGTGATTACATTCTCTGTTTGTAATCTGGAATTCACCCGTATACAGCCGTTACTCTGCCCAATTTTTGTGAAGACTTAATGCATTTTAAGAGGTCTAGTATCTTTGCTTGCTTGGTTTCAATCCAAAGAATGGGAATTCTATCTTGACTCACAATGACAAGTTTTTGGCTTCTTGTTGGTTAGATGGTTTTTATCCTTAGCTTTTACCTTATGCTTTAGGATAGTCTCTTCTTCTCCTCCCATCTTCTTTAATTTCAAAAATATTCTCCCTCCTTTTGAAAACTCTTCTTGTTTTGAAACTTAAACAAATTCATAATAAACTTTGACTTAGGTCCATGCATTTTTAAAACATTTTCATAAATAAACCTCAATCAATTTAATAATACTTTGACGTTTTTTTATGAGAAGAATAAAATTCAACCAATCTCATTTCAAACCATTTTGCCACTTTGGCTTTTACCCTTAAACTTTTTCTTAAAAGATTAGACTCTTGTCAATACTTGTAGTGATGCAAATAACTATACTTCTACAATATGTAGTTAAAAGAGATATTTTCCATTTGGGTGTTGAGTGAGGCATTGTTGATTTTAAAATCCAAGCCATATCCTCCACTTTGAGATGATGCAAATTCTCCTTTCTCATGATTGTGGGTAGTAAGTATGTTTTCCATACTGACAATGACGATGATGTCTTATCTCTTAAAATTAACCAACACACTTGTGTTTCAAATTTTTAAAATAGGAACTACGTGTACCCTGATCCCCTATTGCACGAAAGGTGGTACGTAGGCACTAAAGGTTCGCAACCGCGACAGGTGCAAAAAAATCATAAAAAATATATTTCTTTTCTCACCTCCACCATCCATTTTATATATAACACATTTTTATAGCCAAAATATACAGATTTTTACAAAGAGGCTCCTGCGGAGTATCGTAGATGTTTAGGGTGCTAATACCTTCCCTTTGTATAACCAACCCCCTTACCTTGAATCTTTCCCCTTTTTTTGGGTTATTCGCTCTTTTCCCATTCCTTTGGAAGCAATAAAGCACAGTGGGAATTTTTATTTTGATTTGTATAAAGTCTAGTCAATCCAATGGCTTAGTCTTGAACATTTATACCGCTACAGTACTGTGTTATGGCCGTAAGTTAGTCGAAAGGGTGTTGTTCCGGTATCTTCCTTAGGAGACACTCGACAGGCCCATAAAATTTGATTTAAAGTCTTGTGCCATTTTTTTGGCTTCTTTCCCACATGCTTCTTTATTAAACTGATTATTACCTTGTTTGCCGCTTCGACTTGATCATTGGCTTGTGCATAGTAAGGCACAAATGTCAATAATTTGAACCCCATTTCTGTAGCGAACTATTGCATTTTTCGACCAATAAAGACTGACCCTTGATCAGTTGTTATTGTCTTAGGGATTCCAAACCTGTATATAATGTGCTTTTGAATGAATTCAATGACATTTTCCTGGTCTACATTGACTAAAGGAATTGCTTCAACCCACTTATTAAAATAATCAATGCCCACCAATATGTACTTTTGGATTTTAGATGACGTTGGTCGAATCTCTCCAATAAGATCCAAAGCCCATCGCCTAAAAGGCCAAGGTTTCACAATTGAGTGAAGTTCGCTTACAGGCATGTGTTGGATACTTGTATGTACTTGACATTCCTGACATCCTTTTGCAAACTCAACACAATATTTCAACATAGTGGGCCAATATAGTCCTTGTCGAAACAATAACCATTTCATTTTATGGCCTACTTGGTGTGCTCCACATGCCTCAGCATGTGTAGTTGAAAGGGCTATGTATGCCTCGGTTTAATTTAGGAATTTTAATAGCACCCCTTCAGGCGTCTTTTTAAATAACTCGTTTCCCCTTAGGGTATAACTCAGCGCCCTGTACTTTGTCTTTTATTCTGTCGAAGCTACGGGATTTTGAAAATAATCCACTATAGGCTTTCTCCAATCTTCCCCTGTTAGATTATCTATGAATGAAACTTCGAAGTTTTCGTGATCAGCGTACCCCAACTTTGTTGCTTTCAAATCCGTTGGAGACAACTTTGTCAATGTCACTCTTCCTCTAACTTCGATTACCTGTTGTAATTTCTCTTTCGAAATTTTGTACCCGGATGCAATCTGTGCTAAGTCATTAGCCACTTGATTCTCCAGTCTTGGTATATGTCGGATGTTGATCTTTTCAAATTTTTTCAACAAACGATTGACTATTACAAAATACATGATAAGATTTTCTCTTATGCACTTATATTCTTTTGTAACTTGTCTTATAACTAACTCTAAGTCTCCCATT
Source organism: Vicia faba (assembly GCA_948472305.1). Lineage (NCBI taxonomy): Eukaryota > Viridiplantae > Streptophyta > Magnoliopsida > Fabales > Fabaceae > Vicia > Vicia faba. The sequence continues at coordinate 929,221,573 of OX451739.1, forward strand.
ATTTCAAGGCCTACGTTTAGAGCCTCGTATTCAACCTCGTTATTCTAACAAGAACCTTCGATCTTGTACTTGAATGTTGTTAGAATTTTGTTTGGATAAATAATTAGAACCCCTACCCCAGTTCTGTCTTTATGACTAGAACCTTCAAAGTATAACTTCCAAGGCTCGATCTCTAAGTAGTTGATTGATTCCTCATTTATTGAGTGGTCAAAAATAAAATCCGATACCACTTGACCTTTTACAGCCTTAAGAGGAATAAAAGTTAATGAATACTCAGTTAATACAAGTGCCCATTTTCCAATTCGACTGTGCAAGATGGGTTTCGATAACATATATTTGATAACATCAAAAAGAGACGAAACAAAAACATCAACCGGTTTAATATATTGCTTGAGCTTTGTACAGGAGAAGTAAAGACATAAACAAAGTTTTTCAACTTCACTATATCTAGTTTCGGCATCGTTTAAAACTCTACTGAGGTAATAAATGGGTCTTTCGACACCATTTTCATCCTCTTGGGCTAACATGCTTCCTAAAGTTTTATCGGATGCAGCTATGTACAATCTCATACTTCTATTTCTACAAGGAGGTACCATAATGGGTGGTTTGGCGAGGTATTCTTTGATCTTGTCAAAGGCCTCTTGTTGTTCTTGCCCCCACTCGAAGCCTCCTTTGTTGAGTCGAAGTAGTGGTGAGAAGGCTTGCGTTCTCCCACTTAAGATGGAAATAAATCTCCTCAAGAAATTTATCTTACCAAGTAGAGATTGCAACTCCTTCTTGTTAGTTGGCGCTTTCGCTTCCAAAATGGCTTTGGTCTTGTTCTGGTTTACTTCAATTCCCTTCTTGTGGACCACAAAGCCTAAAAAATCCCCTTCTTTTACACCGAAAGCACATTTTAGAAGATTCATCTTCAGACCATAGCATCTCATCCTTTCGAAGGATTGTCGAAGATGGTCTATATGATTCTTCCCTAAAACAGATTTAACAACAATATCATCGATGTAAATCTGCATAAAAGTGTCGATAAAATCATGGAAGATTGAGTTCATTGCTCTTTGATATGTTGCCCCAACGTTTTTTAGACCGAAAGGCATTACTACCCACTCGTAAGTGCCTAAAGCTCCAGGGCATCGAAAGGCTGTTTTCGACACATCCTCTTCAGTAATGAAAATTTTATTATACCCTGAGTATCTATCAAGCATACTCATGTATTCGAAGCCAGGGGCAGAATCGACAAGCATTTCCGCCACAGGCATTGGATTTTCATCTTTGGGTGTTGCAGCGTTTAAATCTCTAAAATTGATGCACACCCTTAGGGTACCATTTTTCTTTATAACATGTACTATATTTGCAATCCATTAGACATACCTAGTTGTTCGGATAAACTTACATCTCAGCAGTCTTTCGATTTCTGTCTTGATCCTCGACAAGACCTTAGGTGCAAAACGCCTTGGAGTTTGCTTGATAGGCTTTTTCCCAGGTCTTATTGGTAGTTGAAGTTCTACCACTTTCCTGTCGAGACCAGGCATTTCATCATAATCCCATGTGAAGCAATCTTTGAATTCCTTCAACAATTGGATTATTTCAACTTTGAGCTATGGATCTATCTTCGTGCTAATATATGTTGGCCTTTTCGCCACTCCTTCGCCCAGATCTATTTCTTCCAAAGGATCTTACGCTAGAATTTTAAAATTGTTTGCTAACGGATCCTTTTCAAAACCCAGAGGCTCATCATCATAGATAGCATCTATCCTCTGGTTTTGTATTTCTTCCTTCTTTGCTTCAGGTGGCTCTGGATTGAAGTCTTTCCCAGGACCCTCTGGAAGAAATACTTGCTCATTGGCCTTAATGGCCATGTATTTGACTTCAGCCTCTAAGGCCGCTATCATTCTATTTTCGGCTACATATGCCGAAATCTTTTATAAAGCTTGTGATTCAGTCATCATCACCAAATTCACTTCCCTAACCTGTTGGTCGTATGTCATCAACTCCTCCATAGTCGATGTTTGATAAGTCTTCTCTATTCCACTGGAAACCATGGTCGGAATGTAGGTAGAGGAAGCAAAAGGCATTTGGTGATGGCGCCAAATCGAACTCTGGAGGATTGCATGGTCCTATATGAGCCAAGTTTCTATCGAAGCTATTTTTTCCAACGTTATTAACTTCACCCACATAATAGCTTTGGTCGGCTTCTATATTCTCTACAATGCCATCAGGGAGACAAATCGTGACTCGTTGATGCATCGAAGATGGCACTGCACCTATGCCACGTATCCACCCTCTACCTAAGAGCAGATTGTAGTTGGGCTTCACTGAAATGACCATGAACATAGTTGGTCGAAGTATTGTTCCCACCTTGAGCTTCAATTGTATCACCCCCATGGTAGTTCCAATACCTCCATCATAGTTCAACAGAACCATGTTATGGGGTTTGATATCTCCATCCCCTTTGCCCATTTTCCTTAGCATAGAATGGGGGATTATATTTATTATGGCTCCACAATCAACCAGAATTTTATTGATTGTTATTTCCCCTATCTTTGCTCTTATGAACAAAGGTTTTAGGTGATTTTTCATCGCCTCAGTAGGTGGCTCAAAGAATGCATTTTGCTCCTCGATGCAACCATTGTTCATCACATAATAGCACATTGGCCTATGTTTGGCCATCTCTTGTTCGACTTCCCAGTCGGTCTCTTCGACTTTGACTTGGCTGTCGTATTCTCTGGGTAGCACTGATATTACATTTACCATAATGTCTAAAGTAGCATCAGAGTCAGAGTTACATTCATCATCTGATTCACCTCGATCTGACCACTCCAATATTCTGGCAATTGGATTCCTTTCTAAAGGCTTTTGTTGTTTGCCTTTATCCATTCTTTGTCGCATGTTGGTGCTTGACTCTGGTTGAGGCTCCTTTGTGGCCTCCCTTCCGAATTTTTGCTGTCTCTAAAATTTTCTCCACTGGGAGTGAGACATAGGGTTTTTCCCCTTATAGTTGCTCGACACATGAGCCACTTTGTTTGTAGTTGTTGTTTAGAAATCCTTCCTATATGCCAAGGATAACCCTCTTGGAACATCGAATGTTTTCCATTTATCTTCATTTGGCCTTTTCCTGGGTGTTGTCTTTAGCCAAGTGTCCACGGGGACATTTCTCGGAGGCTTGAAAGTTGATGGCCTCTGGTTGATTGGTCCTCTTCTGGGATCGTATCTAACTTCAGAAACCATGTAAGGTTGGGCATTAGTTGCCCTTTTTTCTTTAATTAACCTTATGCCCAGTATGTGTTCGGCAACCTTTTTGTCGAAGATGGAGCTGCATCTTGGACATAACATAACTTCTGACTTTTTCTTCTGGCATCGTTGTAGAAAGTCAGCCAAATTCTCATTTTCTTTTGGAAATGCAGTTTTTTTCACTTCCTCTTGTCTCATGGCTTCCTATGAAGCCTTGGCCTCAGATACTTTGACCATGTTGACTTGCACGTTGCTCTCGACAACGAGATTCATTTTTTGCATTTTGGATTCAAGGTCTTCTGTCGAACCCTTGACGGCAGCCACATAAGAACTTACAATAATCCTTTTGTTGGATTCTTCAGTAACTCCTTTGTTTAGGCCTTCAGTAGCCTTTTGGTTTAGGCCTTCAGTGGCCTTTCTAACCGCTTCTCCAGTCTTTCTGGAGATGTTCCCAGTAAAACTGCCAAAGACGAGCATACTGACGAAGTCTTCCGAAGTTTCGACCATGTTGATGCCTGCTGGTTCAACATAGTGGGCATCAACTCTCAGTGGGTCTGCATCAATTTTCGTTTGGGGTTTGTCAGCAAATTTGAGCCTTCCTTCTTTGATCGCTCCTTGAACGAGATCCCTGAAAAGAAAACATTATGAAGTTTTATGGCCTAAAAAATTATGATATTTACAAAAACCTCTTTTCTTTCTTTGTTCTAAAGGAGGCATTTTCGCCCCTGGGGGCACTATCATTTGGCCATCTTTTACTAATAAGTCGAATATCTCATCACATTTTATAACGTCGAAACTATACGTTTTCTTTGGGAATCTATCACTGTTCTTTTCAGACTCAGTAGGATTCTTCCCATCTGAGGGTATTAACACTCTACAAGAGTATGGAGACCTATGTTTTAACTCTGCTAAATCTATTCCGCTCTCTTCGACAGCTATAGGATTACTAGATGTTTCTGGATCATCATCATCCATTTTGACATAGGCTACCTTTTCTCGTCGATGAGTCTTAGTTTCTTTAGCTTTTTCAATTTTAAGATGTTGTACCTGTCGAACTCTATCGGCCAATTGGGCCATGTCCCTCAGATATTGGGTATCTAGTTTCTTCCTAATAGAATAGTCTAGGCCCCTTGCTGCCATTTTGACCAATTCATGCTCAGGCACTTGTGTAAAGCATCTGGCTTTGAGCAGTCGAAACCTATTTAGATATTCGTCTATTGGCTTGGTGAATCTTCTTTTCACGCTTGCCAGTTCTTTTAGACTTATTTTGGTTTGTCCCAGGTAAAATTGTTCATGGAACAATCTCTCCATTTGATTCCAATTGTGGACCAAATTGACTGGGAGGGTGGTAAGCCAAGTAAAAACGTTTTTTGTTAGAGAATTTGGGAAGTATTTAATCCTAAGGCTCTCATTATTTGATATTTCCCCAGCTTCTATCAAATATCTCGCTATATGTTCGACAATTGATTCTGTCGTATCCCCCGAAAACTTAGTGAACTTTGGAACTTTCCACCTAGGGGGTAAATCCGTTTGCAAGATATATTCTGACAGTGGGGAAGTAAAATTTGGTCTATGAATGCCAACGTTCACTCCATTTTGTATCATGATTCTTTCGATCATGGCTATCAGATTATTCTCTGTGCCATAATTATGGTGTCGAACTTGCTGTATCAGTTCATCAGCATTTTGGTTCCTATTTACTATCATTACACCTTGATCACCATCTCTAAGGATCTGCGGGGGAAGTCTAGGTATTTTGACCATAGGTTGTTCAATTTCTACCCTGTGGTTCCTCCTATTGAATTGTGGATTTTGATTAATAGTTACATCTTCTTCTAAGACTACACCTTGTTCCTCTCTCATCGGAGCTCTTTGGGGTTGTCGAATAGGTTGGGGAACCCCAAAAAATCCAGTCATGCGTGCCATTTGCGCTGTCATTTATTGGTTTGACTGAGTAGTATTTTGTATTAGAGGGTTCAATAATGTACTAAGAGTTTGGGCCAACATTTGTACCATGTCATGGTTGCTTTCATCCATCTGTTGCCTCAAAATCATTGTGGAAGCATTTGTGAGGCTTGGCATTGCAAGGGATGTCCCTCTTAAAAGTTAGTTCCTACCCATGCCAGTTCCAGACCCCTGTAATGTCGAAGATGCACTTACCAAAGGTTCTGAAAATGTAGACGCAACATTCATAAGGTTAGCCATTTCAGTAGTTGGCATGCCATAAGGCTGGTCTCGACCCATCCAGGCTGTCAAAAATCCTGGGGGAGCGTGTGGTCGAAATCCTGGATTCACCCTTGGTGGGGGTGTTCCTGTTGGACCTCTAGGACCTGCATACGAAAGTATTGGTCCCATTTGGGTTGCTGTTAATGTTTGTATCGAACCAACAGTTGACGAGACAATTTCACTAACGGTTGGTATTACCATTGTTCCCGTAGTAATTGATGGAGGTATTTATCTATTATTTGGATGATTAGCCATATTGCTTTCACTATTTCTTTTTCTAGTTATACACTCGTTGGTGGTTACTTTACCACTTCTTAATAGCATGCAAAACTTTGTAGAAGAAAGAAAATCATGCGAAGCATTTATATTAAGGCAAAATAAATAAAGCAATAATAATTAGCAACGTCCCACCAGATGTGCCAATTTGTTCACCTTGTTTTCCATTGAACAACCGCTGATCTTCCAAAAATGATAACTTTTGGTTACTCGCAGGATCGATCAGTTTGATCCTAGGACATATGCTAATTTTTGATGTTGTTTGGACATAAAGGTTAATATGGGTGAAGAACTCAAATTCGACTGGGAAATGGATGAGTTTGAGTGTAGAAAGTAAATAGAAAGAAGGGGTTGAGGAGAAGTTAGGTGCAGGAATTTGGGTAAAAGTGCAGATAAAGTGCAAACAAGATAAAAAGGCAAGAAATGTAAAGAGAGAAATAAAAGACTTTGATTGTAAAATATGCTGATTCAAACGTACATTTTTCAGTATTCTTTCTCACACAGCGGGTACTTAAATAGTATTGAATAATTTGTACGATCAGTTGAACACACGGAAATATACATAAACTTCCTATATTTATACTAAAACTAGGTAACCGTGGAGGAGTTACCTTGCTCCAGGATGAATACAAGTGTCTTCTGCATGGGCTTCGACCCCTCCTTGCACACCACGTTGTTTTCCTCAACTGCCAAGCGAACTGCTTTTCCCGCCTTTCTCCAGATTCAAAAATCTTCTGGGGCAGATACGAAGCTTCCTTCTGGTCGAAGACCTTGGAGTCCCTTCAGTCGAAGGGATTGAGAAACTTCTGGTCGAAGACTCATTTTAACTTAGAATTTCTCTAAGTACTTTTCTACTTTGTCGAAACTTTTCCAACTTAGACTTGTTTAATCTATTTTTGGCCCATAAGACCAATTTGTTATAGGTGTCGAATTTAAGAACTAACAGATAGAATGAGATATGAAATCTGATGAGCGGTGAGAACAAAGATGTTAATTTAACGAAGGAGAGTGTTAATTCAGCAACAAAATCTTCTATTGGTTTGGTTGATGTTGAGAAATAATGGGCTTCAAGGAGGGAGCACTGATCACACCGTGAAGAAAAATGAGAATAAAATATGAGAATATTCAAAGTTTGGAAGAACTTGAGACAGGAGAATTCGACAGCAAAGTATCATCATCACCGGTGTCTCAAATCGACTTGCTTTCTTTAGATTTGTAATAGAAATTTTGTAGCTACAATATTTAGCTTTGTAAAACACATGTCTTACCTTATAGTATCACTTGTTATTGTTGTACTTAGCCTCACAGAATTACTTAGCTCACAAAATAAGACCTTGGAAGTGCAACATGACATCTTGTAGCTCCAGCTTCAGTATTTGAAATTTTATCTTAACAGAAAATTTGAAGGTACCATGTAATGAATTAAGAAATTCATTTAATTTTATTATATTTAACTATGATATAAGCCTAAAACATATATAACTTTAATTTATCCTAATATTTTCATAACTTAATTCTCATAAGAAATATTGTTCAAATAAATTAAGGGTATCATATTGACATAAATAAACTAAAGAGCAATAAATCAATAATGTTTTCCTTGACAGAAACAAACTAGAAGAATAATTTCTTCTTTGACAGAAATAAATTAGAGAACAATAAATTATTCTTTAACATAAACAAACTAAATAAAGACAATTTTTCTTTAATAAAAAATCGACATTATCCAAAATAACACAATCAAATCTTGCTTGCTTCAAGTACTTCAAGTCCTGTTTTTTCAAGTCTTTTGCTTCAAGTCCTTCTTGCTTCAATTCCTTCACCAAAAACATCAAACACATTTTATAGGTTGGTTAGTTACATATATATAAAAGTAATAATGTAAAATATTCTGATACTTATTAGAGGTAATTGTGATTGTTTCAAAAACCTTTGAATAAAATCAACAATACAATCTTTATCATTAGAATTTGAAAATTATCCATTAATAATATCACACCTAATGAACATGTTGTGTTAGACCTTCTCCTTAACAATAGCAATAACTTATTTGAAAAATTAATAACATATGGATTGTCATCATGAAATCATCAAAATGAATGTGGATTTTTAAGATACCTTGTTTGATTTAAACTTGGAGATTTACACTTGTTATGACCTTTATTCTCACAGTAACTACATACAGATGCACTCTTATTACGCAATTCCAAGCTTCCTTTCATTCGTAGTGTTCGAGGACGCCCTTTAGTAGCCGCAATTAGAGGGTCACACACAAATATTTTAGTGCTAGAGGCTTTTAGAATAACCCCGGATGTTGAATTACCAAGATTTTCATTTGAATCCTTAAGATCCAACAAATCAAGTTCTTTGATTATCTTTTGAAAACCTTGAATTGTAACATCCTGATGCTTTTGAGACCGTGAACCTCTTTCAGATACTCCCAAAGAATGAATCATAATACTATTGAATAATAAAGTACTCGAAGATTTGTTTCTACCTTCTTGAAATTGAGTTATTGTTGGTCCTATAACTTGCTCCTTTTTAGCACTAGTAGTCCAACGACGGAGCATATACTTTGAAGTAAGAGTAAAAATATTTTTCTTTAGGAGCACATTGTAGTGGTAGAAATGTTGAGACTAAGTTATTGGATTCACTTGACTCGCACATATCAAAATAAAAATCGCCACCACACTTTATTGTTTCCAAATGAATGAGAAAAGAGCGAATAATCTAAAAAAGAGGGGGAGAGAATCTAACTTCGAGAGTTGGTTATGTAAAGGAAAGGTATTAGTATCCTAAACATCTACGGAACTCCGTAGGAACCTCTTTGTAAATCTGTGTATTTTGGCTATAAATATTGTATAAAATAATAGATGGTGGAGATGAGAAAAGAAGTATTTTTTTTAATAATTTTTGCACCCGCCGCGGTTGCGAACTTTTAGTGCCTACGTACCACCTTCCATGAAATAGGGGATTAGGGTACTCGTAGTTAATATTTTAAAAAATTTAAAACACAAGTGTGCTGGTTAAATTTTAAGAGACGAGACATCATCGTCATTATCCGAGTGGAAAACATACCTACTACCCACAATTATGAGAAAGGAAAATTTGCATCATCTCAAAGTGGAGGATATGACTTGGATTTTAAAATCAACAAAGCCTCACTCAACACCCAAATGGAAAATATCTCCCTTCACTATATATTATAGAAGTATAGTTGTGTGCATCACTACAAGGATTGACAAGAGTCTAATCTTTTGAGAAAATTTTAAGGTAAAAAGGCAAAATGGCAAAATGGTTTGAATGAGATTGATTGACTTTTAATCTTCTCACAAAAAAAAGTTCACGTATTATTAAATTGATTAAAGTTTGATTAAGAAAATATTTTGAAAATGCATGGACATAAGTCCAAATTTATTATGAAAGTGGTTCAAGTTTTGAAACAAGAAGAGTTTTCAAAAGGAGGGAGAAGATTTTTGAAATTAAAGAAGATAGAAGGAGATGAAGGGACTATCCTAAAGCATAAGGTAAAAGCTAGGAAAAAGAACCATCTAACCAACAAGAAGCCAACACTTGATACAATGAGTCAATGTAAAATTCTCATCCTTTGGATTTGAAATCAAACAAGCAAAGATAATAAACCTCTTAAGAAAATAAGCTTCTATTGCATTAAGTCTTCACAAAAATTGGGTAGAGTAACGGCTGTGTACAGATGAATTCCCGATCACAGACATATCATGTAATCACAATAACATGCACACAAAGCAAACAAACAAACAACCCAATGTCTTGGGGTAAATTACAAGAACTCTAGACAAAATAACAGTTGAGGTCACAAGGTCTCAAAGTAGGTAACAACTTCTAATCCTAAGTCCAAGAAGTCCATATTCTCCATAATGCCAAGGATAGTAACCAAGTAGTCCAAGTGACATTAAAGTTTTTTATGGTTCAAGTTGATTATTAGGTATCTTCAAAAAGAAAATGAAAGCTCAAATGAGCAAAATAAAAATGACATAAAAGTAAATGCTCAAATGAGAAAAGATGAAAATAGCATGAAATGTAAATGCCAAAATAAATGTGCTTAAAGTAAAAGCGTAAAATAAAAGTATAAAATAAAGTCAATTGTAAATGAGTTAGAAATTAGAAGTTAGTTGAATGACCATCTTGAAACTTGCATTTGAAAACTCATTAGAAGATTGATAAAACTAAATTCTCTTAACAACAAGTTTCATTTGATTTTTGTCAAGTATATCATTCATTTCAAAATCTCAAGGCAACAATAAATGATCAATGATGTTTAAGTGATCCAACCAAAGTTGATGAAAATTCATTAGAAGATTGATAGGATCAAAGCCTCCTAACAGTGAATCTCAAGGTTATTGGATCAAATGGTTCAAACTAACATACTTGGGCTTACAAACATGTGTTTGGGCCATGAATGATCATTTTCTCAAATCGAGACAAAATTTAGCGTTATGTTAAGCAATCGTAAGTAGACTTATATAGAAGTCGCACCTATTTTGAGAACGGCCAATAGCAATCTATGTACCATATGTCTTGAGAAATGATATGAAAATTATTCTCCAATAACATTTAGTACAATAAGAAGGGGATAAGATGAAGAGGGATGGGGTAAGAACTAAACCACATTTGAACAAAAAATTTAATCAAGCTATTATTAAAACCATTCATCCATTTTTTGTGGAGATAAACTCAACACCATAGATCCAATGATGTTAATAAAGCTCATGATCAAAATCTCATAGTCCAAGATCAGCCAGAATATATACAAGATAAAATATATTTAAAAAAATAATGAAAAATATTTAAAAAAAGGTTTAAAAATGGGAATAAAAGTAGAAAATAGCAACTATATTAAAAACATCTAAGAAAAATCAAACAAGACCATAGAAAAATCAGAAATGAGCTCAAATATTTATATAAAATTTTTGATAAATTTTTTAAAGTCAGAAACTATTTTTAAAATTAAAAGAAACAGGCAAAACAAACCAAAAATTGTGAAAAATAGTAAAGTTAGAAATAAAAATAAAATGAGGTCACCAATATTTGTCAAAAGGTCATTGAATCCTTCCATATTTTTTTTTAAGAATTTAAAAATTAAGAAAAATATTTTTAAACATTTAGAACAATTCAAATAAAGTGAAAAATTATAAAAAATATCAGAACACAAAATAAAATTATGAAAAAATAATAATCAGAAAGAGAAAATCAAAAGTATTTTTCATATTTTTTTCAGATTTTTTGAAGTTAAAATGAATTTTCTATGATTTTTTGAAGTTTAAAACAATTTAAATATAAAAACCATAAATAAAAATAAAGTCAAAAAAATATGGACCAATGGATGAGAGTCAAAACACGTTAGTAAGCTAATTCAATGGATCAAACGCGCTATGCATATCATGGTCTTTAGTGAATAAAGCATGAAATCAATTATTTAAATCAGATTTGAAAAAATGCATGGTATGCCTTCATTGGTTGATAGATGTCACGTTGGTCATCTTCAACCTCCAGCCAACGAATCTGCAAGTTCTAGAAACTATAAAATTAGGACACGAGACCGGTACCATTCGCTTCGTCTCTTCAAGACGATTCCAATGGTACCTTCGCGAAAAAATTTATATAAACTGTAGCTCAGTCGTTTTTGAAAATAAGTTCTGAAAAGGGATTTGAAATTTCATGGCAAAAACGTACTTCCAGTTGAAAACAAGTGTTACGACTAGAATCAGCATGATGAGAGCTTCATAATAGTATCAAAGTTTGAGAGAATTGGTGAAGGAATCTACCTATTGAAGTTAAGTTGCAGAGCTCTGAAACTGGACTTGGCTAGCATAATTTAGGAAGTCTTAGAGCTTAATTCTTCTTCTGTTAGCTTCAGTGAGGTTTAAGGAAGGTGAATTGACAAAGAAAAATGATTGAGAAAGGATGTAAGAGAAAATTCGAAGTTGTAGAAAATTGAGTTCAAGAGGAAGTTTGGCAGGGTGATTCTGGCTCTCTAAGCTTGAGCAAATGAATGAGGTATGATCCTCTATTTATAGGGAAGCTGATTGAATGCTCAAGCGCGTGAAATGATGAAGTTTGGAGGGAAATCATGTGAAATTGCAAATAAGAAAAGTGTGACTTCTAATTTGATCAAAACTCATCCAAACCTTGCGCTTTAATATTATAATCACTTTTGGAGGTTCACTAAACATGTTTAGAAGAAAAAGCACACATAAAAATGTGTTTAGAAGCTAAATCAAGGATTTCAAATTCTGACTTTTGAAGAAACTTCAGTTTCAAGTTACCAAGTTCAAATCAATGGCATTCTCAGCTCAAGGAGTCTTAGGACATGATTCTTGAAGCTTTAGAAAGATGAGATCACAAGCTTTATAATGTGAAAAGAATGAAATCAAATTGATGCTTGATCTGAAAATTGTGATGAGTCAAAGTTGAGAAAAAGAGGTTGACTTTTGTACTTAGAAAAATTCTAAGTTTTTTCTTCAAAAAGGACTTATAATGTCTTGCATCCAAACATGGCCTTTCATTTTAAATTTGCTCTTGACCAAAAAATATGGCATGAAGTAGATCTCTTGAATGATATTTTAATACTTGAACAATTTAAAATCTCCAAAAAATGAGAAAGTTATGACTTGTTGAAATTGGCAAAAATTCATAAAATGACCTATAATCTTTTGCATACTTAGGGCATCTTCCATTCTTTTTCACACTTTTCACTTAAAATAAGAGTTAAAGTTTACATCTTTAAGATCAATATGGAAAAAGAATAGGCTTAAGGTGATAAAAATTGACCAAGTTATGATCTTTTGAAGTCACATATGGGAATTTGATGGTTTATTTAGAGGACTTGTAATCATTATTCATCATTAGGTATCTTCCTCATAAAATTTCCTTGAAACTTTTGAAGTGATTTGTTGATATCCCTTTGAAGAGAAGGATGTCTTTGGAATCACCCAAAAATACCAAAATATGAGCAAGCTATACCCCTTTGAAGTTCAAAACCCTAGCTCCTAGAGAAACAAAGCGCCTTGGGAAACCTTTGCAATTTGGACAAACTTCCTTGTAGAAATACTTTTGTCATGTAAATAGAACTTGTTAAGGATGATAAGAAGAAACCATAGAAACCAAAACCACTTCCAAATCTTGAGAATTGAGGGAGATATGCACTTGTGATCAATGAAACCAAGGACTTGTCCAACTAGGTCAAACTTCTTCAATCAACCCTTGTACCTTTGAATTATTTTTGAAAACTTGAGACATGATGAATCATAATAGACTTTGTAATGATATTATTTCAAAATATCTTCAATAATGAAGCTTAAATCTCAATGAAGCTTTGTTGAAGAAGGCATGGAAATAAACTCATGAACCTATGGATCAACTTGATGGAATGTATTGTGCTTAAACCTATGATACTAATAATTAGAGAAAATATTCATTGTACTTATTAGTAAAAAGTTAATAAATACAAAACATAGATGATAATAAAATACAAGTCAAGGTGTTTGGTGATTCCCCATGGACAAACCTAAAGATGGCATGAAGAACCAAACCCTAGTGTGTGATCTTGTTGTGATTGAATTGATATGATATGATAGAGGAATCTTAGGGGAAAAAATTGGGGTACAACAACTGCACTTATTTAAGTGTCTTCTATTCGGAGATGCGAAGGTTTAAAAATCTTCACGTCGACGCGATTGAAGATACTTAAATATAAAACAAGCCTTATTTTTGGCCCTAAGATGCCATGCAGTGCTTATGATTATGAATGCAAATGAACAAATACAAAAATGACATAAGACCTCACTGGGGATATAGTAAATAAAAACAGGGATGAAAAGAAAAACTCAACCAGGAAAATAAATCACTGGTGAACAAGAGAACCGACCCTATTGGGGTAAAGCCCAAAGAGGAGATAGAGGATAATTGTGATCAACAGATGACTGCGAACTATCCACTCACTGAGGAGATAGCAAAAAAGCAACTCGACCCACCGGGGAAAGAAGTAGTAAGATAATACCAATGAAAATCAATATTAGGGTAAGCGATTAGTACTTACAACTAGAAACAAATGAATTCCTTCAGAGCAATAGAATCTCGACGAAGAACTACCTTCCATAATGACAAGGCTACCATTCATCGGAAAAATATCTCAACAACAAACTACCTTCCATAATGACAAGGCTACCATTCATTGGAGTAACAAATCTCAACAACAAACTACCTTCCATAATGATAAGGCTACCATTTATTGGAGTAACAAAATCTTAGCAACGAACTACCTTTCATAATGACAAGCCTGTCGTTCATTTGAGTAACAAATCTCCGCAATGAACTACCTTCCATAATGACAAGGCTACCATTCATTGGAGTAACAAATCTCAACAATAAACTACCTTCCATAATGACAAGGCTACCATTCATTAGAGTAATAAATCTCAACAACAAACTACCTTCTATAATGACAAGCCTATCATTCATTAGAGTAACAAAATCTTAGAAATAAACTACCTTCCATAATGACAAGGCTACCATTCATTGGAGTAACAAATCTCAGCAACGAACTACCTTCCATAATGACAAGGCTACCATTCATTAGAGTAATAAATCTCAGCAACAAACTACATTCCATAATGACAAGGCTACCATTCACTGGAGTAATAAATCTCAACAACAAACTACCTTCCATAATGAAAAGGCTACCATTCATTGGAGTAACAAAATCTTAGCAACGAACTACCTTCCATAATGATAAGGCTAATATTCATTGGATTAACAAATCTCATAAACAAACTACCTTCCATAATGACAAAGCTACAATTCATTGGAGTAACAAATTTGAATCTTCTCTGGGAACTGTCAGACTTATTGGGGAAGTACAGGTTACTCAAATAAAGAGACCTGCTACTTACTATTATGAGGAGGAATTGCAATAATGATTTCCCGGGGGAAAGAAATAGGACTTCCAAGGGAAATGAAATATGGCTTCCCGGGGAAATGCCAATGTATTTCTGTTTGAGGAGATAAAATATTTACGTGTAAAATAAATGCACATTCTCAAACTAGGGCTTGAAGCTTGCATAAATAATGATACTATTGGGGACTACCCATTCAAGCCAAAAAATAGACCGGAATGAAGCAGTCGACCAAAATAACACCTCATGAGAAATAAACTCAAGAGGGAACCACATTCCATCTAGACGATGAATTGAACAGGAAGGCTAAAGAAAAATTCTTCAACGAGGAATAACTCAGTGGGGAAATTGAAAGAATATACACTTTCTGCTTAAGGTTCACACTCTATTGGAGAGAGGATAACACAACTCTGCAAAACAGGGTAATATGCCAACAATAATATGCTAAAGAGCCATGATTTGCTAAATTCACCTAGGCATGATGTATGTATGGATGTATGAATGTCATTATGTATATGCTGACAAAACAGACATATAACACCGGGGATAACCCGACCAGACCAACTTGGGCACAGTCAATACTAGGCTAAATCACATCCAAGATGAAAATTACATAAGAAAGTAAGCACCAACTGAGGAAACAAATTCCTATCTCACGGCTTAACCTCATTGGGAAGGAACAAAATCATTACAGTAAATCAATACAAACATAGGGATATAACAACTTCTTCCAAGCTTCACCAGGGAAAAACACACAGACTTCAATGGGGAAAAGCAAATATTTCAAGGTTTGTACTTCTACCGGGGACTATAATACTGACTTCACTAGAGAAAACAATACCACATTGCCGAGACATCAGCTGGGGGATATCATACTATCTTTAATGATAAGGGCAACAACATATCGTCGAGGGGGCACCAAGATACATTCTTTAATATTGAGAGTGATGATTGCACCAACTTCTCTGGGGAGAAATTGTGAAACCTCACGTGGATAATAATTTTCAGGGAAATATGTTATCTCCGCTTTACTTGGGGATTTAAGAAGTCAAACATTACAACAAGAAATCAAACTTATGGGGATTTTAAATCAAACCCAACACTTGGAGGGAGAAAACCCAAAAAGTTGACAACTGTTTCAACACTTCTTAGAAAATATATTTCCCTTGTCTGGTTTCTTGGGAAACAACCAACAACAATAATGCTAGCACTGCAAAAGGGCGATGTTTTGCAAATGATTCCATCTCAACATACAAAGGGAAAATGGGCTTTCTTTATATGAGCGAAGACCTTACTGGGGAATCTGGGATAAAGACTTCATACCATACAAACCTGAAATCAAAATGAACCAAGACCTGATTGGGAAAAATGAGATCACAAACCCAACACCGTACCATACATCAATTGGTATCGTCTTCAACCATCTAAGAAAAACATGAAGAACACACTCAATCCAACAAAAGTGCCTTGGGAGAACCTTCTTGGGGAAATTAGACTTCCAAAATTTCCGAGTTCATCCGTCCCTGGAGTCACTATTTTTGTTCTTCTTGAGTCACAAAATCTAAAGCAATAAGTAATTTGTAAACTCTTTTCAAAAAATAATTTTGTTATTTAATTTGTTTTCTTTGAAAATTACTATCAATAATAAATGAAATCTTTGTAAGCTAAATAAAATAAGAATTGCAAAGAATTGGTCAAAAGCTCAAACTTTATTAATAGAATGGTAGTCTGCGAATGGAGGGACTCCATAAATGATTACAAAGTTTGGAAAATGGTAATTTATATTTGAAAATATACATTAAAATACAATGAACACTATTCTCCCTAACAACTTTAAATTCCCGAGCAGCGACTTTGGTTGAAGAGTGGTAAGGATTCAAGAAGATTGTTGCTTCAAATGACCGAGTCTTGTCTGATGCAGTTACTTGCAAAGAAATCCCTATCTTTTGTATAGGCTGCCCTTGCGGATTTTCAACCTAGCAAGAAAATTTATTTTGTTTATGTCTCTAATTTTTTCCTAGACCGACCTTTCGGGTTTTCGGCCTACAGAGATGCTCCTTTTTGCCTAAGCCTCCCTTTCGGGTTTTCGCCTTAGCGAGCAGTCCTTTTTATTTTTCTAAGCGAAGCATTTCTTGACTGCATCAACATTCACAGGACGTGGGAACTCCTTGCCATCCATTGTTTCAAGAATCAATGCACCTCCAGAGAAGGCTTTCTTGACAACATATGGGCCTTCAAAATTAGGAGTCCACTTGCCCCTAAAATCAACATTGAAAAACATGATCTTCCTGAGCACGAGGTCACCTTCTCTGAATTCACGAGGTTTGAGCTTCTTATCGTAAGCTTTCTTCATTCTCTTATGGTATAGCTGGCCATAACACAAGGCCGTCATCCTTTTCTCTTCAATCAAATTCAACTGGTCAAACCTGTTCTAGACCCATTCAGCCTCTGACAACCTGGTTTCCATTATCACGCGTAAAGAGGGAATCTCAACTTCAATGGGGAGCACTTCTTCCATGCCATACACAAGAGAGAAATGGGTTACCCCTATTGAAGTGCGAACAAATGTTCAATACCCATGCAAAGCAAAAGGGAGCCTCTCATGCCAATCTTTATAAGTGACAACCATTTTCTGGATGATCTTCTTGATGTTCTTATTAGCAGCTTCAACAACCCCATTCATCTTTGGCCTGTAGGGAGATGAATTATGATGGACAATCTTGAATTCTTCGCAAAGTTCTGTCATCATCTTAATATTCAGATTTGAGCCATTGCCGGTGATAATCCTACTTGGCACACCATACCGACATATGAGATTGTTTTTGATGAAGCACACCACCACCTGCTTAGTGACATTAGCATATGAAGATGCTTCCACCCACTTGGTGAGGTAGTCAATTGCCACCAAGATGAAACGATGTCCATTTGACGCCTTGGGTTCGATCATTCCAATCATGTCAATACCCCACATAGAGAAGGGACATGGGGAAGAAATAACATTGAGAAGTGTTGGAGGCACATGGATTTTGTCAACATAAATATGGCATTTATGGCACTTATTTGCAAATTTATAACAGTCAGATTCCATTGTCAACCAATAATAACCTGCCCTAAGCATCTTTTTTGCCATCGAATGTCCATTGGCATGAGTACCAAAAGAACCTTCATGGACTTCATGCATCAACATGTCTGCTTCGTGTCTATCTACACATCTGAGCAAGACCAAGTCATAATTTATTTTATACAACACATCTTCATTGAGAAAAAAGATACCTGTCAACCTTCTCAATGTCTTTCTATCTTTATTTGATGCACCAGCCGGGTATTCCTGAGTCTGGAGAAAATACTTGATATCATAATACCAAGACTTTTCATCTGCTGTTTCCTCCATTGCAAACACATGAGCCGGTCTATCCAAACGTCTCACTGTGATACGAGGCACATCATTCCAAGTATTCACTTGATACATAGAAGCCATAGTTGCCAAAGCATCTGCCATCTGATTTTCATCTCTGGGAATATGATGGAATTCAACTTTGTTAAATAAGGGTAGTAATATTCTAGCACAATCTTTGTAAGGGATCAAGCCAGGGTGATGAGTATCCCATTCTCCTTTAATATGGTTAACTACCAAAGATGAATCACCATATACATCTAGAACTTTGATTTTGAGATCAATGGCTTCCTCGAGACCCATGATACAAGCCTCATACTCCGCCATATTATTGGTACAATTAAATGCCAGCCTTGCAGTAAAAGGAATGTGTGATCCATGTGGAGTGATAATCACAACGCCAATTCATTTTCCATAAGCATTCACAGCTCCATCAAATACCATACCCTACCAGGATTCAGGATCAGGACCTTCCCCAGGAAAAGGTTCATCACAATCTTTCACCTTCAGAAACATAACATCCTCATCAGGGAAATCATATTTAACAGACTGATAATCATCTACCGGTTGGTGAGCAAGATAATCCACTAGCACACTGCTTTTTATAGCCTTCTGAGTACGATATTCAATATCATATTCAGATAACAACATTTGCCAACGGGAAATTCTTCCAGCAAGATTAGGCTTTTCAAAAATATACTTGATGGGATCCATTTTTGAAATCAACCAAGTAGTGTGATTCAACATATATTATCGCAACCGCTTTGCCTCTCAGGCCAGAGCACAATATGTCTTTTCCAGCATAGAATACCGCAACTCACAGTCCGTAAACTTCTTACTGAGATAATAAATGGCATATTCCTTCTTCCCTGTTTCATCTTGTTGTCCCAAAATACAACCCATAGAATTATCTAATATTTTCAGATACATGATCAATGGTCTTCCTTCAACGGGAGGGATCAAGATAGGATGTTTAAGCAGATACTCTTTAATACTTTAAAATTCCCTTTGGCAATTGTGATACGGTGGCAGAACCGACTATTTAATACTGGTTTGTGTTTTGTGTTCGCAAATGTCGCGGTAAGCAAGATTCGCCACCGACTTTTATTTTATCTAATCAGGAAAGGAAAAAAGCACAGAAAAACTCCTTTTTCAAGATTTTGAGTACGGGGGGTAGATTATAGAAAGGGAAGGTATTAGCACCCTTTCTATCTGTAGTATTCTACGGGCTCTTAAGTACTTGCTCATCATTTTAAAAATTGCTTCCGTGTTTGTGTGTTTTGAAAAGTTTTTGTTTTACTTCGATTTAACCCTTGCTTCTGTCTTCAAGAGTGTTAAGAAGTGTTTTTGAAAACTTTGTTTGAAAAGAGTGTAAGTGTGAAAAAGTTTGATTTTTGAGCAAGTACCTACTAGCATCTACCTACTCGAAAAAAGAATGTTTCTGTTCTTGTTTCCTTTAAAAAACGCTATCCTACTATTTGAGAAATAGGTAGCACTGTCGTTGGAGTTTGTAAGTGTTGTACCCCAAAATTTTCCCTCTCATTTCATCAACATTTTTTCATCACAAGACTCTTGGAACTCAAGATCAAACTAGAGTTTGCTCTGCTCAAAACACCTCCTTGCACTGTTGACCTAAATTAGGGTTTGAGTTTGCACATGGATGTTTTGACCTACAATTCCCAAAATGACTTTCATATTTCAAGTTGGACTCACAAGTTTGTCCATACCAAGTTTCAAGCCTTGATTCAAATTTTTGCCCAGTCAATTGGACAGTTGACCTAGAAATCAATTGTATTGGGGAAAAAGTCAACTGTGGCAATTGACAGTCAAACTTCATGGATTTTGACCCACATAAACATTATGAACTCATATGAACCATTTGATCAAGTTTGGATCACAATTCCACAAGAAATTTGATTAGATCACCAAAAGGGCAAAATGGTCATTTTTAGGGTTTTGACTGCACAAGGGCAATTTTTGACTGTTGGACCTAGCCAATGGAAAATATAGCTCAACCATGGACACAAGGACTCAATGACATTGTCTTGACCTATTTAACAAGTTCAAAATATCTCAAATGCAGAGGATTTACAGATGAATTTTTCAGTCAACTGATCAAAGTTTGACTGTACACTAAAAAGTCAAACTTTGACTTTTTGGTCAAAATCAAGTGCCAAGGGTCATTTTTCATCAAGGCGTGTCAAATTATGAAACTTGTTCATCAAGAAACCCAAAAATGCAAATTAGGGTTTAAAATGGAAAAATTTCATAACTTAGAATTTTTCTAAGTTATAAAATTTTCTTATTTTTTCCTAACTTTGTCCCATTTTTTCACCAAGATGAAAATGGATTCAAACAAAACTTGCAACATGAAAGTTGTATTCCATCACAAATTCTACAACTTTGATTCACAAAGTTTTCTCAAAAGAGGCTTGTATCTCAAGTTATGATTTTTGGAACAAGGGTACCTAAAACTTTTAACTTAGAGAAATTTTGCCCTAGTTTAGGCAGGATTTTAACCCATCTTCTTGGCCATTTTTCACATAGTTACACTGGTAGTTTCAAGTTGAATTTCAAAGATGGATTATAGTAAATGTTGCAAGCTTTCCAAATTGTCCAAGAACTCCTCAAACACCTTTGTGGTTAGGGAGAATCGAATGCTTAAAGTTGGCAAAAACTCACTTTGATCCATGGCCAATACATGTTCATTCCAAGTTGAAAATCTGACCAAGATAGCTTTGTACACAATTACAGGCCTCAAAACCAGTTTGTACTCCATAATTTAATGCAAACCCATTGAGCTAATGCATTGTCTTGGTCATTAAGGTATTGTACACAAGTTTAATCCCTAAATGGTAAAAGGCATAGTTCCATTTTTGCAAAAGACATGCTTTATGTCAAACCATGACCTTTGAAGCATGTGGCCATATCTCTGAAGCAAGATCAAATCCACAAATTGCAAGTATCAAGGAGATGGTATGTAACATACAAGATAGAGGGTACATGCCTGCATTGAACAATTACACTTTCTTGCTTCACAAAGAAGAAATTTGTCCAAATCTTGCCAACTTGAAAACCAGTCCATGATAGCTTAAACAAAGATTGCAAACATATTTCACACAACCCTTTGAGCCATAAACACGAGCTCTTCACCACTCAAACCTCCTTGTACATAAAATCCACATTTTTCTGCAAAACAGGGCAAGCCCTGCAGAATCACCTCCATCTCCACTTTCCCTCGTGTGTTTTGCCTCAAACTTGTTCCAATACCTTCCATTCAACTCACCTGAACTATTCAAGACCTCCATTGCCAACTGTAACTCCATTAACACACATTGCCAGTTTTGTTTGGAAGCTTTGCAGGTTGAGTTCTGTAGCACGATTCAGGCTACTTCAAAACAAACCAAGCATTGGGAAAGCTTCAGTGGACATCAGGCAAGCTCAAAAGAACCTCAAGCACCATTGAAAGTTGCTACATTGTCCAACTCGAAGTCAACTGAAACAGGTATTTCATGAACTTCTATCTCTCTATTTAGGAATAGTTAGACTTAGGTTTGTGAATGAAAGATGTTGTATTCATAGCCCTGAAACCATACATGTGCTTAGTTTTCATTTATATTAATCGTGCTAGGAGAATTTCATCCATGAACTTTCTGAAAAAACTAGGTTAAGAATTAGGGCCAGAGAAATTCTCTCTGGTCTATGAGAGTTAGCTTAAGTTTTTTATATGGTTAGATTCGTTGTTTGATGCTCTATAAGTTTCATGTTATGAGTTTTGTCAAAAAAGCACAGAATTAGGAGATAGCATTTGGTACATGGCACGCGCGCGTTTCTGTCTAGAGGAAGAAGATGAAGTTGGTTTTGGGCTGGGCCTGTACAGGCTTACTTTTGGCACCCCCTCTTTTCTTTTTACACCTCCCTGGCCCATTTCTTGTATATTTATCATTTTTGCATTTTTATTTCATTTCTGATTTTGCTATTTTATTTTCTAATATAAAAAATACTTAAAAAATATTTTCATAAATTTTTGTATTTATTTGGTATTTATTATAATTATTTCTAGTATTAATACATTAAATACTTTATATTCATTTTGTTTAAATTTAAAAACAATGTAAAAAACACTTTTATTTTTATTTATTATTTTTATATACATTTGAAAATATTTTCTTGAAATATATACATTTTTGTAAATAATTTATTTTATTTTTATACACACTTAATATATTCAATATGTATACACATATATACTATATTTTATTAAATAATTAGAACAAAAATACAAAAATAATACATTTTTATTTTTATTAATATTTTATACTAAAAATACCCATTTTTAATATACTTTTATTTTTACACAAATTGATGTATTATTGTATAGAAATAATAAATAATACTATTTATTTGAGAAATTAGGGTTTTTGCCCTAAAAAACAAAAATAATTGAAATTGACTTTTTTTATTTATTTACATTTCACATTAAAAATATTTTTTGCATACATAAAAACTTTTTTTTTGCATGATACATTTTATTTAAGGTTTATTTATTGTATTTATTTAAATATTGTACATTTAAATATTATGCTTTGCACATTCAATTTGGTTGTAATAATTTAGAATTTAATTTCTTGTCTAAATAATCCTCAATTCAAATTTGTACCCCCTCCCTATATCATGTTGTAATAGTGTAGAATTTAAATTCTCGCACCTTTAAATGTTTTCAATTATTCCATGATTAGACTTAGGGTTTGTATGCAAAAATCAAAATCAACAAATAGTTTGATCTAATCAAAGACAAATGCATGAAAAACAAACACAATACACACTTGCACCCCTAGGGTTACAATCCACTTGTTGCCTTCAAAAATGGACCATGGTTGCATGTCAAGTACTTTGGCAAAACAAAAACAAAACAAAAGATCATAGTCCCTCGATGACGCTATCTGAATTGCCTAAATAAAATGATCAAGTCCCTCAAGAAAATTGCCAAAAATACTTGACACTATTGCTATCATGGTCTATACGATGACCCGCGCCTGTCCCGTTTAACATCCTAACACAAGGTTGTTCACCAAGTACAATGGTGAAACAACACTGTTAAAAGGGTTAAAAACATAAGAAAGATCTTTGAGTAAAATAGGGTAGACAACTCTTAGTTACTTGATCAAAACTTGCAAAAAACATCCTTGCTATCTTCAAAACACACTTCACAACACAAATTTCAAAACCCTACTTTCAAACAATGAAAACTTTTCAAAAGACAAAAACACCTTTGTATACATTCAAACAAGAATCACTACAAAGGTTGCCACAATGATGGCCTCTTTTCAAAACATCTTTCGAAACCACACACAAAGCACCATTTAAAACAATTGAAGAGCACCATTTCAAACAATTGAAAAGCAAAACAAGTGATCTAAGCAAGTAACTAAGAGCCTATGGATAACCATGGATAGAAAGGGTGCTAATACCTTCCCTTTCTATAATCTACTCCCCGAACCCAAGAAATCATCTCAAAGGTCTTTCCTGTGCTTTTTGACCTTTCCTTTGGATAAAATAAAAAGTCGGTGGCGACTCTTGCTAAACCGAAACATTTGCGAACACAAAGGCAAAATCCCAATTCAGTTCTCCCACCGTATCACAGAACTGGCGACTCTGCTGGGGACTTAAATTTAAAAGTGGAGTAACCTTAGGGCCTAGATCACCCTTTGCATGATTATATTGTTTGCCTTGCTTGATTTATATTTGGTTCTTTTGTTTGGGCTTGAATTCCTCCACCCAGATTTGGGGAACATTCATAGGTAAATAGCAATACGTTGTGGAAACTGTGCGGGGTATATCGACATGGTTGAAGTAATAACTATATTAGTGCAACATATTTGTGAGTACCGGTAGCCTTTGAGTCAATCAAAGAGAATACAGGGCCGCTGAGTGATTTCATAAAGCACTAATGAACTCTTAGAACCTTACTTGACCATCTTGGACTTTTATTAGGGGTAGTGAGATGACCGGCTTTGGTGCAGTCCGAAGTTGGTAGATACTCGATACTACACTCATTGAGGGTTGTTTTCTTAGAATATTTTGGTCGCTAGTTAAGTGGCTAAACCAAAACAATGAACATAGAAGACAATCCAATGATATTGAGCTCCTTAGAACCCGGTTACTATTTATAGGACAGGTTGAGCCAACTAACTTCAAGAGGGTACTTACCTATGAAACCTCATGCAAGCCTGAAACTAGGAACTTGTGTGACTTGTTTGTACATGTGCTTGTGCATACATCATGAACATCATAAATCATCATATGCATCCACTAACCATTTCAAGGGTTTGGATCTTCATCTTTGTTCTTGTTTTGTAGGTCATGGAATCTCTTCGCAGAAAAACAATTCAAGTTAACCTTGTGAGAATCCTTCCTCAACTCAAGGAGCTCACTTCCAGGATTCCAGAGAATTCTCTCTTCAGTGAAAGACATGGTAGACTTCTCAACTTGGTCAACTCCAACATTGAAGAAGACATGGTGAAATTTCTCTTCCAGTTCTTTGACCCCCTACACCACTGTTTCACATTCCCTGATTACCAACTAGTACCCACTTTGGAGGAATTTTCTCAACTCTTGAGAATTCCTATTCTTCATCAACTACCCTACAACGGTACGGAAAAAGAACCATAGCCTTAAGATGTTGCTCAAGCATTACACTTGCAACCATCTGACATCAAGGGACATTGGGAAACCAGAAGTGGTGTCAAGGGCTTCTTGGAAAAGTTTATGTTGAGAAGGCACAAGACTGCTGGAATTCTCTTGATCTACAAGCCTTTGAAGAAATTGTGGCACTCCTTATCTATGGGTTGGTCTTGTTCCCAAACCCTGATCAACTTATAGATGTGAATGTTGTCAAGATTTTCCTATCCAGGAATCCTATACCTACATTGCTTGGGGACATCCTACACTCATTTTACACACGAACAATGAGGAAAAGAGGTGTTCTCATGTGTTTTACTCCTCTCCTAGCAAGGTGGTTTATTTCTCACCTTCCACAATTAGTTTTGAAGAATGAGCAGGGTTTAAGGTGGTCCCAACGATTGATGACCCTCACACATTCTGATGTATATTGGTGTTCTCGGTCCAGAGAAAATGTCATCATCATTGATCGTTATGGGGAATTCCCTAATGTCCCACTACTTGGCATTAGGGGAGGCATTGCCTACAACCCCTGTTTAGCTCTAAGACAGTTTGGATATGCTCAGAGGGATGCCCCTCATGACTTGCTGATTCTTGACTTAGTTTTTGACTTCGACAGCGATGCGCAAGGACTTCGACAAAGGTTCATCAGAGCTTGGAGGATGCCCAACAAAGTGGATAGTAAGACGCTGGGGCACAAGAATTCCATCCCCCTTGAGCCTTATCTCAAGTGGGTACGAACCCGCGCCCAGAATCTTATGATGCCATATCCTCACATTCTCCCCTTGATCAAAGAGCCTGTTATGGAAGGAGAGGTTCCATACACCCTCCTACATCCTGACATGCCAACATCATGGGAAGAAATGCAAAAAAGTTGGATCCAACTCAAGGAAGAACGGAATACTTTTGAAGCCAGCTTCTATGCCAGTGAGAAGAAGGTTTTGGAACTTACCCGCCGACTTCATGAGGAGGAAACCCTCAACACTTACATCGCACCAAAGAGGATGCACAATGTCTTTTTACATTAAGAATTTTGTAATATTTTGCCCACGGGGCACTTATGTACTAACGATTTCTTCTTAATATGACGTGTGTTCTTTTTGTTTGCAACAAATTTGAATTTATGAATCCTTGAATACATTACATGAATAACACATCATTCATCATATGCATAAACAGGTCTTAACACTAGGTTTCCTTATCTTTCTGCTGTTTATTTCAGCAAGATGGATTTAGAGTAGACGGTTAGGGATCTGCAAGCACAGAATTCTCAATTCCAGCAACTCCTCATGACTTTAGCAAGGGGTCAAGAGGACCTCAAAGCACTGTTGGAGAAAAATAAGGAGAAAAAGAAGAAGAGTCCTGGAGTAGCCACTTTTGGAAGAAGGTTTGAAAGCAATGCTAGAAAAGTTCTCGAGTTCCCCTCAACGTATGAAGAAGGGGTTGGTAAAGGAAAAGGAGTCGCGGTACCTTCTGAATCTGAAGTTGAAGAGGAGGAAGAGGAAGAGGTCTAAGACTACTCCGAACAATAATATCCCCCGGCGGATGATAAATATAAGAATCTTGAAGATAGGTTGGCAACCATGGAGCTGCAAAGGGTACCTGGTTTAGATTTTGAAGAACTAGGGTTGGTCGTTGGGATCGTTATCCCTCCCAACTTCAAAGTACCGACATTTGCTAAGTATGACAGTCTGTCCTGCCCAAAGATGCATCTGAGATCATATGTCAGAAAGATCCAACCCCACTCATCTGATAAAGACCTCTGGGTACACTTTTTTCAAGACAGTTTGTCAGGCACACAATTGGACTGGTTCTATCAACTCGAGAGATCAGAGGTTCACAATTGGGAAGATTTGGCTGCTGCTTTTTACTGTAAATACCAATACAATGCTGATTTGGCGCCCACTCGTACTCAGCTACAAAGTATGGGGATGGCTTCCAATGAAGGATTTAAAGAGTATGCCCAGAAGTGGCGTGATCTGGCTGGAAGGGTGCAGCCACCATTGTCGGATAGAGAGCTAGTTGACATGTTTCTGGGGACCCTGTCTGGCCCTTTCTTCAATCATTTAATTGGGAGTTCCTCCATGGGATTTACTGAACTAATTTTGACCGGCAAAAGGGTCGAGGCCGGTATTAAAAGTGGAAAGATTCAGAAAGATGCCTTTGCGTCCATCGCTGTTAAGAAGGCCTTCCCAGCTAAGAAGGAAGCCTCTTCTGTTTATTCTCAGAAAAGTCAGGGAAGAACCAAGCACCGTCCAACTGTAGGGGCTGTGATGATTCAAAACTCTTCAAATGATCAACCTCGCGGTAATCAGTCAAGACTTAATCAACAACGGGTAGAAAGGCCACAACGGCAGTTCACCCGAATCAACTTGACGCCAGCTCAAGTACTCCCTCATTTGTTAAAACTGAATCTTACCAGTTTGAAGGAAGCGCCAAAGAACCCTAATACCTCCTCTCCATACTACCACTCCAATGCCAAGTGCGCCTACCACTCTGACAGTGTTGGGCATGATACTAATATTTGTTGGGCGCTTAAGAACAAAATCTAGGACTTGATTGACGCCAAGGAAGTAGAATTTGATGCTCCTGAGAAGCCTAGTGTGATTTCTGCTCCGATGCCCAAGCACGGTAATAATGTTCATGCTATTATGGAGGACCTTCATGTTACTGATGTTGTTGACCTGTTGACGCTGTTACTTGTGATTAAAGAGAATTTGCTGAGAGCCAGGATCTTTCCTGGTTGTGGAAAAGACTGCTATTTTTGTTTGAACATACGAGGTGATTTCCCAATGTTGAAGTCAGGTGTCCAACGCCTGATGGATACCAAAGAGATACTCTTCCAGAAGACCCCTGTTGATACCTTCACTCCTGTTACACCTGCTACTTTTTCTACTTCAACCAACGATATTGCAATCATAACCATTTCCGACAATCCTCCCAAGGCTTGCAAAAGGCCTGTCAGGATTACGCCCGACCTTAAGTTTGTACCTTTAAAAATCACCATGTCGGGACCTGTCCCGTATCAATCTAGCAAAACAATACCATGGAACTATGGGGGAGAAATCTTCTACCATGGTATCAAATAGATTGAGGCAGTCCAAGAGATTTCTGAAGAAGAAGACCTTGATATAGGGAACATTGTGGGTACAAGCAAGATAACCCGCAGCGGCCGGATCTTTTCTCCAGAGATTGCTCCCCCTCGAGCAGTTTTCGGACCCTCGAAAGCTTCTGCACCTGTTAAGTCATCTGTGCGAGACCCGATAATTGAAGAATTGGATGCTCCTGAATTAAGACCATCTGCTGATAATACCGATAAGGGTAAGGGGATACTGGAAGAGCCTGTCAGGACGAAGGCTCATGCTGTGGCGATCCCTGAAACCACTCAGAAAGAAATAGATGAAATCTTGAAAATAATCAGAAAGAGTGACTACGACGTCGTGGAACAGTTAGGGCAGACCCCTTCTAAAATTTCAATGTTGGCTCTTCTGCTCTGTTCTGAGGCCCATGCTAAGGCCCTGATCAAATTTTTGAAGGCGGCACATGTACCCCAAGAGACTTCGGCTGACCAATTTCAGGAGTGTTTGGCCAGTCTTACTGCTGTCAATGGCCTTGGCTTTTCCGATGCTGACTTGACTCCCAAAGGAAGTAAACACAACGACGCACTACATGTTTCAGTTGAATGCAGGGGAACCACCCTCGCCCATGTCTTAGTTGATACTGGTTCTTCCTTGAATGTGCTGCCGAAGAAAGCCTTAGACCGTTTGGACTGCGAAGGATTGACCCTCAAACCTAGTAACATCGTTGTTAGCGCCTTTGATGGGTCCAAAAGAATGGTTCATGGAGAGGTTGACATTCCTATCAAAGTAGGCACATAAGTTTTTAAATCCACCTTTTACGTGATGGACATCCGTCCGTCATATTCGTGTTTGTTAGGAAGACCGTGGATCCATTATGCCGGGGCAGTTACCTCCTCTTTGCACCAAATGCTGAAATATCCTGTTAAGGGTAAGATCATAACAGTGCACGACGAGGAATTATACATGATAAGTCATCTCAATTCCTTCCGCTATGTGGAGTTGTATGGCGAGTTCATCGAAACGCCTTTCCAACATTTTGAGGAAGTTTCTCCTGAGGTAGCAGTTGCGAAGACAATGGTTGAGGTGCCTATCGTTCCCAAGCATGTATCTAGGATGGCATCTCTCAAGGACGCATAGGCTGTAATTAAAGAGGGGAAGAGCACAGTGTGGGGGCAGTTGCCTGATTTTCCCCATAAGACGGACAAGTTTGGATTAGGGTTCACTGCTGCAGGACAAAAGACTATGCGTCGCTCCAAGGCTGGAGGACCACCCATCAAGATCTCTCACCATGGAATCAATGCTGTAGAAGATGAAGATGAAGAGAGCCACTTTGAAGATTGGATCTTTCCGACCGTCGAAGGGGGTTTAAGCAACTGGGAAGCAAAGGATTTTATTCCCATCACCTTTATCAACACGTAATTTTATCTTTGAACAATTTCTTATTTCAGTCTGTAATAACTAAAACAATTCATACGCTATTTTTACCTTATGCCTTGCCCGGGGCATATAGGTCCATTTGTAGGGGCTTGATTTTCTTCATTATCATATGCCATGTTTTAATGAATCATTGGACGCTTTCATCTACAAACTGTTGTGTTCATTTTCTTTCCTTTTGCATTTTTGTTTTGTTTAAGGATGGCTATCCCTTACACGCACCCACACTCACAAATGCAGGTACACATCCATTCTAGATTCCATGGGTGACTATTCTGTTTTAGCCTTCAATAACTCTGAATACTTGGTCAATCATGCTGAGTACGAAGTTGACGAAGACTGTGAAGTGCCGGGAGAGTTAGCCAGACTTTTACAACAAGAGGAGATGGCTATTCTTCCTCATGAAGAGTTTCTAGAAATCATCAACTTGGGAACAGAGGAGGATAGGAAAGAAGTAAAAGTGGGTGCCAACCTGGAACCAAGTGTCAAGGAGCGCTTAGTGCAGTTTTTGAATGAATATGTTGAAATCTTCGCCTGGTCTTATGAAGACATGCCGGGACTAGACACAGATATCATGGTCCACCGTCTCCCTACAAGAGAAGACTGTCCACCGATTAAGCAAAAGGTCCGCCGAATGAGGCCTGACATGTCCGAGAAGATCAAAGCTGAAGTAATGAAGAAATTCAACGCTGGCTTTCTGGCAGTTACTTCCTATCCACAATGGGTTGCTAACATTGTTCCCGTGCCTAAGAAGGACGGAAAAGTCAGAATGTGTGTGGACTATCGGGATTTAAACAGGGCTAGCCCTAAAGACGATTTTCCACTACCACACATGGACATCTTGGTTGACAACACAGCTCAACACAAGGTTTTTTCCTTCATGGAAGGATTCTCGGGATACAACCAGATCAAAATGGCCCCCGAGGACATGGAGAAAACTACTTTTGTCACGCAATGGGGTACCTTATGCTACAAAGTGATGCCATTCGGACTGAAGAATGCAGGGGCAACCTATCAACGCGCCATGGTAGCTTTGTTTCATGATATGATACATCATGAAATCGAAGTTTACGTAGACGACATGATAGCTCGATCATAGACAGAAGAAGAACACTTTGACCATTTACAAAAGCTGTTTGCCAGGTTGAAGGAGTATAAGCTCAGACTGAACCCAAGCAAGTTCACTTTTGGGGTTAGGTCTGGTAAACTTTTGGGATTTATTGTCAGCAACAAAGGCATTGAGGTTGATCCAACTAAAGTAAAGGCTATACAAGAAATGCCTGCCCCCCGTACTGAAAAGGAGGTTAGGGGATTCTTGGGACGCTTAAACTATATCGCAAGGTTCATCTCTCACTTGACATCTACCTATGTGCCAATTTTCAAACTGTTGAAGAAAGATAAGGTAGTTGAATGGAACAATGATTGTCAAGTTGCTTTTGATAAGATCAATGAGTATTTGCTGGAACCTCCTATCTTGATGCCACCCGTCGAAGGAAGGCCGTTAATCATGTATCTGACTTTTTTGGATAACTCAATGGGGTGCGTACTGGGCCAACATGACGTGTCTGGCCGAAAAGAGCATGCCATTTATTACCTTAGAAAAAAGTTTATCGACTATGAGACTCACTACTCACTGCTCGAGAAAACTTGCTGTGCTTTGGTATGGGCTGCTCGCCGGCTAAGACAGTATATGTTGACTCATACCACTTTGCTGATTTCTAAAATGGATCCGATCAAGTATATCTTCGAGAATCCTGCTTTATCTGGGAGAATCGCTAGATGGAAAATGATCCTGACTGAGTATGATATCCAGTATACTACCCAAAAAGATATAAAGGGAGTGTAGTAGCTGACCATCTAGCTCATCAAGCCATCGAAGATTACCAATCTATGAGATTCGACTTCCCTAACGAGGACATCATGACATTGGACAACATTGAAGGTAATGGACTGTATGACGGACCTGAACAAGGATCCCGATGGACCCTGTACTTTGATGGTGCTTCGAATGCACTTGGCAACGATATCGGTGTGGTACTCATTTCTCCGGAAGGCTGCCATACACCCTTCACTGCCCGACTTTGCTTCAGCTGTACCAACAACATGGCTGAATATGAAGCTTGCATCTTTGGTCTCAAGGCTGCTATAGACTTGGGAATCAAATCTTTGGTCGTATTTGGGGACTCGGCTTTGGTTATCAGTCAAGTCAAAGGAGAGTGGGACACTAAGAATCCTAATCTTATCCTATACAAGGAACATGTCTTGACGTTGTTACCTTATTTTGAGCAGATTACCTTCGAGCACTTCCCGCGAGAAGAAAAGCAGTTAGCCGATGCTCTGGCTACAATGTCTTCCATGTTTAAACTCAACTGGGATAACGAGGCTCCCCAAATTACCATCGAGCGAATGGACGAACCTGCACACTGTCATGAGATTATTACCGAAGAAGTAGTGGAACCACCTTGGTTTCATGAAATCAAAAGGTATCTCCAGACTAGAGAATACCCCGAGGGAGCTTCCATCAATGACAAAAAATTCTTAAGGAGATTTACTTCCAAGTTCTTCCTAAGTAATGGAGTCCTTTATAAGTGCAGCCATGATTGTGTTTTACTTCGTTGCGTGGACAAAGCTGAAGCAGAGATGATCATGACCGAGGTACATAGTGGCACGTTTGGCACCCACTTAAGCGGACATACGATGGCTAAGAAGATTCTAAGGGCAGGCTACTACTGGTCTACCATGGAAGCTGATTGTCATCAACATTCCCGTACCTGCCACAAATGCCAAGTCTATGCCGACAAGGTACATATTCCCCCTGTTCATCTCAACGTTCTGACAGCTCCTTGGCCATTCGCAATGTGGGGCATTGACATGATTGGAGAGATCAAGCCCACGACATCCAATGGACATCATTTCATCTTGGTGGCTATTGATTACTTCACCAAATGGGTCGAGGCAGCTTCCTATGCTTCAGTTACAAAGAATGTGGTTGCCCGCTTCATCAAGCAGAACCTCATATGCCGGTATGGTATCCCCGACAAGATCATCACAGACAATAGTACAAATTTGAACAATACCACGATCACCGCTCTATGCGAACAGTTCAAGATTTATCATCACAATTCATCTCCCTATCGTCTGAAGATGAACGGTGCTGTTGAAGCCGCGAACAAAAATATCAAGAAGATCAACCAAAAGATGACAGTCACCTACAAGGACTGGCACGAGATGTTACCGTTTGCTCTGCATGGATATCGTACCATGAAACGTACTTCAACAGGGGCAACCCCATTTTCTTTGGTGTATGGCATGGAAGCTGTTATACCTATGGAAGTTCAGATTCCTTCCTTGAGGATTATGAAAGATGTCGGTTTGAGTGAAGACGATTGGATTCAGACCCGGTTTGATCAACTTAACTTGATCGACGAGAAGCGACTTACTGCTGTTTGTCATGGTCAGACGTATCAAAAACGGATGATCAAGGCTTTCAACAAGAAAGTACGACGCCAAATATATCAAGTCGGAGATCTTGTAATAGAGCAAATCATCTTACCACAAGGTGATCCCAGGGGCAAGTGGACTCCTACTTATGAAGGACCATTTGTGATCAAGAGCATCTTTTCTGGTGGGGCAATGATTCTGACCACCATGGACGACAACGATTTACCACACCCTGCAAACGCAAACATAGTCAAAAGATACTACGCATAAAACGATCCGGCGAGTTGAAAACCCGAAAGGGCAACTTTGGAAAAAATGGGTATCCTGGTGAATCGAAAACCCGAAAGGGCGGTTCAGGCAAAAATTAGGGATAAATAAAAAATCTGTACACCCGACAAGTTGAAAACCTGAAAGGGCGACTTGGGCAAAAAAGGGGTTCCCGGTGGGTCGAAAACCCGAAAGGGAGGTCCAGGCAAAAGTTAGGGAATTAAAGCGTATGACTATGTCTCGTCGGATCACTTTAAGGACAATCTCTTCACCAACAAGCTCCAAGCTACTGATCAATCCAGTCATCGGCGAACGAAGCAGCGAATAGACAAGATACTCAGAGTTGTGAAGGCCATAACAGAATGGGAACCCTATGGAATTGTTACACATAGCCATCTTTCTTTTGTATAAATTTTTTCTCAATTTTATGACAACATTCTCTTACTAGGATGTCTGTCTCCTTTGTACAAAGATACTCACAAAAGTTAATACAAAGATACTTCAAAGTGCAGAAATTTGCTTGCCTTTCTTTTCTTTTTACACTCATGTTTTATTTGAAAACGTCCAATGTTTTGTTAAAATAGGCATATGCATTTGAATATAATCACTGCTTAAAAATAAAACAAAATTGAGTGAGGATAATTACTGATAGGTTGAAGGTGTAGGAAGATATCTTTGTGGCGTTCCAAAGGAAATCCCCTGCAATACTTTGTTCAGATCCTCAACAAAGCTAAAACCTCAGAATACATGTCCCCAGCGGAGTTAAGCTTCAAGATCCCCCAGCAGAGCCAGTACATTCTAAACTGGATTCCCCAGCTGAGTTAAAATTCAAAGTTCCCATCAGAATTCAAACTCCCGATCCCCAGTGGAGCCTGAAAACCCTGAAATACCTATCCCCAGCAGAACCAGAATATTCTAAACTTTCTTCCCCAGAGAAGAAAAGTTTTCAACTATCAACCCCCGGTGGGAATTGTTCAACTTCCCCAGTAGTTTGGCATACAACCCAAGGCTCTTGATTTCACCGGCCGAGTAAACATTCTCCCCACAGAGTTATCTCCCAGCAGATCGAAGATTCCCGATCCCATTTCTCCAAGCAAAAACCTCCCAGGTTTTAATTCCCCAGTAGAGATTTTCAGAGTTTTCCTTATCTACCAGGAAAGTCATGAAGGATCCTCATCCCCCGTAGAAGTTGTCAGAACCCTTGTAAATCCCCACAAGTCACTAAGGATTTTAAATCTCCAGCAGTGGTCCAAGAATTTCTCCTTCTCAGGCAATCAGAGATCTTTAATCCCCAAGCAGTCAGCAAGGATTTCTCATCTTCAATAAATCAAAGATTTTTGGAATCCCCAGCATCGGTCAAGGATTTACTTTCCCCGAAAACAGTCAAAGATTTCATTATCTCCAGTTATCAAGGATTTATTTTCCTCAGCAAGACAGCTACTTAGCTTACATGCATAACCATTACATTCATATATCATCAACATTGATAAAACACAGTTCATTGCATCATACATATCATGCAACATAACTTTGTGTTTTAGCTAACATTTTACCCTTTTTCAGGATAAGATTAAAAGGCTATCATTAATAATTATTCAGATACAGTATGGATACACCCCAGACACGGCGGTCATTCTACTACTCATTCAGACTTCAGCAATCCGATAAAGATTAGATACGCTCCAGACACGGCAGCCATTCTATCTCTCATTCAGGTTCAACTACAAGTTCAGATACGCTCCAAACACGGATGCCATTTTGGCCCTTTACACCAGCAATTTGATCCTCTCCAGTGCAGTCGCCACAGAAGTCATTTTTTCACTTATACAAATCTCAACTTCAGATATAGTCCAGATACGCTCCAGACACGGTTTCCATTCTGTCACTCATTCGGAATTTATCC
This sequence comes from Vicia faba, assembly GCA_948472305.1. Lineage (NCBI taxonomy): Eukaryota > Viridiplantae > Streptophyta > Magnoliopsida > Fabales > Fabaceae > Vicia > Vicia faba. The sequence continues at coordinate 929,256,436 of OX451739.1, forward strand.
CTAGCCCAGAGATGCTCCATACACAGATGTTTCTCTATCGCCTATACAGAATTCAGATACAATACAGATACACTCCAGACACGACAATCATTCTGATATTCATTCAAAGAATCAAATACAGTTACAGCTCGGATACGCTCCAAACACGGACGCCATTCTTTTGCTCATACAGACTCAGTCTCCAGATACAGTTCAAATGCATTCCAGACACGGATACCATTTTGATGCTCATTCTTCTGACCTACAACATCACAATTCAACAAACATTCATGGATGGCATCTTTAAGCCCATCTCTAGCAAGATTCTACCATCTCTAAATGGCATCTTTAAGCCCATTCCCTCAACCATATTTTGACGAGTGCAAATTTACGGGCACTCTAGTGTCCAATCCTCTTTTACCTTCGAGTCACAAAACGCAAACTTGCCAATCTAACTCTTCAGGTTCAAGAAGATTGAACAGGGGAAACTGTTGTACCCCAAAATTTTCCCTCAGATTTCATCAACATTTTTTCATCACAAGACTCTTGGAACTCAAGATCAAGCTAGAGTTTGCTCTGCTCAAGACACCTCCTTGCACTGTTGACCTAAATTAGGGTTTGAGTTTGCATAGGGATGTTTTGACCTACAATGACCAAAATTACTTTCATATTTCATGTTGGACTCACAAGTTTGTCCATACTAAGTTTTAAGCCTTGATTCAATTTTTTGCCCAGTCAATTGGACAGTTGACCTATAAATCAGCTGTATTGGGGAAAAAGTCAACTGTGGCAATTGACAGTCAAACTTCATGGATTTTGACCCACATCAACATTATGAACTCATATGAACCATTTGATCAAGTTTGGATCATAATTCCACAAGAAATTTGATCAGATCACCAAAAGGGCAAAATGGTCATTTTTAGGGTTTTGACTGCACAAGGGCAATTTTTTACTGTTGGACCTAGCCAATGGCAAATCTAGCTCAACCATGGACACAAGGACTCAATGACATTGTCTTGACCTATTCAACAAGTTCAAAAGATCTCAAACGCAGAGGATTGACAGATGAATTTTTCAGTCAACTGATCAAAATTTGATTGTACACTGAAAAGTCAAACTTTGACTTTTTGGTTAAAATCAAGTGCCAAGGGTCATTTTTCATCAAGACATGTCAAATTATGAAACTTGTTCATCAAGAAACCCAAAAATGCAAATTAGGGTTTAAAATGGAAAAATTTCATAACTTTGAATTTTTATAAGTTATAAAATTTTCTTATTTTTTCCTAACTTTGTCCCATTTTTTCACCAAGATGAAAATGGATTCAAACAAAACTTGCAACATGAAAGTTGTAGTACATCAAAAAGTATACAACTTTGAATCACAAAGTTTTCTCAAAAGAGGCTTGTATCTCAAGTTATGTTTTTTGGAACAAGGGTACCTAAAACTTTTAACTTAGAGAAATTTTGCCCTAGTTTAGGAAGGATTTTGACCCATCTTCTTGGCCATTTTTCACATAGTTACACTGGTAGTTTCAAGTTGAATTTCAAATATGGATTATAGTAAATGTTGCAAGCTTTCCAAATTGTCCAAGAACTCCTCAAACACCTTTGTGGTTAGGGAGAATCGAATGCTTAAAGTTGGCAAAAACTCACTTTGATCCATGGCCAATACATGTTCATTCCAAGTTGAAAATCTGACCAAGATAGCTTTGTACACAATTACAGGCCTCAAAACCAGTTTGTACTCCATAATTTAATGCAAACCCATTGAGCTAATGCATTGTCTTGGTCATTAAGGTATTGTACACAAGTTTAATCCCTAAATGGTAAAAGGCATAGTTCCATTTTTGCAAAAGACATGCTTTATGTCAAACCATGACCTTTGAAGCATGTGGCCATATATCTGAAGCAAGATCAAATCCACAAATTGCAAGTATCAAGGAGATGGTATGTAACATACAAGATAGAGGGTACATGCCTGCATTGAACAGTTACACTTTCTTGCTTCACAATGAAGAAATTTGTCCAAATCTTGCCAACTTGAAAACCAGTCCATGATAGCTTAAACAAAGATTGCAAATAGATTTCAGACAACCCTTTGAGCCATAAACACGAGCTCTTCACCACTCAAACCTCCTTGTACATAAAATCCACATTTTTCTGCAAAACAGGGCAAGCCCTGCAGAATCACCTCCATCTCCACTTTCCCTCGTGCGTTTTGCCTCAAACTTGTTCCAATACCTTCCATTCAACTCACCTAAACTATTCCAGACCTCCATTGCCAACTGTAACTCCATTAACACACATTGCCAGTTTTGTTTGGAAGCTTTGCAGGTTGAGTTCTGTAGCACGATTCAGGCTACTTCAAAACAAACCAAGCATTGGGAAAGCTTCAGTGGACATCAGGCAAGCTCAAAAGAACCTCAAGCACCATTGAAAGTTGCTACATTGTCCAACTCGAAGTCAACTGAAACAGGTATTTCATGAACTTCTATCTCTCTATTTAGGAATAGTTAGACTTAGGTTTGTGAATGAAAGATGTTGTATTCATAGCCCTGAAACCATACATGTGCTTAGTTTTCATTTATATTAATCGTGTTAGGAGAATTTCATCCATGAACTTTCTGAAAAAACTAGGTTAAGAATTAGGGCCAGAGAAATTCTCTCTGGTCTATGAGAGTTAGCTTAAGTTTTTTATATGGTTAGATTCGTTGTTTGATGCTCTATAAGTTTCATGTTATGAGTTTTGTCAAAAAAGCACAGAATTAGGAGATAGCATTTGGTACACGGCACGCGCGCGTTTCTGTCTAGAGGAAGAAGATGAAGTTGGTTTTGGGCTGGGCCTGTACAGGCTTACTTTTGGCACCCCCTCTTTTCTTTTTACACCTCCCTGGCCCATTTCTTGTATATTTATCATTTTTGCATTTTTATTTCATTTCTGATTTTGATATTTTATTTTCTAATATAAAAAATACTTAAAAAATATTTTCATAAATTTTTGTATTTATTTGGTATTTATTATAATTATTTCTAGTATTAATACATTAAATACTTTATATTCATTTTGTTTAAATTTAAAAACAATGTAAAAAACACTTTTATTTTTATTTATTATTTTTATATACATTTGAAAATATTTTCTTGAAATATATATATTTTTGTAAATAATTTATTTTATTTTTATACACACTTAATATATTTAATATGTATACACATATATACTATATTTTATTAAATAATTAGAACAAAAATACAAAAATAATACATTTTTATTTTTATTAATATTTTATACTAAAAATACCAATTTTTAATATACTTTTATTTTTACACAAATTGATGTATTATTGTATAGAAATAATAAATAATACTATTTATTTGAGAAATTAGGGTTTTTGCCCTAAAAAACAAAAATAATTGAAATTGACTTTTTTTATTTATTTACATTTCACATTAAAAATATTTTTTGCATACATAAAAACTTTTTTTTTGCATGATACATTTTATTTAAGGTTTATTTATTGTATTTATTTAAATATTGTACATTTAAATATTATGCTTTGCACATTCAATTTGGTTGTAATAATTTAGAATTTAATTTCTTGTCTAAATAATCCCCAATTCAAATTTGTACCCCCTCCCTATATCATGTTGTAATAGTGTAGAATTTAAATTCTCGCACCTTTAAATGCTTTCAATTATGCCATGATTAGACTTAGGGTTTGTATGCAAAAATTAAAATCAACAAATAGTTTGATTAATCAAAGACAAATGCATGAAAAACAAACACAATACACACTTGCACCCCTAGGGTTACAATCCACTTGTTGCCTTCAAAAATGGGCCATGGTTGCATGTCAAGTACTTTGGCAAAACAAAAACAAAACAAAAGATCATAGTCCCTCGATGACGCTATCTGAATTGCCTAAATAAAATGATCAAGTCCCTCAAGAAAATTGCCAAAAATACTTGACACTATTGCTATCATGGTCTATACGATGACCCGCGCCTGTCCCGTTTAACATCCTAACATAAGGTTGTTCACCAAGTACAATGGTGAAACAACACTGTTAAAAGGGTTAAAAACATAAGAAAGATCTTTGAGTAAAATAGGGTAGACAACTCTTAGTTACTTGATCAAAACTTGCAAAAAACATCCTTGCTATCTTCAAAACACACTTCACAACACAAATTTCAAAACCCTACTTTCAAACAATGAAAACTTTTCAAAAGACAAAAACACCTTTGTATACATTCAAACAAGAATCACTACAAAGGTTTCCACAATGATGGCCTCTTTTCAAAACATCTTTCGAAACCACACACAAAGCACCATTTCAAACAATTGAAAAGCAAAACAAGTGATCTAAGCAAGTAACTAAGAGCCTATGGATAACCATGGATAGAAAGGGTGCTAATACCTTCCCTTTCTATAATCTACTCCCCGAACCCAAGAAAACATCTCAAAGGTCTTTCCTGTGCTTTTTGACCTTTCCTTTGGATAAAATAAAAAGTCGGTGGCGACTCTTGCTAAACCGAAACATTTGCGAACACAAACGCAAAATCCCAAGTCAGTTCTCCCACCGTATCACAGAACTGGCGACTCTGCTGGGGACTTAAATTTAAAAGTAGAGTAACCTTAGGGCCTAGATCACCCTTTGCATGATTATATTGTTTGCCTTGCTTGATTTATATTTGGTTCTTTTGTTTGGGCTTGAATTCCTCCACCCAGATTTGGGGAACATTCATAGGTAAATAGCAATACGTTGTGGAAACTGTGCGGGGTATATCGACATGGTTGAAGCAATAACTATATTAGTGCAACATATTTGTGAGTACCGGTAGCCTTTGAGTCAATCAAAGAGAATACGGGGCCGCCGAGTGATGTCATAAAGCACTAATAAACTCTTAGAACCTTACTTGACCATCTTGGCCTTTTATTAGGGGTAGTGAGATGACCGGCTTTGGTGCAGTCCGAAGTTGGTAGATACTCGATACTACACTCATTGAGGGTTGTTTTCTTAGAATATTTTGGTCGCTAGTTAAGTGGCTAAACCAAAACATTGAACATAGAAGACAATCCAATGATATTGAGCTCCTTAGAACCCGGTTACTATTTATAGGACAGGTTGAGCCAACTAACTTCAAGAGGGTACTTACCTATGAAACCTCATGCAAGCCTGAAACTAGGAACTTGTGTGACTTGTTTGTACATGTGCTTGTGCATACATCATGAACATCATAAATCATCATATGCATCCACTAACCATTTCAAGGGTTTGGATCTTCATCTTTGTTCTTGTATTGTAGGTCATGGAATCTCTTCGCAGAAAAACAATTCAAGTTAACCTTGTGAGAATCCTTCCTCAACTCAAGGAGCTCACTTCCAGGATTCCAGAGAATTCTCTCTTCAGTGAAAGACATGGTAGACTTCTCAACTTGGTCAACTCCAACATTGAAGAAGACATGGTGAAAGTTCTCTTCCAGTTCTTTGACCCCCTACACCACTGTTTCACATTCCCTGATTACCAACTAGTACCCACTTTGGAGGAATTTTCTCAACTCTTAAGAATTCCTATTCTTCATCAACTACCCTACAACGGTACGGAAAAAGAACCAAAGCCTTAAGATGTTGCTCAAGCATTACACTTGCAACCATCTGACATCAAGGGACATTGGGAAACCAGAAGTGGTGTCAAGGGCTTCTTGGAAAAGTTTCTGTTGAGAAGGCACAAGACTGCTGGAATTCTCTTGATCTACAAGCCTTTGAAGAAATTGTGGCACTCCTTATCTATGGGTTGGTCTTGTTCCCAAACCCTGATCAACTTATAGATGTGAATGTTGTCAAGATTTTCCTATCCAGGAATCCTATACCTACATTGCTTGGGGACATCCTACACTCATTTTACACACGAACAATGAGGAAAAGAGGTGTTCTCATGTGTTTTACTCCTCTCCTAGCAAGGTGGTTTATTTCTCACCTTCCACAATTAGTTTTGAAGAATGAGCAGGGTTTAAGGTGGTCCCAACGATTGATGACCCTCACACATTCTGATGTATATTGGTGTTCTCGGTCCAGAGAAAATGTCATCATCATTGATTGTTATGGGGAATTCCCTAATGTCCCACTACTTGGCATTAGGGGAGGCATTGCCTACAACCCCTGTTTAGCTCTAAGACAGTTTGGATATGCTCAGATGGATGGCCCTCATGACTTGCTGATTCTTGACTTAGTTTTTGACTTCGACAGCGATGCGCAAGGACTTCGACAAAGGTTCATCAGAGCTTGGAGGATGCCCAACAAAGTGGATAGTAAGACGCTGGGGCACAAAAATTCCATCCCCCTTGAGCCTTATCTCAAGTGGGTACGAACCCGCGCCCAGAATCTTATGATGCCATATCCTCACATTCTCCCCTTGATCAAAGAGCCTGTTATGGAAGGAGAGGTTCCATACACCCTCCTACATCCTGACATGCCAACATCATGGGAAGAAATGCAAAAAAGTTGGATCCAACTCAAGGAAGAACGAAATACTTTTGAAGCCAGCTTCTATGCCAGTGAGAAGAAGGTTTTGGAACTTACCCGCCGACTTCATGAGGAGGAAACCCTCAACACTTACATCGCACCAAAGAGGATGCACAATGTCTTTTTACATTAAGAATTTTGTAATATTTTGCCCACGGGGCACTTATGTACTAATAATTTCTTCTTATAATGACGTGTGTTCTTTTTGTTTGCAACAAATTTGAATTTATGAATCCTTGAATGCATTACATGAATAACACATCATTCATCATATGCATAAACAGGTCTTCACACTAGGTTTCCTTATCTTTCTGCTGTTTATTTCAGCAAGATGGATTTAGAGTAGACGGTTAGGGATCTGCAAGCACAGAATTCTCAATTCCAGCAACTCCTCATGACTTTAGCAAGGGGTCAAGAGGACCTCAAAGCACTGTTGGAGAAAAATAAGGAGAAAAAGAAGAAGAGTCCTGGAGTAGCCACTTTTGGAAGAAGGTTTGAAAGCAATGCTAGAAAAGTTCTCGAGTTCCCCTCAACGTCTGATGAAGGGGTTGGTAAAGGAAAAGGAGTCGCGGTACCTTCTGAATCTGAAGTTGAATAGGAGGAAGAGGAAGAGGACGAAGACTACTCCGAACAATAATATCCCCCGGCGGATGATAAATATAAGAATCTTGAAGATAGGTTGGCAACCATGGAGCTGCAAAGGGTACCTGGTTTAGATTTTGAAGAACTAGGGTTGGTTGTTGGGATCGTTATCCCTCCCAAGTTCAAAGTACCGACATTTGCTAAGTATGACGATCTGTCCTGCCCAAAGATGCATCTGAGATCATATGTCAGAAAGATCCAACCCCACTAATCTGATAAAGACCTTTGGGTACACTTTTTTCAAGACAGTTTGTCAGGCACACAATTGGACTGGTTCTATCAACTCGAGAGATCAGAGGTTCACAATTGGGAAGATTTGGCTGCTGCTTTTTACTGTAAATACCAATACAATGCTGATTTGGCGCCCACTCGTACTCAGCTACAAAGTATGGGGATGGCTTCCAATGAAGGATTTAAAGAGTATGCCCAGAAGTGGCGTGATCTGGCTGGAAGGGTGCAGCCACCATTGTCGGATAGAGAGCTAGTTGACATGTTTCTGGGGACCCTGTCTGGCCCTTTCTTCAATCATTTAATTGGGAGTTCCTCCATGGGATTTACTGAACTAATTTTGACCGGCGAAAGGGTCGAGGCCGGTATTAAAAGTGGAAAGATTCAGAAAGATGCCTTTGCGTCCATCGCTGTTAAGAAGGCCTTCCCAGCTAAGAAGGAAGCCTATTCTGTTTATTCTCAGAAAAGTCAGGGAAGAACCAAGCACCGTCCAACTGTAGGGGCTGTGATGATTCAAAACTCTTCAAATGATCAACCTCGCGGTAATCAGTCAAGACTTAATCAACAACGGGTAGAAAGGCCACAACGACAGTTCACCCGAATCAACTTGACGCCAGCTCAAGTACTCCCTCATTTGTTAAAACTGAATCTTACCAGTTTGAAGGAAGCGCCAAAGAACCCTAATACCTCCTCTCCATACTACCACTCCAATGCCAAGTGCGCCTACCACTCTGACAGTGTTGGGCATGATACTAATATTTGTTGGGCGCTTAAGAACAAAATCTAGGACTTGATTGACGCCAAGGAAGTAGAATTTGATGCTCCTGAGAAGCCTAGTGTGATTTCTGCTCTGATGCCCAAGCACGGTAATAATGTTCATGCTATTATGGAGGACCTTCATGTTACTGATGTTGTTGACCTGTTGACGCCGTTACTTGTGATTAAAGAGAATTTGCTGAGAGCCAGGATCTTTCCTGGTTGTGGAAAAGACTGCTATTTTTGTTTGAACATACGAGGTGATTGCCCAATGTTGAAGTCAGGTGTCCAACGCCTGATGGATACCAAAGAGATACTCTTCCAGAAGACCCCTGTTGATACCTTCACTCCTGTTACACCTGCTACTTTTTCTACTTCAACCAACAATATTGCAATCATAACCATTTCCGACAATCCTCCCAAGGCTTGCAAAAGGCCTGTCAGGATTACGCCCGACCTTAAGTTTGTACCTTTAAAAATCACCATGCCGGGACCTGTCCCGTATCAATCTAGCAAAACAATACCATGGAACTATGGGGGGAGAAATCTTCTACCATGGTATCAAATAGATTGAGGCAGTCCAAGAGATTTCTGAAGAAGAAGACCTTGATATAGGGAACATTGTGGGTACAAGCAAGATAACCCGCAGCGGCCGGATCTTTTCTCCAGAGATTGCTCCCCCTCGAGCAGTTTTTGGACCCTCGAAAGCTTCTGCACCTGTAAAGTCATCTGTGCGAGACCCGATAATTGAAGAATTGGATGCTCCTGAATTAAGACCATCTGCTGATAATACCGATAAGGGTAAGGGGATACTAGAAGAGCCTGTCAGGACGAAGGCTCATGCTGTGGTGATCCCTGAAACCACTCAGAAAGAAATGGATGAAATCTTGAAAATAATCAGAAAGAGTGACTACGACGTCGTGGAACAGTTAGGGCAGACCCCTTCTAAAATTTCAATGTTGGCTCTTCTGCTCTGTTCTGAGGCCCATGCTAAGGCCCTGATCAAATTTTTGAAGGCGGCACATGTACCCCAAGAGACTTCGGCTGACCAATTTCAGGAGTGTTTGGCCAGTCTTACTGCTGACAATGGCCTTGGCTTTTCCGATGCTGACTTGACTCCCAAAGGAAGTAAACACAATGACGCGCTACATGTTTCAGTTGAATGCAGGGGAACCACCCTCGCCCATGTCTTAGTTGATATTGGTTCTTCCTTGAATGTGCTGCCGAAGAAAGCCTTAGACCGTTTGGACTGCGAAGGATTGACCCTCAAACCTAGTAACATCGTTGTTAGCGCCTTTGATGGGTCCAAAAGAATGGTTCATGGAGAGGTTGACATTCCTATCAAAGTAGGCACATAAGTTTTTAAATCCACCTTTTACGTGATGGACATCCGTCCGTCATATTCGTGTTTGTTAGGAAGACCGTGGATCCATTATGCCGGGGCAGTTACCTCCTCTTTGCACCAAATGCTGAAATATCCTGTTAAGGGTAAGATCATAACAGTGCACGACGAGGAATTGTACATGATAAGTCATCTCAATTCCTTCCGCTATGTGGAGTTGTATGGCGAGTTCATCGAAACGCCTTTCCAACATTTTGAGGAAGTTTCTCCTGAGGTAGCAGTTGCGAAGACAATGGTTGAGGTGCCTATCGTTCCCAAGCATGTATCTAGGATGGCATCTCTCAAGGACGCATAGGCTGTAATTAAAGAGGGGAAGAGCATAGTGTGGGGGCAGTTGCCTGATTTTCCCCATAAGACGGACAAGTTTGGATTAGGGTTCACTGCTGCAGGACAAAAGACTATGCGTCGCTCCAAGGCTGGAGGACCACCCATCAAGATCTCTCACCATGGAATCAATGCTGTAGAAGATGAAGATGAAGAGAGCCACTTTGAAGATTGGATCTTTCCGACCGTCGAAGGGGGGTTTAAGCAACTGGGAAGCAAAGGATTTTATTCCCATCACCTTTATCAACACGTAATTTTATCTTTGAACAATTTCTTATTCCAGTCTGTAATAACTAAAACAATTCATACGCTATTTTTACCTTATGCTTTGCCCGGGGCATATAGGTCCATTTGTAGGGGCTTGATTTTCTTCATTATCATATGCCATGTTTTAATGAATCATTGGACGCTTTCATCTACAAACTGTTGTGTTCATTTTCTTTCCTTTTGCATTTTTGTTTTGTTTAAGGATGGCTATCCCTTACACGCACCCACACTCACAAATGCAGGTACACATCCATTCTAGATTCCATGGGTGACTATTCTGTTTTAGCCTTCAATAACTCTGAAGACTTGGTCAATCATGCTGAGTACGAAGTTGACGAAGACTGTGAAGTGCCGGGAGAGTTAGCCAGACTTTTACAACAAGAGGAGATGGCTATTCTTCCTCATGAAGAGTTTCTAGAAATCATCAACTTGGGAACAGAGGAGGACAGGAAAGAAGTAAAAGTGGGTGCCAACCTGAAACCAAGTGTCAAGGAGCGCTTAGTGCAGTTTTTGAATGAATATGTTGAAATCTTCGCCTGGTCTTATGAAGACATGCCGGGACTAGACACATATATCATGGTCCACCGTCTCCCTACAAGAGAAGACTGTCCACCGATTAAGCAAAAGGTCCGCCGAATGAGGCCTGACATGTCCGAGAAGATTAAAGCTGAAGTAATGAAGAAATTCAACGCTGGCTTTCTGGCAGTTACTTCCTATCCACAATGGGTTGCTAACATTGTTCCCGTGCCTAAGAAGGACGGAAAAGTCAGAATGTGTGTGGACTATCGGGATTTAAACAGGGCTAGCCCTAAAGACGATTTTCCACTACCACACATGGACATCTTGGTTGACAACACAGCTCAACACAAGGTTTTTTCCTTCATGGAAGGATTCTCGGGATACAACCAGATCAAAATGGCCCCTGAGGACATGGAGAAAACTACTTTTGTCACGCAATGGGGTACCTTATGCTACAAAGTGATGCCATTCGGACTGAAGAATGCATGGGCAACCTATCAACGCGCCATGGTAGCTTTGTTTCATGATATGATACATCATGAAATCGAAGTTTACGTAGACGACATGATAGCTCGATCATAGACAGAAGAAGAACACTTTGACCATTTACAAAAGCTGTTTGCCAGGTTGAAGGAGTATAAGCTCAGACTGAACCCAATCAAGTTCACTTTTGGGGTTAGGTCTGGTAAACTTTTGGGATTTATTGTCAGCAACAAAGGCATTGAGGTTGATCCAACTAAAGTAAAGGCTATACAAGAAATGCCTACCCCCCGTACTGAAAAGGAGGTTAAGGGATTCTTGGGACGCTTAAACTATATCGCAAGGTTCATCTCTCACTTGACATCTACCTATGTGCCAATTTTCAAACTGTTGAAGAAAGACAAGGTAGTTGAATGGAACAATGATTGTCAAGTTGCTTTTGATAAGATCAATGAGTATTTGCTGGAACCTCCTATCTTGATGCCACCTGTCGAAGGAAGGCCGTTAATCATGTATCTGACTTTTTTGGATAACTCAATGGGGTGCGTACTGGGCCAACATGACGAGTTTGGCCGAAAAGAGCATGCCATTTATTACCTTAGAAAAAAGTTTACCGACTATGAGACTCGCTACTCACTGCTCGAGAAAACTTGCTGCGCTTTGGTATGGGCTGCTCGCCGGCTAAGACAGTATATGTTGACTCATACCACTTTGCTGATTTCTAAAATGGATCCGATCAAGTATATCTTCGAGAATCCTGCTTTATCTGGGAGAATCGCTAGATGGAAAATGATCCTGACTGAGTATGATATCCAGTATACTACCCAAAAAGATATAAAAGGGAGTGTAGTAGCTGACCATCTAGCTCATCAAGCCATCGAAGATTACCAATCTATGAGATTCGACTTCCCTAACGAGGACATCATGACATTGGACAACATTGAAGGTAACAGACTGTATGACGGACCTGAACAAGGATCCCGATGGACCCTGTACTTTGATGGTGCTTCGAATGCACTTGGCAACGATATCGGTGTGGTACTCATTTCTCCGGAAGGCTGCCATACACCCTTCACTGCCCGACTTTGCTTCAGCTGTACCAACAACATGGCTGAATATGAAGCTTGCATCTTTGGTCTCAAGGCTGCTATAGACTTGGGAATCAAATCTTTGGTCGTATTTGGGGACTCGGCTTTGGTTATCAGTCAAGTCAAAGGAGAGTGGGACACCAAGAATCCTAATCTTATCCTATACAAGGAACATGTCTTGACGTTGTTACCTCATTTCGAGCAGATTACCTTCGAGCACTTCCCGCGAGAAGAAAATCAGTTAGCCGATGCTCTGGCTACAATGTCTTCCATGTTTAAACTCAACTGGGATAACGAGGCTCCCCAAATTACCATCGAGCGAATGGACGAACCTGCACACTGTCATGAGATTATTACCGAAGAAGTAGTGGAACCACCTTGGTTTCATGAAATCAAAAGGTATCTCCAGACTAGAGAATACCCCGAGGGAGCTTCCATCAATGACAAAAAATTCTTAAGGAGATTTACTGCCAAGTTCTTCCTAAGTAATGGAGTCCTTTATAAGTGCAGCCATGATTGTGTTTTACTTTGTTGCATGGACAAAGCTGAAGCAGAGATGATCATGACCGAGGTACATAGTGGCACGTTTGGCACCCACTTAAGCGGACATACGATGTTTAAGAAGATTCTAAGGGCAGGCTACTACTGGTCTACCATGGAAGCTGATTGTCATCAACATTCCCGTACCTGCCACAAATGCCAAGTCTATGCCGACAAGGTACATATTCCCCCTGTTCATCTCAACGTTCTGACAGCTCCTTAGCCATTCGCAATGTGGGGCATTGACATGATTGGAGAGATCAAGCCCACGACATCCAATGGACATCGTTTCATCTTGGTGGCTATTGATTACTTCACCAAATGGGTCGAGGCAGCTTCCTATGCTTCAGTTACAAAGAATGTGGTTGCCCGCTTCATCAAGCAGAACCTCATATGCCGGTATGGTATCCCCGACAAGATCATCACAGACAACAGTACAAATTTGAACAATACCACGATCACCGCTCTATGCGAACAGTTCAAGATTTATCATCACAATTCATCTCCCTATCGTCCGAAGATGAACGGTGCTGTTGAAGCCGCGAACAAAAATATCAAGAAGATCAACCAAAAGATGACAGTCACCTACAAGGACTGGCACGAGATGTTACCGTTTGCTCTGCATGGATATCGTACCATGACACGTACTTCAACAGGGGCAACCCCATTTTCTTTGGTGTATGGCATGGAAGCTGTTCTACCTATGGAAGTTCAGATTCCTTCCTTGAGGATTATGAAAGATGTCGGTTTGAGTGAAGACGGTTGGATTCAGACCCGGTTTGATCAACTTAACTTGATCGACGAGAAGCGACTTACTACTGTTTGTCATGGTCAGACGTATCAAAAACGGATGATCAAGGCTTTCAACAAGAAAGTACGACGCCAAATATATCAAGTCGGAGATCTTGTAATCAAGCAAATCATCTTACCACAAGGTGATCCCAGGGGCAAGTGGACTCCTACTTATGAAGGACCATTTGTGATCAAGAGCATCTTTTCTGGTGGGGCAATGATTCTGACCACCATGGACGACAACGATTTACCACACCCTGCAAACGCAAACATAGTCAAAAGATACTACGCATAAAACGACCCGGCGAGTTGAAAACCCGAAAGGGCAACTTGGGAAAAAATGGGTATCCCGGTGAATCGAAAACCCGAAAGGGCGGTTCAGGAAAAAATTAGGGATAAATAAAAAATCTGTACACCCGACAAGTTGAAAACCCGAAAGGGCGACTTGGGCAAAAAAGGGGTTCCCGGTGGGTCGAAAACCCGAAAGGGAGGTCCAGGCAAAAGTTAGGGAATTAAAGCGTATGACTATGTCTCGTCGGATCACTTTAAGGACAATCTCTTCACCAACAAGCTCCAAGCTATTAATCAATCCAGTCATCGGCGAACGAAGCAGCGAATGGACAAGATACTCAGAGTTGTGAAGGCCATAACAGAATGGGAACCCCATGGAATTGTTACACATAGCCATCTTTCTTTTGTATAAATTTTTTTTCAATTTTATGACAACATTCTCTTACTAGGATGTCTGTCTCCTTTGTACAAAGATACTCACAAAAGTTAATACAAAGATACTTCAAAGTGCAGAAATTTGCTTGCCTTTCTTTTCTTTTTACACTCATGTTTTATTTGAAAACGTCCAATGTTTTGTTAAAATAGGCATATGCATTTGAATATAATCACTGCTTAAAAATAAAACAAAATTGAGTGAGGATAATTACTGATAGGTTGAAGGTGTAGGAAGATATCTTTGTGGCGTTCCAAAGGAAATCCCCTGCAATACTTTGTTCAGATCCTCAACAAAGCTAAAACCTCAGAATACATGTCCCCAGTGGAGTTAAGCTTCAAGATCCCCCAGCAGAGCCAGTACATTCTAAACTGGATTCCCCAACTGAGTTAAAATTCAAAGTTCCCATCAGAATTCAAACTCCCGATCCCCAGTGGAGCCTGAAAACCCTGAAATACCTATCCCCAGCAGAACCAGAATATTCTAAACTTTCTTCCCCAGAGAAGAAAAGTTTTCAACTATCAACCCCCGGTGGGAATTGTTCAACTTCCCCAGTAGTTTGGCATACAACCCAAGGCTCTTGATTTCACTGGCCGAGTAAACATTCTCCCCACAGAGTTATCTCCCAGCAGATCGAAGATTCCCGATCCCATTTCTCCAAGCAGAAACCTCCCATGTTTTAATTCCCCAGTAGAGATTTTCAGAGTTTTCCTTATCTACCAGGAAAGTCATGAAGGATCCTCATCCCCCGTAGAAGTTGTCAGAACCCTTGTAAATCCCCACAAGTCACTAAGGATTTTCAATCTCCAGCATTGGTCCAAGAATTTCTCCTTCTCAGGCAATCAGAGATCTTTAATCCCCAAGTAGTCAGCAAGGATTTCTCATCTTCAATAAATCAAAGATTTTTGGAATCCCCAGCATCGGTCAAGGATTTACTTTCCCCGACAACAGTCAAAGATTTCATTATCTCCAGTTATCAAGGATTTATTTTCCTCAGCAAGACAGCTACTTAGCTTACATGCATAACCATTACATTCATATATCATCAACATTGATAAAACACAGTTCATTGCATCATACATATCATGCAACATAACTTTGTGTTTTAGCTAACATTTTACCCTTTTTCAGGATAAGATTAAAAGGCTATCATTAACAATTATTCAGATACAGTATGGATACACCCCAGACACGGCGGCCATTCTACTACTCATTCAGACTTCAGCAATCCGATAAAGATTAGATACGCTCTAGACACGGCAGCCATTCTATCTCTCATTCAGGTTCAACTACAAGTTCAGATACGCTCCAAACACGGATGCCATTTTGGCCCTTTACACCAGCAGTTTGATCCTCTCCAGTGCAGTCGCCACAGAAGTCATTTTTTCACTTATACAGATCTCAACTTCAGATATAGTCCAGATACGCTCTAGACACGGTTTCCATTGTATCACTCATTCGGAATTTATCCCCAGCCCAGAGATGCTCCATACACAGATGTTTCTCTATCGCCTATACAGAATTCAGATACAATACAGATACACTCCAGACACGACAATCATTCTGATATTCATTCAAAGAATCAAATACAGTTACAGCTCGGATACGCTCCAGACACGGACGCCATTCTTTTGCTCATACAGACTCAGTCTCCAGATACAGTTCAAATGCATTCCAGACACAAATACCATTTTGATGCTCATTCTTCTGACCTACAACATCACAATTCAACAAACATTCATGGATGGCATCTTTAAGCCCATCTCTAGCAAGATTCTACCATCTCTAAATGGCATCTTTAAGCCCATTCCCTCAACCATATTTTGACGAGTGCAAATTTACGGGCACTCTAGTGTCCAATCCTCTTTTACCTTCGAGTCACAAAACGCAAACTTGCCAATCTAACTCTTCAGGTTCAAGAAGATTGAACAGGGGAAACTGTTGTACCCCAAAATTTTCCCTCTGATTTCATCAACATTTTTTCATCACAAGACTCTTGGAACTCAAGATCAAGCTAGAGTTTGCTCTGCTCAAGACACCTCCTTGCACTGTTGACCTAAATTAGGGTTTGAGTTTGCACAGGTATGTTTTGACCTACAATGACCAAAATGACTTTCATATTTCATGTTGGACTCACAAGTTTGTCCATACCAAGTTTTAAGCCTTGATTCAAATTTTTGCCCAGTCAATTGGACAGTTGACCTAGAAATCAGCTGTATTGGGGAAAAAGTTAACTGTGGCCAATTGACAGTCAAACTTCATGGATTTTGACCCACATCAACACTATGAACTCATATGAACCATTTGATCAAGTTTGGATCACAATTCCACAAGAAATTTGATCAGATCACCAAAAGGGCAAAATGGTCATTTTTAGGGTTTTGACTGCACAAGGGCAATTTTTGACTGTTGGACCTAGCCAATGGCAAATCTAGCTCAACCATGGACACAAGGACTCAATGACATTGTCTTGACCTATTCAACAAGTTCAAAAGATCTCAAACGCAGAGGATTGACAGATGAATTTTCCAGTCAACTGATCAAAATTTGACTGTACACTAAAAAGTCAAACTTTGACTTTTTGGTTAAAATCAAGTGCCAAGGGTCATTTTTCATCAAGACATGTCAAATTATGAAACTTGTTCATCAAGAAACCCAAAAATGCAAATTAGGGTTTAAAATGGAAAAATTTCATAACTTTGAATTTTTATAAGTTATAAAATTTTCTTATTTTTTCCTAACTTTGTCCCATTTTTTCACCAAGATGCAAATGGATTCAAACAAAACTTGCAACATGAAAGTTGTAGTACATCAAAAAGTATACAACTTTGAATCACAAAGTTTTCTCAAAAGAGGCTTGTATCTCAAGTTATGATTTTTGGAACAAGGGTACCTAAAACTTTTAACTTAGAGAAATTTTGCCCTAGTTTAAGAAGGATTTTGACCCATCTTCTTGGCCATTTTTCACATATTTACACTGGTAGTTTCAAGTTGAATTTCAAAGATGGATTATAGTAAATGTTGCAAGCTTTCCAAATTGTCCAAGAACTCCTGAAACACCTTTGTGGTTAGGGAGAATCGAATGCTTAAAGTTGGCAAAAACTCACTTTGATCCATGGCCAATACATGTTCATTCCAAGTTGAAAATCTGACCAAGATAGCTTTGTACACAATTACAGGCCTCAAAACCAGTTTGTACTCCATAATTTAATGCAAACCCATTGAGCTAATGCATTGTCTTGGTCATTAAGGTATTGTACACAAGTTTAATCCCTAAATGGTAAAAGGCATAGTTCCATTTTTGCAAAAGACATGCTTTATGTCAAACCATGACCTTTGAAGCATGTGGCCATATCTCTGAAGCAAGATCAAATCCACAAATTGCAAGTATCAAGGAGATGGTATGTAACATACAAGATAGAGGGTACATGCCTGCATTGAACAGTTACACTTTCTTGCTTCACAAAGAAGAAATTTGTCCAAATCTTGCCAACTTGAAAACCAGTCCATGATAGCTTAAAAAAAGATTGCAAACATATTTCACACAACCCTTTGAGCCATAAACACGAGCTCTTCACCACTCAAACCTCCTTGTACATAAAATCCACATTTTTCTGCAAAACAGGGCAAGCCCTGCAGAATCACCTCCATCTCCACTTTCCCTCGTGCGTTTTGCCTCAAACTTGTTCCAATACCTTCCATTCAACTCACCTAAACTATTCCAGACCTCCATTGCCAACTGTAACTCAATTAACACACATTGCCAGTTTTGTTTGGAAGCTTTGCAGGTTGAGTTCTGTAGCATGATTCAGGCTACTTCAAAACAAACCAAGCATTGGGAAAGCTTCAGTGGACATCAGGCAAGCTCAAAAGAACCTCAAGCACCATTGAAAGTTGCTACATTGTCCAACTCGAAGTCAACTGAAACAGGTATTTCATGAACTTCTATCTCTCTATTTAGGAATAGTTAGACTTAGGTTTGTGAATGAAAGATGTTGTATTCATAGCCCTGAAACCATACATGTGCTTAGTTTTCATTTATATTAATCGTGCTAGGAGAATTTCATCCACGAACTTTCTGAAAAAACAAGGTTAAGAATTAGGGCCAGAGAAATTCTCTCTGGTCTTTGAGAGTTAGCTTAAGTTTTTTATATGGTTAGATTCGTTGTTTGATGCTCTACAAGTTTCATGTTATGAGTTTTGTCAAAAAAGCACAGAATCAGGAGATAGCATTTGGTACATGGCACGCGCGCGTTTCTGTATAGAGGAAGAAGATGAAGTTGGTTTTGGGCTGGGCCTGTACAGGCTTACTTTTGGCACCCCCTCTTTTCTTTTTACACCCCCTGGCCCATTTCTTGTATATTTATCATTTTTGCATTTTTATTTCATTTCTGATTTTGATATTTTATTTTCTAATATAAAAAATACTTAAAAAATATTTTCATAAATTTTTGTATTTATTTGGTATTTATTATAATTATTTCTAGTATTAATACATTAAATACTTTATATTCATTTTGTTTAAATTTAAAAACAATGTAAAAAACACTTTTATTTATTATTTATTATTTTTATATACATTTGAAAATATTTTCTTGAAATATATACATTTTTGTAAATAATTTATTTTATTTTTATACACACTTAATATATTTAATATGTATACACATATATACTATATTTTATTAAATAATTAGAACAAAAATAATATATTTTTATTTTTATTAATATTTTATACTAAAAATACCCATTTTTTAATATACTTTTATTTTTACACAAATTGATGTATTATTGTATAGAAATAATAAATAATACTATTTATTTGAGAAATTAGGGTTTTTGCCCTAAAAAACAAAAATAATTGAAATTGACTTTTTTTATTTATTTACATTTCACATTAAAAATATTTTTTGCATACATAAAAACTTTTTTTTTGCATGATACATTTTATTTAAGGTTTATTTATTGTATTTATTTAAATATTGTACATTTAAATATTATGCTTTGCACATTCAATTTGGTTGTAATGATTTAGAATTTAATTTCTTGTCTAAATAATCCCCAATTCAAATTTGTACCCCCTCCCTATATCATGTTTTAATAGTGTAGAATTTAAATTCTCGCACCTTTAAATTCTTTCAATTATGCCATGATTAGACTTAGAGTTTGTATGCAAAAATCAAAATCAACAAATAGTTTGACCTAATCAAAGACAAATGCATGAAAAACAAACACATTACACACTTGCACCCCTAGGGTTACAATCCACTTGCTGCCTTCAAAAATGGGCCATGGTTGCATGTCAAGTACTTTGGCAAAACAAAAACAAAACAAAAGATCATAGTCCCTCGATGACGCTATCTGAATTGCCTAAACAAAATGATTAAGTCCCTTAAGAAAATTGCCAAAAATACTTGACACTATTGCTATCATGGTCTATACGATGACCCGCGCCTGTCCCGTTTAACATCCTAACATAAGGTTGTTCACCAAGTACAATGGTGAAACAACACTGTTAAAAGGGTTAAAAACATAAGAAAGATCTTTGAGTAAAATAAGGTAGACAACTCTTAGTTACTTGATCAAAACTTGCAAAAAACATCCTTGCTATCTTCAAAACACACTTCACAACACAAATTTCAAAACCCTACTTTCAAACAATGAAAACTTTTCAAAAGACAAAAATACCTTTGTATACATTCAAATAAGAATCATTACAAAGGTTGCCACAACGATGGCCTCTTTTCAAAACATCTTTCGAAACCACACACAAAGCACCATTTCAAACAATTGAAGAGCACCATTTCAAACAATTGAAAAGCAAAGCAAGTGATCTAAGCAAGTAACTAAGAGCCCATGGATAACCATGGATAGAAAGGGTGCTAATACCTTCCCTTTCTATAATCTACTCCCCGAACCCAAGAAAACATCTCAAAGGTCTTTCCTGTGCTTTTTGACCTTTCCTTTGGATAAAATAAAATGTCGGTGGCGACTCTTGCTAAACCAAAACATTTGCAAACACAAACGCAAAATCCCAAGTCAGTTCTCCCACCGTATCACAGTAAGGGTCAATTCGAAAGGGACATACGATCACTAAAGCAATGTTAGGACGTCTTAGTAATAACCCTAATGTCTTAAAATCATATTCGAGGAAACCATTCCGAGGAAACATTTCCGAGGCAACATTTCCGAATGGGACATTTGATCTTTGTTTAGACAAGAGGGCAACCACTAAGACACCCTATACTTAATGATCATTTTACCGAAGGCAACCGAAGTGAGAGTATACCCTAGGAGTGCGCATGTGCGAGTGATTTGATTTCAAGTTATTATCTTTGCACATTTAGGGTTTGCTAACCATTTTAAAATTAACATACATTCTTGTTATGCAATCCTATTATCATACATCTAACAGTTAATATTTGCGAAAATTAAAATGCGAGAAATAAAACTACGCTATTACAAGGCTTCGGGGAGGGGGATTAATTACATAGCCAAAAACCCGTAAAACGATAAATGAAAGAAAAATCCTAATTAAACTATTACATACCATGAGCAGTTACATTAATATTGTAAAAAGGATAAACGCACGCGATGAAACGGGAACGAGAAAAATTAGGGTTTTGACCCCGTCTAAACCTAATTGAAAGAAAGATTATATTTTTGTTGTTTTTGATTATTTAGAGAAAAATAAGGTTAAATGAATAAATATAAACCTAATTACCAATTAATTTTAACTTAAGGAAAATAATTAATTTGACCTATTTTTTTATATTTTTGTTATTTTAAGAAAAGAAAATAAAAATTAAATCAAACAAAACCCTACTTTCTAATTTGTTTTAAATTATTTACAAAAGATTAAAATTGCCCTAAAATTAAATTAAACTAATTATTAAATTAAATTTGATAAAAATAAAACATAAATCTAATTTGATGAAAATTGATTTTATGAGTTTTTTGTAAAAAAAAGAATTAATTTTTGTTAGAAAATAATTTAACCAAAATAAATAAATAAAATAAAATATAAAAAGAATTAAGAAAAAGGGCCTTGTGTTAGTGGCAAGAAAGGGGATGTCCATAGCAGTTTTTGGGCCCAATAAGCCTTGGTCCACGTTGACCTTTCTGATTCCATGTTGCATATTTGGCTAGGCCTATGGTAGACCTTCATGTGCCAGGCATTGTATTTGGTTTGCTTCAGATCCAATGGTTGAAAGCTGATGGAATATGGTGGATACCAAGCATGCGCGCGTACCTGATGATGTAAAAGAAAATTGCATTGAACAAATATGGGGACCTGGGGATCAAACCCAGTCCCTTTGGCTTTTCCACATGCCTCCTGACCAACTGAACTAACACGCTTATTTGTATACGGAATAATAAACAAATATTATATTAGAAAAAGAAAATTAACATATCAAAACGCGCGAAATTTAAATGGATGAATCACTTCCTGGCACACTGCCTTTCCTCTTCCTTCTTCCGTTGGCAAAAGTCCAGACTTTTACCTACGGACAAAGTCTGTAGCTATATCCCTGTTTCATTCAAACATTGCACACACGCGTGATAAATTAATTGTAATGGTACAAATCTACTCGTCTCAATCTTAAGAGTGTCATGGTACCTCAATCGTGGCTCAATTTTTCCTATATGGCAAAGCCCCAAAACTAACTCAGAAACCCTAACAATGGCATCCACACGTATGGCTTCCAAAAGTGCAATTAAACGATACTGTTAGCTTGCAAACTTGATAAGGATTACAAATATATCATTTAAACATGATAAAGATGCAAGAATGAATGAATACGATTTTGAAAAAATTGACAAACCATGAGGGTTATGGAGGCAGATTTTGGGCAAATCAAGGCTTGATTATGATCAGGTTAGCTTCAGGAGATGACTGGGAATCGATTGCTAGCCTTGGAATGGTGTAAATCTTCCTCTAACTTACAATTTGATTAAGCACTTTTTGGTGATTTTTGCAAGTTTTCTCTCAGCTTCCCATGCCTTCAACCCTTATGCTTTTGGTCTGCCAATGTTCTATATGTACCCTTGAGTGAATTAGGTTTACAAGTTTGCATCAAATCTTTTCCAATAATGATCATTGATCATGATTTGATTCTCATATAAATCTTTCTAAATCAAGCCAAAATCCAATCTTTTTGTGTACAAACAAACCTTGCACGATTTGATCTCATTTCCATCTATTCATGGACCTGAAATATGCACAAAATCTCAAGGTTTAAATGATTTTTGATATTTTCATTATTTATTATTGATTTTATTTGATTTAATTGAAATAAAATCAAGATAAATGATAAAAATAAAAGAATGACAAGTGGTAGGGCTCATGGGTCGTGGACCATGTTACCAACTTAATGCAAGCACAAAAAGTTAGGCCCATTTGACAAAAATTGCAATTTGAGACATATTTGACTTTTGGCAATTTTGCAAAAAAGGTCAACTTAAACAATGCATAACTCTTTCAATTTTGACTCTAGAGATGTGTTCTTGGACTTTTTAGAAAACTCAAGATGTCCTCTAAGCAACCCTTTTAGTCTCATCTCAATTGAGTCTTCCATGTTCAGTGTATGAAGCTTTGACAAAAAGGTGTTTTTGTTGACTTTTCAAAATGACATATAATGTCCAAATTCATAACTTCTTGTGAGTGCATATTTTGAACTTGGGAGCTGAAGATGAATTATAGGGAATTACATACTATTCAAAATGAGCTTTGGATGGGTCATTTTTTGATAAAGTATGAGAAAGTTATGCTTGGTCAAAGTTGAGTTGACTTTTCCTACAAAACCCTAATTTAGCAACTTTTGGGTTTTGATGAATTGTGAACAATCCATGATGAATCATGATCAACCCTTGATCAAATGATGAATAATGCTTCAAAATGAGAATGTTGACCAAAAATCTTGAAGTTTGATAATATGTGGATCACAGTTGACTTTTGCCCTAGCACGGTCGATTTTCAGGCCTTTGAGCAATTGACTGAGCAAACTTCCTCTGAAAGGCTTGAAACTTGACATGGATGATCTTGAGAACATATTAGGATAATAGTGAGCATTTGGAGTCCCTTGGACTCAAGTATCTTGATGCAACATGAAACCCTAATTTGAGGTAGACTGCCTTAGGAGGGAGTTTGTCTGGTCAACTCTTGGACTTCCTTGAGCAATTTGAGGATCTCACTTGAAATGTATTGAGAAGTATGGGAGGGAAAATTTTGGGGTACAACAGCTGCCCCTGTTCAATTTTCTTAAACCTGAGGATGTAGATTGGATTGCTTGCCTTTCATGATCCGAAGGTGGAAGATTATTGAACACTAGAGTGCCCAGAAATTTGCACTCGCATGAAGTGGTACTTGTCTTGCGATATCGGGAATGGGCTTATAGATGTCATTTGGAGATTGATGACAGAGGATGGGCTTAAATATGCCATCCTAAGGAGTGTCGATCGCACAAGAGATTCCTTTGCGAGAGCTCGTATACCTGTTATTGAGGAGGATTTCGCTGGGGAATGCTAATCTCTGTCTTGGTAAAAGTAGAATTTTAGGAGCTTCGATTGTCTGTTATTCTACTGGGGAATCGTCTCTTGGTTGAAGAGGTGAAAATGAACTACTATTTGGTCGTGATCCAGGCTTCATAGTGATAAGATCGACTGCTATCTGGTCGTGCTCCAGGCTTTACAGTGACTTACTGGGGAGATGAGATAAAACATGCTATCCGATCGTTCTCCAGGCTTCATAATTTCTCAATTCTTATCTGGTCGTAATCTAAGATTCAGAAGGAATTAAGTTGTTATCCGGTCGCATCCGGGCTTCACAATTTCTCAATTCTTATCTGGTCGTAATCTAAGATTCAAAAGGAATTAAGTTGTTATCCGGTCGCATCCGGGCTTCAATCTTGAATTTAGGGCATACTAATATCCGGTCGATTCCGTGCTTCTTAGTAACTATCCAGGTAAACTTCTATTTGGTCGAAATCCAAGCTTCGCAGTGTCTCATACTATTATCTGGTCGATTCCAGGCTTCAGTCCTTTGCCGCTATCTGGTCGTAATCCAGGCTTCACAACGTCTTATACCATTATCTGGTCGAGTCCAAGCTTCACGGTATTTGGAGAAATCAAGATATTATCCGGTCGAATCTGGGCTTCATAACTTGCATTAAAGATATACCACTATCTGGTCGATTCCAGGCTTTGCGGTATTTTTGGCTGCTATCTGGTTGTAATCCAGGCTTCTCAATGTCTTATACCATCACCTGGTCGAGTCCAGGCTTCATGGTGATTGTGCCGCTATCTGGTCGTAATCCAGACTTCACAGTAACTTGCATTTCTATCTGGTCGTTCTCCAGGCTTCACAACAACTTGTTGGGGATTAAACTATTATCCGGTCGAATCCGGGCTTCATAGCTTAAATTTAAGATAAACCACTATCTGGTCGATTCCAGGCTTTGCGGTATTTTGGTATTGTTATCCGGTCGTTCTCCGGGCTTCGCAATATGATGGAGAAATCAAGATATTATCCGGTCGGACCCGGGCTTCATAGCTTGAACTGGAATAGAAATCTTAGCACCGATTTGACTGAACCAGAGAAAATTGTGAGAATTTGATTGTATCTTTCCCTGAAAGGTAAAGATTTAGTCGTATGTAATGTCATGATGCATGACATGTATCGAATAATGATGTTCTCAAAATAAATGAGATTGTGCTGTATGATGCTTATACGTATGCCATTATGTATGAATATGCAATGTTTTTATGACATTCTCTAACTGGGGAAAATAAATCCCAGACTGCTGCTGGAGAATGTAAAGAGTTGAATTCTTCGTTCTCGCTGGGGATAACGATCGAAGAAGATTTTAGAATAAATTGGTGGGAGAATAACTCTGCTGGAGAATAAACTGGCGAGAGAATGACTCTATGGGGAAGAGAGACTCTGCTAGAAGATCTGCTGATTTGGAGAAATGATCTCGGCTGGGGATGAATTACCGTTGCTTGGTGATAATGAACCATGTTGGGGATTGAATTTCTGCTTGTGGAAGAAATAAACTCCACTGGGGATGGTTTTCTATTGTTGGTGATAGATGAACTCTGCTCGGGGAGAATTAACACCACTGTCTTTGGGTATTTCCTGCTCTGTGGGGATTGTATGCATTTTTAGTCATTTTCTTAAGCTGGTTCTATCCCTGTACCCGGTAGGCAGAGCAACTGTAAGGTTTGTACACTTCTTGTTTGCCTCTGTTCCTGGAATTATGAGTAATTGTCTTTTGTTTCGCATGTAAATATTTATGAGCAACAATTATGTTCAAATGCATATATAAAAAATGAACCATTGGACGTTCTTGGAAAAAAAAAAGAAAAAGAAAAAAAAATTGAAATTTATTGTAAAATGAATTGTATTGATTTTGAAGTTGGCCTGTAATAGGCGTTTTGTACAAGAGGCTGACGCCCTAGTAAGAGAACACCGCCGAAAGATAGAAATTACATAATTTGTGAAAAACAAAGAAAAACAGCTATGTGAACAATCCCACTGGGTTCCAACTATGTTATTGCCTTTATATCTTCGAGCATCTCATCACCTTGCTACTTGGTTGAAGGTAGATCAAATTGATTGGCGCTGTCCGAGCTTGATAGTCGATATCGAAGTATGGTTGCAAGATGATCCAATGAGACATAGTGTTATGCCTTGATCCCTAATTTTTGCCTGGACCGCCCTTTCGGGTTTTCAGTCCACCGGGATGCCCTTTTTTGCCCAAGCCGCCTTTCCAGGTTTTCGACTTGCCGGGTGTACAATTTTTTTTAATTATTTTCATCCCTTACTTTTGCCCAAACCCTTTTGGTTCGCCGGGAAGACCTTATTTTTGCCTAGGCCAGTCAACCTAGCGGGTCTTAGATTATGCGTAGTATTTTTTCACTATGTCTGCATTGACGGGGTGAGGAAGGTCGTCACCATCCATGGTAGTTAGAGTCATAGCTCCTCCTGGGAAAATGTTCTTAACCACAAATGGCCCTTCGTACGTAGGGGTCCATTTGCCCCTGGGATCACCTTGTGGCAGTATGATGCGTTTTATCACCAGATCCACAACTTGATACTCTTGTCGTCCGACTTTCTTGTTAAATGCCTTGATCATTCTCTTTTGATACGTCTGACCATGACAAATAGCAGTAAGTCTCTTTTCGTCGATTAGATTCAGCTGATAAAGCCGAGTCTGGATCCAGTCGTCTTCGCTTAAACCTGCATCCTTCATAATCCGGAGAGAAGGTATCTGGACCTCAATGGGTAAGACCGCCTCCATACCATACACCAAAGAGTAAGGTGTTACCCCTGTCAATGTTCGTGCTGAGGTGCGATACCCATGAAGAGCAAATGGTAACATCTCATGCCAGTCTTTATATGTCACCGTCATCTTCTGCACAATCTTCTTAATGTTCTTATTAGCTGCTTTAACAGCCCCATTCATCTTCGGCCGGTAAGGAGAAGAGTTGTGATGTTGTATCTTAAACTATTTGCAGAGCTCGATGATCATCGTATTGTTGAGATTTGTACCATTGTCCGTAATGATCCTTTCTGGTACACCGTATCGACAAATCAGATTGTGTCGCATGAACCGCACCAAGACGCTCTTGGTTACTGTAGCAAAGGAAGCTGCCTCAACCCACTTCTTGAAATAATCAATAGCTACCAAAATGAAACGATGCCCTTTAGACGCGGTAGGTCTGATCTCGCCGATCATATCGATGCCCCACATTGCAAAGGGCTAAGGAGCTGTCAAGATGTTCAGAGGAACTGGAGGTACATGCACCTTTTCAGCATAGACTTGGCACTTGTGACAGGTCCGAGAGTGCTGATAACAATCGGCTTCCATAGTAGACCAATAATATCCTGCCCGTAGGATTTTCTTTGCCATGGTATGTCCACTGGAATGGGTTCCGAAGGTACCTTCATGTAACTCTGCCATGATCCTTTCTGCCTCACTTTTATCCACACATCGTAGTAAGGTTGAATCATGGTTACGCTTGTAAAGGACACCATTGCTGATGAAGCACTTTGCAATGAACCTCCTCAAGAACTTCTTATCATTAACAGATGCACCCTCGGGGTACTCTTGAGCCTCAAGATACCTTTTTACCTCGTGAAAACAGGGTTTATATGCTACCTCTTCAGTCTCAATGTCACAGCAATGTGCGGGTTCTTCCAACCTCTCAATGGTAATCTGGGGAGCCTCATTGTCCCACCTGACCTTGAACATAGAAGACATGGTAGCTAGCGCGTCCGTCAGCTGATTCTCCTCTCTTGGGAAGTGCTCAAAGGTTATCTCCTCGAAGTGTGGGAGCAATGTCAATACATACTCTTTGTAAGGAATAAGATTTAGGTGCTTCGTATCCCACTCGCCTTTGATCTGACAGATCACCAGCGTGGAATCTCCGTACACACTCAAGAACTTAATCCTTAGGTCAATTGTAGCTCGAAGACCCATGATGAACGCTTCGTACTCCGCCATATTGTTGGTGCAGTTAAAACATAGTCGGGCGGTAAATGGAGTATGACATCCTTCAGGAGATATGATCAAAGCGCTGATGCCATTACCCAATGCGTTTGAAGCTCCGTCGAAATACATAGACCATCGGGATCCCTCGTCAGGTCCTTCATCCGATCCAGGTTCTTCACAGTCGGTCACCAACATGATGTTCTCATCCGGGAACTCGAAATTCATGGATTGATAATCATCCACGGCCTGATGTGCCAAATGATCCGCCAACACACTCCTCTTGATTGATTTTTGGGTTATTTATTGGATGTCGTACTCAGTTAAGATCATCTTCCATCTTGCTATTCTTCCGGACAAGGCAGGCTTTTCGAAGATATACTTGATTGGATCCATCTTTGATATCAATAGGGTAGTGTGAGTCAACATATACTGTCTCAGCCAGCGAGCAGCCCATTCCAAAGCGCAACAAGTTTTCTCAAGCAATGAGTATCAGGTCTCACAGTTGGTAAACTTTTTGTTAAGGTAGTAAATAGCGTGCTCTTTTCGGCAAGACTCGTCATGCTGCCCCAGCACGCACCCCATTGAATTGTCGAGTATTGTCAAGTATAAGATCAGAGGTTTTCCTTCAACTGGAGGCATCAGGATCAGCGACTCTTGGAGGTATTCCTTGATCCTTTCGAAAGCGGCCTGAAATTCATCATTCCATTTTACCGCTTGATCTTTCTTCAGCAGCTTGAAGATTGGCTCACAAGTAGCAGTCAGATTTGAAATGAATCGGGCAATGTAATTCAGTCGTCCCAAAAAGCCTCTGACTTCTTTTTCTGTTTGGTGAGATGGCATCTCCTGTATAGACTTCACCTTTGCAGGATCCACTTGAATACCTTTATCACTAACAACGAAACCCAGCAGCTTACCAGACCTTACCCCGAAGGTGCATTTGTTCGGGTTCAACCTTAGCTTATACATCTTCAACCTGTCAAATAGCTTCTGGAGATGGTCAAGGTGTTCTTCCTCAGTCTGGGACCTTGCGATCATGTCATCAATGTAAACCTCAATCTCATGGTGAATCATGTCGTGGAACAAAGCGATCATGGCGCACTGATAAGTTACCCCAGCATTCTTCAACCCGAAAGGCATTACTTTGTAGCAGAAGGTGCCCCACTGCGTAACGAAAGTTTTCTTCTCCATGTCCTTGGGAGCCATCTTAATCTGATTGTAACCAGAAAAACCATCCATAAAGGAGAAGATCTTATGCTGCGCGGTGTTTTCGACCAGAACATCGATGTGAGGGAGTGGGAAATCATCCTTGGGGCTTGCCCTGTTCAGATCTCTATAGTCCACACACATTTGTACCTTACCATCCTTCTTGGGCACTGGAACAACGTTGGCGACCCACTACGGGTAAGAAGTGACAGCTAGAAAACCGGCATCAAACTGTTTCATGACCTCAACTTTGATTTTCTCAGACATCTCAGGGCGCATACGGCGAACTTTCTGCTTTACCGGAGGACAATCTTCTTTAGTTGGCAAGCGGTGAACCACAATATCAATGTCCAAACCAGGCATATCTTTATAAGACCAGGCGAAGATCTCAACATAGTCGCGTAGCATCTCTATCAACCATTGTTTGACACTAGGTTCCAGATTCACACCTATCTTGACCTCTTTCCTGTCTTCCTCTGTACCCAAATTCACTGATTCCACTAGCTCTTCATGGGACTGTATGGCCGTTTCTTCCTGTAGTAACAGTCTAGCAAGTTCCCCAGGCACTTCACAATCATCCTCACCTTCGTCCTCGGCTTTGTTGATCGGATTCTCGAAGTCATAACTGGCAGTAGCAGAGTTGTTGTCAATGGGATCCAGATTGGATATGGATCTGCATTATGATATATGAGTGTGTGTAAGACAATAGCTGTTTTGATAAAGTGCGAGATAGAAAATAAAAACAAGGAGCGTAAAATTTGTAATGCAAGAAAACGTCCAATGCTTTATTGATGATATATGAAAATGACAAATAATAAGCCCTCACAAACAAAGCCAAGGTGCCTCGGGCGAGGCACCGTGCCGTAAAGTTTTAAACTATTTATTACAAACTCAAAAACAAAAGTCTA
This sequence comes from Vicia faba, assembly GCA_948472305.1. Lineage (NCBI taxonomy): Eukaryota > Viridiplantae > Streptophyta > Magnoliopsida > Fabales > Fabaceae > Vicia > Vicia faba. Next base: position 929,286,310 of record OX451739.1, read on the forward strand.
TTATTGTGTAATAAAAGAAACGGGCACGAAGTCCTTCACCGTCCAGTTGTTCAATCCACCGTTGGTAGTCGGGTAGATCCAACTGTCAATGTCTGAATCTTCTTCACTGTCTTCCACCGCATTAACTTCCAGATTAATGATTGCAGAAGAGGTCTTCCGATCCGCGCGCGCCTAACAACCCTTTGAGCCTCTGCAGTAAAGCCCAAACCAAACTTGTCAGTCTTGTGTGTGAAATCAGGGAGCTGACCCCAATTTGCACACCCACGTTTTTCAATTGCAGCCCTGGCATCCTTAAAGGAAGCCATCTTCATCGGAGGTATGTCAACAGCAACTTCATTCGATACCAAAGTATGGGGAACCTCTTCAAAGTTCTGACACGGGGTTTCGATGAACTCTCCATCCATCTCCACATACCGAAAGGAGTTAAGATGACTCACCATGTACTCCTCTTCTCCTCGTACCGTGACAATCTTCCCCTTTACTGGATATTTCAACATTTGATGGAGCGTAGAAGTTACTGCCCCAACCTTATGAATCCAAGGGCGACCCAGCAAGCAAGAATATGATGGTCGAATATCCATCACATAGAAAGTAGATGCGAAAGTCTGAGAGCCAACTTTAACAGGGACGTCCACCTCCCTGTGCACCATGCTTTTTGACCCGTCGAACGCCCTGACCACAATATTACTCGGCTTCAGAATCAAACCTTCACAGTCCAGACGGTCTAATGCATTCTTTGGCAAAACGTTCAATAAGGATCCAGTATCCACCAGTACATGGGCCATAGTAGTTCCCCTGCACTCCATCGAGACATGCAGAGCGTCATTATGATTTCTTCCTTTAGCAGTCAGATCTGCGTCTGAGAAACCCAACCCATTATCGGCAGTCAAACTAGCTACACAGTCTTTGAATTGATCGACAGAAGTTTCTTGCGGCACATGCGCAGTTTTGAGGAAAGCAATTAAAGCCTTTGCATGGGCTTCCGAACACAATAACAAGGATAACATTGAGATTTTCAACGGGGTCTGCCCCAGCTGCTCGACTTTGTTGTAGTCGCTCTTCTTGATAATTTTCAGAATTTCCTCTATCTCCTGCTTGGAGGTTTTTACAATGATCCTCTTAGGTGCCTCCATCCGGGCAGGCTCACCTATGATTTCTTTGCCCCGAGTGTCAGATGGATCGGCGACAGGGGTGATAACTGGAATATGTACTGGGATAGTAGATAATGTACTAGCAAATGGAATGACAACAGGTTTTTGAACAGTCGGAGGGGAAATCTCAGGAGAGAAGAGTCTTCCACTTCTGGTGACCTTGCTAGCCCCGACAATATTGCTGACATCAGCATCAACTTCTTCAATCTTCAAGTCTTGTTTAACTCCATGGAAATACACATCGGCCCCATAGTGCCAAGGGACAGCCTTATCCAAAGTGTATGGGATAGGACCAGGGATAGTAATTATTAACGGAGCAACTCTTGGGACGGATGTAATCCTAACAGGCTTTCTCGAGAAAGCCTTGGAAGGATTGGCAGAAATGGTTATGATGACAACATCTTGAATTGGAACCAACGGAATTGTAGTATTCTCAAACAAGATTTCTTTGTTATCCATCAGGCGCTGAACACCTGATTTCAATAAGTGGCAACTAGCAGGCAGACTTGAACATATGTGGCAAACTTCGCCACAGCCCGGAAATAAACCGGCCAACAAGAGATTATTATTAACTATCATCAAAGGAGTAGAAATTTCTTCTACGGAGGTCACAAATAAATCATCGTCCACAACATTTACTCCATGACCATGTTTGGGCATAGGAGCAGTCATGATGTTGGGCTTCTCCGGAGCGTCAAACTTAATTTCTTTAGCTTCGATCAAATCTTGCACCTTATTCTTCAAGGCCCAACAGTTGTTTGTATCATGACCTGGGCTATCGGAGTGATAGGCACAATGGGCGTTCAGGTTATAAAGCGGAGATGTGGTGCTGGGATTCTTCGGGGCTTCCCTCAGAGTTACCAGGTTGGTCTTCAATAATTGTGGTAGAATTTGAGACAAGGTCATATTAAGCCGCGTGTACTGTCTCTGCGGTCTCTCCATTCTTTGTTGATTTTTGCATTGTGGGGCAACGGTGGGTCTTGGTATTACTACCGCATTCACCGCTTGACGGTGTTCAGATCTTCTTTGGCTCCTTGAGCCATACACTGCACTAGCTTCTTTCTTACCGGTGAAAGGCTTCTTTTCTGCACTTGATGAAGTATCTTTTGGTATCTTACCACTTCAGATACCAGCTTCTACTCTTTCCCCAGTCAAAATCAATTCAGTAAACCCAGATGACGAATTGCCGATCAGATGATTAAAAAATGGACCTGATAGCGTCCCTAGAAACATGTCAACCAACTCCCTATCAGACAGAGAGAGTTGGACTCTTCCAGCCAAATCTCTCCACTTTTGAGCAGAATCCTTAAAACCTTCACTTACACCCATGGACATACCCTGAAGCTGAGTACGAGTGGGAGCAAGGTCGGTGTTATACTGATACTGCTTGTAAAAAGCAGCAGCAAGGTCCTCCCAGTTTCAGACATTAGCTCCTTCCAATTGATAAAACCATTCAAGCTGAGTCCCTGACAGACTATCTTGAAAGAAATATACCCACAAATTTTTATCAGTGGTGTGGGGTTGAATTTTTCGGAAATACGAGTGGAGATGGAGTTTAGGACATGACACTCCATCATACTTAGCAAAAACCGGAGTTTTGAACTTATGAGGAATCACCACTCCCGATACCAATCCCAGCTCTCCAAAATCCAAACCAGGGATCTTCTGACACTCCATAGCACTCAACCTGTCTTTAAGTTGTTTGTACCTATCCTCAGCAGGAGGATACTGTTCTTCATCATAATCTGTATCATTATAAGAAACCATAGGAATGGGGCCCTTTTCTTCTTCTTGGTCCTCCTCTCCTTTGGATGAAAGGGACAAATCAACTTGTTGTTTCAGCCTATCCCCAAACCTTTTACCCATGCTAAAAAGAACAACCTTCTTCTTCTTCTTCTTCTTCTTCTTCTCCTTATCTTTCTCTTTCAGGATGATAACTTTCAAACCCTCTTTCCCTTTAGCCAAGTTTAAGAACATCTCTTGGAATTGGGCATTTTGCGCCTGAAGATCTTTGATAGCTTGATCGGAAGACATAATTGCTGAAATAAACAGCGAAGAAGATGATAAACCTGTGATGGTACCTGTAATGATGTGCATGATAATGGGATGCGTATGTAATGATTTCAAAGACTTTGGGAGATTTAAATTTGCAAAACAAGAAATGAACAAACTTTATTAGATTAAACTTGTAAAAAGGTTCAATAATGCCTTTAAGGCGTTTTTACAAATAAATAAATAGAAAACAAATCTAAACTAGAAAAAGCAAAATCAGAAATCCCATGGACGCTTCCCCTTCGTGTTGACGTAGTCATTGATCGTCCTTTCATTCTCGAGTTGCCTAGTGAGCTTCAAGATCTTCCTTTCTTGCTCATGGTACTTCTCCCGGTAGGTATCCCTCTCCTCTTTCAGCTGAATCCAAGACCTCTTCAATTCCCCAAGATCAGTGGGCATGTATGGATAAAGGACTGTATAAGGAACGCCCTCTTCATTGGTAGGCTCCACAATCACTGGCAACACAACTTCATAAGGCATCCCAAGCTTCTGAGCACGAGCCCGGACCCACTGGAGATAAGGTTGCATAGGGAGAGACGTCCTTGGTCCTAACTCTTGAGGGTCAGACCTGTTCACCATGACCCAGGCTCGTATAAACCTTCGGCGATGCTCATCAATGTCTTCCTTGCAGTCAAATGCAATATCTGTAAGAAGTAGTTCATGAGGACCGTCTCTCCGAGCGCGACCAAACTGTCATAAAGCTAGGCATGGGTTGTAGGTTATACCCCCCTGATTCCAAGCAACGAGACATTAGGATATCCCCCACATCGATCAATGACAACAATGCTTTCCATAACCTTAGAACTCCAAAGAATGTCTGTATGGGCAAGGGACATTATCCTGTAAGACCATCCTAAACCTTCCTCATTCTTCAACACAGACTTAGGGAGGTGTGAAATAAACCACCTCGCCAGCAGCGGCATGCAACACATGAGAGTCCCTCTTCTACGCACAGTACGAGTGTAGAGGGCATGCAAGATATCACCCAATAGAGTAGGCACAGGATTGCGAGACAGGAAGATCTTAACCGCATTCAGATCTATAAAAGAATCTGGATTCGGGAAAAGAACCAAACCGTAGATAAGGAGAGCTAAGATGTCTTCGAAAGCCTGAAAATCCAAATTATCCCAGAACCACTGAGCTTGATCTATTAGCAACTTGGCTAAGAAACCTTCAACCCCGCTTCGTGTTTCCTAGTTAGATACTACATTAGCCTGTTTCAAATGTAGAGCTGAAGCAATGTCTTCTGGTCTCAGAGTCTCTTCCAAACCTGTGAAAGGAATCTGCTCTAGGATGGATATGCCCAATAAGTGAGAAAACTCTTCCATAGTGGGAACTAGCTGATAATCCGGGAAGGTGAAGCAATGATGCACCAGATCAAAGAACTGGAAGAGCACACTCGTCATCTGCTCATCAAACTTTGAGGTAACCAAGCTAAGAAGCTGACCATGTCTTCTAATGAATGTAGAAGTCTTAGAAACTCTCGAGGCTAAATCTTTGAGTTGAGCATGTATTTGCACAAAGTTAACTCGAATGGTGTTTCTGCACACGAAAGCCATAATCTGCAAAAAAGAACAAAGATAAATCCCCTCGGTCTTTGAAATGGTTAGTATAATGAAGTATGCATGCGATGTTATGATGCATGATGTCATGATAAAACACACAACAGGTACAGCAGATAACAGACATGGTAAAGGCAAACAAGTCACACAATAGCCCTTAAGTTTCAGGCTTGCATGGGGTCTAGGTACTACTCTCTTGAAGTTCAGTTGGTTTCAACCTGTCCTAATAATAGTAACCGGGTTCTAGAGGTTCTCAATATCACTGACCATCCTCCATCGGTCATGGTTTCAGCTCACGCAATCTTTTCCTGCGGCCGGAACTATCTCGAGAGTATGGTCTCAGTGAGTGTAGTATCGAGTATTAACCAGTTCTCAGCTTTACACCAAGGCCGGCTATCTCACTACTTCCTACTGGCCAAGTTGGCCAATTATAGGTTCTAAGGTCAGTTGATGCTTAACGACACATATAACAGCCCCGTATTCTCCTCGTTTCTCCACAAGGGATACCAGTACCAACCAATGTGCCACATCAACGTAGCTACTACTTCAACCGTATCGGTCTATGCCGTACAGTTCCCTCACAATTTATTGCCACTTACCTAAAAGGTGTCCCCCAGATCCTAGTTAGGATCTATAGTAACTCCCAATACAAGACCCTAAAAAATAAAGTAATCAAATCAAACAAGAGAAGCAATTTATGATGAACTAATCCTAAGGTATACCCCACTTATTTCTCCCCAGCAGAGTCGCCATTTCTGTGATACGGTGGCAGAACCGACTGTTTAATACTGGTTTGTGTTTTGTATTCGCAAATGTCGCGGTAAGCAAGAGTCGCCACCAACTTTTATTTTATCCAATCAGGAAAGGAAAAAAGCACAGAAAAACTCCTTTTTCGAGATTTTGAGTACGGGGGGTAAGTTATAGAAAGGGAAGGTATTAGCACCCTTTCTATCCGTAGTTTTCTACGGGCTCTTAGGTACTTGCTCATCATTTTAAAAACTGCTTCCGTGTTTGTGTGTTTTGAAAAGTTTTTGTTTTACTTCGATTTAACCCTTTCTTCTGTCTTCAAGAGTGTTAATAAGTGTTTTTGAAAACTTTGTTTGAAAAGAGTGTAAGTGTGAAAAAGTTTGATTTTTGAGCAAGTACCTACTAGCATCTACCTACTCGAAAAAAGAATGTTTCTGTTCTTGTTTCCTTTAGACAGCGCTATCCTACTATTTGAGAAATAGGTAGCACCGTCGTTGGAGTTTGTAAGGGTCAATTCAAAAGGGACATACGATCACTAAAGCAATGTTAGGACGTCTTAGTAATAACCCTAATGTCTTAAGATCATATTCGAGGCAACCTTTCCGAAGCAACATTTCCGAGGCAACATTTCCGAGGCAACATTTCTGAGGCAACATTTCCAAACGAGACATTTGATCTTTGTTTAGACAAGAGGGAAACCACTAAGACACCCTATACTTAATGATCGTTTTACCGAAGGCAACGGAAGTGAGAGTATACCCTAGGAGTGCGCATGTGCAAGTGATTTGATTTCAAGTTATTATCTTTGCACATTTAGGGTTTGCTAACCATTTTAAAATTAAGATACATTCTTGTCATGCAATCCTATTATCATACATCTAACAGTTAATATTTGCGAAAATTAAAATGCGAGAAATAAAACTACGCTATTACAAGGCTTCGGGGAGGGGGATTAATTACATAGCCAAAAACCCGTAAAACGATAAATGAAAGAAAAATCCTAATTAAACTATTACACACCATGAGCAGTTACATTAATATTGTAAAAAGGATAAATGCACGCGATGAAACGAAAACGAGAAAAAATTAGGGTTTTGACCCCGTCTAAACCTAATTGAAAGAAAGATTATATTTTTGTTGTTTTTGATTATTTGGAGAAAAATAAGGTTAAATAAATAAATATAAACCTAATTACTAATTAATTTTAACTTAAGGAAAATAATTAATTTGACCTATTTTTTATATTTTTTATATTTTAAGAAAAGAAAATAAAAATTAAATCAAACAAAACCCTAATTTCTAATTTGTTTTAAATTATTTACAAAAGATTAAAATTGCCCTAAAATTAAATTAAACTAATTATTAAATTAAATTTGATAAAAATAAAACCTAAATCTAATTTGATGAAAATTGATTTTATGAGTTTTTTGTAAAAAAAAAGAATTAATTTTTGTTAGAAAATAATTTAACCAAAATAAATAAATAAAAGAAAATATAAAAAGAATAAAGAAAAATGGCCTGGTGTTAGTGTCAAGAAAGGGGATGTCCATAGTAGTTTTTGGGCCCAATAAGCCTTGGTCCATGTTGACCTTTCTGATTCCATGTTGCACGTTTGACTAGGCCTATGGTAGACCTTCATGTTCCAGGCATTGGATTTGGTTTGCTTCATATCCAATGGTTGAAAGTTGATGGCATATGGTGGACTCCAAGCATGCGCGCGTACCTGATGATGTAAATGAAAATTGCATTGAACAAATATGGGGACCTAGGGATGGAACCCAGGCCCTTTGGCTTTTCCATATGCCTCCTGACCAATTGAACTAACGCGCTTATTTGTATATGGAATAATAAACAAATATTATATTAGAAAAAGCAAATTAACATATCAAAACGCGCGAAATTTAAATGGATGAATCACTGCCTGCCACGCCACCTTTCTTCTTCCTTCTTCCGTTGGCAAAAGTCCAGACTTTTACCTACAGACAAAGTCTGTAGCTATATCCCTGTTTCATTCAAAATTTCCACACACGCGTGATAAATCAATTGTAATGGTACCAATATACTCGTCTCAACCTTACGAGTGTCATGGTACCTCAATCGTGGCTCAATTTTTCTTGTATGGAAAAGCCCCAAAACTAACTCAGAAACCCTAACAATGGCATCCACACGTATGGCTTCCAAAAATGCAATTAAACGGTACTGTTAGCTTGCAAACATGATAAGGATTACAAATATATCATTTAAACATGATAAAGATGCAAGAATGAATGAATATGATTTTGAAAAAATTGACAAATCGTGAGGGTTGTGGAGGCGGATTATGGGCAAATCAAGGCTTGATTATGATCAGGTTAGCTTCAGAAGATGTCTGGGAATCGATTGTTAGCCTTGGAATGGTGTAAATCGTCCTCTAACTTGCAATTTGATTCAGCACTTTTTGGTGATTTTTGCAAGTTTTCTCTCAGCTTCTCATGCCTTCAATCCTTATGCTTTTGGTCTGCCAATGTTCTATATGTACCCTTGAGTGAATTAGGTTTACAAGTTTGCATCAAATCTTCTCCAATAATGATCATTGATCATGATTTGATTCTCATGTAAATCTTTCCAAATCAAGCTAAAATCCAATCTTTTTGTGTACAAACAAACCTTGCACGATTTGATCTCATTGCCAGCTATTCAAGGACCTGAAATATGCATAAAATCTCAAGGTTTAAATGATTTTTGATATTTTCATTATTTATTATTGATTTTATTTGATTTAATTGAAATAAAATCAAGATAAATGATAAAAATAAAAGAATGACAAGTGGTAGGGCTCATGGGTCGTGGACCATGTTACCAACTTAATGCAAGCACAAAAAGTTAGGCCCATTTGACAAAAATTGCAATTTGAGACATATTTGACTTTTGGCAATTTTGCAAAAAAGGTCAACTTGAACAATACATAACTCCTTCAATTTTGACTCTAGAGATGTGTTCTTGGACTTTTTATAAAACTCAAGATTTCCTCTAAGCAACCCTTTTGGTCTCATATCAATTGAGTCTTCCATGTACATGTATGAAGCTTTGACAAAAAAGGTGTTTTTGTTGAATTTTCAAAATGACCTATAATGTCCAAATTCATAACTTCTTGTGAGTGCATATTTTGAACTTGGGAGATGAAGATTAATTGTAGGGCATTATATCCTCTTCAAAATGAGATTTGGATGGGTCATTTTTGATAAAGTATGAGAAAGTTATTCTTGGTCAAAGTTGAGTTGACTTTTCCTGCAAAACCCTAATTTAGCAACTTTTGGGTTTTGATGAATTGTGAGCAATCCATGATGAATCATGATCAACACTTGATAAAATGATGAATAATGCTTCAAAATTATAATGTTGACCAAAAATCTTGAAGTTTGGCTGTATGTGGACCACAGTTGATTTTTTGCCCTAGCTCAGTCGATTTTCAGGCCTTTGAGCAATTGACTGAGCAAACTTCCTCTGCAAGGCTTGAAACTTGACATGGATGATCTTGAGAACATATTAGGATAATAGTGAGAATTTTGAGTCCCTTGGACTCAAGTATCTTGATGCAACATGAAACCCTAATTTGAGGTAGACTGCCTTAGAAGGGAGTTTGTCTGGTCAACTCTTGGACTTCCTTGAGCAATTTGAGGATCTCACTTGAAATGTATTGAGAAGTATGGGAGGGAAAATTTTGGGGTACAACAACAATCATCTGTCCACACACAACCCTGATATTTCTTTAACAACTTAAAGATCGGTTCACATGTTGCAGTCATGTGGGAAATGAATATGGAAATGTAATTCAACCGCCCAAGGAAGCCACTAACTTGATTTTCAGTACTTGGCGCATGCATTTCTTGAATTTCTTTGACTTTATCAGGGTCAACTACAATTCCTTTTTGACTGACAATGAAACCTAGCAATTTCCCTGATCGGACACCGAAGGTGCATTTGTTTGGATTCAAGCGGAGACGATACTTCCTCAAACGCTGAAACAATTTCAACAAATCTTCTACATGCCCTTCTTTGGTATGTGATTTAGAAATCATGTCATCAACATATACCTCAATTTCTTTGTGCATTAGATCATGGAATAGGGTTGTAATAGCCCTCTGGTACGTTGCACCAGCGTTCTTCAACCCGAAGGGCATCACTCTATAACAGAATGTTCCCCAGGGTGTGATAAACTTTATTTTTTCCATGTCCTCGGGACCCATTCTTATTTGATTATATCCGGAAAATCCGTCCATGAACGAGAATACTTTGAAATTTTTTATACTATCAATCAACATATCAACATGCGACAATGGAAAATCATCTTTTGGACTAGCTTTATTTAAATCTCTATAATCAACGCACATGCAAACTTTTCCGTCTTTCTTTGGTACTGGGACAATATTGGAAATCCACTGAGGGTACACAGATGTCACAAGAAAACCAGAATTAATCTGTTTTACAACTTCTTCTTTAATTTTCACTACCATATCAGGGTGAGTTCTTCGCAATTTCTGCTTGACCGGCGGGCACTATGGCTTCAACACCAAATGATGCTCCACAATATCCGTATCTAGACCAGGCATGTCTTGGTAAGACCGAGCAAAGATGTCCATGCAGTTTTTCAACAATTCAGTCAACCTGCTCTTTAAGTCGGGGTGCAATAATGCTCCGATCTTGACCTCCTTTGGCTCTTCCTCTGAATCCAAATTGATGATCTCCAATGGCTCTTTATACGGCTGAATGGAACTTTCCTCACACTCGAGAAACCATGAAACCTCTTCTGGAATGTCATCATATTATTCTTCTTCGGCCCCATACATAGGATATTCAAAGTTGGGAGAGGGTGCAGAGTCATTGTATTCAACGAGTTTATTAATTAATCTGCACATATGATTTATGATTTCTTTTAGAAACTAACATATATATCAAGTGATTATGCATATTTATTTACAATTATTATTTATTAAAAAAGAAAGGGTTTTTTTTTCTTCTGATTACCATTTCCAAGAAAAAGCAGAAAATAAAAACACAATTTGAGAGTCAAAGAAAACTTTTATTTATGATTTTAATGATCATAGCAAACAGATAAGCCCATACAATATTAACTTTCTCCTTGGGCAGAGTGAAAGATTTTTTTTTTGAAAAAAAAATAGACAAAAACAAATTACTTTGAGACATGGATGCAAGAAGGAATATCAATAGTGACCCAGTTCTGGATTCTGACTCCAGGCATCACATAATTATGCATTTTTTGATCTTCTTAATCCTCCACAATAGCATTGATTCTAGAAACAGTTGGATGGTGGTAACCTCCGCTGTGGAAAATATCCTGATAGCTGCTCACAGTAGACTTTGGCTTCAGGGTCTCAACTTTGCCATTCTTCCCTGAGAATCCTAAACCAGCCCTGTTCTTGTTCACTGGCGGATCAACAATATACCCCCATACCTTACTAGGGCCATTGTGTACAACCTGTTGAGCATCTTTGAATGAATCCATAGAATTCTCATTCTCTCTCATGTTATCAACGAACAAAGCTTGGAACTGTATTCCAACAACAACTTCATCCGCTTCTACAACACTGAAAGATGATAAATGAGAAATCAACAATGCTTGCTCTCCATTTATAATAACCACTTTACCTTCACACACAAATTTCATCTTTTTGTGTAGAGTTGAAGTGACAACCCCTGCCTCATGTATCCATGGCCGTCCCAGTAAACAACTGTATGCAGGAATAATATCCATGACTTAGAAAGTGATCTGGAAAAGGTGTGGCCCTATGTGAATAGGCAGATCCACTTCCCTAATAACTTACTTCCTTGAACCATCGAAAGCTTTTACAATAATACCACTTGGGCGCATGGGAGCCCCTTGATATTTCAACTTTATCAGCGTGCTCTTTGATATAACATTTAAGGAAGACCCATTATCAATCAACACATTTGACAATGAATCATATTTATAGTACATGGATATGTGGATGGATAAATTGTGATTCCTCCCTTCGCCAGGCAATTCATCATCACAAAATCTTAGGTTATTACAAAATGTAATATTACCTACCACACTACTGAATTGATCTAACGACATATCACACTCCACGAAGGCTTGGTCCAACACCCGCATTAAAGATTCTATATGGGCAACATAATTCATCAATAATTCTAGGATAAATATCTTTGAAGGAGTCTGCAATAGCTGATCTACAATTCTGTAGTCGCTCATTTTGATAATCTTCAAAATATCATCCACATCTTTCTCGAGGGTAGCACCACTAGACTCCCCTACAACTTTCTTATTCTCAGCACTTTCCACAACTTTCTTACCAGCATTATCATTTCCCCGAACAACCGGTGCAAAGACATGATAAGTGCAAATTGCAGCTATTTTTGTATATACTTTTTGTTACACTTATCGATTTTTTGTTGTTAATATCGTTGAATAAACTCGAATTTAGTGTAAATACATTTAATTTGTGTTTATTTGTGTTTTTGTGTACATAGGGTACCGTTTTATGTTTTTCTATTGATTTTGTAGGTATTAATGCGTATTTAGAGCATGAGCAATAAAGTGTCGAAGACACGACTTCAAATGCGCGATTTTGAGCAACTCGTCAACGGATAAGGCTCAAAATCAAAGAATAAAAAAATCATCAATTTGGTTTATATTTTGTCATTTTTAGAAAGATCATTGAATAAGTTTTCCAACGCTTCAAATCGGGCGCGAATCGGAGTTACAGTTCAAAAGTTATGGCCGAAACAGTGCAAAATGTTGTGCTAGTTTTTCAACTTACTGTCAGCTATCGCCGGGAGATGCTTTTTGGTCACCGGGCGATCCTGGACAGTCAGAAATGCGTATTTAGGGCCAAAAACACATTTTTAGGTGATGTTTTGGGTATTTTTGGTCCCAATTCATCAAACCTCCATTTTTGGTCTTGAGAAGCTATAAAACAACATTGGAGCTTGCATCTTGATGATCCGAAGTCGGATTTCTTATCAATCAGCGCTGACAATCTGTGAGATGTTTGGTTTTTCTCCATTTCTTCTCTATGTATTTCTCTATTTGTTGGGTATGTTTTTATATTTACTTTGAACATATGTATATTTGTTGATCATGGTGTTGTATAAAGCTTACTTTACAAATCAATCTTGATGTCTTCTTTGATCTTTTTGCTTTATGTTTGGATCAGTTTAAATCGACCAATGATTTATTCTGATTCATTTCCGGTGGATACTTTCTCTGGTTCAGTTAAATCGACCCTAATATTTTTCTGATTCTTTTTCCAGTTAAAGATGATTCAAGACCTTTCTCTGGTTCAGCTAAATCGACCCTAAGATTTTCTGATTCTTATCCAGTTAAAGATGCTGTAAAGCCTGGACTCCGACCAGATATCAGTTTATTTTGTTAATTACTATGAAGCCTGGATCTGACCAGATGATAGTATAACCTATGACACTGAAGCCTGGATATTACCAGATAACAATATACCTTAGATTCAAGTTGAAGCCTGGACCCGACCAGATAACAGCTTAATTTCTTCAAATCACTGAAGCCTGGATACGACAAGATAACAATTCAATGTCTACAATTATTGCGAATCCTGGAACCGAGTAGATAGCAGTTAATTTCATATTCCCTGATAAGTCGTTGTGAAGCCTGGAATACGACCAGATAACAGTCAATCTTATTGTCCTCAGCAAGTCACTGTGAAGCCTGGATCCCGATCAGATAACAGCTCGCCTTCGTCTCTCCAGTCAAGAGATAACTCTCCAGTAGAGTAATGGACAACCGAAGCTCCTAGACTCTATTCCCCTAAAACATTCCCCAGCGGACTCCTCCTCAAACAACAAGAACATGAATACCCAAAAATAGACTTCTTATGGAGTCAGCATCTACTTTAGATGGCATCTCTAAGCCCATCTCCGACAGTCTTCCGTCATCTTTTCCAAATGGCATATGTAAGCCCATTCCCGATATTATCCACCAACAATATCACTTCAGACGAGTGCAAATTTCTGGGCACTCTAGTGTTCAATCATCTTCCACCTTCAGATCACGAAAGGTAGACAAGCCAATCTACATCCTCAGGTCCAAGAAGATTGAACAGGGGCAGCTGTTGTACCCCAAAATTTGATCTCCCTTTTTACTCAACACATTCCTATTGAGATCCCCAACTTGCCCAAGGATGACCGAGAATTGACCAGACAAATTCTCCTCCTAAGGCAATGAACCTCTAACTAGGGTTTCAATTTTCATCATGATGTGTGAGCTCCAATGGTCTCAAATTTCTGCCACGGTCCTAATATGTCTTGAAGATTATCCATGCCAAATTTCATACCTTGCACAACAAGTTTGTTCAGTCAAATGCTCAAATGCTAGAAAATCAACTGTATTAGGTCAAAAGTCAAATGTGGCCCATATATAGTCAAGCTTCAAGATTTTTGGTCAACATCAACATTTTTGAAGTGATATCCATCATTTGATCAAGGGTTGATCATGATTCCTCAAGAATTGCTCCAAATTCATCAAAAGTCAAAAATTGCTAATTAGGCTTTCTATAGGAGAAGTCAACCAAACTTTGACCATACACAACTTTCTCATACTTCATCCATTTTCCCCAACCAAATCTCATTTTGAGGAGAATCCATTTCCCTACAACTTCTCTTCATCCCTCAAGTTCAATATATTCACCATTTGAAATATATAAGCTTAGACATTACACGTCATTTTCAGAAACTCAACAAAAGACACTTTTTGCCAAGACCTTTTACGTCAAGATAAAGCCTTCAAATGTAAAATGGATCAAAAGAGGGATTGAAGTAGACATCTTGAGCTTTCCAAAAAGTCCAAGATCATCATCATGAGATGAAAATGGAGCAATTTATATGTTTTACCCCAAAATTTTCCCTCCCATTTTCACACAAGACATACTCTTAGAGGTTCTTAATTGCTCAAAGGTTGACCAAGAATTGACCAGACAATTCTCCTCCTAAGGCAATGAACCCTCAACTAGGGTTTCAATTTTCATCAAGATGGTTGAGCTCCAATGGTCTTAAATGCATCCCATGGTCCTAATATGTCTTCAAGATTATCCATGCCAAATTTCATGCCTTACATAACAAGTTTACTCAGTCAATTGCTCAAATGCTTGAAAATCAACTGTGTTAGGTCAAAAGTCAACTGTGGCCCATGTACAGTCAAACTTCAAGATTTTTGGTTAACATCAACATTTTGAAGTGATATCCATCATTTGATCAAGTGTTGATCATGATTCCTCAAGAAATGCTCCTAACCCATCAAAATTCAAAAATGGCAAATTAGGGTTTCTAAAGGAAAAGTCAACCAAACTTTGACCAACCATAACTTTCACATACTTCATCCATTTTTCCCTAACCAAATCTCATTTTGAAGAGAATCCAATTCCCTACAACTTCTATTCATCCCCAAAGATCAAGAAATAAACCATTTGAAAGATATGAGCTCAAGCATTACAGGTCAATTTCAAAAAGTCAACAAAAGCCACTTTTTGCCAAGACATTTTACATCAAGATAACATCTTCAAATGAAAAATTGATCAAAAGAGGGATTGAAGTAGACATCTTGGGATTTCCAAAAAGTAAAATATCATCATCATGAGATATAATTTGAGCAAGTTATGGCTTGACCAAGTTGGGAAAATTTTGGAAATTTCAAGAATGGTGCATTGAGAAAATTTGAATTTTTGGGTCAATGGCCTAACTTTTTATGGTTAAAATTTCTTCCTAAGGTCATAGAGGACCTCTAATCTTATTTTTGTATGGACTTTCATTTTCTAAATATTTTTTACATATTTATTTTAATTTATTTCAAATAAATATAAAATAAATTGTAAAAATAATTGGAAATGGGCTTAGGCATTTGGGCTGTTGTTTTTACTTGTCTTGAAGCCCAAGATTTCATGCACAAGTGACCAGGTTCATTCAAGCAAGGATAAGGCATGTTTTGGAAAATTTGGAAGGCTTTTAAATTTGTTGGATTCTTGTTGGAAAACATGAGTTATGGCCATAATCTTTTCCATTCAATTGTGTCTCCTCCTTCTATACTATAAATACATCACTTTGGCAAGCCAAACACACGCATATACACTGTAGAAAAGTGCTACCAAAATTACAAAGATCTGTTAAAATTGTGAAATCCAAGAGTGCATTTCCAGCCTCCCTCAATCCAAACCAAAGATCCAAACATATTCCTGGAGCTTCCCTGAAGCATTTACGATCATCACCAAGTCCTGAAATGCCACGAAACGATCCAACTAGTTCACACGGTTTGCAATTCTTGTCCATTTTATTTTGCTTAATTAGTGTAATATAAATAAATTTTGGCCACGCATTACTGATCATTTAAATATTTGCGAGCTTTCTGTATAGTTGGATTGAGGTTTTGGTGTAGGAATCTACGTTGCCATTGTTAGGGTTTATACATCCAAATCAGGGTTTCTTGAAATAGCCAAAATTAGGCCCAACCAAGGGTACCATTGTGCTAGGAGGTTGAGGCCAATCAATCCATGGCCTCACATTGAATTTATTTTGCGTATTGTAGTTTTTTTTTGAATTGCAGGTGCTATAGTGACAGACAAAAACTGTCACTACAGGTCTTATTACCTAATACGACGGAGGGGGAAGAAGACAATGCACGGAAGACTATAATTGGCCTGTTTGAATCAGTGCACATGTTTTTTTTCTTTTTTTTCTTCCAATATTGACATTTTTTTGTATATTATATTATTAATTGACTTTATGTAACGAATGGTATGATAGTTCAGTTGGAAGGGAAGCGTGTATGTGAAGGGGAGGACCTGGGTTCGAATCCCAGGTCTAGCATTTTATTTTCTAACATTTGTTTCATACAGATCCGATGCTCCTTGTAGCCAGATGTGCATCATACACCATCAGTCTTGCGCCATCAGATATCCATCTGGTCAGATCTAGCACACTCCATCTGTAGGCTCACCGTGTGCCATCAAGAAACAATCCACATTTGATCCAGAAGCAAATCTGAGCTTCTCCCTTCATGGGCTAGCAAATTCAACAATACACCCCCACTTTTTTTTAATCACCCAGACCCACTTTTTTTTTTTTTTTTGTATTTGTTTTATTTCTTTTTTTATTTTGTTTTTCTTGATTATTCATTTAATTAGCTAAATAATAAAAAAATCACAAAAAACTAGGATTAGATTTTTTTTATTAAATAATTAATTTCTTGAATTAATTGATAACTATTTTAACCATTTTTTTCTTTAATTTAAAATTGAATTAGAACTTAGGATTTAATTTAGGTTTAATCATTTTCTTTTCATAATAAAAACTAAACAAAAAAAGAACTTAGACTATTTTTTAATTAATTTCTTAAATAGACTTTAGGATGTTCATTTTGAGTATTTTCCTAAATAAAAATAAAACCAAAAAAGCAAACAAAAATCTTTCAAAACACACAAACACAAAAAGTTTTAAAAAATGAGCAAGTACCTAAGAGCCCGTGGAAAACCACTGATGAAAGGGTGCTAACACCTTCCATTTCATTAATCTGCCCCCTTACTCAAAATCTCGAAAAAGGCCTTTTTTTTGTTCTTTTCACCCTTTCCTTTGTTGGATAAAAGAAAAATCGGTGGCGACTCTTGCTTACCACGAAATTTGCAAACAAAAAATGAAAAACTAGTATTAAACAGTCAGTTCTGCCACCGTATCACAGAATTGGCAACTCTACTGGAGAAAAATAATAAAGTGGGGTTTACCTTAAAGCCTAGATCATTTTGCTTCTTTGTCTGTTTGTTTGCTTTACTTTTAATGGTATTGTTTGGGTTACTATAGATCCTACACCTGGATCTAGGGAAACCTTTTAGGTAAGTAGCAATAGATCGTGAAAACTGTGTGGGGTATACCGATACGGTTGAAGCGATGGCTACGTTGATGCGACACTATGGTTGGTACCGGTAGCCCTTGAGTTAACCAAGGAGAATACGAGGCTGCTGCATGGTGTCATGAAGCGTCAACTGACCTTAGAACCTTTAATTGAACAACTTGGGCATTAGAATGTAGTGAGATGGTCGTCTTTGGTGTATTCCCAAAGTCTCCAGATACTCGATGCTACACTCATTGAGATTTGACTCCCGAGTTTTGTTTAGTTGCAAGTCAGTTGCCTATCGAACGAAACTTGTGGGAAAGATCAGTGGTATTGAGATCCCTTAGAACCCAATTACTATTTATAGGACAGGTTAAACCAATCCAACTTCAATAGGGTATTACCTTAAAACCCATGCAAGCCTTAAGCCTAAGGTCTTGTTGTGATTTGCTTGTGCTGACTATATATGTGATTTCTTAGCATAATCATGACATCATAACATGGGATATCATACTAACCATTTCAAGGATTTTCTAGGGCTTATCTTTGTCTTGTTTTGTAGGACATGACATCCGCTCGCAGGAACACTATCCAAATCATCCTTGTGAAAGTACATCCTCAACTCAAGGAATTAGCATCAAGGATTTCTGAAAGCTCTCCCTTCACTGAAAAACATGGTCGACTTCTCAACTTGGTCACTTTAACTCCTGACGAAGAATTGTTAAAGGTGCTCTTTCAGTTCTTTGACCCATTGTACCCCTGCTTCACTTTTCCTGATTACCAGTTAGTGCCTACTATGGAGGAGTTTTCTCAGTTATTGGGGTTACCTATCCTTAATCAGTTACCATTAAATGGTATGGAAAGAGACCCAAAGCCTGAAGAGATTGATCAAGCTCTGTCTTTACAACAGTCTGATGTAGTGGCAAATTAGGAAACCAGAAGAGGTGTCCAAGGATTCCCAGCTAAGTTTCTATTTGAGAAAGCTCACTATTTTTGGGATACCCTGGATTTACAAGCTTTTAAAGAAGTGTTGGCCCTTCTCATCTATGGGATGGTACTATTCCCTAACACGGGCCACCTCGTAGATGTGAATGCGGTTAAGGTTTTTCTGTCTCATAATCCGATGCCTACTTTGCTTGGGGATATTCTACACTTTCTGCATGCTCGCACTCTAAAGAGAAGAGGGACCCTTCTGTGTTGCACTCCTCTATTGGCTAGGTGGTTTATTTCGCACCTACCACGGTCTATTTTGAGAAATGAGCAGGGTATGCGATGGTCTCATAGGCTGATGGTCCCTTACACATTCTGATATTCATTGGTGTTTGCGATCCTCGGAGAATGTTACCATCATTGATCACTGTGGGGAATTCCCTAATGTCCCTCTCTTAGGCATTATGGGAGGAATCACTTATAATCCTTATTTGGCGTTACGACAGTTTAGTTATGCTATAAGGGATGGTCCTTACGACACACTCGTCCAAGGAATCGCATTTGATTATGAGAATGAAGTTCAGGGTTATCGTAAGAGGTTCATTCGAGCTTGGGGCATCATAAACAAAGTTGACAGCAAGACACTGGGGTATAATAATTCCATCCCTCTTGAGCCTTACCTCAAATGGGTGCGAGCTCGTGCTCAATGTCTTATGATGCCTTACCCCGCCATCTTACCTGTGATTATGGAGCCGATTGCTGAGGGAGACACCCCATACGCCGTTCTTCATCCGGACATGCCAACTGATTTTGAGGAGCTACAGAAATCCTAGATCCAACTCAAAGAAGAATGGGATACCTTTGAAACCCAATTCCATGCCAGCGAGAAGAAGGTTTTAGAGCTCAACAGGCTACTTCACGAGGAGAAGAGTATAAACGCTTACATTGCACCAAAGAGGATGCGCCTGTGGGAAGCTTGATTTTTCCTTTGCTTGGAGAGTTTTATTTTTGCTTTGTTCCCTTATGATACCAACAGGAATTATTGTTATCAATAAAACTTCTTGATACAATTAACATTTGTTCTCTTTGTGTTTAAGCGAATTTAAGTCTTGGAAATCCTTGAAATCATTGCATACATATATCATACATATCATTGCATAAACAGGTTTATGGCAGGTTTCTCATCCCCTTCGCTGTTTATTTCAGCAATGACTCTAGAACAAACAGTGAAGGATCTACAGACTCAGAATGCTGAGTTTCAACATATGATCATGGCTCTGGCCAAGGGGAAAGAAGAATTGAAAGCCCTGATTGTTAAAGAAAAGAAGAAGCCAAAGAAACCAACTGGTGTGGTGAACTTGGGAAGAAGGATCAGAGGACCAGTGCGGTGAGCCTCTGAACTGGTAACTTCATCAAAGGAAGGAGACAATCAAGAAGAAGAAACAAGAGAGGAAGACTCCAGCCCAAAAGAATCCAATGATGAATCTGACTATGATGAGGAGCAGTATCCTCCTGCTGATGAAAAATACAAACAGCTAGAGGATCGTTTGAATGCAATGGAGGTATGGAAGGTGCCTGGGCTGGATTTTGAAGAGCTGGGTTTGGTTTTTGGGGTTGTCATCCCATAAAAGTTCAAGGTGCCAGTGTTCGCCAAATATGATGGGGTTTCATGTCCCAAGATGTACCTTCGATCTTATGTGAGGAAGATCAAGCCTCACACTGCTGATAAGGACTTATAAGTCCACTTCTTTCAGGATAGTTTGTCCAGAACTCAACTAGAATGGTTCTACCAGCTGGAAAGGGCCAACATTCATAATTGGGAAGACCGAGCTGCTGCTTTCTACAAGCAGTATCAGTATAACGCAGACCTTGCTCCCACCCGTACACAACTCCAAAGTATGTCTATGGGTTCGAGCGACAGGGCTTTAAAGACTATGTTCAGAAGTGGAGGGACTTAACAGGAAGTGTCAAACCTCCCCTGTCTGATAGGGAACTAATGGATATGTTTTTAGGTACTCTGTCTGGTCCATTTTTCAATCATATGATTGGAAGTTCCTTAGACGACTTCACTGAATTGATTTTGACAGTAGAAAGAGTGGAAGCTGGAACTAGGAGTGGAAGATTCAAAAGGATGCATCCTCAAGTGCAGTAAGGAATCCATTTGCTGGGAAGAAAGAGGTTAGTGTTGTGCACAATCAAAGGAATCAGGACAGAGCTGAACACCGTCCAGCGGTAGGGGCTGTTATAATCTCTAAACCTGCACCTACTCAACAAAGAAATAATCAGCATAGGATGGAAAGGCCGGTAAGACAGTTTACCCAGATGAATATGACGCTGTCTCAAGTCTTGCCTCATCTACTGACGTCTAATCTAGTAACTTTGTGGGAAGCTCCAAAGAATCCTAACACCGTATCTCCCTGTTACAATCCAAATGCTCGATGTGCCTACCATTCAGAAAGTCCAGGTCATGATACAAACGACTTCTGGGCTTTGAAAAACAAGGTGCAAGACCTTCTCGAGGCAAAGGAAATTGAAATTGACCCCCGTAAGATCCCCAATGTTATCACTGCTCCTATGCCCAAGCACGGTCGTGGTGTTAACGCTATTGAAGATGATGTGTTCGTTACTTCTGTTGAGGAACTTGTTACTCCTCTCTTGACCGTTAAAAAACCTGTTAAAGCCCGATTTATTTCCGGGCTGTGGCGAAGGTTGCCACTTATGTCTATATCTACCGGCTGGTTGCCATTTGTTAAAGGCAGGTGTTCAGCGCCTGATGGACGATAGAGAGATTTTGTTTGAGAAGACTCCCGTTCCGACTGTTTCTTGCAAGGATATTTCAATCATAACCATTTCCGCCAATCCTCCCAGGGTCTCCACCAAAAGACTTGTCAAGATTACATCTGCTCCAAAGGTGGCTCCACTGATTATCACTATGCCGGGGCCAATCCCATACTCCTCGGACAAGGCTGTTCCTTGGAAATATGGGGCTGACATCTACTACCACGGCGTCAAGCAAAACCTGCTGGCTGTTGAAGACAAGGTTTCTGAAAATGCTGATCCCGACATTGGCAACATTGTTGGAACCAACAAAATAACAAGAAGTGGAAAAGTGTTCTCCCCTGAAATTTCTCCTCCGAAAACTGTTACTGGTCCTATGATTATTCCTACTGTTGTTCCTGTTGATACTACTACTGCAATCCTTGTGATTACCCCTATTGACACCCATATCACCGAGTCGGTCGAGACTCGAGGCAAAGACATACTGATTGAACCTGTCTAGACGAAGGCGCATTCAGAATCTATCCCAGAGGCTTCCAAGAAGGAAATGGAAGAAATTTTGAAAATTATAAAGAAGAGCGACTACAACGTGGTCGAACAGTTGGGGCAGACCCCGTCCAAGATTTCTATGCTAGCCTTATTGTTATGCTCCGAAGCTCATGAAAAGGCTTTGGTGAAGTTCCTTAAAACGGACCATGTGCCACAACAAACCTCTGTTGACCAATTTGAAGATTGTGTGGGACGGGGTATAACAGTTTGGGTTTTTCCGATGTTGATCTGACACCCAGAGGGAGAAAACATAATGATGTGCTACATGTTTCCGTAGAATATAGGGGAACTACTTTGGCCCATGTTCTGGTAGATACTAGTTCCTCATTGAACGTGCTTCCCAAGAAGGCTCTGAACAAATTAGATTGTGAAGGTTTGACCTTGAAGCCCAGCAACATAGTAGTGAGGGCTTTCGACGGTTTAAATAGAATGGTGCACGGGGAGGTGGACATCCCCATCAAAGTTAGTTCTCAGACTTTCGACTCTACCTTCTACGTGATGGATATCAGACCATCCTATTCTTGTTTATTGGGTCACCCTTGGATCCATGGGACGGGAGCTGTCACGTCTACGCTGCATCAGATGATGAAATACCCAGTGAAAGGAAGGATTGTCACGGTACACAGTGAAGAAGAATACATGGTCAGTCACCTGAACTCCTTCAGGTATGTAGAAATGGATGGTGAATTCATCGAGAATCCGTGTCAGAACTTTGAAGAGGTGCCTTAGACTATGGCTGCAACTGAAACTGCCACCAATATGCCAAAGATCACCAGACCTCCCTTGAAGATGGCTTCTCTCAAGGACGCCAAAGCAGTTATTGAAGAAGGTGGGTGTACCATCTGGGGCCAACTCCCTGACATTCCATACAAGTCTGATAAGTTTGGTTTGGGTTTCTCTTTAGGGGCTCAGAGGGCTATTCTCCGTGCTCGTGCTAGAAGACCTCCCCTCCGCATCAACAATCATGGGGTCAACGCCTTAGAAGACAGTGATGGTGACGATGACATGGATAGTTGGATCTTCCCTACTACCAACGGTGGATCCAGTAACTGGACATCAAAAGACTTTGTACCAATTAATTTTATTCATAAGTAATTGTCTTTATTGTTTTTGGATATGTAATAAACATTATAAACTTTATGGCCATGTGTCTTACCCGGGGCACAATGGTTTATTTGTGAGGGTTATCATGTTTCAATTTCATATGTCATTAATAAAGCATTGGACGTTCCTGCATACAAATTTGCGCTCTCTGTTTTTATTTTCTTCTTTTTACTTTTTCAATACAGGTATGCTATTACACATACTCACGTATTAAACTGCAGATCCATATCCACTATGGATCCCATTGATAACAGTTCTGCTATTGCCGGTTATGACTTTGAAAATCCGATCAACCAAGCGAGGACGAAGGTGAGGAAGATTGTGAGGTACCCGAAGAACTTGCCAGGCTGTTACAACAGGAAGAAAGGGCTATACAGCCTCATGAAGAGCCAATTGAGACAGTGAATTTGGGCACAGAAGAGAACAAAAAAGAGGTCAAGATAGGTGCAAATTAGGAGCTCAGTGTCAAACAACGGTTGATATAGATGTTGCATGATCATGTCGAGATATTTTCCTGGTTATATGAAGACATGCCAGGGCTAGACAAGGATATTATGGTTCATCGTCTACCAACTAAAGAAGATTACCCTCCGGTAAAGCAGAAGGTCCGTCGTATTCGCCTTAAAATGTCAGAGAAGATCAAAGCGGAAGTTATGAAACAATTGACGCTGGGTTCTTAGCTGTCACCTCTTATCCATAATGGGTTGCTAAATTAGTTCTGGTGCCTAAGAAGGTCGACAAAGTACAGATGTGTCTGGCCTACAGAGATTTGAACAGGGCAAGTCCCAAGGATAACTTCCCGCTTCACCACATTGACGTTCTGGTTGACAACACCGCGCAACATAAGATCTTTTCCTTCATGGAAGGTTTCTCTGGTTACAATCAGATCAAGATGGCACCCGAATACATAGAGAAGACAACCTTCATCACACAATGGGCACTTTCTGCTACAAAGTGATGCCGTTTGGGTTGAAGAACGTCGGGGTAACCTATCAGCGAGCCATGGTCTCTTTGTTTCATGACATGATTCACCATGAGATAGAGGTCTATGTTAATGACATGATAGCCAGGTCTCCAACTGAGGAAGAGCACCTTGATCATCTATAAAATATGTTTGATAGGTTGAAGACGTACAAGCTAAGGTTAAATCCGAACAAGTGCACCTTTGGGGTAAGGTCCGGTAAACTTCTGTATTTCATTGTTAGCGACAAGGGCATTCAGGTAGACCCCGCAAAGGTGTAGGCTATACAAGAGATGCCTGCTCCTCGCACCGAGAAGGAGGTTAGAGGTTTCTTGAGATGCCTAAATTACATTGCCAGATTCATTTCCCATTCAACTGCTACTTGTGAGCCAATCTTGAAACTCCTGAAGAAAGATCAAGTGGTAAAATGGAATGACGAATTCCAGACTGCCTTCGATAGAATCAAAGAATACCTTCAAGAACCTCTAATTCTGATGCCTCAGATTGAAGGAAGACCTTTGATAATGTACTTAACAATGTTAGATAATTCAATGGGGTGTGTGCTGGGGCAGCATGACGAGTCAGGTCAAAAAGAGCATGTAATATACTACCTTAGAAAAAAGTTTACCCACTGTGAAACAAGATACTCACTGCTCGAGAAAACTTGCTGCGCTTTGGCATGGGCTGCTCGCCGAATGAGACAGTATATGTTGACCCACACTACTTTGTTGATATCTAAGATGGATCCGATCAAGTACATCTTCTAGAAGCCCACTCTCTCCGGAAGAATAGCGATATGGAAAATGATCTTGACCGAATACGATATCCAATACACGACCCAGAAAGCAATAAAGGGAAGTGTATTAGCTGATAATTTGGCTCATCAGGCCATGGATGACTACCAGTCCATGAATTTTGAGTTCCCGGATGAGAATATTATGTTAGTGACTGACTATGAAGAACCTGGACTGGATGAAGGACCTGAGGGAGGATCCCGATGGACTATGGTTTTGACGGAGCTTCCAACGCACTCGACAATGGCATCAGTGCTGTAATCATATCTCCTGAGGGGTGTCATACTCCTTTCACAACCATATTATGTTTCAATTGCACCAACAATATGGCGGAGTATGAAGCAGGCATCATGAGTCTAAAAGCTGCTATTGACCTGAGGATCAAGTTCTTGAGCGTCTTCGGAGACTCAGCCTTGGTGATAAGTCAAATCAAAGGAGAGTGGGACACGAAGCACCCGAATCTTATCCCTTACAAAGAACATGTGCTGACATTACTTCCACACTTTGAAGAGGTTACCTTTGAACATTTTCCACGAGAATAAAATCAGTTAGCGGACGCGCTAGCTACTATGTCATCTATGTTCCAGGTCAAGTGGGACAACGAGGCTCCTCGGATCACTATTGAGAGGTTAGATGAACCAGTATACTGCTATGAGATTAACACTGAAGAGGTAGCAAACAAACTTTGGTTCCACGAAGTGAAAAGGTATCTTGAGGCTCAAGAGTATCCTGAGGGGGCGTCTGTCAATGATAAGAAGTTTCTAAGAAGGTTCTCCGCAATGTTCTTCCTCAGTAATGGAATCCTCTACAAGCGCAACCATGACTCTACTTTACTTCAATGCATAGATAAAAGCGAAGCAGAAAGGATTATGGATGATTTACATGAAGGTACCTTTGGCACCCACTCTAGTGGACACACCATGGGTAAAAAGATACTACGGACAGGATACTATTGGTCCACTATGGAAGCAGACTGTTATTAGCTTTCCCGAACTTGTCACAAATGCCAGATCTATGCTGATAAAGTGCATGTACCTCCGGTTCCCTTGAACGTCTTGACGGCTCCCTAGCTCTTTGTAATGTGGGGTGTGATACGGTGGAAGAACTGACTTGGTTGTTTTGCGTTTGATTGCAAATGTTGCGGTTTAGCAAGAGTCGCCACTGACTTTTCTTTTGTCCAAAGGGAAAGGTGAAAAAGCACAGGAAAGACCTTTGAGATTGTTTCTTGAGTTCGGGGGGTAGATTATGAAAAGGGAAGGTATTAGCAACCTTTTCATCCATGGTTTTCCATGGGCTCTTACTTACTTGCTAGATCACTTGCTTTTGTTTGAAAATGTTCTTTGTGTGGTTTTTGAAAGTATTTTGAAAAGGCTCCATCGCTTAGGTGAACTTTGTAATGATTCTCGTTCGTAAGAATGTATACAAAATGTTTGATCTTTTGAAAAAATTTTCAAGTTTGAAAGATGTTTTGAAAGTGTTGGTGTTTGTTTTGAAAATAGAAAGGATGTTATTGGTTTTGAAATTGAGCAAGTAACTAGGAACATTTTACCTACTCAAATGTCTTTCATGTTCTTTTCCTCTTTCCTTTGATATTGTTATCTTACCATTGATTTGGTAAGTAACCCTATCTTTGGATGTAAAAGGGACGGGCGTGGGTCATCGTATAACCATGATTAACAATGTTGTAAGATATCTTAGCATTTTCTTTAGGGACTAAGATCATTTTGAAAGGCAACATGGATAGCGTCATCGAGGGACTATGATCTTGTATTTTACTTGTTTTTGCTAAGATACCTCACATGCATAATATGACCATTTTTGTAAGGCAACAAAGTGGGTTTACCCTAAGGGTGTAAGTGTGCAAGTGTATTGGTTTACATGCTTGATTTGTCTTGATTAGGGTTTGCTATTTGTTGGTTTTAATCTTTCCATACAAACCCTAATTACTAGCATTTGTATATAAAGCAATTTAAATTGAAAAAAATAAAAATACTAAGCTATTACATCATTTAGGGGAGGGGGTGTACAAATTACAAATGGGGAATTACAAGAAATTAAAACCCTAATTATCTATTACAACCATATTGAATTTGAATAAATGTAAAAAAATGAATAAATAAAATACAAGAATGTAAATGTAAAAAGAAATGTGATTTTTGTTTGGTTTTCATGAAAAGGGTTTTTTGACCTAATTAATTAAAATAAAATAATTAACTAAAAAAAATAAGAAAATTAAGATTAAGTTAGTAAAATTAATTAATTTAAAGAAAACAAGTTTTTTTATAGGTTTTTTGTGAATTTAATTAAACTAGTAAATAAAATAAAAGTCCTAAGTTCTAAAGAAAATGTTTTTGTTCTTTTAGTTTTATAAAAAAAATAAACTAAATAAATATAAATAATAAAATATAGATATTTTTGGATTTTTTATTGATAAAAATAATAGTAATAATAAAAATAATATTAATAATAATATTGATAATAAAGAAAATGTAAAATGAAAATAAAATAAAAAGAAAGAAAATAGAATAACTAAGAAAAATAAATGGGCCAGGGGTGTAAACAACAAGGCAGATAGTCAAAAAATAGAAAAAATAGATTAGGCCCAAACATTTGGAGGCCCAGGCGCTGCAAGAGTAAAAAAAATGTAAGAAAATATGAAAAATGTAAAAGGCAGCGTGCTGAGGTTCGAGCCCATGACCTCTTGATTAACAGCGCGCTGTCTTACCACTGGGGTGGCTATACATAAGTTAATATAACTGAAATGATAAATATATAATGTAAAACAAGTCCTGAACACACTTCATCTTCAACCTCAAGCCATACCACCTGTAACTTCACCATTTCTTAACAAAAATGAAAAATGCAAACATGAAAGTTGTTCCATTTTTCCATACGAATCAAACCATATAAATATCATGAACTATAAATCAAAGATGAATAAGAATTTTTGAAAGTACCAAATTCAGACCTAGTTATTTTCAGAGGTTCAGATTCAAAATTCTAACTACTCAAGCAATAATAATGAAATCTAAGGACATGGTTAGCTTCAGGATAATGAAATCTACATTTCTTATTCACAAATAAAACATTAATGATGCTTGTATGAAGAGTTCAAAAGTCAGAAAACTCACCTTGCAAGAGGGTATCGTGTTTTGAGTTTGAGCAACTTTTAATGAGTTCCAATGATTGGGTTAGCTTCCTCAAGTTCCCAGGAAGCTAATGTGATGCTTAGCTTGAGCCGAAAGTGGTTGAGGAGTTCTGGAGAAGTCAAAGTGAAAGGTGCTGTTTTTGAAAATGGTGGATGATGATGGAGGTGTTACAGTCGTGTTGCAGGTGTTGGAATTGTTTGTGTATGTTATTTAGAAGCTTTTGAAAGTAAAAGGCCAAGAAAAGCACGAGAAAATTTAGAGATTGGATTCAAAACTCAAATGGCCAGTTTTGAAATGTTTTTGGTGGTTCTGTGTTTTTGGAGGTTCTAGGGCTTGAGCATGCGTGTGTTTTCTTGAAAAAATGACTTGTGTTTATGTATGGAAAAGGTTTGGATAATTGAGGTGGTCAGAAGTACAAGATCATATGTTTTGGCTTCTTGACTTATTTTTGAAGTAAGGTTGACAAACATGGTTTCAATGAATAGTACAAGGCTATCTAGTGTGGTTACCTACTTTAAACAAGCTTATCTGACTTTGTAGAGGAAGTTTGTGCAGAAGGAACAAGTGCAAAGCTCAATGCAAGTTGACTTTGCATAAAGCTTGCTTTATGTAAATGGAAATGGTGCCTTTGTGCCATTAATGGAAAATTGTCTTGGATAAAGCTTGAATCAAGTGGATAACAGCTCAAAAGCAAGTGTAATCTTCTGATTATGGAGAGATCTTGAGGTTTAGAGGCCTGCAAAGCAAGATTGTGCAACATAGGTTTGAGATTTGAATTTTGTTCATCACAAAATTTGCCTTGTAAAACAACTTAAAACCCCAACTTCTGACCTTCGATTCTCCTTGCTCACAAATGATCTCAAGGAGTTCTTGGACATTTTGGAAAGCCTGTAATGTTCTCTACAACCCCTCTTTGAATCACTTTTTCAAAATCCAAATGGAACTATGTGAAACTTGGGTCAGAAGTTAGGTCAAAATCCTGACCTAAAATGTTCAAAATTTCAGTAAGTGTTTTAGTTTCATGAACATGACTTCATAGATTAATAACTTGAGATCCAAGCATTTATAGGAGAATTTGTGTAAAGAAATGTTGTAGATCTCATGGAGATCTATAACTTTCATGTTGAAAGTTTCTTTTGGATCATTTTGCACATGGTGAAAAATTGGCTCAAAGTTGTGAAAAATATGAAGTTTTCAACACTTAGAAAAATTTCTATGTTTGAAAACTTTGACTTTTCAAAATGAAATATTGAATTTTTGATTTTTTTGATGAAAAAGTTTCATAGTTTGACATGTTTTGATGAATTGTGATTTTTGACACTTGATTTTGATCAAAAAGTCAAAGTTTGACTTTTCAGTGTACAATTGACTTTTGATCAGTTGATTGAAAATCAACTATCAATCAATTGATCTTGAGCAATGTTTTGAGTCATGCCATTAGGTTAAAATGATGCAATTGAACTCTTGAGATCATGCCTCAAACCAATTAACCATTTGCTAGGTCAAAAATCAGAAATTGCCCTTTCTTAGTCAAAACCCTAATTTTGACCATTTTGCCTTTTGATGATCTGATCAAATTTCTTGAGGAATTATGGTCCAAACTTGATCAAATGATACATATGAGTTTATAATGTTGATATGGAAAAAAAAACTATGAAGTTCGACTGTAAATTGGCCACAGTTGACTTTTTCCCCAATATAGTTGATTTTTAGGTCAACGGTCAATTGACTGAGCAAAAATGTGATCCAAGGCTTGAAAATTGACATGAGTAATCTTGGGAGTCCATGATGATCCATGAAAGTCATATGAGGCATTAAAAGTTCAATTATCCTTGTGCAATCTCAAACCCAAATTTCAGTCATCAGTGCTTAAGGAGGTGTCTTGAGTTGATCAATCCTTGTGCAGTCTTGAACCCAAGGAGAGCTTGTGAGAAAATATTTGATAAATGAGAGGGAAAATTTTGGGGTACAACAGCTGCCCCTGTTCAATCTTCTTAAACCTGAAGAGTTAAATTGACGAATTTCCCATTCGTGACTTGAAGGTGGAAAATGATTGGACACTAGAGTGCCCAGAAATTTTCACTCGAAGATGAAATGGGAATGGGCTTATAGATGCCATTTGGAGGAATGATGGAGATTTGAAGAAGATGGGCTTGTAGATGCCATCCAAAGGTGATTGTTGACAGAGAATGTACTAAGTCTGAACTTGATTTCAAACTGGAGAAGAATCAAAATAAATCTTTGGAGCGACTTATCTGAACCAGAAGAAGTCTTGTATGTTGTTTGACTGGGAAGAATCAAAATAAGTCTTTGTGTGATTTATCTGAACCATAGAAAGTGCCTGCGGGAAAGAATCAGAATAAATTATTGAGAGATTTATCTGAACCCGAAATGTTCCTGTGGGAAAGCATCAGGATAAACCATTGAGGGGTTTAAACTGAACCAAAAGAGATCTTGAATATTATTTAACAGGAAAAATCAGAGTAAATCTTTGTGTGATTTATCTAAACTGGAGAAAGCGTATGCGGGAGAGAATCAAAATAAATCATTGAGAGATTTATCTGAACCCGAAATGTTCCTTTGGAAAGTATCAGGATAAATCGTTGAGGGGTTTAAACTGAACCAAAAGAGATCTTGAATATTCTTTAACTGGAAAGAAATCAGAGTAAATCTTTGTGCGATTTATCTGAACCATAGAAAGCGTCTGCGGGAAAGAATCAGAATAAATCATTGAGAGATTTATTTGAATCGGCAGGGATCTAGAGAAGAATCAGAACAAATCATTGAGAGATTTATATGAGACAGAGAAGACAGATGTAGAAAAAGAATCAAAATAAATTGTTGAGATATTTAAACTGAACCGGTAGGAGTCTGAAAGAAACGTCTATTCTATAGACGGTTGACCAATCTTTTCTTGGGAATTGATCTGTAATTAACTTGTTGAAAATTTAATGATAATTTTTCTGTTGATTGATCTTTTCTGAAAAAGATGGAAGGTTAGTTGTATGCAATGTCATGATGTATGCAATGCATGGTGTAATGATGTTCTCAAAATAAATGAGATTGTGTCGTATGTATTTGTGCTGTCAATGATATGTCGTATGGGTGCGATGTATGGACATGTTAATTTTTATGCCACAGTGTTGCTGGAATTAGGGAAAATAAATCCCAGAGTGTTGCTAGGTATGAGGAGTGCAAGTCTTCATGTTTTGAAGTGCAGATGAGTTGATGAGCTTTCATTTGTTAGAGAAATAACCTCTGTCGTGTAAAGGAAAAACTGTATTGCTTGTGGACCTTGTGAAATCCTGTTGGGGAATCCTGAGAAATTGGGCGACCTTTACTGGGGAGTGATAACTGGAAGTTTTGTTCTGCCGGGGATGTGAGAGAGCTTGATATCATTAAGCTGCACACTGTGGGGGATTTTTGTGGAATAGTCTAAAGACACTATCCTATTTCTTAAATCCATTAATGATTGTCTTTCTATTTTCTGTTCTTTTTTTGTTCATTTGTAAACAGTAGTTACGTTCAAATGCATATGTTCAAAAATAAATCATTGGACGTTTTCGCAAACAGAAGACGACAAAAGAAAAAATAGACAGTTTTGCACTTTAAAAGGGATATCTTTGTATTAACTTGAATAAGTATTTTTGTACAATGAGACGAACATTCTAGTAAGAGAACGTCGTCGTAAAAAAATGAAAATTTGATACAAAGAAAAGATAGCTATGTGAAATAATCCCATGGGGTTCCCATTTTTCTATAGCCTTCGTGTCTCTAAGCGTCTTGTCCACTTGCTGCCTTGTCCGAAGTTAATTGGATTGATCAGAACCACTGAGTTTGTCAGTCGAAGCTAAAGGTTGTCTGTAAGGTGATCCAATGGGACATAATCGTACGCTTTAATTCCCTAACTTTTTTCTGGACTGCCCTTTTGGGTTTTCAGTCCACCGGGATACCCTTTTTTTTGCCCAAGTCACCCTTTCGGGTTTTCAACTTGCCGGGTGTACAATTTTTGTTGTTGTTTTTATCCT
This sequence comes from Vicia faba, assembly GCA_948472305.1. Classification (NCBI taxonomy): domain Eukaryota; kingdom Viridiplantae; phylum Streptophyta; class Magnoliopsida; order Fabales; family Fabaceae; genus Vicia; species Vicia faba. The sequence continues at coordinate 929,317,999 of OX451739.1, forward strand.
TAATTTTTGCCGAACCTTAGTGGTTCACTGGGATACCCTTGTTTTTCCTAGGTGTATCAACCTAGCGGGTCTGTTATGCGTAGTATGTTTTGACTATGTCTGCATTCACAGGGTGCAAAAGTTCGTCGCCATCCATAGTGGTTAAGATCATTGCCCCACCAGAGAATATGCTTTTAATCACAAATGGTCCTTCGTATGTAGGAGTCCATTTTCCCCAGGGATCACCTTGTGGTAATATGATACACTTGATTACCAAGTCACCAACCTGATATACCTGACGTCTGACCTTTTTGTTAAACGCCTTGATCATGCGTTTTTGGTACATCTGGCCATGACAGACAACCGTAAGCCTCTCCTCATCAATTAAGTTCAACTGGTAAAGCCGAGTTTGGATCCAATCGTGATCACTCAACCCTGCATCCCTTATGATTCTCAAATAAGGTATTTGGACTTCAATTGGTAAAACAACTTCCATGTCGTATACCAAGGCAAAGGGAGTTGCCCCTGTTGATGTGCGCATTGTGGTACGGTAACCGTGGAGAGCGAATGGTAGCATCTCATGCCAGTCCTTATAGGTTACTGTCATTTTTTGTATGATCTTTTTGGTGTTCTTATTTGCGGCTTCAAAAACGCCATTCATCTTTGGCGGGTAAGGGGAAGAATTATGGTGTTGGATCTTGAATTGCACGCACAATGCAGTGATCATAGTATTATTGAGATTCGTACCATTGTCTGTGATGATTCTCTCTGGGATGCCGTACCGACAAATGAGATTCTATTTGATGAAACGGGGCACAACATTTTTGGTAATGGAAGCGAAAGAAGCTGCCTCAACCCACTTCGTGAAATAGTCAATGGCCACCAAGATGAAGCGGTGCCCATTAGTAGCCGTAGGTTTGATTTCTCCAATCATATTGATGCCCCACATCGCGAATGGCCAGGGAGCAATCAGGACATTTAGAGTAACTGGAGGCACATGCACTTTGTCAGCATAGATCTGACACTTGTGACAGGTTCATGAATGTAGATAGCAATCTGCTTCCATGGTAGACCAGTAGTACCCTGCCCGTAGGATCTTCTTAGCCATCGTATGCCCACTGGAATGAGTGCCAAAAGTTCCTTCATGTAGATCAGCCATGATCTTTTCTACCTCAACCTTGTCTACGCAACGAAGCAATACAGAGTCGTGGTTGCACTTGTAGAGAATGCCATTGCTAAGGAAGAACTTAGCAGAGAACCTTCTCAAGAACTTCTTATCATTGACTGAAGCTCCTTTCGGATACTCTTGAGCCTCGAGATACGTTTTGACTTCATGGAACCAAGGTTGGTCCACTACTTCTTCAGTATCGATCTTGTGACAGTAAGTTGGTTCATTCATCCATTCAATGGTGATCTGGGGAGCCTCGTTACCCCACTTGAGCTTAAACATGGATGACATGGTGGCTAGTGCGTCCGCTAGTTGATTTTCCTCTCATGGAAAATGCTCAAAGGTAATTTCCTCGAAATGCGGGATTAATGTCAACACATGTTCTTTGTAGGGGATAAGCTTAGGGTGCTTTGTATCCCATTCTCCTTTGATCTGACTGATGACTAAGGCTGAATCTCCAAATACACTTAAGGATTTGATTCCCAAATTTATGGCAGCTTTGAGACCAAAAATACACGCTTCGTATTCGGCCATATTATTAGTACAGTTGAAGCAAAGTCTTGCGGTAAAGGTAGTATGACATCCTTCAGGGGATATGATTACAGCACCCATGCCATTGCCGAGTGCGTTGGATGCCCCATCAAAAACCAGGGTCCAACGGGATCCTTGTTCAGGTCCGTTATATGGTCTGAGTTCTTCACATTTGTTTACCATCATGATGTCCTCATCTAGGAATTCGAACTTCATGGACTGGTAGTCATCCACAGCTTGATGAGAAAGGTGATCGGCTAACACACTGCCCTTTATTGCTTTTTAGGTAGTGTACTGAATGTCATATTCCGTCAGGATCATCTTCCATCTTGCTATTCTCCCAGAGAGGGTAGGCTTCTCGGATATGTATTTTATTGGATTCATCTTGGATATCAATAAGGTAGTATGGGTCAACATATACTGTCTTAGCCGGCGAGAAGCCCATGCCAGAGCGCATCAAGTTTTCTCGAGCAGTGAATATCTTATTTCATAGTCGGTAAACTTTTTGCTCAGGTAGTAAATAGCATGCTCTTTTCGGCCAGACTCGTCATGCTGCCCCAACACGCACCCCATTAAATTTTCCAAGACAGTTAGATACATGATTAAAGGCATTCCATCGACTAGTGGCATCAAAATAGGAGGCTCTTGTAGGTACTCTTTGATCTTGTCGAAGGCAGCCAGGCATTCATCATTCCATTTGACTACTTGATCTTTCTTCAGTAATTTGAAGATTGGTTCACAAGTAGCTGTTAGATGAGAAATGAATCTAGAAATGTAGTTTAGCCGTCCTAAGAATCCTCTGGCTTCCTTCTCAGTGCGAGGAGCAGGCATTTCTTGTATTGCTTTCACCTTGGCAGGGTCCACTTCGATACCTTTACCACTGATAATGAAGCCTAGGAATTTACTGGACCTTACCCCAAATGTGCATTTATTCGGGTTCAACCTCAGCTTGTATTTCTTTAGTCTCTCAAACAGTTTCTGCAAATGGTCAAGATGTTCCTCTTCAGTTTGAGATCTGGCTATCATGTCGTCCACATAGACCTCTATTTCGTGATGTATCATGTCGTGAAATAGAGCTACCATGGCACGTTGATAGGTTTCCCCAGCGTTCTTCAACCCGAATGGAATAACCTTGTAACAGAATGTGACCCACTGTGTGACGAAGGTCGTTTTCTCCATATTCTCAGGCGCCATTTTGATTTGATTGTAACCTGAGAAACCATCCATGAAGGAAAACACTTTATGTTGTGTGGTATTTTCAACCAGAATATCGATGTGGGGGAGTGGGAAATCATCCTTAGGGCTTGCCCTATTCAAATCTCTATAATCCACACACATGCGTACTTTGCCGTCCTTTTTAGGCACTTGAATAACATTGGCGACCCTTTATGTATATGAGGTGACGACTAAGAATCCGGTGTTGAATTGTTTCATGACTTTAGCCTTGATCTTCTCTAACATGTCTGGCCGCATGCGACAAACTTTCTATTTTACCGGAGGGCAATCTTCTTTTGTTGGTAGACGATGGACCACGATATCAGCATCAAGTCCTGGCATGTCTTTGTACAACCAAGCAAAGACCTCAACATAGTCGTGTAGCAACTGAATTAGGCGCTTCTTGACACTAGATACCAAATTGGCTCCTACCTTGACTTCTTTCTTGTCCTCTTCGGTACCCAAGTTAACTGTGTCCACTGGTTCTTCGTGGGGCTGTATGGCCCTTTCTTCCCGTTGTAGTAACCTGGAAAGTTCCCCTGGAACTTCACAATCTTCCTCACCTTCGTCTTTGGCTTGGTAGATTAGATTTTCAGAGTTACAAACGACCATAGCAGAATCGTTACCCATGGGATCCTGAGTGGATGTATATCTGCATTTTGAATATGAGTGTGTGTAAGAGTATAACTATCTTTGAAAGAAATAAAAATGTAAAAAGAAAGACAAAGAGCATAAAGTTTGTATGCAAAAACGTCCATGATTCATTGATGACATATGAAAATGAGGTAACAACCCTTACAAATGGACCGTTGTGCCTCGGGTAAGACACAAGGTTTTAAAAGTATGAATTGTTTAATTATTACAGGTCCGACAAAAATTTAAATAAAATTACTGTTGGATAAAAGTAATTGGGACAAAATCTTTAGCTTCCCAGTTGCTGAGTCCTCCCTTGATGGTTGGGAAAATCCAATCTTCTAGGTCACAACTGTCATCATCATCATCCTCCACTGCATTGACTCTGTGGTTGCTGATCTTCAAAGGTGGGTCCCCATCACGAGCACGACGTACAACTTTCTGGGCTCCTGAAGTGAAACCCAAACCAAGTTTGTCAGATTTGTAAGGGATACCCGGGAGTTGGCCCCAAATAGTACACCCACCTTATTCGATTACTGCCTTGGCATCTTTCAGAGAAGACATCTTTAACGGAGGTCTTGTAATATTTGGGACTTGAGAAACAGTCTTGGTAGCTGCCATTGTTTGTGGGACTTCCTCGAAGTGCTGAAACAGATTTTCAATGATTTCACCATCCAATTCCACGTATCTGAAGGAGTTCAAGTGGCTGACCATATATTTCTCTTCTCCATGGACAGTAATGATTTTCCCCTTGTATGGGTATTTCAGCATTTGATATAATGTAGAGGTGACAGCACCAGCATTGTGAATCCATGGTCGGCCCAATAAACAGGAATAGGAAGGGCGAATGTCCATCACGTAGAAAGTTGAATCAAAGGTTTAAGTTCCAACTTTAATAGGGATGTCCACCTCCCCATGCACCATTCTCTTTGAACCATAGAAGGCCCTTACCACTATGTTTCTGGGTTTTAAGGTCATACCTTCACAGTCGAATCTATCAAGAGCTTTCTTAGGTAGCACATTCAAAGACGAACCGGTATCCACCAAGACATGGGCCAAAGTTGTGCCCCTGCATTCGACAGAGACATGCAATTCCTCGTTATGTTTCCTCCCCTAGGTGTCAGGTTAGCATCGCAATTCCTCGTTATTCACCAAGGCCTTCGTGTGAGCCTTGGAGCACAACAGTAAAGCCATCATGGAGATCTTTGATAGAGTCTTCCCTAGCTGTTCGACTACATTGTAGTCGCTTCTCTTTATAATTTTCAGAATTTCTTCCATCTCCTTTTGGGAGGCTTCCGGGATAGATACTGATTGAGCCTTCATCTGGACAGGCTCAACCAGAATGCCTTTGCCCCGAGTCTCGGTCGACTTGGCGGTAGGAGTGTCAGTAGGGGTAACCATAGGGATTGTAGTAGTTCAACAGGAACAAAAGCAGGGATGATCACATGATCGATAACAGTTTTCGAATGAGCAATCTCTGGGGAGAATATTCTTCCACTTTGGGTTATCTTGTTGGTTCCCGCAATGTTGCTGATGTCGGGGTCAGCCTTCTCAAAAATTGAGTATTCATCAACCAACCAATCCTGTTTGACATCGTGATAGTAGACATCACCCCCATAATTCTAGGGGATAGTTTTATTTGATGAGTATTGGATTGGTCAAGGCATAGTAATTATCAGTGGAGTCACTTTAGGAACTGATGTAATCCTAATGGGTCTTTTGGTGGAGACCCTGGAAGGATGGTCAAAAGTGGTTACTATTGAAACATCATTGTAAGAAATGGTTGGAACGGGAGTCTTTTCAAACAAAATCTCTTTGTCATCCATTAGGCGTTGGACACCTGCTTTCAATAAATGACAACCAGTTGGTAGGGATAAACAGAGGTGGAAGCCTTCGCCATATCCCAAATATAAATCGGCTTTCAACAGGTTCCTCTTGACAGTCAAGAGAGGAGTAACAAGTTCATCAACAGCAGTGACAAACATATCATCTTCAACAACGCTAACATCACGACCATGCTTGGGCATAGGAGAGGTGATAACATTTGGGATTTCAGGAGCATCAAATTCAATTTCTTTTGCTTTGATAAAGTCTTACACCTTGTTTTTCAAAGCCCAACAGTTGTTAGTATCATGGCCTGAACTTTCTGAATGGTAAGCACATCGAGCATTAGGGTGATAATGAGGAGAGGCTGTGTTAGGATTCTTCGGGGCTTCCTTCAAAGTTACCAGATTAGATATCAATAAATGTTGCAGGACTTGAGACAATTTCATTTTTATCCGGGTAAATTGTCTTATTGGTCTTTCCGTTCTAGGCTGGTTGCTCCTTTGTTGAGTAGGTGCAGGCTTAGGGATCATGAAAGCCCCTTCCATTAGACGAAGTTCAGTTCTATCTTGATTCCTTTGAGGGTATACATCACCAACTTCTTTCTTCCCAATAAATGGTTTTCTCACAGCAACAGAGGATGTGTCTTTTTGGATCTTCCCACTCTTAATCTAAGCTTCCACTCTTTCTCCGGTCAAGATTAATTTAGTGAAGCCTGCTGAGGAGCTTCCAATTAGATGATTGAAGAAAGGACCGGACGAGGTACCCAAAAACATATCTACTAGCTCTCTTTCAGACAGGGGAGGCTAGACTCTTCCTACTAAGTCTCTCCATTTCTGAGCGTAGTCTTTGAAACCTTCGCTTGAACTCATGGCCATACTCTGGAGTTGAGTACGAGTGGGAGCAAGGTCTACGTTGTATTGATACTGTTTATAAAAAGCAGCCGCAAGGTCTTCCAAATTATGAATGTTGGCCCATTCCAGTTGATAGAACCAATCTAGCTGAGTCCCGGATAGACTGTCTTGAAAGAAGTGGACCCACAAATCTCTGTCAGTGGTGTGAGGATGTATCTTCCTCACATAGGATAGGAGATGCATCTTGGGACACGAAACCCCGTCGTACTTAGCAAATACTGGTGCTTTAAACTTTGGTGGAATAACAATCCCAGACACTAAACCCAACTCTTCAAAGTCCAGCCCGAGAAATTTTTGAATCTCCATTACACTTATACGCTCTTCCAGATGTTTGTATTTATCGTAGGCTGGAGGATACTGTTCTTCAGAGTAATCCTCTTCTTCTTCCTCTTTAGATTCTGGCTGGGCAGCCACTTCCTTTCCTTTCCCTTGTTGATTATCCTTTTAACCAGATGATGTTGCGAAGTCTAGGGTCCACCTGGCTCGCCCTGGGAACCTTCTTCCTAGATTCAGAACACCAGTTGATTTCTTTGCTTTTTTCTTCTTTTCTTCAATCAACAAAGTTTTCAAATCCTCTTTTCCTTTAGCTAGAGTCAAGAACATCTATTGAAACTGAGCATTCTGCGCTTGGAGGTCTTTTACTGTCTGCTCGAGATCCATCTTACTGAAATAAACAGTAGAAAGATGAGGAGACTTGTGGCAAGAAACCTGCTTATGGCAAGAAACCTGTATTCTCCTTGACTACTCAAGGGCTACCGGTACCCACAAATATGTCACACTAACGTAGTTATTGCTTAGACCATGTCGGTATACCCCGCACAGTTTCTACAACGTATTACTACTTACCTATAAGGTATCCCAAATCTGGGTAGAGGATTCAAACCCAAACAAAGAACTAAAATGTAAAGCATACAAGTCAAACAATGAAAGCAAGTAAATGTGATCTAGCCCTAAGGTAACCCCACTTTTAGAATGACTCCCCAGCAGAGTCCCCAGTTCTGTGATACGGTGGGAGAACTGACTTGGTTGTTTTGCGTTTGATCGCAAATGTTGCGGTTTAGCAAAATTCGCCACCGACTTTTCTTTTATCTAAAAGGAAAGGTGAAAAAGCATAAAAAAGACCTTTGAGATTGTTTCTTGAGTTCGGGGGGTAGATTATGAAAATGGAAGGTATTAGCACCCTTTTCATCCATGGTTTTTCATGGACTCTTAGTTACTTGCTAGATCACTTGCTTTTGTTTGAAAATGTTCTTTGTGTGGTTTTTGAAAGTATTTTGAAAAGGCGCCATCGTTTAGGTGAACTTTGTAATGATTCTCGTTCGTAAGAATATATACAAAATGTTTGATCTTTTGAAAATGTTTTCAAGTTTGAAAGATGTTTTGAAAGTGTTGGTGTTTGTTTTTAAAATAGCAAGGATGTTATTGGTTTTGAAATTAAGCAAGTAACTAGGAACATTCTACCTACTCAAATGTCTTTCATGTTCTTTTCCTCTTTCCTTTGACATTGTTATCTTACCACTGATTTGCTAAGTAACCCTATCTTTGGATGTAAAAGGGACGGGCGTGGGTCATCGTATAACCATGATTAACAATGTTGTAAGATATCTTAGCATTTTCTTTAGGGACTAAGATCATTTTGAAAGGCAACATGGATAGCGTCATCGAGGGACTATGATCTTGTATTTTGCTTGTTCTTGCTAAGATACCTCACATGCATAATATGGCCATTTTTGTAAGGCAACAAAGTGGGTTTACCCTAAGGGTGTAAGTGTGCAAGTGTATTGGTTTACATGCTTGATTTGTCTTGATTAGGGTTTGCTATTTGTTGGTTTTAATCTTTCCATACAAACCCTAATTACTAGCATTTGTATATAAAGCAATTTAAATTGCAAAAAATAAAAATACTAAGCTATTACATCATTTAGGGGAGGGGGTGTACAAATTACAAATGGAGAATTGCAAGAAATTAAAACCCTAATTATCTATTACAACCATATTGAATTTGAATAAATGTACAAAAATGAACAAATAAAATACAAGAATGTAAATGTAAAAAGAAATGTGATTTTTGTTTGGTTTTCATGAAAAGGGTTTTTTGACCTAATTAATTAAAATAAAATAATTAACTAAAAAATAAGAAAATTAAGATTAAGTTAGTAAAATTAATTAATTTAAAGAAAACAAGTTTTTTTATAGGTTTTTTGTGAATTTAATTAAACTAGTAAATAAAATAAAAATCCTAAGTTCTAAATTGATTTTAATTTACAAGAAAATAATATAATAATAATTAAGATTTATTATCTAAGTATTTAAAAAAGAAATTAATTTATTAAAGAAAATGTTTTTGTTCTTTTAGTTTTATAAAAAAAAATAAACTCAATAAATATAAATAATAAAATATAGATATTTTTGGATTTTTTATTGATAAAAATATTAGTAATAATAAAAATAATATTAATAATAATATTGATAATAAAGAAAATGTAAAATGAAAATAAAATAAAAAGAAAGAAAATAGAATAACAAAGAAAAATAAATGGGCCAGGGGTGTAAACAACAAGGCAGGGAGTCAAAAAATAGCAAAAAAAGATTAGGCCCAAACATTTGGAGGCCCAGGCGCTGCAAGAGTAAAAAAAATGTAAGAAAATGTAAAAAAAGCAAAAGGAAGCGCGCTGAGGTTCAAACCCATGACCTCTTGATTACCAGCGCGCCGCCTTACCACTGGGGTGGCTATACATCCATTAATATAACTGAAATGATAAATATATAATGTAAAACAAATCCTGAACACACTTCATCTTCAACCTCCAGCCAGACCACCTGTAACTTCATCATTTCTTAACAAAAATGAAAAATACAAACATGAAAGTTGTTCCATTTTTCCATACGAATCCAACCATATAAATATCATGACCTATAAATCAAAGATGAATAAGAATTTTTGAAAGGGTAGATTCACCACAGGTCAAAATTAAGGAACCTACCTTCTAAGGGTACTTATCACAAAAATCCCGTTACTCACCTATACATTCATTGCATTCATGTATATCTCATGTTCATCATTTGTTCCTTTTATCTGTCTTATTCACAGGGTACAAAATAAAAGATAACAAAATCAAGATTTTTGGTGATTGTCTTAAAAATGGATGCCAAAGGGAAACAACTTGTCCGCGTCAATGCTTGCAAGCCTGACCTTTCTGAAATCAAAACGATAAAAGGTAAACTGTCCGAAAGAGCTCTGAAGATGTACACTCGTTGTTATGGGGATACCCTTGATTTGACTAAAGTAGAAGTACAGATGGATGCAATCTTCTCCCTAATTCAGTTTTATAACCCTCCACTAAGATGTTTCACTTTCCAAGACTTCCAGCTAGCACCGACTCTGGAAGAATTTGACAGAATCCTGAATTTCTCCAAAGAAAAGGCCTATGTGAGTATTTGGCAAACTATTGAAGTCAAAGCTTTGGCAAAGGGTCTAGGGATTCCTTATCATGAGTTGATGCATAATTACCGAAGAGAAGGTCCGATACAAGGAATCAAAAGGATATACTTGAAAGCTAAGGCACCAGAGTTTGCTAATTATAAGGAGTGGGAATCTTGCGTTGACTGTTTAGGGCTATTGGTATTTGGTGTACTCTTATTTCCTAGGACTGTGGACTATATTGACCCCGCAGCCATTAGCATATTTTGGAGAGCGAAAGTCTTTAGTACGGATCCTACTCCCACCCTGCTTGCCGAAATTTATTACACTTTGCATATGATGTATGAAAAAAGAAGAGGTACGCTAAGTTGTTCTATCCCGCTTCTATATACTTGGTTCATGAATCACCTATACAAGGATGACTATATGATCCCAGAACTGACCAGATATGAGTGGCAACAGAAATTAAGGTCTCTCACTGCAAATTCAATATTATGGTATGCAAGAAATTTGGATATTGGTGACATCACTGTTAGCTGTGGGGATTTTCCTAACGTCCCTTTGATTGGATCTCTAGGTTGTATTAACTACAACCTTACTCTAGCCCTACGACGACTAGGGTATCCGTTGGAGGACAAACCTTCGGACGAACAACTCCGACCATTTATCATCCATAATATGGGTATAGAAGATCACGGGTTGCTCAACAAGGCTATTCGGGCTTGGAATAAGGTTAACAAACGGAACGCTGAAAGAAAGAATGCCATAGCAAGAGAACCCTACACCAAATGGGTCCAGGATAGGGCACGAACTATCAAGCTGCCATTCGAGAAGGATCCAGAGTACAAGTCAGAGGTCCCATAGGTAACACCTATGTCTTTGGAAGAAGTCGACAATCTGAAAAATTCCTTAAAGCAAGCTCAAAAAGAGAAAGAAGCACTAGAAGTCGACCTCCTCAATCTGACCAAAGAAAAGAAACAGATAAAACTTATACTTGAGTCAAAGGACGAGAAAATTGATATAAGTCAAAAGGAACTGGAGAAATAAAGTCTTATACGAAAGCGTACAACTGAAGGGCTATTATGTGCAACGTTCAACCTAGATTCCCACAACCAAAGGCTAGAAGAGGCCGCTGCTGAAATTGGGAGGTTGACTAGGTGGTATGAAAAGACGACACATGACAAAAAGGTGCTAGAAGAAAGTTTGAGAGCCTAAATTCAAAGTCTGGAACAAGTTTCCTTAGATCAAGAGGAGCAAATACCTCACCACCGAACTTCAAGACAACCACGAATCAGAGGTCAAGGCACGCCTCTAGAGGATAGAAGCAGAGAAAATTTTGACTCAGAGGACTCGAGAATATGAATATGTATGTTTAGAACTGCAGGGTCTTCAAAAGGACTTTCTTATCCAACAGAGACTTTACACAGAAACGAGGGGTGAAAAGATGTATTGGGAAGAGCAGTACACTAAGATCGCCCAGGCAGGGAGGGATAACCACAAAATAATCCCGCATCTTTACCAGGAATACAGGCAGTACAAAGACAAACATGAAAAGCTTGTCTTCTTAGACAACAATCTCGTCGAGGATATCCCTAGAAGTTTAAAAGATGCAGAGAATGTAATGGTTCCTCTCTCGAAGGACGTCGAAGAATTTCTAAAACTTTGTCAGGCAATGGTTGATGGCTTCAGAGCATACATCTGCAGGCGCACTTAGGAGATTTAGTTCTTTTTTTATTATGTTTACGCACACAGTTTCGATTTCAGTTTGTAATATTTTTCAATATCTGGATTATGTTACTCTTAATAAAGGAGTTTTGTTTCCCTATCCCGAATAAAATAATAAGTGGATACAAATGCGTACCCTAATGAATAAGACGGTTAAAATAAAAATCATTTCATAATCATATATCCTCATCTGCACGCATGCATTTATAAAACATTCGCATGTCATTTTAAAGAAAAAAAACTCATTCGCTTTGAAAATCTATCCAGTTAAGCCATTGGGAAAAGAAGACCTCCTCCTCCTTGGCCCCCATAGCAAAGAAGGGCCCATCAACGGAAAATAATGGAACAAATCGAGGAGACTCAAGCTTGTTCAAAGAGGATCTTGATCAGGTGAAGGATGACATAAGCTCAATGAAAGGAGATTTGAGCCAGGTTCTTCTAGATTTAAAGAACATTATGGACAGGCAGGATCAAATCCCCAAGGTAGCCTTGGAAGAGGTAGCCCAAACCGTTGGTGCATCAAGCGGTCACCAACTAAGGTAAGAGCCGGAAGCAGGACCCCAAAAGTCCGCCATGGCCCAGCAAGAGGTCGATACTGAAGGATTCGTCCCACCACCGTCGAAAGTAAGGGCATCACATACCCTACAAATTCCAACTAATAACAAAGATAATTACTTGGACTTACAATACGGCGATCATGACCCAGAGGATGCTCCCCAGGCACCCCTGAAAACAACCAGTGCCCATACCGCAGACAACTCACTGGTAATGAATCAGTACAAAGCCTTAGAAGAAAGACTGAAGGTTGTGGATGGCTTCGACGCCTTCGAAGTAGACGCTCTGGAAATGGGTTTAGTCCCTGATGTGGTGATACCAGCAAAATTCAAAGTACCCAACTTTAGCAAATATAAAGGGCTCACTTGTCCAAGGAATCACCTTCGTATGTATTGCAGAAAGATGCATGCCCACGCACATGACCAGAAACTGATGATTCACTATTTCCAAGACAATCTAAGTGGGGCATCTTTGGACTGGTACATGCAGTTAGAACGAACACATATCAAACTTGGGTGGATCTCGCTAATGCTTTCTTGAAGCATTACAAGTATAACTTGGACATGGCGCCTACACGCCTCCAACTCTAAAACCTGTCCCAAAAGAAGGAAGAGTCCTTCAAAGAGTACGCTCAAAGGTTGAGGGAAATGGCATCGCGTGTGCAACCCCCACTGCTGGAAAAGGAGCTCGTAGATATGTTCATGGGAACCCTAGAAGGGCTTTATTATGATAAAATGGTAGGAAGCGTCACGTCAGGATTTTCAGACTTAATGACTATTGGTGAAAGAATTGAAACTGGTTTGAAGAGCGGAAAGATATCAGGGGGATCGTCAAGCACCCCTTACAATTCGAAAAGACTAGCTCCAAAATTTCCAATAAAGAAAGAGGGAGAAGTCAACACTGTGTCCTCACAATAAAGGACAACACAACCATTGGTGATCCCGCAAGGACAAAGGCAAGACAGGTTTAAAAGGCCGCATATAAATTTTGATCCACTACCCATGCCACCAAGGACAACACTTGGTCAAGGCATCCCTGGTGGAAATCAAGCCTTTAGCACCTCCGTTCGGGCCACTCCCACAAAAATACAATGCCGATTCTAGGTGTGAGTATCATGCAAATTCTCTCGGGCATACCATAGATCGATGTTGGGCCTTCAAGCATAAGGTTAGGGATTTGCTAGAGTCTCAGGACATCACCTTCGACAAGCCTAATATAAAGTCAAACCCCATGCCTCTGCATGGTGGACCGACAATAAATGCAATCGAGGTGGTCACTGACCTTGGGGAAACAAAGACAAAAACCCCTATCAACTTGTTGAAGGAATGTCTGTTCGAATGTGGGTTTCTGTTAGAGCACAATAAAGATTTTGAACAAACTTTGGAAAGTTTGGTGGATCATGGGATAGTCCAATTCGGACTATACCCCGAAGAAAAATATGTAGCCACAATTGGAGGGAAAAAACCGCTGGTAATCTCCTACCAAGTGCCAAGCATTTCCAAGAAGAATCTAGTCATCCCATGGGGAGAATCAACAGAGGTCGCTAGAGGGGTACCTAAGAAGACCCTCTTAATACCTAATACTCCAAAAGCTACGATGGTAATTAAAGGACTGTCACCTAGCCCTTACGAAAATGATAAAGCGGTACCTTGGAGTTATGACTCAACTGTATACATCAATGGAGTGAAATAGGAGAGCGGGCCATCTGCAAGTCAAAGACCTGCTATTTAAAAAATAGCAGGAGCGGGAGGTATGACCCGAAGTGGGCGAATCTATGGGACCGAACCATAAAAAAAGACAGATATGGTTCCAACGAAGGACAAAGGAAAAACAGTGATTGATACAAATCAGGAAACAAAATCTCTGAACAAAAACTTTACTGATCAAGAGGCAGAGGAGTTTCTAAAAATAATCAAAAAGAGTGACTATAGAGTGGTGGATCAGCTCCATCAAACTCCAGAAAAAATCTCCATACTCTCGCTACAATCAATTCTGAAGCGCACCGGGATTCTTTGAGGAAGGTGTTAAGTTCAGCTCATGTTGCAAAAGAAATGTCGGTAAATCAATTTGATAATGTCGTGGCCAATCTCACATCTGGATCCTACCTGGGTTTCAACAATAATGAACTACCGCCACAGGGTAGGGCCCATAACAAGGCACTCCATATTACTATGCAGATAGGCACCACCCATCTGTCCAGGGTTCTTACTGACACTGGTTCTGCTCTTAACGTGTTTCCAAAATTAAGTCTGGTAAAGTTAAAAATATACGATGTGACAATGAGACCAAGTTCTCCGATAGTAAAGGCATTTGAAGGTTCTCGAAGCTCGGTACTAGGGGAGGTGGACCTTCCAGTCAATATTGGGCCGCACATCTTCAATATCAATTTTCAGGTCATGGACATCGAACCAGCATACACTTGTTTACTGGGGAGGCCTTGGATCTATGCGGCAGGGGCAGTAACCTCGACCCTGCACCAAAAGTTAAAGTTCCTAGTAGAAGGGAAGTTGATCATAATTGAAAGTGAAGAAGACATTTTTGTAAGCCATATTGAATCGTACAGATATATCAGTGCTGACGAAGATTGCATAGCTACCCCATTCCAGGCTTTGGAAATTGCTTCAATGGTAACCTTACTGGTTGAGAAGTGCAACAAAAATAAAGTGACATCATGGAGAGATCTGCAAATGACTATGGGGGTGATACCTCAAAACACTGGGGAAAACTCCCAGAAATCACTGAGAAAAAGAATCGCTTTGGTTTGGGTTACGAATCGTTAAAGGCTGCTCCAAGAGGAAAAACATGTTTTCCTCCGATCCAGGAGACGTTCATCAGTAAAGGAATGGAGCATGGTGGACACGTGGCAATGATATCAAGCAAGACCAATACTAAAAGGGTAACTGACTTCATCAGATAGGGAGCCCCAGGAGAAGAGCTTAAAGGATGGACTGTTGTGGAGATTCCCGAAATATCTTTCTTTTCTAAGTAAATTTTCTTGTTTTGAAAGAACCTATGTCGAACCCGAGGCATAGGGGTTGCTTGTAAGGGTTTTATTTGTTTCTTATTTCAGACAATATTTATAATTAATAAAGTTATATTCTGTTTTCAATTAAGGTCCTTGTCTTTCTTTTGCATTTATCTATTAAATATAAAAATGGCAATACTTTCTTTGCATATACATTTTTCAAATTCCAAGCGCTAAAATATGCACCAAAACATGATAAATGTGCATATCCATGCCCAAAATTACCGATAACGCTACTGCTACGACCCGATATGATTTTGATGTTCCTATCCACCAAGCTGAAGAGGAAGATGATGAAGATCTTGAACTCTCCGAGGAAATGGCGAGGGAAATAGAGCGAAAGGCTAATAGCATACAACCGTATCAAGAGCCTATTGAGACCATTAACCTGGGCACGGAAAGAGATCCAAAAGAAATCAAGCTAGGGGCAATGTTGGGGCAGAGCGTCAAAGACAGGCTAATCAAGTTGTTACACGAGTACATGGATATATTCGCTTGGTCCTACAGGGACATGCCAGGGTTAGATACAAACATCGTGGTGCATAGATTACCCCTCAAAGAAGGTTGTTCTCCAGTCAGGAAAAAGCTCAGAAGAACCCGTCCAGATATGTCCAGCAAAATCAGGGAAGAGGTTCTCAAACAGTTTGGCGCAGGGTTCCTAGCAGTGGTAGACTATCCACCTTGGATAGCTAACATTGTACCAGTACCCAAGAAGGATGGAAAAGTACGCATGTGCGTAGATTACCGGGACCTAAACAAGGCAAGCCCCAAAGACGATTTCACGTTGCCTCACATAGATGTCTTAGTGGACAATATAGCTCAAGCCTCGGTATTCTCGTTTATGGACGGTTTCTCAGGCTATAACCAAATCAAAATGGAACCGGAGGACATGGAAAGACTACCTTCATGACACCCTGGGGAACCTTCTGTTACAAAGTAATGCCATTCGGTCTCAAGAACACAGGGGCAACTTATCAGAGAGCAATGGTCACGTTATTCCATGATATGATCCACAAGGAAGTTGAAGTATACGTTGATGATATGATTGTCAAATCCGATACGGAGGAGGAACATATCACACATCTGCAAAAGTTATTTGAACGGCTACGTAAGTTCAGACTAAGGTTAAACCCAAATAAATGCACCTTCGGCGTCAGATCAGGAAAATTGCTAGGCTTTATCGTATGCCAACGAGGCATCGAGGTAGATCCAGACAAGGTAAAAGCTATACAAGAAATTCCTGCTCCCAGGATAGAGAAAGAAGTGCGTGGTTTCTCAGGGCGATTGAACTACATCTCAAGGTTCATATCGCATCTAACAGCTACGTGTGAACCAATATTTAAGTTGTTGCGGAAGGATCAGACGGTAGTATGGAATGACGACTGTCAGACCGCCTTCGAAGCAATAAAATAGTATCTGCAAGAGCCACCAGTCTTAATACCACTGATCCCCGGAAGGACACTCATCATGTACTTGACAGTTCTCAAAGGGTCGATGGGTTGTGTTTTAGGACAACAGGATGAAACTGGTAGAAAAGAGCATGCAATCTATTACCTCAGTAAGAAATTCACCTATTGCGAGGCTAGATACTCACTCTTGGAGAAAACTTATTGCGCTTAGGATTGGGCTACCAAGAGGTTGAGACAGTATATGTTAACCCATACTACATGGTTGATAGCAAGAATGGATCCTCTAAAATACGTGTTTGAAAAGCTAACCCTCACCAGAAGAATTGCATGATGGCAGATGTTGCTATCAGAATATGACATCCAATATGTCACAAAGAAAGCCATCAAAGGTAGTGTACTAGCTGATCATCTAGCTCACCAACCTCTATCGGAATATCAGCCCATGAAGTTCGACTTTCCCGATGAAGATGTCATATTTATAGCTGATTACGAAATACCAGGACCAGATGAAGGGCCCGAGCCAGGGGCACGTTGGACACTCACATTTGACGGGGCCTCAAATGCACTAGGTCACGGTGTAGGGGCAGTGTTAACATCTCCCAGGAATCACCACCACCCCTATACGATTAGGTTATGTTTTGTATGCACCAACAACATTGCCGAATACGAAGCCTGTATACTAGGACTAGAAGCTGCCACTGATTTAAGAATAAAGCACTTGGAAGTGTTCGGGGATTCTGCATTATTCTTATACCAGGTTAATGGAGAATGGGATACTAAACACCCTAAACTGATTCCATATCGGGATCATGTCTTAAAGTTAGCTGCAGAATTTACAGAAATCACTTTCAGTCAAATCCCACGAGAAGAAAATCAAATGGAAGACGCCCTGGCCACCCTATCAGCTATGTTCAAGGTGACTTGGCCGAATCATGAACCGCGTATTACAGTTAGACATTTCGAAGAACCTGCACATTTCCTAGATATTGAGGAAGGACCCGACACTAAACCTTTGTTTTATGACATCAAGAAGTACTTATAAAGGCAGGAGTACCCGGGAAATGCCTCTATCATTGACAAATGAACCTTGTGCAGGTTAGCTTCCAGGTTCTTTCTAAGTAATGGAGTGGTATACAAAAGAAATTACGATATGGTATTACTCAGATGTGTGGAAAATCAAGAAGCAGATACACCCATGAGAGAAATCCACGAGGGCACCTTCAGGACTCATACAAACGGGCACGCCATGGCTAGAAAGATTTTACGAGCGGGGTATTACTGGTTAACAATGGAAGCTGATTGTTATCATTATACGAAGACATGCCATAAGTGTCAGATCTACGCCAACAGGATAAATGTTTCACCGACTCCTTTGAACGTCATGAGCTCCCCTTGGCCATTTTCGATGTGGGGAATTGATATGATTGGTATGATCGAACCGAAAGTGTCAAACGTACACTGCTTTATATTAGTAGCCATCGATTACTTTACCAAGTGGGTAGAGGCTGTATCCTACGCCAACGTAACAAGCCAAGTGGTTGCACGCTTTATCAAACAGAATATCATATGCAGATATGGCGTCCCGAGCCGGATAATTACAGATAACGGGTCCAATCTAAACAGCAAGATGATGAAGGAACTATGCGATGACTTCAAAATAGAACATCACAATTATTCACCTTACAGACCAAAAATGAACGGGGCCGTTGAAGCAGCCAACAAAAATATTAATAAAATCATCCAGAAAATGGTGAAAACATACAAAGATTGGCACGAAATTCTTCCCTTCGCTCTGCACGGTTATCGTACTTCTGTACGCACATCAACAAGCACAACTCCTTTTTCGCTTGTATACGGCATGGAGGTAGTTCTCCCGGTGGAAGTTGAGATACCATCACTCTGAGTCCTGAGGGAAACAAAACTGGAAGAGGCAGAATGGGTACAGGTTCAACTCGATCAGCTCAACCTCATCGAAGAAAAACAATTAACGGCTTTGTGTCATAGTCAATTACATCAGGAAAGAATGAAGAGGGCCTTCGATAAGAAGGTGCGCCCTTGAATATTTAAAGAAGGGGATCTTGTGCTCAAAAAGATTTTATTACCCCATCTCGATTCACGTGGTAAATGGACGCCTAACTACGAAGGTCTATTCATAGTCAAAACAACATTCTCTGGGGGTGGTCTCATCCTCACAACAATGGATGGAGAAGAACTATCACAGCCAACCAACGTAGAGGCAGTCAAAAAATACTATGTATAAAAAGCTCGCTAAAATTGAACACCCAAAAGGTACGACTTAAGCAAAAAAAAAGGAGCGTCCCGGTGGATCGAAAACCCTAAAGGGAGATCCAGGAAAAAATTAGGGGCATACGAAATTTTTTATCCCGATGGATTGAAAACCTGAAAGGGCAATCCAGGAAAAAGTTAGGGATTTCATATAAAGAAATAAAGAACAAAAAGACTGCGATCTGGGAGTTACGACTATAAACCACGAAAGGGAGGATAGATTGAAATCATACAACTCAGAAGCCAAGGGGATAAAAACATCAAAGTTATGGGGGGAACAACAGTAATGATTATCATTGTTCATTGCCATTTACTGTTTTAAAATTTTCTGTAATTACCACTTTCTAGGAATTGCATGTTGTATTCTCGCCCACTCTGAGGCATATCAATAAAACATTTGTTTTCGTTATATCTGTCAAATCATGTTTTTCTTCTCTCGGACTTGTTCACAGAATACTACGATTATTACTCATGAATAATGGCTAAAACACTGGCTAACGCCATACAATACTACGACACACCATACAACGCCAGGAATTGGTAACTCTAAAACAATGGCTAAAAAGGAGAGAAAGCCAGAAATAGTTTGCATGACATTTCGAGGCATACGCGCATCTTACTCACATTTCACATGTACATTTCGTACATCTAAAAGCATACATACAACATCCTTGCATACATCCAAGTCCCAATATTGATGTCAAAACACCATGCATTTCGCATACATACGACATTCAGTATGCATGTAGCGCATAGCAAACAGACAAATGACTTCATCCTCGATTCAACTATCTAAGAGTCAACCAAACGCAATACTTCTCCTACGATTCAACCCGTCACCTCATCATACCGTGACACATTCAGCCCATCACCTATGTCTCCCCACAGTGATGAGTTCCTTACAAGCTCAGTACATTTCTTCTAAGCAGCAACGTACTCGCAAAAACTCATTACATTGCTTCTAAGCCGCAATGTATTTGCAAAAACCTAGTACGTTGCCTCTAAGCCGTAACGTTAGCAAAAAATAGGTACACTGCTTCTAAGCCGCAATGTATTTGCAAAACTCATTACACTGCCTCTAAGCCGCAGTGAATCTCTCCAAATCGGTATATTGCCTCTAAGCCGCAATATATCACCTGACTTGAACCCCATTGCCTCTAAGATGCAATGTACCATCTAAACTCAAACACACTGCCTCTAAGCCGCAATGCGTATTACCCAAATTAACACATTGCCTCTGAGCCGCAATACATTCTTCCAACGCAAACACATTGCCTCTAAGCTGCAATGCATTCTTCCCACTCAAGCATATTGCCTCTAAGCCGCAATTCTTTCTTCAAACTCCAAACACATTGCCTCTAAGCTGCAGTACGTATTATCCAAGTCAACACATTGCCTCTAATTCACAATGCGTTCTTCCAACTCAAACACGTTACCTCTAAGCCACAACGCGTTCTTCAGACTCAAGTTCATAGCCTCTGAGCCGCAATGTATTCATGCTCAAAACATCGCCTCAGACGTCATACAATGATTCACAATTGTAATCCATGGCTTCAACCTTCAAGCAACCATACATCATTATCAATTGCTACTCACCCTCCAAATGGGTGAATAAGCCAAGACATACAAAATTGCGCTTTTAAGATCAGAAACCATCTGCCGCGTTATCGAACCTGAGTAAGCGATATATCATCAGCTATGCCTACTTCCTTAAGACTCGTAGGGGTATGCTATATCAGTGTAACCTTATGTTTGTCAGACAAATTTTTGGATACTTCAAGTATCCAATAAACTTTCAATCAAAATGCACAAGACTCGAGTTTTCTCACGCTATTCGATTGAAAGATAATTGAATAGGGGCAGCTGTCGTAACCCAAATTTTCCCTACCTTTATGATCGCATTTAAAAATATAAGAGAAAGTTTTAATTAAGGATGGTCACGCAACATCTGAAGGCTCATTCTTAAGTCCAAGTCAACCAGAGGGCGCATTCTAATTCAGGGGAGTGGGGCTTTCTAAATCAGAAAGACCCATGTATCCGTAGGCCCATTTACGAGGCATGTTGGCCAATGGCCCATGAGATGCGAGTATGGAAAGTTATTGCAGAAAAATTATTAAGGTTAAGTATGATGAAGTCCAGTTAGGTTTTATTGTTGTTAAAAGTTGAAATTGCAATATACATGGCCATTTCAGTTGGCCTATTTTCATTGGTCATTAAATATCAAAAAGGGGGTGTACGCAACAAATTGGGAAGGCCTAATAGAGATGAATCGGGCCCATTGAATTACTGTTTTATTTCAAGCGTTGCCTTGATTAAATATTTTTCCAGGCCCGTTAATAGGTTCTAAGATGGCCCCATGTGGGCATTTGTGGGAAATTTATCTGATTCTTATTATTATATTTTTGTTTTACTAATTAAGTTACTCTACAGATTATTATTAAATTTAACAAAAACTCTTTATTATATAAATAATTAAGAATTTTTGTGTTAGATAAAGATATGTTGGATCATTGAGTTAAAGGAAAATTGAGGCCCAATCCCAAGTACAAAAAAGCGTGTTATTGAAACAATTGGGCAGAAATGCTTTTTCCAAATATAGTTCAATAGCCCAATTGGTAGATAGCACAGGGCCCAATTGAATTAACCACTGGAAAATGCTGTAAAATAGAAATGGTGCACGTTGTGGCATTAACAGTCACTGTTACAATTAAATTCCAATTAGACCACGATTTTCACAAATAACATGTACTGTGTAGATTCCATTTGAAATCAAATCTAATACTGCTAAAAAAAACATATCTTTTGTCAATATACAAAATATGAATCATAATCAAATCCAATATATTTCAGTACAATATCAAACCAAATCGAATTACAAAATCATATCTCAGTAAACAGAATCAATTACAATATAAAATTTCAATCCCTAAAAGTTCTAAACCCCTAACTCATGTTAATTTCTAACGGCAAATACACAAGCCCTAACAATTGTACCCTATATATACTAATTCAGAATACAGAAGAGAAGGAGGCTGAAATTAGGAAAATTGATAAAAAAGACGGACATCAGAGAGAAAGAAGAAGAAGAGACCCGAAGCGCCGATTGTTGAAGATCCGGAAGGAAGACGATTAGGGTTTCAATGTATGAAACCCTAATCGCCTTTGCTAATCGCCACCGCCGGCCTCATCCTCCACTACTGCTATCCCGTTTCACCAAAATCTACAAAAAAGAGAAGGATTAGAAACTGAATCGCATGAGGAATTCTGAATACGAAATTGAAAAAGGGTAAAACGACTCAACTTTCTTTTCGTTTGTTTTGTTGTAAGCGATCTAAGGGGGGTTGGGTGGGTTATGAGGTAGAAAGAATAGGGGTGGTGCCGGCACCGTCGCGGTGAATTTAGGGTTAGGAAGACAGAGACTAGGGTTCGGGCGAAGAAGGAGAGAGGAAGAAGAGTGTGTTTGAAACCAAAACGAAGAGTGAATCATAACATATTGTATTTTGCATCCAATATCGTACACGCAAGCACACAGTAATTAGTATACGCTTTCGACCCTACCCACGCGATTTAGATCAGACGGCTAGGGGGCCAAGTCACACCATAACCCATGCTCCCTCGCTAAACAGGATATCTCTGGCCCTCTTTTAAGTATTAAGGGGTTAAGCCCAATTCGTTTATACACCCCTCTTTTGGCCTTAATTACTAAGCATAACAATGAGACACACCCCCTGCCCAGATTTCATTTTGGGCTTGAAACTAAATTTACTTAGAAACTAAATTTACACCCCCTGCCTAATTAATCCTTTTTACATTTTTTTATATAATTAATATTTTCTTATTATTATTATTATTATATTATATTTATATTTTTATTATTTTTATCATTATGAATTGTAATAATTATTATCATCATCAGTAATTTTTTATTTATAGTATTATTATTTATTATATGTAAATATTACTATATCCCTAAATAAATTTATCTTAAAAACTACATATTTCACTTTATATATTAGTTGCATTGAATTACTTTCTAAATCATGCATTAATCAAGATGTTTTTTTGAAAATAATACAGTAAAAAACACGAACAAATATCAAACTACTTTCCCGAATAAATTAAGCTAATTAACAGTTCTTTTTGCAAGTGGGTCTCGAATTAATTTTGGCTTACTGCATACTCAGTCAAAATTTCCGCAATCATTACTCCTGATCGAGTGCGAAGTGATTCAAAATATATTTGTAAACCCCTAAAAACACCAACCCGTACGAACTACGAATTGGGACTCTGATTCCTCATAAGAGGATACGTAGCCACGCGATCTAAAATCGTGGCGAGTCTTGCTAATCAAAACTTAAAACACTGTTTACCCCAAACCTAAACCTAGGGCTAATATCCTTGTGAACAAGGTAGGCGAAAGATGCCTAACACCTTCCTTTTGTCTATTTGAGTCCGAAACCTAGAATCTTTATCTGCGAATTAGGGTTTTATGTTAGGTTCCCTTCCCTAGGATAAAAACTAATAGTGGCGACTCTTGAGTTAAAAACCGGTCGCAACACCATGATGATCCATGAAAGTCATATGAGGCATTAAAAGTTCAATTATCCTTGTGCAATCTCAAACCCTAATTTCAGTCATTAGTGCTTAAGGAGGTGTCTTAAGCTGATCAATCCTTGTGCAGTCTTGAACCCAAGGAGATCTTATGAGAAAATATTTGATAAATGAGAGGTCAAATTTTGGGGTACAACATGGGGCATTGACCTGATCGGAGAGATTAGACCTACCGCTTCCAAGGGGCATCGCTTCATCCTAGTGGCCATTGATTACTTCACGAAGTGGGTTGACGCTGCCTCTTTTGCTACTATTACCAAGAATGTTGTGGCGCGGTTTATCAAGCATAACCTGATTTGTAGATATGGTGTGCAAGAGAGAATCATCATAGACAATGGTACACATCTCAATAATACAATGATCACCGAACTCTGTAAACAATTCAAGATCTAGCATCATAATTCTTCCCCTTACCGGCCGAAGATGAATGACACTATGGAGGCTGCTAACAAGAATATTAATAAAATCATACATAAGATGATGGTGACATACAAAGACTGGCATGAGATGTTACCATTTGCTCTTCATGGTTATCGCACCTCAGCGGGTACGTCAACAGGGGTGACCCCTTATGCTCTGGTGTATGGCATGGAGTCTGTCCTACCTATTGAAGTCTAAATTCCTTCTTTAAGGATCATAAAGGATACGGGTTTGAACGAAGACGATTGGATTCATACTCGACTTGATCAACTGAATCTGATTGATGAGAAAAGGCTTGCTACTATCTGTCATGGTCAGATATACCAAAAACGAATGATCAAGGCTTTCAACAAAAGAGTAAGACGTTAAGTATATCAAGTGGGTGATCTGGTAATCAAGCACATTATACTGCCACAAGGTGATCCCTGGGAAAATGGACTCCCACATACGAAGGGCCATTTGTGATCAAAAGCATATTTTTGGGTGGAGCCATGATTCTGACCACCATGGATGGTGACGACCTTCCTCACCCTGTTAACACGGACATAGTGAAAAATACTACGCATGAATAAAGACCCGCTTGGTTGACTGGCCTAGGAAAAAATAAGGGCATCCCGGCGAACCAAAAGGGTTCGGGTAAAAATTAGGGATAAATACAAAAAAATTTGTACACCCGACAAGTTGAAAACCTGCAAAGGCGGCTTGGGCAAAAAAGGGTATCCCAGTGGACTGAAAACCCGAAAGGGCAGTCCAGGAAAAAGTTAGGGATTTAAAGCGTACAACTATGTCCCATTGGATCACCTTGCGACAAGACTTCAGTATCAACTACCAAGCACAAAAGGTACCAATCAATATAGTCAGCTTCAGACAAGTAGCAAAGTGATGAGACGCTCAAGGACATAGGGGCCATAGCAGAATTGAAACTCAATGGGATTATTACACATAATTGTTTTCTCTTTGTACACTATTTTTTGTGATTTTCATTTCTTACGACGACGTTCTCCTACTAGAACATCAGTCTCTTTGTACGAAATTCCTGTTATAGGCAAACTTCAAAAATTGATACAAATCATTCCTTGAAATTACAAAACCATTTGTTTTATTTTTCTATTTTGTTTTGCAAAAACGTCCAGTGTTTTATTTTTAACATATGCACTTAAATATGATCACTGTTTACAAATACTTGCATAAAAAACAAAAAGACAATTGCTAATGACTTTAAGAAACAGGGCGAAGTCTAAACAATAATTTGTAGTCCCGACAGTTACTCTGTCCAGCATGGTACAAGGGGAGAGACAGTTTGAGACGAAGTCACCATTACATACAACCCTGTGACATATATATTCCTCACAGAGTAGAAAAAACCAAAGTTTGATCTCTCCTTCCCCAAGCAGAAATTACTTCCTCCAGTCAAGAGCTGAAATCTGTGTTCCCCAGCCGAGCTTTATAATCTTAAACAGTTTATGAAACCTCCTCCCGGGTAGAGTTTATTTCTCCAACTACGGAAGCTCATTCCCTAACAGAGTTTATTTCTCTACATCGGAAGAATCTTCCAACAAAACATCCTCCCCACAAAGTTATACTCAAGCAGAGTCAATCCCCGACAGAACATCCTCAAACAAAAAGAGGAAATCTCCATTCATCATCCCCAACGGAAATGAAGGATTCAACTTCCCAACACTCTTCAGCAGCAGTCCGGGATTTACTTTCCCAGACTAAGAAATATCGCAATAGCGTTCCATATTCATACATCATGACATGCACATGCACATCACATACATCATAATCTCATTTATTTTGATAACATCATCACAATGCATTTCATACATCATGACATTGCATATGACTAACTCTTTGCCTTTTTTAGGGAAAAGATCAAATCAACAAACACCGCTGGCAACTTATGTGACCTGGTAGTCTTCTCAAAAGCTACGTCTGATGAAGGGATATTTCAGAAATTTCCTCAGAAAGATGTCCTCACAAGACCTTCTCTGGTTCAGTCAGATCGAAACTAAGATCTCTCTGATACCTATTCCAATTAAAGATATTCCAAGACGTTTGTCTGGTTTAGTTGAATCGATCCTAAGATTCTTCTGATTTCCATTCTAGTCAAAGTTAATTAAAGACCTCCTCTGGTTCAGTAAGATCGACACTAAGATCTCTCTGATTCCTATTCCAGTTGAATATATTCCAAGACTTTTGTCTGGTTCAGTTGAATCGATCCTAAGATTCTTCTGATTTCCATTTCAGTCAAAGTTAATTAACGACCTCCTCTGGTTTAGTCAGATCGACACTAAGATCTCTCTGATTCCTATTCCAGTTGAAGATATTCCAATACTTTTGTCTGGTTCAGTTGAATCGATCCTAAGATTCTTATGATTTCTATTCCAGTCAAAGTTAATTAAAGACCTTCTCTGGTTCAGTCAGATCGACACTAAGATCTCTCTGATTCCTATTCCAGTTGATGATATTCCAAGACTTTTGTCTGGTTCAGTTGAATCGATCCTAAGATTGTTATGATTTCCATTCCAGTTAAAGTTAATTAAAGACCTTCCCTGGTTCAGTCAAATCAACAATAAGATCTCTCTGATTCCTATTCCAGTTGAAGATATTCCAAGACTTTTGTCTGGTTCAGTTGAATCGATCCTAAGATTCTTTTGATTTCCATTCCAGTAAAAGTTAATTAAAGATCTCCTCTGTTTCAGTTAGATCGATACCAAGATCTCTATGATTCCTATTACAGTTGAAGATAATCCAAGACCTTTTTCTGGTTCAGTTAAATCGACACTAATATTTTTCTGATTCTTATCTGAAGCTACCGACAGAAAACACAGAGCCGCCACCGAACTTTATTTATCTCGAAGGAAGGGGAAATATCGATAAAACCACAAGGGAATGGATAAGATGGTCTTGCGACCAAGAGAAAGGGTAAGGGAGTCGGTTATGCGAGGGGAAGGTATTAGCACCCCTCACATCCGTTGTACTCAACGGGATCCATTTTGTTTTTTTGTCTTAAAGGGTGTATTTATCTACAACTATGCTTGCTTAAGGGGAAATGAATGGTTTTTATTATTGCGTTCGTGAGGGTTTCGCGACCCTTTTCCTACGTATCCAATGAAGGAATCAGAACAACAAAGTTCCTCTAGAAAAGGGGTTGTTTGTTTGTGTTTTTTAGTGGGCGACGTTAATGCACACATTCTAGCAATAAGCACGACCAATATCACGGTAGAACGAAGATAACATGCCCTTTGGGGGAGTTTAGATTTGTTGAGTGTTTTTTGCAAGTTTTAAAATAAATTCAAGTAATGATTAAAAGGTGTTTTTGGATTTTTTTATTTGTGACAATTGAGTTTTAATTACAAAAGAAAAAAGGTTAAGAGGGAAACTAAAATCTAATTGTATGTTATGTACAAGTGGACTAAAAGTCTATTTCGACATAAGGCGATTGGAACGAGGTTTAATCGCCTCATGGAGCTACCTAAGGTATGGTTTCAAGGTTTGAACAAATAAGGAAACTTAAATTATAAATATTTTTATGGCTTTTAATGTTAATTTTAAAAAATGAAGAAAAGGAAAATAAATGAAAAATAGAAAAAAAGCGTGCTACTGCAAGAAAAACAAACAAAGATCAGAAGTTCTGAAGCCAGGCGCGTGACTTAGAAAGGAACTTCAATGGAATCAGAAGTTCTGGATTTGTACACTCTGAGGTCCTGCAAGAAATGTTAGAGGGAAAAGAGAACAAAGGTTCTGGATTGGTACATTCTGAAGTCCTGCAAAAAACGTTAGAGGGAAAAGGGAACAGAGGTTCTGGGTTGCTATGTGCTAAACTTCTGAATGTTAGAACAATGAGAAAAAATTCAGAAGTTTTGTGCATGTTAACAATAAGGAAATTTCAGAAGTTCTGTATGTGTTTAAATAGTGAGGAAATTTCAGAAGTTCTGTATGTGTTAAAAAAGTGAGTAGAACTCAGAAGTTCTGTATGTGTTAAAAAAGTGAGTAGAACTCAGAAGTTCTGTATGTGTTAAAACAGTGAGGAAATTTCAAAAGTTCTCTATGTGTTAAAAAAGGTGAGTAGAACTCAAGTTCTGTATGTGTTAAAAAAAGTGAGTAGAACTCAGAAGTTTTGTATGTGTTAAAACAGTGAGAAAACCTAGAAGTTCTATGCAAGTTAAAACAGTAAGAAAGCATAGAAGTTCTGTGCGTGTTAAAAAAGGTGAGTAGAACTCAGAAGTTCTATATGTGTTAAAACAGTGAGGAATTTTCAGAAGTTCTGTATGTGTTAAAAAAGGTGAGTAGAACTCAGAATTTCTGTATGTGTTAAAAAAGTGAGTAGAAATCAGAAGTTCTGTATGTGTTAAAACAGTGAGAAAACCTAGAAGTTCTGTGCGTGCTAAAACAGTATTAAAGCCTAGAAGTTCTGTGCGTGTTAAAATAGTAAGAAAGCATAGAAGTTCTGATGCTGTACTAACAATGAGAAAGCCTAGAAGTTCTGATGCTGTGCTAACAGTGAGAAAGCCTAGAAGTTCTGATGATGTGCTAACAGTGAGAAAGCCTAGAAGTTATGATGCTGTGCTAACATTGAGAAAAAAATCAAGAAGTTCTGTGTGTTAAAATGATGAGTGAAAAACAGAAGTTCTGTGTTACATTTTGACTTTTAATCAGCACACTAGCAATTCATTTATTTCTTATTAAACAGCAAATAAGAAGGATAACAGCACAACAATTTGTAGAAGTTCTAATCCTAATTCTTAGCCTAGCATTATTCTAGAAGTTCTGATCCATAATTTTTTCTACTTATGCAATGATATGGACAACATCAATATTATGGCATTTACATGTTTGATGATGTTCTGAAAGAAAAGATGCAGAGTCAGGGAGACTTACCTTGAACCTGGAGCGTGGTTTGGGACTTTGAGTTGCTTCCTTTGAATGTTCTGGGGTTGGCATGAACATGAAACAACAATGTTAAGTTCTTTGTTTCAAAGGGAAAAACAAAGGTTTTTTTTTTGGAAAATTCTAAGTTTATGAATGTTTGAGTGTTTCTTTTTTTTCTCTCTCTCTCTTTTTTTCGTGTATTTGATGATCCTCTCTTCAAAATACAACCTCTCTCTAAAAACCCAGCCCCTCTCTAAAAAACCATCCCCTCTCTAAAAACCCAACCCCTCTCTAAAAACGCAGCCCTTTGAACCTGTCATGGAACAAACTATTTATAGATGGATTTGTTGTGGTTTTGGGGGGAAAAACAAATGAGTTTTAAACACTTTTGGCATACTGTTCCTTTTCTTTTTAATCACAGTTTTGGTTATGCTAATTTGGTGCAATTATGGGGTCTGAGAAAGTGCAGGCGTGGACTGGGTCAGCAGCAATTTGGAGCGTTGTGGCAGCTGGTTGCAGGACTGTCCCAAAGTAGGGCAGCAAGTTGGGTGGAACGAGGTTTTGTGGGGCTTGATGATGTTCTGAATGGAAAACAGAACATAGCCTTTATGTGCTGAAGAATGAAACTCTGAGGAGTCATGTTCTGATCAAAGAACAAAGCCTCCATATGTTCTGACTGAAGCGTGGAACGTAACCTCCATATGCTGAGGAGTTATGTTCTGATTGAAGGCTATGTTTTGAACCAAATTTGCAACTTCTGATTGCACTTGCATGGAGGCTGAAGAGCCATGTTCTGATTGAAGGCTATATTCTGAACCAAATTTGCAACTTCTGACTGCACTTGCATGGAGGCTGAAGAGCCATGTTCTGATTGAAGGCTATGTTCTGAACCAAATTTGCAACTTCTGACTGCACATGTGTGGAATTTGGCCCAGAAGTTCTGAAATTTCTTACCACTTAGAAACTTTACCAAGTATTTAAAAAAATTGATTTCTTTCTTTTCCCAAAGTAGTTTCTGATTTTTGACTTCTAGATGAACCAATTTCTTGTCTTGATGAAATATAATGGTTGAAACTTGATTTTTACCAAAAGTCAAAGTTTGACTTTTCAGAGTGCATTTGACCATTGGGCCCTTGTGAATGACTTTCTTGGAAAATTGTGATTCAAGACTTGAAACTTGATGACAAAAACTTCATGATATCCCCAAAATCCATCCCACGATCCACTAATCGAGAACCAGATGTGTTTCCCTTTTACCTGATAAGAGAACTTCAAAACAAAATTAAACATAAAGAGGGAACAACCCTAATACCTCAAACCAAGGCGCTTGATTCAATGAGATGCAGGATATGCAAATGACTGAGTAAAAAAATGGTGCAAATGGGATGCAAAGTTCAAAGCCAGACATAAGTAAAAGAGATAGGGAAAATTTGGGGTACGACAACTGCCCCTATTTAATCGTCTTGAACCTGAAGGTGAGATTGGCGTCAGCCTTTCGAAAGTTCAAGGTGGAAGATGATTAAATACCAGGACCCGAAATTTGCCCTGGAGAGATGGTGTGAGTGTCATTCATTGGTGTGAATATCTATTGTGGAAGGACAAACTGGTCTCCTGGTGGACTGGTCATGATGGATAAACATGGTTGAACAATGGTAGCTCGTATTGGGGTAACGGTGCCAATACAAGGTTCTTGCGAGAGTGGGCGGTAAAGTGACTGAAAGGATATGGTTGACGATGTCGTGACGACTGAAACTAAAATTACTTGACAAAATGATAACTTAAATACAATGAGTAGAACTTGATGATGAAAGAGAATCTATCAAGCGGTATTTCACGACCAAAAAAGAAAGGTAAAGATAATGGGTAAAGATCGGCGTATAATCTATAACCCAAGAGAAAGGTAAAGACAACGGGTAAAGATAGACGTATGATCTATGACCCAAGGGAAAGGTAAAGCGAGGGTAAAACCTACGGGAGACCTACGACCCTAAAAAAAATAACGCGAGGGTAAGACCTTCGAGTGACCTACATCCCTAAAAAAGATAACGTGAGGGTAAGACCTACGAGCGACCTACGACCCTAAAAAAGATAACATGAGGGTAAGACCTACGAGCGACCTACAACCCTAAAAAAGATAACGTGAGGGTAAGACCTACGAGTGACCTACGACCCTAAAAAAGATAACATGAGGGTAAGACCTACGAGCGACCTACGACCCTAGCAAAGATAACGTGAGGGTAAGACCTACGAGCAACCTACGACCCTAGCAAAGACAACGTGCGGGTAAGACCTACAAGCGACCTACGACCCTAGCAAAGATAACGTGAGGGTAAGACCTACGAGCGACCTACGACCCTAGCAAAGATAACGTGAGGGTAAGACCTACGAGCGACCTACGACCCTAGAAAAGATAACGTGAGGGTAAGACCTACGAGCGACCTACGACCCTAGAAAAGATAACGTGAGGGTAAGACCTACGAGCGACCTACGACCCTAGCAAAGATAACGTAAGGGTAAGACCTACGAGCGACCTATGACTCTAGCAAAGATAACGTGAGGGTAAGACCTACGAGCGACCTACGACCCTAGCAAAGATAACGTGAGGGTAAGACCTACAAGCGACCTACGACCCTAAAAAAGATAACGTGAGGGTAACACCTACGGGCGACCTACGACCATATAAAAGATAACGTGAGGGTAAGACCTACAAGCAAGCTACGACCCTAGCAAAGATAACGTGAGGGTAAGACCTACGACCCTATAAAAGATAACGTGAGGGTAAGACCTACGAGTGACCTACGAACCAATAAAAGATAATGTGAGGGTAAGACCTACGAGCGACCTATGACCCTGGAAAAGATAACGTGAGGGTAAGACCTACGAGCGACCTACGACCCTACCAAAGATAACGTGAGGGTAAGACCTACAAATGACCTACGACCCTATGAAAGATAACATGAGGGTAAGACCTACAAGCGACCTACGACCCTAGCAAAGATAACGTGAGGGTAAGACCTACGAATGACCTAAGACCCTATGAAAGATAACGTGAGGGTAAGACCTACGAGCGACCTACGACCCTAGCAAAGATAACGTGAGGGTAAGACCTACGAATGAACTACAACCCTATGAAAGATAACGTGAGGGTAAGACCTATGAGCAACCTACGACCCTAGAAAAGATAACGCGAGGGTAAGACCTACGAATGATCTACGACCCTATGAAAGATAACGTGAATATTGAGAGTTGGGGAGTACGATGTACTGGCACCATGGTTTATTTTAGTTGGTAGCATAATTACAGATGTTAACTGGGAATTATGAGGATGATATTCTTTGTGGGGATGTTTTGTTGATTTGGGATTGATTTGGGACTGATCTGGCTCATGCTTCATATGCATTTGAAGTGTGATATGATGATCCATGGATATGCTATGCGTTTGAGGATGCAATGCGATATGTGGTGATGATTATTGTATGCAAAGTGCCAAATGCTAAGCTTATTGGGATTCGTTGCTTATCGTCTTGAGATACTAATATGGATTGGTGCTTGAAAACTGAGAGAATTGAGTTATCTCCTTGTCAAGTTCACTGGGGATTAAATCTTGTTGAGGAGGAGCAGCTTGATCTGACTTTCTTCACCTGCTGGACTGCTTGTGAATGACTGAATAGAGACATGGATCTCATCAAATGCCCCAAGTTTTCTCTATTGTCAGGGAGGAAAGGGCCCCGTCTGACTTTCCTTACTTTACGAACCACTCGGGGATTAGGAAATGGACACGAGTGTCTTCAGATGCCCCGAGTTCACTTCATTGCTGGGGAGCTACGTGTTTATACATCTGCATGGAAAGATGATGATTCCGAGGACGTTAACTAAACCAAAGTGAACGTCATGACGCTTTTAGCCTGATTGCATTTGTAAGGATGACAGGAATTTTCTTGAGTAGCTTCATAAGAGGGGAGTAGGAATGCCCCTGTCTGCAAGGATCTCTTCGAGTGGAATGCTGGAAGATTCGTGTCATAATACGACACAAAGTGGCATGCCCCAATATCTGCCTCTGATCATGGATTCTCGTAGAGATTTGTCGAATCTCAACGTAACTTCCCCAGGTTGTACATATTTTGAATAAGTTACTCAGCCTGATTTCCCCAGTTTTGAAGTTTGATTACCTATGATTGACAGGCAAAATATGGAAGAGATTTATCGACGTGACAACCTCTGATTGGCAGCTTGAGGGAATGCCCCAAAATAAGATCATTCTCTATTCTTTGACAAGTTTCTGCAGCAATTCGTCCTTCGAGATGACCATGTTTTCAATTGATGCTCATCACGCAAGCTTACTTGATGTTTAAGCACTTATTTATATGCAAAGAATGTTTGTCTAAGAATGATGATTCTAATGAAAATTCTATGCTTGTCTTGAAGTTCGAAAAACTTTTATTGAAATGATGTCGAAGCATCAGTTTTTTTTTGTTTTTATGAATAGGTAACGTGTTACCAAATCAAATTTTAGTACCTCTCCGAGGAGCCAGGTTACCGTACTATCGCTACAGTATTGCTTTCGAATTAACCCATGCTTCAGTTAGGACTTTTAAGGGTTGTAACGTGGCCTGCCTGGTTCACGATTTTAGAAAAAAGATTTAAGGCTCAAAATTATTTGGTGCCCACCCAATCTCCATGATGTTCTCCATTCCTATGTTCAGTTAACTCGATACGAGCGCTCATCTCCTGAGAAGAGAGTTTGTGATGATTGAGGAACTACAGGGGTTTCTAAGAACCAACAATCACTGGCTTCTTGGCGTCTGATCACTCGATTTTTATTTCGCCTTCCCTAATTTTTTTTGGACAATTTCTTAATTTTGAAGTTGCAGTCTAGCGGGATGCCCTGACTTTTGCCTAAGTCTCATGTTTTTCAAGTTTTGACTTAACGGGGCTTTTTGTCTCTTTCTTTTTTGAACAAGTTATTGATCTTTGCGCCATCTTTGATTTGTTGGAAATGGTTGTTGTTGTCTGAGTCCTGGATAGATGAAGAATAACTGTTATGGTATCGTCATCTGCTGACCTCCTGATTGTGCAAGAGACACCCATCGGGATATCGTTATCTTCGATGCGCGCTGCTGGTAGGTGACGGTTTATCATTGTGGTGTTGAATTCTCCTAGCCCTTTGATGGATAACCATTGTTGTATCCCTAGGAACTCCCTCTTGACGAGTTCTGGATGCTCGATCGGATTAACTGAAATCTACCCGCCCCAGGGTTAAAATTGAGGGTTTTTCTGTGTAAAATAAACTCCTACTTCAAAGCTCGAAAGGGTTGACGAGGGTCTATCTTCCTTATAACTCCAGTTTTTGGGGATTTGAAACAATGCCTATACATCGTCAACAAGGTTTTATTCAAAAGCATACCGTTTGAGAATCTAAGTACCAGATCTTCATCATCCTCCCTCAAGAGTTATTTTCTTCTTTAAATTAAAAAGATTTAAGCATCAAAAGCAAGTACAATAACAAAATGTAAATGAGTGAATACGAATGGATTAGTTCAAGATAAACACAGTCAATGCATGGTGATTCAATATAAAAAGACAAACAGTTTTGCATTCAATGGGTACTGAACAAAACAAGAAAGGTTACAAATGATAATGCAAATGAAATTAGAAATTGCCATGCTCAGGAGGCTTCTTCAGCCCTAGTTCATTTGAGGAGACGCTCTTGCAGTCTTGGCACCTATCTCAGCAAGGGGATTCAATCCATTATCAGACCCTTTGGAGTGAACGTGATAACTTTGGCATCAAGGAGGTCTTGAACGTTGTTTTTTAATGCCCTAAAATTCTCAATTGTGTGGCCTGGAGCCCCTGAATGGAATTCGCAACGAGAACTGTCATCATACCCTCGTGGGAGAGGATTTGGTGTTGGACCAAGTTCCCGCAATTGAACCAACTGATTGGCAATCAACTGAGGGAGAAGTTGAGCATAAGACATGGGAATGGGATCCACCCTCCTTTCAATAACTTTCTTCCTCTTTCGTCCTTGTTTCCCCTAGGGTTGATGACTCAACTGAAAAGACCCAGATCGTGCTCATTAATCATACAGTTGTCTCTGTGTGTACTGATGTTGATGATGGATTGACTGATGGTGATTCACCCGCGATTGTTGAGTTGAGATTGTAGCACATGCTCGAGGAACATTAGGATGAACAAACAACATTTGACGGTGCAGAGCTTGATCTTGATGATGGACCGGGGCCTTTCCTTTGTTGATAGTAGCACTAGTCTATCCCTCTTTCTTCTTGAGGAGGCCAAAGCAAGGTTTCTTGTTACTTCCATTGATAGCGCTAGATGTACCTTGAATTTTTCCTAACTTGAGGCCATCTTCAATACATTCCCCGATGGTAACCAAGTTCGAAAAGGAGGTCTAAATACTACCGAGTATATGTTGGAGATATGGGTCTTACAGGGTGCCCACGAACAAATAAGTCAATTCACGATCCAAGAGAGGAGGCTGGACCCTTGTAACCAGTTCACACCACCTTTGAGCGTAATCTTCGAATGACTCTACAGATTTTTGTATCAGTCCTTGAAGCTGAGTGCGGCTAGGAGCCATGAAAGTATGGCAATGGTAATGTTTCAAAAAGGCGTCAGCAAGTTCTCCCCAAGTATTGACATGAGATCTTTCCAATTTCATATACCAATCCCATGGTGCCCCGATCAAGCTATCTTGAAAGAAGTGCATGAGTAACGATTCATTTTCAGCATAGGCAGCCATCTTGCGATAATAGGAACGGAGATGAGTCTCTTGGAAAGAAGTGCCTTTGTATTTGTCAAAATCCGGGACTTTGAAATTGGGAGGAATAACTACCCCAGGCACGAGGCACATTGCAGCAATATTGAATCCAGAAGCCTTAATACTCTCCATGGCTCTAAGACGCTCTTCGAGAGCATGATACATTTTGCAGTTTCGGCAACTCCGACAGCAAGGTTCACTTGGGGTTCATCAAGATCAATAACATCATGACGATCGTCGACATCATCCCTAGGAATTCCGATAGGAGTATCAACATTTACATTGTCATTTCTCCTATTAGCAGAAGTGGAGGGAGCAGCAGGAGTAAGCTTGGCAACACTTTGATGTAGTTCTTCTTGACCCTTGATCACAGAATGGAGGGTTTCCATAAGCTGATCTATGCGAATACCCATGGTGTCCATGTCTCGGCGGAGTGCATTCTGATTCTCTTCAAAAAGATCCATTAGCCTTCGTTTACTGCCTCTAGTATGCTAAGGATGTGGAGAAGTCATCTTTGATGTTTACTGTAGTCTGTTTGAAAAGGGACCCCAATGAGTTTTTGTTGTGAAAAATGAATGCATGGTAGTATGGATGAATGCTTTATCTTCATTTCTGAGGAGACCCAAAGACTCGTCTATCTTTTAAATTTTCCTTTTTTTTTGAAAAGCTACATCAACGAGACTGGTCTTTGGATTTCCCTAGATATGAGATATATATACATGATGATATGATGTCATGGTATGCTATGGCATGAAGTCTCAGCTCCACATATAATCATTGCGTAGTCCGTTGCACAGGCTGAAAGTAACAGGATCAAAAGTCCGACGTCACAGGCATGAAGTCAAAGTAACCACCCATAAGGTATGTACTAGGGGTTTATCACTTGCCGAACAAGGTTCTAAAGAGCTCTCAAAGTCTACGCTCTTCCTTTGGATATTACCGACGTCCCAATTACTTGACAATCAGTAATATTCACAGGAAAAACTCGTCTGAGTGCAATATCGCGTGACAACTACTTCCGAATTACTCCGTTATAGTCTCCGCACTGCACCTAAAAGGCCAGGATGGGTTAATGGTTCTACGACCCTCATCTTCTCGAGTTCCCAGGTCGAAAGCAACGACGTCTTCCCGATTACTCGGTAAACATCACTACTTTTAAGGGGACCTCTACTGAGTGGGGGATTTTCATGCCTCCTTCTTTAGGATAAATCCCTCAAAGTTAACATGACTATACCGCCCGTCCTAATCCTATGTGTAACCCAAGTCCGAGTATAAGACTTATAAAAAGTAATCACCAAACCCAACATCATAATGTATCCAGAATATGCGAGTAGCAACAATATATGCAATATATACAAATAAAGCAATAACAAAACAGTAAAGCAAAATAAAGCAAATAAATAAACACCCCAAAAGACAAATAAACAAAACTAGGACAGACTCACAAAAGGTCCCCAGCAGAGTCGCCAACTGAAGCTACCGGAAAAAAACACAGAGCCGCCACCGAACATTATTTATCCCGAAGGAAGGGGAAATATCGATGAAACCACAAGGGAATGGATAAGATGGTCTTGCGACCAAGAGAAAGGGTAAGGGAGTCGGTTATGCAAGGGGAAGGTATTAGCACACCTCACATCCGTTGTACTCAATGGGATCCATTTTATTTGTTTGTCTTAAAGGGTGTATTTATCTACAACTATGTTTTCTTAAGGGGAAATGAATGGTTTTTATTATTGTGTTCATGAGGGTTTCGCGACCCTTTTCCTACGTATCCAATGAAGGAATCAGAACACCGTAGTTACTCTAGAAAAGGGTTTGTTTGTTTGTGTTTTTTAGTGGGCGACGTTAGTGCACACATTCTAGCAATAGGCACGGCCGGTATCGTGGTAGAACGGAGATAACATGCCCTTTGGGGGAGTTTTGATTTGTTGAGTGTTTTTTGCAAGTTTTAAAATAAATTCAAGTAATGATTAAAAGGTGTTTTTGGATTTTTTTATTTGTGACAATTGAGTTTTAATTACAAAAGAAAAAGGTTAAGAGGGAAACTAAAAATCTAATTGTATGTTATGTAGAAGTGGACTAAAAGTCTATTTCGACATAAGGCGATTGGAACGGGGTTTAATCGCTTCATGGAGCTACCTAAGGTATGGTTTCAAGTTTTAACAAATAAGGAAACTTAAATTATAAATATTTTTATGGCTTTTTATGTTAATATTAAAAAAATGAAGAAAAGGAAAATAAATGAAAAATAGAAAAAAAAAGCGTGCTACTGCAAGAAAAACAAACAAAGATTAGAAGTTCTGAAGCCAGGCGCGTGACTTAGAAAGGAACGTCAATGGGATCAGAAGTTATGGATTCGTACACCCTGAGGTCCTGCAAGAAATGTTAAAGTGAAAATGGAACAGAGGTTCTGGATTGGTACATTCAGAAGTCCTGCAAAAAACGTTAGAGGGAAAAGGGAACAGAGGTTATGGGTTGCTATGTGCTGAACTTCTGAATGTTAGAACAATGAGAAAAAATTCAGAAGTTTTGTGCGTGTTAACAGTGAGGAAATTTTAGAAGTTCTGTATGTGTTAAAACAGTGAGGAAATTTTAGAAGTTCTGTATGTGTTAAAAAAGTGAGTAGAACTCAGAAGTTCTGTATGTGTTAAAAAAGTGAGTAGAACTCAGAAGTTCTGTATGTGTTAAAACAGTGAGGAAATTTCAGAAGTTCTGTATGTGTTAAAAAAGGTGAGTAGAACTCAGATGTTCTGTATGTGTTAAAATAGTGAGGAATTTTCAGAAGTTCTGTATGTTTTAAAATAGGTTAGTAGAACTCAGAAGTTCTGTATGTGTGAAAAAAAGTGAGTAGAACTCAGAAGTTATGTATGTGTTAAAATAGTGAGAAAACCTAGAAATTCTGTGCGTGTTAAAACAGTAAGAAAGCCTAGAAGTTATGTGCGTGTTAAAAAAGGTGAGTAGAACTCATAAGTTCTGTATGTGTTAAAACAGTGAGGAATTTTCAGAAGTTCTGTATGTGTTAAAAAAGGTGAGTAGAACTCAGAAGTTCTGTATGTGTTAAAAAAAGTGAGTAGAACTCAGAAGTTTTGTATGTGTTAAAATAGTGAGAAAACCTATAAGTTCTATGCGTGTTAAAACAATAAGAAAGCCTAGAAGTTCTGTGCGTGTTAAAACAGTAAGAAAGCCTAGAAGTTCTGATGCTGTGCTAACAGTGAGAAAGCCTAGAAGTTCTAATGATGTGCTAACAGTGAGAAAGCCTAGAAGTTATGATGCTGTGCTAACAGTGAGAAAAAAAATCTAGAAGTTCTGTGTGTTAAAATGATGAGTGAAAAACAGAAGTTCTATGTTACATTTTGACTTTTAATCAGCACACTAGCAATTCATTCAGTTCTTATTAAACATCAAATTAGAAGGATAACAGCACAAAAATTTGTAGAAGTTCTAATCCTAATTCTTAGCCAAACATTATTCTAGAAGTTCTGATCCACAGTTTTTTCTACTTATGCAATGATATGGACAACATCAATATTATGGCATTTACATGTTTGATGGTGTTCTGAATGAAAATATGCAGAGTCAGGGAGACTTACCTTGAACCTGGAGCGTGGTTTGGGACTTTGAGTTACTGCCTTTGAATGTTTTGGAGCTGGAACGAACAGGAAACAACAATGTTAAGTTCTTTGTTTCAAAGGGAAAAACAAAGGTTTTTGATTTGGAAAATTCTAAGTTTATGAATGTTTGAGTGTTTCTTTTTTTTTCCTCTTTTTTTTCGTGTATTTGATGATCCTCTCTTCAAAAGCCAGCCTCTCTCTAAAACCCAGCCCCTCTCTAAAAACCCAGCCCTTTGAATGTGTGATGGAACAAACTATTTATAGATGGATTTGCTGTGGTTTTTTTGGGGGGGTGGGGAAATGAGTTTTAAACACTTTTGGCATATTGTTCCTTTGCTTTTTAATCACAGTTTTGGTTATGCTAATTTGGTGCAATTATGGGGTCTGAGAAAGTGCAGGCGTGGACTGGGTCAGCAGCAATTTAAAGCGTTGTGGCAGCTG
This sequence comes from Vicia faba, assembly GCA_948472305.1. NCBI lineage: Eukaryota > Viridiplantae > Streptophyta > Magnoliopsida > Fabales > Fabaceae > Vicia > Vicia faba. Next base: position 929,357,420 of record OX451739.1, read on the forward strand.
GTTGCAGGACTGTGCCAAAGTAGGGCAGCAGGTTGGGTGAAACGAGGTTTTGTGGGGCTTGATGATGTTCTGAATGGAAAACAGAACATAGCCTTTATGTGCTGGAGAGTGAAACTCTGAGGAGTCATGCTCTGATCAAAGAACAAAGCCTCTATATGTTCTGACTAAAGCGTGGAACGTAACCTCCATATGCTGAGGAGTTATGTTCTGATTGAAGGCTATGTTTTGAACCAAATTTGCAACTTCTGACTGCACTTGCATGGAGGCTGAAGAGCCATGTTCTGATTGAAGGCTATGTTCTGAACCAAATTTGCAACTTCTGACTGCACTTGCATGGAAGCTGAAGAGCCATGTTCTGATTGAAGGCTATGTTCTGAACAAAATTTGCAACTTCTGACTGCACTTGCATGGAATTTGGCCCAGAAGTTCTGAAATCTCTTACCACTTAGAAAATTTTCCAAGTATTTAAAAAAATTGATTTCTTTCTTTTCCCAAAGTAGTTTCTGATTTTTGACTTCTTGATGAACCAATTTCTTGTCTTGATGAAATATAATGGTTGAATCTTGATTTTTACCAAAAGTCAAAGTTTGACTTTTCAGAGTGCATTTGACCATTTTGCCCTTGTGAATGACTTTCTTGGAAAATTGTGATTCAAGACTTGAAACTTGACGACAAAAACTTCATGATATCCCAAAATTCCATCCCACGATCCACTAATCGAGAACCAGATGCGTTTCCCTTTTACCTGATAAGAGAACTTCAAAACAAATGTAGACATAAAGAGGGCACAACCCTAATACCTCAAACCAAGGCGCTTGATTCCATGAGATGCAGGATATGAAAATGACTGACTAAAAAAAATGGTGCAAATGGGATGCAAAGTTCAAAGCCAGACATAAGTAAAAGAGATAGGGCAAATTTTGGGTACGACATTATCCATTCAAAGATAAATCAAGACCTCTGCTGGTTCAGTTTGAATCGACCATTGATTTATTACTGATTCTTTTCTGGTAGATCCTTTCTTTGTTCAGTTAAATCGACACTAAGGTTTTTCTGATTTCTATTCCAGTTAAAGAAACTGCAAAGCCTAGGGTACAACCACATAACAGTTTAATCTCATTTCCCCAGTAAGTCGTTGTGAAGCCTAAAATACGACCATATAGCAGTCAGCCTTATTATTCTCAGCAAACCACTATGAAGCCTGGATCTTGACCAGATAACAGTTCACTTCCGTCTCTTCAGTCAAGAGATGACTCCCCAGTAGAGTAATTGACAACTGAAGCTCCTAAGCTCTATTTACCAAGACAGAGATCAACATTCCTCAGCAAAGTCCTCCTCAACAACAGGAGTAGGGATTCCCACAAAGGAATATCTCATGAAAACATATTCTCTGGATGACATCTTTAAGCCCATCTCCAACGACCCCCCGTCATGTTCTCTGGATGGAATCTCTAAGCCCATCTCCGATGACTCTTCCATCAACTTCTACAAATGGAATTTGTAAGCCCATTCCCAATATATCCACCAACAGTCTCACTTCGAACGAGTGCAAATTTCTGGGCACTCTAGTGTTCAATCATCTTCCACCTTCAGATCACGAAAGGCAAACAAGCCAATCTAAATCTTCAGGTTTAACAAGATTGAACAATGGAAGTTGTTGTACCCCAAAATTTGACCTCCCATTTTCACATAAGACATACTCCTAGAGGTTCTCAATTTCTCAAAGGTTGACCAAGAATTGACCAGACAATTCTCCTCCTAAGGCAATGAACCCCCAACTAGGGTTTCAATTTTCATCAAGATGGTTGAGCTCCAATGGTCTCAAATACTTCCCATGGTCCTAATATGTATTCAAGATTATCCATGCCAAATTTCATGCCTTACACAACAAGTTTACTCAGTCAATTGCTCAAATGCTTAAAAATCAATTGTGCTAGGTCAAAAGTCAATTATGGCCCATGTATAGTCAAACTTCAAGATTTTTGGTCAACATAAACATTTTGAAGTGATATACATCATTTTATCAAGGGTTGATCATGATTCCTCAAGAAATTCTCCTAACCCATCAAAAGTCAAAAATGGCAAATTAGGGTTTCTATAGGAAAAGTCAACCAAACTTTGACCAAGCATAACTTTCACATACTTCATCCATTTTTACCCAAACAAAGCTCATTTTGAATAGAATAAAATTACCTACAACTTCTATTCATCCCCAAAGATCAATAAATGCACCACTTGAAAGATATGAGCTCAAACATTATAGGTCATTTTCAAAAAGTCAACAAAAGCCCCTTTTTCCAAGACATTTTACATCAAGATAATATCTTCAAATACAAAATTTATCAAAATAGGTATTGAAGTAGACATCTTGGGATTTATAAAAAGTAAAATATCATCATCATGAGATAAAATTTGAGCAAGTTATTGCTTTCCCAAGTTGGGAAAATTTTGGAAATTTCAAGAATGGTGCATTGAGCAAATTTGAATTTTTGGGTCAATGGCCTAACTTTTTAAGGTTCAAATATCTTCCTAAGATCATATAGGACCTCTAATCTTATTTTTGCATTGCCTTTCATTTTCTAGCTATTTTTTACATATTTATTTTAATTTATTTCAAATAAATATAAAATAAATGGTACAAAATAATTGGAAATGGGCTTAGGCATTTGGGCTGTTGTTTTGACTTGTCTTGAAGCCTAAGTTTTCGTGCACAAGTGACCAGGTTCATTCAAGCAAGGATAAGGCATGTTTTGGCAAATTTGGAAGGCTTTGAATTTGTTGGATTCTTGTTGGAAAACATAAGTTATGGCCATAATATTTTCCATTCAATTGTGTCTCCTCCTTCTATGCTATAAATACATCACTTTGGCAAGCCAAACACACGCATATACACTGTAGAAAAGTGCTACCAAAATTACAAAGAATTGTTAAAATTATGAAATCCAAGAGTGCAGTTCTAGCCTTCCTGAATCCAAACCAAAGATCCAAACTTATTCTCGGAGCTTCCCTAGAGCATTTGCGATCATCACCAAGTCCTGAAACGCAACGAAATGGTCCAACTAGTACGCACAGTTTGCAATTATTGTCCATTTTATTTTGCTTAATTCGTGTAATATAAATACATTTTGGCCATGCATTACTGATCATTTAAATATTTGTGAGCTTTATGTATAGTTGGATTGAGGTTTTGGTGCAGGAATCGTACGTTGCCATTGTTAGGGTTTATACCTCCAAATTGGGGTTTCTTGAAATAGCCAAAATTAGGCCCAACCAAGGGTACCATTGTGCTCAGGAGGTTGAGGCCAATCAATCCATGGCCTCACATTGAATTTATTTTGCGTATTGTAGTTTTTTTGAATTGCAGGTGCTATAGTAGCAGACAAAAACTGTCACTACAGGTCTTATTACCTAAGACGACGGAGGGGGAATAAGACAATGCGTGGCAACCTACAATTGGCCTGTTCGAATCAGTGCGCATGTTTTTTTTTTCTTTCCAATATTGACATTTTTTTTGTATATTATATTATTAATTGACTTTATGTAATGAATGGTAAGATAATTTAGTTGCAGAGAAGCGTGTATGTGAGGGGGAGGATCTGGGTTCGAATCCCAGGTCCAACATTTTATTTTCTAACATTTGTTTCATACAGATCTGGTGCTCCTTGTAGCCAGATATGCATCATACACCATCAGTTATGTGCCATCAGATATCCATCTGATCAGATCTAGCGCACTCCATCTTCAGGCTCACCGTGTGCCATCAAGAAACAATCCACATTGAATCCAGAAGCAAACTTGGGCTTCTCCCTTCACGGGCCAGCAAATTCAAAAATGCACCCCCACTTTTTTTTAATCACCCAGGCCCACTTTGTTTTTTTGTATTTGTTTTATTTCTTTTTTTTATTTTGTTTTTCTTGATTATTCATTTAATTAGCCAAATAATAAAAAAAATCACAAAAAATTAGGATTAGATTTTTTTTATTAAATAATTAATTTCTTGAATTAATTAATAACTATTTTAACCATTTTTCTCTTTAATTTAAAATTGAATTAGAACTTAGGATTTAATTTAGGTTTAATCATTTTCTTTTCATAATAAAACTAAACAAAAAAAGAACTTAGACTATTTCTTAATTAATTTTTTAAATAGACTCTAGGATGTTCATTTTAAGTATTTTCCTAAATAAAAATAAAACCAAAAAAGACTTTCATTCTTAGGATTTTTAGGCGTAATATTTCATTTCGCGCGCATTATTTTTATTCTCGCATTTTATATAATAATGTAACTGATTGTGGGATGTAATAGTTTAGATTTTAAAATTCCGCACTTTATTTTCTTGCATCTTTTTTATGTAACTGTCTCGAAGCGTTGTAATAGCTGTAGGAACTTTATTTCTCGCTTTATATTTATTGTGTACCTGTACATAAATTATTAGTAATTAGGTGTGCGTGATAAGATTAAATCAATTAATCATTAGATCAATAATCTCAAGACAAATATCTGAGAAAATCACTATTGCACACTTGCACCCTTAGGGTACTCCTCACTTGGTTGCCTTTGGAAATGGTCATGTCCCTCGAACGTAGGGATATCTTAGCAAAGACCCTCAATCTAAAAGTCATCATAAAGATCATGGTACCTTAACGTCCCTCGAGTTGCCTACGAGAAATGATATTGTCCCTCGATGTTGCCTATATGATGATAGTCCCTTCGAATACTAAGATATTCTTACATGTTGCCTTTAGTGACCATAGCGTCCCTTTTGATAGTCCCTTAACATCCAACGATAGGACTACCTACTCACTAATAGAAGGATAGCACTATCTAAAGGAAAGGAGGATAAAGAACGTCCTTTTTGGAGTAGGTAAATGACTCTTAAGTACTTTCTCAAACCTAAGTTTTCACACTTACACACTTTTCAAAAACTATTTTTAAAAACGCTTTATCACACTCTTGAGGACTGATACAAGAGTTACCATAAAGCAAACAAAAATCTTTCAAAACACACAAACACAAACAGTTTTAAAAAATGAGCAAGTAACTAAGAGCCCGTGGAAAACCATGGGTGGAAAGGGTGCTAACACCTTCCCTTTCCTTAATCTACCCCCTCACTCAGAAAATCTTGAAAAATGTCTTTTTTCTGTTCTTTACACCCTTTCCATTGTTGGATAAAAGAAAAGTCGGTGGCAACTCTTTCTTACCGCGACATTTGCGAACAAAAAACTCAAAACCAATATTAAACAGTCGGTTCTGCCACCGTATCACATTATGGCTTGCCCAAGTTGGGAAAAATTTGGAAATTTCAAGAATGGTGCATTGAGCAAATTTGAACTTTTGAAGCAATGGCTTATTTTCTTAGGCTTCAAACTTCTTCCTAATCTTATAGAGGACCTCAAATTTCATTCTTACCTTGACTTGCATTTTTTTTAGATATTTTATTCATATTTATTTTGTTTTTATTAACATAAATACAAGATAAATTATATAAAATAGTAAATAATGTATCATGACAATTGGGTATTTGTTTTGATTTAATTTCAGGCCCACAATTTCGTACAAAGAATGACCAGGTTCATTCAAGCATGTGTTGTCCCCAAAATTTTCCCTCCCATATTTCTCAAAATATTTCAAGAAAGATCCCCAAGTTGCTCAAGGTAGTCCAAGGGTTGACCAGACAAGCTCTCTCCTAAGGCAGTCCACCTCAAATTAGGGTTTCATGTTACATCAAGATACTTGAGTCCAAGGGATCCTAATTGCTCACCAATGTCCTAATATTTTCTCAAGATCATCCATGTCAAGTTTCAAGCCCTACAGAGAAAGTGTGCTCAATCAATTGCTCAAAGGCCTGAAAATCGACTGTGCTTGGGGAAAAGTCAACTGTGGCCCACATACAGTCAAACTTCAAGATATTTGGTCAAAATCCTAATTTTATCAAGGGTTGATCATGATTCATCAAGGATTGCTCATAATTCATCAAGACTCAAAAGTTGCTAAATTAGGGTTTTGTAGGAAAAGTCAACTCAACTTTGACCAAGCATAACTTTCTCATACTTTATGAGAAATGACCCATCCAAATCTCATTTTGAAGAGGATGCAATTCCCTACAATCCATCTTCAGCTCCCAAGTTCAAAATATGCACTCACGAGAAGTTATGAATTTGGACATTATAGGTCATTTTGAAAAGTCAACAAAAATACCTTTTTTTGTCAAAGCTTCATACATGAGCATGGAATATCAAATTGATATGAGACGAAAAGGGTTGATTAGAGTACATCTCAAGCTTTCTAAAAAGCCCAAGAACACCTCCATAAAGACAAAATTGAGGAAGTTATGCATTGGTGAAGTTGACCCTTTTTTGCAAAATTGCCAAAAGTCAAATATGTCCAAAATTACAATTTTTGCCAAATGGGCCCAACGTTTTATGCTTGTATTGAGTTTGAAACATGGTCCACGACCTCTAAGCCCACCCATACATTTTTCTACTATTTATGCTATTTATTTTGATATTTTATTCATTAAAATTCAGAATTAAATAAATAAATAATAGAAATAATGTAAATTTTGATGTGAATCTATTTTGGGAAAGTTTTATGCTGGTTTATGTCAGATGATTTCGTGCAATAACCTTTCAAATATGTCCAGGTTCATCCACATGTGAAAATGACATAAAATCATGAAATATGGCATTTTTTTCAAGTTTTGATCAAGGTCTTAAAATAAAACATTATGAGGGAGATTCTTTCCATGCTTTCTTTTCTCCTCATTCACCTCTATAAATATAGAGCCATACAAGCTTGAAAGACACGAAATTCCTCTCTAAAAAGCTCTTCAAAAATCTCTCCAAAAGCTCTTTAAAAAGCTCTCCAGTAATCAAAGAATTGGTGCAAGTCATATCTCGAGGTCCCGGTCTCTCTCAATTGACATCAAGCCTCAAACCATCCTCTTGAAGTCCTCAGGAGTCTTACAAGGCCCAAGAGCAATCCATCGCACGCCTAGCATGCCCCCATTTGACAATACCGGTTTGGTAAAATTTTAAACTTCGAATCTCTAATTTTAATCATATTTTATGGTATGTTAACGTTTGTTTGAGTTTATATAGAACAGTTATGGATGGTTGAATCATAGGTTCCATGCAAGAATAAAAAAAACCATAGCTAGAGCATGAAACTTTCGAAGATTCGGGCCTAGGGATTTCTGATGATTGCACCCCCTGTTTACTTTTGCTACTAGGCCCATCTTTATTTTCATGTTTTATTCGTTTTATTTATTTCTTTTAATCCCTTTTATTTTTTATCAATAAACAAATATAAAAATCACATAAAAATAGATTTAGGATTTTTTCTTAATTAAATTTTAATTTTAGGTACAACTTTAATTATTTTGTAAATAACTTAAAAATAATTAGAATAAATAGGTTTTATTACTAACTTAATTATATTTTATTTCTTTCCTAAAATAATCAAAAACCAAAAATAGGTCATGTAATTATTTTTATTAATTAATTTAATTAACTAATTAATTTCTTATTTAATTTAGAAAATTTAATTCTTTTATTAAAAACAACAAAAATATTTTTTCTCTCTTTTAATTAGGATAGAAGGGTCAAAATCCTAGTTCGCATTCGTTCTAATTTTCATCGCGTGCTTTATTATTATTTTTATTCATATTGATGTAACTGCCTACAGTTTGTAATAGTTTAATTAGGAAGTTTAATTCATTTATCGCTTTATTTTCAAAGGGTTTGTTTTTATCTATGTAAATACCCGAAGCCTTGTAATAGCGTAGTTTAATCTCCACCTTTTAAATTCAGCAAATTATTAACTGTTAGATGAATGATATTAGGATGCATGACAAGAATGTATGACTAATTTTAAAACAGTTAAATCACCCTAAATGTGCAAAGATAAATAAACCTGAAATTGAATCACTCGGACATGTGCACTCCTAGGGTACACTCCCACTTGGTTGCCTTTGGTAAACGGTCATTGAGTATAGGATGCTTTAGTGGTCGTCCTTTTGTCTAAACAAAGATCAAAGTCCCGATTCGAAAAAGTTGCCTCAGAATGGTTGCCTCAGAATTGTTGCCTCGAATGAATGATCTAAGACATTAGGGTTACTACTAAGACGTCCTAACATTGCTTTAGTGACCGTACGTCCCTTTCGAATTGACCCTCAAAACTCCAACGACGGTGCTACCTACTCACTAATTGTGGGATATCATTGTCTAAAGGAAACGAACATAGAATGATTCTTTTTTCGAGTAGGTAGATTAGTTCTTAAGTACTTGCTCAATCACAACAAACCTTTTTCACACTTACAAACAAAGTTTCAAAAACACTTCGTAACACTCTTGAAGACAGAAGCAAGAGTTAAATCGAAGTCAAAACAAAAGCTTTTCAAATCACCCAAACACAAAGAAAACAATTTTGAAAATGATGAGCAAGTACCTAAGAAACTGTAGATAACTACGGATAGAAAGGGTGCTAATACCTTCCCTTTCTATAATCTACCCCGCGTACTCAGAAATATATCGAAAAAGGCATTTTTCTGTGCTTTTTTCCTTTCCTTGTTGGATAAAATAAAAGTCGGTGGCGACTCTTGCTTACCGCGACATTTTGCAAACACAAACGCAAAATGCAAAATGCAAACCAGCAAATTTCCTAAAAAAGAGGGAAACCACATCCCGGTTCTGGCCACCGTATCACAAAACTGGAGACTCTGCTGGGGATAAATTAATAAGTGGGGTGTACCTTAGGATTAGTTCATCATATTGTTTTCAATTGTTTGATTTGATTGCTTTATTTTGTGGGCTTTGTATCGGAGTTACTATAGATACTAACCCGGATCTGGGGATACCTTTTAGGTAAGTAGAAATAGACTGTGAGGGAACTGTACATCATAGACCGATATGGTTGAAGCAGTAGCTACGTTGGTGTGACACATTAGTTGGTACCGATATCCCTTGTGGAGCAACAAGGAGAGTATGGGGATGCTAATGGGTCATTAAGCATCAACTGACCTTAGAACCTATAATTGACCAACTTGGCCATAGAAAGTAGCAGTATGCTACACTCATTGAGACCATACTCTCGCGATGATTCCGGCCGCAAGAAAAGATTGCTAAACTGGAATTATGACCGATGGAGGATGGTCAGTGATATTGAGAACTTCTAGAACCCGGTTACTATTATCAGGACATGTTGAACCAACTTAACTTCAAGAGGGTAATGCCTAGACCCCATGCAAGCCTAAACCTAAGGCTGTTTGTGTGACTTGTGTGCTTTCAACTTGAACTACTTGCGCATTTTTATTATCTAACAACTTGAGTTCCCTGCAGGTTTTGTTTACAGTCCTTATCCAATACCTTGGATTTCTTGCCGGATTTACTTGTTTACATTACCTCGCACTTTTGCTTAAACTCATAGCATACACGTCATAACATCATACCATAACATTTCCTTAACCATTTCAAGGATCTCAAGGGTTTGTGATGCTGGTTATGTTAAATCAAACGTCTAGCAAGGGGCAAAGGGGATTTATTTTCCTCTAGCCAATGTCGTCTAGAGATTCAAACACGACAACTTGAGTTGGGGGCTATGACCCACTCGATATGGTGAGCCTAAGTCTTGAAGAAGGATTCTTAATGACACAAAGTTTATTCAATCAAAGCTGCAAAATTGAAATTCTAACAGTTTCTTGTTTACCCCGCGAGATCCTTGAAAACATTGCATACATATATCATACATATCATTGCATAACAGGTCTTTCATTACCGGTCCCTCATGTCCTCGCTGTTTATTTCAGCAATGGCTCTCCAACAAGACAACGAAGATCTTCATACTCAAGAAGCGCAGTTCAGGGAAATCTTCCTAAACCTATCCAAGGGGCAGGAAGAGTTGAAAACACTCCTCGTTGGGAACTTGGTCAAGAAAAGTCCTGAAGACAATAAGGACGAGCGGCTGAAACAACTGCAAGCTGAGGTAGATGGAATAAGAACCCAGATGCTGGGGCAGATAGCTCTTATCCAAGGCTAAGCCCGAGAACAAGAAGAGCTGAGAACCATTATCAACCAGCTTCATCAAGACAGATACAACTGTATGAAGAAAACAGTCGAGGCCGGGGACCAAGTCATTGATCAACCTCCGAGAAGATAAAAGGTTGGTTTGGTGAAGAGTGGACCTTTCCAAATTTCTACTACATCACGGGTCCAACAACAACCTCGCCAAAAACAACGGGTTGATCAGAGTAAGCCAAATATGCCCAAAAGGCAGTTTACCAAAATCAACATGTCATTGGCTCAAGCATTGAAACGCCTGTTGAAGGACAAGTTGGTTATGTTAAGGGACCCTCCTCAGAATCCCAACATAGCCTCCCCAGACTACAATCCTGATGCAAGGTGTGCATACCTTTCCAACAGCCCAGGGCATGACACTGATGACTGTTGGGCATTGAAAAATAAAATTTAGGACTTGATTAATGAAGGAGTGCTGGAGTTTACACAAGATGGTCAGGCTGAGTTCTTCTACCATCCCTCCAAGGCACGTCCTCTAAAGTGACAAGACCAGACGAGAAGACTTTTTGTTCATTAGAATTTTCAATTTATAATTTTCTTTTGATTGTTCAAACATTTATTCATGTCAAACTTTATTACTTTATCAATGCATTGCATATGTCTGTTTTGAGTCAATCCATTCGTATTCACTATATTCAAATTGCTTTCATTTTTGTGATGTTCAACTCTCGATTAAAAAAATTCTAAGCCTTTAGAGGGAGGATGACAAAAATGATATCAAATATCTACAATATGCTTTTGAACAGACCCCGCTGACGATGTACAGGCGTTGTTTCATAAGGAAGATAATCCCTAGTCAACCCCTTTGAGCCAAAGAAGTAGGAGTTTTTCTTTCACACAAATTAAAACCCTTAATCACAACCTGGGGCAGGGTAGTTTTCTCAGTTAATCCAGGTGCACAATGAATGGCTTCAAAGAGGTCCTTCCAAAACAAAAGACAGTGATGGTTCCCTATAATCGTCAAGACAGGTAGTCATTATCTCTCGAAATAAAAGCCCATTAAGTCAAAACCTATGAAGGAGACTTAAGAAAAAACTGGGGCATCCTGCTGACTGTAATCACAAAAAGAAACAGTTCAGGCAAAAGACAGGGATAATAAAATCAAAAAGAAAGAGGTCCTACAAACCCTCAACAAAAAAATTACTGACTATTCAAAATAATCTGTCAGTACCCGAACCATCACTGGAATATCGGAGCAAAGACTCAAACGGGATCTAAATGCACAATTAGCTGAGTTTAGGATCGAAGAACATCACGAAGAACAGGTGGGTACAAATAAAATTTGAGCCTTTATCCTTTGCTTCTTAAACTGTGAACCAGGCCACGTTATAACCCTTAAAAGTCCTAGCTGAAGCATGGGTTAGTTCGAAAGCATACTGTTACAAAAGGTATCCTGACTCCTGTAGGACTTGTTGTAAATCCTGAGTCGACATCACATTTTACAAAATTTGCCTGTTTTACTGAAAAATGCATTTTCAAAAATTTCAAGACAGACATAAGCTTTGCATTCTTAAAATAACATTGTTTGCATATGAATATTTGTTCAACAGCAGAGAAATTCGCATGACAAATATCTAGTGAACAAAAACCTTCTCAATAAAAAGGATCACCTCAAGTGGAAAAAACACTTCCAACCAAGGGGAACGACATGATCATTGTCCATCATCTAGGGCAGTCAAGTCAAGATTCAAGGAATCTCTCAAAGATGCCGAATAGCCAGGGGCAGATCTCCATATGAATCACTTGGGGCATTGGACATGAATTCCAGCAACAAATCTTGTATGATCAAACGAACATCTTCTAGTAGTGTGGCAACACAACACTACCGACAGTGACAACTCCCTACACCCTGAGAGCGTGGACATAGTCAAAAAATAATGCGCATGAACAAAGACCCGCTAGGTTGACACACCTAGGCAAAACAAGGGCGTCCCGGCGAACCAAAAGGTTCGGGCAAAAATTAGGGATAAAAACAAAAAAAAATATTTGTACACCCGGCAAGTCAAAAACCTGAGAAGGCGGCTTGGGCAAAAAAGGGTATCCTGGTGGACTGAAAATCTGAAAAGACAGTCCAGTCAAAAGTTAGGGATTAAAGCGTATGACTATGTCCCGTTATCTTGTCACTTTCCTATCAGTAGAAGACTTATCATTCCGATCGGTAGTTACCAAGCACCTCATAAGTTGGGATGACACTCAATCCACAAGGCCTCTGCAGGCACCTTCTCCAGCAGGTACAGGGGCAGAAAAGTCTTGATACGAAGTCATTGTCGTATCCTCAGCATGCGTCCTAGTAACATCTACACTCCCCACATAGTAGAGGCAACCAATGTTTTGATATCTTCCTCCCCAAACAGGAGTTACTTTCCCTAGCCAAGCTCTTTCGGAGAGCCGACGTCTATATTCCCCAGCCGAATTTTATAATCGCAAGCGGTTCATAAAGTTTTCTCCCAAATAGAGTTTATTTCTCTGAATACAGAAGCTCAATCCCCGACAGAGTTTATCCCTTCAACTATGGAAGCTTCTCTCTCCAACAGAATTATTCCCCCGCAGAGTTGTTCTCAAGCAGAGTCTCTCCTCGGCAGAATATCCATAAACAAGGGGCAAATCCCCAGCATAGTCATCTCTGGTTCACCATCTCCAATGGAAGTAGAAGAACCACTTTTTCTACGACAGTCAGGAACTCAATTTCCATTCCAACAACAGTCCGGGATTTATTTTCCCAAATTCGGACGTGCCACAATAACATTTCATGTTCATATACCATGACGTGCGCATACATATTGCATACAACATAATCTCATTTATTTTGAGAACACCATCATACAATGCATGTCATGCATCATATACGATTAATCATGTACCTTTTCAGGAAAGATGGTTATCATCAACAACTTCCAGCAAGTTCAAGATTAGCTCCGGAAACTAAACAGAGTAATTATTTCATGATCAAATGCAGCTTCACACGGGTTTATCTTGAAAAATCTTACACGGGTTTCTCCTAAATGCAGCTTCACACGGGTTTATCCTGAAAAATCTTACACGGGTCTTTTCTCATACATTTCCAAATAAAGTTTTACACGAACTTATCACAAAACAACCATACCCAGGTTCCTCCTGAAGTTTTACACAAACTTATCTCAAAGTAACCTTACCCTGGTTCATTCTGAATTTTTACACAAACTTATCACGAAATAACCTTACCCAGGTTCCTCCTGAAGTTTTACACAAACTTATCACAAAGTAACCTTACCCAGGTTCCTCTTGAAGTTTTACATAGACTTAGCCCAAAGTAACCTTACCCAGGTTCCTCCTGAAGTTTTACACAAACTTATCCCAAAGTAACCTTACCCAGGTTCCTCCTGAAGTTTTACACAAAATTATCTCAAAGTAACCTTACCCCGGTTCATTCTGAAGCTTTACACGAACTTATCACAAGGTGACCTTACCCAGGTTCCTCCTGAAGTTTTACACGAACTTATCACAAAGTAACCTTACCCATGTTCCTCCTGAATTTTTACACAAACTTATCTCAAAGTAACCTTACCCCGGTTCATTCTGAAGTTTTACACGAACTTATCACAAAGTAACCTTACCCAGGTTCCTCCTGAAGTTTTACATGAACTTATCACAAAGTAACCTTACCCCGGTTCATCCTGAAGTTTTACACGAACTCATCCCAAAGTAACCTTACCCAGGTTCCTCCTGAAGTTTTACACGAACTTATCTCAAAGTAACCTTACCTCGGTTCATTCTGAAGTTTTACACGAACTTATCACAAAGTAACCTTACCCAGGTTCCTCCTGAAGTTTTACACAAACTTATCACAAAGTAACCTTACCCCGGTTCATTTTGAAGTTTTACACAGACTTATCCCAAAGCAACCTTACCCAGGTTCCTTCTCGGTCCCGATGTAGTTTCACCCTGACTCATCCTGAAGCAACCTTACCCAGGTTCCTCCTTACAATTTCCCGATGTAGTTTCACCCAGACTCATCCTGAAGCAACCTTACCCAAGTTCCTCCTTACAATTTCCCGATGTAGTTTCACCCAGACTCATCCTGAAGCAACCTTACCCAGGTTCCTCCTTACAATTTCCCGATGTAGTTTTACCCAAACTCCTCGCAAAGCAACCTTACCCAGGTTCCTTCTCGGTTCAGATGCAGTTTTACCCAAACTCCTCACAAAGCAACCTTACCCAGGTTCCTTCTCGGTTCAGATGCAGTTTTACCCAAACTCCTCACAAAGCAACCTTACCTAGGTTCCTTCTCGGTTCAGATGCAGTTTTATCCAAACCCCTCACGAAGCAAACTTACCCAGGTTCCTTCCCATAAGCCCTACTATCCAGGTTCCTTCTCATAACCTTACCATCCAGGTTTCTTTTCTCTTATCTCAAGACAGCAGTCCACAATACTGTAAGACCCGGACCTATCAAACACGATCAGTTTCACCTTTCCCTAGTAGGTCGCGATGCAACCTATACATGACTAGATACGTAGTTCACTTCTGCTTCCTCAAACTGGAGTTAATTCCCCAGTAGATTAACGGACAATTGAAGCTCCTAAATTCTATTTATCCCAAGACAGAGACCAATATTCCTCAGCAGATTCCTCCTCAAACGATAGCAACAGGAATTCTCATCAAAGGAATATCTCGAGAAATCAACATCCTCTAGATGGCATCTTTAATCCCATCTCCGGTGACCTCCCGTCATCTCCTCCAAATGGCATCTGTAAGCCCATTCCCTATATTACCTACATAGCCAAGCATCAATACAGATGAGTGTAAATTTCTGGGCACTCTAGTGTTCAATCATCTTCCACCTTCGGATCACGAAAGGCAAGCAAGCCAATCTACATCCTCAGGTTTAAGAAGATTGAACAGGGGCAGCTGTTGTACCCTAACATTTTCCCTCCCATATTTCTCAAAATATTTCAAGAAAGATCCCCAAGTTGCTCAAGGTAGTCCAAGGGTTGACCAAACAAGCTCTCTCCTAAGGCAGTCCACCTCAAATTAGGGTTTCATGTTGCATCAAGATACTTCAGTCAAAGGGATCCCAAATGCTCACCAATGTCCTAATATGTTCTCAAGATCATCCATGTCATGTTTCAAGCCCTACAGAGAAAGTTTGCTCAGTCAATTGCTCAAAGGCTTGAAAATCGACTGTGCTAGGGCAAAAGTCAACTGTGGCCCACATACAGTCAAACTTCCAGATTTTTGGTCAACATCCTCATTTTGAATTATTATTCATCATTTGATCAAGGGTTGATTATGATTCATCAAGGATTGCTCATAATTCATCAAGACTCAAAAGTTGCTAAATTAGGGTTTTGTAGGAAAAGTCAACTCAACTTTTACCAAGCATAACTTTCTCATACTTTATGAGAAATGACCCATCAAAAGATCATTTTAAATAGTATGCAATTCCCTAAAATCCATATTCATATCCCAAGTTCAAAATATGCACTCACAAGAAGTTATGAATTTGGACATTATAGGTCATTTTGAAAAGTCAACAAAAACACCTTTTTTGTCAAAGCTTCATACATGAGCATGGAATATCAAATTCAGATGAGACCAAAAGGGTTGATTTTAGGACATCTCAAGATTTATAAAAAGTCCAAGAACACCTCCAAAAAGTCAAAATTGAGGAAGTTAAGCATTGGTGAAGTTGACCCTTTTTTTTGCAAAATTGCCAAATGTCAAATATGTCCAAAATTGCAATTTTTGCCAAATCGGCCCAACTTTTTTATGCTTGCATTGAGTTTGTAACATGGTCCACGACCTCTAAGCCCACCCATACATTTTTCTACTATTTATGCTATTTATTTTGATATTTTATTCATTAAAATTCAGAATTAAATAAATAAATAATAGAAATAATGTAAATTATGATGTGAATTTATTTTGGGCAAGTTTTATGCTGGTTTATGTCAATTGATTTCATGCAATAACCTTTCAAATATATCCAGGTTCATCCACATGTGAAAAATGCATAAAAGCATCAAATATGGCATTTTTTTCAAGTTTTGATCATGGTCTTAAAACACAACATTATGAGGGAGATTCTTTTCATGCTTTCTTGTCTCCTCATTCTCCTCTATAAATATAGAGCCATACAAGATTGAAAGACACGAAATTCCTCTCTAAAAAGCTCTCAAAAAGCTCTTCAAAAAGCTCTCCAAAAGCTCTTCAAAAAGCTCTCCAAAAATCAAAGAATTGGTGCAAGTCATATCTCGAGGTTCCGGTCTCTCTCAATTGACATCAAGCCTCAAACAATCCTCTTGAAGTCCTCAGGAGTCTTACAAGGCCCAAGAGCAATCCATCACACGCCTAGTACGTCCCCATTTGACAATATCGGTTTGGTAAAATTTTAAACTTTGAATCTCTAATTTTAATCACATTTTATGGTATGTTAACGTTTGTTTGAGTTTATGTAGAACAGTTATGGATGTTGAATCATAGGTTCCACGCAAGAATCAAAAAACACCATAGCTAGAGCATGAAGCTTTCGAAGATTCGGGCCTAGGGATTTCTGATGATTGCACCCCCTGTTTACTTTTGCTACTAGGCCCATCTTTATTTTCATGTTTTATTCGTTTTATTTATTTCTTTTAATCCCTTTTATTTTTTCATCAATAAACAAATATAAAAATCACATAAAAATAGATTTAGGATTTTTTCTTAATTAAATTTTAATTTTAGGTACAACTTTAATTATTTTGTAAATAACTTAAAAATAATTAGAATAAATAGGTTTTATTACTAACTTAATTATATTTTATTTCTTTTCTAAAATAATCAAAAACCAAAAATAAGTCATGTAATTATTTTTATTAATTAATTTAATTAACTAATTAATTTCTTATTTAATTTAGAAAATTTAATCCTTTTATTAAAAACAACAAAAAAATTTTTTTTCTCTTTTAATTAGGATAGAAGGGTCAAAACCCTAGTTCGCATTCGTTCTAATTTTCATCGCGCGCTTTATTATTATTTTTATTCATATTGATGTAACTGCCTACAGTTTGTAATAGTTTAATTAGGACGTTTAATTCATTTATCGCTTTATTTTCAAAGGGTTTGTTTTTGGCTATGTAAATACCTGAAGCCTTGTAATAGCGTAGTTTAATCTCCGCATTTTAAATTCCGCAAATTATTAACTGTTAGATGAATGATATTAGGATGCATGACAAGAATGTATGACTAATTTTAAAACAGTTAGATCACCCTAAATGTGCAAAGATAAATAAACTTGAAATTGAATCACTCGCACATGTGCACTCCTAGGGTACACTTCCACTTGGTTGCCTTCGGTAAACGGTCATTGAGTATAGGATGCTTTAGTGGTCGTCCTTTTGTCTAAACAAAGATCAAAGTCCCGATTCGGAAAAGTTGCCTCGGAATGGTTGCCTCGGAATTGTTGCCTCGAATGATTGATCTAAGACATTAGGATTACTACTAAGACGTCCTAACATCACTTTAATGACCGTACGTCCCTTTCGAATTGACCCTCAAAACTCCAACTACGGTGCTACCTACTCACTAATAGGGGGATAGCGTTGTCTAAAGGAAACGGACATAGAACGATTCTTTTTTCGAGTAGGTAGATTAGTTCTTAAGTACTTGCTCAATCACAACAAACTTTTTTCATACTTACAAACAAAGTTTCAAAAACACTTCGTAACACTCTTGAAGACAGAAGCAAGAGTTAAATCGAAGTCAAAACAAAAGCTTTTCAAATCACCCAAACACAAAGAAAACAATTTTGAAAATGATGAGCAAGTACCTAAGAGCCCGTAGATAGTTACGGATAGAAAGGGTGCTAATACCTTCCCTTTCTATAATCTACCCCCCGTACTCAGAAATATCTCGAAAAAGGAATTTTTCTGTGCTTTTTTCCTTTCCTTGTTGGATAAAATAAAAGTCGGTGGCGACTCTTGCTTAGAGCGACATTTTGCAAACACAAACGCAAAATGCAAACCAGCAAATTTCCTAAAAAAGAGGGAAACCACGTCCCGGTTCTAGCCACCGTATCACAGCATGGAAAAGGCAAGTATTTCAAATTTGGAAGCCTTTGAATTTGTTAGATTTTGACATGAAAACATAACATTATGACTTGATTCTTTCCATGTTATATTTTCTCCTCCATCTACACTATAAGTACAGCATCCCAACAAGCCAAATGGACAACGACAAACTGTCAAGAAAGCCAGAAAAGATTGCAAAAAAATTACAAAGTTGTCAAGTTTGAATTTCAGTTTCCAGCCTGCTTTAGTCTCAAGCAAGGATCCTAATCCACTCTTAGAGGTCCCCTGAAGCTTTACCAAACGTTACCAGGCTTTGGAATAACCCAAATGCATCACCCACTTCTCACGGTTTGCGTTTTTTCTCAATTTTACTTTGTTTGATTTATGTAACATAAACACATTTTAACCATGAATTACTGATTAATTTTGTATTTGTAAGCTATCTATATGGTTGGATTGGGTTTTTGATGCAGGAATCGAGTGTTACCATTTCTAGGGTTTGGACCTTAGAATTGGGGTTTCCTTTGTTAGTCAAAATTAGGATTAACCACTGGTACCATCATGCTCAAGAGGATGAGGCCAGTTGATCCATGGCCCCACATTTGGATTTTGTTGCGTATTATGATTTTTACAGGATGTAGGTGCTATAGTGACAGGCAAAAACTGTCATATTGGTCCAAGGTCTAAGATGACAGATGGATGAAGAAGATGATGCATGGCAGTGTCCCATTGTCCAGTTCAAATGAAGTGCGTGTTTTTTTTATTTTTTAATAATCACTTGAAATCTTACATTATGTTATTATTGTCGTATTTTGTATAACGATTGAACAGGAAATACAGTTGGTAAAACAGCACGCATGTGAGAGAAAAGACATGGGTTCGAGTCTCAGGTCCAGCATTTTGCATTTTATTAACATGTTTATGCATATTCAATACTTCCTATTGCCAGGAGCTCACCATGCACCATCAATCTTATACCATCAGATGCACATCTGATCAGGATCAACACATCCAACGTGCAGATCACCATGGACATGCAGAGGTTGTCCTAACTGGATCCCTTGGCAACGTTGGGCCTAGTGAATTTAAACAACACCCCTCCCCCCATTTTTTATCACCCAGGCCCACTTTGTTTTTTTTTTTGTATTTGTTTTATTTCTTGTTTTTTTTATATTTTTTTTCTTACTTATTTATTTAATTAGCCAAATAATCAAAAAATCACCAAAAAATTAGGATTACATATTTTTTTTAAATAATTAATTTCTGGAATTAATTAATTAAATTTTAACTATTTTCTTAATTTAAATTGAGTTAGAATTTAGGATTTAATTTATGTTTCAACTATTTCTCTTAAATAAAAATGCAAAAAAAATTAGAATTAGGACTTATTTCCTTTAATATTTATTAATTAAAATTAAATTTTGAGTTAATTATTTTATTAACAAAAATAAAAAAATATTTTCTTGTTTACTTAGCGTTTCTTCTTCTTAGGGTTTTAGACGTTCGTCTTTATCTCGCGCGCATTTATTTTGTTCTTCGCATTTTTTAATAATGTAACTGCATACTAGTATGTAATAGCTTAAGTATGACTTTTATCGCTTTCTTTATTTTACCTTTCCCCCAATTTTATATATTGTAAATCCCCCACCTCGAAGCATTGTAATAGTGTAGATTTAACTTTTCGCACTTTAAATTTCTGCAAATATTAACAGCTAGTAACTAAGTGTGATACGGTGGCAGAACCGACTGTTTAATATTGGTTTGCGTTTTGTATTCGAAAATGTGCGGTAAGCAAGAGTCGCCACCGACTTTTATTTTATCCAATCAGGAAAAGGAAAAAGAACAGAAAAAAACTTTTTCGAGATGTTTCTGAGTACAGGGTTTAGATTATAGAAAGGGAAGGTGTTAGCACCCTTTCTATCTGTGGTTTTCCACGGGCTCTTAGGTACTTTCTCATTTTGAAATTGCTTGTGTGTGCTTGTTTGGAAAAGTTTTGTCTTACTTCGTTTTAACCCTTGTTTCTATCCTCGAGAGTGTTACAAAGTTGTTTTTGAAAACTTTGTCTGAAAAGTGTTTGGTGTGTAAAAAGTTTATTTGTTTTGAGCAAGTACCTAACAGTTATCTAGCTACTCGAAAAAATTCTGTTTGTTTCCTCATATCCTTTAGACCGTGTTATCCTACTATTAGTGAGTAGGTAACACTAGTCGTTGGATGTTTGAGGGACTATCGAAAGGGACGTAATGGCCATTGAAGGCAACATGTAAGGATACCTTAGCATTTTGAAGGGGCTGTCATCATATATTCGTAGGCAACATCGAGGGACAAGATCATTTCTCATAGGCAACTCGAGGTACGTTAAGGGACTATGATCTTTATGATGACTTTTAGATTGAGGGTCTTTTGCTAAGATATCCCTACGTTCGAGGGACATGACCATTATTTCCGAGGCAACCAAGTGAGACAAACCCTAGCAGTGAGCATGTGCGAGTGTAATTTTCAGTTAATTTATCTTTGCACATTTAGGGTTGTCTACCGTATTAATTTTCAGTTTGTCTTTCCATACAATCCTATTAACATACATCTAAGCAGTTTATAGTTTGCGAAATTAAAAGCAAGAAAGCTTAAAGTCCTAGCTATTACAAGGCTTTTGCAGATACATAATTATTTTGGACTGAAAATAAAAATGCGGAATTTAAACCCTAATTACTATTACAACCTCGAAACAATTACAATAATAATAAAAGGAAATTAAAAAATGCACGCGGTGAATTAAATGCGAGAATAATTTAGGAAACCTAAAAAATCTAATTGAAAAAAAGATTTAGGTTAGTTTTTTTTGAGAAAAATTAATTAGGTTATGTACAAATTAAAACCCTAATTTCAAATTAATTTAAATTATAAAAAATGAATAAAATTTGCTCTAAATTAAATTAAACTAATTAATTAAGGAAATAAAATATTTTTATGAAAAAAAAAAGATTTTTTTAATGTTTTTTTGATGATTTTTTGATTAAATAAAAAATAATGATTTTTTGGTGTTATTTTAATAAAGGAAAATAATTAGTAAAACAATTTAAAAAAAAATAGAAAAGAAAAGAATGGGTATGTGTTGTGCCAGCCTGAGAGTGCATCATAGTCCTTCATTGTTTGAGGCGTTGGATCTGAATTATTGATACATCCAATGGCCAAATGGTGGTAGCGTATGGTAGGCGTTTTGGATGATGATGCATTGAATCTGTAGAAAAAAAGTAAAAAAACAAAATTTGCTGGGATGGTTAGTTGTATATATAATAACATAAATAAAATATAAAGGAAATAAAACGGTCTTTCCTAAACACGCGCATGATTCAAATCACCCAATAGGATTCTGCCACCTAATTGTCTTCTTCCCCATAACTATTATTTTTGGCCACACTTTTACCTACAATCGTTTCCGTCACTAAAGGCTATAGTGACGGATTTTGTTCGTAGCCATAAACCTGTAAAATTCAAAAAAACGCAGCACAAGCAGAATAAATTCAAATCAAAGACATGGATCAACTGGAAATCATCTCCTGAGCATGATAATACCCTTAATTTTGTCCAATTTTGCCTTTATATAGAATTACCAATTTGGGACCTCAAAACCCTAACAATGGCATCGTGCCATTCCTGCACTTAAACTTCAATCAAACCAATCAAAAAAATTGCAAATATGATAGCAAGCATGGATATATGAAAAAAACATGTTTATGATGGATTATTCATTGAAAACGAATCTTGAAAAAAAGATGCAAACTGTGGAACTATGAGGCGTGATTTCTGAAGGTTTTAAGGCTTGAGGATGATTGGAATGGCTTCAGAACACGTCCAGGAACAGATTGTTGGCTGTGGAATTACTTGAAACGGCTTATGGAAGAGAATACAATCTGCACTTTTTCTCCCAAAATTTTCAATTTCTTCCCCTTGTTTTCACGACCCCAAACCCTCTTTTATGCTTTAGAGATGTTAGGTATATATGATAGAATAATTTAGGTTAACAAAAACTGATTATATCATTGTAAATTATGGAGATTTGATTTCATTCTTTTCCTTGTATGATCTGTTTCCAAAATAGACCAAATTAAGATCTTTTCCAATCAATTGGCTTTTCACGAATTTTTTGATTTGCTAGCTGTTCATGGACTCATAATATGCTCATAAAATCAAGTCTTTGATTTTATTTGATTATTCTACTATTTAAATTGATTTATTTTGATTTAAATGGATAAAAAATCAAAATAAATAATAAAAATAATAAAATAATAGGTGGATAATCTCAGGGGTCGTGGGCCATCTTAGGAACAAGTTTCAAACAAGAAAACATGGGCCCATTTGGAAAAAAGTCATTTTGATCAATATTGACTTCATGCACATTTCCAAAAATTGGTCAATTTTGACAATACATATCTCCCTCAATTTTAACCCTAAGAGGGTGTTCTTGGACTTTTTAGAAATATTAGGATGTCCCCTAAACAACCCTTTTGGTCTAATCTCAATTGGGTCTTCCATGTTCATGTAAGAAGCTTTGACCCAAAAGGTGTTTTGTTGACTTTTCAAAAGGACCTATAATGTAGAAATTCATATCTTTTTATGAGCACATATTTTGAACTTGTGGGCTGAAAATGAGTTTTAGGGAATTGCATCCTCTTCAAAATGAGCCTTGGATGGAAAATTTCTGATAAAGTATGAAGAAGTTATGCTTGGTCAAAGTTTGGTTGACTTTTCCTAAGAAACCCTAATTTAGCAACTTTTGGGTTTTGATGAGTTAGGAGCATTTCTTGAGGAATCATGATCAACCCTTGATCAAATGATGGATATCACTTCAAAATGTTGATGTTGACCAAAAATCTTGAAGTTTGACTGTATCTGGGCCACAATTGACTTTTGACCTAGTACAGTTGATTTTCAGGCATCTGTGCAATTGACTGAGCAAACATCTTGTGCAGGGCATGAAACTTGACATGGATGATCTTGAGAACATATTAGGACCATGGAGGGAATCTGGGACCTTTGGAGCTCCCCCACCCTGATGAAAATGGAAACCCTAATTTGAGGTACATTGCCTTAGGAGGGAGTTTGTCTGATCAACTCTTGGGCATCCTTGAGCAAGTTGAGGATCTCTAGGAGTATGTATTGAGTAAAATGAGAGGGAAAATTTTGGGGTACAACACTAATACTTCATGATAAAACTGAAATCAAACATTAGAAAACTTAACAATGCAAGATAAATAACTGAACTTAACACATATGCACATATGCACCTCTAGGGTATCTCCACTTCGGTTGGCTTCGAAAAACAGTCACAAATCTCGAAACGTGAGAGATTTTAGTGGCTACCCTCCAGTTTAAAAGTCACTAGTCCCTCGATGACCCTATCGATGTTTCCTTGGTTTAAAAGTGATCTAGAACTTTAGGGTGGTTACTAAATCCCCTTGCCAAGTTCCCTTCGTTACTGTAAACGTCCCTTCGATTGTACCTCTAACATCCAACGACAAGGCTACCTACTCACTAATAGTATGATAGCATTGTCCAATGGATAGGAGGAAAAGAATGACCCTTTTCGAGTATAAAAGTAGATAGCTGTTAGAAGTTTGCTCAAACATTTCGCACTTACACAAAAACTGCTTTTCAAAAGACATTTCAAAAAAAACTTTGTATACTTTCTCCACTATCCCGAGAAACATTACAAAGTTCGCCATACTAAGGCATTTTCGAAACAAATTTTCAAACACACAAATCACAAAGGCATTTCAAAATGAGCAAACCTCTAAGAGCCCGTAGATAACTATGGATGGAAAGGATGCTAACACCTTCCCTTTCCATAATCTACCCCCCTTACTCAGAAAATTCTCGAAAAGGTCTTTTTCTATTCTTTTCACCCTTTCCTTTGTTGGATAAAAGAAAAGCCGGTGGCGACTCTTACTTACCGCAACATTTGCAAACACAAATTCAAAACCAGTATTAAACAGTCGGTTCTGCCACCGTATCACAGAACTTGCGACTCTGCTGGGGAGTTATAAAAAAAGTGGGGTTACCTTAGAGTTACTTCATCATTTTAAATTCTTTATTGTATGTTTTCTTGCTTTATTTTTGAGGGCTTGTTGCGGTTGTTACTATAGATCATACACCCAGATCTGGGGTACCTTATTAGGTAAGTAGCAATAAATCATGGAGGTTGTACGGTGTAGACCGATACGGACGAAGTGGTGGCTACGTTAGCGCGATACTCTAGATTGTACTAATGTTCCTTGAGTAAGTCAGGGATAACATTAGGCTTCCTCATAGTGTCACTAAGCGTTAACTGACCTTTAGAACCTTTAATTGACTCATCCTAGCCATTAGGAAGTAGTGAGATAACCAGCTTTGGTTCCGACTGAAGATTGGTTGATACTCGATACTACACTCATTGAGACTGGACTTTCGGGATTTTTTGGATGCAATACTTCGGTGCTGAGCTGAAACAATTTCTGAAGGAAAGGTCAGTGATATTGACACTCCTTAGAACCCGGTTACTATTAATAGGACATGTTGAGCCAACTGAACATTCAAGAGGGTACTTACCTTAAAACCTCATGCAAGCCTTTGAACCTAAGGTCTATTATGTGATTTGCTTGTGTTTATTTGTGATTTTAAGCATAATCATGACATCATAAACATCATGACATTCATATATACTAATCATTTCAAGGACCTGTTGGATTTATCTTTTTGCTGTTTTGTAGGATATGAATTCAGGTCGCAGAAAAACCATTCGGATTCACTTCACAGAAGTTCCTCTAAAGCTCAAGGAATTAGTCTTGAAAGTTCCCGTGGACTCATCATTCCACAAAAGACATGGTCACTTACTCAGTTTGGTTACCACTGGATTTGATGAAGGTTTAATGAGTGTCTTATTACAGTTCTTCGACCCTAAGCACCATTGCTTCACATTCCCCGATTATCAACTGGTGCCTACACTGGAAGAATTATCTAAGCTACTTGGTTTACCTATATTGGAGTGAGTACCTTTCACGGGTTTAGAGCAAGACCTATCTTCTGAAGATGTTGCCGTAGCTTTGCACTTGAAGCCATCTGACATTGAGTCCAATTGGGAAAAAAGAAGTGGAGTTAAGGGTCTCCTTGCAAATTTTCTAATGAAGAAAGATCAGATTTTCCTAGATGATATGGTTTATCATTCCTTTGAAGATGTCTTAGCTCTCTTGATCCATGGGTTGGTCCTGTTTCTTAATTCAAATCAGTTTATAGATGTGAGTGCCATCAATATCTTCCTTGCTCATAATCTGGTTCCTACTTTGCTCGGGGATATCCTACATTCTCTCCATACTCGTACTCTGAAGAAAGGAGGAACTCTCATGTGTTGCACCCCTATGCTATATAGGTGGTTTATTTCACACCTTCCTCGGCCAGTAATGCATAATGATTTAGGCTTAAGGTGGAGTCAAAGACTAATGTCTCTCTCTCTCACTCTGATATCCATTGGTGTCCTTGCTCTCAAGGAGACATCTCTTTTATTGATCGCTGCGGAGAATTTCCTAATGTGCCACTCCTGGGAATTAGAGGAGGCATCACCTACAATCCTTCTTTAGCACTATATCAGTTTGGTTACACACGAAGAGATGGTCCACCTGATATGCTCATTCAGGGTATTGTGTTCAACTACTCAAATGATCTGCAAAACTATCATTAGAGATTCATCCGCGCTTGGGGAATTATTAAGAAGACTGATAATAAGACTTTGGGGCGCAAGAACTCCATCCCTTTGGAACCTTACCTCAAATGGGTGCGAGCTCGAGCCCAAAGTCTTATGATGCCATACAATGCCATCTTACCGGTCATCTTGGAACCTGTTGTTCAAGGGGGAGAGTCCCGTATTATTCTCCATCCTGATATGCCAACCAATTTTGAAGAGTTGCAGAAGTCTTAGATCCAGCTCAAGAAAGAACGGGATACTTTTGAGGCTCAATTCTATGCAAGTGAGAAGAAGGTGCTGGAATTAACAAAGCAGCTTCACGAAGAGAGGAACCTCAACACCTACCTCAACACTAAGAGGAAGCTCCCATGGGAGGCTTAGGAGTTTAGAATTTCCTTTCAATGTTTATCCCTTTGTAATCTTTTATTTCTTTAAAAATGTACTAATAAAGAGCTTTGTTTCCTGTTTTGTTTAAAAGAGCTTCAATCCAATAAGGTCCTTAAAAGCATTGCATAAGCATATCATATATCTCATTGCATAAGCAGGTTTCAAAGCAGGGTTCTTATCTTCTTCGCTGTTTATTTCAGCAAGAAATGTCTCTTGAATAAAACATCAAGGATCTCCAGGCGCAAAATGCTCAGTTCCAGCAAATGATTGTGGCTCTAGCTAAAAGGCAAGAAGATCAGAAAGCTATCATACTGAAAGACAAAAAGAATAAGCCAAAGAAACCAGTTGGTGTAGTGAATTTGGGAAGAAGGATCAGAGGACCAGTGCAGCGAGCGTCATAACTAGTAACTTCATCAAAAGAAGGAGACAATCAGGAAGGGGAGACAAGAGAAGAAGACCTCAGCCCGAAGGAATCTGATGATTAATCTGACTATAATGAGGAGCAGTATTCTCCTGTCGATGATAAATACAAACAGCTGGAGGATCGTCTGAACACAATGGAAATCCAGAAGGTACCTGGGCTGAATTTTGAAGAGCAGGGTTTGGTTTCTGGGGTTTTCATCCCGCAGAAGTTTAAAGTTCTGGTGTTTGCTAAGTATGATGGGGTCTCGTGTCCCAAGTTGCATCTCCGATCTTATGTGTGGAAGATTCAACCTCACACCGTTGACAAATATTTGTGGGTCCACTTCTTCCAAGACAACATATCTGGGACTCAGCTTGAATGGTTCTATCAGCTGGAGGGAACAAATATCCGTAACTAGGAAGACCTGGTTGCTACTTTCTATAAGAAGTACCAATATAATGCATACCACAACTCCAAAGTATGTCTATGGGTTCTAGCGAGGGCTTTAAAGACTATGCTCAGAAGTGGAGAGACCTAGCGGGAAGAGTCCAACCCCCTCTGTATGATAGGGAGTTGGTGGATATGTTTTTGGGTACTCTATCTGGTCCGTTTTTCAACCATCTGATTGGAAGCTCCTCATCTGGTTTTACTCATCTGATCCTAATCGGAGAAAGAGTGGAAGCTGGTATTAGAAGTGGCAAGATTCAAAAAGATACCTCCTGAAGTGCAGGAAATAGACCTTTTATGGGAAAGAAAGAGGTCAGTGTTTCTTACAGTCAAAGAAATCAGGGCAGAACTAAACGCCATCCAATGGTAGGGGCTGTAATGATATCCAAGCACGCAGCTACTCAACATCGGAATAATCATCCCAGAACAAGGAGGCTTATGAGACACTTTACCCGGATCAATATGACTTTGTCTCAATTTTTACCCCACTTATTGAAATCCAATCTGGTAACTTTGAGGGAAGCTCCCAAAAATCCCAACACTGCATCTCCTCACTATAATCCAAAGGCTCGGTGCACCTACCATTCTGAAATTCTAGGCCTTGATACAAATGACTGTTGGGCTTTAAAGAACAAGGTGCAGGATATAATCGAGGCAAAGGAGATTGAATTCGATGCTCCGGAAACTCCTAATGTTATAACTGCTCCCATGCCCAAGCACGGCCATGGTGTTAATGTTGTTGACGATGATAAGTTTGTTACTTCCGTTGAGGAACTTGTTACTCCTCTCATGACTGTTAAAAGGAATCAGTTGCAAGCGGTTTATTTCTGGGTTATGGTGAAGGTTGCCACTTGTGTTTATCTCTACCAACTGGTTGCTATTTGTTGAAAGCAGGTGTTCAGCGCCTGGTGGATGATAAACAAATTCTATTTGAGAAGACTTCCGTCATAACTATTTCATGTAAAGATGTTTCTATTATATTCATTTCCGCCAATCCTCCCAGGGTCTCCACCAAAAGACCCGTCAGGATTACATCTGCTCCAAAGTTGACTCCCCTGATCATCACTATGCCAGGGCTAATACCATATTCCTCGGACAAAGTTGTTCCTTGGAATTATGGGGCGGACGTCTATTACCATGGCATCAAGCAAGACTTGTCGGTTGCTGAAGACAAAGTTACTGGAAATACTGATCCTGACGTCGGCAATATCGTTGGGACCAGTAAAACAACAAGAAGCGGAAGAGTGTTCTCTCCCGAGATCTCTCCTCCTAAATCTGTTACTACTCCCGTGATCATTCTTGCTGCTGCTCCTGCTAATACTACCACTACTACTCCTGTGGTTAGCCCTGTTGCCACCCCTTCCATCGAGTCGGTCGAGACTCGGGGCAAAGAGATATTGGTTGAGCCTGTCCAGACGAATGCGCATTCAGAATCAATTCCAGAGGTTTCTAGGAAAGAAATGGAAGAAATCATGAAAATAATTAAAAAAGAGCGACTACAATGTGGTTGAACAGCTGGGGAAGACCCCTTCCAAGATTTCAATGCTGGCCCTACTGTTGTGCTACGAAGCTCATGCAAAGGCTTTGGTAAAATTCCTCAAGACTGCTCATGTGCAGCAGGAAACCTCCGCTGATCAATTCAAAGATTGTGAGGCTAGTTTGACCGTTGATAATAGACTGGGTTTTTCTGATGCTGATTTGAAACCCAGAGGAAGAAAACATAATGATGCGCCACATGTCTTTGTCGAATGCAGGGGCACCACTTTGGCCCATGTTTTAGTGGATACTGGTTCATCGCTGAATATTCTGCCCAAGAAGGCTCTTGACAGATTAGATTGCGAAGGTTTGAATCTAAAGCCAAGCAATATTGTGGCGAAGGCTTTCCATGGTTCGAAAACAATGGTGCACGGGGAGGTGGACATCCCTATCAAAGTTGGTTACCAAACCTTTGAATCCACCTTGTACGTGATGGATATCATACCATCTTACTCCTGTTTGTTGGGACGCCCTTGGATCCATGGGGCTGGAGCTGTTACTTCCACTCTACATCAGATGTTGAAGTACCTAGTGAGGGGAACGATTATCACAGTACATGGTGAGGAGGAGTACATGGTAAGCCACCTGAACTATTACAGATATGTCGAAATGGACGACGAGTTTATCGAGACTACTTGTCAGAATTTTGAAGAGGTGCTTCAGACCATGGCTGCAACTGAGATTGTTACCAATGTGCCAAAGATCACCAGACCTCCCTTGAAAATGGCTTCTCTCAAGGACGCCAAAGCAGTAATTGAAGAAGGTGGGTGTACCATTTAGGGCCAGCTCCCCGATCTTCCATACAAATCTGATAAGTTTGGTTTGGGTTTCACTTCAGGGGCTCAAAGGGTTGTTCGTCATGCTCGTGCCGGAGGACCTCCCCTACGCATCAGCAATCATGGGATCAATGCTTTAGAAGACAATGATGGTGACTATGACATGGACAACTGGATCTTCCCTACTACCAACGGTGGACCCAGTAACTAGACAGCTAAAGACTTTGTGTCGATTACTTTTATTCAGGAGTAATTGTCTTTTTGTTTTTTCCGGATATGTAATAAATGAACAATATAAACTCTACGGCCTTGTGTCTTACCCGAGGCACAATGGTTTATTTGTGAGGGTTATCATTTTTCAATTTCATATGTCATTAATAAAGCATTGGACGTTTTTGCATATAAATTTCATATGTCGCATATCCCCAGTGGAGTTGTTTAAATGGGAACTCACATTCTGAAGAAGTTTCAAATCCCCAACAAAGTTGTCGACAAAGATCCTTCGCCTTGTCCTCTCATTTCCCAGCCGGTCTGCTGACTGGGGAATCCTTATGTTAAGATCTTTCCTTATCCCCAGTAAGGTCGATATTGTGTGACTATCTGCATGATCCATCCAATGGTTGCATTCAATATCTCTCTCCAGCAAAAATCTTCAATAGAGTTTTGTCACCCCGGTCAAGTCCTGTTTCCTCAGCAAAGCTTTGTTCCTCCAGCAAAGGTTTTCACCCCTCACGTCGGGTTTGTTGTCTTGGTGACATCCTCAACACGGCCGTGCGCTGTCTTTTTCAGAGATTACAGTCTTGCCCTGATCTTCTCCCTCAAAGTCTAATCTTTAGATGGCGTTCCTCTCTAGAAGCTACAGTGTCGATATGATCTTCTCTAGGAGTTTGCAATTTATTTTTGCAGCTCCTCTCTTTGTTTGTGGCCCGTTTCTACTGGTTGCTCGGTTGCTATTCCCAGTGAAGCTTAATCTCTTCAAGATTCCCTCTCTAGCGGTTCCCCATATTTTCTCCTCTCCTTTGGATTTTGCAATTTATTTTTGCAAGTCGTGTCAGATTCTGACTTCTTGGTTATTGGCTTTTCAATTAGCCATTCCCCAGTGAAACTTTTAAACATGCATCACTACATTGCATCTACCAAAACGCGTAGCATTTCCATTATATGGAACATTGCGCTATATAAAAAGAATTCAAACATGCATCGGAACATAAGCCATTTTTGTTTCTGTTATCCCCAGTGAATTTGCTAAAAATCCCTAGCGAGGTCTTCGTCCTTATTATCTCAGTTTCACCCCATACCAATATCCTTTTGACGTCAATAATTTGTTTGTTTGAGTGTCCACTCTTGACTGTAGTTCAGTTTCGCCCTGGCACGGTCTTCTCGGGTTTAGTCTTAACTACCCTCTCCAGTTCATTCCAATGATTATTAATGAACTTCTCGAATACCAGTTTCTTCCTGATATTCTCTTTCAGTAGGTTTTAGGTGTACGCCCTAATCTCCTTGCTTTGAGTTGAGCTCAGAGTTTCGTCTCCTCACTTTGTGCATGAAATCCAGTTTCGTCCTAGTACTCATCTAGTTTAGTTTCTCCTAACTAGTTATTGAGTCAAGTTTCGTCTCGTTTTTGCTTTCATACCTTGGACCCTTTGATGGTGTTCGTTTACCGAGTGCAGTATTCGTATTGCGTCCCTGGTTTGAAACCTGTCTCTTTTGTTCCTTGGATTCTTCTATCAGTTTTTGTCACTGTTTATCCATTGATCTGAGACCAGCAGGTGCTCTGAGAAACATGCACTCTCATCATTTTTCTATGGGTCGAGTTTCTCCTTGTTACCCGTGCGTGAAATCCAGTTTCATCCTGGTACTCATCTAGTTTGGTTTCGTCTAACTGGTTATTGAGTCGATTTTCGTCTCGCTTTTGTTTCTCATTTCTGGGATTCTTTTAGTTCATTCATACTGTCTATCTTAGTTGAGATTAGCAAGTGCTCCTAGAATAACTCACTCTAGCCACTTTGATTTGGGTCGAGCTCAGAGTTTTGCCTCCTCACCCGCGTACGTTTTCTTTTCCAAAGCTTAGTTTCACCTATACTATGTGGTTTGAGTTTTATCTCACCTACTCTTTTTTTTGAAGCCCAGTTTTGCCCTGGCACTTTTGTCCGGAAGTTTAGTTGCGTCTACTCTTCTTTGTTTTTGTTCTGTTTCAACCTGCGTAACAGCTTCATTCTGACGCATGTCTTGGGAGTTTTCTGCTTCTTTTTCTTTTTCTTCAAGAGTATAAATTTTCGGGTTCTTTTGTATTCAATCATCTTCAACTCTGAACGCTCGAAAGTTGTCACTTTTCTCACTTATCATGTTGAAGATATTTGAATAGTGGCAGCTGTTGCACCCCAAAATTTACCCTCTTGATTTAGGCTTATGTTTCATCATGAATATCATATTGCATTGCATTCATACATTGTGGTGGGATCAAAGTACTTTGGTTATCAAGTCTTCCTCAAGCCTTGAAGGTTGATTGCATTGACAAGTTGCTCAAGTAGAACCTTATCATCTAAACCTCTGGATCTTTAAAGCTTAAAAGCTATTGCATATCTCAAAATGTTTAATCCATCCCATTGGATCATTAGAGGATTGAAGTTTGTGTTTTTTTGTAAGAGGAATCTCTCTTTTGATCCACCAGTCAAAATTAGGGTTTGGTCCAAGTTGAAGTAATTGGGGTCTGGATGAGCCAATTCATGAAGCACCACTATCTTATCATCATTTAGATCAAATTTGATCAAAGAGTCTCTCATGATGCCCAGTGGAATTAGGGTTTTGAAGCTTGATCAACTATCTCCTAGTACTTGGTACAAAACTAGGATTTTGGATTTAATCAGGATTTCTTTGACTTTTTCACCCAAACTTGTTTCCATGATTCACCACATGTTATTAAGCATTGATGATTGAAAAATTGAGGTTCAATTTGGATTGGAATTGATTCAATTGATCAAAAGGGGAAAATTGGTCATTTTGACCAAAGTCAGTAAAATCAGGAGTTGACCAAGTGGACTTTTGGTCAACCATCATTTTAAGCATCCTCTTTTCATATTATATACCCAAATTCATCTTTGGATCATGAGAAATGGTGAATTTGAGTGTAACTTGTTCAAGAAGTAACTTAAGAAATTTAAAAAAATTCTAAGTGTCAAAATGACTTCTCTTGGGCAAGTCACGCGCGTAATTTCATCAAACACTTGGCATGTCGTTTTGAGGAATTAATTTCTTGTGACTCAAGCCTCAATTTGAAAAATTAAAAAGTGCATTTTGAAGAGGGCTATGAAAGCTTATCATTAAACTTGGAGTCACTCATATTGGATTAAAATTGAGGAAGTTATGATTTGAGAAAGTTGGGTGGCAAAACCGGATCTTTGAAGGCACATGGACAGGCCAGCGCGTGCGCGGTCTTTGGCAAGATGGCTTTACTTTCCCAGGAATCCTAATGTCCATATCTCTCTCATTTCTCCACCATTTTTGATGAATCAAAGATCACTGTGAAGCCTATCATTTGAATTTTAATTGGCTCAAAGAAATTTGGAAAGTGCACAAGCCAATTTGAAATGGCCTCAGTTGGAAATCAGCTGATTTTTGTTGTGTGTTTGGCCATGGCAATTTTCAAGTTTTGGTTTATTTCTGATTCAATCATTTCAAGGTCCACTTGCACATGCTTGGCACGATTTGGACACCTCATGTGATTTCTAAAGAAGGCCAAACCAGGTGCATACCTCGTGCCTCTCTCATTCTCACATTTTTGCCAAAATGGGAAACTTCTAACTCAAGCAAATCAGTCCCATGTGCAAAAGAGGACAGCTCACCTCATCACGCTTTTTTCACTCACTCACACTCTCCTTCTATTGCTCAAAATGACTGCAAGCATTGCCTAAATACCAAGCAAAACGCAGATGGTCATCACACTTGTTTTGGTTTGACAGAAAATTCACTTTTTCCCTCCAACGACTCTCAACTTGAAATACCACTCTAACTTCACTCAAAACACTCTATATAAGTTGCTCAATCTCTCCTTTCACACACACACGCACTGCATTGGAAGAAGCTCCTCAGAATTTTCTCATTTTTCTTACTCTGCAACTTGAATCGAGCAGCTCATTTCTATTGATCTAGTCCTCATTTCTCTACTCAAACACCTTCATTGGAGCACAAGGAAGCTATTTGGAAGGGTTTCTTGTTAGAATTCAGAGGCAACAAGTGAATTTATTTTTCACTTTTGCAGGTATGCTCACTGAATCTGAAACTTGATTTGAGCATGAATTGAAGTGTCTTGTGATATGCATTGTGTTTATAGCTGGCCAATCATTAGGGTTGATGTATATTTGAGCTCTGATTCAAGCAGATTTGG
This sequence comes from Vicia faba, assembly GCA_948472305.1. Taxonomy (NCBI): domain Eukaryota; kingdom Viridiplantae; phylum Streptophyta; class Magnoliopsida; order Fabales; family Fabaceae; genus Vicia; species Vicia faba. The sequence goes on from OX451739.1 coordinate 929,391,164, forward strand.
TGAAATCGTGTTTTCGGTTTTGATGTTTACAAGTGTGTTTTTCCAGTTTTTGAGATTTTATTTCTTGATCTATGCTTGATCTCTGAGTTTGATTCGAATTACATGATGTAGTATGATATATCAGCTTTAATTTAAGCTTAATTTCATGGATTTTGGTTGAGAATCGTGTTTGTTTGATGGACCTGAAGTGAGCATATTGGAACTGATGGAAACAAGTGTTTTGCCCAGGCTAGAGGTTAAAGATGATGTGTGGCATCATCTCATTGGCTTTGTTCTTATTTTTGATATTTAATTTTCATTGATTTTCTGATTTTTATTTTCTTGATTAAAACTTGTTGAAATATTATGAAAAAATTCATGAAACTTATAAATAATATTCCTGACCTTGTGCATTTTTTTGATAATTTTTAAAAATGTTTTGATTGGTTTAAAATTTTTTGTTATTATTTAATTATTTGTTTAGTGTTTATTTTCATTTTAATATTTATTTGATTTGAAAAATTCCACAAAAAAATATTTTAGACTCATAAAATAATGTAGAATTTGATTCTTAAATTTGTTTAGCATTTTTTCTATTTTTGATTATGACTTTAATTTGAGAAGTTTATTTTGAATTTTTGCTTTATAATTTTCATTTTAATACTTCCATTAATTCAAAAATCCTCAAAAAAATCTTGCAAGCTTGTTTTTAATCATAGAATCTGAATAATTTTATTTTGACCTTTTTGTGACTTTTGGCTAGGGTTTACATTTTTGCCATTAAATAATAGTTTAATTGTCAATTGTTTGTTTGATTTTTATTTTAATATTTCATTTAATTCAAAAATTCCGTAAAAAATCAGGGATGTGTGTTTTTAATTCTAATTGTTGAATATAATTTTGGTTGGATTTTTTTTCTGATTTTTGGTTAGAATTTCATTTTGAGATGTGATTATTTTTTTAAATGATTAATTGTTTGATTTTTATTTAATTTTTTATTTTTCTTTAATTCAAAAAATGTGAAAAAATATGTATTCTTACATTTAGGCTTTCCTTGTGATTTTCATGATCTTGGTTTGAATTATTTGAATTTTGATCTTATCTAATCAATATATAAGATTAAAAGTCAAAAATTAGGGTTTTATTGCTTATTGTGCAAGTTTCTTTTTCAAAACCATAATGCCCTGGATTTTCAATGGAACTTAGGTCTTGATTATGGTAGATGAATACATTGAGGATCTGAAAACCATTTTTCTTGAATTATTTGACTTGGTTTGATATTTTTCCATGAATTATTTTGAAAACTCATCTAGTTTTTGGTAGTTTTGCCAACTAGTTTTGAACTTTGAGCCTCATTTGATCTCCTCCTCAATCATTCATGAACTTAAGGCTTGCTTTTTGACTTCTACACACTTCAAAGATGATACGAGATGTTTGGTTTGAATTATTGATCCTTGTTTCTATTTTTGATGTTTTTTTAAGTGAAGGTACCCAATTAATGTTGCATATCTTGTTGCAATTTGTTTGATGGCCAATGAGCTTGAGTGGGGCCTATGATTGGGCACCTACTGATCATGTTGGTTCTTATTATCCATATAAACTCAAGTCATTTCACCTATTTCCTTATGTTTGAATGTTTGAACCTTTTTGATGCACTGTGTGGAATCCCTCTTCTATTGTGCTTGTGAGCTGTGATAATTTAATTGAGAATGGTTGAAATGTGTTTGCTACTGACCTTCACGGTCTTTGATTGTATTCTTCCTAATCTCACATGATCCTTAATTGCTACTCAATTGTCAATTCAACATGGTGATAGAAAGGAGCAACATTCCTCTACTTTTTTTTGACCTAAAGCCTGTTTCTTTTGGTCTACTATGCCTAATGCTTTGATGATTGTTATCATGTTTTTCTCACTTCATCATGTTTTATCCATCCCTTATGTGGGTAATCATTCAACTTATGGGAACACTAACTTGGTTGTTGAATGTGCGAGGTACTTTGAGGAAAGTTTCTTTTTTTGGCTTGAGGCTACTGTGTTTCACTTTATTTGTGGAACACAATTTATTATATTGGCACTACTCTTGTGTTTGGAATGTTTAACAGTTTATGCAGGATATATGTATATGTGATTGTGAATGCTATACATTGCCCATGGGATCTGTTCATATCTGATTATCTCATTACCTACATCCTGATGGCATGATTTCTGACTTGATTTGTCTACTGATGCCAGCTTTCTTGAAGTTCTCTAGGTTTATTTTATTCTTTCTCATTTGCTATGGATAGTTATCCATTTGGTATTGCACTATTTACTTTCTTCCATGTTCATTTTGCATAGTTCTATGATTGCATGATGGGACCTCTGTTGCTGATATATGTCAGGAGGCCCTCTGGTTTTTGTCTGATACATGTGTTGTGCTTGCTTTTGATCGATGAGTCACTCAATTTAGAAATTGAGATCACGACTTCGCTCTCAGTGCATGTTCCCTATAGGATGTTTATTGTTTTCTCTTCTTTAATTGTTGATCGATGAGTCACTCAATTTAGAAATTGAGATCACAACTTCGCTCTCAGTGCATGTTCCCCATAGGATAGTTTTGTTAAGCTTCCTTTAGCATGTTGTTTAAGGTAGGGTTTTCCTTTATCCTCAACCTTAGGATCAATCATTGTATGATAACACTAGGGATAGTGCTAGGCTAGTTTCCCTTTAGTTGTTTTTCCTTCCTTTGCATTTTGAATCTTAAAAAAAAATTTGTTTTCTTGGCAAATCATAAAACACCTCTAATAAACTCAAACCCTTTCTTCAAGGTAAAAGATACAAACCAATCCTATTTGTTTGTGCACCTCTTGGCTTTGTTTTTTTTTAAAACCTTATAGCTGATGTTTCACCATCGCACATTTGTTTGAAGCCGATGTTTCGCCATCGCACATGTTTGTTATCCTACTTTGATTCTCAATATCATTGTTAAGTGTGATATTTTACTATCCGTTTGTTGATGTTTCACCATCTTTACCATGATATCTTGTTATCTTGAAGCCGATGTTTTGCCATCGCACATGTTTGTTATCCTGCTTTGATTCTTAATATCATTGTTAGGTGTGATGTTTTGTCATCCGTTTTATTGATGTATCGCCATCTTTGCCATGATGTTTTATTATCTTTTGCCGATGTTTCGCCATCGCCCATTTGTTTGAAGTCGATGTTTCGCCATCGCACATGCTTGTTATCCTACTTTGATTCTCAATATCATTGTTAGGTGTGTTGTTTTGTCATCCGGTTTATTGATGTTTCTCCATCTTTGTCATTATACTTAGTTATTTTCTAGCCGATGTTTCGCCATCGCACATTTGTTTGAAGTCGATGTTTCGCCATCGCACATGTTTGTTATCCTACTCTGACTCTCAATGTCGTTGTTAGGTGTGATGTTTTGTCATCCGTTTTATCGATGTTTCGCCATCTTTGACATGTTACTTTGTTCTTATTTAGCCGATTGTTTTATCATCTCATTTGTTTGTTGTTTTATTTGATGTTTTTCCATCTTGACTGTTTTTGTTGTCTTAACTAAAAAACACAAACCAACCCAAATATATAAGCCGAACTACGGCTGCTCTGATTCCTTAAAAGGGATACGTAGGCATTGGGGTAGGGCCCGATCGAGCATAACTTTTATTTTCCCTACATTATTTTCTCCTTTTCTTTCGCATGCATTCCTTTTTTTAATTTTAAGCCATAGACATAAGATTTGACCACACCCATTAGAGTAGACAACAAGAGTGGATACCGTAGAGTACTATGGGCGTGTGGGGTGCTAATACATTCCCCTCGCGTAACAGACTCCCTTTCCCGATCTCTCGGCCGAAAGACCGTGATTTCTCCCTTTTCAGGTTTTCTCGATGTTTACCTTTCCCTTTCGGCGGGATGAAAGACGTTCGGTGGCGACTTCATTGATTTTATATCAGTTGACAGGTTCGGCCAGGTTGTTTCAGCCGCCATTGTATCCAATGAGTTTCCCAATCAAATCTTCTATAATCACTATCTTCTTCCCCATAACATATGATGTGACCTGGTGGTTGGATGAAGTAGCATGAATACAAAATTCTTTAACAAGAATGAGAAAAGTTGGACCCAACAGACGATCAAAGTATTTGTTCCATCCCTGTGCAGTTACATCTTCATACAGATTAAACCCATTTTCTTGTAAGCTTTCAAAATCGACGATCAATTCACAGAGAACTTCAAGGTCGTTGACTGGAGTGAGTAGTGTTCTAATGGGCTCCTTATATTGTTCAGTTGATGAAGAACCAGGAGCACTATTGAGATTCTTGAGACTTGATGAGAATGCCATTGTTCACACGGATTCTTTGAAGAAAATTGATAGAAAGGGTTTTTGAAAAGCTAGAGCAAGAGAGAGTATTGAAGGTGGTAAAACAGGAATGAATGAAATAGTAAATTGAGTTTATATAAGTTCTTTAGAAAACATAATCAGTAAGAAAGAGAAAATAAGTAATGATTATACTGAATTAATGAAACTTGAAATTAGGGGATTTAGAGAGATATTGAACAATTACCAATGACAAGTGTCTCAATGCATCCAATCAGAGCCTTGGACCCTTCAGAATTTGAACGCGTGTTCAGCCTCAAAAGGAAGCTTGTGAGAGGATGACAGATGTTTGATGGTGTGAACTGCACGCCTCTATCCTTGTAATGAAAAGTTCAGATCTTCATAGATAGATTCTGTTGCAACTGTGCTCCTAACTTCTGAAGAAAAGTTGATCAGATGTTCACAAAAAACAATAAAATTCTAAGGGTTAGAATATGCAAATAAATTTTTTTATTCTGGACACAATTTCATGCTGAGATGTTTCAGAATGAAATTGAATCTATCTTCAGAAAGGGGTTTTGTAAACACATCAGCCCATTGATGGTCTGTGTCAATAAATTTTAAAGTAAGAATTCCTTTCTGAATATAATCGCTAATAAAGTGATGTTTTATTTCTATATGCTTAGCCCTAGAATGCGAAATGGGATTTCTGGATAGACAGATGGTAGAAGTGTTATCACAGAAGATAGGAATGTTACTCTCAAATATGTTGAAGTATTCAAGTTGACTTTTCATCCAGAGCATTTGAGTGCTACATCCAACAGTTGCTATGTATTCAACTTCTGCTGTTGACAATGCTATTGTGGATTGTCTCTTGCTGGTCCATAAGATCAAGTTGTTTCCCAGAAACTGGAAGCTTCCAGAAGTTCTTTTACGCTCTACTCTGTCTCCAGCAAAGTCAGCATCACAGTATCCTACTAAGCTGTATTCATTGGATTTTCTATAAAACAAACCCAGATTAGTAGTACCTTTCAGATACTTGAAAATTCGCTTAACTGCTGTTAAGTGAGATTCTCTAGGATCTGATTGGAATCTAGAACATAAGCAAACACTAATAAAATATCAGGCCTTGAAGTCGTCAGATAAAGGAGAGATCCAATCATACTTCTATAGATTTTCTATTCTACCTTTTTACTTACCTCTTCCTTTTCCATAATGCACGTGGGATGCATTGGAGTCTTTGAGGGCTTACATTCTGAGAGGTCAAATTTCTTCATAAGTTCTCTGACATACTTGCTCTGATGAATGTAAGTTCCTTATGGAGTTTGGTTTATCCGAATGCCCATAAAGAATTTAAGTTCCCCCATTAAGCTCATCTCAAACTTTGCCTGCATGCACTTAGCAAATTCTCTTCCCAGAGAAGGTATAGTGGATCCAAAAATGATATCATCTACGTAAATCTGACAAACTAAAATGTCATTCTTAAATGTCTTACAGAACAAGGTTGTGTCCACTTTCCCTCTGGTGAATTCCTTTTCTAACAGGAAGTTACTTAGTCTTTCATACCAAGCTCTGGAAGCTTGTTTCAGACCATAGAGTGACTTCTTTAGTTTGAAAACATATTCTGGGTGTTTGGAATTTTCAAACCCAGGGGGTTGGTGCACATATACCTCTTCATCTATGTAACCATTTAAGAATTCACTTTTGACATCCATCTGATACAGAGTGATGCCATTATTTACAGCAAAGGAGATTAAGAGTCTGATAGATTCTAACCTGGCGACTGGAGCAAAGGTTTCTGTATATTTTATCCCCTCTTGCGGACTATAACCTAGTCCCATCAATCGTGCCTTATTTCTGATGACTTCTCCTTGTTCATTCAGTTTGTTTCTGAACACCCACTTTGTTCCAATGACGTTGAATCCTTTTGGTTTGGGAACCAGATCCCATACGTAATTTCTGGTGAACTGGTTTAATTCCTCCTGCATTTCCAGAATATAGTCATTGTCCAGAAGAGCTTCTTCAATTATTGTTGGTTCAATCAGTGAGACCAGTCCCATGAGGGATTCTTCAGAGTTTCTAAATGTTGATCTTGTTCTGATTGGATCATCCTTCTTTCCCAGGATCTTATCTTCTGGGTGAGCTATGCTGCTTCTGGATAACCTTTTCTGGAGTTGATCAACAGAAGATACTGGAGCACTTGTAACATTTCATTCTGAAGTTGTTGGAGCGTCTCTGTTGGGAACTTCTGATGAGTTGTCTTCAATACCTGTGAATTCAACTTCTATATCTGCAAAAGATTCATTCTACTGTTCCAGAGCCAGTGATCTTCCCTCTCTGGTTGCCTCCAAAGCCCATGTAGCCTCCAGGTTTAAGTTCCATGCTTTGGAACATATGCTTTCTTCCCGTCATGTGTCGAGAGCATCAAGAGTCCAGGTACCATGACTGGTGTTTTAGCCTTGCTGCTAAATATATCTGCTACATATATAATTTTGTCCTTAGGTACCCATATCTTTTTGGGTCCTGGTTTGTTAGTGTTACCCAAATTCTATTTGAATTTTGGTTTGACAGAGTAATCATTACTAGTGTATTTTAGGTCATGTGTGTGCCTGTATGTGAAGTTTGATTTTAGTGGTGTGCATTTTATAACTAGGTCCATGACTTTATTAGGTGGAGATACCTTACCTTGGTATCCTATATCTTTTCTACCATTCCTGCTAACTCCATAGATCATTGAAGCCATCTTGCTTCTATCTATGTTTTTAGCCAGACACTTTTGAAAGCTGTTATCATACTCTTTGATGATCTTATCAGCATTACTGGGAGTCTCTGAGATTATTTCTTTCTGAGAGTTTTGTAAATCATTTTATAATTTTAAAATCTTTTCTTTTAACTCAAAATTTTCTAATTTAAGACTCTCAGTTCTTTCAGAGTCACAGACAAGATCCTTTTTTAGGTTCTTGAATTTGACTCTAATCTGCTGATACCTTTCCATAATTTCATTCAGACTTTCTGCAAGTTCAGCTTTAGTAAAATTAACAGTGAAATCAGGGAATACCTCTTCTATGTCTGATTCTGAGTCTGAACCAGAGGCTTCGTTGTCTTCTATCACATTTGCCATAAGATCGATGTTGGCTCTTTCATCATCTGACTCTGATTCAGCATCAGAAGTGTCTGAATCGTCCCATGTTGCTATGAGGCTTTTCTTCTTCTCCTTGAGGAACTTCTTTTTGGGCTTCTCCTTCCGAAGCCTTAGACAGTCACTTTTGTAGTGCCCTTGTTCATTTCACTCATAGCATATGATGTCTTTGTTATTTGACTTTCTGTGACCTAAAGAAGCTTCAGATCTTCTGTCTCCAGAGGAGGACTCAGACTTTCTGTATCTGGAGAAGGATTCATTCTGATTCTTTGATCTTAGCGGGTTTCTGAATTTTCTTTGTCTCTGCTTCCACAGTTGATTGACCCTTTTGGAGAGAAGAGACAATTCATCTTCTTCTAATGAGGATCCATCAGAGGTTTCTTCGATAGCCTTCAAAACCTTATAATCAGATTTTTTGTTAGATTTTAATGCTAGAGGCTTACCTTGCTTCTGAGGCTCATCTTCTTCTAGCTCAATCTCATGAATTCTGAGGGAGCTAACAAGTTCCTCTAGAGATATCTTGTTGAGATCTTTAGCCAACTTAAGTGCAGTGACCATTTTCCTCCATTGATTTGGTAGACTTCTGATGATCTTCTTTATGTCATCAATAGTAGGATATCCTTTGTCAAGAACTTTCATCCCAACAACAAGAATCTGAAATCTTGAGAACATTGCTTTTATGGATTCACTGTCTTCCATCTTGAATGCTTCATATTTCTGAATGAGCACAAGGGCCTTGGTTTCTTTAACTTGTATGTTGCCTTCATGCGTCATTCTCAGAGAGTCAAACATGTTTTTGGCTGTCTCTCTATTTGAGATCTTCTCATATTTTGAGTATGAGATGGCACTGAGAAATATTGTTCTGGCTTTATGATGGTTTCTGAAATCACGCTTTTGCTGGCCAGACATCCTTTTTCTATCTATCTTCTGATCACTTTCATCCATAGGATGTGTGTATCCATCAATTACCATGTCCCATAGATCAGCATCATGAGCCAGAAAAACTCTCAATTCTGTCTTTCCAGTAGTCAAAATTTTCTCCATCAAAGATTGGAGGTTTGCCGCTGATTCTGTCCTTGTCCTCATGATAGTCATTGCTGATGTTTTGGCCTGGTCCTACCATAGTGTATTTCAAAAGCTTGGATCTTGTACTAACACGGTTAAGTGTATAAACTCAGAACCAAGCGCTCTGATGCCAATTAAAGAAGTTAAAAACACAAGAAGGGGGGTTGAATTGAAACAAAATCAAAAGCAGTAGACACGATATTTTTATCCTGGTTCATTTGATCTCAAACTAATCCAGTCCACCCGCCAAGGTGATTTCGCCTCTCTCCAACGAGGACTTAATTCACTAATCAAAACTTGATTACAATACTACTTTGACAACTGCCAAAGTCTTCTTGAGTACAACCACAACCCGGTTTATCTCAAGGAAAACTAGCTTAATCAAAATAAAATGATTTACTGTGTATTGTTGTTTTTCGTTACAAAAATTGTATCACTACTGTGATATACACAATTTGAGCGTATGAGTGAATATGAAAGTTTGCAGCGTTTTTGATGTATGAGCAGTCGTGTATTCAAATATCGTGAACGATTTATCCTTTAAGCTTGTTTATATAGGCGCAGAAATCTTGTCCAACATAAAGCGTGATAGTGGACACTCGATGCTATTTCCATATTGAGAAGATTCTTGTCTGAATGAAGCCGTTGCATATGATACTGTCTTAATTGAAAAGTAACGCTTCAGAACTAGAATCTTGCATGCTGCTTTTACTTCAGAATATTGATGACTCAGATATGAAGATCTGAAGGTATATTAGACTTCTGTTCAGAATCAGAGTATCCTTTACTTCAGCATAGATTCTGATCATCATTCTTCAGAACATTCTGATTACCTCAGCTTGAAAGCTTCTGTAGCTTAACTTCTGATGCTATTTCAGTCAGAACTTCTGCATATAAAATAACACAAATTTAGAGCGCATATTTGTTCTTTGTGTTTGTTATGATCAAAACTCTAATTAAGGGTTGTAGAATCAAACTATGTTCTAACAACAAATGCCATATCTACGCTGAAAAAGTACATGTGCCTCTGGTTCCCCTAAATGTCTTGACTGCTCCTTGGCCCTTTGCAATGTGGTGACATGATCAGAGAAATCAGACCTACTGCTTCAAACGGGCATCGCTTTATCCTAGTCGCCATTGATTACTTCACGAAGTGGGTTGAGGCTGCCTCATTTACTTCTATTACCAAGAATGTTGTGGCGCGGTTCATCAAGCATAACCTTATCTGTCAGTATGGTATCCCCGAAATAATCATTATAAATAATGGTACAAATATCAACAACACTATGATCATCGAACTTTGTAAGCAATTCAAGATCCAACATCATAACTCTTCTCCTTACCGGCCGAAGATGAATAGCATTGTGGAAGCTGCTAATAAGAATATTAAGAAGATCATCCAAAAGATGACAGTGACATACAAAGACTGGTATGAGATGTTACCATTTTCTCTTCATGGTTACCGTACCACAATGTGCACATCAACAGTGGCAACTCCTTTTTCTGTGGTATACAGTATGGAAGATGTCTTACCCATTGAGGTCCAGATCACTTCCTTGAGAATCATGAAGGATACAGGGATGAACAGAGACGAATGGATTCAGACTCAACTTGACCAATTAAACTTGATTGGAGAGAAGAGGCTCGCGACTGTCTGTCATGGTCAAATGTACCAAAATCGTATGATTAAAGCTTTCAACAAGAAGGTCAGAAGTCAGGTATATCGGGCTGGTGACTTGGTAATCAAGCGCATCATACTGCCACAAGGTGATCCCAGGGGCAAATGGACTCCCACATATGAAAGGCCTTTCATGATCAAGAACATATTTTTTGGTGGGACCATGATCCTAGCCACCATGGAAGGTGACGACCTTCCACACCCGGTAAACGCAGACATAGTTAAAAGATATTACGCATGAATAAAGACCCGCTAGGTTGACTGGCCTAGGAAAAAATAAAGGCATCCCGGTGAACCAAAAGGGTTCGGGAAAAAATTAGGGATAAATACAAAAAAATCTGTACACCCGGCACGTCAAAAACCTGAAAAGGCGGCTTGGGAAAAAAAGGGTATCCCGATGGACTGAAAACCCGAAAGGACGGTCCAAGCAAAAGTTAGGGATTTAAAGCGTATAACTATGTCCCGTTGGATCACCTTGCAATCAAACTTCAGTATCAACTATTAAGCTCAAACAATACCAATCAATCCAGTCAACTTCAGACAAGTAGCAAAGTGATGAGACGCTCAAAGACATAAGGGTAATAGCAGAATTGAAACTCAATGGGATTATTACAAATTGATGTTTTCCCTTTGTACACTATTTTGTATAGTTTTCATTATCACGACGGCATTCTCCTACTAGAATGTCAGTCTCTTTGTACAAAATACGCCTATTATAAGCAAAACTTCAAAAATCAATACAAAACATTTCTTTGAAAGTACAAAAATTTTCATTTTTATGTTTTGTTTTGTAAAAAACGTCCAGTGATTATTTTTGACATATGCATTTGAATATGGTTACTGTTTAAAAATACTTGCATAAAAAACAGAAACACAGTTGCTAATGACTTTAAGAAATGAGACAAAGTCTAAAAAGCCATTTGTAGTCCCCGCAGTTATTTTCTTCAGCAGGTACAAAGGCAGAGACGTCCTACTTCAAAGTCACCACTACACCCTCAACATATGTTCTAGTGATGTCTATGTCCCTGCAGAGTGGACACAACTAAAGTTTTGACCTCTTCTCCCCAAGCATGAATTATCTCCTCCAGCAAAATTCCCTCAGAGAGCTGAAATCCATGTTCCCCAGCTAAGTTTTATAATCTCAAACAGTTTAAAAGCCTCATCCCCGACAGAGTATCCCAAAACGGAAAGAGGAAATCCCCGGCAAATCATCTCCATTCATCATCCCCGACGGAAATAAAAGAATCACTTTCCTCATCTACCAAACAGCAGTCCGGGAGTCAACTTCCCAGTACTCTCCAGCAAGCAGTCAGGGATTTATTTTCCCAGACTAGGAAATGTTGCAACAGCATTCCATGTTCATACATCCTGGCATGCGCATATATTGCATACAACACAATCTTATTTATTTTGAGAACATCATTACACGATGCATTTCATACATCATGACATTGCATACGACTAACGCTTTATCTTTTCAGGTAAGATCAATCAACAAACACCATTAACTGCTTATATGGCCTGACAGTCTTCTCAAAGGCTACATCTGACGAAGGGTTATTTCATCATTTTCCTCAGAAAAATCATTCTCAAGACCTCTACTGGTTCAGTTTAAATTGACCAATGATTTATTCTGATTCTTTTCCTGGTTCAGTTAAATCGACCCTAAGATTTTTCTGATTCTTTATCAAGTTAAAGATAACTCAAGGCCTCTACTAGTTCAGTTTAAATTGATCAATGATTTATTCTGATTCATTTCTAGTGATGCTTTCTCTGGTTCAGTTAAATCTACCCTAATATTTTTCTGATTCTTTATCCAGTTAAAGATAATTCAAGACCTTTCTCTAGTTCAGTTAAATCGACCCTAAGATTTTTCTGATTCTTTATCCAGTTAAAGATAACTCAAGGCCTCTACTGGTTCAGTTTAAATCGACCAATGATTTATTCTGATTCATTTCCGGTGGATACTTTCTCTGGTTCAATAAAATCGACCCTAAGATTTTTCTAATTCTTTGTCCAGTTAAAGATAATTCAAGACCTTTCTATGGTTCAGTTAAATCGACCCTAAGTGTGATCGGTGGATTTAGAACTGACTGTTTAACGCTGGTTCGCGAAATGTCGCGGTAAGCAAGAGTCGCCACCATCTTTTATTTTCTCCAACATGGACAGGACAAAAGCACAGCAAAATTCCTTATTGAGAATGTTTCTCGGTTCGGGAGGTAGATTTATAGAAAGGGAAGGTGTTAGCACCCTTTCTATCCATGGTTATCCATGGGCTCTTAGATACTTGCTCATTGTGTTTTCAAAAGTGTTTGCTTTTCAAGTGTGAGTGGGTTTGAAAAAGTTTCGTTTAAAGATTTCAGATCGACTCTTGTATCAGTCCTCAAGAGTGTTTGAAAAATTGTTTTGAAAGCTTTTTGAAAGTGTCGGTGTGAAAAGAGTTTTGTTTGTTTTTGAATAGAGCAAGTATCTATGAGTCATCTACCTACCCTAAGGAATTAGGCTGTGTAAATGTCCTTAAGGTAGTGCCATCCCACCATTGAGAGGTAGGTAGCACCACCGTTGGAGGTGTTCGGGTCAATTTGTTTTCAGGGACAGTGTGGTCACCAGAGCAACAGTAGGAAACCTTAGAAGCTACCCTTATGCCATTGATCCTTTTTATTCCGAGGCAACCATTCCGAGGCAACTGGATCATGTCATGGACATAAGGACTTACTAAAACGTCCTATACTCGACGACCACGTTTCGAAGGAAAGGCAACAGTGAGACGTACCCTAAGAGTGGTGTGTGAATTTGTGTGTTGTTTTCATGTTATGTTTTATCTTGTACATGTATCATGGTGATCTACGCTTGTTTTTAATTTAGTCATTCATTCTTTCATGCAAAGTTTAGTAGTTTAAAAGTGCGAAAATTTAAATGCGGAAAGTAAAATCCTACGCTATTACAAGGCGCGGGTCTATACATCGCCAAATTAACAAAGACCCGTTTGAAAAAAAATGCGGAAAGTAAAACCTAGTTATTATTACATGGCTTGAGCAATTACATAATATTTACAGAGGAAAATAAGAATAAATGCGCGAAAGAATCAAAGTTGCACGTTCGAGGGCGTTGGACCCCTTTGGAATTAAATTGAATTAAAAGTTAATTAATTGTTTTATTAGAAGAAAAGAAATGTTTTTTAGGTTTTTTGTATTTATGAAATAAAGAAATTAAAATTGAAGAGAAACCCTAATTCTAAGTTTTTTAATTATTAAGAAAAATATTAAAGTTTAACCTAATTTACTAAATTATTAATGTACATATTTATTTACAAAAATAGTAATTAATAATAATAATAATGATGAGAAAATTATTTATTAAAAAAAATGATGAAAAGTTAAAAACCCTAATTTCTACATATTTTAATTTGTTAAGAAAAAGATTTAAGTTTTAAAACCTAATTTAACTAAATAATTAATGTACATTTATTTACAAAAATATTTAATAAGTAAATTAATTAATATATTTTAGTTTCTGATTTTTTATATTTATGAAAATTAATTATTGGAATTTAAAGAGAACAATTAAAATAATTAAAAGAAAAGAAAAGGAAATTAAAAAAAGAATACAAACAATGGGGGTGTCTGACCCAATTTGGAGGTTTATTGCAAGGAATTCAGGCCCACTGGAACAAGCCTGGTTTGACTTCTCTAATTGAGTGCATATGAGTTGACTAGCGTGTATGGTAGACGTCCTATTGTGGTCTTCAGATTGACCATCAGATCCACTTGGCAGGCACAGACGTTGGGATGCCTGGTGGAATATTTGAAGAGAACTGCATGGGAACGCATTAAGGAAAAAAATATGGAATATGTGGGGGACCTGGGAATCGAACCCAGGTCCCAAAGCTTGCACATCCTTGGCCAATTGATCTATCATGTTCATTCGTATATAATATAATAAGAAAACATAATATATAGAAAATGCCCACTATGCTGAAAAACGCGCCAACGTTTAAATTGGCCAACCATATGAGGACACACGTGCTTCTTCTTCCTCTTTTTCCTCTAAATAAAAGCAAATAGCGGGGGTTTTAAACCCCCACAAAAACAAGGGCCAGAAAATAGCGATTAGCACATAGATAAATATAAAAAGGGCGCGAGGTAATCAAATGATTCGTCTTCATGTCACGAATTCAATGGTACCAGTTTGAGGATCCAATTTTGCCATATGTGTAAACCCCTAAATCGAAGCTTCTGAAACCCTAGAGAACGTTAATGGCAACTCTTGATACAGGCATTGTTAGGACAATTAAATGGTACCATTAGCTTCAGAATATCCATATTAGTGTAAATCAATTAACAAAACACATGAACAATGCTTAAAAATTGAAACATGATAATGGATATGTTCATGAAAAGTGTGATCCGGTTTTACCAATTCTTGGAGTCCATGGACCTGTTCTTGATTGCAATCGCCTCCTAGTAGTGTCAGGAGTGTAATAGAATACTTTTCAAGCCTTGAATCGTCCTGTAACTAGGAGTTCAGTTTTCAACTTTTGGCCAAAAATTTGCAATTTTGTTCTTGGTTTTCTGCGCAGCTTTTGTGTGTCTTAGGATTAGGTTATGTTATGCATATGTAAGTGAAGCTTTCTAGGTCAAAAACCAAGCCCATAGTCCATTGAATCAATGTTTTGAATATTTGATTTTCCATATCTTTTTTTTCAATCTTTTTCATGCCAATCATTGCCAATTGTGGAAGATATTGCCTTGTTAATTGATGCACGAAATATTTAGCTCATAATGAGTGAATTTGCTGCACAAAAAGATATGATAAGTGTTATTTGATATTTTTTCATATTTAAATTTAATTAAGTGAACTAATAATAATAAAAATTCAAATGATTAATCAAAAATGAGAAAATAACTCCCTTAGAGGTCAATGGGTCGTGCATGGCCTTTGGGTAATGATTCATGGAAGAAATTGAGGCCCATTAGCATTTTTGAAGCTTTTGAAGCAAAGTTGACTTTTCAAAATGCCCAAAAATTTCCCAACTTCTACAAGGCATATCTTGCTCAATTTTGAAGCTATGAACATGTTCTTGGAGATTTTGGAAAGGTCTTGAAGTCCTCTAACCAATGTCTTTGGTCCCATGTCATTTTTATTTACCAATCTCAAGGTATGGTCTTTGACTTAAAGTGCCTTTTTGTTGACTTTTGAAAATGACCTATAATGTTGAAATTGATAACTCTTTGTGAGAGCATTTATTGGACTTGAAGTGTGAAGATGAGTTGTAGGAAATATCATTCTCTTCAAAATGAGCTTTGGCTGGAATTTTTCTGATAAACCATGAGGAAGTTATGCTTTGGTCAATTTGCAGTTGACTTTTTCAACTGTCCAAAAATAGAAACTTTTGCATCTTGAGACTTTTTGAGCCATGCTTTGAGAATCATGATCAAGAATTGATCAAATGATGTTTGTGGCTTCAAAATGAGATGTTGACCAAAAATTTTGACTTTTGACTGTCAAATGACCATTTTGCCCCTGCAGTTGACTGTGAAGCAATTAGGGTTTTTGACTGGGCAACTTGATGTTGTGAGTCTTGAACCTTGGCATATGAATGCTTGACAATGTATATGAGCATATGGGACTTGATTGGACCCTTGGAAACTTCAATTTCTTCGCCAGAACCAAAACCCTAATTTTGACTGTGTTAGGAGGCAATTGGACTGTGCAACCCTTGAGAGATTTTGAGCCTTGATCATGGCAAATCTTGAAGAATATGGGAGGGAAAATTTTGGGGTACAACAGTTGACCCTGTTCAATCTTCTTAGACCTGAGGATGTAGATTGGCTGACGAGCCTTTCGTAATCCGAAGGTGGAAGATGATTGAACACTAGAGTGCCCAGAAATTTGCACTCACATAGTAGGGTGTCAGCAGTGTGATGGTGGGAATGGGCTTACAGATGCCATTTGGAGACTGATGAATAGGAGGATGGGCTTATAGATGCCATCTAAGTGTCGATCGCGTAAGAGATTCCTTAGCGAGAACTTGCGTACCTGAGAAAGAAAAATAATTACCTGGCCTGTTACAGGAATTGATCTTCAAACTCTTTATGTAGATGTGCCCTGGATGGATACAGGAGTCGAATATTTAAACTCTTCAGACGTGCCCTGGCAAGATACAGGAATCGAGTCCGGAGAATATAGTCGTCAACAGATACACCCTGGCGAGATACATGAATCGGATCTTCGAACTCTTCAGACGTGCCCTGGCAAGATACAGGAATCGAGTCTGGTAATGTTAGTCGTCAACATATACACCCTGGAGAGATACAGGAATCGGATCTTCGAACTCTTCAGACGTGCCCTGGCAGGATACAGGAATCGAGTCTGGTAATGTTAGTCGTCAACAGATACACCCTGGCAAGATACAGGAATCGGATCCTCAAACTCTTCAGACGTGCCCTGGCAAGATACAGGAATCGAGTCTGGTACTGTTAGTCGCCAACAGATACACCCTGGCAAGATACAGGAATCAGATCCTCGAACTCTTCAGACGTGCCCTGGCAAGATACAGGAATCGATTCTGGTACTGTTAGTCGTCAACAAATACACCCTGGCAAGATACAGGAATCGGATCCTCGAACTCTTCAGACGTGCCCTGGCAAGATACAGGAATCGAGTCTGGTAATGTTAGTCGTCAACAGATACACCCTGGCGAGATACATGAATCAGATCTTCGAACTCTTCAGACGTGCCCTGGCTAGATACAGGAATCGAGTCTGGTAATGTTAGTCGTCAACAGATACACCCTGGCAAGATACAGGAATCGGATCCTCAAACTCTTCAGACGTGCCCTGGCAAGATACAGGAATCGAGTCTGGTAATAGTAAGGTTGGTGAGTTGTCTCTACTGACAGGTTATCCTCATGGACGAGTGGTCTTTAACGACAAGTTTCTATAACGACGAGTGTCTATAACGACGAGTGTCTATAACGACGAGTGTCTATAACGACGAGTGTCTATAACGACGAGTGTCTATAACGACGAGTGTCTATAATGACGAGTGTGTATAACGACGAGTGTCTATAACGACGAGTGTGTATAACGACGAGTGTCTATAACGACGAGTGTCTATAACAACGAGTTGTATCAGAGAAATCTTTAGGCATTGATTTAACTGGATTTGTATTCTTTGACTGGGTTGTTCTCTTTTGACTGTATTCGTCTACATAGCTGATCATTTAACTGTATCCTTCCTGAAAGGTAAAGGTCAGTCATATGCAATTCATGATATGAATCAAGCAATGATGTTCTCAACACATGAGATTGTATGATATGATGCATATATGCATGTATCATGATGTATAACAATGTGATGTTTATGAATGTATCTTCGTCTGGGAAAATAGGTCCTTGACGGATGCCGGGAAGTCAAATCCTGGGCTGATGTTGAAGAGTGAGATTCTTCGTTTCTGTTGGGGATGGTGATTACAAGAATACCGGTAGGAGAAGACGACTCCGTTGAGGAATAAACTTGGCGAATAGATTACTCTGCGGGGAGATAACTCTGTGGGGAAAGAGAGGTACTTTGCTGAGGTTTGAATGAGAACTTTGCTGGGGATTCCATTGGTAAGTTATGTTGGGGAATTTGATGAACTCCGCTGGGGATAGGAAGAACTTCGCCGAGGACAATCCTTCCGTGACAATTGGCTGAGGATAACCCAGTTATGACCTTCTGAATAAAGCCGGGGAGCGCGTTCGTACTATGCGGGTGACAAGCTTCCAGAATATACTGGGGATAAGCTTCTTGCTAGGGAGATGGATTCCACTTTCCTGGGGAAACTTTTCAGATTGGACTGGACTCTCCTGGGGAAATAAGATATCTTGGTTACACTCTTCAGCCGAACTTATCTTGGTACCTTGGTGGACAGAGTAATTAGATCGCTTAGATAATTCTTATTGCCCCTGTTTCTATGGGAGGAGATACCCGTGGAGGTGCTTGATGACTGCCGATTGACAAATCTTCTTCTGGTAGGCAAGTGACAAGATGACGGGACATAGTCGTACGCTTTGATCCCTAACTTTTGCCTGGACCGCCCTTTCAGGTTTTCAGTCCACCGGGATACCCATTTTTGCCCAAGCCGTCTTTTCAGGTTTTCGACTTGCCGGGTGTATAGATTTTTTCATTTCATCCCTTATTTTTGCCCGAACCCTTTTGGTTCTCCGGGAAGCCCTTATTTTTGTCTAGGTGTGTCAACCTAGCGGGTCTTTGATTTTGCGTAGTATTTTTTCGACTATGTCCACGCTCTCAGGATGTAGGAAGGTGCCCCTGCCAGTAGTGTTGTGTACCACCAGAAGGTCTTTGTTGATCATGCAAGATTCGTTACGGGAATTCATGTCCGAGGCCCCGAGTGACTCAGGCGGAGATTTGCCCCAGGCTATTAGCCATTTGAGAGATTCTCAGAATCTTGACTGGACTGCCCCAGATGATGGACAATGATCATGCCATGCCCCTTGATTGGAAGTGCTTTTGTTCACTAGATATTCTTCGTGCGAATTTCTCTGTTGTTCGAACAAATAGTCATACGCAAACAGTATTATATCAAGAATGCAAAGCTTATGTATGTCTTGAAGTTTTTTTGAAAATGCATTTTTTGCAAAACAAGCGAATTTTTGTAAAATGTGATGTCAACTCAGTATTTTACAGCAAGCCTTAAGGAGTCAGGATACCTTTCGTAACAGTATGCTTTCGAACTAACCCATGCTTCAGCTAGGACTTTTAAGGGTTGTAACGTGGCCAGGTTCACGGTTTAAGAAACAAAGGGTAAAGGCTCAAATTTTATTTGTACCCACCCGCTCTTCGTAATGTTCTTCAAACCTAAACTCAGTTGATCGTGCGTTTGACCTTGTTTGGGTCTTTGTCCTGATATTCCAATGATGGTTCAGATGTTGACAATTCATTTGAATAGGAAGTCCTTTCCTTTTGTTGAGGATTTGTTGGACCTCTTTCTTTTTGATTTCATTATCCCTGTTTTTTGCCTGAATTGTTTCTTTTGGAATTACAGTCAGCGGGATGCCCCAGTTTTGTAAGTCTCCTTCATAGGTTTTGACTTAACGGGCTTTTATTTTGATAGATAACGACTGCCTGTCTTTATGATCATTCGGAACCATCACTGTCCTTTGTTTTGTAAGGACTTCTTTTGGTGCCATTTGTTATGCACTTGGATCAACTGAGAGAACTACCCTGCCCCGGGTTATGATTAAGGGTTTTAATTTTCGAAAAGAAAAAACTCCTACTTCTTTGGTTCAGAGGGGTTGACGAGGGATTATCTTCCTTATTACTCCAGTGTTTAGGAATTGAAACAATGCATGTACCTCATCAGCGGGGTCTGTTCAAAAGCATACTGTAAAGATCGTGGTATCGTTTTCGTCATCCTCCTTCAAGAGGCTTAGAATTGTTAATTGAGAATTGACATAAAAAAAAAATGAAAGCAGTTTTAAGCATAGTAAACATAATTACTTTAAAACAGACACGTGTAATGCATTAATGAAATAACCAAGTTTGACATGAAACAAAATGTTTGAACAATCAAAAGAAAATTACAACTTGAACATTCGAATGAACAAAAAATTTCCAATCCTAGCCATGTTTTGGCAAGGGCGCAGTGGTCACATTCGGGGTCTCTGGAGAGTCGAACTGGACTTCCTTCGCATCGATCAGATCCTGAACCTTGTTTCTCAAAGTCCAACAGTCATCTGTAGCATGCCCCGGGCTGTCAGAATGATAGGCGCAACGAACATTGGGGTTGTACCTTGAAGGTGTCCTGTTAGGATTCTTTGGAGGGTCCATGAGAGTTACCAACTTGGTTTCCAGCAGCTGTGGTAATATATGTGACAAGGTCATGCCGAGGGGAGTAAATTGCCTTTTAGGTCTCTCTTCCCTTTGTTGATTGTGACGCTGAGGAGCACCGGCCGGCTTTGCAATAGTTACCGCGTTGACAGCACTAGATTCTCTCTTGGATGGTTTCTTCTCAATGTTTGAGGAGTCACCATTATGTATTTTCCCCGACTTGATACCAGCTTCTATTCTTTCCCCGGTCAAGATCAGATATGTAAACCCAGTAGTAGAATTCCCAATCAGGTGGTTGAAGAATGGACCAGACAGGGTCCCCAAGAACATGTCGAAGAGCTCGCGGTCAGTCAGAGGTGGTTGTACCCTTCCAGCAAGGTCCCTCCATTTTTGAGCATATTCTTTAAAACCTTCGCCTGCACCCATAGACATTCCCTGAAGCTGAGTGCGCGTGGGAGCGAGGTCGGCATTGTACTGGTACTGTTTATAGAATGCGGTGGCCAAGTCCTCCCAGTTACGGATGTTGGCTCCATTCAGTTGATAGAACCAGTCGAGTTGAGTCCCTGCCAGACTATCCTGAAAGAAGTGAATCCACAAATTCTTGTCAGCTGTGTAGGGCTGGATCCTCCTTATGTATGACCTGAGATGCAGCTTAGGACAGGAAGCCCCGTCATATTTTGCAAAAGCAGGTGCTTTGAATTTATGTGGGATTACCACCCCAGAAGACAGACCTAGATCCTCGAAGTCCAGGCCGAGCACTTTTTGTATTTCCATGGCACTTAGTCGGTCTTCCAACTGTTTATACCTGTCCTCAGCTGGAGGGTACTGCTCATCATTGTAATCGGTCTCGTTGTCGGAGACCACTGGACTAGGAACCTCCCTTTCTTGGGGACTGTCTTTCCCAACAGATGGGGTAGTCTACTCAACTTCATTTTGTGATCCATTCCCAGATTTGCGTCTAGGGTTGAACAACACCGTCCTCTTCTTCTTCTTTTTCAAAAGCAGGGTCTTCAGATCTTGTTGCCCCTGGGCTAGACTCATGATCAACTCTTGGAACTGGGCGTTTTGAGCCTGGAGGGCCTTGATGGATTGCTCAGTAGATGATTCAGGATTCATGACGATCGGCTGAAATAAACAGCGAAGAAGGTAAGCAACCTGTAAAAGGGATACCTGTAATGCAATGATGTGCATATATGCATGCAATGTTTTCAAGGATCTCGCGGGGTAAACAAGAAAAATTGTTAGAATTTGAATCCGATAGCTTGATTGAAGGAACTTCATGTTGTTGAGAGTCCTTCTTCAAGGGTCAAGGCTCACCATGTCTAGTGGGTCATAGCCCCTGACAACCTTGGCTAGAGGAAAATAAATCCCCTTTGCCCCTTGCTAGACATTTTGTTCATCATGACCTGCATCACAAGCCCTTGAGATCCTTGAAACGAGTTAGTCTTTATGCAGGATGCATGCAATGGTATGATGTTATGCTATGCATGGGATAATGTAGGTAAACCCTGTTATGAGTCCCAATTAAGGACTGTAAGCAAAACCTGCAAGAAACTCAAGCGTCAGATAACAAGCATTCAAATAGTCAAGTTGGAAGGCACACAAGTCACAAAGAAGAGCCCTTTGAGTTTAGGCCAGCATGAAGTTTGGGTATTACCCTCTTTCAGTTTGTTGGTTAAGACCTGTCCTATCAGAAGTAACCGGGTTCTAGAGGATCCCAATATCACTGACTACCCTCAATCGGTCATAACTCCAGCATCGCAATCTTTTCTTGCAGCCAGAACCATCACGAGAGTTTAGCCTCAATGGGTGTAGCATACTGCTACTGTTCTATTGGCCAAGTTGGGTCATTTAAGGTTCTAAGGTCGGTTGGTGCTTAATGACTCCTCAGAAGACCCATATTCTCCTCGTTGCGACACAAGGGATATCGGTACAGACCAAGGCGCCACACCAACGTAGCCACTGCTTCACCAGTGTCGATCTACGCCGGACAGGTCCCTCACAGCTTATGCTACCTAACACGGTATCCCCAGATCCGGGTTAGGATCTATGTAACTCCGATGCAGCCCACAATAATAAAGCAAACAAGCACAACAATTGAAAACACAAGTGATCTTAGTCCTAAGGTACACCTCACTTTATAAGAGTCCCCAGCAGAGTCGCTAGTTTTATGATCGGTGGATTTAGAACTGACTGTTTAACGCTGGTTCGCGAAATGTTGCGATAAGCAAGAGTCGCCACCGTCTTTTATTTTCTCCAACATGGACAGGACAAAAGCACAGCAAAATTCCTTATTGAGAATGTTTCTCGGTTCGGGAGGTAGATTTATAGAAAGGGAAGGTGTTAGCACCCTTTCTATCCATGGTTATCCATGGGCTCTTAGATACTTGCTCATTGTGTTTTCAAAAGTGTTTGCTTTTCAAGTGTGAGTGGGTTTGAAAAAGTTTCGTTTAAAGATTTCAGATCGACTCTTGTATCAGTCCTCAAGAGTGTTTGAAAAATTGTTTTGAAAGCTTTTTGAAAGTGTCGATGTGAAAAGAGTTTTGTTTGTTTTTGAATAGAGAAAGTATATATGAGTCATCTACCTACCCTAAGGAATTAGGCTGTATAAATGTCCTTAAGGTAGTGCCATCCCACCATTGAGAGGTAGGTAGCACCACCGTTGGAGGTGTTCGGGTCAATTCGTTTTCAGGGACAGTGTGGTCACCAGAGCAACAGTAGGACACCTTAGAAGCTACCCTTATGCCATTGATCCTTTTTATTCCGAGGCAACCATTCCGAGGCAACTGGATCATGTCATGGACATAAGGACTTACTAAAACGTCCTATACTCGACGACCACGTTTCGAAGGCAAGGCAACAGTGAGGCGTACCCTAAGAGTGGTGTGTGAATTTGTGTGTTGTTTTCATGTTATGTTTTATCTTGTACATGTATCATGGTGATCTACGCTTGTTTTTAATTTAGTCATTCATTCTTTCATGCAAAGTTTAGCAGTTTAAAAGTGCGGAAATTTAAATGCAGAAAGTAAAATCCTACGCTATTAAAAGGCGCGGGTCTATACATCGCCAAATTAACAAAGACCCGTTTGAAAAAAAATGCGGAAAGTAAAACCTAGTTACTATTACATGGCTTGAGCAATTACATAATATTTACAGAGGAAAATAAGAATAAATGCGCGAAAGAATCAAAGTTGCACGTTCGAGGGCGTTGGACCCCTTTGGAATTAAATTGAATTAAAAGTTAATTAATTATTTTATTAGAAGAACAGAAATGTTTTTTAGGTTTTTTGTATTTATGAAATAAAGAAATTAAAATTGAAGAGAAACCCTAATTCTAAGTTTTTTAATTATTAAGAAAAATATTAAAGTTTAACCTAATTTACTAAATTATTAATGTACATATTTATTTACAAAAGTAGTAATTAATAATAATAATAATAATGATGAGAAAATTATTTATTAAAAAAAATGATGAAAAGTTAAAAACCCTAATTTCTACATATTTTAATTTGTTAAGAAAAAGATTTAAGTTTTAAAACCTAATTTAACTAAATAATTAATGTACATTTATTTACAAAAATATTTAATAAGTAAATTAATTAATATATTTTTGTTTCTGATTTTTTATATTTATGAAAATTAATTATTGGAATTTAAAGAGAACAATTAAAATAATTAAAAGAAAAGAAAAGGAAATTAAAAAAAAGAATACAAACAATGGGGGTGTCTGACCCAATTTGGAGGTTTATTGCAAGGAATTCAGGCCCACTGGAACAAGCCTGGTTTGAATTCTCTAATTGAGTGCATATGAGTTGACTAGCATGTATGGTAGACGTCCTATTGTGGCCTTCAGATTGACCATCAGATCCACTTGGCAGGCACAGGCGTCGGGATGCATGGTGGAATATTTGAAGAGAACTGCATGGGAACGCATTAAGGAAAACAATATGGAATATATGGGGGACCTGGGAATCGAACCCAGGTCCCAAAGCTTGCAACGCACATCCTTGGCCAATTGATCTATCATGTTCATTCGTATATAATATAATAAGAAAACATAATATATAGAAAATGCCCACTATGCTGAAAAACGCGCCAACGTTTAAATTGGCCAACCATATGAGGACACACATGCTTCTTCTTCCTCTTTTTCCTGTAAATAAAAGCAAATAGCGGGGGTTTTAAACCCCCATAAAAACAAGGGCCAGAAAATAGCAATTAGCACATAGATAAATATAAAAAGGGTGCGAGGTAATCAAATGATTCATCTTCATGTCACGAATTTAATGGTACCAGTTTGAGGATCCAATTTTGCCATATGTGTAAACCCCTAAATCGAAGCTTCTGAAACCCTAGAGAACGTTAATGGCAACTCTTGATACAGGCATTGTTAGGACAATTAAATGGTACCATTAGCTTTAGAATATCCATATTAGTGTAAATCAATTAACAAAACACATGAACAATGCTTAAAAATTGAAACACGATAATGGATATGTTCATGAAAAGTGTGATCCGGTTTTACCAATTCTTGGAGTCTATGGACCTGTTCTTGATTGCAATCGCCTCCTAGTAGTGTCAGGAGTGTAATAGAATACTTTTCAAGCCTTGAATCGTCCTGTAACTAGAAGTTCAGTTTTCAACTTTTGGCCAAAAATTTGCAATTTTGTTCTTGGTTTTCTGCACAGCTTTTGTGAGTCTTAGGATTAGGTTATGTTATGCATATGTAAGTGAAGCTTTCTAGGTCAAAAACCAAGCCCATAGTCCATTGAATCAATGTTTTGAATATTTGATTTTCCATATCTTTTTTTCAATCTTTTTCATGCCAATCATTGCCAATTGTGGAAGATATTGCCTTGTTAATTGATGCACGAAATATTTAGCTCATAATGAGTGAATTTGCTGCACAAAAAGATTTGATAAGTGTTATTTGATATTTTTTTCATATTTAAATTTAATTAAGTGAACTAATAATAATAAAAATTCAAATAATTAATCAAAAATGAGAATATAACTCCCTTAGAGGTCAGTGGGTCGTGCATGGCCTTTGGGTAATGATTCATGGAAGAAATTGAGGCCCATTAGCATTTTTGAAGCTTTTGAAGCAAAGTTGACTTTTCAAAATCCCCAAAAATTTCCCAACTTCTACAAGGCATATCTTGCTCAATTTTGAACTATAAACATGTTCTTGGACATTTTGGAAAGGTCTTGAAGTTCTCTAACCAATGTCTTTGGTCCCATGTCATTTTGATTTACCAATCTCAAGTTATGGTCTTTGACTTAAAGTGCCTTTTTGTTGACTTTTGAAAATGACCTATAATGTTGAAATTGATAACTCTTTGTGAGAGCATTTCTTGGACTTGAAGTGTGAAGATGAGTTGTAGGAAATGTCATTCTCTTCAAAATGAGATTTGGATGGAATTTTTCTGATAAACCATGAGGAAGTTATGCTTTGGTCAATTTACAGTTGACTTTTTCAACTGTCCAAAAATAGAAACTTTTGCATCTTGACACTTTTTGAGCCATGCTTTGAGAATCATGATCAAGAATTGATCAAATGATGTTTGTGGCTTCAAAATGAGATGTTGACCAAAAATTTTGACTTTTGACTGTCAAATGACCATTTTGCCCCTGTAGTTGACTGTGAAGCAATTAGGGTTTTTGACTGGGCAACTTGATGCTGTGAGTCTTGAACCTTGGCATATGAATGCTTGACAATGTATATGAGCATACGGGACTTGATTGGACCCTTGGAAACTTCAATTTCTTCGCCAGAACCAAAACCCTAATTTTGACTGTGTTAGGAGGCAATTGGACTGTGCAACCCTTGAGAGATTTTGAGCCTTGATCTTGGCAAATCTTGAAGAATATGGGAGGGCAAATTTTGGGGTACAACACTAAGATTTTATGATTCTTATCCAGTTAAAGATGCTGTAAATCCTAGAGTCTGACCAGATAACAATTTATTTTGTTAATTAATATGAAGCCTGGATCCGACCAGATGATAGTATAACGTATGACACCGAAGCCTGGATACACCAGATAATGGTATACCTTATATTCAAGTTGAAGCATGGACCCAACCAGATAACAACTTAATTTCTTCAAATCACTGAAGCCTGGATACGACCAGGTAACAGTTCAATGTCTACAATTACTGTGAAGCCTGGAACCGACCAGATAGCAATTAATTTCATATTCCCCAATAAGTCGCTGTGAAGCCTGGAATATGACCAGATAATAGTCAATCTTATTGTCCTCAGCAAGTCCCTGTGAAGAGATAGCAGCTCGCCTCCGTCTCACCAGTCAAGAGATAACTCCCCAATAGAGTAACGGACAACCGAAGCTCCTAGACTTTATTCCCCCAAAACATTCCCCAGCAGAATCCTCCTCAGACAACAGGAACAGGAATCCCCACAAAGAGACTTCTTATGAAGTCAACATCTACTTTGGATGGCATCTCTAAGCCCATCTCCGATAGTCTTCCATCATATTTTCCAAATGGCATATGTAAGCTTATTGCCGATATTATACACCAACAGTATCACTTCGGACGGGTGCAAATTTCTGGGTACTCTAGTGTTCAATCATCTTGCACCTTTAGATTATGAAAGGCAGACTAGCCAATCTACATCCTCAGGTTCAAGAACATTGAACAGGGGCAGTTGTTGTACCCCCAAATTTTCTCTCCCTTTTTACTCAACACATGGCCATTGAGGTCCCCAACTTGCCCAAGGATGACCAAGACTTAAGCAGACAAATTCTCCTCCTAAGGCAATGAACCTCTAACCAGGGTTTCAATTTTCATCAAGATGTGTGAGCTCCAATGGTCTCAAATTTTTTCCACGGTCCTAATATGTCTTCAATATTATCCATTCCAAATTTCATGCCATGCACAACAAGTTTGCTCAGTCAACTACTCAAATGCTAGAAAATCAACTATATTAAGTCAAAAGTTAACTGTGGCCCATATACAGTCAAACTTCAATATTTTTGGTCAACATAAACACTTTGAAGTGATATCCATCATTTGATCAAGGGTTTATCATGATTCCTCAAGAATTGCTCCTAATTCATCAAAAGTCAAAAATTGCTAATTAGGAATTCTATAGGAGAATTCAACCAAACTTTGACCAGGCATAACATTCTCATACTTAATCCATTTCCCCCCAACCAAAGCTCATTTTGAGGAGAATCCATTTCCATAAACTTCTATTCATCCCTCAAGTTCAAGAGATTCACCATTTGAAAGATATAAGCTCTGACATTACAGGTCATTTTTAGAAAGTCAACAAAAGACACTTTTTTCCAAGACCTTTTACATCAAGATAAATCCTTCAAATGCAAAATGGATCAAAATAGGGATTGAAGTAGACATCTTAGGATTTCCAAAAAGTCCAAGATCATCACCATGAGATGAAAATGGAGCAATTTTTGGTTGCCCAAGTTGGGAAAATTTTGGAAATTTCAAGAATGGTGCATTGAGAAAATTTGAACTTTTGAAGCAATGGCTTATTTTATTAGGCTTCAAACATCTTCCTAATCTTATAGAGGACCTCTAATTTCATTCATATCTTGCCTTGCATTTTTTTAGATATTTTATTCATATTTATTTTGTTTTTTATTCACATAAATACAAGTTAAATTATATAAAATAGTACATGATGGATCATGACAATTGGGCTTTTGTTTTGATTTAATTTTAGGCCAATAATTTTGTACAAAGAATGACCAGGTTCATTCAAGCATGGAAAGGAAAGATTTTCAAATTTGGAAGCCTTTTAATTTGTTGGATTTTGGCATGAAAACATAGAATTATGACTTGATTCTTTCCATGTTATATTATCTCCTCCATATACACTATAAGTACATCATCCCAGCAAGCCAAATGGACGACGACAGACTGTCAAGAAAGCCAGAAAAGATTGCAAAAAAATCACAAAGTTGTCAAGTTTGAATTTCAGTTTCCAGCATGATTTAGTCCCAAGCAAGGATCCTAATCCACTCCTGGAGGTCCCCTGAAGCTTTTCCAACCGTTACTAGGCTTTGAAACAGCCCAAAACGCATCACCCATATCTCACGGTTTGCGTTTTTTCTCAATTTTACTTTGTTTGATTTATGTAACATAAACACATTTTAACCATGCATTGCTGATTACTGTTGTATTTGCAAGTTATCTGTATGGTTGGATTGGGTTTTTTATGCAGGAATCGAGTGTTACAATTTCTAAGGTTTGGACCATAGAATTGGGGTTTCCTTTGTTAGTCAAAATTAGGCTTAACCACTGGTACCATCATGCTCAGGAGGACGAGGCTAGTTGATCCATGGCCTCACATTTGATTTTTGTTGCGTATTATGATTTTTACAGGATGCAGGTGCTATAGTGACAGGCAAAAACTATCACTATAGGTCCAAGGTCTACGACGACGAATGGAGGAAGAAGATGATGCATGACAGTGTCCCATTGGCTAGTTCAAATGAAGCGCGCATTTTTATTTTACTATTTAATAATCACTTGAAATCTTACATTATGTTATTATTGTTGTATTTTATATAACGATTGAACAGGCAGTACAGTTGGTAAAACAACACGCGTGTGAGGGAAAGGACCTGGGTTCGAGTCCCAGTCCAGCATTTTGCATTTTATTAACATGTTTATGCAGATTCAATACTTCCTATGGCCAGGAGCTCACCATGTGCCATCAATCTTATACCATTAGATGCACATTTGATCAGGATCAACACATCCAACACGCAGATCACCATGGACATGCAGAGGCCACCCTCACTGGATCCCTTAGCAACGTTAGGCTCCTTGCAATTGGGCCTAGCGAATTTAAACATAACACCCCCCCCCATTTTTTTATCACCCAGGCCCTCTTTGTTTTTTTTTTGTATTTGTTTTATTTCTTGTTTTTATTTATTTATTTTGTTTTTTCCTTATTTATTTATTTAATTAGCCAAATAATTAAAAAATCACCAAAAAATTAGGATTAGATCTTTTTTTTTTAAATAATTAATTTCTTGAATTAATTAATTAAATTTTAACTATTTTCTTAATTTAAAATGAATTAGAATTTAGGATTTAATTCATGTTTCAACTATTTCTCTTAAATAAAAATGCAAGAAATATTAGAATCATGACTTATTTCCTTCAATATTTATTAATTAAAATTAAATTTTGAGTTAATTATTTTCTTAACAAAAATAAAAAAAATATTTTTTTGTTTACTTAGCTTTTTTTCTCTCTTAGGGTTTTAGACGTTCGTCTTTATCTCGCGCGCATTTATTTTGTTCTTCACATTTTTTAATAATGCAACTGTATACTAGTATGTAATAGCTTAAATAGGACTTTTATCGCTTTCTTTATTTTACCTTTCCCCCAGTTTTTTATATTGTAAATCCCCCACCCCGAAGCATGTTAATAATGTAGATTTAGCTTTCTGCACTTTAAATTTATGCAAATAGTAACTTCTAGTAACTAAGACTGCATGACAAGACTGAAATCAAACGTTAGAAAACTTAACAATGCAAGTTAATTAACTGAACTAACACATATGCACATATGCACCTCTAGGGTATCTCCACTTCGGTTTCCTTCGGAAAACAGTCACAACTCTCGAAACTTGAGAGATTTTAGTGGCTACCCTCCAGTTTAAAGATCACTAGTCCCTCGATGACCCTCTCGATGTTGCCTCAGTTTAAAATTGATCTAGAACTTTAGGGTGGTTACTAAATCCTCTTGCCAAGTTGCCTTCGTGACTGTAAACATCCCTTCGATTGTCCCTCTAACATCCAACGACATGGCTACCTAGTCACTAATAGTAGGATATCACTGTCTAAAGGATAGAAGGAAAAGAACGACCCTTTTTTAGTATAAAAGTAGATAGCTGTTATAAGTTTGCTCAAATATTTTGCACTTACACAAAAACTGCTTTTCAAAAGACATTTCAAAAAACACTTTGTATACTTTCTCCACTATCCAGAGAAATATTACAAAGTTTGCCATACTAAGGCATTTTCGAAACAAATTTTCAAACACACAAAGCACAAAGGTATTTCAAAATGTGAAAACCTCTAAGAGCCCGTAGATAACTACGGATGGAAAGGATGCTAACACCTTCCCTTTCCATAATCTACCCCCCTTAATCAAAAAATCCTCGAAAAGGTATTTTTATGTTATTTTCACCCTTTCCTTTATTGGATAAAAGAAAAGTCGGTGGTGACTCTTGCTTACCGCAACATTTGCGAACACAAATGCAAAACCAGTATTAAAAAGTCGGTTCTGCCACCGTATCACACCCTTACCTTAAAAACAAACCCATTTATCCTCAAAGTCATTAACAAGGGATTTATCGAACGACAATTCAATAACTAATCTCTGTGGACACGATAAATTCCCAGAAAAATATTTCCAAAACATTTGTTGCTTACCGCTACACCGCTACCAACAAAATGGTGCCGTTGCCGGGGATTGGTCCTATTGATTTCATATTGCGATAATTTTTTTTGTTTTTGAGTTTTGTAATTAATGTATATGTTGTATAGAAATTGTACATTAACTTTTATATAGTATTTGTGCATATATGTGTTTTCACGTATTGTTGTGAATTGTCTCATTTTCATAATGTTTGTTGCGTGATTTTTAGGACACTTTCTTTAGGTTTGTTCGGTGTGATAATACCATGGCATGATAAGAGGAGGTTACTAGCTCGAACAACAAAGGCGTCGAGCTTACGACGTAAAACAAGCATGTTTGTTTGTATTTGTTTATGCATGTGGTGATTTATGCTTTAACAAGTTTAAACAAGGAAATGTTCTGATTTCCAAATCTTCACTTTTCAACTTGTTAATTCATTTTCACCCGATTTTCATATTGTTATTTGTATTTTTTTTATTATAGAAATTTGTGTTTTCCGAAAGCTTGTCGTGTTTAGATTGAGGAGTTTTCTTCATTGTATATATTGTAAATTTTATACATTGAAATTTTGTAGGACTCATATTTTTTTAATTCTTTTATTGTTGTTTGGACTCAAGTTTTGGTCCGGTAACTTGTAGAATATTGAGGTGATTTGTCAAGTTTGATTGTTTCGACTTGCGAATGAATAGTAATTATTTTGTTAAAGTTTTGTACACGTTCGAGGTATGTGTTTATCGCTTTCTATGCTTTAGCATATTCATGATACTTAGGCTTTTTACAATTTTTTGCCATTCATTCTTTTGTATACTTGTTCATTTATGAATCACTTTAGTTCCCACCCTTTTTGTGAGGTATCTTTATTGTTCACATATGCTGGAGGCCACAATTCTTGTTTTAACTGGATTTTATTAGGCTTAATCTTTTATTTTATGTTGATTGTATGAATGCAAGAAAGTGATCAAGGCATTTTTTGTTCCATTTTGAGCACAACTACCTAGCCAAATAGTCAATTCACATTGTGAGTGTATGATCATTAGTAACCCCTTTGAGCTTTTTGTCGATATCCATGTTGTATTTGCTAAATGCTTGTTTATGAGTGTTTAGTTTCCCTTTTTGTATGGATATTGATTACTTGTTTTCTTGAACCCTTAACTATGATTTATAGTTGAATTTTTACCTTTCCTTAGAAAGTAGGGAGTATTCACATTATGATGATGATTGAATTCAAGTTGGGGAGAGGAATGCTTATGTGCTTATGTTGTGATTGCTATGAGGTTGAAAAAGAAAAGAAAAAGAAAAGAAAAAGAAAAGAAGAAAAAAAGTGAAATAGAAAATATAGAAAAAGAAAGAGAAAAATTTAAGAAGCATTGAAAAAAGAAAAAAAAAAGAGTATGGAATAATGTTGTGTTAATAATTGATGTGTGTTAGTGTGAAACTTCTGATGAAGAAAAATTTTGATTGAAATTCTATTCTTTGAAACATTGTGGAAGTAATTACTCCCTTAGGTTTAGGAAAGTTTTTGTTTCAATTATCTTTAGGACTTATCACTTGTTTGTTAACCAAGACACATTACAACCTTGAAAATCCCTTGAGATTCTTGCTTTTATATTTTCAATGTAAATTTTTGGATGAATGCATAATTTAGTCTATTGTTTGCAAGATTGTTGGATGAATGAAAATACCCCATTTTTGTGTGCTTTTCATCTACCGATGATTATGTTTGCTAAGTGTGATTCATTTGTGACCAAGTATTTTTTTTAGAATGTTTGGCATATTCTTTGTATTTAGCATTTTTTTCATGTTTATGTTATCGTCGTAGTTTAGTGGTAAGTATGTTTCTTCGTGTGTACTGTTTTTCATTTGGACCATTGCATTTGTATTCCATTTTCAAAACTTGTTGATCATGAAATTTTGGTTGATTACTTTTGGTTCTTTGAGTTGTTTGACTTTGTTTGAGGACAAAAAAGTTTAAGTTGGGGAGAGTTTGATAAGTGCAAATTGTAGCTATTTTTGTATATACTTGTGATATGGTGGCAGAACCGACAGTTATACTGGTTTTGCATTTGTATTCGCAAATGTTGCAGTAAACAAGATTCACCACTGACTTTTATTTTATCCAACAAAGGAAATGGTGAAAAGAACAGAAAAATACCTTTCGAGATTTGTTTGAGTAAGGGGGGTAGATTATGGAAAGGGAAGGTGTTAGCACCCTTTCCATCCGTAGTTTTCTACGGGCTCTTAGATGCTTAGCTCATTTTGAAATACTTTGTGTTTTGTGTGTTTTTGAAAAGTATTTTGAAATGCCAATAGTAAGGTAGCTTACATTATGATAACTCTTGTATCAGTTCTCAAGAGTGTTGATAAAGTTTTTTGAAAATGTTTTTTGAAAGAAGTTTGTGTATGTGTAAAATCTTGTTTTTGAGCAAGCATCTAATCAGCTATCTAGTTTACTCGAAAGGGTCATTCTTTTCCTCTTTTCCTCTAGACAGTGCTATCCTACTATTAGTGAGTAGGTAGCCCTAGTCGTTGGATGTTTGAGGGACATTCGAAGGAACGTTAATACAGTCACAAAGGCAACTAGGCAAGAAAATTTAGTAGCTACCCTAGGGTTTTAAGATCATTTTTACCGAGGAAACATCGAGAGGGTCATTTTTTATCCTTAAACCGGAAGATATCCACTAAAATCTCTCATGTTTCGAGAGTTGTAACTATTTTTTTCGAAGGCAACTGAAGTGGCATACCCTAGAGGTGTATATGTGAGAGTGTGTTGTATTCAGTTATTTATCTTGGTCTTTAGGTTTACTAGCGTTTTGATTATTAAGATTTTGTCATGCAATCCTATTACCATACATCTAAACAGTTAATATATGTACAAGAAATATAAAGTGCAGAAATTAAATCCTACACTATTACCTGGCTTCGGGGAGGGGGATTAATTACATATCCAAAATTGGGGAAAAGCAGTAAAGTAGAAAGTCCTAGTTATTCTATTAACCGGGAAGCAGATATAATAATAATAATGCAAAAGTAACTAAATGCGCTTGAATTGAAGATAACGTCTAAAACTAAAAGGAAAAAATCTTTTTGCTTGTTTTTTTTTGTTTAATAAAAGAGAATAAAAATCTAAGTCTAGACTTAATTTTAATTTTAAGAAAGTTTTAAAGTCATTAACTAATTAATTAATTAATTTGAGAAAATGCTAACCTAATATTTTTTGTGATGTTTTTGATTTAATGTTGGTTAAAAAAAGAGTAAAGCCATTAAAATAAATAAACAAAACAAAATAAAAGTACAAATGGGCCAGGACAACAAATAGAAACAGGGGGTGTAAGTTTAAAAATGCAGGCCCAGATCAAGGAAGAGGCTCAGGTTGCCTTCTTATCCAATGAGGGAGGCTTCCTTTTGATCCAAGGAGGGAGGTTTCCTTTCGATCCAAGGAAGGAGGTTGTCCTTTGATCCAAGGAGGGGCCTGCCTTTCGATCCAACGAGAGAGGCTGTTGATAGTGCATGATGGATTGCCTATGGAGGGTACTGGATTTGAAATCCTTGTCATCCATTGGCTGGAGCTTGAAGGCGCATGGGATGTGCTTGAAACGCAGCACACTGGATCTGCAAGATACTTGTTATGAAAAAACATAATATACGACCTAGGTATCGAACCAAGAGCCTTTCCACTGCACACGTTCCCCATTACCATCTGATATGTTTGTTCATTAATTGATCCAAACACAAAATAATGATTATATGATAAACTGCAATAAAATATTGAATGTAAATCCTCCACCTTCAGTCAAGCATAAATATGCATGAACATGGTGATTCATGGTTCATGCAGTATGAGGGTTCATCTAATGGCTTGAACCTGCATATTTGGATCTTAACAATACGATAATATGGATGATATGCACTAAAACATATAAAATACAAATACAAATTCACATGATTATTGGAACCGGCGATGCATGTGCATGCGTTTTTAACAGCTCTGCTGTCAATAACGACCCATTCTTACCTGTGAACCTTACAGAGATGATTGCAATGCTTGGTTTGGATGGAAATGGGTTGAATCGAACTGTAGGCGCCTGCACTGAGTTTAGAAGATTTGAAACAACTTCAAGGTTTTATGGAGTTTTTAGTGAGGCAATCTGTACGTGTAGGCAATTCATTGTGTATAGGCAATGCGTGTCTGTCCTCTTTTGCTTGCGCTTAGCTATGTATTTATAGGGGTGCAGTGATGAACGAAAATGGCAAGAATCAGCCATTAACCATGGCTTTAAAGGCAGAATCGAATGTCTTAAAAGGTTGCCATTGTTGATGATTTTCTACCATTTTTGGTTTTTGAGTGAACCTGGACAAGTTTCACTCCCAGATCTTGACTTTTCGAATGCTCCTAAGTTTTATTCTTCGATGGTTATGAATTCCAATTCGAATGGTCCAAGGCCTCGTCATTGTGGCTTCTTCGATTAAGCCAATATCTTCCTTAGTTGCTTGATCTGAAAACTATCCAATTAGCCCAATCAAACAACTCTTATTCCTTTCGATTTCCTTTCCTTCAATTTGATGACCTCTTCCTCTTGGTCTGTCGAAGCTTCTTTTTGTCATCTCCTTCGAATGTAGTTGTGCATGTGGCTCTTTGATTCCAACTCCCACCCTTTGCTTATGTCTATAAAAATATCTTTCTTGTTGATCACTAGTTCACCTTCGATTGGTGAATATAGCTTATATGCGCCAATCGAAGGATGAATTATGAGCACCAAGCCTTTAATTTTATTGCCCAACTCCTTTCTTGCCTATTCAGGTGCATGCATGAAACACATTGATCCCCAAAACTCTAAGATGACTCATATTTGGATGATTCATCTCTAACTATCCTTCGATCACGCCATGCTTGAAGATGGCATGTCGTTCGAACCAATAGATTTCCACGTGTTTCTTTGGATAAGATAAGATCTTTTTTAATTCCAAATAATATTCTTTTTGAAGCGCCCATTCAGGCAAAATGTCAATCGAAAGGTGTCTTCCTTATAATGCTTCGAATGGCTTAAATCTCCATGTTCGAAAACAAACCTTTCGATGGTGCTCATTACTAGCTATCCCAATCGAAGGATTTATAAAAGCCTTCTCACGCTTTTTTTCGAACTAGCCCTCCTTCGATCCTAGTGTTTCATCGGGCATGAAATTAGCCTGCATACTGATGTCAAAACTACTTCGACCAAAAAGCCCTTAGCAATATTTTCAGCTTCGACCTACACTTTGTCATATACACTTCTTTTCTTTGTTTCAGCTGTGCCATTATGCTGAGGCAGATAGGGTGTCATGGAAATCATTTGCAGCTCTAGAACTCACACATCTTGGTGAAAAGTGAAATTAGTTGAAAGGCCATTGCTTAGGAGGATAATTTATCTGATCAATTCTTGGTCAACCTTGAGCAATTGGGGACCTTAATGAGTATGCCTTGAATAAAAATTGGAGGAAAATTTTTGGGATACAACAGCTGCCCCTGTTTAATCTTCTTAAACCCGAAGATGTAGATTGGCTTGTCTGCCTTTCGTGATCAGAAGTTGGAAGATGATTAAAAATTAGAGTGCCCAGAAATTTGCACTCGCATGAAGTAACGTCGTTGGTTTATGATGTCAGGAATGGGCTTACAGATGCCATTTGGAGAAGATGGCTGAGAGTTGTCAGAGATGGGCTTAAAGACGCTATCCAAAGTAGATGCTGACTTCATAAGACGTATCTTTGTGGGGATTCCTGTTCCTGTTGTCTGAGGAGGACTCCACTGGGGAATGTTAATTTTTGTTGTTCTCCCACTTGAGGAAAACTCTATGGGAAATATAGTCTAGGAGCTTTAGTTGTCCGTGGCTCTACTGAGGAGTTATCTCTGGACTGGAGAGATGAAGCTAGTTGTTTTCTGCCTTAAATCCAGGCTTCACACTAACTTGCTAGGGAGAATGAAATTAACTGTTATTTGGAAGTATATTAGAAGGATCCTGTGTAGGGCTGCTTCAGGATGAGTCAGTGTTAAACTTCATCTGGAGATATATGAGAAGGAGCCTGTGTAGGGATACTTTAGGATGAGTTTGTATTAAACTGCATCTAAAAATTACGAGAAGGAATCTGTGTAAGATTGCTTCATGATGAGCCCGTGTAAAGCTGCATCTGGAGACCATGAGAAGGAATCCGTGTAAGATTGCTTCAGGATGAACCTGTGTAAAGCTGCATCTGGAGATCATGATAAGGAAACAATGTAATATTGCTTCGTCTTGTCGTGTAGATAGTCACCCCGTCTTGTTTCGGGAATTGATCCACAATCAGCTATTCATGAATAGTTGTGCTGTCTGGTTTCAAGAATTAATCTGGAATTCACCTTTTACTGGTCGTAGAGATAGTTGCCCTGACTTGTTTCAGGAATTAATCTCTAACCTAAGAGAAAGAAATATAGTTTCTCTGTCTTGTTTCAGGAGTAAATCTTCAATATGCTCATGTAGATAGTTGTCATGTCTTGTTTCAGGTATTAATCTATAATCAGTTGTTCACAGATAGTTGTCATGTCTTGTTTCAGGTATTAATCTTGAACTTGTTTTTGTTGGTCGTTGAGATAGTTGTCATGTCTGGTTTCAGGTATTAATCTTTGACCTTATAGAAAGAAAGATAGTTTCCACGTACTGTTTCGGGAGTTAATCTTCAATATGCTCATGTAGATAGTTGTCCTATCTTGTTTCAGGTATTAATCTACAATCAGTTGTTCACAGATAGTTGTCCTGTCTTGTTTTAGGTATTAATATGGAACTTGTCTTTTGTTGGTCGGTGAGATAGTTGTCGTGGCTTGTTTCAGGAATTAATCTATGACCTAAGAGAAAGAAAGATAGTTTCCTCGTCTTGTTTCGGGAGTTAATCTTCAATCTGCTCATGTAGATAATTGTCGTGTCTTGTTTCAGGTATTAATCTACAACCAGTTGTTCACAGATAGTTGTCCTGTCTTGTTTCAGGTATTAATCTGGAACTTGTTTTTGTTGGTCATTGAGATAGTTGTCATGTCTAGTTTCGGGTATTAATCTTTGACCTTAGAGAAAGAAAGATAGTTTCCCCGTCTTGTTTCGGGAGTTAATCTTCAATCTGCTCATATAGATAGTTTTCATGTCTTGTTTCAGGTATTAATCTACAATTAGTTGTTCACAGATAGTTATCCTGTATTGTTTCAGGTATTAATCTGGAACTTGCTTTTGTTGGTCATTGAGATAGTTGTCCTGTCTAGTTTCAGGTATTAATCTTTGACCTTAGAGAAAGAAAAATAGTTTCTCCGTCTTATTTCAGGAGTTAATCTTCAATCTGCTCATATAGATAATTGTCCTGTCTTGTTTCAGGTATTAATCTACAATCAGTTGTTCACAGATAGTTGTCCCTTCTTGTTTCAGGTATTAATCTAGAACTTGTCTTTTGTTGGTCATTGAGATAGTTTCCATGGCTTGTTTCAGGAATTAATCTCTGACCTAAGATAAAGAAAGATAGTTTCCTCGTCTTGTTTCGGGAGTTAATCTTCAATCTTCTCATGTAGATAGTTGTCCTGTCTTGTTTCAGGTATTAATCTATAATCAGTTGTTCACAAATAGTTGTCATGTCTTGTTTCAGGTATTAATATGGAACTTGCTTTTGTTGGTTGTTAAGATAATTGTCCTGTCTAGTTTCAGGTATTAATCTCTGACCTTAGAGAAAGAAAGATAGTTTCCCCTTCTTGTTTCGGGAGTTAATCTTAAATATGCTCATGTAGATAGTTGTCTTGTCTGGTTCCAGGTAGTAATCTATAATCAGTCGTTCGCACATAGTTGTCCTGTCTTATTTCAGGTATTAATCTGGAACTTTTGAAAATTGTTGATGATATTCGTCTGTTGATCTTTCCTGAAAAGGTAAAGAATTAGCTGTATGCCGTGTCATGATGCATGAAATGCATTGGGTAATGACGTTCTCAAAATAAATGAGATTGTGATATATGCATTTGTGTTGCATATGTTATGATGCTCGTAAAATTATGTATGAATGCAATGTATGAACATATCAATTGTTCTATTACAGTGTTGTTGAACTAAGGAAAATAAATCCCTGATTGTTACTGGGGATGAAGAATGTAAGTCTTCAAATTTTGTTGAAGTTGAAATGCTGGGAGACAGATTTCCGTTGTTAAAGAAATAAACTTTGTTGGGGAAAGGAAATTCCATAAACCGCTTGGGGATTTTTATGAAGCCCTGTTGGGGAACCCAAGAAATTTATGAACCATGCCGAGGAATTATTTCAGACGCCGGGGGAATAATTGTAGATTCTTGTTCTACCGGGGTATTGGGACACCTAACATAATTAGGGTGTATGCTGAAAATGTAGCAATGACTTTGTAGGAGGACGTCTATGTCTCTGTACCAGCTGGAGAAAGTATCTGCGAAGATTTTGTATATGGTTTGAATGTTATCCCAACTCCTAGAGTCTTGAGTAAATGTGGATCAAGGTTATAAGCCTTCTACTGATAGACAAGTGACGAGATAACGGGACATAATTGTACGCATTAATCCCTAATTTTTTCCTAGACTATCCTTTCAGATTTTCAGTCCAGCATAATACCCTTTTTTTCCCAAGCCGCCTTTTCAGGTTTTCGACTTGCCGAGTGTACAATTTTATTTATATATCCCTAATTCTTTCCCGAACGCCTTTGGTTCGTCGGGATGCCCTTAATTTTGCCTAGGCCAGTCAACCTAGTGGATCTTTTTCCATGCGTAGTATTTTCCGACTCTGTCCATGTTCACAGGGTGCCGAAAATTATCACTATCCATAGTAGTAAGTGTCACAGCACTGATAGAAAATATTTTATTGACCGTACATGGCCTTTTGTTTGAATGCATGTTTAATGCCCCAAATGATTCAGATGGAGATCTGCCCCTGGCTGTTCGACACTTTTGAGAGATTCCTCGAATCTTGACTTGACTTCCCTAAATAAATTAGACACCATGTTATGCCCCTTGACTATGAAAGGCCTGTTATTGGAAATGTCTTTCCATCTGAGGTGATTTTGTTCATTGAGAGGATTTTCGTTCATTGAATATTCTTCGTGCGGATTTCTCTGTTGTTGAACAATTAGTTATATTAAAACAGTGGTATTAAAATGCAAAGCTTATGTCTGTCTTGAAGTTTTTGAAAATTCATTTTTTAGTAAAACAAAATTTGCAAGGATGTGATATCAAATAAGGATTTATAGCAAACCTTACAGGAGTCAGGATACCTTTTTGTAACAGTATGCTTTCGAACTAACCCATGCTTCAGCTAGGATTTTAAGGGTTGTAGCGTGGCTTGGTTCACGGTTTAAGAAACAACGGATAGAGGCTCGAAATTTATTTCTACCCATCCTGTTCTTCGTTATGTTCTTCAGTCTTATACTTATTTAACTGTGCGTTTAGATCCCAATTGAGTTCTGTAATCTTGGCCCTGATATTCTGGTGATGGTTCAGATACTGAAAGTTTATTTGAGAAAGCAGTCATTTTTGTAACCTTTCCTTTTTATTGAGGATTTGTAGCGACCTCTATTTTTTATATATTTTATTATCCTTACCTTTTGTGTGAACTGTTTCTTTTGTGTTTATAGTCAGCGGGATGCCCCAATTTTTTCTTAAGTCTCCTTCATAGGTTTTGACTCAATGAGCTTTTCTTTTGACAGATAATGACTGCATGCTTGTGATGATTATGCGGAACCATCACCATCTTTTGTTTTGGAAGGGCATCTTCAACATCACTCGTCGTGTATGAAGAGAAAGTTTGCGATTGAATGCACCTTTGAATTAACTGGGAAACTACCCTGCCACAGGTTATGATTAAGGGTTTTAATTTATGTGAAAAGGAAAACTCTTACTTCATAGGCTCAAAGGGGTTGACTTGGGATTATCTTCCTTATTACTCCACTGTTTAGGATTTGAGAGAACGCCTGTACATCATCAGCAAGGTCTATTTCCAAGCATACTGTAGAGATTATGGTATCTTTTTCATCATCATCCCTCTAAAGGCTTATAGATTTTAATCAAGAGTTGAATATCACAAAAAGGAAGTAAAAGCATAGTTTCAATATAGTGATAACGAATGAATTAATTCAAGGCAAACATATGCAATGCATTGATGAAGTAACAAAGTTTGACATAAATCAATGTTCAACCAATCAAAAGAAAATTACAATTTGAGTATTCAAATGAATAACAAGCCTCACTTCCTTAACTTGTCACTTTAGGTGGTGTGCCTTTGAGGGACGACAGAAGAATTCAGTCTGACCATCTTGTGTGAACTCTAGTACTCCTTTGTCGATCAAGTCTTAAATCTTATTTTTCAATGCCCAACAGATATTCGTATCATGTCCAGGACTATTGGAATGGTATGCACACATTGCATCAAGATGATAACTAGGAGCAGAGGTATTGGGATTCCGAGGAGGATCCCTCAACGTAATCAAATCCATCTTCAACATATGTTGCAATAATTGAGCCAAGGACATGTTGATTTTGGTGAATTTCCTTTTGGGCGTGTCCGGCTTATGTTGATTGCCTTGTCATTGTTGTTGCATCAACGCTGGATTGGAGATACGCACCACCCTCACAAATTGGTTGAGATTACTCTTATTGTCGCTCTTCTGGTCGTACACAATATTGGACTCCTTCTTTCCATTGTATGATCTCTTCTGAGTACTTGAATATACAATCCCTTGAATTTTACCGCTCCTGAGTTTATTTTTAACATGCTTTTGCACGAACATGTCATCCAATTCCCTATCCGCCAAGAGAGATTGATCATTGATTAGGCCCCAAGCTCTAGTATTTGACCCCAGACGGTCGTATCTGTCTTGATGAAGCTTGCTGATGAGAATCCTTAACTCTTCTTTTCTCGAGCTAAACTTTGGATAAGAGCCATCTGACTACTCATCTGGATTCTCATCCTTCCCATCTCAGCCTGTGGTTATTCCAACTGGTCATCCTTGTTGTTGTCAGGATTTTTCCCGGTCAAGTTCCCAGCGAGGAGTGCTTTCAATTCTTCTTTCCCCTTGGATAGATTTAGGATCATTTCCTTGAATTGAGCATCTTGAGTTTGGAGATCTCTGTCGTTCTGTTTGAGAGCCATTTTCCTTGCTGAAATAAACAGCGAGAAAATGAGAAACATGTACTAGAAGACCGGTTATGTAATGACGTGCATGCAATGTTTTCAAGGATCTCGTGGGGTAAACACAAGAAAATGTTAGAATATGACTGCAGCTTTAATTAAAGAACTTAGTATCGTTGAATGTCCTTCTACGAGAATCAAGCTCACCATGTCGAGTGGGTCATAGCTTCTAACTTAAGTTACGTGTTTTGGTCTTTTGACAGCATTGGCTAGAGGAAAATAAATCCCCTTTCCCCTTTCTAGACGTCTAGTTCATCATAACCTGCATCACAGGCCCTTGAGATCCTTGAAATAGTTAAGGAAATGCTATGGTATGATGCTATGATCTGTATGCTATACACAAAGCAAAAATGTAAAGTGATGAAGACAAGTATGTCTTGCAGGAAATCCAAGTTATTGGAT
The DNA here is from genome assembly GCA_948472305.1 of Vicia faba. Lineage (NCBI taxonomy): Eukaryota > Viridiplantae > Streptophyta > Magnoliopsida > Fabales > Fabaceae > Vicia > Vicia faba. Next base: position 929,433,178 of record OX451739.1, read on the forward strand.
AATGACTACAAACAAGTCCTGTAAGGAGTACAAACAAAGCGCTTCAATGAGTTCTAAAAGAAAAAAGTCACACAAGTAGCCTTAGGTTCAGGATTGCATGAAGTTGGTAGGTAAGTACCCTCTTGAAGTTTCAGTTGGCTCAACTTGTCCTAGAAAGTAATCGAGTTCTAGGGAATCTCAATATCACTGATCTTTCTTCATCGGGAATTATTTCAGCGCAAGCCTCTTTATTGGCGACTGAAATATCCCGAAAGTCCGATCTCAATGAGCTTAGTATAAATTATCAACCAACTTTAGACTACACCAAAGTCGGCTGTCTCACTACTTCCTAATGGCCAAGTTTGTTCAATTAAAGGTCCTAAGGTCAGTTGGTGCTTCGTGACACCATACAGTGGCCCCGTATTCTCCTTGACTAAAATCAAGGGCTACCGGTACCAACCAATGTGTCACACCAACGTAGCTATCCTTTCAACTGTTTCGGTATACCCTGCACTGTCCCCATGATCTATTGCTACTTACCTAAAAGGTTCCCCAGATCCGGGTGTAGGATCTTCTAGTAACAGCCCAAACAAGCCCTCAAAGATAAAGCAAACAAAACACACAATGTAAAGAAAATAAAGAATTAACTAAACTCTAAGGTAACCCCACTTTTTATTCTCCCCAACAGAGTCGCCAGTTCTGTGATACGGTGGCAGAACCGACAATTATACTGGTGTTCCGTTTGTATTCGCAAATGTTGCGGTACGCAAGAGTCGCCATCGACTTTTATTTTATCCAACAAAGGAAAGGGTGAAAAGAACAGAAAAAGACCTTTCGAGATTTGTTTATGAGTAATGGGGGTAGATTATGGAAAGGGAAGGTGTTAGCACCCTTTCAATCCGTAATTTTGTATGGGCTCTTAGATGCTTATCTCATTTTGAAATACTTTGAGTTTTGTGTGTTTTTGAAAAGTATTTTGAAATACCAATAGTAAGGTAGCTTGCTTTATGATAACTCTTGTATCAGTCCTCAAGAGTGTTGATAAAGCATTTTGAAAATGTTTTTTGAAAGAAGTTTGTGTATGTGTAAAAGTTTATTTTTGAGCAAGCATCTAATCAGCTATCTACTTTAATCGAAAGGGTCGTTCTTTTCCTCTTTTCCTCTAGACAGTGCTATCCTACTATTAGTGAGTAGGTGACCCTAGTCGTTGGATGTTTGAGGGACATTCGAAGGGACGTTTATACAGCCACAAAGGCAACTGGGCAAGAAACTTTAGTAACTACCCTAGGGTTTAAACCGATTTTTACCGAGGGAACATCGAGAGGGTCATTTTTTATCTTTAAACCGGAGGGTAGCCACTAAAGTCTCTCAGTTATTTATCTTGACCTTTAGGTTTGCTAGTGTTTTGATTACTAATATTTTGTCATGCAATCCTATTAACATACATTTAAACAGCTAATATATTTGTATAGGAAATATAAAGTGCGGAAATTAAATCATATGCTATTACATGGCTTCGAGGAGGGGGACTAATTACATATCCAAAATTGGGGAAAATCAGTAAAGTAGAAAGTCTTAGTTATTCTATTACAAACCGGGAAGCAGATACAATAATAATAATGCAAAAGTAACTAAATGCGTGTGAATTGAAGATAACATCTAAAACTAAAAGGAAGAAATCGTTTTGTTTAATAAAACAGAATAAAAATCTAAGTCTAGACTTAATTTTAATTTTAAGAAAGTGTTAAAGTCATTAATTAATTAATTAATTTAAGAAAATGCTAACCTAATATTTTTTGTGATGTTTTTAATTTAATGTTGGTAAAAAAAAGAGTAAATCCATTAAAATAAATATACAAAACAAAATAAAAGTACAAATGGGCCAGGACAGCAAATATAAACATGGGGGGGTGTAAGTTTAAAAATGCAGGCCCAGATCAAGGAAGAAGCCCGGGTTGCCTTCTGATCCTATGAGGGAGGTTACCTTTCGATCCAAGGAGGCAGGTTGCCTTTTGATCCAAGGAAGGAGGTTGTCCTTCGATCCAAGGAGGGAGCTGCCTTTCGATCCAATGAGAGTAACTTTTGATTGTGTATGATGGATTGCCTGTGGAGGGTATTGGATATGAACTCCTTGTCATCCATTGGCTGGAGCTTGAAGGCGCATGGGAAGTGCTTGAAACGCAGCACACTGGATCTGCAAGATAATTGTTAAAAAAACATAATATACGACCTGGGTATCAAACCCAAGCCCTTTCCACTGCACATGTTCCCCTTTACCATCTGAGTTGTTTGTTCATTCGTTAAACCAAACACAAAACAATGATTATATGATAAACCGTAATAAAATATTGAATGCAAATCCTCCACCTTCAGTCAAGCATAAATATGCATGAACACGATGATTCATGGTTCAGGAAGTATAAGGGTTCATCTAATGGATCGAACCTGCATATTTGGATCTCAACAATACGATAATATGGATGATATGCACTGAAACACATAAAAATATAAATACAAATTCACATGATTATTGGAATCGACGATGCATGTGCGTGCGTTTTTAACACCTTTGCTGTTAATAACGACCAATTCTTACCCTGTGAACCTTACAGAGATGATTTCAACACTTGGTTTGGATGGAAATAGGTTGAATTGAACTTTAGGCGCCTGCACTGAGTTCAAAAAATTTGAAACAACTTCAAGGTTTAATGGAGTTTTTAGTGAGGCAATCTGTACATGTAGGCTATTCGTTGTGTATAAGCAATGTGTGTCTGACCTCTTTTTCTTGCGCTTTAACTCTGTATTTATAAGGGTGCAGTAATGAATGAAAATGACAAGAATCAGCAATTAACCATGGCTTTAAAGGCATAATCGAAAGTCTTAAAAGGTTGCCATTGTTGATGACTTTATACCATTTTGGGTTTTTGAGTGAACCTGGACAGGTTTCACTCCCACATATTAACTTTTCAAATGCTCCCAAGTTTTGTTCTTTGATGGTTCTGAATTCCAATTCAAATGGTCCAAGGCCTCATCATTGTGGCTTCTTCGATTGAGCCATTATCTGCCTTAGTTGCTTGATCTGAAAACTATACAATTAGCCCAATTGAACAATTCTTGTTCCTTTCGATTTCCTTTCCTTCAATTCGACCACCTCTTCCTCTTGGTCTATCAAAGCTTCATTTTGTCATCTCCTTCGAATGTAGTTGTGTAGGTGGCTCTTTGATTCCAACTCCCACCCTTTTCTTATGTCTACAAAAATATCGTTCTTGTTGATCACTAGTTCACCTTCGATTGGTGAATATAACTTATATGCGCCAATCGAAGGATGAATTACGAGCACCAAGCCTTTACTTTGATTACCCAACTCCTTCCTTGCCTGTTCAGGAACATGCATGAAACACATTGATCCCCAAAAGTCTAAGATGACTCATATTTGGATGATTCATCTCTAACTGTCCTTCAATCATGCCATGCTTGAAGATGGCATGTCCTTCAATTCAATATATTTCCACGTGTTTCTTTGGATAAAATAAGAGCTTTTTGAATTCCTATTCTTCTTTTTTAAGCGCCCATTCAGGCAACATGTCAATCGAAAGGTGTCTTCCTTGTAACGCTTCAAATGGCTTACATCTCCATCTTCGAAAACAAACCTTTCGATGGCGCTCATTACCAGCTCTCCCAATCGAAGGCTTCATAAAATCCTTCTCACGCTTTCTTTCGAACTAGCCCTCCTTCGATCCTAGTGTTTCGTTCGGCATTAAATTAGCCTGCATACTGCTGTCGAAGTTGCTTCGACCCAAAAGCCGTTAGGCATTTTTTCAGCCTTCGACCTACACTTTTTCATGTACACTTCTTTTCTTTCTTTCAACTGTGCCATTATGCCGAGGCATATAGGGTGTCATGGAAATCATTTGAAGCTCTAGAACTCACACATCTTGGTGAAAAGTGAAATTAGTTGAAAGGCCATTGCTTAGGAGGAGAATTTATTTGATCATTTCTTGGTCAACCTTGATCAATTGGGGACTTTAATGAGCATGCCTTGAATAAAAATGGGATGACAAATTTTGGGGTACAATAATACTTTTTGTCGCACTTATCGACTTTTTGTTGTTAATATCATTGAATAAACCTGACTTTTGTGTAAATACATTTATTTTATGTTTATTTGTGTTTTTGTGTACATATGGTACCATTTGATGTTTTTCCATTCATTTTGTAGGTATTGATACGTATTTGGAGCATGAGCAATAAAGTATCGAAGACACGACTTCAAATGTGCAATTTTGAGCAACTCATCAACGAATAAGGCTCAAAATCAAAGAATAAAAAAATCATCAATTTTGTTTATATTTTTCATTTTTAGAAATATCATTGAATAAGCTTTCCAACTCTTCGAACCGGGCGCGAATCGGAGTTACGGTTCAAAAGTTATTGCCGAAACAGTGTTGAATGATGTGCTAGTTTTTCAACTTATTGTCAGCTATCGCCGGACAATGCTTTTTGGTCGCCAGGCGATCCTGGGCAGTCAGAAATGCGTATTTAGGGCCAAAAACACATTTTTTGGGTGATGTTTTGGGTATTTTTGGTCTCAATTCATCAAACCTCCATTTTTGGTCTTGAGAAGCTATAAAACAACATTGGAGCTTGCATCTTGATGATCCGGAGTCAGATTTCTCATCAATTGGCGCTGACAATCCGTGAGATGTTTGGTTTTTCTCCATTTCTTTTCTATGTATTTCTCTATTTATTGGGCATGTTTGTATATTTACTTTGAACATATGTATATTTGTTGATCATGGTGTTGTATAAAGCTTGCTTTACAAATCAGTCTTGATGTCTTCTTTGATCTCTTTGCTTTATGTTTAGATTTAGGTTGTTATAGACATATACTTTACAAATCTTGATTAAGGATAGATATTTATTAGTTTCTAGATTCTAGAGGTAGATTTAGAGCTAATATTCACTTTGGGTGCTAAACCTTAATTGCTCCGTGTTGTTGTAGCGTGCAAGACATTGCCAATAGAGTAATATGATTTGTCTCGCGACTTTGCGTTAGACATAACCTTTATTGTGGGTACATCTCGTGGTGTTTGTGATGATTTTGACGAGTACAGTAGGTTGAGTTCAACTGATTAATAAGTTTAAGTTTGTGACGAGTAGTGTAAATTCATGCTTGATAGGTTTCTCCTTTCTATTTAATGTATTTATTTTCTTGTCAATAGTTTTTGCCCTTACCTTACAAACAAACCCATTTATCCCAAAAATCATTAACAAGAGATTTGTTGAATGACAATTCAATAACCAATATCGGTGGACATGATAAATTCCCAGATAAATATTTCTAAAACTTTTGTTGCTTGCCGCTACACCGCTACCACAAATACACGACCAATACGGGTCACCCTACCAGTCTCAACAATATTCTCGATGCTAGACAATGGTTAGATGGGAACTTCCACACCATCCTCTAAAATAGTAGAATTGTAGTTGTATGATACAACATTGTCTGATTCGTAAAGAACATGCCCTAGCAAGCAAATCACCATTGAGGCAACAACTGACTTGCTACAGTATTCAATCTCAACAGGGGAAGAATCATTAAAACAAGGCACAATTGCATTCGCACCTTCTTCAGAAAATTTGGTTATCAAAGGATCATCGTTGGGAAACATATCCTCATCTGAGGAAAAGAATTCATCTGCCGAAGCATATTTATCATCTGATTCATCTTCAGCCAAGCAAACCTCAATCTTGTTAACCTCATGGTAATCATCTCTTTGGCTTGAAACTTTGATAGTTCCATTATCCAATAACAACTAAATACCTCTTCTTACAATGGAACATCCTTGGGAATCTCTGCAGCAAACCCGACAAGATCTATAGTGGTGCTCTACCTGACCAGCCATATGGCAAAAGGTAGCGTGAAATTACTCTAGATCATCATTCATATGGTCCACATCAAAGATCTGAAACTCTCCAGGACATCTAAAGACCATGTTCACTTCATCCTCATATTCCGCCCTAGGTCTAATTATATGGATGAGGCCCTCATCCGTCATCTCCTGCAAAACAACCTTTATCTTATCACAACCTTGTATATCAGTACTACAGATACCAAAACTAGCATGGGCACGAGTATAGTAACTAAACTCACAAATTTCTTCATGCATCTTTACCAAGTCTCCTATGACTAAGTTAATATCATAAATGCGGAAGTTCCCTAACCAACCAGCAACCATGTTGATAATATTTGTTCCTCCATGCTTTGGCAGTGGATTATCTTTGACATTAGGACTGACATCTTTGAAGGACAAAAGGCCAGATCTCACAATTTTCTGTACCTCGAACTTCAGAGGATAACAGTTTTCCACATTATGCCCTGGTGCACCCTGATGGAAAGTGCATGTTTGATCTGCCTTGTAGTACCAAGGCAATGGTGATGGTATAGTCGGGGGTGGCCTAGTCTGGACCAACTTTTTCTGGATCAATGCTGGGAGTAACTCTGCATAGCTCATGTGGATAAAGTCAAAAGGCCCTCTCCTTTGATTTTGCCCTTGATTTCCTTGAGGGGTTGGTCTCTGATTAGCGACTGTAGTCAGAGTTGTATTAATACTGAGGCAACCTGTTAATGACGCTGATGATTTCTCCTAAGAGGATTAACCATTCTTTCTTGAATAACAACATTTGTCTCTCCTTCTTTCTTTTTAGCAAACCCGTATGATGGTTTCTTCATACTACTAGAATTTTCACCTCTTGTCAAACGACCTTCTCTTACAGCTTCTTCCAAATGAACGCCCATTCCCACCATCTCGGTAAAATCACTGGGTGTAGCCGCTAGCATTATTTCATAGTAGAATGTACCTAGTGTCTTCAAAAAAATCTTCGTCATCTCTTTTTCTTCCATTAGAGGAATCACCTGGGCGGATACTTCATGCCATCTCTGTGCATATTCTTTAAATGACTCCTTGTCCTTCTGGATCATGGCCTTGAGTTGATCGCAATCAGGCGCCATGTCCTCATTGTATTTGTATTGTCTGATAAATGCTTCACCCAAGTCATTGAAATTATGAATGTTGGCACTGTCCAGGCTCATGTACCATTTCAATGTTGCACCAATCAAACTGTCTTGAATGAAATGAATTAATAGGCGTTGATCATCTGCATGAGTAGACATTCTCCTCACATACATCACTAAGTGAGCTTGATGGCAAGTGTTGCCCTTGTACTTTTCAAACTCTGGTACTTTGAACTTTACATGTATTTTCACATTTGGAACCAAACACATATCTTTCACATTCTGCCCAAACAGTTCTTTTCCTCTGAGGGCCTTCAACTCTTTCTGCATCCTATCAAACTGATACTAAAAATCATTCATTCAATAATAGACACCCAAGCTTTCACTTGGTGGATGAATATGGCGATACACTTCATCATTAGAAAATGGTACCACATTCACCGAGGGAGGTGACACATAGTGAATCTCATTTCTAACAGCAGGAGTAATATGCACCACAGGAGGTGTAGAAGCAGCATCAGCTGAAGCAAGTGGAGAAGCTTGAGCATCCTGATTATAACCTTCGGGTATAAATTTCTATGGCATTCCCCAAGGATAACCTTGAGGCAAACGATTCTGAACAAAAATAGTTGGAGTAGTAGATATAGCAACAGTCGGAGCTTCGGTAGTAAATATTGTCTGTTGAAGTTGAGCAAGTGGTGGTTGATTCTGAGAAGCCACCAAAGATTCCATTAGAGAAGTGAGATTGGCCATATCGGCCTTCAAAGCAAAAACTTCTTCGCACAGCTCGTGATTCTCTTGTTCTAGATTGTCCATCTTTCTTCTGAAATTAGCTCGAGTATTGTACTGTTGAGACAACTTGCTGAACAAAGTAAAGAAGCTCAGTAAGACACATGGTTATGCTAAAAAAATGCAAGAAGTATGTACAATATGATTCATGATATGCAATGCATATGATTTATTTTATTATTAATATTTCAAGGAACTGAAAGATTTATAGACAATTTTGCAAATATCAAAGTACTAACACATTTGAAATACTGAAAATCTCATTATAATAACCTTAAAACGGATTACACTTTTTAGTACAAATTTCAATAATCCCAAGTACAAGATGAAGATAAAGTCTAAAAACCCTAAGAAAGCAAATCTAAAGGAGATCACTCTACATGCTGACGCTTCCCTGTGAGTCTTGCAATCCGAGCCTTCAACCTCTGGTTCTCTTCCACATACCTGTTGGCGACCTCTTTCCAATCATCAGAGTCGGGAAGTGAGCAACTAAGGTATGCATGAGGCTTATAGGAAAATAAATCCTCTTGCCTCTCCATTATCTCTACAGCATGAATCTCAAGAATCTCAATCAAATCGTCTTTCTCCTTTAGGTATGCTCGGTAGGACACCTCTAGAGTCTGGCACGTATTCTTCCAAGCTTCCTTTTCCTGCTGCATCCTGACAAAGGCAAGCTGAAGTTCTTCCACATCATCTAACAAGGAAGGAGTGGTTTTCAGAAGCATGTCAGGCATGGTGCTTCCCAGGAATACGACATGTTCAATTGGATGGCTCTTGCTTGTACCCACTGCAGATAAGGCTCTAAAGAAACAACCCTTCTCGGTCTCAGGTCCTTCCTACTTTTCCCGTGAATATGACGCCAAGCCTTTGCAATCTCCTCTTTAGCTTCCTTATGAACCTCTCCCTCTTTAAGAAAGAAACCACTCAAATGAATACTATTTGGCTTATCCCTCATCGGATATCCAAGCTGTCGCCGTGCAAGAACAAGGTTGTAGTTAATTCCTTCCTTTGTACCAAGAAGAGGTACATTGGGAAAACTACCACAATTGTTAACAATCTCTACATCATGGTAAGCCTGATGATACCAAGCAATATCTGAATGAGTATGGGCCATAATCTTTGGAGCCCAACGAGGTTCCTTCCTGACATTCCAGAAAGCATCAGATCAAGGTAAGTGAGAAATAAACCACTGATACAACAAAGGCGTACAACAAATGATCATCCCTCCATGATAAGAATATCGAAGATGAATAGAGTAATAAGCATCACCCAATAATGTAGAGATTGGGTTCCCAATCATAAAGATCCTGATGGCATTGGTATCCACAAATTTGTCGACATTTGGAAATAAGAACAACCCATAAGCAATTAGAGCAAAGATGGCCTCAAAAGAAATTGTACTCTTCATTCTGGAAAAATAGCGAGCTTTCTCCAATAAGAACTGAGCTAGTAATCCTCTAATCCCTCCTTTGGTAGTCAAGTGTGCTTCAACCTCAGACTTCCCCAAATGGATCAAAGAAGCAATCTCATGGGATTTTGGCTCCCCCTCCGTACCAGTAAAAGGAACACGATCGATAATAGGTAAACCCAGCAGATAAGAATACTACTCTAATGTAGGCATCAAATGATAATCAGGGAAAGTAAAGCATTAATACATCGAATCATAGAACTGGACCAAAGTCAAGAGATTGCCCTCCTTTATCTTGAGCTTCATAAGAGAAATGATGGACCCATACTTCCTCCGAAAATCTGTAGAACTCTCGATCTCGGGTATCAGACTCATCAAATCATCTATCTTGGGATCTTTGAAACTGTACTTCTTAGTCTTTATTTTTCCAAAATCCATAGTAAAAAATTACCTGAGATATTCAAAAAGAGTCAACTTTAAGTCCCTTGAAACAAAATGTTTTAAAGGATGCTCATGGGTGCATGAATGCATGATACAACAATCACATACAAGATCACAAACATAGGGTTCATAGGTTCAACGTCACGAGCATGAGGTTGAAGGTACTACACACAAGGTATGGTCTAAAAGTTTATCACCTGCCGAACAAGGTTCTAAGAAGTTCCCAAAGTCTACATCCTTCCTTCGGATATTACCAACTTCCCAATTGACTCGGTAATTAGCAATGTTCTAAAGAAAAACTCGTCCGACCGTAGTATCGCGTGACAACTATTTCCAGATTACTCCGTCATAGCTTTCGCACTACACCTAAAAGGCCAAGATGGGTTAAAGGTTCTACAATACTCGTTTTAAACAGGCTCCCAGGTTGAATGAAGCACGTCTTCCCGATTACTCGATAAACGACACTACAGTCAAAGGGGCCTCCACCGAGTGAGGGATCTCATTCCTCCTTTTTGGGGATTACTTCATCAATGTTAACATGACTATACCTCCCGTCCTATCTTAAGTTTTCCCAAGTCCGGGTATAGGACTTATGAGAAATCACCAAGCACCCTGAAAACCAGGAAAATCAAGACGAACATATATACAACATATAAGATACAACACATAATAGCACATATTCAGATAAACAAAGATATGCTCAACCCACTTAAGAATGGACCAGCAAGAGGTCAATCTTTCCCCAACAGAGTCGCCATTTCTTTCTATAGCGCTAGAAATGTTGAGACTAAGCCATTAGATTGACTTGACTCGCATAGATCAAAATAAAAATCGCCACCGCGCTTTATTGTTTCCAAAGGAATGGGAAAAGAGATAATAACCCAAAAAATAGGGGGAGAGAATCTAAGTTCGGCGGTTGGTTATGCAAAGGGAAGGTATTGGCACCCTAAACATCTACGACACTCTGTAGGAACCTCTTTGTAAATTTGTGTATTTTGGTTATAAATGTTGTATAAAATATTAGATGGTGGAGATGAGAAAAGAAGTATTTTTTTATAATTTTTGCACCAGCCGCGGTTGCGAATCTTTTCTTCCTACGTACCACCTTCTGTGCAATAGGGGATCAGGGTACTCATAGTTCATCTTTTAAAAATTTTAAAACACGAGTGTGTTGGTTAAATTTTAAGAGACGAGACGCCATCGTCATTATCCGAGTGGAAAACATACTTACTACCCACAATTATGAGAAAGGAGAATTTGCATCATCTCAAAGTGGAGGATATGGCTTGGATTTTAAAATCAACAAAGCCTCACTCAACACCCAAATGGAAAATATCTCCCTTCACTAAATATTTTAGAAGTATAGTTGTTTGCATCACTACAAGGATTGACAAGAGTCTAATATTTTGAGAAAATTTTAAGGTAAAAAGCCAAAATGCAAAATGGTTTGAATGAGATTGATTGACTTTTAATCTTCTCACAAAAAAAGTCCATATATTATTAAATTTATTAAAGTTTGATTAAGAAAATATTTTGAAAATGCATGGACATAAGTTCAAATTTATTATGAAATTGGTTCAAGTTTTGAAACAAGAAGAGTTTTCAAAAGGAGGGAGAAGATTTTTGAAATTAAAGAAGATAGGAAGAGATGAAGGGACTATCCTAAAACATAATGTAAAAGCTAGGGAAATGAACCATCTAACCAACAAGAAGCCAACACTTGACACAATGAGTCAATGTAGAATTCTCATCCTTTGGATTTGAAACCAAACAAGCAAAGATAATAAACCTCTTAAGAAAACAAAGCTTCAATTGCATTAAGTCTTCACAAAAATTGGGCAGAGTAACGACTGTATACAGATGAATTCCCAATCACAGACAAAGCAAATAATCACAATAACCTGCACACAAAGTAAACAAACAAACAACCCAATATCTTGGGGTAAACCCCAAGAACTCCAGACAAAATAACAGTTGAGGTCACAAGGTCTCAAAGTAGGTCACAACTTCTAATCCTAAGTCCAAGAAGTCCACAATCTCTATATTGCCAAGGATAGTAACCAAGTAGTCCAAGTAAGATTAATGTTTTTTATGGTTCAAGTTGATTATTAGGTATCTTCAAAAAGAAAATGAAAGCTCAAATGAGCAAAATAAAAATGACATAAAAGTAAATGCTCAAATGAGCAAAGATGAAAATAGCATGAAATGTAAATGCCAAAATAAATGTGCTTAAAGTAAAAGTACAAAATAAAAGAATAAAATAAATTCAATTGTTAATGAGTTATAAATTAGAGGTTAGTTGAATGACCATCTTGAAACTTGCATTTGAAAACTTATTAGAAGATTGATAAAATCAAAGCCTCTCAACAATAAGTTTCATTTGCTTTTTGTCAAGTATATCATTCATTTCAAAATATCAAGGCAATAATAAATGATTAATGATGTTTAAGTGATCCAATTTGACCAAAGTTGATGAAAATTCACTAGAGGGTTGATAGGACCAAAGCCTCCTAACAATGAATCCCAAGGTTATTGGATCAAAGGGTTCAAATTAACACACTTGGGCTTACAAACATGAGTTTGGGCCACAAATGATCATTTTCTCAAATCGGGACAAAATTTAGCGCTATGTTAAGCAATCGTTAGTGGACTTATATAGAAGTCACACCTATTTTGAGGCTCGTTAATAACAATCCATGTACCATATGTCTTGAGAAATGATATGGAAATTATTCTCCAATAACATTTAATACAATAAGAAGGGGATAAGATGAAGAGGGATGAGGTAAGAATTAAATCACATTTGAACCAAAAATTTAATCAAGTTATTATTAAAATCATTCATCAATTTTTTGTGGAGTTAAACTCAACACCATGGATCCAATGATGTTAATAAAGCTCATGATCAAAGTCTCATAGTCCAAGATCAGCCAAAATATATACAAGATAAAATATATTTAAAAAAATAATGAAAAATATTTAAAAAAAGGTTTTAAAATGGGAATAAAAAAAGAAAATAGCAACTATATTCAAAACATCCAATAAAAATCAAACAAAACCGTAGAAAAATTAGAAATGAGCTCAAATACTTATATAAAATTTTTGGTAATACTATTTTTAAAATTAAAAGAAATAGGCAAAACAAACCAAAAATTGTGAAAAATAGTAAAGTCAGAAATAAAAATAAAATAAGGTCACCAATATTTGTTAAAAGGTCATTGGATCCTTCCATATTTTTTTTCAGAATTTAAAAATTAAGAAAAATATTTTTAAAAATTTAAAACAATTCAAATAAAGTGAAAAATTATAAAAAATATCAAAACACAAAAATAAAATTGTGAAAAAATAATAATCAGAAAGAAAAATCAAAAGTATTTTTCAGATTTTTTTCAGATTTTTTGAAGTTAAAAAGAATTTTCTATAATTTTTTGAAGTTTAAAACAATTTAAATATAAAAATCAGAAATAAAAATAAAGTCAAAAAAATGTGAACCAATGGATGAGAGTCAAAACGCATTAGTAAGCTAATCTAATGGATTAAACTCGTTGTCCATATCATGGTCTTTTAGTGAATAAAGCATGAAATAAATTATTTAAATCAGATTTGAAAAAATGCATGGCTCGCATTCATTAGTTGATAGATGATACGATGGTCATTTCAATCTCCAGTCAACGAATCTATAGGTTCCAGAAACTGTAAAATTAGGACACGAGACCTGTACCATTCGCTTCGTCTCTTCAAGACGATTCCAATGGTACCTTTGCGGAAAATTTATATAAATTGTAGCTTAGTCATTTTTGAAAAGAAGTTTTGAAAAGGGATTTGAAATTTCATGGTCAAAACATAATTCCAGTTGAAAACAAGTGTTGCGACTAGAATTAGGATGATGAGAGCTTCATAACAGTATCAAAGTTTGAGAGAATTGGTGAAGGAATATACCTATTAAAGTTAAGTTGCAGAGCTCTAAAATTGGAATTGGCTAGCACGATTTAGAAAGCCTTAGAGCTTAATTCTTCTTCTATTAGCTTCAGTGAGGTTCAAGGAAGGTGAATTGACAAAGAAAAATGATTTATAAAGGCTGTAAGAGCAAATTCGAAGTTGCAGAAAATTGAGCTCAAGAGGAAGTTTGGAAGGGTGATTTTGGCTCTCTAAGCTTGAGAAAATGAATGAGGTATGATCCTCTATTTATAGGGAAGCTGATTGAATGCTCAAGCGTGTGAAATGATGAAGTTTGGAGGGAAATCGTGTGAAGTTGCAAACAAGAAAAATGTGACTTCTAATTTGATCAATACTCATCCAAACCTTGCGTTTTGATATTCTAATCACTTCTGGAGGTTCACTAAACATGTTTAGAAGAAAAAACACGCAGAAAAATGTGTTTAGAAGCTAAATCAAGGATTTCAAATTCTGACTTTTGAAGAAACTTCAGTTTTAAGTTACCAAGTTCAAATCAATGGCATTCTCAGCTCAAGGAGTCTTAGGACACGATTCTTGAAGCTTTAGAAATATGAGATCACAAGCTTTACAGTGTGCAAAGAATGGAATCAAATGGATGCTTGAGCTGAAAATTGTGATGAGTCAAAGTTGAGAAAAAGAGGTTGACTTTTGTACTTAGAAAAATTCCAAGTTTTTTCTTCAAAAATGACTTATAATATCTTGCAACCAAACATGGCCTTCCATTTGAAATTTGCTCTTTACCAAAAAAGATGGCATGAAGTTGACCTCTTGAATGACATTTTTATACTTGAACCATTTAAAATCTCCAAAAAAATAGAAAGTTATGACTTGTTGAAATTGGCAAAAATTCATAAAATAACCTATAATCTTTTACATGCTTAGGGAAAATTCCATTCATTTTCACACTTTTCACTTAAAAGAAGAGTTAAAATTCACATCTTTAAGATAACATGGAAAAGGAATGGGCTCAAAGTGATAAAAATTGACCAAGGTATGATCTTTTGAAGTCACATATGGGAATTTGATGGTTTGTTTAGAGGACTTGTAATCTTTATTCATCATTAGGTATCTTCCTCAAAAATTTCCTTGAAACTTTTGAAGTGATTTGTTGATATCCATTTTAAGAGAAGGATGTCTTTAGAATCACCCAAAAATACCAAAAGATGAGCAAGTTATACCCCTTTGAAGTTCAACACCCTAACTTCTAGAGCAACAAAATGCCTTGGGAAACCTTTGCAATTTGGACAAACTTCCTTGTACAAATACTTTTGTCATGTAAATAGAAGTTATTGAGGATGATAAGGAGAAACCATATCAACCAAAACCACTTCCAAATATTGAGAATTGAGGGAGATATGCACTTGTGATCAATGAAACCAAGGACTTGTCCAACTAGGTCAAACTTCTTCAATCAACCCTTGTACCTTTGAACTATTTTTGACAACTTGAGACATGATGAATCATAATAGACTTTGTCATGATATTATTTCAAAATATATTCAATAATGAAGCTTGAATCTCAATGAAGCTTTGTTGAAGAAGGCATAGAAGTAAACTCATGAACCTATGCATTAACTTGATGGAATGTATTGTGCTTTCACCTATGATACCAAAAATTAGAGCAAATATTAATTGTACTTATTAGTAAAAAGTTAATCAATACAAAACATAGATGATCAAAAAATACAAGTCAAGGTTTTTGGTGATTCCCCATGGACAAACCTAAAGACGGGATGAAGAATAAAACCCTAGTGTGTGATCTTGTTGTGATTGAATTGATATGATATGATAGAGGAATCTTAGGGGGGAAAATTGGGGTACAACACACATTTAATGCATGTCGACAAAGAATACCCATAAAACCATGTATTCTCACATAGGAAAATTGGGGTATAATTCAATTCTTTCGAAACAACATGAAAACTCACATAGTAGTTAGATTTCTCTCTGTAAATCTCATGAACCATGTATGTGGAAAGATCACTAGAAAATTCAACTTTCTCTGCAATAAACTTTTGAGAACCAACTATTTCATCTTCAAAAATTCTAAACAATTTTCCTATAAAGATTTTTGAAGCTTCTTCTTCCATCGGATATAAAGTTCGCAAAAAAGGTTTTGAGTTGATTGACTTGAAACTGTTATCCCTTTCCTTGTTATAACGTGCATCATGAGCCTTGTCATATTGTGTCACAAACTTGTTCAATGGAGTACTAGAATTCAAATGATCCTTAAAGAACTTATTCATACTTTCACTTCTTTGAGTAATGGATATTCCAACACAAAAATTGTTACGTACATAAGCTGGAATCCACTTTGATCGAATATTGTATATCTTTTGAATCCATTGATTGTCTTGAAATCCATATTTATCTATCATTTCTTCCCAATCTGATTCAAAATTCTCAATAGTGATTAATCGGTGAATACACTTATAAAGTTGATTTTTAAAATCATCGTACTCATGACAAATATTGTTCAAGTACTCTGGAACTTCTTTTTTTCAATGCGCCACATACAATAGTGATGATTAACATTTGGAAACACTCTTGAAACAACATTAGTGATAGCAGCATCTTGGTTGGTGATAATTGTTTTAGGACAAACTCAAGACATTGATTCTAACCATGTACTTAATAACCAAACAAAACTCTCTTCAGTTTCATCCCATAATAATGCACAACCAAAAAGAATGGATTATTGATGATGATTAACTCCTGTGGACGGAACAAAAGGCATTTTGTATCTATTTGTTAAATATGTTGGATCAAAAGTTACCACGTCACCAAAAATTTTATAACTCATTTTGGACCTTGAATCAACCCAAAAGCAATTAGTTAAACGACCGTCCACATCCATTTGAAAGGTATAGAAAAATCCTGGATTCCTTAATTGACAATTCTTAAAATATGATAACATCAATTGAGCATCTCCTTTTTCGATTTGTTTTTGTCTCTTTTGACTTAAGTAATCAATAACGTCTTGTTGACTAAATCTAATATTATCAATACCACCACTTTTAGTACTTAAGACCAATGTTATTTTACTAGGACGCAATCCTGAATCATCTAGCACATCAATAAGTTACTTTTGTACTTTAGTCTTTTTTCTATGCACTCGAAGAAACTGTGAACTTCTTGGGGAGGATAGCTCGTAATTATAAATTTAGAGATAATCCATCTATCTTCATTTTTATTTAGGTATATCATTGCCTTGCATCCTACTCTTATTTCATCTTGAGTTGAAGGTTTGTTATGTTCTCTTTTTGCATAATTTTTAGCCCGAAACCCATCCTTTGAACAAAGAATCTCTTGACCAATTATCAATCCACTTGTTCTTGATTTAGTAATACGACCCATCCAAAAACTAAATCCTTTATTTTTTGCATATCTTGTATAGCAAATTGTTGCATCTTCAAATGATACAAAATCCATTCCTTCATATGGCTCTAAGGTAGGCTGCAATTGTAATATGTTGTTGAGATTTTCTACATCATGAGCCATTTCAAATATATCAGAACTCGTCCCGGTATAATTTACACGCATATTCGTTATTTCTACACCTGAAAGAACAAAACATTTAAATATTTAGAAAAGTAAGAGTTAATGTTGAGTGTGTGGATAAACAAACAAAAATAATTACATGGTCGATAATTAAATGGAGAGAGAATGTGAATATAATTAGTATGTGGAACCATTGTGCTGGTACAACTTCACTATTCAATAGAAAGAGTATTTTCTTTGGAATTACATTGAAGTATTAAGAGAGAAACAAAGCATATTCCGAAAAATAAATTTAGAGAGAGCTACGAAGAATGAGTTTCTTTTTTATACAATATTGAGAAAATGGCACCGGCATACAACACAACACAGAGAAAATGGCACCGGCATACAACACAACACAGAGAAAATGGACATGGTGGAGCGGTTTCTTATTAGTGAGTCAATTATTTTTTAAACTTTTCTTATTTATTATAATAAAATTGTTTGAATATGACATGGAAAATTGACTAAATTTGATTGGTTGATAGTGTAAAATTGTTTTACACTCTCGGTGCACTTACATTAAACTCTTAAATTAATGAGAAAAAAAATATATTTGATGTATTTGTACTTTACAAATTAAAATGATAAAGTTTTAATTGTCAATATATATATATATATATATATATATATATATATATATATATATATATATATATATATATATATATATATATATATATATATATATATATATATATATATATATATATATATATATATATATATATATATATATATATATATATATATATATATATATATATATATATATATATATATATATATATATTGTATTAGTTAAAACAATTTAGTCTATTACATATAAAACAATTATTTATATATATAACACAATAATAAAATAAAGATATGTAAGGTTTAAAATTTGTTTTATTATCTATAAGTTATTTTAAAAGTCATTAATTAATTAAAAAATATAATTTAAATAATATAATAGAGAGTTATTATTTTATAGATTAAACAAAACACAAAAGGTATTAAAATAATAGAACTAATTTATAAAGTCATTCAGTAATTAAAAATTAAAATTCAAATAATATAATAGAGTCATGTTATTATATATTAAAAAAAGCACAAAAGGTATAAGGATAATAAAACTAATATTTATTGAGCAACTAATTTAAACACATGTAGAAGAAAATAATTATTACACGTGTAAACACCCCAAATCGTATGGCATACGATGGAACAACAAAAGAGAATTTGAAGGGACTATGGCATATGTGGCGAACAGTCAGTAAAGTAGCAGAGAAGTAAATAAAATAAAATAATCGGTAACATCCAAACGAAAACCCTTTCTTATGAAGACAATCTTCTATGTTTGTTGGTGAGAATGAGCTCAGGGGAGAAAGACGTGCGTGTAACCAAGTAAGGATTCATATTTATGAAAAAAATTTGTTTTATCTGTGAAAGCTTTAAAACCGTTACAAATTGATAAGGATTATTGTAGAATCATTATTTTTTTTTGTTAATCATAGAGGTAGAGAGAATGAAAACATGATGTTAGTGGCATGCACAATGTATAAACAATGTGTCTTACATGTTGTTATTTGTTGCAAAACTGAAAAACTCAAGCTTCGACATTTTGACAAAAATGAGCGTCAACAAATGTTCCCTTGTTATCTGGATCATGAAGAAAAGTGATTGCTTCGGGAAAAAAAGATCAGGAAAACGTTTAGCTACGATGAATTTTGTGTAGAGGTGCTAGGAGCGTGTAATGTTGGAGGAAAATATGAACTTGAACTGAAAGAAGTTGCTAAGCAGGACACCAAATGTGTTGTAGCCGACTCAATCAAAGAGAATGTGCCAGCATCAGCCGATGAAAAAGGTAAACATGATGTTGAACTAAAGGAACCATCCAATGAGCTCATTCAAAGTGTTGATGCTGAGTCAGATAAATGGAAAAGGATTGCAAGTCATGTTCATTCTCACATATCAATATCGTCCAAAAGTGAAAGGTAAAGTATTTTAGTTTATATTATTAAGATGTATCGAACACATAGTTGAAGTGGTATTTAGTGTTTATGTTGTAATTAATATTGAGTGTTTAAAAGAAATAGAGACATTGAAACATATCACCATTAATGAATTATTCATATGTTGCATGTTATGAAAATGTAGTGAGTTAGAGAGGTTGGTAGCAGGTTCCAAAGTTGGTAATTATTGTGCCCGAAATGTGTTTGTAAGTTACAGATTACATAATCTATACATATAAATGATGTATGTAAAATGGTTTAGTAATCATTCATTTTTTTATGTCATTGTTAAGCAATTTTTGACTCTCATTATAAAGCTGTGTTTTATGGAACCACATAGTTCAATTACAATCCACGACACTGATATGGGCAAGAAATACCAATGCAAGTTAAAGACTCGTAATGATCCGACTAATACATCTACAAAGGGTGGTACGAATTTGCAGAAGCGCAACGTTTGGACAAAGGCGATTTGTTAAAATTCTCCATTAAGTACCCTCCTGCAAGTTGTTTGCCAATGTCAGCTGATAAGGATTGATCCCGGTGGAATGACATTTCCGATATGAAGGCATAATCTGTGTAGCATTTTGGTGGTTTTCGTTTAAAAATAGTGTATGAAACTTTGAATGAACAAATGTAATGGTTGTGTTTTAATTTTGGTATCAATGGCCTTGTTGACATATATGACATGTAATTTAGATATTATAACTAATGTAGTAATTTCATAATTTTCCATAAACAATATAGAAAGCTGGTGTTGTTGCTAAGGCATTTGTATGATATCGTTGTGATGTAGTAATAACACAAGTTGTTGTTAACAGTAATGAGTTATTGTGTTCTTAGTAAGGAAAAAATGATTGTTATGGTTGTTGGAACACTGGTTGTTGCCAGAACTACATAAAATAGATGTTTCCTTGCTGTGATGGCTACAATGGTTGTTGTTGTACCCCAAAATTTTCCCTCCCTTTTTCAAGAAATCCCAACCCTAGGGTTTTCGCAGATTTTCAAGATTGGCTCAGGAATCGATCAAACAGACTTTTCTATGGCAGTAAATCAAGAATTAGGGTTTCTCTCGCATTTCTCAGAAGAAACTGAATTCTCATAAATTCAAATTAATTGTCACATGTTTTCACACTTTTTAAGCCTACTGAAAGATTGTTGTTTTTTCTCAAGGTTTGTTTATCTGGTCATTTGGAATATTCAGGTTTTGTCTGATCCAGGATAGCCAGATAATGTGCGTCTGTTAAGACATTTGCTTCGTTAATGGAATGAAATGTTTTCTTGTTTATTGGAATACCCAGTGCGTATTTTGATTGGAATGCTGTTCCCAGGTTACGAGACTACAAAGTTAATGGATTACTTAAAGTTTAAGTTATCTGTATTAGAATTGTTGGAATGCAATTTCAATTATTTTGATTTGAGAATCTTAAAGGATTAAGTGAAGACTTGAAGGAAGAATTGCAAGATATTGGGCAGTAGAAGATTTTATTGGATGTCAGATTGCCTCACAAAGATTTTTCAGATGTTGATACAAAAATAATTTATTATTTAAATACTGTAGGTTTTACAACTTATAGTACTTGGAAAAATAAATTATTACAATAAATGGAAAATATATCTAAGGAAAAAGTCTAAGCCTAAGCTCCATTGCTCCCATGCTCAAAGTCTTCTGCTTCCTCTACTTTGTCATCACCCAAGTTGTGCTCACATGAAAGAAAAACAAAGAAAAGAGGATTAGTACAGTCAGTTAAACAAAATTTTCAAACAAAAGAGAAAAGAAAATTTTTCATCATTAAAGTTTGCCGTCTGGAATCAGAGTGCTATTTTTCATCACGTTTTTATTTTTCTCTTTGCAAATCACAAAAATATTGCTCTTCTTGGTTCACAAAGAGAAAAATAAAAAATGCAAAAAGAAGAATGCAAACAAAGGAATTTATTCAAATGCAACAAGGCGCCAAACTGCATTACAAAACAAGGTGAAGTTGGATGCAAGCAAGTTTCGAATGCAAAACAACATGGCAAACTAAACCAAACAGCAAGACAATAGCATTACATAACAGGCGCCAAACTGTACCAAGCATGGCAAAGTATTTCAACAAACCAAACTGTATTAAACATTGCAGCAAGTTACAAAGCAACTAAAGCATTGCAACATAGGCGCCAAACTGTACTAAGTAAGCAAACTGAAACATTGCATCAAACTGAACAAAGCAACTGGATGCAGCAGCACAAGTAATGCAGTCAGGCAAGTACAAAATGCAGCAGAATAGCAGGCTAAAAGTAAAATGCAGGAGGTAAACCAAATCACAAGTCAAAAGCTTGTCATAACTTTTTCATCATTTTCCATGGAAATAGGCAAACTTTTCAGAAAAAAGTGGAAAAGCAAAAAAAGATTGCTTTGTCATTGAGAGAGAAAGAGAGAAAAGATATCACCTTTTGGAGGTTGTACAGTTTGGCAAAAAGGCTGTCACAAGTTAAAAAACAACAACTAAAATGATATAAGAACTCAAAACTGCATAACAGTTTAAAGGAGAGAAACATTTTGTCAAAGCCACAAACAGAAAAAAGCCTGAAAACTCACAAAATCTCAAGGCCTGCCAAACAGCATAACAACTCAAACTGCAAAACAAGCAAAAACCATACAACAGGTTCAAGCAGTTCCAACACAGAGCCAAAACTGCAACAATCTCCAAAAACCTGTGATAAAACTACCAAAACTGTATAACCGTTTTTCACAACAACAATTCAAAACCTACAGTTCCCAAACAAAAACCAGTTGGCCAAACTGTAAACCAAACTGCATAGCCCAAACTGTTAACAGTTTCAAAATCCCAACCTGCAGTTTTAAATTGCACAACCAAACAAATTCCAAACTGCACAGCCAGAAAAAACCATATAGCAGTTCAAACCTGCTATCAAAGAAAAAACAACACAACCTGTTATCAAACAAATTCAAAACCTGCAGTTCTCCAAACAAAGCAAGTTTGCCAAACTGCAAACCAAAAACTGCAACAAAACTTCCAAAACCTGCAAAAACTTGCCAAACTATAAGGCTTACCAACTGCATAACCAAGCCCACAACAAAACCCTGAGAACCATAACCAGCTTGCCAAACTGTAAAGCCAATAACAAAACCCTGTGAACCATAACCAGCCTTCCAAACTGTAAACAAAATCATACCAAACTACACAATCAATCAAAACCTTCAGAAACAATCAATAGCCAAACAAAAGCTACCAACAATAACAAGGTTTCAGAACTATCATCATTAACAAAACCACCACCAAAACAGAGTTTCAGAGATAATCATTATCAATCATTTCAAAACACAGTTTCAGAACAAGTATCATCATCAACAAAATCTAAACATATCAACAACAGAGTTGTAGAAGAGAAAAATCAAAAGTTTCAGAACTGTACTCATCATCAACAAAAAAATACCAACAACAAGGTTTCAGAAGCAACAATAATCAAAAGTTTCAGTTTAATCATACTCAACATTCAAGAGAGAGGAAAGAGTTTCAGAAGCAACAACAATCAAAAGTTTCAGAAGCCAATCATCATCAACATTCAAGAGAGAGGAAAGAAGTTACCAAAAAGCTTGGCCATCATCTCCTCCTCGTACCTCCGGCCACCAAGGGAGCGCCGCCAGTTAAACCTCTCTCCTCTCCATTTTTCCAGAAAATCTCACAGGTATACTTCTCTTCCAAACCCTTTGCTGCATCTCACACACATAGCACCATACGTTAAACAAAGAAACATGAACAAAGCATGCAAATCAAACAACAAACTGTAAAACTAAAAAAAAAGACGAACCATACCGTTTTACAACAAAGCCGTGGATCATTATGAGGAGATGAGAGAGGGAGACAGCGCTCCGGCGGCTTGAGGGGAGGGAAGATCAGAACGGGCGTGTGAGGCTGAGAAAGATGAAGAGAAAATGAAGAAACGACGCCGCTGTGAGGAGTGTGCACAAACCCTAGTCGTTCACAAAACCTAACAAAACAATGCAAACTTTGCCTTGGGCCTGTCTGCCCCTCAACCCTAAGCCCATACACGAATTACTGGCTTACCCCCTTTTTTTTTCATTCTGACTTCACTTCTTTTTATTTTGATTTGGGCCTAACCTCAAACACAAACTCTTAAGCCCATTCTTATTTTGTTTTAATTTACTTCCTTTTTAATAAATTCACCAAATTCAACATTGTTTTTTTTATAAAATTAAATTAATCATTAAAATTGATTTTCTTTTTTTAATTCATCATTGCTAATTTGTTACATTTAAGAAAATACCAAAAAAAATGAATTAGTTTAGCTTAATTTTATTTTTTCTTAATTTATCTTCTTTCATTTTGTTTTGTTAAAAAATATACTAAGTAAGATATTAAAGTTTCATTTTTGTAAAATAATTTTGATTTTTCTTAATTAGTTTTAATCATTTTTCCTTTTATTATTTTCCTTACATTTAACAAGAAAACACCAAAAATAATAAAGATTTTATTTAATTAATTTTGTTTTCTTTAAACCCTTTTTTATTGATTAATAAAAGTACAAAAATAATGGAGATTTTGTTTAATTGAATTTTCTTTCTTTAAAACTTTTTCCTTTTAAACATAATAAAAACACACAGAAAAATAATAATAATATTTAATCTTTCTTTTTTTAGAATAGATTTTATTTTCAAGTAAATACATGCATTTCATAATTGATTGATTTTCTTTATTTTATAATTTGTTATGGCTTTATATTGAATTGCGACAATTCGATTTGGTTGTAATACTTAATATTTGGACATTGCTATTCTTATGAGACTCATCCCCATTTGTAATAATTGTACCCCTGTTTCCGGATACTTTTGTAATAGCTTAGACTTTCAATTTCCGTAATTTATTGCTTTCAATATACTGTGTAGTAATTAGGCGTGTATGGCAAGATTCAAAATCAATCGCTAGATGACCTAATCCAAGAATAAACAACTTGAAATCAATACACTTCTCACACGTGCACCTCTAGGGTAACCTCACTTGTTGCCTCGGAAACACAGTCATGTCCCTCGAATATGAGACACTCTAGAAAACGACCTTTCGATAAATAAAGATCGTAGTCCCTCGATGACCCTCGATGTTGTCTTCGATAAAACGATCTCGTCCCTTACAAAATTGCTAGAGCGTCTCACAAGATGCTTTCAATGATTGTATGCGATGACCCGCGCCTGTCCCATTTAACATCCTAATACAAGGTTGTTTAGCAAATGCAATGGTAAAACAATATTGTCAAAAGGGTTAAAAATGTGTAGGAAAAATCTTTGAGTAAAATAGGGTAGACAACTCTTGGTTACTTGATCAGAACTTGCAAAACATCCTTGCCATTTTCAAACACACTTCACAACACAATTCAAAACATTTCCCAAATCAAACTTTCAAACATTGAAATATCTTTTCAAAAGACAAACACCTTTGTATATATTCAAACAAGAATCATTACAAAGGTTGCCTAGACAAGGCCTCTTTTTCAAAGCATTTTCAAAAACCACACACAAAGCCCCATTTCAAAAAATTGAAAAGCAAAAGCAAGTGATCTAAACAAGTAACTAAGAGCCCATGGATAACCATGGATGACAATGGTGCTTGCACCTTCCCTTTTCATAATCTACCCCCCGAACCCAAGAAAACATCTCAAAGGTATTTCCTGTTCTTTTTGACCTTTCCTTTGGATAAATAAAAAGTCGGTGGCGACTCTTGCTAAACCGCATAATTGCGAACACAAACACAAAACCTCAAGTCAGTTCTCCCACCGTATCACAGAGTTGGCGACTCTGCTGGGGAATAACTCTAAAAGTGGGGTTACCTTAGGGTTTTAGATCACCTTTACATGCTTATCTTATTTGACTTGTATGCTTTACTTTTGGGTTCCTTGTTTGGGTTTGTTTTAAATCCTACACCCGGATTTGGAGGCACCTTTTAGGTAAGTAGCAATAAACTGCGAGGGAACTGTGCGGGATATACCGACATGGTTGAAGCAGTGGCTACGTTAGTGCTACATATTTGTGGGTACCGGTAGCCTTTGAGTCAATCAAAGAGAATACGGGGCCGCTGAGTGATGTCATGAAGCACTAATGAACTCTTAGAACCTTACTTGACCATCTTGGCCTTATTAGGGGTAGTGAGATGACCGGCTTTGGTGCAGTCCGAAGTTGGTAGATACTCGATACTACACTCATTGAGGATTGTTTTCTTGGAATATTTCGGTCTCCAATAAAGTGGCTAAACTGAAACAATGAACACAGAAAACAATCCGGTGATATTGAGCTCCTTAGAACCCGATTACTATTTCTAGGACAGGTTGAGCCAACTAACTTCAAGAGGGTACTTACCTACAAACTCCATGCAAGCCTAAACTTAAAGACTTGTCTGCTTTATGTGAATATGCCTGTTTGTATATACACTTTCTTACTTTTGCATACTTGTACATAACATCATAACATCATACCATAGCATTTTCAATAACCATTTCAAGGATCTCGAGGATCTTTGATGCAGGGTCACGTCGAACCAGACGTCTACCAAAGGGCAAGAGGATTCATTTTCCTCTAAACAAACACCGTCAAAAATCAAGTACAACAACTTGAGTCAAGGGCTATGACCCACTTGACATGGTGAGCTTGATTCTCGTGGAAAGACATCCACCTATACAAAGTTCTCCAATCAAAGATGTTGATTGAAGTTCAACCTCTAACATTTTCTCGTGTTTACCCCACGAGATCCTTGAAAACATGCATCCACATATCATGCATCGTATCATGACAGGTTTCTCCCATACAGGTCTCCTTATCTTCCTACTGTTTATTTCAGTAAGGTGGATATGGAACAAACGGTGAAAGATCTCCAAGCTAAAAACACTCAATTCCAACAAATGCTTCTGGCTATGGGTAAAGGGCAAGAGGACCTGAAAACTCTCCTTCTCAAAGACAAGAAGAAGAAGTCCAAGAAGACAGTAGGCGTCCTGAACTTGAGAAGAAGACCTAAAGCCCTAGATCTTTCAACTCCATCCAACATGAGGGATAGTCTTGAAGAAGACCACAATTTGGAAATTGATGAATTTAAAGCTGACTACTCCGAGGAACAATATCCTCCCGCTGATGACAAATATAAACAGTTGGAGGATCGCCTTAATGCAATGGAGATTCAACAGATACCTGGTTTGGATTTAGGAGACATGGGTTTAGTTCCTGGATTAGTCATTCCGCAAAAGTTCAAAGTCCCTACCTTTGCCCTGTACGATGGAGTCTCTTGCCCTAAGATGCACTTAAAGTCTTATGTCCGCAAAATTCAACCATACACAACTGATCCAAAGCTTTAGATCCATTTATTCCAAGAAAGCCTGGTAGGGACTCAACTCGAGTGGTTTTATCAATTGGAGAGTTCTCGCATCCACACCTGGGAGGATTTAGCTGCTGCTTTTTACAAACAGTATCAGTACAATGCTGATTTTGCACTAACTCGTGTGCAATTGCAGAACATGACCATGAGTTCCAACGAAAACTTCAAAGGATACTGTGATACGGAGGGAGAACTGACTTGAGGTTTTGCGTTTGTGTTCGCAATTGTGCGGTTTAGCAAGAGTCACCACAGACTTTTTATTTTATCCTAAGGAAAGGTCAAAAAGCACAGGAAAGACCTTTGAGATGTTTTCTTGGGTTCGGGGGGTAGATTATGAAAAGGGAAGGTGCAAGCACCCTTTTCATCCATGGTTTTCCATGGGCTCTTAGTTACTTGTTTAGATCACTTGCTTTTGCTTTTCAATTGTTTGAAATGGTGCCTTGTGTGTGTGGTTTTGAAAATTCTTTGAAAAAGAGGCCATCATTGTGGCAACCTTTGTAATGATTCTTGTCTGAATATATACAAAGGTGTTTGTCTTTTTGAAAAGATATTTCAATGTTTGAAAGTTTGTTTTTGGGAAATGTTTTGAATTGTGTTGTGAAGTGTGTTTGAAAATAGCAAGGATGTTTTACAAGTTTTTTATCAAATAACTAAGAGTTGTCTACCCTATTTTACTCAAAGATCTCTCCTATATGTTTTTAACCCTTTTGACAGTGTTGTTTTACCATTGCATTTGGTAAGCAAACTTGTGTTAGGATGTTAGACGAGACAGGCGCGGGCCATCGTATACAATCATTGAAAGCAACTTGTGAGACTCTCTAGCAATTTTGTAGGGGACGAGATCGTTTTATCGAAGGCAACATAGAGGGTCATCGAGGGACTACAATCTTTGTTTATTGAAGGGGAATTTGCTAGAGTGTCTCATATCCTAGGGACATGATTGCATTTTCGAGGCAACAAGCGAGGTTACCCTAGAGGTGCAAGTGTGAATTGTGTTTTTCATTTTCATGCATTTAGATCTTGTATTAGGTCATCTAGTGATTGATTTTGGATTTTCGCATACAAACCCTAATCTCTAATCATGGCATATTTGAAAGCATAAAGTGCGAGAATTAAAAATCGAAACTATTACAAAAGTATCCGGGGATGGGGGTACAATTATTTACAAATGGGGATGAGTCTCATAAGAATAATAATGTCCAAATATTACAACCAATCGAATCGTCGCAATTCAAATATAAAGCTATAACAAAACATAAAAATAAAGAGAATCAACAAATTATGAAATGCATGTATTTGTTAACTTAAAAATAAATAAATAAAATCTATTCTAAAAAAAGAAAGATTAAGTATTTTATTATTTTGTGTTTTATTAATTATGTAAATAAAAAGTTTAAAGGAAAAAAATTTTATTAATCAAAATTCTATTATTTTTTGTATTTTTATTAAATGAAACAAAATTAATTGATAAAAGAAGACAATAAAATTAATTTAAGAAAATAAATATTACTAGTATTATTATTAACAACATAAAACAAATTAATGAAATAATAAAAAATTTAGTGTTTGTCAATCAAAGGAGATAAAAAAAAAGAATGGGCTTAGGATTTATATGTGTTTAGGCCCATAATAAACATAAAAAAAAAGAGGGCAGCATGGACAATGGGGGGCGCGCACTAGTAAAAACAATATGGGCCTAAGGGATTGGGGCCAGAAAGTCCCAGCGCCAAGTTTGTGTACAATTTGTTAGGGTCTCAGCATTTAGGGTTTGTGTGACAAGTTGTGGTTACAGCAGCGCCGCTTCTCTCGTTTTCACTTCATCTTTCTCACTCAATCAAACACTTATGATCTGATACTTCCCCTAAGCCCTAGCCACCGGAGCGCCACCCCCTCACCCTCTATCCTCTCACAATGGTCAAAGGTTTTGGTTGAAAAAAGGTACGTTTTGTTCTTCTCTGAGTTTTACAGTTTTTCAGTTTGGTGTTTGATTCGCGTGCTTTTCCAGTTTTGTTTTTAATCTATGGTGTTTACATGCTTTGAGATGCAGTAATGGTTTGAGAAAAAATGTACCTTGAGATTTTCTGGAAAGAAAAATGGAGAGGAGAAAAGGGTGAGACGGAGGTGCTTCCTTGGAGGTCGGAGGTACGAGGAAGAGAGTGATGACGACCAAGCGTTTTTCTGGTATCTCTTTCGTCCCTTTAGCGCCTTGAATGACGAGACTTGATAGCTTATGACTTTGTTGTTTGATGGATTTTGTTGATGATTAATTCAATTCTGAAACTAGATTTGTTGGTATTTTTCGTTGATGATGATGTATTTCTGAAACTTGTTGCCTTTGCTTCTGAAATTCTTTTCTCTTTTTGAATGTTGATGATGAGTATAGCTCTGAAACTGTATTTTGATGGTTTGGCTGTGCTTGCAAGTTTTTAATTTGTGCAATGGTTGCAGTTTGGCTTTGTCTTGTGCAGGTTGTGTGATTGTTGGACAGGTTTTGGAGTTGCAAGCTTGTTACAGTTTGACAAGCTTTGCAGGTTATTGTAGTTTAGGCTATGCAGTTACAATTTGTGTTGTTTTGTGTAGCTTGATAAGTTTGGCTATTTTGATAACAGGGTTTGGTGGTTTGAGTTTTATGGGCTAACAGGCTGTGCAGTTTTGGTAAGCTTTGTATTTTTTCTGGTTTTGTAAACTTTGCAGGGGCTTGGAGATTTTGTTTTAGAACTGTATGTACAGGTTTGCAAGTTTGGATGTTTGTTGCTAGCTTGTGCAGGTTTGAGGGTTTGCTGCAGTTTTGGCAAGCTGGTCACAGTTTGGCTGTTTGTTGAGCTTGTGCATGTTTTGCCATGGTTTTGTGGTTTGGCTATTGATTGTTATGCGGGTTGGGGGTTTTTTGTGAACCTCTTAACAGTTTGCAGTTTTGTTACAGTTTAGTTGTAACTGGTTTTTGAGAGGGCAGGTTTGGACTTCTAAGTTTTCAAGCTTGGCTCAATGTTCTCTCTTCCTTTCAAACTGTCATTTGATAGTCTTATATCTTTTTCTTGTTTGTCACTTGTGACAACCCTCTTTCCAAACTGTACACTTCAAAAGGTGATATCCTTCTCTCTTTCTCTCTCTCTCTATGAAAAAAGCATTTTTTGCTTTTCTTATTATTCTGAAAAGTTTTCCCTTTTGACTGGAAAATGATGACAAGCTTAAGACAAGTCTTTGACTTGTGGTTTTGGATTACCTCTTGCCTTTTACTGCCATCCTGCTGCATTTTTCTGCTTTCATGCTGCATTGCTACATTTGTACATTTTGCATCCAATTTGTTTTGTAACTCAGTTTGGGCAATTTGTTTTGTAGCTCAGTTTGGCACCTTGCTTGTGCTGCTTGGTACAGTAGGTTCCTGTCATGTAATGCATTGTATATTGGGTTATGCTTGGCACCTTGCTTGTGTTGTTTGGTTGCTGACTTTACAATGTTTCAGTTTGGCCTATGTTTGATAGTTTTGGCGCCTGTTGCATTTGAATAGTTTTTGCTTTGTTTGCATTCTTCTTTTGCACTTTTATTTTTTTGTTTGTGAATCAAGAAGAGAAATCTTCTTGTGATTTTAAAAGAGAAAAATAAAACGTGATGAAAAATAAGCATTCTGATTCCAGACGGAAAATTTTAATGATGAATTTTTCCTTTCTTTTTCTGTTTGAAAATTCTTTTCAATTAACTGTACTAAATTTTTTTTCTTTGTCTTTTTCATGTGAGTGCAACTTGGACGGCGACAAAGCAGTAGAAGCCGGAGACTTTGAGCATGGGAGCAATAGAGGCTTAGGCTTGGATTAGATAGACTTTTTCCATTAATTGTAACATTTATTTTTTAAATACTATAAGTTGTAAAACTTATAATATTCAAATAATAAATTATTTTTGTAACAACATTTGGAATGAATGAAGAAAACTTTTATGAGATCATCTGATAATCCAATAAAACCTTCTACTATCAAATAATCTTGCCATTCTTTCTTCAAGTCTTCACTGATTATTTAAGATTCTCAAATCAAAATAATTGAAACTGCATTTCAACAATTCTAATCAAGATAACTTAAATTCTAAGTAATCCAAAAGCTTTGCAGTCTCGTAACCTTGCATCAGTATTCCAATCACAATGCACATTGTATAATAAACAAGCAAGCATTCCATTAACCGGCAAACCTTTCATTCCATTAACAAGCAGATGTCTTGATATTCCAAATAACAGTCTCAGCTCCTATTTCTTATCCCAGATAATCAGGCCTTGAGAACAATCAGTTAACCTTTCAGCAAACTTGAAAAAGTGTGAAAACAATGTAACAGTAAACTGAATTTATGTGGATTCAATTTCTTATGAGAAATGCGAGAGAAACCTTGATTCTTGACTTACTTCCAAAGAAAAGTTTGTTTGATCGATTCCTGAGCCAATCTTAAAAATCATAGAAAACCCTAGGGTTGTGATTTCTTGTGAAAAAGGGAGGGCAAATTTTGGGGTACAACAGCTACCCCTGTTCAATCTTCTTGAACCTGAAGAGTTAGATTGGCAATTTTGCCGTTCGCGACATGAAGGTAAAAGATGATTGGACACTAGAGTGCCCATAAATTTGCACTCGTCAAAGCATAGTTGGGGGAATGGGCTTAAAGATGCCATTTGGAGATGTGACAGAACCTTGTCGGAGATGGGCTTAAAGATGCCATCCAAGAATGTTTGTTAAACTGTATGTTGTAGGTGAAAGAATGAGAATCAGAAAGGTATCCATGTCTGGAACGTCTCTGAGCTGGGGGTTTGAATAAGCAATAGATTAGCATCCGCGTTTGGAGAATCCGTAAACTATTTTCATGAGCTGAATCTGAACAAACGATAGAATAGCATCCATGTTTAGAAGCGTCTGTAAACTGTTTTCATGATTCTGGAGTTGAACAAGCAATAGATTAACATCCGTGTTTGGAGTATCCGTAAACTATTTTCAATGAGCTGAATCTGAACAAGCGGTGGATTAACATCCATGTTGGGAAGCATCCGTAAACTGTTTTCATGATTCTTGAAGTTGAATTAGCAATAGATTAGCATCCATGTTTGGAGCATCCGTAAACTGTTTTCAAAAGTTGAATCTGAACAAGCGATAAATTGACATCCGTGGCGGGAAGCATCCGTAAACTGTTTTCAGAAGTTGAATCTGAACAAGCGATAGATTGACATCCGTGTTTGGAAGCACCCATAAACTGTTTTCATGATCCTTGAAGTTGAATAAGCAATAGATTAGCATCCATGTTTGGAGCATCCGTAAACTGTTTTCAAAAGTTGAATCTGAACAAGCGATATATTAACATCCATGTTGGGAAGCATCCGTAAACTGTTTTCATGATTCTGGAGTCGAAGGTTGCTAATCTTATCCTGAAAAGGGTAAAATATTAGCTGAAACACAAAGTTATGTTGCATGAAATGTATGATGCAATATATGTGTTATATCAATGTTTATGATATATGAATGCAATGTATGCGCATGTAAGCTGATGAACTGTCTTGCTGAGGAAGGTAAATCCTGGATAGATGGAGATAATAAAATCTTTGACCGCTGTCGGGGAAAATAAATCCTGGACCACTATTGAAGAGTATGTGTGTCTTCAAGCTTTTTGACAACCTCTGCGGGGAGAAGCTATACTGCTGGGGAAATTAGGAGTTTGGGTTGTATGCCAATCTACTGGGGATTCCTATTTTGTTGTTTGAGGAGAACTCTGCTGGGGAATATCTGAAAACTCTATGGGGAACTGAGAATGAGAATCTTCATTCTGCTAGGGGAACTGGTGCTGAGGAATCAGGAATGAGAATCTTTGATCTGCAGGGGATTAAAAATTCTGACAAATTTATGCTGAGGGTAAAGAAGGCTCTGGCAACCTTACTGGAGAATCAAAGATGAGAATCTTGATTTTGTTGGGGGAGTAAAAACTCTGTGGGTAATAACTATACTGTTGGAGAGTAAGCTCAGAACCCTGGGAAAAGCTTATTCCTGTTGGAGAGTAAGCTCAGGACTCTGGGAAAAGCTTGTTCCTGTTTGGAAGAAGTTCAGGGGCTTAGGTTGTATGCCACTTTGAGAATGAGAATCCTTATTCTGTCGGGAATATCAGGAGCTTTGGTGTATGCCAATCTACTTGGGAAGCAAGAATGAGAAACTCCATTCTGTTGAGGATATCAAGGGCAAACTGAATGGTTTCCGCTGGTGATTGGCAGCTCAAAGTTCCCTCTCTGCTGGGGGTCTTAGTGACGTGCTGATTTGATTGGCGACCTCACTGGGAAATAACTTTCTGAGGAATTCTCTGGTTTAAAAGCGACTCTCCGGGGAAAAGGGAGGAAACTAGATGGTCTTCACAGGTTGAAGGTTTGACTCCGCTTGGGGAAGAAAGTTTCATTCTTATTGAGGGTTTGTAGTTTAAAGTTTTGCTCCTCTGTTGGTTGGGAACTTGAATACTCAACTCTGATGGGGATCCTTGAAACTTAACTCCGCTGGGGATATGTATTTCAAAGCTTTAGTTCTTCCTAGGATCTGGATGATGTATTGCAGGGGATTTCTCCTGGAATAGCCTAAAGACACTTTCCTACACTTCCATCCCATCAGTAATTATTCTTTCTCATTTCGTTTTATTTGTAAGCAATGATTATATTCAAATGCATATGCTCATTTAATAAATCATTGGACGTTTTCAAATAAAACACAAGTGTAAAAAAGAAAGAAAAGGCAAATGGTTTTCTGTTCTTTGAAGTAGCTTTGTATTAACTTTGTGTAAGTATTTTGTACAAAGGAGAAAGACATCCTAGTAAGAGAATGTCATCATAAAGTTGAGAAAAATTTATACAAAGAAAGATGGCTATGTGTAACAATTCTATGGGGTTCCCATTCTGCTATGTAACTCTGAGTATCTTGTCCATTCGTTGCTTTGTCCGCAGATGATTGGATTGATCAGAAGATTGGAGTTTGTCCATGAAGGGATTGTCCTTAAAGTGATCCGACAAGACATAGTCATACACTTTAATTCCCTAACTTTTGCCTGGATCGCCCTTTCAGGTTTTCGATCCACCGGGAAACCCTTTTTTGCCCAAGTCGCCCTTTCGGGTTTTCAACTTGCCAAGTGTACAAATATTTTTGCTTATCCCTAATTTTTTCCTGAACCGCCCTTTTGGGTTTTCGATTCGCCGGGATGCCCATTTTTTCCCAAGTAGCCCTTTCCGGTTTTCAACTTGTCGGGTCGTTTATGCGTAGTATCTTTGACTATGTCTGCGTTCGCAGGCTGCGGCAGGTCATCGCCATCCATGGTGGTCAGAATCATTGCCCCACCAGAAAAGATGTTTTTGATCACAAATGGTCCTTCGTAGGTAGGAGTCCACTTGCCCCTAGGATCACTTTGCGGAAAGATGATCCGCTTGATTACAAGATCCCCGACTTGATATACTTGTCTCTTGACTTTATTTTTGAAGGCCTTAATCATACATTTCTGATACGTCTGTCCATGACAAACAGTAGTAAGTCGCTTCTCGTCAATCAAGTTAAGTTGATCAAGTCGGGTCTGGATCCAATCGTCTTCACTCAAACCAGCATCCTTCATGATTCTCAGGGAAGGAATCTGAACTTCTATAGGTAAAACAGCTTCCATGCCGTATACCAAAGAAAAGGGTGTTGCCCCAGTTGATGTTCGTGCCGTGGTACGATACTCGTGTAGAACAAATGGTAACATCTCATGTCAGTCCTTGTAGGTGACTGTCATCTTTTGAATGATATTCTTGATATTTTTGTTCGCAGCTTCGACACCATCTTTCATATTTGGCCGATAGGGAGATGAATTGTAATATTATTATTTGGTGAAATATTGTTAGAAGTTAATATTATTTCATGTGGGTCTTTATTGTGTGAGTGGAAGTAATAAGGGGGGTGTAAGTTTGGAGCCCAATAAGGAATAATATAATAATATTAGGTTATTTTATTATTTGTTGAAATAATAGAAGGAGGCAGCAGTAAGAAGAGAAATAAGGATTTGAGGAAAACGTGAAGCTGCTGGAATTTGAAGGAAACAGCAAGAACAAAGATTCAACCCGAAAATTGTAGAGCGACCTTCGATCCAAGGTAAGAGTGGGGTTCTAGCTTTATAATTAGGTTAATGATATTTGATATATGGGGTTAGATGAAATTGTTGTTTGTTCTTGAATTAAATGCATTATGAATGATGTATGATGAATATTTGATGAATTTTTGATAAATAAGAATGTTATTATGTTGATTAATCGATGGAGTAATAAAGTGTAATATTAGGTGATGAATTATCATGATCATAATAAGGTTTTTAGGGCTGTAGTAGGATTCCCGTAGAAAAATTACAGAAGAAAACGCAGAAAATTATGTAGACTGTCGAAGGATGTGTCGACCCCAAGCTGGATGTGTCGATACATGAAGGGTGTTCGACTCAGGATGAGTCGATACAAGGAGGGCTTGTGTCGATGCATGATAGTTACGAGACTCAGTATGAGTCGACGCGAAGAGAGGATGTGTCGATGCATGTTAAGTATAAGACTCAGTATGAGTCGACGCGAAGAGAGGATGTGTCGATGCATGATGAGTACAAGACTCAGGATGAGTCGACACGAAGAGTGCATGTGTAGATACATGCTGTATTGAAAGCCAGAATGAGTCAATCCAAAGGAGGATGTGTCGACTCATAGTATGCAGATGAAGCAGGACGAGTCGATCTAAGGAGTTTTGTGTCGACCCATAATGAATAATTTTGATAGAATTAGTTTTGAATTGCTGTAACTTGAGTTGTAGGATGCTGTTTGAGATGTCGTTCGAAGCGCTGATTAGCTAACGCGGTGAAATTTATTCTAGATGATTTAAATGATGATTAAGAGGTGTAATTCCAGTAACCAATTTAGGATTTAGAATTAATTCCCGTAGATGACAATTATGCTGGATTTTGGACAGAATGATGAACTTGAGATGTTTAGAGGTTGCTGTTTGGAATTATGACTGTAGGATTAGTGACAACAACGATATAAAATAGCAGAATATCATGATGGATTACTGTATTATTAATATACAGCTGAGTATTAGTGAGATGTTAATAATAAAGTGGTGTTTGATAATTTATGATGAACAAATGACGTTTGATAAATAAATGATGTTTAATAAATTATTTCGAGATGCTTATGAGATGCTGTAATTGAGATGTTTTCGAGATGATTGAGATGTTGTTATTTCGAGATGATTGAGATGTTGTTGTTCCGAGATGATTGAGATGTTGTTGTTTGAGATGATTGAGATGTTGTTGTTTTGAGATGTTGTGATCGGTGGATTTAGAACTGACTGTTTAACGCTGGATCATGAAATGTCGCGGAAGCAAGAGTCGCCACCGTCTTTTATTTTCTCCAACATGGACAGGACAAAAGCACAGCAAAATTTCTTATGAGATAGTTTCTCGGTCCAGGAGGTAGATTTATAGAAAGGGAAGGTGTTAGCACCCTTTCTATCCATGGTTATCCATGGGCTCTTAGATACTTGTTCATTTGTTTTCAAAAGTGTTTGCTTTTCAAAGTGTGAGCGGGTTTGAAAAAGTTTCGTTTGAAGATTTCAGAATGACTCTTGTATCAGTCCTCAAGAGTGTTTGAAAAATTATTTTGAAAGCTTTTTTGAAAGTGTCGGTGTGAAAAGAGTTTTGATTTGTTTTTGAATAGAGCAAGTATCTACGAGTCATCTACCTACCCTAAGGAATTAAGCTGTGTAAATGTCCTTAAGGTAGTGCCATCCCACCATTGAGAGATAGGTAGCACCACCGTTGGAGGTGTTCGGGTCAATTCGATTGTAGGGATAGTGTGGTCACCAGAGCAATAGTAGGACACCTTAAAAGCTACCCTTATGCCCTTGATCCTTTTTTAATCCGAGGCAACCGTTTTGAGGCAACTGGATCATAGACATAAGGACTTACTAAAATGTCCTATACTCGACGACCACGTTTCGAAGGCAACAGGTGAGGCGTACCCTAGAAGTGGTGTGTGTATTTGTGTGTTGTTTTCAGTTTACATTTATCTTTGAACATGCATCATTGTGAGCTACGGGTTGATTTTATTTGTCATACAAATCTTGTCATGCATAATTAACAGTTTAATAATTTGCGGGAAGTAAATTGCGGAAAATTAAATCTAAGCTATTACAAGGCGGAAATACAAAGACCCGTTTTTGATAAAAATGCGGAAAGTAAAAAAAACATAATTACTATTACATCCGGAAAGCAGTTACATAATAATTGATAAAGAAAATAATGCGCGAAAAGAATAAATTGGAACGTCCGAGGGTTTTGACCCTTTGCTTGAAATTAAATTAAATTAAAGTCTAATTATTATTTAATTAAAGAAATGTGTTTTTTTGTGTTTTTTGTATTTAATTAATATTAAACCTAAAACTAATTATTTAAATAAAAGAAAAAAGTATTTTTGGTTTTTTAATGTCTTTAATGAAAAATAAAAATAAAATAAAATAAAGTCAAAAGTTAGTAAAACCTAATTCTAATTTATTTTATTTATTATGAAAAAGCCAAAATTAAACCTAATTAAACTAAATTAATTTGTTAGAATTTATTTACAAAAAATAATTAATAGTGAAATTACTAAATAATAATAATACTAAAAATGTTAGTTTTCTGAATTTTATTATGAAAAAAATGTTAATTGGTTATTGATTAATAAAAAGAATAACGATTAATTAATTAAAGGAAAATAATAAAAATAGAGAGAGAGAGTTTAGGAGTATACGAGCCTGATTGGAGGGGTGAAACAGCTATTGGCGTCATGTGTAAACTATTTTGTTTTGGCCATTTGTGTTTTGGCTTTTGGCCATTTGTGTTCTTGGTTTTGGCCATTTGTGTTCTGGCCTCAACGTTCCTTAACCTTCTTAGGATGTCTGTCTTGCCATGTATTGGTGTCATGTGTAAAATGTTCTGTTTTGGCCGTTTGGCTTTTGCCTTTTTGTCTTCTGGCCTCAACGTTCCTTAATGAACCTGCATGGGATCCTATCTAAAATTTGCAGTGTTGAATCTCATGAACACATTAAATAAAATCATAAAATGCAAATAAAGCCAATATATGAAGAAATTTAATGTTTAGGCACAATATGACATGTATGAATGATTATACCCTTTTGATCATGGAGATCAAATCAATCTTACCCTTACTGGAAAATTAGTGACATGAATGCTTTTATGCCCTTTTGATCATGGAGATCAAGCCAGCCTTACCCTTACTGAAGAAGTAGTGAGACGTTGGTTTGTAAATGAGATGGCTTGTTTGTAGTGAGATGTTGGTTTGTAATAAGGATTTCAAGCTTTTAGGGTTCTTGAAAGAATTTGATATTCTAACAGTGTTGTGGAAAAGTTTTTTTTTCTTTTTTCTCGGTTTGTGTGAAAAGAATGTGATTATATAATGGAAATTAGGGTAAAGAAAATGGGCTTTGAATGTGCAATTGGGCCTCCAATGTTCACTTGAGTTCGTCACTTTCCAGGCTAAATTGCAGGGACTTAAGTGCAATTTTTGAAGTTGAAATGTGAAAACAAAATGTAGCCGACATCGATAACTAACTCCTGTCCGAAAATCGGCTCAATTGGATAAACGGTGAATTAGTTATGAATTTTTGAAGTTTCAGCTCAGACAAACTTATTTTGGGCTCCAGTGTCGATTCTGACACGTTCTTCAATAAAAAACTGGTATTGATCGGAGCATAATCCGGTCTCGACTTTTGAAGCAAAGTTGTAGATCTATGAGTCAGGGACCTTGTGTAAAAATATGAGCCCAATCCGATAAAAATTGACCGAGTTATGAATTTCCGAAGTTTCGGCCCAGATGAAATAATATTCAGCATTTAGGATTTTCAGCGTGTCACGCATTCTGAGCAAAAAACGAAGGCCTTTTGAATACCGTTTGAACTCAATACCTTCTGTGAAAAGGTAGTCAACTCAATTTGTGAAATTTTGGCGCCGGAACCAGCTCGATAAGATGAAAATCGACCAAGTTATGATTTTCTGAACATGATGCAAATAAACTTCTATCACAAATTTTCTGTATGAAAATACTTGATAAATCCACATTTTTGAAGACCTTCTGATCGAAATTGGCTTCCAGACGTGAGAGATGAAAATTTAGATAATGTCAAGACGGAATTTAGGCCACCGTAACGGGTTCAAAACGAGCCACTATCTTCAAGTTATGAATTTTTTAGCGCGTAAAAACTGCACTTTCAACACACTTTTTCACCATATTTCTTTGAGCAAACTCACACATTCGGATACCTTCTTTAAAGAATTGACTCTTGAGCCGAACCTGAATTTGAGAATATGTTATCAGAGATATCTTGGCGAAAGAACACCTGAATATGATGCGCCGGGTTGGACTTGTGAATTTTTCTTGAAATGTTTTGAGAAATATGGGAGGGCAAATTTTAGGGTACAACAGTTGCCCCTGTTCAATCTTCTTAAACCTGAGGATGTAGACTGGCTGGCGTGCCTTTCGTAATCCGAAGGTGGAAAATGATTGAACACTAGAGTGCCTAGAAATTTGCGCTCACATGTTAGAGTATCAGCAGTGTGATAGCGGGAATGAGCTTACAGATGCCATTTGGAGAGATGGTGGATAGGGGGATGGACTTATAGATGCCATCTGGAGCTGTTGGTATGTGGATGGGCTTATTGATGCCATCTAGGTGTCGATCGCGTAAGAGATTCCTTCGCGAGAACTTGCGTACCTGAAAAAGAAAAATAATTACCTGGCCTGTTACAGGGGTTGATCTTCAAACTCTTCATGTGGATGTGCCCTGGCTGGATACAGGTATCGAATCCGGAAAATAGTCGTCAACAGATACTCCCTGGCAAGATACAGGAATCAGATCTTCAAACTCTTCAGACGTGCCCTGGCAGGATACAGGAATCGAGTCTGGAATTAGTCGTCAACAGATACACCCTGGCAAGATACAGGAATCAGATCTTCAAACTCTTCAGACGTGCCCTGGCAGGATACAGGAATCGAGTCTGGAATTAGTCGTCAACAAATACACCCTGGCAAGATACAGGAATCAGATCTTCAAACTCTTCAGACGTGCCCTGGTAGGATACAGGAATCGAGTCTGGAATTAGTCGTCAACAGATACACCCTGGCAAGATACATGAATCGGATCTTCAAACTCTTCAGACGTGCCCTGGCAAGATACAAGAATCGAGTCTGGAATTAGTCGTCAACAGATACACCCTGGCAAGATACAAGAATCAGATCTTCAAACTCTTCAGACGTGCCCTGGCAGGATACAGGAATCGAGTCTGGAATTAGTCGTCAACAGATACACCCTGGCAAGATACAGGAATCAGATCTTCAAACTCTTCAGACGTGCCCTGGCAGGATACAGGAATCGAGTCTGGAATTAGTCATCAACAGATACACCCTGGCAAGATACAGGAATCGGATCTTCAAACTCTTTAGACGTGCCCTGGCAAGATACAGGAATCGAGTCTGGAATATAGTCGTCAACAGATACACCCTGGCAAGATACAGGAATCAGATCTTCAAACTCTTCAGACGTGCCCTGGAAGGATACATGAATCGAGTCTGGAATTAGTCGTCAACAGATACACCCTGGCAAGATACAGGAATCAGATCTTCAAACTCTTCAGACGTGCCCTGGCAAGATACAGGAATCGAGTCTGGAATTAGTCGTCAACAGATACACCCTGGCAGGATACAGGAATCAGATCTTCAAACTCTTCAGACGTGCCCTGGCGAGATACAGGAATCGAGTCTGGAATTAATCGTCAACAGATACACCCTGGCAAGATACAGGAATCGGATCTTCAAACTCTTCAGACGTGCCCTGGCAAGATACAGGAATCGAGTATGGAATTAGTCGTCAACAGATACACCCTGGCAAGATACAGGAATCGGATCTTCAAACTCTTCAGACGTGCCCTGGCAGGATACAGGAATCGAGTCTGGAATTAGTCGTCAACAGATACACCCTGGCAAGATACAGGAATCGAATCTGGAATCACGACAGTTGATAGTAATCATATTTGTACTGACCTTTGTCCTGAAAAGACAAAACGTTAGTTGTATGCGATGTCATGATGTATGACATGCGTGATGTTCTCAGAATAAATGAGATTGCATGTTCATGATGCGTATGTGCATGCTATAATGTATGTTAGATGCGATGCTCATGAGCGTATTTTTGTCTAGGACAATAGATCCTTGACGACTGCCGGGAGATTGAATCCTGGGCTGATGTGGAAGAGTAGAGCTTTTTGTTTCCGCTGGGAATGATGGTTGCAAGAATACCGGTAGGAGAAGATGACTCCGTTGAGGAATAAACTTGGCGAATAGATTACTCTGCGGGGAGTGAACTCTGTGGGAAGAGAGGTACTTTGCTGAGGTTGATGATAACTCCGCTGGGGATACCATTGTTATGTTATGTTGGAAGATTGATGAACTCCGCTGGAGGATAGGAAGAACTTCGCCGAGGACGATCTTTCCGTGGTAATTAGCTGAGGATAACCCAGTTAGAAGCTCTGGTGGGGAATAACTTCTGAACATGGTCGGGGAGAGATACGTTGGTACTCTGCAGGGGACAAGCTTCCAGAATCTACTGGGGATAAGCTTCCAGAATCTACTGGGGAGATTGATTCAACTCTCCTGGGGAGACTTTTTGAACTGTACTGGGGAATGGATGAAGGGGTGAAAAAAACAAGAAGGGGTGGTTGAATTGTAAAACTGGAATCTTAAAGCAATTGACAAGATATTTTTATCCTGGTTCGTTTGATCTCAAACTACTCCAGTCCACCCGTCAAGGTGATTTCGCCTCTCTCCAACGAGGTCTTAATTCACTATATTCAACTGAATACAAATCTGCTTTAACAACTGCTAAAGCCTTCTTGATTCAAACCACAATCCGGTTTGTCAAGGCAACACTTTCTTACAAAGGTATAAAACAAATGTGTGTGAATGTTTTCTACAAAACTATATCACAACTGTGATGTATACACAAATTAAGCTTAGAAACTTAGAATGCTAAACACTAATGGAGTATCAGAGTTTGTTGGTTTAGCAGAACTGGTAGATGAAGATTATTGTTCAGCTTTGTGCGTGTAGAGAGTTTGGAAGCATTAGCCATGATAATCTTCGAAGCCTTGTTTATATAGCACTTGAGAAGATGAACGTTGAATGCAATATTCTTGATTCAATGCTAATAACAAGCTTTCCTTTTTGAGCAGATCTTGTCTGGAATGAGGCCGTTGGAATTAATTAGCGTTCAATGCACAGTACCGTTGCTTCTTCAATGCACGTTCTGGCTTGGCTCATTCTGATTCTGCTTCGCTGCTGATGAACTATTTGTTTCTGTATCAGAGTGTTTACGCGCAGTTCTGTTCATCAAGCTTCAGCATGTACGTGAGTTGATCATCTGATCTTCACGTTCTGATTCAGCAACTTCTGATGCTGGTGTATCAAATCAAGTTCTGATGCTGGAGAAGTGATCTTGCTTATTTTAATCAGCGTATCTGCAAGTCAGAGCATGGTAATTTTAGGCAGCATATAGTTCAAGCATGAAACATATAAATACTATATCTTTTCACTTTGTTATCATCAAAACTTAAATATAGGGTACTAGATTCAAACATTGTTCTAACAATCTCCCCCTTTTTGATGATGACAAAAACTAGATATTTTAAATAAATAATAACGTGAAAAGGTATCTAGGAAATGTTTCAGAGTTAAGAAGTAAGAAGAAATCAGAGTTTAAGAGATACTCCCCCTGAGTTTGTTACTTCCCTTTGATATGCGTGTTCTTCAGGATCAGATCTTTTTCTATCTTTGAGCATCAGATTATAGGTCTTTGACTTATCAGAGAGCAGAGCTTCAGAGCTTTTCCTGTC
Organism: Vicia faba; assembly: GCA_948472305.1. NCBI lineage: Eukaryota > Viridiplantae > Streptophyta > Magnoliopsida > Fabales > Fabaceae > Vicia > Vicia faba. The sequence continues at coordinate 929,475,625 of OX451739.1, forward strand.
AGAGCTTTGCTTCGGATCAGAGTGTTAGGTCGATCAGAACTTCATATTTGATCAGAGCAACATGAGCTTCTACATTTGATCAGAGCTTCTAGCTTCTAGTCTTCATTGTGCCTGTAGACTTAAAAACAAAACAGAAAAACATTTCAAGTAATAGAGTTAGAATGTTTGAGAGTTTCTGTCTAGTTAGCCGTTATTGATTTTAAATATCATTCTTGTTCTCCCCCTTTTTGTCAGCAATCAAAAAGTGCTGGTGATGTGCTAAAACAATTTAGATCAGAAAAACAAATTATATTAAAATAGTTCATGATCAGAGCAAAATAGCATTACAAAACATAGTCAAAACAATACAACAGAAAGTGAAGAAAACATAGAGAATGTCATGCATGAAAAAAATATTTTAAGGTTGTGGGGGCATGCGTGAGAACAGGCTTTCCAGCATTGCTTGAATCTTTTCAGAAGTTTCATTCTGCTTCTGAACCATGGTGACAACAGTGTCAATCTTGCTGTCCTGTACATCCATTCTTGCTTTCATTTTCTGATCATTCTCTTCCATCCGCTGCTGTAGACGCAAGTCATTCAGCCTTAGTTCTTCCAGAGCCTGCCTGTCCAAGGCAGCTTGAGAACTTTCAGAAGGAGGAAGCTTCTCAGAACTTTCAGCTACATCTTCTGCTGGATTTTCTTCCTGAAGAGTCTTGTCTTCTTCTGATGGTTGCACCTGTGCAGCTTGCTCTTTCTCAGACCAAGATTCACTGTCCAGAGGGAGCACAACTTCTTGAGGCAGCTGACTCTCAACTTCCTTCAGCAGCTTGCTAAAGTTCTGTTGAGCCTGCTCATAGTTGACGTCCTGCAGCTTGAGGGCTTCAGCACGTACCCATACTCTGAACTGTGACCAGAGCTGATCAGAAGCAGCTGGGTCGATCATCCCCGGACAGACTTGCTTCAACGAAGCAATCCATTGCAGCATACCTGTTTCAAAATTCAAAATACCAGAGCCAACATCTGGTTGCTTTGGTTTGGGTATGGCAATTTTGTGTCTTAGATCAGCAAGACGTTCAAGACTTGTTAAGTCAATGAAAGTTCTGCTGGGGTTTTCAGATGTTTGGTTTTCAGAGGTTGTTTGTTTTGGAGGAGGGTTATCAGAATCAGAGGATATTTCTATAGGAGTGGTTGGAGTTTTTGGAGGTGTTGATTCCTCTGAAGATGGCAACTGGGGCCTGACAATAGTGGTTCCACATGGCAACTGGATTGCCAGCGGTGAAGGTTGAGGTGAGTGGGGATCAGAATGATGAGGAGATGGGGTTTCATAGCGGTGAAACTCTGTTTGTGGTGAAGGTGGATTATTTTCTGGTTGAGGCGGTGGAATCTCTGATTGCTCAGGGATCAGAGGTTCTTTTGTGAGTGGTTGTTGTTGTGGTTCTGATTCTGGTTGTTGTTCTATTTCTGGTTCAGGTTGTGGTTCTGGTTGTGGAGGAGGAATATTTGGTGGTTCAGAATTTGGTTGAGCAGAAACATGTTCACGCTCAATGTCAGCTAGCACTCTATCAAGTGCTGGTGTTGTTGAAACAGTTGGTTGTTTGGTAATTTTGATTCTGGTTCTTCTGAGTAGTAAGGCCTCAGAAGGGTCTTCTGGTATGGTTTCATCAATAGTAGGGATTGGGATTGATATTCTGTGAGAGGTTTTAGGAGGGGCAGCAGATGTTGGAATAGTAGATGAAATTGAAATAGGGGCATCAGATGAATTACCTCGTTTCTTTGGAGTCTGATGAGATGATCCTTCTGCTTTCCTCTTCTTTGTCTTCTTCTGAGTCACTTCAGGTTGGGGTTGACTCAGATCTTTGATCTTCAGCTTTGAACCTGCATCTTCTTCCTTGTATGAATCTGGATACTTGAGAAACATATCCGGTTGGGATTCCATTTCAGAAAATTTTGGGAAATTACTCAGGGGCACTCTTCTGCTGGAGATGTCAGCAGTTGAAGTAGCTCTGGGTTCCTTCCTAATATTTTCTATCAGCTTCATCTTTTTCAGGTTCTTAGCGTTCAGCGGTTTTCCAACAGTTGGTTCCATAGTGCCCAACACTTGAGCTTCGCTCAGATAATCTATCAGCTTATTCTCTGTCAGAATATCTGATATGAGCCTTCCAAACGGTATCCAGTCCCTTTTGGTCCTTTCTTCTTCTCTAGTCTCTTTGACGCTGGTCTTGAGATGATTGAACAGGAAGTGTGCCAGATTGATCTTCACCCTCTGATCAATAAAGTAGATCAGAAATTGCTGATCCACGTTTATATAATCAGGAGAGCTTGTTGGCTTCCTGTGATTGAAACAGCCCAGAACAATCTTGGCCCATACTCTGCAGTGATCCTTCAGATCCTTAATTTTGCTGCTGGGAAAACCAAGAGTGAAAATGCAGTTGGCTACCACACCTATATCAGGGCATCTGTCAGCCATGTCCACACAGCGGACTCCACCACCACTTTGACCAATTAACCTAGCAATGAGGTCTTCAGAAATTACTATCTTCTTTCCCATGACAGAAGAGATGACTAGATGTTTATGAATCTTGGCGTGAATCCAAAATTCCTTGACAAGCTCTGGGAAAGTTGGTCCAACCAACCTATCGAAATACTTCTCCCACTTTTGAGCCCTAATCTCTTCAGTTAGGTCAAATCCATTTTCCTTCAAACTTTCGAAGTCGACGATTAACTCAGAGAGAACCTCAAGATTCTTTACCGGTGTGAGAAGAGTTCTGGTAGGCACCTGATATTGCTCAGAAGTTTCTTTCTTCTGATTCCCTGCAGAAATGCTGGAGGATGCCATTGTTCTCACACAACAAAGCTTTGAGAATGATTCGAGAAAAAAAGGTTTGAAGGAGATAAACTCAGAAATATGCAGAAAAAATTTCAGAGATTATGAGAAAGCGTAAAGAGTATGAATGAAGAATAATGTGCTTAAATAAAGTTTTCAAAAATTATTTTGAAAAATTAAACGTTTTTAAGAGAGAGAAAAAAATAATGATTGCCATTAACAAGCGTGATTACTCTGCATTAAATGCTTGCTGATTTTGGGGGATTTGAGAAAGATACTTAAAAACGGTTACCAGACATGTGTCTCAATGCAACCAATCAGCGCTTTGCCTTCTCAGAAGCGTGCACGCGTTCTGCTTCAGGGATTTGCTGATGATTGGATGACACTTGTTTGATGTAGTGATCAGCACGTCTGTCTTTGAGATTAGACTCTCAGATCTTTAGACTTGCATCTGATACAATCTGCATGTTCTATCTTTCTGAAAGGAGATTGATCAGAAGTTCACAGTAATATAATTACATTCTGAAGGTAAATACATGGAATTAAAACATTTTCATTCTGGGCATACTTTCATGCTGAGATGTTTCAGAATGAAATTAAACCTATCTTCTGAAAGGGGTTTAGTAAAGATATCAGCCCATTGATGGTCTGTATCTATAAATTTCAAGTTTAAAATACCTTTCTGAATATAGTCCCTAATGAAATGATGTTTTATTTCTATATGCTTAGCTCTAGAATGTAAAATGGGATTCTTACTTAAGCAAATAGCAGAAGTATTATCACAAAGAATAGGAATGTTACTCTCAAAAATCTGGAAGTCTTCAAGCTGACTTTTCATCCAGAGCATTTGTGTGCTACATCCTGCTGCTGCTATGTACTCAGCTTCTGCTGTTGACAGAGCAATTGTTGATTGCCTTTTGCTGGACCACGAGATCAGATTTTCTCCCAGAAACTGGCAGCTTCCAGAAGTACTTTTACGTTCCACTCTGTCTCCAGCAAAATCAGCATCACAGTAGCCTACTAAGCTGTAATCACTAGATTTTCTATAAAACAAACCCAGATTAGTAGTACCTTTCAGATACTTGAAAATTCGCTTAACAGCTGTTAAGTGAGATTCTCTAGGATCTGATTGGAATCTAGCACAAATACATACGCTGAATAAAATATCAGGTCTTGAAGCTGTCAGATAAAGGAGAGAACCAATCATACCTCTGTAGACCTTCTGTTCTACACTTTTGCTTACCTCTTCTCTTTCCAGAATGCACGTGGGATGCATTGGAATCTTTGATGGCTTACATTCTGAGAGGTCAGATTTCTTCAGAAGATCTCTGATGTATTTGCTCTGATGAATGTAAGTTCCCTCTGGAGTTTGATTGATCTGAATTCCTAGAAAGAATTTCAGTTCCCCCATGAGGCTCATCTCAAATTCTGCCTGCATACACTTAGCAAATTTTCTTCCAAGAGAAGGATTAGTAGAACCAAAAATAATATCATCAACATAAATTTGACACACTAAAATGTCACTCTTAACTGTTTTACAGAATAGAGTAGTGTCCACTTTCCCTCTGGTGAATTCATTTTCAAGCAGAAAGTTACTTAGCCTTTCATACCAAGCTCTGGGAGCTTGTTTCAGACCATACAGTGACTTTTTCAGTTTGAAAACATGTTCTGGATGTTTTGTATTTTCAAAACCTGGGGGTTGGTGAACATAAACTTCTTCTTCTATATAACCATTTAAGAATGCACTTTTGACATCCATCTGATACAGAGTGATGCCTCTATTAACAGCAAATGAGATTAAGAGTCTGATAGATTCTAACCTGGCGACTGGGGCAAAGGTTTCTGTATAGTCTATCCCCTCTTGCTGACTATAACCTTGTGCAACCAGTCGTGCCTTGTTTCTGACGACTTCACCTTGTTCATTGAGCTTGTTTCTGAACACCCATCTTGTTCCAATGACGTTGAATCCTTTTGGTCTGGGAACGAGATCCCATACGTCGTTTCTGGTGAATTGATTCAGCTCTTCTTGCATTGCCAGAATCCAGTCGTTGTCCAGAAGTGCTTCATCAATAGAAGAAGGTTCAATCAGAGACACAAGTCCCATAAGAGTTTCTTCAGAGTTTCTGAAGCTTGCTCTTGTTCTGATTGGATCTTCCTTTCTTCCTAGGATAGTTTCTTCTGGGTGATCCAAACTGCTTCTGGGTAATCTCTTCTGAGGTTGATCAGCAGCAGTTGTAGGATTTCTAGCATTGCTTCTTTCAGACGTTGAAGGAATGTCTGTGTTGAGAGCTTCTGATGACTTGTCTTCAGAACCTGCAAATTCAATTTCTATACCTGCAAGATTTTCATTCTGCTTTGACTTTTCAGAGTCAAGCTTGTCATCAAAACGAACACTGATTGATTCTTCCACAATCTGTGTTTCTGTATTGTATACTCTGTACCCTCTTGAGCGTTCAGAGTATCCTAACATAATACACTTCTGTGCCTTAGAATCAAACTTGTTCAAATAATTCTTAGTATTCAATATATAGCAAGTACATCCAAATGGATGAAAATACGAAATGTTGGGCTTTCTGTTCTTCCACAATTCATATGGAGTCTTTTCCAGAATAGGTCTTATTGAGATTCTATTCTGAATGTAGCACGCTGTGTTTATTGCCTCTGCCCAGAAAGTCTTAGCAACGTTTGTCTCATTGATCATGGTTCTGGCCATTTCTTGCAATGTTATGTTCTTTCGTTCTACAACTCCATTTTGTTGGGGAGTTCTAGGACAAGAGAAATCATGCAGAATGCCTTTGTCATTAAAGAATGACTCAAACTCTTTATTTTCAAATTCTCCACCATGATCACTTCTGACTTTAACGATTCTAAGATCTTTTTCATTCTGAACTTGGTTACAGAAGGTAACAAACACAGAGTGTGACTCGTCCTTGTGTCTTAAGAACTTTACCCATGTCCATCTGCTATAGTCATCTACGATTACTAACCCATACTTCTTGCCACTGACTGAAGCAGTTTTAACTGGTCCAAATAAGTCAATGTGCAGAAGTTCTAATGGCTTAGAGGTAGAAACAACATTTTTGGATTTAAAAGAAGGTTTTGCAAATTTGCCTTTCTGACATGCTTCACACAGAGCATCTGAATTGAACTTCAAATTTGGAAGTCCTCTGACCAGATTGAGTTTGTTAATCTGAGATATTCTTCTCATACTAACATGCCCCAATCTTCTGTGCCAGATCCACTGCTCGTTGTTAACAGACAGAAGACATTTTACGTTCTGACTCTTTAGTTCAGAAAGTTTGATTTTGTAAATGTTGTTTTTCCTCTTTCCATTAAATAGGATAGTCCCATCTTTCTGACTAACAGCTTTACATGATTTTTGATTAAAGATTATATCATAACCGTTATCACTTAATTGACTTATGGATAACAGGTTATGCATCAATCCATCAACTAGCAGAACATTATTAATAGAGGGAATATTTCCGTTACCTACAGTTCCAGAGCCAATAATCTTTCCCCTCTGATTTCCTCCAAAGCCAACGTGGCCTCCAGGCTTAAGTTCCAGGCTTTGGAACATATGCCTTCTTCCCGTCATGTGTCGTGAGCAGCCAGAGTCCAGGTACCATGATTGGTGTTTCTGACTTGCTGCTAAAGATATCTGCAACATGTATTATTTTGTCCTTAGGTACCCAGATCTTCTTGGGTCCTGACTTGTTAGTTTTACCAAAACTCTGGTTGAATTTTGGTTTCACAGAGTGCTTACTGCTAGTGTATTTGATGTCGTGTGTGTGACCATACACAAAGTGTGAATTTAGAGGAGTGTGTTTAATAATTAAATCCATGACATTCTTAGGTGTAGGAACCTTACCTTGGTATCCTATTCCTTTCCTGCCGTTTCTGCTAACTCCATAGATCATTGAAGCCATTCTGCTTCTATCTATGCTTTTAGCAAGGAACTTCTGGAAACTATGATCATACTCCTTGATGATCTCATCAGCGTTGCTGGGAGTTTCAGAAATTGGTTCTTTCTGAGAGTTTTGTAAAGAGTTTTCTAATTTTAAAATTTTATCTCTCAGCTCAGAGTTTTCCAATTTGAGACTCTCAGACTTATTAGAGTCAGATTCAAGATTCCTTTTCAGGTCTCTGAATTTGGCTCTAATCTGCTGATAACGTTCCAGAATTTCATTGAGGCTTTCAGCAAGTTCAGCCTTTGTAAAATTAACAGCGAAGTTAGGGAATACCTCTTCTGTGTCTGATTCTGAGTCTGATTCAGAAGCTTCACTGTCATCTGGAATGTTAGCCATGAGCGCTATGTTTGCCCTTTCATCATCTGATTCTGAGTCAGCTTCAGACGAGTCAGAGTCATCCCATGTGGCCATGAGACTTTTCTTCTTTTCTCTTCCAAACTTCTTTTTGGGCTTTTCCCTCTGAAGCTTTGGACAGTCACTCTTGTAGTGTCCTTGCTCATTGCACTCGTAGCAGATGATGTCTTTTGTATTTGGCTTCTTGCTACCAGAGGAGCCTTCAGATCTTCTGTATCCAGAGGAAGAATCTGTCCTTCTGTATCTGGAGGAAGACTCGTTCTGATCAGATCTTCTGGGATTCCTGAACTTCCTTTGTCTTTGCTTCCACAGTTGATTTACTCTTCTGGAGAGAAGGGAAAGTTCGTCTTCTTCTGATGAGGATCCATAAGATGTTTCTTCAACTGCCTGCAAAACTTTAGATTCAGATTTTCTGTTAGATTTTAAAGCTATAGGCTTACCTTGCTTCTGAGGCTCATCAGCTTCTAGCTCTATCTCATGACTTCTGAGGGAGCTTATAAGTTCCTCCAGAGTGATTTTGTTGAGATCTTTCGCTAGCTTCAGAGCAGTAACCATAGGCCTCCACTGCTTGGGTAAACTTCTGATTATCTTCTTGACATGGTCAGCAGTAGAGTATCCTTTGTCCAGAACTTTGAGACCAGCTACCAGAATCTGGAATCTAGAGAACATAGTTTCAATGGATTCAGATTCTTCCATTTTGAACGCCTCATACTTCTGAATGAGCGCCAGAGCTTTTGTTTCCTTGACTTGAACGTTGCCCTCATGCGTCATTCTGAGAGAATCAAAGATGTTCTTAGCTGTGTCTCTGTTGGAGATCTTTTCATACTCAGTATAGGAGATGGCACTGAGGAGGATGGTTCTGGCCTTATGGTGATTCTTGAAATCACGCTTTTGTTGATCAGTCATTGATTTTCTTTCAATCTTCTGACCAGTTGCATTCACAGGGTGCGTGTATCCATCTGTCACCATATCCCACAGATCAACATCATGTGCTAGAAAGAAGCTTTCAATTCTGTCTTTCCAGTAATCAAAGTTTTCTCCATCAAAGACTGGAGGTTTGCCGCTGAATCTGTCTCTATCCTCATTGTTGTCATTGCTGAAATGAGAGTTGTTTCCTGCCATTGTGTTTTTCTGACGCTGGATCTTGTACTGACACGGTTAAGTGTTTTAGCTCAGAACCAGGCGCTCTGATGCCAATTGAAGGGGTGAAAAACACAAGAAGGGGGGGTTGAATTGTAAAACTGGAATCTTAAAGCAATTGACAAGATATTTTTATCCTGGTTCGTTTGATCTCAAACTACTCCAGTCCACCCGTCAAGGTGATTTCGCCTCTCTCCAACGAGGTCTTAATTCACTATATTCAACTGAATACAAATCTGCTTTAACAACTGCTAAAGCCTTCTTGATTCAAACCACAATCCGGTTTGTCAAGGCAACACTTTCTTACAAAGGTATAAAACAAATGTGTGTGAATGTTTTCTACAAAACTATATCACAACTGTGATGTATACACAAATTAAGCTTAGAAACTTAGAATGCTAAACACTAATGGAGTATCAGAGTTTGTTGGTTTAGCAGAACTGGTAGATGAAGATTATTGTTCAGCTTTGTGCGTGTAGAGAGTTTGGAAGCATTAGCCATGATAATCTTCGAAGCCTTGTTTATATAGCACTTGAGAAGATGAACGTTAAATGCAATATTCTTGATTCAATGCTAATAACAAGCTTTCCTTTTTGAGCAGATCTTGTCTGGAATGAGGCCGTTGGAATTAATTAGCGTTCAATGCACAGTACCGTTGCTTCTTCAATGCACGTTCTGGCTTGGCTCATTCTGATTCTGCTTCGCTGCTGATGAACTATTTGTTTCTGTATCAGAGTGTTTACGCGCAGTTCTGTTCATCAAGCTTCAGCATGTACGTGAGTTGATCATCTGATCTTCACGTTCTGATTCAGCAACTTCTGATGCTGGTGTATCAAATCAAGTTCTGATGCTGGAGAAGTGATCTTGCTTATTTTAATCAGCGTATCTGCAAGTCAGAGCATGGTAATTTTAGGCAGCATATAGTTCAAGCATGAAACATATAAATACTATATCTTTTCACTTTGTTATCATCAAAACTTAAATATAGGGTACTAGATTCAAACATTGTTCTAACAATGGACTCCACGGGGTGTCTGGTATTCCGCTGGGGAACAATCTTATATTAGGACTGCTGGGGACACTTACTGAGGAATATCTTTATACTCCGCTGGGGAATATTGAGATCTTCTGGGGGTACCCAACTTCCTTAAGGCTGACAGTAGACTAACTCTGCTTAGGGAGAGTATCGCTGACTTGCTAGGGATGTTGTGCCTTTTCGGGTTGATGGGAGACTAACTGCTTGGGGAGAATTGTTGAATCTTATCTTACTCGGCGGGGAGTGAAGGTATCTGGGCTACGCTCTTCAGCTGAACCTACCTTGGTACCTTGGTGAACGGAGCAGCTAGATCTCTTAAATAACTTGTGTTGCCCCTTGTTTCTGTAGGAGAAGATACCTGTGGAGGTGCTTGATGACTGCCGATTGACAAATCTTCTGGTAGGCAGGTGACGAGATGACAGGACATAGTCGTACGTTGTGATCCCTAACTTTTGCCTGGACCGCCCTTTCGGGTTTTCAGTCCACCGGGATACCCATTTTTTGCCCAAGCCGCCTTTTCAGGTTTTCGACTTGTCGGGTGTACAGATTTTTTATATTCATCCCTTATTTTTGCCCGAACCCTTTTGGTTCGCCGGGAAGCCCTTATTTTTGCCTAGGCCATTCGACCTAGCGGGTCCTTGATTAGGTGCAATATTTTTTCGACTATGTCCACGCTCTCAGGATGTAGGGAGTGGTCACTGTCAGTAGCATTGTGTTGCCCTACTACCAGAAGATCTTCGTTTGATCGTCCAATGCCCCAAGTGATCCAGATGGAGATTTTCCCCAAGCTGGTTGGCCTTTTGAGAGATTCTCCGAATCTTGACTTAACTGCCCCAGATGATGGACAATGATCATGCCATGCCCCTTGATTGGAAGTGATTTTGTTCACTAGATATTCTTCGTGCGAATTTCTCTGTTGTTCGAACAAATAGTCATACACAAACAATATTATATCAAGAATGCAAAGCTTATGTCTGTCTTGAAGTTTTTTAAAAATGCATTTTTTTTCATAAAAACAAGTGAATTTTTTGTAAACTGTGATGTCAACTCAGTATTTTACAGCAAGCCTTAAGGAGTCAGGATACCTTTGTAACAGTATGCTTTCGAACTAACCCATGCTTCAGCTAGGACTTTTTAGGGTTATAACGTGGCCAGGTTCACGGTTTAAGAAACAAAGGGTAAAGGCTCAAATTTTATTTGTACCCACCCGCTCTTCATAATGTTCTTCAAACCTAAACTCAGTTGATCGTGCGTTTGACCTTGTTTGGGTCTTTGTCCTGATATTCCAATGATGGTTCGGATGTTGACAATTCATTTGAATAGGCAGTCCTTTCCTTTTGTTGAGGATTTGTTGGACCTCTTTCTTTTTTATTTCATTATCCCTGTTTTTTGCCTGAACTGTTTCTTTTGGAATTACAGTCAGCGGGATGCCCCAGTTTTGTAAGTCTCCTTCATAGGTTTTGACTTATTGGGCTTCAGTTTTTTTTTTTTGGTAATGACTGCCTGTCTTTATGATTATTCGGAACCATCATTGTCTTTTGTTTTGTAAGGACCTCTTTGGTGCCATTCGTTATGCACTTGGATCAACTGAGAGAACTACCCTGCCCCAGGTTATGATTAAGGGTTTTAATTTTCGAAAAGAAAAACTCCAACTTCTTTGGCTCAAAGGGGTTGACGAGGGATTATCTTCCTTATAACTCCAGTGTTTAGGAATTGAAACAATGCCTGTACCTCATCAGCGGGGTATGTTCAAAAGCATACTGTAAAGATCGTGGTATCGTTTTCGTCATCCTCCCTCAAGAGGCTCAGAATTATTAATTGAGAGTTGACATAAAAAAAAATGGAAGGAGTTTGAATATAACGAATGCGAATATATTGATTCAAAACAGACATATGCGATGCATTAATGCAATAACAGCGTTTGACATGATAATTGTTTGATCAATCAAAAGAAAATTACAACTTGAAAATTCTAATGGACAAAAAGTCTTCTCATCTCAGAACTTATTACTTCAAATGGTGAATCCTGTAGGGATGGTAGAAGCACTCAGCCTGACCCACTTGGGTGAAATCCACTGCTCCTTCATTAATCAGGTCCTGGACCTTGTTCTTCAGAGCCCAGCAGTCGGCAGTGTCATGTCCAGAACTATCAGAGTGGTATGCACATTTTTTGTTGGGATGATAGTTAGGAGTAGAGATGTTGGGATTCCGGGGAGGATCCCTTAGTGTAATCAGATTCAAACTCAACAGGTGTTGTAAAGCTTGAAACAGCGACACGTTGAGCTGGGTGAATTGCCTCATGGACCTGCTAGGCTTAATCTGATCAACCTGTTGCTCTGGGAGAGGTTGATGTTGGGCTTGTGAAGTGGTAGCAATTTGGAGAGGTCTATTCTTCATCATACCAGACTCTTGTCCTCTTGGAAGCTGATCAATGACTTGGTCTCTGACTTGGACTGTCTGCTTCATGTTGTATCTCTCTTGGTGAAGCTGGTTAACCATGGTTCTCAACTCTTCTTGCTCCCGAGCCAAGCCTTGGATAAGATCCATTTGCCCCAGCATCTGGGTTCTCATTGCATCTACTTCCGCTTGCAGATGTTTCAGCTGTTCGTCCTTGTCATCTTCGGGACTTTTCTTGGCCAAATTCCCCATGAGGAGTGTCCTCAACTCTTCTTGCCCCTTGGATAGGCTTAAGAAGATCTCCCTGAACTGAGTCTCTTAAGCATGAAGACCCTGGTTATCTTGTTGGGAAGCCATTGCTAAAATAAACAGCGAAGAAGGTAAGTGACCTGTCAAAGGAGTACCTGTAATGCAATGATATGTATAATATGCATGCAATGTTTTCAAGGATCTCGCGGGGTAAACAGGAAAATTGTTAGAATTGGGATCCGGTAGCTTGATTGAAGGAACTGCATATTGTAGAGAGTCCTTCTTCAAGAGTCAAAGGCTCACCATATCGAGTGGGTCATAGCCCCTGACTCAAGTCATTAACCTTGGCTAGAGGAAAATAAATCCCCTTTTCCCCTTGCTAGACATTTGATTCATCATGACCTGCTTCACAAACCCTTGAGATCCTTAAAATGGATTAGTCCTTATGTAGGATGTATGCAATGGTATGATGGTATGATGTTATGCTATGCGTGGAGTGATGTAAGTAGGCCCTGTAATGAATCCCAATTAAGGACTGTAAACAAAACCTGCAATGAACTCATGTGTCAAATAACAAGCATGCAAGTAGTCAAGTTTTAAGGCACACAAGTCACACCAGAAAGCCCTTAGAGTTTAGGCCAGCATGAAGTTTAGGTACTACCCTCTTTCAGTTTCGTTGGTTAAGACCTGTCCTAGAAAATAGTAACCGGGTTCTAGAGGATCTCAATATCATCGACTACCCTCAATCGGTCATAACTCCAGCATCGCAATCTTTTCTTGCGGCCAGAACCATCGCGAGAGTTTAGCCTCAATGAGTGTAGCATACTGCTACTGTTCTATGGCCAAGTTGGGTCAATTTAGGGTTCTAAGGTCGGTTGGTGCTTAATGACTCCTCATAAGACCCATATTCTCCTCGTTGCGACACAAGGGATATCGGTACAGACCAAGGTGCCACACCAACGTAGCCACTGCTTCACCCGTGTCGGTCTACGCCGGACAGGTCCCTCACAGCTTATGCTACCTAAAAGGGTATCCCCAGATCCGGGTTAGGATCTATGAAACTCCGATGCAATGCCCACAAATATAAAGCAAGCAAAACATTCAATTGAAAACATAAATATGATCTAATCCTAAGGTACACCTCACTTATATAATAAATCCCCAGCAGAGTCGCCAGTTCTGTGATCGGTGGAAATAGAACTGACTGTTTAAAGTTGGATCGCGAAATGTCGCGGAAGCAAGAGTCTCCACCGTCTTTTATTTTCTCCAACATGGACAGGACAAAAGCACAACAAAATTCCTTATGAGATAGTTTCTCGGTTCGGGAGGTAGATTTATAGAAAGGGAAGGTGTTAGCACCCTTTCTATCCATGGTTATCCATGGGCTCTTAGATACTTGCTCATTTGTTTTCAAAAGTGTTTTCTTTTCAAAGTGTGAGTGGGTTTGAAAAAGTTTCGTTTGAAGATTTCAGAATGACTCTTGTATCAGTCCTCAAGAGTGTTTGAAAAATTGTTTTGAAAGCTTTTTTGAAAGTGTCGGTGTGAAAAGAGTTTTGATTTGTTTTTGAATAGAGCAAGTATCTACGAGTCATCTACCTACCCTAAGGAATTAAGCTGTGTAAATGTCCTTAAGGTAGTGCCATCCCACCATTGAGAGATAGGTAGCACCACCGTTGGAGGTGTTCGGGTCAATTCGATTGTAGGGACAGTGTGGTCACCAGAGCAACAGTAGGACACCTTAGAAGCTACCCTTATGCCCTTGATCCTTTTTTAATCCGAGGCAACCGTTTCGAGGCAACTGGATCATGGACATAAGGACTTACTAAAACGTCCTATACTCGACGACCACGTTTCGAGGGCAACAGGTGAGGCGTACCCTAGAAGTGGTGTGTGTATTTGTGTGTTGTTTTCAGTTTACATTTATCTTTATACATGCATCATTGTGAGCTACGGGTTGATTTTATTTGTCATACAAATCTTGTCATGCATAATTAACAGTTTAATAATTTGCGGGAAGTAAATTGCGGAAAATTAAATCTAAGCTATTACAAGGCGCGGGTCTATACATCGCCAAAATACAAAGACCCGTTTTTGATAAAAATGCGGAAAGTAAAAAAAACATAATTACTATTACATCCGGAAAGCAGTTACATAATAATTGATAAAGAAAATAATGCGCGAAAAGAATAAATTGGAACGTCCGAGGGTTTTGACCCTTTGCTTGAAATTAAATTAAATTAAAGTCTAATTATTATTTAATTAAAGAAAGGTGTTTTTTTGTGTTTTTTGTATTTAATTAATATTAAACCTAAAACTAATTATTTAAATAAAAGAAAAAAGTATTTTTGGTTTTTTAATGTCTTTAATGAAAAATAAAAATAAAATAAAATAAAGTCAAAAGTTAGTAAAACCTAATTCTAATTTATTTTATTTATTATGAAAAAGCCAAAATTAAACCTAATTAAACTAAATTAATTTGTTAGAATTTATTTACAAAAAATAATTAATAGTGAAATTACTAAATAATAATAATACTAAAAATGTTAGTTTTCTGAATTTTATTATGAAAAAATGTTAATTGGTTATTGATTAATAAAAAGAATAACGATTAATTAATTAAAGGAAAATAATAAAAATAGAGAGAGAGTTTAGGAGTATACGAGCCTGATTGGAGGGGTGAAACAGCTATTGGCGTCATGTGTAAACTGTTTTGTTTTGGCCATTTGTGTTTTGGCTTTTGGCCATTTGTGTTCTGGTTTTTGGCCATTTGTGTTCTGGCCTCAACGTTCCTTAACCTTCTCAGGATGTCTGTCTCGCCATGTATTGGTGTCATGTGTAAAATGTTCTGTTTTGGCCATTTGGCTTTTGGCTTTTTGTCTTCTGGCCTCAACGTTCCTTAATGAACCTGCATGGGATCCTATCTAAAATCTGCAGTGTTGAATCTCATGAACACATTAAATAAAATCATAAAATGCAAATAAAGCCAATATATGAAGAAATTTAATGTTTAGGCACAATATGGCATGTATGAATGATTATACCCTTTTGATCATGGAGATCAAATCAATCTTACCCTTATTGGAAAATTAGTGACATGAATGCTTTTATGCCCTTTTGATCATGGAGATCAAGCCAGCCTTACCCTTACTGAAGAAGTAGTGAGACGTTGGTTTGTAACTGAGATGGCTTGTTTGTAGTGAGATGTTGGTTTGTAATAAGGATTTCAAGGTTTTAGGGTTCTTGAAAGAATTTGATATTCTAACAGTGTTGTGGCAAAGTTTTTTTTTCTTTTTTCTCGGTTTGTGTGAAAAGAATGTGATTATATAATGGAAATTAGGGTAAGGAAAATGGGCTTTGAATGTGCAATTGGGCCTCCAATGTTCACTTGAGTTCGTCACTTTCCAGGCTAAATCGCAGGGATTTAAGTGCAATTTTTGAAGTTGAAATGTGAAAACAAAATTTAGCCGACATCGATAACTAACTCCTGTCCGAAAATCTGCTCAATCGGATAAACGGTGAATTAGTTATGAATTTTTGAAGTTTCAGCTCAGACAAACTTATTTTGGGCTCCAGTGTCGATTCTGACACGTTCTTCAATAAAAAACTGGTATTGATCGGAGCATAATCCGGTCTCGACTTTTGAAGCAAAGTTGTAGATCTATGAGTCAGGAACCTTGTGTAAAAATATGAGCCCAATCCGATAAAAATTGACCGAGTTATGAATTTCCGAAGTTTCGGCCCAGATGAAATAATATTCAGCATTCAGGATTTTCAGCGTGTCACCCACTCTGAGCAATTTTGGCGCGGGAACCAGCTCGATACGATGAAAATCGACCAAATTATGATTTTCTGAACATGACGCAAATAAACTTCTGTCACAAATTTTCTGTATGAAAATACTTGATAAATCCACATTTTTGAAGACCTTCGGATCGAAATTGGCTTCCAGCCGTGAGAGATGAAAACGTAGATAATGTCAAGACAGAATTTAGGCCACCGTAACGGGTTCAAAACGAGCCACTATCTTCAAGTTATGAATTTTTTAGCGCGTAAAAACTGCACTTTCAGCACACTTTTTCACCATATTTCTTCGAGCAAACTCACACATTCGGATACCTTCTTTAAAGAATTGACTCTTGAGTCGAACCTGAATTTGAGAATATGTTATCAGAGATATCTTGGCGAAAGAACACCTGAATATGATGCGCCGGGTTGGACTTGTGAAATTTTCTTGAAATGTTTTGAGAAATATGAGAGGGCAAATTTTGGGGTACAACAGATGTGTTTTGTGATGTTGTTAACTGAGTGTGTTATTACATTCATGTTGAGTCGCATACATTGCATTTTTTGAGATGGAGCTTATGCTCGTTGAGATGGCCTGGATTGGAAAATTTTGAGATGAAGGTTATGCCTTGTTGATGCCTCTATTAATTGGCAGATTAGATTTTTGAGATGAGAGTTCTGCTCCAATGGTACCACATGCATTTGCATAGTTTTGAGTCGCATCATATGAATGAATAATGAGATGTATTTGATGTTGATAAATGAGTATATATGCTGTAATTGTTATTGATTATGAGATAGAAGTGGTGATATTATTGATCTAATTTAATATATTAATTATCATGCGCTTTATTATATTGTTAGATATCTCACCCCTTCTGTTTGAATGTTGCTCCTATATTGGTAACGTGCAGGTAATCGAGAGTGAAGGCTGTATACCTTCAATAGTTCGAGTCGGTGTCATTGCTCTAATATGTAACACTCGGGGGGATGAACGCTTGCTGATTTTTTTATTGCTGATTTTTAGTTGTTGAACTTTAAATTGTTTATTTACTAAATATGAGATGTTTCGAAGTTGCTATTTTATTTAAAGATGTTATTGAAGAATTCCGCTGCGTAGTTGTTGAATTATTTAATGAAAGATGTTATGTTGATGGTTCATCCGATGTTTTGAAAACGTGTTATATATCCATGATGAATGCAATGAATTTGTTAGAAGAATTTGTGACGTCCTGATTCATTCGTTTGATTGAAATTTTGTAACTCTGATTTAATTGCATAATTGCTTGGGGTAGAATTGGGGTGTTACAAAGTTGGTATCAGAGCAAAAGGTTGGTCCGACCTTGTCGTCGAGTCGTAGTTGTCTAACGAACGAGTATTGTTATTTTGATGTTCTAATCGTTGTTTATGTTATAAGACCAAGCGTATCACCGTGGGGAGCTCCAGTGTTGTTAGTGAAGAAGAAAGATGGAAGTATGAGGCTTTGTGTTGATTATAGACAGTTGAATAAGGTGACGATTAAGAACAAGTATCCGCTTCCAAGAATAGATGACTTGATGGACCAATTAGTGGATGCCCGTGTGTTTAGTAAGATTGATTTGAGGTCGGGTTACCATCAGATTAAAGTGAAGAATGAAGATATTCAGAAGACGGATTTAAGAATGCGTTATGGACATTACGAGTATTCGGTGATGCCTTTCGGTGTTACTAATGCGCCGGGAGTATTCATGGAATATATGAATCGTATCTTTCATACTTATTTGGATCGGTTTGTAGTGGTGTTCATCGATGATATTTTGATTTACTCTAAGTCAGGAGAAGAGCATGCTGAACATTTAAGAGTAGTATTGCAAGTTTTGAAAGAGAAGAAGTTGTATGCAAAGCTGTCCAAGTGTGAATTTTGGTTAAAAGAGGTTAGTTTTCTTGGTCATGTGATTTCAGGTAGTGGCATTGATGTAGATCCATCGAAGGTTGATGTTGTGTTGCATTGGGAAACTCCAAAGTCAGCTACTGAGATTAGAAGCTTCTTGGGATTAGATGGTTATTATAGAAAGTTTATCGAAGGGTTTTCTAAGTTGTCACTTCCGTTGACTAAGTTGACTTGTAAAGGTAGAGCGTTTGTATGGGATGTTCAGTGCGAAGAAAGTTTTATGGAATTGAAGAAGAGGTTGACGTCGGCTCCGATTTTGACGTTGCCTAATCCAGGAGAGCCTTTTGTGGTGTATTGTGATGCTTCTAAGATGGGTTTAGGAGGTATGCTTATGCAGAATGGTAAGGTAGTTGCTTATGCGTTGAGGCAGTTGAGGACTCATGAGAAGAACTATCCTACACATGATTTAGAGCTTGCTGCAGTTGTTTTTGTGTTGAAGATTTGGAGGCATTATCTTTATGGTTCTTGATTTGAAGTGTTTAGTGACCATAAGAGCTTAAAGTATTTATTTGATCAGAAGGAGTTGAATATGAGGCAACGAAGATGGTTGGAATTGTTAAAGGATTATGATTTCGGTTTGAATTATCATCCAGGAAAGGCGAATGTGGTAGCTGATGCGTTAAGTCGAAAGACTTTACATATGTCAGCAATGATGATTAAAGAGTTAGAATTGATTGAGCAGTTCAGAGATATGAGCTTAGTTTGCGAGGTTACTCCGCAGAGTGTTATGTTGGGTATGTTGGAGATTAATAATGAATTTCTAGGCAGTATCAGAGAAGCTCAGAAGTTGGATGTGAAACTGGTAGATTTGATGGTTGAGACTGATCAATCTGAGAATAGTGATTTTAAGCTAGATGAGCAAGGTGTGTTGAGGTTTCGTGACGAAATTTGTATTCCTGATGATGCTGAGATGAAGAAAGTGATACTTGAAGAGGGTCATAGAAGTAAGTTGAGTATTCATCCAGGCGCTACAAAGATGTATCAAGATTTGAAAGGTTTGTTTTGGTGGCCTGGGATGAAGAGTGATGTGGCTTGATTTGTGTATGCATGTTTGACTTGTCAGAAGTCGAAAGTTGAACATCAGAAGCCTGCAGGGTTGATGCAACCGTTGGAAGTTCCTGAATGGAAATGGGATAGCATTTCAATGGACTTTGTGATGTGGTTGCCTAGTACTTCAAGAGGACATGATTCGATTTGGGTGATTGTTGATAGGTTTACGAAGTTAGCTCATTATATTCCTATTAACATCAGTTTTCCAGTGTCGAAGTTGGATGAGATTTATATCAGTGTGATTGTGAACCTGCATGGTGTTCCTTTGTGCATTGTGTCAGATAGAGATCCAAGATTTACTTCTGATTTTGGAAGAGTTTGCAAGAAGCGTTTGGTTCTAATTTGAGGTTGAGTTCAGCGTATCATCCTCAGACAGATGGTCAGACTGAACGGATGATTCAATCGTTAGAAGACTTGTTGAGGGCATGTGTTCTTGAGCAGGGAGGTTCGTGGGATACTTATCTTCCATTGATAGAGTTCACGTATAATAACAGTTACCATTCTAGTATTGGGATGGCACCTTTTGAAGTGTTGTATGGTCGGAGATGTAGAACTCTGTTATGTTGGCATGAATCTGGTGAGAGTGTAGTACTTGGACCTGAACTTGCTTATGAGACTACTGAGAAGGTAAAGTTGATTCGAGAAAAGATGAAAGCTTCACAGAGTAGACAGAAGAGTTATCATGACAAGCAAAGGAAGGATTTAGAATTTCAAGCTGGTGATCATGTGTTTTTTAGAGTTACACCTGTGACTGGTGTTGGGCGAGCATTGAAGTCTAAGAAGCTCACTTCTCGTTTTATTGGACCGTATCCGATTTCAGAGAGAGTGGGAAATGTTGCTTATAGAGTGTCTTTACCGCCTAATCTTTCGAATTTGCATGATTTGTTTCATGTGTCGCAACTTTGGAAGTATATTTCAGATCCATCTCATGTGATTCATATGGACGATGTGCAAGTACGGGATAATCTTACGGTGGAGACGATGCCTGTACGAATCACAGAACGTGAAATGAAGACTCTGAGGGGTAAAGAGATTGCCTTGGTTAAAGTGATTTGGTTAGGAGCTGCAAGAGAAAGCATGACTTGGGAATTGGAGAGGAATATGCGAGACTCCTATCCTGAATTGTTTGATTAAGGTAAATTTTCGAGGACGAAAAATATTCTAAGTGGGGGAGAGTTGTAACGCCCGTAATTTAATTAATTATTTAATTAAATTATTTTTGGAATATTTGTGAAGAAGTGTTATTATAATTGGATTTATTTTATTAAGTGAAGAAATAATAATATTAGAGGTATAATATTATTATTTGGTGAAATAATATTAGAAGTTAATATTATTTCATGTGGGCCTTTATTGTGTGAGAGGAAGTAATAAGGGGGGTGTAAGTTTGGAGCCCAATAAGGAATAATATAATAATATTAGGTTATTTTATTATTTGTTGAAAGAATAGAAGGAGGCAGCAATAAGAAGAGAAATAAGGATTTGAGGAGAACGTGAAGCTGCTGGAATTTGAAGGAAACGACAAGAACAAAGATTCAACCCAGAAATTGTAGAGTGACCTTCGATCCAAGGTAAGGGTGGGGTTCTGGCATTATAATTGGGTTCATGACATTTGATATGTGGGGTTAGATGAAATTGTTGTTTGTTCTTGAATTAAATGCATTATGAATGATGTATGATGAAGATTTGATGAATTTTTGATAAATAAGAATGTTATTATGTTGATTAACCGATGGAGTAATAGAGTGTAATATTAGGTGATGAATTATCATGATCATAATAAGGTTTTTAGGGCTGTAGTATGATTCCCGTAGAAAAATTACAGAAGAAAACGCAGAAAATTATGCAGACTGTCGAAGGATGTGTCGACCCCAAGCTGGATGTGTCGATACATGAAGGGTGTTCGACTCAGGATGAGTCTATACAAGGACGGCTTGTGTCGATGCATGATAGTTACGAGACTCAGTATGAGTCGACACGAAGAGAGTATGTGTCGACGCATGTTAAGTATAAGACTCAGTATGAGTCGACGCGAAGAGAGGATGTGTCGATGCATGATGAGTACAAGACTCAAGATGAGTCGACACGAAGAGTGCATGTGTCGATACATGCTGTATTGAATGCCAGAATGAGTCGATCCAAAGGAGGATGTGTCGACTCATAGTATGCAGATGAAGCAAGATGAGTCGATCTAAGGAGTTTTGTGTCAACCCATACTGAATAATTTTGACAGAATCAATTTTGAATTGCTGTAACTTGAGTTATAGGATGCTGTTTGAGATGTCGTTCGAAGCGCTGATTAGCTAACGCGATGAAATTTATTCTAGATGATTTAAATGATGATTAAGAGGTGTAATTACAATAACATATTTAGGATTTAGAATTAATTCCCGTAGATGAACATTATGCTGGATTTTGGACTGAATAATGAACTTGAGATGTTTAGAGGTTGCTGTTAGGAATTATGACAGTAGGATTAGTGACAACAACGATATAAAATAGCAGAATATCATGATGGATTACTGTATTATTAATATACAGATGAGTATTAGTGAGATGTTATTAATAAAGTGGTGTTTGATAATTTATGATGAACAAATGACGTTTGATAAATAAATGATGTTTAATAAATTATTTTGAGATGTTTATGAGATGCTGTAATTGAGATGTTTTCGAGATGATTGAGATGTTTTTGTTTTGAGATGATTGAGATGTTGTTGTTCTGAGATGATTGAGATGTTGTTGTTTGAGATGATTGAGATGTTGTTGTTTTGAGATGTGTTTTGAGATGTTGTTAACTGAGTGTGTTATTACATTCATGTTGAGTCGCATACATTGCATTTTTTGAGATGGATCTTGTGCTCGTTGAGATGGCCTGGATTGGAAAATTTTGAGATGAAGGCTATGCCTTGTTGATGCCTCTATTAATTGGCAGATTAGATTTTTGAGATGGGAGTTCTGCTCCAATGGTACCACATACATTTGCATAGTTTTGAGTCGCATCATATGAATGAATAATGAGATGTATTTGATGTTGATGAATGAGTAAATATGCTGTAATTGTTGTTGATTATGAGATGAGAAGTGGTGATATTATTGATCTAATTTAATATATTAATTATCATGCGCTTTATTATATTGTTAGATATCTCACTCCTTCTGTTTGAATGTTGCCCCTATGTTGGTAACGTGCAGGTAATCGAGAGTGAAGGTTGTATACCTTCAATAGTTCGAGTCGGTGTCATTGTTCTGATATGTAACACTCGGGGGATGAACACTTGCTGATTTTTGATTGCTGATTTTTAGTTGTTGAACTTTAAATTGTTTATTTACTAAATATGAGATATTTCAAAGTTGCTGTTTTATTTAAAGATGTTATTGAAGAATTCTGCTGCATAGTTGTTGAATCATTTAATGAAAGATGTTATGTTGATGGTTCATCTGATGTTTTGAAAACGTGTTATATATCCATGATGAATGCAATGAATTTGTTAGAAGAATTTGTGACGTCCCGATTCATTCGTATGATTGAAATTTTGTAACTCTGATTTAATTGCATAATTGCTTGGGGTAGAATTGGGGTGTTACAGCTTACACTAGCGTTAGAAATGTGTTTAGTATAAAATATCAATTTAAAGACAGTATCTCAAACTCTCGTGATTTTGAATAAAATCACATTCCTTGACCATGAGATTTTGCTCTCGCTCGCCGATTCTAACCGAGTAACGCTTTTTGAAAACTGAAAAAGTTCTAATTAATCCTAAAGCACTCTCACTGTGTTTAGAATTAATGCCTAGTTTCTACTATTCGGTTCGACCCCCACACTCTCGCAGTGCCGATTCGAACCTTAGTTACTTTCTTACTCTCTTGAAAAAATCGTGTTAAGAAGCTTCACACTCTCGTGACAAAGATAATTAAATTAAAAACTAAACTGAAACTGAATTTTCAAACAGGTATTTAAGCCAACTTGTTATCGAGCCCCATTGGAAACAACGATCCTCACATACTGGACTCTAAAATTCTTAATCAGACATATTACTAATTAAGAACGCATTAAACATACCGAATTCAATTAAAAAATGTGGTTATCAAGAAAAAAACAAATATAAAGCAATAAATGAAAAACCTGTAAAGAAGAAACTAAAGCGAACTTGAACTTTTAATATAATGCAGGCAGGGTGCCCCTGAAGTTCAACCCCAACCCACATAGGTTCCTTCTGAAAGCGTCACTAGAACATCATCAAGATGCGGAAGAAGACATGAAGACACTTCTGGCACATCTGATGACATTCTTGCTGAAATGAGGCAGTGTAATGATTTGGATGCTCAA
This sequence comes from Vicia faba, assembly GCA_948472305.1. Taxonomy (NCBI): domain Eukaryota; kingdom Viridiplantae; phylum Streptophyta; class Magnoliopsida; order Fabales; family Fabaceae; genus Vicia; species Vicia faba. The sequence continues at coordinate 929,498,668 of OX451739.1, forward strand.
CACGATGAAAGACTTCAAGATATTCAAACTCATCATACTGAGATGATGCCCCTCATTCAGCAAATTCATCAGGATCAACGTGACTACAATGACAAGAATGACCAAAGACTGTTAGTCATGATTGACCAAATGACAACTTTGACAGTGCGTATGGACGACTTACAGAAGTACATTCATCATGTAGGTATGCCACCTCACCAGCCTGGTAATGGTGGTCGTGGACGAGCACGTGGCAGAGGCCACCAGTAGCAGATATCCCAGGTTCCACCTTTCTTTTTCACCTTATTTTGAAACATTGGGACAATGTTTGATTTAAGTGTGGGGGAGAAAGCTTTACTACTTTTGTTTATCGTTTTCTAGGTAGTTTTATTTTTTCCCTTTACTCATTTAGTGTTAGTGTTAGTTGATTCGAATTCTTGCATTGTCAAGTATCTATGCATGTCTTTCCGCTATTTATTGATTCCCCAATTTTCTTGAGCCATAAAAAAATTTGGTTTGACCTATAACACGACACCTTAAAAAGTATATAAGTTGTTTTACACTTAGGCTATGTTGGATTGATTTGAGAAAGACTCACTAAAATAAATACCTTTTGACACCCTAAACTCCCTAGTTATGTACGATCAATTTGAATACCTATTATATCGAAACCTTAAGTTTGAGTTTTTAAGTAGCTCCAAGTAGTTTATACTAGCAGTCAACACCATCTTAAGCACAAAATACGTAGGGAGTTGATGAATATAAGCGGATGATCACGAAAATTCTAAATATATATATGCTGAAACTTAATAAAAATAGGGAATTCACCTATTAAGTTAGGTGACCCTCACCTGGTCACTTAACCCAACGGTTGTGGAACCTACACAAGTTTTCATAAAAATATGTTGTTAGTTGGTTCAGAGGTGTCTAGTGCTGATCTTGGTAGGGAGGACTAAGATTTAATCCCTCACAACTTGCAATTGGGTAAATAAAGGGATTGCAAAACTCATGTACCAGAACCCCATGTTAAAGGATCAGAATCACTAACCAACTACTCTACTATGTGCGTGCACAAATAAAGGGCTTAATGTGATTGTGATCGAATGAAAGTGGGTAAAATAAAATGAAAGAAATAGGTTGAGCTATAATGGAATGATTCAAACTATTTTTGATTAAGGTGGGAGTTTTTTATTGTGTTTGCAGTTTTCTATCACTACGGTATCCTTAGTGTTGAATTCGAGTATCTATCATCCTAACAAAATGCCTCACAACCACGTACAATTTGAGTTATTTCTTGAATTTGTGTCAAACCCATGTTTAAAGTTATCTTCATGCTCATTATTTGCTTGAGGATAAGCAAAGGTTCAAGTGTATGGGAGTTTGATAACGCGAAATTTCATTGTATTTTTGAATCGGCTCGCATGAATTATTTTACCATTTTTAGTAATTTATGTCATTTTATGATGGTAGTGTTACTGTATTTTATGTGTTTTTCCTCCAAGAAGCTTGTATGATAAAAGAAGAAGAATTGGCAAAGAAAATGCAAGAAAACATGAAGTACCAGAAGAAATAAAGAAAATCTGCACACAGAAGGTTGTGTCCCTCGCCACACCTTCTGTGGCCCTCGCCACGCATGTCAAATTTGTGGCCCTCGCCATAAGCTTTGACATGCATGGTGAGGGCCTTACCACCGGGGTGGCTATACATCTGTTTATTAAAATGAAATGATAAATGTATAACACATAATACTTCCAAGGCCTGTACTTCGTCTTCAACCTTCAGCCAGCCAGAGCACCTATAACTTGTTCATCTTTCAACAGAAATGGAAAGTACAAACATGAAAGTTGTGGCATTTCTTCCCACGAATCCAACCATATGAATAACCAAAGCCATAAATCAAAGATGAGTGAGAATTTTTCTGGCCCTAATTTAAAACCTAAAAATTTCATAAACTTCAACTCCAAAATTCTTTAAGCTCAAGCCATATAAATGCAAACTATGGATATGTACAGCTTCGTGGCAATGAGGTCTACATTTTATCTTTGAAAATAAAAGCCTAACAATGCCTATATGAGGAGTTCAAAAATTAAAAAAACTCACCTTGCAAATGGAGATCGTGTTTTGAGCATGAGCAACTTTTGATGAGTTCTAGTGATTGGGTTAGCTTCCTCAAGTTCCCAGGAAGCTAATGTGATGTTTGGCTTGAGTTAAAAGTGGCTAAGGAGTTCTGGAGAAGTCAAGTTGCAGACCCCTATTTTTTAAAATGGAACTTGATGATGGAGGTGCTACAGTTGGGCAAGAAAGGTTTGGATGGTTTGTATTTGATGTTTAGAAACTTTAGGAACCAAAAAGCTTGGAAACGCGTGAGGGAAATGTAAGTTTCAAGTTTTTGGTCAGATTATGCAACAATGGAGTTTTTGTGTGTGATCCTGAGTTCTAGGGAGTTTGAGTGCTTATGTATGCGTCCTTTAGCTTGTAAATAGTATCTTTATTTATAGAGGAAAGGTTTTGAGGTTTTAAATGATCAGAAACAAAGAATCACTTGTTATGAGTTTTTGACTTATTTTTGAAGTTATCTTGACAAACATGGTTTCAATGCAAGGTACATGTCTTGTAGGGTGGCTAGCAACTTTAAACATATTTGTTCTGAGTTTATAAAGTATGATTGTGCAGAAAGAACAAGTGAAAAGCTCCATACAAGTTGACTTTGTGATTAAAGTCACATTTCAAGAATAACAATGGTGCCTTTCTTCCAAAAATGGAAATGCAACTTGGATAATGGTTCAAATGCTTGGACAATGGCTTAAAATATTGTGTAAATAATTAAATAAGGAGTGAAACACAAGTTAGAACCTGCAAAGTTAGATTATGTAACATGGCTATGTGATTTGGTCCATTGTGCATTACAAATTCTGCCTTGTAAAACAACTTGAAACCCTAACTTCTTGCCTTCGATTCTCCTTGCTCAAAAATAATTTCAAGGAGTTATTTGACATTTTGGAAAGCTTGTAATGTGATTTACAACCCCTATTTGAATAACTTTTGGAAATTTCCAATTGGAACTATGTGAAACTTAGCCAAGAAGTTAGGTTAAAATCCTGACCAAAATGCTCAAAATTTCACTAAGTGTTTTAGTTTCATGAACATGATTTCATGGATTAATAACTTGAAATACATAAATTTCTAGGATGAGTTGTGTTCATAAATGTTTTAGATCTCACTGAGATCTACAACCTTCTTGTTGAAATTTCCTTTGAATCATCTTGCATCATGGTGAAAAATTGGCTCAAAGTTGTGAAAAAATATGAAGTGTTCAACACTTCGAAAAATTTCTAAATTTGGAAATTTTGACTTTTCAAAATGAAATATTGACTTTTTGATTTCTTAATGAACAAGTTTCATATTTTGACATGTTTTGATGAATTGTGATCTTTGACACTTGATTTTGATCAAAAAGTCAAAGTTTGACTTTTCAGTGTATAGTTTACTTTTGATCAATTGACTGAAAATCAACTATCAATCAATTGATCTTGTGGGAAGTTTTGAGTCATACCATTAGGTAAAAATTATGCATTTGAAACCTTGAGATCATGTCTCAAACCAATTAACCATTTGCTAGGTCAAAAATTAGAAATTGCCCTTTCTCAGTCAAAACCCTAATTTTTACCATTTTGCCCTTTTGATGATTTGATCAAATTTCTTGAGGAATTATGGTCCAAACTTGATCAAATGATATATATGAGTTCATAATGTTTACATGGATAAACAATTATGAAGTTTGATAGTAAATTGACCACATTTGACTTTTTCCCCAATATAATTGATTTTTAGGTCAATTGGTCAATTGACTGAGCAAAAATGTGATCCAAGACTTGAAACTTGACATGAGAAATCTTGAGAGTCCAAAATGATCCATGAAAGTCATATGCGACATTAAAAGTTTATTTGTCCTTGTGCAATCTCAATCCCTAATTTTCAGTCATCGGTGCTTAAGGAGGTATCCTGAGCTGATCAACCCTAGTGCAGTCTTGAACCAAAGGAGATCTTATGAGAAATTACTTGATAAATGAGAGGGAAAATTTTGGGGTACAACAACTTCCCCTGTTCAATCTTCTTAAACCCGAAGAGTTAGATTGGCGGATTCGCAATTCGTAACTTGAAGGTGAAAGATGATTGAACACTAGAGTGCCCAAAAATTTGCACTCGAAGATGGATTGTGAATGGGCTTATAGATGCCATTTGGAGGAATGTTGTTAATCACTGGAAGAAGTACCAGCACAAATCTCTTGTTGATTTATACTAAAACTTGATGTTTTACTGGTGATAAAAATAGTTAGTGAAATGTAGATGTATGCATGATGTTCACCAGATGTGGTATTATGCTACATGCATTTGTATGTATATGCTACGATGTATGAATGTGAGATGTATGTTTTTGTCCGGGAAAACAAATCCCTTACTGCCGTTGAGGAGTTTTGGGAAGTTGACTCCCGGATATCCGTTGGGGATGAAGAATATACATATCTTCAAACTTTGTTGAAAGGATGTTTCCGCTGGGGAATTTCTCTTGAATGTTAGTTGTTATCTGGTCGAATCTAGGCTTCACAATTTACTGAGGATGAAGTAGTCAATTGCTATCTGGTTGAATCCAGGATTTGCAGAAAATTTCTGGGAATTGAATTGTTATCTGGTCGGATCCAGGCTTCACAACAACTTGCTGGGGATAAGGAAGTCAATTGTTATCTGGTCGGATCCAGGCCTTGCAGTAACTTTGAAGTGGTAACTACTATCTGGTCGGGTCTAGGTTTCATGGTTTTTGGAAATTTGTATTATTATCTGGTCGGGTCTAGGCTTCACAGTGTCTCTCTGGGGATCATAGTTGATTGTTATCTAGTTGGGCTCCAGGTTTTCACAATAACTTGCTTTAAAACTAACATCTGGTCGGGTCTAGGCTCTGCAGGTTTCTGAGGTTGATAAGGTTAATTATTATTTGGTCGGGTCCAGGTTTCACAATAAACTGTTTGGGGATTTGGTTTCTATCTGGTGGGGTTCCAGGTTTCACAATGATTTTCTGAGGGTAATTTCTATCTGGTCGGATCTAGGCTTCACAACAACTTGTTGGGGTAGAGGCAAACTCTACCGGGGAAAAGAAGTTAAACCTTTGTCTGGTTGATTCCAGGTTCTTCTATATTTTGAAGAGTTAAACTATTATCTGGTCGGGTCCAGGCTTTAGTAACTTAAACTGATATCCGGTCGGGTCCAGGTTTCAGCAACTTACTGGGAGTAATGGCAAAATATACTGGGGAAGAGGAGTTTTGCTAGTAATTTTATAGGAATTAAATTGTTATTTGATCGGGTCCAGGCTTCAGCAATTTTGAACTTGAGGTTAACTAATATATTGTTGGGTCCAGGCTTTATAGTAGCTTTTGGAGATAGTAAAGATTTTGTTGATAACATTACTGGGGATTAGGGGTTGTGGCCCTATGATTTGTAATAATCTGAAAGGAAAACTCGAACTGGAGAGTGTAGACTCAGTAGGGGAGGATATACTCAGGTGGGGATAATAGATTCAGCTGGGGAAGTCAGACTATGCTGGGGAAATTTGAACTCGGCTGGGGAGTTATGCTACTCGTTGTTTGTTGGGGAAATAAACCCTGTTGATGAATACTTGGCGAACTGCTGATGAGGTGAGTTCTTTAAGGAAGAGGTCCACAAGGCTTTTAGTTGTATGACCAACTTAGCTGGGGGACAACTTCCAAGAGATTGAGACTCTGGTTGGAGATTAACCTATGCAAAGAGACTTTGTGAGTAACTTTGTTGAGGAGGATGTTAATGAAATAACTCTGTGGGGGTATTCCATATTCGTTGAAGAGGTACTTGTTACTACTTAGGTCATACGTGCCAAACAATTTTAATTATGTTCATATGCATATGTTCATTCAATTTTAATCATTGGACATTTTTGCATTCAAAACAAAGATAGGAAGTTTGCACTTCAAAGTACATTTGTAGTGATATTTTTCCCATGAATAGGCGTTTTGTACAAAGAGACAGAGATCCTAGTAAGAGGAAATCGTCGAAAGGGAAACAAAATTGAAAATAAAAACAAATAGCCATGTGAAATGATCTCATTGCCTTCCAACTCTACTATTTCCCCAATGTATTCGAATGCCCCTTGCCGTTGACAGAAATTGATCGGATTGATCTTGGACCGTTTGAACTCGGACCTTGGTGATAAAATTGACTGTGGTGATTCTACGGGACATAGTCATACGCTTTCGATCCTTAACTTTTTCCTAGACTGCCATTTCGGGTTTTCAGTCCACCAGGATACCCATTTTTGCCCAAGTCGCCCTTTCAGGTTTTCAACTTGCCGGGTATACAATCTTTTGCATATATCCCTAATTTTTGCCCAAACCTTTTGGTTTGCCGGGATGCCCTTATTTTTCCTAGGTGTGCCAACCTAGCGGGTCTCTTATGCGTAGTATTTTTTAACTATGTTCGTGTTGATAGGATGTGGGAAGTATTCACCATCCATGGTAGTCAGCTTCATGGCACCGCCACAGAACACTCTCTTGACAACAAATGGCCCTTCATAGGTGGGATTCCATTTGCGTCTGGGGCCGCCTTGTGGTAGAATGATGCGTTTTATCACCAAATCACCAACTTGATATACTTGAGGCTTGATCTTCTTGTTGAAAGCCTTGATCATCCATTTTTGGTACGTCTGACCATGATAAACAACAACCAGTCACTTTTCATCGATCAAGTTCAGTTGATCCTATCTCGTTTGAATCCACTCGTCTTCCCTTAAGCCTGCTTCATTCACAATCCTCAGCGAAGGAATCTGAACCTCCACTGGAAAAACAACTTCCATGCCATAGACTAAGGAAAAGGGAGTTTCCCCAGTTGATGTTCTAGCTGAAGTGAGGTAGCCATGTAGAGCAAACGACAATATCTCATGCCAATCCTTATATGTTACCACCATTTTCTGCACAATCTTCTTGATATTTTTGTTGGCCGCTTCGATTGCGCCATTCATTTTCGATCTATATGAAGAAGAATTGTGATGCTTGATCTTAAACTGAGTGCAAAGCTCAGTAATCATAGAATTGTTGAGGTTAGACCCATTGTCGGTGATAATCCTTTTGGGGATTCCATAACTACAGATGAGGTTATGTTTGATGAATCTGGCTACCACATTCTTGGTGATAGAGGCAAAAGAAGCGGCTTCGACCCACTTAGTGAAATAATCAATAGCGACCAAAATGAAGCGATGTCCATTGGAAGCGGTTGGCTTGATTTCACCAATCATATCAATGCCCCACATTGCAAATAGCTACGGAGCGGTCATGACGTTCAGAGGGATAGGAGGCATATGAACCTTGTCAGCATAAATTTGGAATTTGTGAAAAGTCCACGAGTTTTGATGGCAATCAGTCTCTATCGTTGACCAATAGTATCCATCTATTAATATTTTCCTAGCCATCATATGTCTACTTTAGTGAGTACCAAAGAGTCCATCGTGCATGTCATCCATGATTTCCTCCGCCTCCTTCTTCTCCACACATCGGAGTAGAGTGGAGTCATGGTTGCGCTTGTACAATATTCTGTTTCTTAGGAAGAATTTGGCTGTAAATCTTCGTAAGAATTTTCTGTCATTGATAGATGCTCCCTCTGGATACTCTTGTGCTTCAAGGTATCTCATCACCTCATGGTACCTTGGCTTTTCTGCGTCAGTGTCAAGCTTACAGCAATGTGCAGGTTCGTCGAATATTTCAATTGTAATCATAGGGGCTTCATTATCCCATTTGACCTTGAACATTGAAGATATGGTTGCCAAAGCGTCAACCAACTGATTTTCTTCCCTAGGGAAATGCTCGACATTGATCTCTTTGAAGTAAGGAATTAGGGATAGCACAAGTTCCTTGTAAGGGATGAGATTAGGCTGTTTGGTGTCCCAATCTCCTTTTACTTGGCTGATCACTGGAGCGGAATCCCCAAACACATTCAAATGCTTGATCCTTAAGTCAATGGCAGCTTTCAGACCCAAAATGCACACTTTGTATTCGACCATATTGTTTGTGCAATTGAAGCATAGTCTGGAAGTGAATGGAGTATGGAAAACTTTAGGAGAGATGATCACATCACCAATTCCATTACCTAGGGCGTTGGAAGCCCCATCAAAAACCATAGTCCATCAGGATCCTTGTTCAGGTCCATCATACGGTCCAGGTTTTGCACAATCGGTTACCAGCATGATATTCTCATCAGGGAAGTCGAAGTTCATTGACCAATAATCACCCACGGCATGATGGGCCAAAGTATCTTCTAGTGTGATTCCTTTGATGGCCTTTTGTGTAGTGTATTCAATGTCGTACTCAGTTAAGATCATTTCCACCTGGATATCCGTCCGGAAAGGGCAGGTTTCTCGAAGATGTACTTGATGGGGCCCATTTTAGAAATCAACAGAGTGGTATGAGTCAACATATATTGTCTTAGTCGGCGATAATCCCATGCCAGAGTGCAACGATTTTTCTCGAGTAGTGAATATCTAATTTCGCAGTCGGTATACTTTTTGCTCAGGTAATAAATAGCATGCTCTTTTCGGCCAGACTCGTCATGTTGGCCCAAATCACACCCCATAGAGTTCTCTAGTACTGTCAAGTACATGATCAAGGATCTTCCTTCAACTGGAGGCATGAGAATATGAGGTTCTTGTAGATACTCTTTGATTTTGTTGAAAGCAGCTTGGCATTCATCATTCCATTCGACTACATGATCTTTCTTCACGTGTTTGAAGATTGGCTCACAAGTGGCAGTTAAGTGTGATATGAAGCGGGAAATGTAATTGAGACGACCCAAGAAACCTCTAACTTCCTTTTTAGAATGAGGGACTGACATTTCTTGGATGGCCTTTACCTTGGCAGGATCAACTTCAATTCCTTTATTGCTGACAACAAAACCTAGAAGCTTTCCAGATCGTACTCCAAACGTGCACTTGTTAGGGTTTAACCTCAACTTATACTTTTTCAGCCTTTCGAATAGTTTGTACAGGTGATTGAGATGTTCCTCTTCAGTTTGTGATCTGGAAATCATATCGTCCACATATACCTCTATTTCATGACGTACCATGTCATGAAACAAAGCCACCATAACTCTTTGATATGTTTCCCCTGCATTCTTTAATCCGAACGACATGACCTTGTAAAAAAATGTGCCTCATTGCGTAACGAAAGTAGTCTTCTCCATATCCTCAGGAGCCATCCTTATTTAATTATAGCCTGAGAAGCCATCCATGAATGAGAAGACTTTATATTGAGCAGTGTTATCGACCAAGATGTCAATGTGTGGTAGAGGGAAGTCATCCTTGGGGCTTTCCCTATTGAGATCCCTGTAGTCTACGCACATGCGAACTTTTTCGTCCTTTTTCAGCACTGGAACCACATTGGCAACCCATTGGGGATAGGATGTCATATCTAGGAATACCGCATCAAATTGTTTCATCACCTCAGCTTTGATATTTTCAGACATATCACGCCTCAAGCGACTAACCTTTTGTTTGACGAGAGGACAGTCTTCTCTTGTCGACAGGAGATGAACTACGATGTCGGTATCCAACCCAGGGATATCTTCATAAGACCAAGAAAATACTTCCACATAATCATGCAACATCTGAACCAACCTTCTCTTCAAAATACTTTCAAAATTAGCGCCGATCTTGATTTCCTTCTTATTTGAATCCGTACCCAGATTGATGACCTCAACTGACTCTTCGTGCGGTTGAATGGATTTTTCCTCTTGTAATAGAAGTCTGGCTAGTTCTCCCGGTATTTCGTAATCTTCCTCGCCTTCGTCTTCGGCTTGGTTGATTGGACATTCGAAGTCATAGTCGGAAATAGTAGAGTCAATGGCAATAGGATCCAGAGTGGATGAGGACCTGCAAGAGTGTGTGTGTGCATGTAAGATACATGGCTATTTTTTGAAAATGTATTTGGATGCCAATTCTTCAGCTCCGTTTTAGTTGGATACACCCAATCTTCAAATGCAGCTTCTTCGTCAGAATCATCCATGGCGTTGACTTCATGGTTTCTAATACGGAGAGGTGGCTTTCCAGCACGGGCACACCTTACCTCCTTCTGAGATTTGATAGTGAAGCCCAAACCAAACTTGTCTTCTTTAAATGGGATATTGAAGAGTTTCCCCCAAGTATCACAGTTTCCTTCTTCAATTGCCACACGGGAACCCTTGATTGAAACCATCTTTGGCGTGGCCTTAACAGATTTAGGCTCATCAGAAGAACATTTGGTAGCAGCAATCATCGGTGGCATGACTTCAAAGGCTTGAAATGGGGTTTCAATGAATTCCCTATCCATATCTACGCATTTGAATTAGTTAAGGTGACTTACCATAAACTCTTCTTCTCCACAGACAGTAACTGTTCTTCCCTTGATTGGATATTTGGGTTTCTGATGGAGAGTTGAGGTTACTGCCCCAACTTTATGGATCCATGGGAGACCCAACATACAAGAATAGGCAGGACGAATATCCATAATATAGAAGGTTGAGTTGAAGATTTGAGAGCCCACTTTGATTGGAAGATCTACTTCCCCATGAAGAGTCCTCTTTGATTCGTCAAATTCCCTTACAATGATATCGCTTGGCTTTAAGACTAAACCTTCATAGTTTAGACGGTCTAACGCCCCTTTGGGTAATACATTCAGGGAAGAACTAGTGTCGACTAGCACATGTGCTAAGGTAGTCCCATTACACTCGACAAAAACATGTAAAGCGTTATTGTGATTCTTCCCGAGAGGTGTTAAGTCAGCATCTGAAAATCCTAAGCCATTATCAGCTGTCAAGCTAGACACGCAATTCTCAAATTGGTCCATTGTTGTCTCATGGGGGGCATGAGATTTTTTCAAGAATTTGATTAATGTCCGAGCATGGGCGTCGGAACAAAGTAGAAATGACAACATTAAAATCTTAGAAGGGGTTTGCCCCAACTGTTCAACAATCTTGAAGTCCCTTCTTTTTATGGTCTTCAAGATCTTGTTCATCTCACGAGCGGAGGGCTCCCCATCAGCAACATCCTTGGAGGGTACTTCAATCATATCAGGCTCAACAACATTCTCCTTCCCTCTTGTATCTATACTTGGCTTGGTAGTAGTAATGCGGATGTGCGCCTTTGTAACAACTGGTGGGGAGATATTGGGTGAAAATATTCTCCCAGTCCTAATTACTTTGCTTGAGCCAGCTATGTTACCCGCATTGTCATATTTTTCTTCTTTGATCCAGGCATCTTGTTTAATCCCATGATAGAACATCTCAACACCATAGTTCCATGGCACTGCCTTGTTTAAAGAATACGGAACTGGTCCAGGATTGGTAATTATTAAGGGAGCAATAGTGGGTTCATTTGAAATCCTAATAGGACCTTTGGAGGTGATCTTAAAAGGCTTGTTTGAGATGGTAATAATGGAGCGGTCTTCACATTTGTTAATCAAACTCTTGGCAAGTGGAGTCTTCTCAAATAGAATTTTGTGGCTATTCATCAGGCGTTGTATGCCTTTCTTCATCCCTTCACATCCATTGAATTGTCTTGTACAACACACACAATCTTTTACACAGCCAGGGAAGACCCTAACTTTCAATAGATTGTTATTGATTATATTCAGCGGAGTAGTCAATTCAACAATTCAACAACAATTCAACACTGGCCACAAGCCTACAACTTATCTGCCAAGAATTAGAGGCATTTTGACAACATCGGTATATTCTGCAACTTCGCATCATCAACAATATTGACATTACAACAACATAGTACAATTCACAAATACAACTGTAATCCATTGCAATAACACTACATAATTATTCAGCTATACATCTATATTCGGCTATTAGACGTTATGCAACGGTTTCTCTAATATTAGCCTGCTGCAACTATTATATAAGCTAGTCCTTCTATCAACAATTTCTACTACTGCTAATTCTACTAATTAATTCTATAATGTTGTTTTATTGTTAATAGCTTTCTATCACTATTTCACAACTAACTTCTACTGTCAACTTTATTCTGCTACATGTACTATGCTTTTATACTGTTAATAGTCTTCCGATAAGGTTCCTACAACTACATCTTACTACTATGAATTATCTCATACTACCATGAATTATCTATGCTATTATTTTACTGTTAATAGCCTACAACTAGGTTTTAGCCAATCAATACAGGAAAAACAACAAAATTCATCACTACCTGTAACTTCGCAATTAACAACAACATCATAACAAAAACTTAATAATTGTCCCTGCTAAGAATTTTGACTCTGTCATCTATTAATCCTACCTGCTACATATGCTAAGCTACAATTTGTTTACTTCGGTAACTAACCAATAGTTTCTGCTATTATTTACTGATTCTGTTACTTATTACCGTTAACTCTGCTACTTAATTAAAGTTGCTGCTAATACACACTTACTATTTGCTAATAATAAGAAATAATAAAGTAACATGTCCAGGAACAGACAGAACAACTGAAAAATAGAGTTTTAGGGACGTGCCCCTCGTCACATCTAGGGTTCCCCTCGACACAAAGCTAAAAGGACGTGCTGCTCATCATTGAGTTGTGCCGCCCGACACACTCCTCTCCAAACCATGCCTGTCGGCATGCTCGTGTGCCTCTTGGCACAAAGTGTTTCTCACGCAGTTTCTTCATAGGCTTACTGATTCCAACACAGAATTCTTCAAATCTTCCTTCAATTAACAGTATTTTACAATAACATGATACAACACAGTATTACATCGACATAGTAACATAATGACTATATCAATAATATTATAATTTCCAACAACAAATAATTAATTCTGCAAACAATTCAGGAACATCCACAACATGATAACAACATGATAACATGTAATTTCAGAATCAACAACAACAACATACACCTAACAATATTACACCAACCCAATTCCTACATAATATTCATCATGATTTCCATTTTAGAGTCAGAATCCCACCATTACCTCGAATTGAAGGTTACTCTACAATTTTTCGATCGAACCTAGCTTTTGCTCTTTTTCTTATTCCTCTTCTCTGCCACTTCCTAAGTTACTGCTCCAAGACTTTCTTAATCTTTCTAATTAACCTAATTTCTTATTATTATAACTCAACCTAAAAATAATATTATTATTCCTAATGGGCTTAACAACACACCCTCTACATTAGTACTTCTAACCATAAAAATAGGCCCAACACAATTAACCTATTATTCTACTATTTCTAACATTATTACTAATATTACCCAACTAATTTAATCCACTAGTTTAACCGACTAATGACAACATCGCAACTAAAAAACTCACAACATAAAACAACATGTCTACGATTTTCAACAAATAATTTGAAATTAATCAAAAATACATAATTTAATAATTAATTAAATAAACTGGAGTTACAACTTTCCCTCACTTAGAATATTTTCGTCCTCGAAAATCTACTCTATACTACCACTCTTAACGCGAATTTCGCATCTCACTCTCTGATCTCCAAGTTGCTTTTGGCAACACTTTGACCATTACTTTCCCCACATAACAATAACTTAACACTATTTAAATCAAATATACACATGCTAATAATTTAACACCTTCGCGACATAACCGTTAATAACTTATCAACCACTTCAACAATATCTTGAAATATCAACGTTTAAAGTAGTAACAACCATAACACACTTATACTTGAATATACAACATCACATTATCATCTTAACAACATTTTCAACACCAAAACACATACACAATTTCATTCTCATATATATATATATATATATATATATATATATATATATATATATATATATATATGTATGTATGCTGTTGTACCCCAAAATTTGCCCTCCCATATTCTCCAATAAACTGCCAAGCCAAGCTACAAAATTCCCCAAGAATTGCACAATGCAAAGGCCTCCATACAGTCAAAACTAGGGTTTGTGTGTTGATCAAGAAAAGGAAGTTTTCAAAGGCTCAATCAAGTCTCATATGCTTACAAACATGGTCAAGCATCCTCATATCAAGTTTCAAGGCATTCAGCTCAAGATTGCACAGTCAAAACCCTAAATTGCACTATAGTCAACTGTAGGGGCAAAATGGTCATTTGACAGTCAAAAGTTCAAATTTTTGATCAACATATCATTTTGAAGCCACAAACATCATTTGATCAATGCTTGATCATGATTCTCAAAGTTTGGCTCAGAAATCATCAAAGATGCAAAAGTTGCTATATTTGGACAGCTGAAAAAGTCAACTGAAATTGACCAGGGCATAACTTTCACATGGATTATCAGAAAAATTCCATCCAAAGCTCATTTTGAAGAGAAAGACATTTCCTACAACTCATCTTCATACTTCAAGTCCAAGAAATGCTCTCACAAAAAGTTATCAATTTCAACATTACAGGTCATTTTCAAAAGTCAACAAAAAGGGACTTTAAGTCAAAGGCCATAATTTGAGATTGGTAAATCAAAATGACATGGGACCAAAGGCATTGGTTAAAGGACTCAAAGACCTTTCCAAAATGTCCAAGAACATGTGAAAAGCTTAAAAATTGAGCAAGTTATGCCTTGTAGAAGTTGGGAAATTTTTGTGAAATGGCAAAAGTCAATTATCTTTGAAAATCCAATTTTGACAAAAGGGCCCCATTTTTTCCACTTGGTTCATCCTTGTCATGCCACACACGTGTCCCATGGTTAATTTCAAGACCAAATATTGATTTTTTTATTTTATTTAATTTTTGATGATTTAATTCATTTTAATTCTTTGAAAATTCAGATAAAATTTAAAAACCAATGGAATAGTGTCATGTGAACTTGGACAATTTCTATGTATCATGAACCAACTCAAAAATCAGGCTAAGGTTCATTTGCACACTAGGTCTAGGTTTTGGCTAAAAAGTAGGAAAAATGGTTAATGGAAGAAACCCTAAGACTAATTCTTTCCTAAGCATGAATAAAGGCCAAAAAACTAGCCAATTCCATTCCATGAGATGCATTGAGTCAAACCCTAACCATAGTGCAGCAAAAGGCTCGCTCAAAGGTGATTTGGACATTTTGAAAATAAGCCATATATTGCAAATCTGAAATCAAGGTTAAAGAACTTTTCAAGCCTTAATTCTGATACCAGAAGCATCCTGGACAATCACTGAACACGTTCCAATTCAAAACATCTTCCAAAACTCCTTGAACTGGTATCCACGACTCAAACTGTACAGCAAAATATTTGAAATCGTATTCTCCATTTTAAGCATCTTCATTGCATTTCAATAGGATATTCTTGTTCCATGTGAAGTTTCCAAACTATTCATGGTGTTTAATTTCATTTTTGCTAATCATACGCTAATCCACCATTTTCGAATCTTAGGGTTACAGTTTTTTTAATTTAGGGGTTTTCAGTCCAGGAACAATTAGCCCATGAAAGTCACACCATTGCATTCTAGGCGTCTGGACGAAGAGAATGAGATGCTCGCGATTAATTTCTGATTCATGTAGCTCTATTCGTTATTTCTCCAAAAGTCCCCTAACACCACACTTGCAAAACCGTGGCCATACACTTTTGTTTACAGGGACGTGAAGAAGATGAAGATGTGGCACGCTGTGATTCGTCCATTCAAAATTCGCGCGCTTCAGTCACTAGCGCGTTACTTTTGTTTTATATGATTTACTTGTTTATTATATAACAAATGAATTAAATGGCACAGATGGCAAGCGAGCGTGGGAATAATGCATAAGACCTGGGTTCGATTCCCAGGTCTACTTCACTTCAATATTCTTTTTCCATATATGTTCAGGTGTGGATATAACGTTGCAGACTACCATATACTCACCAGGTCAGGCCAGCCACGTCACTTAGTGGGATCAGATCAAGGGTTGTGCACTGGGGAATACCATGGGGACAAGTCAACAGGCGTGCATGTGATTGGAAAAGTCAACAAAATTCAAAACAAATGGGCCAGGCTGTTCAAATCTACACCCCCCTGGTTTGCCTTATTGTTTTATTTTATTTTGTTTTTCTTTCTTTAATCATTCTTTTTATTTTTTTTTATTTGCTACTTGTTTAATTATTTATTTTTTTTAACAAAATATAAAAACCTTAAAAAATCAGAAAAGACCAATAAAAAATATAATTTTTATTTTAATTATTTTCTAAATAAATGTTTGTAATTATTTAGTTTTAATTAGGTTTTCAAATTTAATTCTTTTAATAAAATCCAAAAAATAGAATGTAGGTTTAATAATTTTTATTTTCTCTTTTTAATTTTCCTTTTCTTTTTTCAGAATAATAATATTATTTTTTTTATTATTTTCATAAACTAAAAATTGTGCATAAATTAATTTAGAATTAAATTAGGTTAGAAATTAAATCTCTTTCATAATAAACTTAAAAAACATTAGAACTAGGATTTTAATTTTAATTAACTTTTCTTTTTTTTCTTTTAAATCTAAAAAACACAAAAATACTATTTTTCATTTAATTTTAATTTTAGATTCCTTGATTAATTTTAATTATTTGTAAAAGGGTCCAACGCCCTAATTTTGTTTAATCTCTTTATTTCGCGCATCTATTTTATATTGTGTAAATAATTCTGTATATGCCCCAAAGCCATGTAATTTAAAATTCTCACACTTTTATTTATTCGCTTTATTTATTTTCAGTCAAATCGGGTTCGGTTTTTTTGGCGATGTGGACCCGCGCCAGTTGTAATAGTTTAGATTTATTTTCTCGCAAATATATAACTGTTAATAAATATGCATGAAAGAATGAATGCCCAAAAATAAAATCGAATCGTTAGATCACCATTGCATGACAAGACAAACAATAAACTGAAAATGACACACAATTCGCACACACCACCCCTAGGGTACGCCTCACCTGTTGCCTTTCGAAAGGTGGTCGTCGAGTATAGGACGTTTTAGTAAGTCCTTATGTCCATGACATGATCCAGTTGCCTCGAAACGGTTGCCTCGGAAAATAAAGGATCAATGGCATAAGGGTAGCTTCTAAGGTGTCCTACTGTTGCTCTGGTGACCACCATGTCCCTAAAATCGAATTGACCCGAACACCTCCAACGGTGGTGCTACCTACCTCTCAATGGTGGGATGGCACTACCTTAAAGGACATTTACACAGACGAATTCCTTAGGGTAGGTAGGTTCTCAAGGATACTTGCTCAAATTTCAAACAAATTAAAATACTTTTCACATCAACACACTTTCAAAAAACTTTCAAAACAAACTTTTCAAACACTCTGACGTACGAGTCGAACTGAAATTTTTCAAAGAAACTTTTTTAAACCCACAATTGAAAAGCAAACAAACAATTTTGAAAACACATTGAGCAAGTATCTAAGAGCCCATGGATAACCATGGATAGAGAGGGTGCTAACACCTTCCCTTTCTATAACCTACCTCCCGAACCGAGAGCGATCTCTTTAAAGGAATTTTTCTGTGCTTTTGTCCTTTCCAATTGGAGAAAATAAAAGACGGTGGCGACTCTTGCTTCCGCGACATTTCGCGAACCAGCTTTAAAACAGTCAGTTCCAGATCCACCGATCACAGAACTGGCGACTCTGCTGGGGACTAAAACTTAAAGTGGGGTGTACCTTAGGATTAAGATCACTGTGTTTTCAATTGCTTTCTTTGCTTGCTTTATTATTGTGGGTTGCTTGGGAGTTCTATAGATCCTAACCCGGATCTGGGGATACCTTCTTAGAAAGTAGCAACAAGGCTGTGAGGGAACTGTGCGGGGTATACCGACATGGTTGAAACAGTCTGCTACGTTGATGTGGCACTTTGGTGTGTACCGGTAACCCTTGAGTCAGTCAAGGAGAGTACGGGGCCTCCATGTGGTGTCATGAAGCATCAACAGACCTTAGGAACCTTAATTGAACCATCTTGGCCTCTTTAGTGTAGTGAGATAACTGACTTTGGTGCAGTCCGAGGTTGGTTGATACTCGATACTACACTCAATTGAGGGTTGCTTTCCTGGAATATTTCGGTCGCCAGTTCAGTGGCTAAATCGAAACGATGAACAATGAAAGCAATCCCGTGATATTGGGAACCTTAGAACCCGGTTACTTTGATAGGACAGGTTGAACCCACCAACTTCAAGAGGGTACTACCCAGACTCCATGCTGGCTAAACCTAAGGGCTCTCTCTTGTGTGACTTGTGTGCCTTAGTACTTGACTATCTGCATGCTTGTGATCTAACACTTGTTTCTTGCAGGTTTGTTTCAGTCCTTAATTAGGACTCATAATAGGGTTACTGACATCACCCCATGCATACCATGACATCATACCATTGCATACATCCTAACCCATTTCAAGGATCTCAAGGGCTTGTGATGCAGGTCAGGACGAATCAACTGTCCCAGCAAGGGGCAAAGAGGATTTATTTTCCTCTAGACCAGGTTGTCAGGGGCTATGACCCACTTGATATGGTGAGCTTTTGACCCTTGGAGAAGGACTCTCAACAATATGAAGTACCTTCAATCAAGCCACCAGTTTCCAATGCTAACTATTTTCTTGTTTACCCCACGAGATTCTTGAAATCATTGCATGCATGTCATACATCTCGTTGCATTACAGGTATCCCCTTGACAGGTTGCTTACTGTTCTTCGCTGTTTATTTCAGCGCTATGAACCCTGAATCATCAACCGAGGCATCTATCAAGGCTCTTCAGGCGCAGAACGCCCAATTTCAGGCGCAGAACGCCCAATTTCAGGAGCTGATCAAGGGCTTGGCTCAGGGTCAACAAGAGTTGAAGACCATGCTGCTGAAGAAGACTAAGAAGAAGAGGAGGACTGTGCTATTTAACACTGGGCGCAGACTCGGGAACACTTTGGTTGAAGCTGAAAGGACTCCTCCATCTGTGACGGAAGGTAGTCACCAAGAAAGGGAGGTCCCTACTCCCGTGGGCTCTGACACTGAAACAGACTTCAACGACGAACAGTACCCTCCTGCTGAAGACCGGTACAAACAGCTGGAAGACAGATTAAAGGCTATGGAGGTTCAGCAAGTGCCTGGACTGGATTTCGGAGACTTGGGGTTATCTACTGGGGTGGTGATTCCACACAAGTTCAAGGCACCTGCCTTTGTGAAGTATGACGGGGCTTCCTGTCCCAAGATGCACCTCCGTTCTTATGTAAGGAAGATCCAGCCTTACACAGCAGACAAGAACCTTTGGATCCATTTCTTCCAGGAGAGTCTTTCAGGGACTCACCTCGATTGGTTCTATCAGCTGGATGGAATCAGCATTCGTAACTGGGAGGATCTGGCCACTGCTTTTTACAAGCAGTATCAATATAATGCCGACCTTGCCCCCACACGTACCCAACTTCAGGGTATGTCGTTAGGTGCAAGTGAAGGTTTTAAAGAGTACGCTCAGAGGTGGAGAGACCTAGCTGGCAGAGTGCAGCCACCGTTGACTGATCGGGAGTTGGTAGACACGTTCTTGGGGACCCTGTCTGGTCCATTCTTCAACCACTTGATTGGGAATTCTGCTGCTGGGTTTACAGATCTAATCTTGACCGGAGAAAGAATCGAAGCGGGCATCAAGTCAGGGAAAATACAGAATGGTGACTCCTCGAACACTGAAAAGAAACCATCCAGGAGGGAATCTAGTGCTGTCAACGCATTAGCTATCGCAAAACCGGCCGGTGCTCCTCAGCGTCACCATCAACAAAGGGAAGAGAGACCTAAGAGGCAATTTACTCCCCTCGGCATGACTTTGTCACAAATATTGCCACAGTTGCTGGAAACCAAGTTGGTAACCCTCATGGACCCTCCAAAGAATCCTAACAGGACACCCTCGAGGTACAATCCCAATGCTCGCTGCGCCTATCATTCCGACAGCCCGGGGCATGCTACAGATGACTGTTGGACTTTGAGAAACAGGGTTCAAGATCTGATTGACGCAAAGGAAGTCCAGCTCGACTCTCCAGAGGCTCCCAATATGATCACTGCTCCCTTGCCAAGACATGGCTAGGATTAGTTTTTGTTCATTCAAATATTCAAGTTGTAATTTTCTTTCAATTGTTCAAACATTTTATTTCATGTCAAACTTGGTTATTTCATTAATGCGTTACACATGTCTGTTTTGAAGTAATTATTTCATATTCACTATGTGCAAATTATTTTCATATTTTTTTTTCTGATGATCAACGTTCGACTAATAATTCTAAGCCTCTTGAGGGAGGATGACGAAAACGATACCATGATTTACAGTATGCTTTTGAACAGACCCCGCTGATGAGGTACAGGCATTGTTTCAACCCCTAAACACTGGAGTTATAAGGATGATAATCCCTCGCCAACCCATCAGAGCCAAAGAAGTAGGAGTTTTATTTTCGAAAATCAAAACCCTTAATCATAACCTGGGGCAGGGTAGTTCTCTCAGTTGATCCAAGTACATAACGAATGGCACCAAAGAGGTCCTTATAAAACAAAAGATAGTGATGATTCCAAACAATCATACAGATAGGCAGTCATTATATCTAAAAAAATAAAAACCCATTAAGTCAAAACCTATGAAGGAGACTTACAAAACTGGGGCATCCCGCTGACTGTAATCACAAAAGAAACAGTTCAGGCAAAAAAAGGGATAACAAAAATCAAGAAAGAGGTCTCACAAACCCTCAACAAAAAAATGACTGCCTAGTCAGAATAAATCATCAATGTTTGAACCATCACCGGAAAATCAGAGCAAAGACTCAAACAAGGTCTAACGTATGATCAAATGAGTTTAGGGTTGGAGAACATCACGAAAGAGCGGGTGGGTACAAATAATTTGGGCCTTTATCCTTTGTTTCTTAAACCGTGAACCAGGCCACGATATAACCCTTAAAAGTCCTAGCTGAAGCATGGGTTAATTCGAAAGCATACTGTTACGAAGGTATCCTGACTCCTGAAGGTTTGCTGTAAAATCTTGAGTTGACACCATATTGTATTACAACAAAATGCATTTTTAAAATATTCAAGACAGACATAGACTTTTGCATTCTTAAAATAACTTTGTTTGCATATGAATTTTTGTCTGAACAGCAGGGAAATTCGCACGATGAATATCTTGTGAACAGAAGTACCTCCAATCAAGAGGCACAGTAGGAGCATTGCCCATTATCTGGGGCATGACCAACAGGGGCAACTCCCCACATTCTGAGAAATATGGACATAGTCGAAAGAATACTACGCAAAATCAAAGACCCGCTAGGTTGACACACCTAGGCAAAAATAAGGGATTCCCGGCGAACCAAAAGGGTTCGGGCAAAAATAAGGGATGAAATGAAAAATCTGTACACCCGGCAAGTCGAAAACCTGAAAAGGCGGCTTGGGCAAAAATGGGTATCCCGGTGGACTGAAAACCCGAAAAGGCGGTCCAGGCAAAAGTTAGGGATCAAAGCGTACGAGTATGTCCCAGCATCTCGGCACCTGCCTACCAGAAGACTCGTCAAGTACTCCCACAAGTGCCTCCTCCCACTGAAACTGGGGCAATAAGGAGTTGTCTAAAAGATCTGGTTGCTCTGTCCATCATAGGTTCGGCTAAAGAATGCGACCCAGATATTTTCACTCCCCGCAGAACACGAACGCGTCGTCCGGCTTTATTCAAAGAGTTATTTCCTTAATAAGATATAACTGGGTTATCCTCAGCCAATAGCCACGGAAAAGACCGTCCTCAGTAAAGTCTTATCATCCCCAGCGGAAGCAAAAGCTTATTCTCCAACACCAGCCCAGGAGTGACTTCCCGGCACCCGTCAAGGATTTATTTTCCTAGACGAAAGCATACATTCATAAACATCACATTTTCGTACATCATGACACATGCATGTACGCATCATGTCATACAATTGCATTTATGCCGTTGCTTGATTCATATCACGTACTGCATATAACTGACCTTTACCTTTCAGGAAGGATACAGTTGAATGATCAGCTATGTCAAAATAGACAAAACACCGTCAGAAAAGACAAATCCTGTCATAAGAGACAAATCCGGTCAAAGAATACAAATCCAGTTTAAATCAATGCCTAAAGATTCCTCTGATACAACTCGTCGTTATAGACATTCGTCGTGATAGACACTCGTCGTGATAGACACTCGTCGTGATAGACACTCGTCGTGATAGACACTCGTCGTGATAGACACTCGTCGTGATAGACACTCGTCGTGATAGACACTCGTCGTGATAGACACTCGTCGTGATAGACACTCGTCGTGATAGACACTCGTCGTGATAGACACTCGTCGTGATAGACACTCGTCGTGATAGACACTCGTCGTGATAGACACTCGTCGTGATAGACACTCGTCGTGATAGACACTCGTCGTGATAGACACTCGTCGTGATAGACACTCGTCGTGATAGACACTCGTCGTGATAGACGCTCGTCGTGATAGACACTCGTCGTGATAGACACTCGTCGTGATAGACACTCGTCGTGATAGACACTCGTCGTGATAGACAGTCGTCGTGATAGACACTCGTCGTGATAGACACTCGTCGTGATAGACACTCGTCGTGATAGTTACTCGTCGTGATAGACACTCGTCGTGATAGACACTCGTCGTGATAGACACTCGTCGTGATAGACATTCGTCGTGATAGACACTCGTCGTGATAGACACTCGTCGTGATAGACACTCGTCGTGATAGACACTCGTCGTGATAGACACTCGTCGTGATAGACACTCGTCGTGATAGACACTCGTCGTGATAGACACTCGTCGTGATAGACACTCGTCGTGATAGACACTCGTCGTGATAGACACTCGTCGTGATAGACACTCGTCGTGATAGACACTCATCGTGATAGACACTCGTCGTGATAGACACTCGTCGTGATAGACACTCGTCGTGATAGACACTCGTCGTGATAGACACTCGTCGTGATAGACACTCGTCGTGATAGACACTCGTCGTGATAGACACTCGTCGTGATAGACGTTCGTCATAGACACTAGTCGCTATAGACACCCGTCGTTAAAGACCACTCGTCCTTGGAAACAACCTGTCAGTAGAGACAACTTCATCACCGTTTGAAGATTCAGACCCAGCTCCTGTAACCAGTCAGGACATATCTATACCAAGCATCTGAAAACCAGCTCCTGCGACGTGTCAGGTACTCATTTTCTTTTGCAGGTATGCAGGTTCTCGCTAAGGAATCTCTTACGCGATCAACATCCAGATGGCATCTATAAGCCCATCATCCTACCCATCAATCTCTAAATGGCATCTATAAGCCCATTCCCCCACCACACTGCTACCATGTGAGCGCAAATTTCTGGGCACTCTAGTGTCCAATCATCTTCTACCCTCGGATTACAAAAGGCACGTCAGCCAATCTCCATCCTCAGGTCTAAGAAGATTGAACAGGGGCAACTGTTGTACCCCAAAATTTGCCCTCCCATATTCTCCAATAAACTGCCAAGCCAAGCTACAAAATTCCCCAAGAATTGCACAATGCAAAGGCCTCCATACAGTCAAAACTAGGGTTTGTGTGTTGATCAAGAAAAGGAAGTTTTCAAAGGCTCAATCAAGTCTCATATGCTTACAAACATGGTCAAGCATCCTCATATCAAGTTTCAAGGCATTCAGCTCAAGATTGCACAGTCAAAACCCTAAATTGCACTACAGTCAACTGTAGGGGCAAAATGGTCATTTGACAGTCAAAAGTTCAAATTTTTGATCAACATATCATTTTGAAGCCACAAACATCATTTGATCAATGCTTGATCATGATTCTCAAAGTTTGGCTCAGAAATCATCAAAGATGCAAAAGTTGCTATATTTGGACAGCTGAAAAAGTCAACTGAAATTGACCAGGGCATAACTTTCACATGGATTATCAGAAAAATTCCATCCAAAGCTCATTTTGAAGAGAAAGACATTTCCTACAACTCATCTTCATACTTCAAGTCCAAGAAATGCTCTCACAAAAAGTTATCAATTTCAACATTACAGGTCATTTTCAAAAGTCAACAAAAAGGGACTTTAAGTCAAAGGCCATAATTTGAGATTGGTAAATCAAAATGACATGGGACCAAAGGCATTGGTTAAAGGACTCAAAGACCTTTCCAAAATGTCCAAGAACATGTGAAAAGCTTAAAAATTGAGCAAGTTATGCCTTGTAGAAGTTGGGAAATTTTTGTGAAATGGCAAAAGTCAATTATCTTTGAAAATCCAATTTTGACAAAAGGGCCCCATTTTTTCCACTTGGTTCATCCTTGTCATGCCACACACGTGTCCCATGGTTAATTTCAAGACCAAATATTGATTTTTTTATTTTATTTAATTTTTGATGATTTAATTCATTTTAATTCTTTGAAAATTCAGATAAAATTTAAAAACCAATGGAATAGTGTCATGTGAACTTGGACAATTTCTATGTATCATGAACCAACTCAAAAATCAGGCTAAGGTTCATTTGCACACTAGGTCTAGGTTTTGGCTAAAAAGTAGGAAAAATGGTTAATGGAAGAAACCCTAAGACTAATTCTTTCCTAAGCATGAATAAAGGCCAAAAAACTAGCCAATTCCATTCCATGAGATGCATTGAGTCAAACCCTAACCATAGTGCAGCAAAAGGCTCGCTCAAAGGTGATTTGGACATTTTGAAAATAAGCCATATATTGCAAATCTGAAATCAAGGTTAAAGAACTTTTCAAGCCTTAATTCTGATACCAGAAGCATCCTGGACAATCACTGAACACGTTCCAATTCAAAACATCTTCCAAAACTCCTTGAACTGGTATCCACGACTCAAACTGTACAGCAAAATATTTGAAATCGTATTCTCCATTTTAAGCATCTTCATTGCATTTCAATAGGATATTCTTGTTCCATGTGAAGTTTCCAAACTATTCATGGTGTTTAATTTCATTTTTGCTAATCATACGCTAATCCACCATTTTCGAATCTTAGGGTTACAGTTTTTTTAATTTAGGGGTTTTCAGTCCAGGAACAATTAGCCCATGAAAGTCACACCATTGCATTCTAGGCGTCTGGACGAAGAGAATGAGATGCTCGCGATTAATTTCTGATTCATGTAGCTCTATTCGTTATTTCTCCAAAAGTCCCCTAACACCACACTTGCAAAACCGTGGCCATACACTTTTGTTTACAGGGACGTGAAGAAGATGAAGATGTGGCACGCTGTGATTCGTCCATTCAAAATTCGCGCGCTTCAGTCACTAGCGCGTTACTTTTGTTTTATATGATTTACTTGTTTATTATATAACAAATGAATTAAATGGCACAGATGGCAAGCGAGCGTGGGAATAATGCATAAGACCTGGGTTCGATTCCCAGGTCTACTTCACTTCAATATTCTTTTTCCATATATGTTCAGGTGTGGATATAACGTTGCAGACTACCATATACTCACCAGGTCAGGCCAGCCACGTCACTTAGTGGGATCAGATCAAGGGTTGTGCACTGGGGAATACCATGGGGACAAGTCAACAGGCGTGCATGTGATTGGAAAAGTCAACAAAATTCAAAACAAATGGGCCAGGCTGTTCAAATCTACACCCCCCTGGTTTGCCTTATTGTTTTATTTTATTTTGTTTTTCTTTCTTTAATCATTCTTTTTATTTTTTTTTATTTGCTACTTGTTTAATTATTTATTTTTTTTAACAAAATATAAAAACCTTAAAAAATCAGAAAAGACCAATAAAAAATATAATTTTTATTTTAATTATTTTCTAAATAAATGTTTGTAATTATTTAGTTTTAATTAGGTTTTCAAATTTAATTCTTTTAATAAAATCCAAAAAATAGAATGTAGGTTTAATAATTTTTATTTTCTCTTTTTAATTTTCCTTTTCTTTTTTCAGAATAATAATATTATTTTTTTTATTATTTTCATAAACTAAAAATTGTGCATAAATTAATTTAGAATTAAATTAGGTTAGAAATTAAATCTCTTTCATAATAAACTTAAAAAACATTAGAACTAGGATTTTAATTTTAATTAACTTTTCTTTTTTTTCTTTTAAATCTAAAAAACACAAAAATACTATTTTTCATTTAATTTTAATTTTAGATTCCTTGATTAATTTTAATTATTTGTAAAAGGGTCCAACGCCCTAATTTTGTTTAATCTCTTTATTTCGCGCATCTATTTTATATTGTGTAAATAATTCTGTATATGCCCCAAAGCCATGTAATTTAAAATTCTCACACTTTTATTTATTCGCTTTATTTATTTTCAGTCAAATCGGGTTCGGTTTTTTTGGCGATGTGGACCCGCGCCAGTTGTAATAGTTTAGATTTATTTTCTCGCAAATATATAACTGTTAATAAATATGCATGAAAGAATGAATGCCCAAAAATAAAATCGAATCGTTAGATCACCATTGCATGACAAGACAAACAATAAACTGAAAATGACACACAATTCGCACACACCACCCCTAGGGTACGCCTCACCTGTTGCCTTTCGAAAGGTGGTCGTCGAGTATAGGACGTTTTAGTAAGTCCTTATGTCCATGACATGATCCAGTTGCCTCGAAACGGTTGCCTCGGAAAATAAAGGATCAATGGCATAAGGGTAGCTTCTAAGGTGTCCTACTGTTGCTCTGGTGACCACCATGTCCCTAAAATCGAATTGACCCGAACACCTCCAACGGTGGTGCTACCTACCTCTCAATGGTGGGATGGCACTACCTTAAAGGACATTTACACAGACGAATTCCTTAGGGTAGGTAGGTTCTCAAGGATACTTGCTCAAATTTCAAACAAATTAAAATACTTTTCACATCAACACACTTTCAAAAAACTTTCAAAACAAACTTTTCAAACACTCTGATGTACGAGTCGAACTGAAATTTTTCAAAGAAACTTTTTTAAACCCACAATTGAAAAGCAAACAAACAATTTTGAAAACACATTGAGCAAGTATCTAAGAGCCCATGGATAACCATGGATAGAGAGGGTGCTAACACCTTCCCTTTCTATAACCTACCTCCCGAACCGAGAGCGATCTCTTTAAAGGAATTTTTCTGTGCTTTTGTCCTTTCCAATTGGAGAAAATAAAAGACGGTGGCGACTCTTGCTTCCGCGACATTTCGCGAACCAGCTTTAAAACAGTCAGTTCCAGATCCACCGATCACATATGCCAATTATCAACAAAATATCAACAACTCTATTCATATCATCGTATCACCCTTATAATGACATCAACATAGCCAACATAATCAACTTTGTCATATTATGGAGTACTATCCATTATTTATGGTAACCAACAACAACATCACGACAACATGAACAAAATCATTATAACATCAACTTAAAAATATAACTCAACATATATACATACAACTCACCATCAACCAACAACCACATTAATATCCTTATAAAATCAGCAAATGTTTACAAGAAAACACAATACCCTGGCCCATCATCCCTATATCAACAATCTACCAAATCAAACATGTATATCAAGACATATCATTCGCATAGGCTTCTGATATTTAGTCATTCACTTCTAACAAGTCGTACACGTACACACATGCGCAACACCACGCTTCAGTTGCACAACTCTGGTCATCCACCTTATGTCACCGTCCTCATTAAAATTTCTATCAACTATATGATTTACAAGTCTCAATCTAGTTTGAGACTTTCTTTAACATTCACCATAAAATAGTTGTTCACTTGATATTCTCAATCTTTCACTTTGCGACGTTAGCTCGCATATAAACCCGTTACTCTAAATTGTTCAATACGCCTCAACTCTTTCTTAGCCATTCCTTTATTACTTCACACAAACTGGTAAGCAACTATCCTCATGATATAACATCAATCACTTCACACACCATTAAGACAGTAAGACAAATCTATACCATCCAACACGATATCATCTACTATCAACAAGAGATTAAGGGTGATAAGTTCCTCAATTTGTCAATAGATAGCCGACAACCATAATGGAGTATAAACCATTGTTACCAAACTATAAAAGTGTTCCTTTAGAACTTGTACTCAAGTCACCTAAAGCACCATAATCCAATAATCTCCAATGAGGTCTACAAATACTCTCAAATTTCCCTCTCATTCGATCTTGTCGATGAGCCACCAACGCTTAACATATTACACGATCCATATTACACTCACTTAACCTCACAACAATGTTAAGTATTCTCAAACTCAAGAATTACTACTATACCAGTACATTACACGTCGCCTCATTCCAATTGAAATCTCAACAATACCGTTCCACACTCTTTTGGTGATAGAACTTCTCCAATTCTTCTCTTACACATGCCACTACCTTGGCATCATAAACACGACTATAATTCCTCTTAAAAGCATCTTCCTTTAAAAGGACATCTTCATTTTAATCATTGTTAATAATCATAAGTTTCATATCTATGCACTTCTCCAATACTTTCACATCCTTTTTAATACTGAACATCTCATTTCTCAACTTATTCGCCAACCATATATTATGCTTGACCTCGTCTCGAACAACTGCGATAATAATTATTTATGCCCAAAAAGTCGCTAGTTCTGTAACCGGCTTCAGAGTCTCCCCATATAGGAATTCATCTACCATATTCGAAACACTTTCATATGATATAATATATTTCTATCTCCTCACAGGTTCAAACAGAAAATCAATCGATACTCAGAACACAAGATATGTATTTCCAAATTTATCTGAAAATGCGAACACCGACGTCATGCAGCGACATACTATTACACAACTTACAATAACATCAGAACAAAATTTCTTTGTACCAGTACCAACACTTACCATTCTTGAAATCGTACTTATCTCCTCGCATTTCTGACTCCGACTCACGATTCAAAACATTCCAACAACTTCAACAACTTTTATAATCACTCACAAGGATCCCACAATAACGTCTATAGCAATCTGTCACTCTATCACCATTCAAACATCGATATCTTATGCAAGGGCTACCCAGATTGACAACTTCACAGTCCACCATCAATGTTAAAAGATCGCAACTTTCTAAATTCCATCTACTAAAAATTATCCTTGTTACTTAACAATTACCTTCAGAAACATCATGGATTTACACTCTACTCGTATATCAACAACCGTTACGTTGCTCCTCATCCTTCGAGAAGTAAACATCAACAATGTTTGATCATCCTCCCTCAAGACCCTCCAACTTGATTAACAAACAAAATCTTTAATCCATGTCACTTTCGGATTCGGGGAACAACAAAACTTTAACAATTCTTGAACTGTCGCCATACTAAACCAACATCTTACAACTGAAACATATCCGAGAAGCAAAGCTTCTCCCACATTTATCTTCAAACCAACTCCTGCATACAATCGATTGGAAAAGCAAACAAGTATCGACAGTGTGTCTCACACATGTCACGTACTAAGAAATAACACATTGACAATATTCAACTGTCACGCTACTCTACTGACTCAACAACTTGGTCGGACGAACCGACCTGCTCTGATACCACTAATGTAACACCCCATTTCTACCCGGTGAATATTATTAAAATCAGAGTTATAAAATTTTGACATATAAATAGGATGCTACACTTTCAACTTATAACAATGAAATTTAATCGCATATAAAAAAGATGCATGACCCTTAAATAATCGGATGAATGGATAACAACAATTTTAGTCTTTAAAATGAAATAACTTTATTACTTAAGTAGCGGAATCACAACTTTTAACTCAAATGACATAACATCTTTATCCAAATGAAAACAACTTCAAAACAACAAGTTCTTAACGAAATCAACTTAAAATTCAACAACTGAATTAATAACAATGATAAAGCAACAAGTCGTTCATCCCCCCGAGTGTTACGTATCAGAGTGACGACACCGACTCAAATTAATGAAGGTAAACAACCTTCGTTCTAGATTACCTGCACATTACCAACATAGGGGTAACATTCAAATAGAAGGGGTGAGATATCAAACAATATAATCGGATGTATGATAAATAATATATTAGAATAAGATCATACAAAATCACCGCTTCATAGCTTTTTAACAACATTCAACACAACTAATTATTCCATACAACAGCTCAGGATGCAACATGAAATACGACAAGATTTTTATGCACATGCATGTGGTACAACGGAGAAAAACTCCCAACTTAATAATCTGCCAATAAATTAAGGCATCAACAAGGCATAAGCCTTCAAATTAATATTTTTCCAATCCAGGCCAACTTAACGAGCATTAGCTCCAACTTGATATGCGATGTATGCGACACAATATGAATGTAGCAACAACAATAACAAATAACAACTCAACATAAATCAACGTTGTACAGAAGCCTATAACATCAATAACAACTCAACAAAAATTCAACACTGGCCACAAGCCTACAACTTATCTGCCAAGAATTAGAGGCATTTCGACAACATCGGTATATTCTGCAACTTCACATCATCAATAATATTGAAATTACAACAACAACAGTAATATTCACAAATACAATTGAAACTAATTGCAATAACACTACATATATATTCAACTATACATCTATATTCGGCTATTAGACGTTCTGTGATGGTTCCTCTAATATTAACCTACTGCAACTATTATATAAGCTAGTCCTTCTATCAACAATTTCTACTACTCCTAATGCTACTAATTAATTCTCTACTATTGTTTTATTGCTAATAGCTTTCTATCACTATTTCACAACTAACTCCTATTGTCAACTTATACCTGATACATGTACTATTCTTTTATACTGTTAATAGTTTTCCGATAAGGTTCCTGCAACTACATCTTACTACTATGAATTATCTCCTACTACCATGAATTATCTCTACTATTGTTTTACCGTTAATAGCCTACAACTTGGTTTTAGCCAATCAATACAGGAAAAATAACAAAATTCATTACTACCTGCAACTTCGCAATTAACAACAACATCATCACAAAAACTTAATAATTGTCCCTGCTAAGCATTTTGACTCTGTCATCTATGACTCCTACCTGCTACATATGCTAAGATACAATTTGTCTACTTCGGTAACTAACAAATAGTCTCTGCTATTATTTACTGATTTTGTTACTTATTATTGTTAACTCTGCTACTTAATTAAAATTACTGCTAATACACATTTACTATTTGCTAATAATTAGAACTAATAAAGTAACAGGTCTAGGAACAGACAGAACAACTGAAAATCAGAGTTTTAGGGACGTTCCCCTCATCACACCTTGGGTGCCCCTCGGCACAAAGCTAAAAGGCCGTTCTGCACGTCATGGAGTTGTGCCGCTCGGAACACTCCTCTTGAAACCATGTCGATTGACATGCTCGTGTGCCCCTCGGCACAAAGTGTTTCTCACGGAATTTCTTCACATGCTTACTGATTCCAACCCAGAATTCACCAAATCTTCCTTCAATTAACAATATTTTTACAATAACATGATACAACACATTATTACATCGACATACAAACATAACGACTATATCAATAATATTATAATTTCCAGCAACAAATAATTAATTCTGCAAACAATTCAGGAACATCCACAACATGATAACAACATGATAATATTCAATTTCAGAAATAAAAACAAAAATATACGCACAACAACATTACACCAACTCAATTCCTACATAATATTCATTATGATTTCCATTGTAGAGTGAGAACCCCAACCTTGCCTCGAATTGAAGGTCGCTCTACAATTTTCTGATCGAACCTATCTTTGCCTCTTTTCCTTGTTCTTATTCTCTTCCACTTCCTACGTTACTGCTCCAAGACTTTCTTAATCTTTCTAATTAACCTAATATCTTATTATTATAACTAAACCTATTAATAATATTATAATTCCTAATGGGCATAACAACAAACCCTCTATATTACTACTTCTAACCAAAAAATAGGCCCAACACAATTAACCTGTTATTCTACTAGTTCTAACATTATTACTAATATTACTCAACTAATTTAATCCACTAGTTTAACCGACTAATGACAACATCGCAACTCAACAACTCACAACATAACACAACATGTCAACGATTTTCTACAAATAATTCAAAATTAATCGAAAATACCTAATTTAATAATTAATTAAATAAACAGGCGTTACAAGGTCTGTATCCTTAAGAAGTATAGGACTTGTGGGTCTTAGAGGTTGTTAGTCACTTGTGGGTAGCTTGTGCATTGTAATAATCAATTGGATTATTGGATTAATTCCTCAATTGAGAGAGGCATAATCACCTTGGCGGGTGGACTAGACTAGCTTGATAGTTTTCAAGTGAACTAGTATAAACATACATTGTTCTTTACTTCATGTTCTTAATTATTGTTATTATCAAGAGTGAAGGAAAAAATATTTTAATTAAAGGGGAATACTTTTAAGAGAAATGTTTTGATTTAAAACCTAATTCAACCTCTCTTTCTTGTGTTTTTCACACCTTCACAATCTGCCAACATTAACAATGGTTCCAGGTTCAAAATATCTTTCCTAAATGCAAAAAGCAATAAAGTCTCTAAATGTAACTCACATCCGCTTTCGAATTCCTTCTCGGGTAACAAACTCTATATATGAAATGTTTTCAGTATATTGGTCTTCACCGTAAGGGAACAACATAGGATATTGTAGTGGTAGGAATGAAACATAAGTATCTTTGGTTATTTTTAAATGTCCAGACATATTCCTAATATTAATGTCTCGACACAGTTCAATGTTTTCAACATCACCGATAATTAATACAGCAACCTCGGAACATGAGGGAAGATGATGTGTTATTGGGTCTTTTATTATGTTCCTAAACAATCTCAAACAAAAATTGGATGACTATTCGCATTGAACATGGTCACGAACTTTTCTAAAAATTTTGGTTAACACATTGTGTTCATCAATCATCTTGGTAATGTCTTCAACTAAATATGTATCTAAGCAGTTTTGCGGATCGTTTGAACTGGAGAATGAAAAAAATTTCCATTCATGAACATAATATTCAAAACAACATAATAAAACAATACAATATACCTGAAATGGGAAAATATGTTGTTTATCTCATTTTCTATGTCATGAATATAGAGTTGGGAAAATTTGGGAACTACTCCATCTATTGGAATTAGACTGCCAATTCTGTGAAAATTTTATCCACCAAGAATAAATTGGGGAGGACCACCGCGAGAGTTTGACTGAATCTTACCACCCATAGAAGTAAAACAGAACATACTATTATATGCTCGGATGTTGTCTTTGTAATGTTTACTTCTATAGTCTTGGCCATTCATTAGTCTACGTAGTAGTTCTGGAGGCCGATTTTCATATGGTAGGTCAAATACTCCCTTCATACAGCAGAGGGAAAATTTAACATTTAGGGTTGTGTTGTCACATTTGTCGGACCGTTTCTCATACCATATATGGGCACCATAATGAGAATAATTATACGACGGAGATCCAAAATCCAAAATTTCTGAGGTGGTACAAATAAACAAATAAGCAAATTATGAATAATTGTATGACATAATTTTTATTGTTATAGTTTAAAAGATATCAAAATGGAATTTCAACATGCGTTCACCTTGAGATTCAGCTTCCTCATATCCGTTGTAACGAAGAACTCATGTTGGGTCATTTACATTTGAACATGTTGTGGATAATTAACAGCCATTAATAACTTCCAAACAATAAACCATTCAAATTCAACTAATTGGTAAAGAAAAAACATATATGAATCTTCAATTGCAGGAAAATAGAAGGGGAAGGAAGGGATTGACTCAAGAACACAGATAGGTTGACGTACACGTTTGGAAAGTTGCATGGAAGTTGGATTAATTATTTATGAAATAGGTGTGCACGAATTAGATAGCGGTGGTTGCTTATGTTTGGAAAAAAATGTACAACCATCATTATCAATAGCAGCAATTGCTCCAGTATTCGCATAAGTGGTCTCACTGGCAGCTGCAACATATTAGAAATTATAATATTAAGAAGACATATTTGTAAATAGAAAATGACCAACATTGTAATCAAATATATGGAATATAAAAGTGATATGGAGAATTTACATGTTCTTAATGTAGACAATGGATTTCTCACATCGGGAAGTTGTACACATGATGAACCTTCAAGCATGACGGTATGCATAATAGGGGTAACATTTTCGTCTAACACAAAAGAACATAAAATTATACTTCATATGGTATAGTAAAACTGTTATCATGGACGGTTCCATCTTCAAACCCGTGACTTTCTAAATATGTTTAGATTTTTTCTTTTGCAATATCATGTTCGTTCGATGCTTGGAATTTGATGGGCCATTTCTATCCATGGACAACAATATAGATTACTAATTGTTAAATATGAGTGAGTGATTGAATAGATGTGTAAAAAGGATCCAAAATATAAATACATACATTACATATATACACTATTACGTAAGAGTGTGTGCAAAAGAGTATCAAAAGATGGAAGCAACTATTGGGGAGTGACATTGAAACTGTTGGATATATTAAATGCAACAGGTTCCCAACAAAGTTGTTAAGCCTTTAATGGTACAATAAAATAATGATTGAATTAATCAGAATTAATGAAAATACAACAATCGAAGTTGATTGGATTGTTTATTAATTATTGCACTTCAACCCAAGCAACTTCAATAAGTATTGTTTTTAAACTTATGCAAACATTTACATCATGAATATAACAAAGACAAAATATTTGTTTACATTGTACATGCGTCCTTCAAAGTTGTTCAGTGCTTTATGAATCACACTATAACATGACAATTTATACAACGTGCAAAATGTTAATCATAGTTGGTATGGAATTACATACCTGCAATGTGTTATAATTAGTTAAGAGATAGCATATTATATGATTGATACTTAACAGACATCGTTAAAAAATACTAACAGAAGCAGATATATGAAATGAATAGAATAGCAGGAATACCAGGAGTGCTTTCAGCAACTTCATCTACGCCCCTTTTAACAGGAGTGCTTTCAGCAACATCTTCTTCAATAAGTTTGGACATTGAACCATTATTTCCATATTTCTCCTCAGCAACAATGTTATCAAACTTGCTTCCCATATCTTGAACCACAACAGCATCTACTTCATTATGAACAACACCAGCAGCCAAATCATCCTCAACACCACCTGAGTTCTATATTTACATTAAACATACATTGATATTAATAGACAATGTGCAGAGACTTATAATGAAGTTCAACTACAACGATAAGAAACTGTAAGTCAATATGTAATTCAATATATCATACGTGAACATCACTTTTGAATTTAAACACGATATCTTGGTCAGAACATAATTTCTTGACATGAAATGAATGTTCAAACCCAGAGTTCACGTCATTGTTCACAACAATCTTAAAGAGCATAGTTTATTCAACCAATTCACCAATAAAAGTTGACAAAATAGTTGGCTCATCAACCTAAAATCCGAAATGTTACAAATAGAAATTATTAGATAACATCTAATAACACAACCTACAGTAGGTAATATATTGGTGTAAGATAAAAACACTAACACGGCCCATTTGATCAATCAAATTAGCACACATTTTCTTTGTTAGTAGATAGCAATCACGATCAAAACTACAAATATGGCAGAATCAATTTCATCAATCACCCTGAGTTTTATATGATACTTGTTTATGTAATCCATAATCAATAAACAAAAACAATAATCATTAACAAAGTATAAACATAATTAACAATTGAATACCTTCGCACAAATGTCCAAACATGCTTTTCTCACTTAGTGAAGAAAATCCTTTTAGAGTCCGTAACAATACGCTTGTTGCAGACACATGCAGCATACCACCAATTGTTGCCACCAATAGCATGTTTGATTGTTCCTAACAGAATACAAACAATATTCTACAGAGAAAGTAAAAACAATTATGTTAAATTAACAAAATAAAAAATAGACAATCCAGCTAAAGTAATTTAACTGATGGAAAACTATTACATCTTGACAATCCTTTAGTTCCTCAATAGTTTTACATTGACCCAAGTTCATAAATTCATCTTCTAAACTCATATCCGAAGCATCCTTCATATAACTGAATGGTTGTGTAGGGGAACCAATGTTGTCACCGACCTTCAAATTTCCTGCCACAGGAATTTCAAGGTTGAACAAAATCTTGGTAGAGTTCATTGCATTTTGAAGTTGGGCCTTTCATTATACAATTTCACATTCAGATACTGAGCAACCACAACAACATTTCCATTACAGCCAGATTGTAGAAAGGCGTCAAGGGCTTCAACATACGGTCCAAATAGCGTGCACTCGAGCTAAATTCTACATGAGCTATAAAATTAATCAGACAAACGATTAAAGTATTACATAATAGCACATGGTATAACTCACATATAATATATTACCCATTGGATTCCAACTCAATAACTTTAAATTTAGTAACTACGCGATTCCTATCATACACCCTTTCACAACCAACAGAAGACAAAATACCAATTACATCTGGAAAGTATTAAAGAAATTGGAACTTTAGATGCACAACTATGAAAATATACGAAAAGACATGAAAAAATACTAAGTCATAAGGTATACTACCAATCAAGTATTTCATGTCTATGTTTCCAATAATATCTGTAAAAGACACAAATGAATAAGGCGATAATGTCGTCACTCCAGTTCCAACATTTGTGACAATAGTGCCACTTTGCAAATTCAATTTAAATTGGTGTTTCGTAGTCCTAAACGATCCAGTATTAGCAGCAACACCGAATGACTTTAAAGTATACAAAGATCCCTCCTTAATTTTATTTTCAAATTGAAGCAACAAGGATTTTCTAACTGAAGCTTGGACTTTGTCACCCTAACAATTCACAGACAATATAAAATTCACTTTATCTCTGTATAATTCAGATTAACTCTGTATAAAACATTTTATTTTAAATTTGAATTAAACGGTAATTGAAACAAAACTATCACCTTATCATCCATGAAAACCATTTCCATAGCAATATATTTTTGTTTCACATTCATGTCTGGAATGAACCATAATGAGACAACTCAAACAACAATGTTCCATGACTCCTTTGCTGGAAGTATTTCGTTAACAATGTTGAAACCTCCAGAAGCCATGACCAAACCTAACACAAAAAGATGGATGCAAACTCGTGAATCGTGAATAACAACTATAACAACTATCAAGAAGAAATCCAATGTGTTTAAAATTTGTGATGGATAATACTTATTTATAATACATATTGATGCATGAAATTACCTGGAAAACAAAATTCATTGATGATGAGAAATTGAAATCGTCTCTTAGATCCAGCCGTACACATGAATCATGATTTGGGAAACAGGAAGAATTGATTGCCTGATATATAGAAGGTTGCATTCGGAACTGGAAGACGAAAAAATTGATTGGCTGAAGGAAAAATGTGGTTGCCGATATACTTCATACGACCTAAATTTGCAATGAAGCAATACAAAAGTTATTGCGAAGGTAAAGGTTGCAGATGACTCATTGAAGAAGGCTGTGAACGATTCACTTTTCTTAAAATCCAAATTTTTCTGTAAGCATGACACAACAAAATATATGTAGTGAAATTAAAAAATTAAAAAAATTAATAATAGTAAAACATGAAAAGAAATTTTCCATTTATGGCTGATTTAAAAATAGAAAAATGCAAGAGAGGTTGACAACTGGAAAAATTGCCAAAGAACTCATCTTGCATTATTATATTGTATAGATATTTGTTTACATTTTACATGCATCCTTCAAAGTTGCTTAGTGCTTTATGATTCTGTTGATTGAGAATTTTGACTGCATGAGTTTTAAGCTTAAAATTATACATTTTGATGAAATGTAGTTTGAAAGGTAGAATGAAAGAGATTTTATGAAGATTTCGATAGGTGAAAATCCAATAAGAGCTTCATTTTGCTAAGTGTTGGCGAAAGGTTCGTTTGCGAACAATTGGAACTTAAGTTAATAGAAGTATCATCAAAAAGGATATATTGGACATCACGTTTGTGTTGTTTTGTGCTTCGAAGGCAAAAGAGTTTTTCAAATTTGAAAGTTTGATCTTATCCAAAGAGAAGCGTGTAAGCATAGGGTTCGAAGGCGCATGCAAATATTGAACGTCGAAACATCTTATAAAGATACTTTTTTGGTCAAATTAGTATAAATAAGGATCTTAGTATTAGGATTCATTATGTTTATAGCTTTGTACAAATTACTCTAAATTACTCAAAGTACTAGCGTTTGAGAAACGAGTTGTGAGAATGTACGTAGGATGCACCAATTTTACGTTTATTGTTATTCAAATTTAATTGAAGTTTTATATATTCCTTTTAATTTTAAATAGAAATCCTTTTATATACCAGTATTTTCTTTAAAGCATTAAATTATTGTATTTGAAGTAAAGAATTGAAACCAGTTTTTGTTTAAAAGATTAAGAATGTTGTCAAAAGTAATCTTTGTTTCCAAGAACATAAGTTTGAATAAGAACACATGTACTTAGGATCAATCTGGTCGATCCTTCAAGTCACCAATATTTTCTTTGATTTGGAAGACCAGTAGTTGTTTACCAAATTTCATGGTAAACAAATTGTCAAGCCCAGTGAGATTTGTGTTCAATAAACAAAATTGTTCTGTTCTAGTAAAAACTTTTGAAAATATTCATCATCCTTTTATATTATTATGCGTTGTATAAAGACTTAGGAGTGGTAAATTAGCCACAAACAACAAGGAAATACCTAAAATAAAATACGTTAGGAAAATGGTGAATCAAATCCAGACAGGTAATCAAAACCCTCATACCAATGATGAAGTGTGAGTGCAACTTTACTATTAGAGGTTTTGCATGATGTCAAAACTCAGAAAGCTAGCATTTCGGTATGGTGGACAGTATCCTTATGTCTTGTGGCACTCTCTTTCATAAAAAAAAATCCATTTTTGCACAAAATCAACACTTATGTGTCGACCTGAAATTTCTATGTGTCGACACATGAATTCTGCATTTCTGCATTTTCTTAAAAGCTTCAGTATGTGTCGACACATAACTTTTTTAGGTCGACACATGTGCTGCAATATTAAAGGTTTTAACATTTCTGCTTTAAAACACATGCACATGTGTCAGCACATATGATTTTCAGGTTGACACATGTACTGTATTTTTTAAGCCTGCAAATAGGGCAAACCTAAAATGTCATTGAATCTATAAATTTAGGCGCTCATAGTGGTACCAATAGACGCGTCTCTTGAAGACGATCATAACCATATCCTCGCGCCAAATTTATATAAAACACAACATAGTCAATTTATAACTAGGGATGTTTAAAAATTTCAAAATCGAAAATCAGAAGTATAAAATGCTTGGTTTCTCCAAAATTGAGTTAATAGAAAGCATCAGTAACTTGAGTTAGAAGATTTGGTTCCTTAAACTACCTGAACAAAGTCGGATGAAGTTGCTCTATACATGGACTTGGCTAGCACGATTCTAGGCACCTAAAGGCTTGATTCTTCTTCTGTTAGCTTCAGGGAAGTTCAAGGATGAAGGATCAAGAAAGAAATTGAATTGAAAAGTGGTAGAAATAAGAATTCGAAATCTCAGGAAAGGGTGTTATGGAGAGAGTTTGACAGAGTGATTTTGGCTCTTCAATCTTGCGGAAATGAATGAGGGATGATCCTCTATTTATAGGGAAGTGAATAGAAGGTTCAAGCGTGTGAAATAAAGAAGTTTGGAGGGAATTCGTGTGAATCTGCATCATGGGATAAGTGTGACTCATTTTTTTTTATAAAAACTCATCCAATCCTTGCGTTTTATGATGCTAAATGCTTTTGGAAAGTTGCTAAACATGATTAGAAGCAAAACGTGTGGTAATTTTGTGATTAGAAGCCAAAACAAAGATTTCAAATTCTGAATTTTGGAAAAACTTCAGTTTCAAGTTACCAAATTTAAATCAATGGAATTCTCAACTCAAGGAGTCCTAGGACATTATTCTTGAAGCTTTAGAAATATGAAGTTGCAAGCTTTTCATTGTGAAAAGAATGGGATCAAATGGATGCTTGAGCTGAAAGTTGTAATGAGTCAAAGTTGAGAAAAAGAGGTTGACTTTCTATACTTAGAAAATTTCTAAGTTTTTCTTCAAAAATGACTTGTAATCTCTTACATCCAAAAATAGTCTTCCACTTGAAATTTGATATTGATCAAAAAAATATGGCATGAAGTAGACTTCTTGAATTGAATTCTTAGACTTGAACCATTTAAAATCTCCAAAAAATTGAGGAAGTTATGACTTGTTGAAGTTGGCAAAAATTCATAAAAACCTATAATCTTTTGCATCCTTAGGGCATCTTCCATCCATTTTCACATTTTGCACTTAAAAGAAAGGTTTAATTTCACATCTCTAAGATCAATATGGAAAAAGAATGGGCTCCAGGTGATAAAAATTAACCAAGTTATGATCTTTTATAATCACCTAATGGAATTTGAGGGTTCCTCTTGAGGGCTTGAAATCTTTCTTCATCATTAAGTTTCTTCCACACAAAATTTCCTTGAAAATTTTGAAGTAATTTCTTAATAACATTTTAAATAGAAGCATGTTTTTGGAATCACTCAAAAATATCAAAAGATAAGCAAGATATATCCCTTTGAAATTTAAAACCCTTACTCCTAGAGCAACAAAATTCTTTGGGAAGCCTTTGCAATTTTGATCAACTTTCTTGTATAAATAATTCTGTCATGTAAATAGAAGTTGTTCAGAATGATAAGGAGAAGCCATAGCAACCAAACCACTTCCAAATATTGAGAATTCAAGGAGATATGCACTTGTGATCAATGGAAACAAAGACTTGTCCAACTATGTCAAACTTCTTTAATCAACCCTTGTACCTTTGAACTATTTTTGACAACTTGAGGCATGATGAATAATAATAGACTTTGTCATGATGTTATTTCAAAATATCTTCAATAATGAAGCTTGAACCTCAATGAAGCTTTGTTGAAGAAGGCACATAAATGAAATCATTAACCTATAGATCAACTTGATGGAATGTATTGTGCTTTCACCTATAACATCATCAATTAGTGCAAACATTCCTTGTATTAGTTAGTTAAAATTTAATCACTACAAAACATAGACGATCACAAAATACAAGTCAAGGTGCTTGGTGATTCCCCATGAGCAAAACTTAAAGATAAGGAGAAGAGCCAAACCCTAGTGTGATATTGTTGTAATTGAATTGATGTGATGTGATGGAGGGGTCTTAGGGATAAAAATTAGGGTACAACAGTGTGCAATCGGATTTACTCGAGTGAAAAATCCCTTGGAGTGTTTGAAATCTTTTCAAGGAAGTAACTTAAGCGGCAAATAGGTTGCATCTATCAGTCTTGGTCTTGTTGAAGATAAAAATAAGAGAAGGGGTTAAATCAACATAAAACAATTATGGTTTGTAGTATTTCTATTGAAAACTTCTCTTGTAACCATACTTTTGCAAAGTAAGAAATTATGCTAATTCCAAATTTGGAATTGGGGGGAGATGTAGCCATAGCGAGCATGATTGGTGACCTTCCTAAGTAAATCCTTGTGTCTCTTATCTTTTATTTCTTTACTTGCTTTAATATTGTGTAGAAGAAATATTATTGTAAACAAAACTTGTATTTAAACAGTTGTTTGATTTCCTTAAGGGACCGATTAGGTCTGTATCCTTAAGAAGTCTATGACTAATGTGCCTTAGAGGTTTTATTTTCCTTAAGGGACTGGCTAGGTCCGAATCCTTAAGAAGTCTAGGACTTGTGTGTCTTAGAGGTTTTTAGTCACTTGTGGGTAGCTTATGCATTGTAATAATCAGTTGGATTATTCAATTAAGTCCTTGATTGAGAGAGGGCAAATCACCTTGGTGGGTGGACTAGACTAGCTTGATAGTTTTCAAGTGAACTAGTATAAACATACCTTGTTCTTTACTTCATGTTCTTAATTATTGTTATTATCAAGAGTGAAGGAAAAAGTATTTTAATAAAAGGGGAATATTTTTAAAAGAAAAGTTTTGATTTAAAACCCAATTCAAACGCTCCTTTCTTGTGTTTTTCACACCTTCAATTGGCATTAGAGCTCCGGTTCTGAGGAGATGAAAAGTTTACATTTTTATCAACACTCAACAGTGTTCAGTACTGATCCAGTGTGTGTTAAAAAACAATGGCTACACCTACTTCCACTATTGATAATATGAATAATGATAGAGATCACTATAGTTTAAAACCTCCTATGTTTGATGTGGAGAAATTTGACTACTCGAAGGATAGAATCGAAAGTAACTTTCTGGCATATGACTTAGATCTATGGGATTTGGTAGCTGATGGCTACACTCACCCAATAGATGATAAAGGTCAGAAGATTACCAAAAGTGCAATGACAAAAGCACAAAAGAAAGTTTACAAGAATCATTACAAAGCAAGAACTATTATGCTTAATGCCATTTCATACAATGAATATGCGAAGATCACGAATAGAGAAACTGCAAAGTCTATCTTTGATTCTCTTCAGGTAACACATGAAGGCAATGCACAAGTAAAGGAAACAAAGGATCTAGCCTTAGTTCAAAAATATGAAGCCTTCAAGATGGAAGACGACGAATTTGTGGAAACAATGTTTTCAAGATTTGATAATCTTGTGGAATGACTCAAGGTTTTGAATAAAGGTTACTCTATAGAAGATCATGTTAAGAAGATTATCAGAAGTCCAACTAAAAAATGGAGACCAATGGTAACTTCTTTGAAACTTTCAAAGGATCTGAACAACACCTCTCTTGAGGAGATGATAAGCTCTTAAAAAAGTCATGAGATTGAGCTTGATCAAGATGAACCCCAGGAAACACTTAATTTTATGGATCTAAGATCTAAGTCTGGAAATACAAAGGCTCGTCAAGATAAGGAAGATTCAGAAAAATATGAAGAAGATTCAGATGATGAAGAACTTTCATTGATATCCAGAAGAATCAGTCAAATCTAGAAGCATAGACAAAGCAAATTAAGGAGTCAACATAGGACTTTTAGAAGAGGAGAATCTACTTCTGGTCAAAATAATGCTTCTGGAAAAGAAGTTACTTGTTATGAGTGCAACGAGCATGGACATTACAAAAATGATTGCCCAAAGCTCAAGAAAGACAAGAAGCCTAAGAAGGTTTACAAATCTAAGAAGGGTGTCATGGCAACATGGGATGATTCAAAATCACAAGATGAAGATTCTGATAAAGAGCATGCAAGCGTGGCTCTAATGGCCAGAACCAGTACATATAAAGAAACATTAGAATCTGAGCTGATAGAAGATGATGAGTCAAACTCTGAATATAAAGCTGAGGTAATTGTTTCTCTTTCTCGTTTTCAACTTGAATATTGTTTTTCTGAAATGCTGAGAAAGTATCAAACTCTTCTAAGTAAATAGAAAACTCTGAAAAAGAAGTTTGTAGTTACTTCTGAAGCCCTTACTAATGATGGGGAAAGCATTTCTAATTTAAATGAAAAATTATTTGTTTTCGAAAAATCAAATCTAGCTCTCAAAAGTAAAGTTTCTATGTTGGAAGAAGAGATAATCTCTACCACATATATTACTGATGAAGTAATCAGATATGATAGAGCTTTTCAGCATTTCCTAGCTAAGAGCATATATAAAAGCAAAATTGCTTCAATGATCTATGGTGTTAGTAGAAATGGAAGCAGAGGCTTGGGATATTCAGGACCATCAAAGAAAATTGAAGAGACTCTGAGTGTCAAACCAAAACATCTTTCTGAACATTTCATGCTTGCTGGCACAAATTTGAAACGTCCAAAACAATAAGGTTCTGATACAATTGTAGCACAAATACAAACACAGAAGGAAATTTATAAACCAAAGTATCATGCACAAGTTTCACATGATTATCCTGTTGTACAAAAGTCCAAAGGTGTCAGAACCTCTAGAATTGCTAACAAGAAAAGACCTAGAAAATGGGTACCTAAGAATCCGATAATCTATGTTGTAGATGCCCTTGATGGAACTACTGAAACACCAGTCATGGTATCTGAACAGTGGATGCCCGCGACACATGATAGATGAAAGGCATATGTTCCAAGATTTGGAACTTAAGTCTAAAGGCCTTGTCGGTTTCGGAGGCATCCAAAAGGGAAATATCATCGACTCTAGAACTATTGATAATGGTAAACTCCATTCTACTAACAATGTTATTTTAGTAGAGGGTTTGATGCATAACCTCTAGCCAATTAGTCGGCTTAGTGACAATGGTTATGATGTCATTTTTAATCAAATGTCATGTAAAGTTGTTAGTCAGAAGGATGACTCAATTATGTTCAATGGCAAGAGGAAGAACAATATTTAAAAAATAATATTATC
This sequence comes from Vicia faba, assembly GCA_948472305.1. Lineage (NCBI taxonomy): Eukaryota > Viridiplantae > Streptophyta > Magnoliopsida > Fabales > Fabaceae > Vicia > Vicia faba. The sequence continues at coordinate 929,543,032 of OX451739.1, forward strand.
ATATTTGAAAAATCAAAATGTAAAATGTCTTATGACTGTTCAAGAAGAACAATGGATCTGACACAGACGTCTGGGTCATGTTAACTTAAGAAAATTTCTCAACTAAATAAACGTGGATTAGTCAGAGGCTTGGCTAATCTGAAGTATACTTCAGATGCTCTTTATGAAGATTGTTAGAAAGGAAAATTTTCAAAAACCTCTTTCAAATCTAAAAGGATTGTTTCTACTTCTATCCCATTAGAACTTTTTCACATTAACTTATTTGGACTAGTGAAAACTACTTCTTTCAATGCTAAGAAATACAAACTTGTCATCATTGATGATTATAGCAGATGGACATGGGTAAAATTATTGAAACAAAAGGATGAGTCACACTATGTATTTACTTCTTTCTGTTCCCAAGTGCAAAATGAAAAAGGTTGTAAAATAGTCAGAGTTAGAAGCGATCATGGTGGAGAATTTGAAAACATAGATTTTTAAAAACTTTTTAACTCTAATGGCATAGTCCATGATTTCTCCTGGCCTATAACTCCACAACAAAATGGGGTTGTAGAAAGTAAAAATAGAACACTGCAAGAAATGACTCAAACCATGATCCAAGAAACTTAGATGGCTAAGAACTTATGGGAAAAAGCAGTGAATACAACATGTTATATTCAAAATAGAATCTCCATATTTCCATCCATTTGGATGTATATGTTACATGTTAAACACAAAAGAGAATCTGGGTAAGTTTGATTCTAAGGCGCAAAAGTGTATGTTGTTAGGATACTCTAAACGCTCTAAAGTCTTCAGAGTCTACAACACGGAATCACAAATCATGGAGGAATCAATCCATGTCATGATAAGCTTGACTATGAAAAGTCAAAGTTGTGAAAAAGCTTGCAGATGTAACTATAATGTTCGTTGAGCCAAAGAAAATGATTCAAGAAGATAAAGAATCAGAAGCTCCTTCGTCTGATGTTTTTGATAGTCCTTCAGATCAACCTCAATCAAGAAAGAAAATAATCACATCCTCCCATCCTGAAGATCTCATTCTTGGAAGTAAAGATGCTCTAGTCAGAACAAGATCAACTCTTAAACCTTCTGATGAAGTTCTTCTGGGTTTAGTTTCATTAATAAAACCTACATCTATTGAGGAAGCCCTTCTATATAAAGATTGGATTATGGCTATTGAAGAAGAACTCAACTAATTCTCAAATAATGATGTTTGGGATCTCGCTAAGAAACCTAAAGGTGTCCATGTCATTGGAACCAGATGGGTGTTCAGAAACAAACTGAGAAAGGTAAAGTTGTCAGAAAGAAGCACGACTGGTTGCACAAGGTTATGGTTAATAAGAACGGATAGACTACACAGAAACCTTTGCACCAATCACCAAGTTAGAAGTTATTCGTTTGTTAGTTTCTTTCTATAAATCATATCATCATCCTTTATCAGATGGATGTTAAAAGTGCATTTCTGAATGATTATATTTTAGAAGAAGTGTACGTCAAACAACCTCCTGGCTTTGAAAATTCTGAGAAATCATACCTTATTTTTAAACTAAAGAAATATCTTTATGGCCTATAACAAGCTCCCAGAGCTTGGTTGAAACAACCGTCTGAACCGTCATCTCATATAAAATCAATGAAGTCACCACCGAATGCATTTTATCCCGCCGAAAGGGAAAGGTAAACATCGAGAAAACCTGAGAAGGGTGAAATCATGGTCTTGCAACTAAGAGATCAGGTAAGGGAGTCTATTACGCAAGGGGAAGGTATTAGCATCCCACACACCCGTAGTACTCTATGGTATCCACTCTTGTTGTTCTATTCTAATGGGTGTATAAATTCTATGTCTAAGCTTAAGAGCTAAAATAAAATGCAAATAGGGAATGCATGCAAAAGAAAAGAGAAAATAATGTAGGGAAAATAAAGTTGTGCTTGTTCGTGCCCTACCCCAATGCCTATGTATCCCTTTTAAGGAACCATGGCATCCGTAGTTCGGCTCATATATTTTGGTTGGTTTGTATTTTTTAGTTAAGAAGACAAAAGTAACAATCAAGATGGAAAAACATCAAATAAAACGGTAAAACATTAACAAAGATGATAAAACAACAAAAAAAGAATGACAAGACATCATATGGTAACACAAACTCAGATAAGATGATAAAAAGTCAGCATGATAGCAAAAATATCAGACAAGACGATAAAACATTACACCTAACATCGATATCAAAAATCAAAGTAGGATGACAAACATACGCGATGGAGAAACATCGACAACAAACATATGAAATGGTGAAACATCAGCAAAAAGATGGAAAGATAGCATGGAAAAGATGACAAGACATCAACAATCCAGATGATAAAACATCACACCTAACAATGATATTAAGAATCAAAGTAGGACAACAAACATATGCGATGGCGAAACTTCGTCAACAAACATATGCGATGGAGAAACATCGGCTAAAAGATAGCTAGGTAGCATGTCAAATATGGAGAGACATCAACAGTTCAGATGATCAAACATCACACCTAACAACGATATTGAGAATCAAAGTAGGATAACAAACATGTGCGATAGTGAAACATCAGCGAAAAGATAACAAAATATCATAACAAGGATGGCGAGACATAAATTCGACAAGGTTTAAAACAAAGCCAAAAGGTGCACAAACAATTAAGATTGGTTTGCATTTTTTTACCTTGAAGAAGGATTTAAATTCATTAGAGACGTTTTATGATTTTCCAAGAAGAAGCTTTAGTTTTAAGATGCAATATGAAAAGAAAAGAAAACAACTAAGGGAGACTATCCTAATCGCTAGCCCTAGTTTCTACCCTATGTTAGGAAAATACATTAGGAAAATGGTGAATCAAAGCCAGACAGGTAATCAAAACCCTCCTAACAATGATGAAGTGTGAGTGAAACTTTACTATTATAGGTTTTGCATGATTTCTAAACTCAGAAAGCTAGCATTTCAGTATGGTGGACAATATCCTTATGTCTAGTGGCACTCTCTTTCATAAATAATTAGTTTTTATACAAAATCAACACTTATGTGTCGACCTGGAATTTCTTTGTGTCGACACATAAATTCTGCATTTATGCATTTTCTTAAAAGCTTCAGTATTTGTCGACACATAACTTTTTCAGGTCGACACATGTACTGCAAACTTAAAGCTTTAAACATTTCTGCTTTAAAACCCAGGCACATGTGTCAATACATACGATTTTCAGGTTGACACATGTACTGTATTTTTAAAGCCTGTAGCTGCTGTTTTGCATGTGTTGACACATAACTTTTTCAGGTCGACACATACTGTTTTGTGGGTCATTTGTTTCATTCCGAAACTACCCTATTTTACCTAAAAAGAGTCCAACTATAAGTACATCATTCATGCATCATTCCAACTCGATGATACCATAAAATTAGCCTACATTTCTTTTTCTTCTTCAACCTTCCAATCTATGCATACACACCAACATTACATTATGATGATGTTCCGTCGGGGTGCCATCTAGACGAAGAATTATGGATTTCCAAATTTTTTTGGTTGAGATTTGTAGGAGTCTTCATCCGAGAAAAACCACCGGGTTTCTCCTCCAAAATCATTTGTTAAATTGGGGGTTTTCGTGCAAGATCGTGGGAGAAGGAATCGTCCATATGAAAAACTCCTTGAAGTGTTTGAAATATTTTCAAGGAACCTTAGAGTGTTTGAAATATTTTTAAGGAAGTAGCAAGAATTGGATGATAAAATCAGTGATCTTGTGTTGATATTGTGTGTAGCGGTAGAAATGTTGAGACTAAGCCATTGGATTGACTTAACTCGCACAGATCAAAATAAAAATTGCCACCATGCTTTATTATTTCCAAAGGAATGGGAAAAGAGAAAATAACCCAAAAAGAGGGGGAGAGAGTCTAGGTAAGGGGGTGGTTATGCAAAGGGAAGGTATTAACACCCTAAACATCTATGGTACTCCGCATGAACCTCTTTGTAAATCTGTATGTTTTGGCTATAAAATGTTGTATATATAAAATAAATTGTGGAGATGATAAAAGAAGTATTTTTTATGCTTTTTACACCCGCCGCTCTTGCCAAACTTTAGTGCCTACGTACCACCTTCCGTGCAATATGGGATCAGGGTACACATAATTCACCTTTAAAAAATTTAAAACACAGTTGTGTTGATTAATTTTAAGAGATAAGACGTCATTGTCATTGTCTGCGTGGAAAATATACTAACTATCCATAGTTATGAGAAAGGAGAATTTGTATCATCTCAAAGTGGAGGATATAACTTGAATTTTAAAATAAACAAAACTTCACTCAACACCCAAGTGGAAAATATCTAACTTCACTACATATTGTAGAAGTATAGTTGTATGCATCACTACAAGGATTGACAAGAGTCTAATCTTTTTTGAGAAAATTTTAAAGATAAAAGCCAAAAATGGAAAAGATAGTTTGAATGAGATTGATTGACTTTTATTCTTTTTACAAAAATGTCAAAGTATTATTAAGTTGATTAAAGTTTGATTAATAAAATGATTTTTGAAAATGCATGGACATCACTCCAAGTTTATTATGAAAGTGGTTCAAGTTTTAAAACAAGAAGAGTTTTCAAAAGGAGAGAGAAGATTTTTGAAATTAAAGAATATGTGAGGAGATGAAGGGGCTATCCTAGAGCATAAGGTAAAAGCTAGGGAAAAGAACCGTGTAACCAACAAGAAGCTAAAACTTGACACAATGAGTCAATGTAGAATTCCATTATTTGGATTTGAAACCAAACAAACAATCACAATAACCTCTTAAGAAAACCAAAATCCATTTGCATTAAGTCTTCACAAAAATTGGGCAGAGTAACAGTTGTATATAGATGAGTTCCAGATCACAGACAAAGCATGTAATCACAATAACCTTCACACGAATCAAATAAACAACCCAGTGTCTTGGGGTAAACCCCGAGAATTCGTGACAAAATAACAATTGAGGTCACAAAGTCTCCAATATAGGTCAAGGTCTATAATCCTAAGTCCAAGAAGTCCATGTCTCCAAAGTTCCAAGGATAGTAACCAAGTAGTCCAAGTAACATCAAAGTTTTTTAGGGTTCAAGTTGATTATTAAGTATCTTCAAAAATAAATGAAAAGCTCAAGTGAGAAAAATAAAAATGACATACAAATGAATGCTCAAATAAGTAAATATGAAAATAGCATGAAATGTAAATGCTAAAGTAAATGGTACATAAAGTAAAAATCATAAGGTAAAAGCATAAAGTAAAGTAAATTGTTAAAAATTAGTAGTTAGTTAAATGACCATCTTGAATCTTGCATTTGGAACTCATTAGAGGATCACTAGAACCAAAGCCTCTCAATAACAAGTTGCATTTTCTTTTTCTCAAGTATATCATCCATTAAAGAATTCTCAAGGCAACATTAAATGATCAATGATGTTTAAGTGATCCACTTTGATCAAAATTGATGAAGATTCATTAGAGAATTGATAGAACCAAAGCCTCCTAATAATGAATCTCAAGGTTATTGTATCAAAGGGTTCAAATTAACATCCTTGGGCTTACAAACATGGGTTTGGGCTACGAGTAATCATTTCTTGAATCGGGAAAAAATTTAGCGCTATGTTAAGCAATCGTAAGTGGAATTATATAGAAGTCACACCTATTTTGAGGCAGGTCAATAATAATCTATGTGCCATATGTTTTGAGACATGATATGAGAATCATGCTCCAACAATATTTAGTACAATAAGAATGGGATAAAATGAAGAGGGATAGGGAACAAATATTAATCATACTATCATTAAAATCATTCATCCATTTTGGTGGAGTCAAACTAAACACTCAAGATCCAATGATGTTAATGAAGTCCATGATCAAAATTCAAAATAAGCCGAATATGTATAAAAATAAAATAACATTTAAAATAAAAAGTTAGGGATTAAAGTGTACGACTATGTCTCGTTGGATCAAACGGTATAGATCAATTCAGTCAACTTATTCCGGCAACAAGGGATAAGATGCTCGAAGATATAAAGGCCATAATAGAGTTGAAACTCAATAAGATCATTTTCAGATAGCTGTTTTCACTTTGTTTTACTTTGTACTCTCTTCATTTTACGATGATTTCCTCTTACTAGGATTTTAGATTCTATGTACAAAAACCGCCTGTTTATAGGCAAATTATAAATAAAAATACAATTGCAAAATTCAAATTTCATTTTATCTTTTCTGTTTTGTTTGCAAAAACATCCAATGACTAAATTGAATGAACATATGCATATGAATATGATTACTGTTAACAAATATATGTATAACAACAGGAATCAACAATTACTAAAGACTCTAGGAATTGGGATAACATTCAAGTCATCCACAAATCCCCACAGAGCAACCTCCACGGAGAAATCCCCACAGAGTTGCCTTCACAAGCTCGTCCCAGACGAAGATACATTCCCCTGCAAGTCTAATATGCCTTCAAGACAGAAATTGGGGCACCTTTAGCTATTAACATGACCATACTCCCTAATAGACCCCCCTAGAAGATAAAGGAGTTCGATCATTTCCCCATCATATGGCAGAAACTTCCTCAGCATAGTCCACATGAATCTAATTCCCTAGCTGAGTTTATTTCTCCAACACTGTACAATCCCCTACAGAGTTCCCTTCTCTAGTAGGGCTCATTTCCTCACCAGAGTATATTTCTTCAACATAGTCTATTTCCCTAGCAGGGTTTATTTCCCCAACAAAATTTAATTTCCCAACAAAATTTATTTCTCCGACTACTGCAAATCACCGGCAAAATTCCCCTCTCCAGCAAAGTGTAGCCAGGCTTCTATCCTCATAAAGTTGCTATGGAATCTGAAATCACGCAAGATGTCATTCAACTTTGTCCTCCCCAAAAGAGTTAACATCCATATTTAAAACTCGGTCATACAGCACCTCGAAAAATTATCCATCTCTTTTATCCCCAGTAAGGGTATATAAGAACTAGATTCCCTAGTAGAGCGATGAACGACCAATGTTCCCGAGCCCTTCTATCCCCCAAGTAGAAGTCAAACATTCTCGGTGGAGTATCCTCAAACGGAAAGCAGGAATCCCCAATGAAGACATTATAAACAAGATTGAAGATTCATATCCTTCATCCCCAGCAACATTCATTGATTTATTTTCCCCAACAAATATGTTATACGAAGCTACCGATACACTTCAACGACATCTTATATCCATACATCATTTACAAATATCATAGCATATGCATACGGAACGCATATAACACACTCTCATTTACTTTGAAGCATCATTACATATTGCATTACATACATCATGACATTGCATAAAGACTAACTTTATATTTTCAGGTAAAGTTCACAAACTGACAAATATGATCAACAATTATCAAATAGGTCAGAGATTAATTCCCGAAACAGGATGGGGTAACTATCTGTATGACAAGGTCCAAGATTAATTCCCGAAACAAGACGGAGCAGCTATATATATGAAATAGCCTATATTAACTCTCGAAGCAGGACGAGTAAACTATCTATATAACCAAACAAAGGTTAAATCCCGAAACATGATGGGGAAACTATCGACATGGCCAAGTGGTATGAATTCCTGAAACAAGACGGGTTTACCAACAAAAACAGACTGTAGATCAATTCCTAAAATAGGATGGGGCGACTATCTACATGACAAGTGTGATACGGTGGGAAGAAATGACTGTTTTTGGAATGCTGGCTCGCGTTTTGCGTTTGTTTTTGCAAAATGTCGCGGTAAGAAAGAGTCACCACCGACTTTTATTTTATCCAATAAGGAAAGGAAAAAAGCACAGAAAAATTCCTTTTTCGAGATATTTCTGAGTACGGGCGGTAGACTATAGAAAGGGAAGGTATTAGCACCCTTTCTATCTGTAGTTATCTACGGGCTCTTAGGTACTTACTCTTCATTTTCAACATTGTTTTCTTTGTGTTTGTGTGCTTTGAAGAGTTTTTGTTTTAACTTTGATTTAACTCTTGATTATGTCTTCAAGAGTGTAAAGAAGTGTTTTTGAAAACTTGTTTGTAAAAGGAGTGTAAGATATGAAAAAGCTTTGTTCTTGGATGAGCAAGTATCTAAGAACTAATCTACCTACTCGAAAAAGGAATCGTTCTATGTTAATTTCCTTTACACAATGCTATCCCACTATTAGTGAATGGGTAGCACCGTCGTTAGAGTTTGTGGGTCAATTCGAAAGAGGGACATACGGTCACTAAAGCAATGTTAGGACGTCTTAGCGGTAACCCTAATGTCTTAGATCATTTATTCGAGGAAACAATATCCGAGGCAACCATTTCGAGGCAACTATGATCTTTTAGACAAGAGGGCAACTTCTAAAATAACCTATACTCAATGACCGTTTACGAAGGCAACCAAGTGGGGTGTACCCTAGGAGTGCGCATGTGCGAGTGTATCGTTTTCAGTTGTTCTTATCTTTGCACATGTTTAGGGTGATCTAATTTGATTTTAGATTAAGAATTCATTCTTGTTATGCAAACCCTATTATCAAACATCTAGCAATTATATATTTGCAGAATTAAAATGCGGAAATTAAACTAAATTATTACATGGCGTCGGGTATTTACATCGCCAAAAGCAACCCTTTGAAAATAAAATAAAGCGGTAAAATAAATATCCTAATTAAATATGACAAACCGGGAGCAGATACATCAATAATTGAATTAGGAAAAATAAATTGCGCGAGTGAATTGGATCGAATGTGAAATTAGGGTTTTGACCCTTTTGATTAAAGAACATGATTTTTTTTTTTGTTTTTATTTAAGAAAATAAATTAAGTCCTAAATTAAATACTAAATTAATTATTAAATAAATTAAATTAATGAAAAAAAATTAAATGACTTATTTTTGGAGTTTTGATTATTTTAAGAAAGAACATAAAAATAATTAAAATAAAGTTAAAACCTAATTAATTCTAATTGATTTTATTTATTTACAAAATAAATTTAGGTTACCTAATTAATATCCTAATTAATTAATTATTATTTATTAATAAAAGAAAGTAAAAGTTCTAAAATTTAATTGGATAAAAATATTTTTGTGATTTTTTGATAAAAAGGAATTAATGTTATTGGTTAGTAAATTAATTAAACAACATAAAGTAATTAAATAAAATAAACAAAATGTGAGAAAGTAGAGAAATTGGGCCTGATTTATGGATGTGTGAATAGCAATTTTGTTGGCCCATTAGCATGCAGTCCATTGGACTTTTTGGGATCCCATGCGTATGCGTTGACTGGCTTATGGTATGCCTTCCATGCTGGACCACCAGATCAGGCCATTTGGCCATCTGGCGCTTTGATGGTGAATGTCCATGGTGGAAATCTGGCTCACGCGTGCACATGATCACCTAAAAGAAATTGGAAAAATAACAAATGTTGGAGGCAGGGATCGAACCCCTGGCCTCCAGCCCCTGAACGCCTTAAGTCCAACGTGGCTACCACTGGAGCGCTTATGTTTATTTGTTTGTTAATCAAGTGCTGAAAATAATATATAAAATAAAAGAATATTGAAAGAAATAATAAAAAACGCGCGCGGCAATTTGAACGGGCGAATGGGGAAGCGACACGCCTTCCTCCCCTTCCTTGAACCGTTGCTAAAAACACAGAGGCTATACCTACAGACGAAGGACCGTCGTTATAAGCCTGTCTCATTCCAAAATCTTCTATAGGCCATGGAAATGCATTCTAAGAGCATGGTTGGATTCGTCTCAACCTACTGATCACAACCATAGCCATTATGTAGGCTAATTGTACCTGAAAACCAAAGCCCCAAAAAACTCCACGAAACCCTAATCATGGTGAATCACAGTATAGGTTATGTAAATGAAATTGGCTAATGTAAAAAGCTTGCAAATGGCATGGTGATCACAAATATGTAATTATTTCATATTAACAATGCCTAATTTTAAAAATGAGAAATCAAGAACAGGGCGGCTTCGTGAATGACTTACAACGCTTGGGAGGGTCTGAAAGCGTGTGGTTTTGGTTTCTTTCGCTTGTGGAAATGGCCAGGAAGAGATTGAGACCAAAACCAAGCCTTGAAACTGCCTCTAGACTTGATTTCGATCTCACAGTTTTTTGGTGTTTTTGCAATCTTTGTTCTTGCTCTCCAATTGATCTCCAACCCTTATTTCTGTCTCCCTCACTTCCTTATGTATTGTACAATACATTAGGTTAGAATTCCCTGTCCAAATCTTCCAATTTCAATGACTTTGATTTGGATTTGATTTGCTTTGATCAACTTTCCAAGATTTGCTTGATTTGAATATTTTTGTGTACAATTTCTTTGATACGAGTTTGGAAGGGTGTTAGCTGTCCATTGAAACCTGAAATCATCAAAAGATCTTTGGTTATCAATATTTTTGATTTTATTTAATTTAATTTGGTTTAAAATGAATTAATTCAAATAAAAATCAAATTAAATAATAAAAATATGATATGGACACATGGCCAAAGCTAGAGCGCACGGTCTATAATGCAAACTCAAAACAAGTGAAAAAGAATGGGCCCATTTGGCAAAATTTGAAGTTTTGAGGAAAGTTGACTTTTGGCAATTTTTCAAAAAAGTCCAACTTCAACAATACATAACTTCCTCAATTTTGAACTTTTTAAGGTGTTATTGGACTTTTTATAAATCTTGAGATGTCCTCTAACCAAACCGTTTGGTCTCATCTCAATTTGATATTCCATGCTCAAGTTAGAATCTTTGACAAAAAAGGTGTTTTTGTTGACTTTTCAAAATAACCTATAATGTCCAAATTCATAACTTCTTGTGAGTGCATATTTTAATCTTGGCATATGAATATGGATTGTAGGAAATTACATCCTCTTCAAAATGAGATTTGGTTGGGTCATTTCTCATAAAGTATGAGAAAGTTATGCTTGGTCAAATTTGAGTTGACTTTTCCTACAAAACCCTAATTTAGCAACTTTTGATTCGTGATGAATTTTGAGCAATCCTTGATGAATCATGATCAACCCTTGATCAAATGATGAAATATACTTAAAAATGAGAATGTTTACCAAAAAGTTTGAAGTTTGACTGTTTGTAGGTCACAATTGACTTTTGCCCTAGCATAGTCGATTTTTGGACCTTTGAGCAATTGACTGAGCAAAATTCCTCTGCAAGGCTTGAAACTTGACATGGATGATCTTGAGAACATATTAGGACATTGGTGAGCACATAGGGTCATTTGTACCCAAGGATATTGATGCAACATAAAATGCTAGTTTGAGGTAGACTGCCTTAGGAGAGAGCTTGTCTGGCCAATCCTTAAGCAACCTTGAGCAACTTGGAGATTTTTGTTGCAATGTTGTGAGAAATATGAGAGGGAAAATTTTGGGGTACAACAGCTGCCCCTGTTCAATCTTCTTAAAGTTGAGGATGTAGATTGGCTTTCGTGCCTTTCGTGATCCGAAGGTGGAAGAGGATTGAACACTAGAGTGCCCAGAAATTTGCACTCGCATGAAGTGGTAATTGTCTTATGATGTCGGGAATGGGCTTACAGATGCCATTTGGAGGAGTGTCTATCACATAAGAGATTCCTTAGCGAGAGCTTGTATACTTGTTGTTGAGGAAGATTCCGCTGGGGAAGTCTGATCTTTCATGGAGAGAGGTAGAAATTTAGGAGCTTTGTCGTCCGTCATTCTGCTGGTGAGTTGTCTCTGTTGATATTTAGGAGCTTCAATCGTTTGTACTCAACTGAGGGAACAACTTTTGCTGAGATTTAGGAGCTCGTCTGTAATTCAACTGACTTTGTCGAGATTTAGGAGCTCGTCCGTAATTCAACTAATTTTGTCGATATTTAGGAGCTTGTCCGTAATTCAACTGATTTTGTCGAGATTTAGGAGCTTGTCCATAATTCAACTGATTTTGTCGAGATTTAGGAGCTTGTCCATAATTCAACTGATTTTGTTGAGATTTAGGAGCTCGTCCGTCATTCAACTGATTTTGTCGAGATTTAGAAGCTTGTCCGTAATTCAATTGATTTTGTCGAGATTTAAGAGCTTGTCCATAATTCAACTGATTTTGTCGAGATTTAGGAGCTCGTTTGTAATTCAACTGATTTTGTCAAGATTTAGGAGCTTGTCCGTAATTCAACTTATTTTGTCGAGATTTAGGAGCTTGTCCATAATTCAACTTAGGAAATATCTGTCGAGATTTAGGAGCTCGTCCGTAATTTAACTAAACAACCATCTGTTGAGATTTAGGAACTCGTCCGTAATTCAACTGAGGAAACATCTCTGCTGAGATTTAGGAACTTGTCTGTAATTCAACCGAGGAACTTATCTGTCGAGATTTAGGAACTCGTCCGTAATTCAACAACTTTGCTGAGATTTAGGAACTTGTCCGCAATTCAACTGGGGGAAATAACTTTGCTGAGATTTAGGAGCTTGTCTGTAATTCAACTGAGGTAATATCTGTCGAGATTTAGGAACTCGTCCGTAATTCGACTACTTTGCTGAGATTTAGGAGCCTGTCTGTAATTCAACAACTTCGCTGAGATTCAGGAATTTTTCCGTAATTCAACTGACTTTGCTGAGATTTAGGGGCTTGTTCGTAATTCAACAACTTCGCTGAGATTTAGGAGCCTGTCCGTAATTCAACTTGAGAACAACTTTGTTGAGATTTAGGAACTCGTCCGCAATTTAACAACTTCGCTGAGATTTGGGAGCATCGTCCGTAATTCAAAAACTTCGCTGAGATTTAGGAACATCATCCATAATTCAACTTGAGAACAACTTGGTTGAGATTTAGGAGCCTGTTCGTAATTCAACTACTTTGCTGAGATTTACGAGACTGTCTGTAATTCAACTGAGGAAACAATTATGCTGAGATTTAGGAACTTGCCCGTAATTCAACTGATGAAACAATTATGCTAAGATTTAGGAACTCTCCCGTAATTCAAATGATAAAACATCTCTGCTAAGATTTAGGAACTTGTCCGTAATTCAACTGAAGAACATCTTTGTCGAGATTTAGGAACTCGCCCGTAATTCAACTGAGAAAACATCTCTACTGAGATTTAGGAACCCGTTCGTAATTCAACTGATGAACGTCTTATGCTGAGATTTAGGAACTCGCCCGTAATTCAACCGAGAAAACATCTCTGCTGAGATTTAGGAACCCATCTGTAATTCAACTGAGGACCATCTTTGTCAAGATTTAGGAACTCGCCCATAATTCAACTGAGAAAACATCTCTGCTGAGATTTAGGAACTTGTCCGGAATTCAACTGAGGACCATATTTGTCGAGATTTAGGAACTCACCCGTAATTCAACTGAGAAAACATCTCCGCTGAGATTTAGGAACTTGTCCATAATTCAACTGAAGTAAAAGCTTTGTAGCTTGAATTTTGTGAGAATCTTTCCTGAAAGGTAAAGGTTAGTTGTATGTAATGCATGATATGTATCAAGCAAATGATGTTCTCAAAATAAATGAGATTGTGTCGTATGATGCGTATGCATGTCATGTTGTATGGAAATGTGATGTTTTGGAACTGGGGAAAATAAATCCCGGATTGCTGCTGGAGAAAATGAATGAATTCTTTGTTTCCGCTGGAGATAGTGGATGAAGATGTTCGTGAGAAATAACCTGCATGAGATGATAACTCCGCTGGGGAATAACTGACGAGAGAATGACTCTGTGGGGAAGAGATGCTCTGCTGAGGATTCTGTTGTTAAACTCGGCTGGGGATGAATTATCGTTGTTGGTGACAGTGGAACCTGTTGGGGATTGAATTCCTGTTTTATGAAAGGAATGAACTCCGCTGGGGATGACTTTCCAATAGCGACTTTACTGGGGATAGCCTTTTAGACTCCACTAGGGATAATCTTCCAGATTCTACTGGGGACAATTCTTCAAACTCCGTTAGGGATATTTTTATACTCCACTGGGGATGATAAGACCTTTCAGTGATGATGGTGGATAAACTCTACTTTGGGAGAATATTACCGATTCATCCATAGTTGTGAGTCTCAGCTGGGGAGAGCTAACACCATTATCTTTCTCCTTACCCTGTGGGGAATGAATGTACTTTCAATCGTTTCCTTCAGCTAGGTTTATCCCTATACCTGGTAGACAGAGCAACTGTACGGTTTGGGACATTTCTCGTTTGCCCCTATTTCTGATATTACAAGTAATCGTCTTTTGTTTCGTATGTAAATATTCACGAGAAATAATTAATCAAATGCATATATAAAAAACTGAACATTGGACGTTTTTTGCAAATCAAAATAGAAAAAGGAAAATAGTTTGAAATTTCTTTGTAAAAATGACTTGTATTGATTTTGAAGTTAGTCTGTAAATAGGCGTCTTTTGTACAAGAGGTTGACGTCCTAGTAAGAGAACGCCGCCGAACAAATAAAATTTATACTACTTGTGAAAAACAATGAAAAATAGCTATGTGAACAATCCCACTGGGTTCCAACTCTGCTATTGCCTTTATGTCCTCGAGCATCTCATCACTTTGCTACTTGGTTGAAGGTAGATCAGATTGTTTGGTGCCGTCCGAGCTTGATAGTCGATACCGAAATATGGTTGCAAGGTGCTCCAATGAGACATAGTGTTACGCTTTAATTCATAATTTTTCCTGGACCTCCCTTTCGGGTTTTCAGTCCACCAGGATACCCTTTTATGCCCAAGCCGCCTTTTCAGGTTTTCGACTTGCCGGGTGTACAAATTTTTTCATTTTCATCCCTTATTTTTGCCTGAACCCTTTTGGTTCGCCGGGAAGCCCTTAGTTTTGCCTAGGCCAGTCAACCTAGCTGGTCTTTGATTATGAGTAGTATCTTTTCACTATGTTTGCATTGACGGGGTGAGGAAGGTCGTCACCATCCATGGTTTTTAGAATCATCTCTCCTCCTAAGAAAATGTTCTTAACCATAAATGGCCCTTCGTAAGTAGGGGTCCATTTTCCCCTGGGATCACCTTGAGGTAGGATGATGCGTTTAATCACCAGATCCCCAACTTGATACTCTTGTCGTCTGACTTTCTTGTTAAATGCCTTGATCATTTGCTTTTGATACATTTGACCATGACAAATAGCAGTAAGTCTCTTCTCGTCGATTAAGTTCAGCTGATCAAGCCGGGTCTGAATCCAGTCATCTTCGCTCAAACCTGCATCCTTCATAATCCGAAGAGAGGGTATCTGAACTTTAATGGGCAAGACGGCCTCCATGCCATAAACCAAGGAATAGGGTGTTTCCCCTGTTGACGTTCGTGCTGAGGTACGGTACCCATGAAGAGAAAATGGTAACATCTCGTGCCAATCTTTGTATGTCACCGTCATCTTCTGCACAACCTTCTTAATGTTCTTATTAGCCGCTTCTACAGCCCCATTAATCTTTAGCCGGTAAGGAGAAGAGTTGTGATGCTGTATCTTGAGCTACTCACAGAGTTCGGTGATCATCTTATTATTTAGATTTATACCATTGTCCGTAATGATCCTCTCTGGCACACCATGTCGACAGATCAAATTATGCCGAATAAACCGTGCCACGACATTCTTGGTTACTGTAGCAAAGGAAGCTGCTTCAACCCACTTTATAAAGTAATCAATAGCTACCAGGATGAAACGATGCTTGTTGGACGCAGTAGGTATGATCTCGCCGATCATGTCGATGCCCCACATTGCAAAAGGCCAAGGAGCTATCAAGACGTTCAGAGGTACTGGAGGTATGTGCACCTTATCAACATAGACTTGGCACTTATGACAGGTCCGAGAATGCTGATAACAGTCGGCTTCCATAGTAGACCAATAGTATCCTTCCTGAAGGATCTTTTTTGCCATAGTGTGTCCACTAGAATGAGTCCCGAAGGTACCTTCATGTAACTCTACCATAATCCTTTCTGTTTCATTCTTATCCACACAATGCAGTAAGGTTGAATCATGGTTACGCTTGTAAAGGATACCATTGCTGATGAAGAACTTCGCCGCAAACCTCCTCAGAAACTTCTTATCATTAACATATGCACCCTCGGGGTATTCCTGAGCTTCAAGATATCTCTTCACCTCATGAAACCAGGGTCTATCATCTACCTCTTCAGTCTCAATGTCGCAGCAATGTGCAGGTTTATCCAACCTCTCAATGGTAATTCGGGGAGCCTCATTGTCCCATCTGACCTTGAACATAGAAGACATCGTAGCCAGCGTGTCCGCCAACTAATTCTCCTCTCTAGGGAAGTGTTCAAAGGTTATCTCCTCGAAGTGTGAAAGCAACGTCAAAACATACTCCTTGTAAGGAATAAGATTTGGGTGCTTCGTATCCCACTCGCATTTGATCTGACTGATCACGAGAGCGGAATCTCCAAAAACACTTAGAAACTTAATCCTTAGGTCAATTGATGCTTGAAGACCCATAATGCATGCTTCATACTCTGCCATGTTGTTGGTGCAGTTGAAACATAGTCGGGCGGTGAACGGAGTATGAGATCCTTCAGAAGATATGATCACGGCGCCAATGCCATTACCCAAAGTGTTTTAAGCTCCATCAAAGTACATAGACCATCAGGATCCTTCCTCAGGTCCTTCATCCGGTCCAAGTGTTTCACAGTCAGTTACCAACATGATGTTCTCATCTGGAAACTCAAAGTTCATAGACTGATAATCGTTCACTGCCTGATGCGCCAGATTATCTGCTAACACACTTCCCTTAATTTCTTTTTGGTTCGTGTATTGAATGTCATACTCAGTCAAAATCATCTACCATCTCGCTATTCTTCTGGACAAGGCAGGCTTTTCGAAGATATACTTGATTGGATCCATTTTTGATATCAATAGAGTAGTGTGGGTCAGCATATACTGTCTTATCCGGCGAGCAGCCCATGCCAAAGTGCATCAAGTTTTCTCAAGAAACGAGTATCAGGTCTCGCAGTCAGTAAACTTTTTGCTAAGATAATAAATAGTATGCTCTTTTCAGCCAGACTCGTCATGCTGCCCCAGCACGCACCCCATTGAATTATCGAGTACTGTCAAGTATAAGATCAAAGGTCTCCCTTCAACTAGAGGCATCATAATAGGTGGATCTTGGAGATATTCTTCGATCCTTTCGAAAGCATCTTGACATTATTCGTTCCATCTTACCACTTGATCTTTCTTCAGTAACTTGAAGATCGGCTCACAAGTAGCAGTCAGGTGTGAGATGAATCGGGTAATGTAGTTCAGACGTCCCAAAAAGCCTCTGACTTCTTTTTCTGTTCGGGGAGCTGGCATTTCCTGTATAGCTTTCACCTTTGCAGGATCCACTTGAATACCTTTGTCGCTAATGACGAAACCTAGCAACTTACCAAACCTCACCCCGAAGGTGCACTTGTTCGGGTTTAACCTCAGCTTGTACAACTTCAACCTGTCAAATAGCTTCTGTAGATGGTCCAGGTGTTCTTCCTCAAACTGGGATCTGGAAATCATGTCGTCAACGTATACCTCAATTTCATGATGAATCATGTTGTGGGAAAAAACGACCATGGCGCGCTGATACGTTGCCCCAACATTCTTTAATCCAAAAGGCACGACCTCGTAGCAAAAGGTACCCCATTGAGTAACAAAGGTTGTCTTCTCCATGTCTTTGGGAGCCATTTTAATCTGATTATAACCAGAGAAACCGTCCATAAAGGAGACGACCTTATGATGTGCGGTGTTGTAAACTAGAACGTCGATATGAGGCAGAGGGAAATCATCCTTGGGGCTTGCCCTGTTCAGATCCCTATAGTCAACACACATCTGAACCTTACCATCCTTCTTTGGCACCGGAACCACGTTGGCAACCCACTATGGGTAAGAAGTAACTGCTAGAAAACCGGCATCAAACTATTTCATAACTTCAGCCTTGATTTTCTCAGACATCTCTGGGCGCATTCGGCGGACTTTCTGTTTCACTGGAGGACAATATTCCCTGGTAGGCAGGCGGTGAACCACAATATCAGTATCCAACCCAAGCATATCTTTACAAGACCAGGAAAAGATCTCAACATAGTCACGCAGCATCTGAATCAACCGTTGCTTAACACTATGCTCTAGATTTGCACCGATCTTAACCTCTTTCTTGTCTACCTCTGTACCCAGATTTACTGTTTCCACTGGCTCTTTATGCGGCTGTATAGCCCTCTCTTCCTGAAGTAACAATCTAGCAAGTTCACCAGGAACTTCTCAATCATCCTCACCTTCGTCCTCGGCTTGGTTGATCGGACTTTCGAAGTCATAACTCGCAGTAGCAGAGTCATTATCAGTGGTATCCAGAGTGGATGTGGACCTATATATGTGAGTGTGTGTAAAATAGCTGTTTTGCAAGATAGAAAAGAAAAACAAGGAGTGCAAAATTTGTAATGCAAGAAAACGTCCAATGCTTTTATTAATGATATATGGAGATGACAGATATAAATCCCTCACAAACAAAGCCACGGTGTCTCGGGTGAGGCACCGGGCCGTAAAGTTTAAAAATTGTCTGTTACAAATTCAAAACAAAAGTCTATTACTGTGTAAAAGAAATGGGCATGGAATCCTTTGCCATCCAATTGTTCAAGCCATCGTTGGTAGTGGGGTAAATCCAGCTGTCAAATTCAGATTCTTCCACGTCATCATCCCCAATAGCATTTACTCCTGCGTCATGTTTTGGCATAGGAGCCGTTATGAAATTAGGTTTCTCTGGCGCCTCAAACTTGATCTCCTTAGCATCAATCAGGTCTTGTACCTTACTCTTCAAGGCCCAACAATTATTGGCATCATGCCCCGGGCTATCAGAGTGATAAGCACAACGGGCGTTTGGATTGTACAGCGGTGAGGTGGTGTTGGGATTCTTTGGAGCTTCCCTCGGAATCACCAAGTTAGTCTTCAACAACTGTGGTAGAATTTGAGATAAAGACATGCTAAGCCGAGTAAACTGTCTTTGAGGCCTCTCTGCCGTTGGCTGAGTGTTGTGTTGTGTGGCAACAGTTGGTCTTGAAATAACTACCGCATTGACTGCTTGGCGGCGCTCGGGTCGACTTTGATTTCTAGAGCTGTAAACTGCACTAGACTCCTTCTTGAAGGGCTTCTTCTCGGTACTTGAGGAAGCACCTTTCTGCAACTTGTCGTTCTTGATATCGGCTTCAATTCTCTCCCCAGTCATGATTAACTAAGTAAAACCTGACGATGAACTTCCGATCAGATGGTTGAGAAACGGACCAGACAGGGTCCCCAGAAACATATCCACCAACTCCCTGTCAGCTAGCGGGGGTTGGACTCTACCAGCAAGGTCCCTCCATTTCTGAGTGTAGTCTTTGAAACCTTCGCTCGCACCCATAGACATACCCTGAAGTTGGGTACGCGTAGGAGCAAGGTCAGTATTGTATTGGTACTGCTTGTAAAAAGCAGCAACAAGGTCCTCCCAGTTACGGACGTCAGCTCCTTCTAGCTGATAGAACCACTCAAGTTGAGTCCCTGAAAGACTATCTTGAAAGAAGTGGATCCAGAGGTTCCTGTCAGTGGTATATGGCTGAATCTTTCTAACATACGAACTGAGGTGTAGCTTTGGGCAGGAGACTTCGTCGTACTTAGCAAAGAATGGTGCTTTGAACTTGTGGGGAATCACCACCCCAGATGCCAAACCTAACTCACCAAAGTCCAATCCAAGTATCTTCTGGATCTCCATCGCACTTAACTGGTCTTCGAGCTACTTATACTTGTCCTCTGTAGGAATATACTGGTCTTCATCAAAGTCAATCTTGTTGTCAGAAACCACAGGGCTAGGAGCTCTCCTTTCTTCTTGATTTCCTCCTCCTCCAGATGAGTGAGACAAATCAACCTCCTCCCGCAACCTGTTTCCAAACCTGTGACCCATGTTCAGAAGGACCGTCTTCTTCTTCTTTTTCTTCTTATCCTTCAAGATAAGAGTCTTCAGATCTTTCTGCCCCTTGGCCAGGTTCATGAACATTTCCTGGAACTGAGTGTTTTGAGCTTGAAGAGCCTTAATAGCTTGATCAGTGGATGTTTCAGCAGACATGATGAGTGCTGAAATAAACAGCGAAGAAGATAAGAGACCTGTAAGGGTACCTGTTATGAGGTGCATGGGAATGGAATGTGTATGATATGATTTCAAAGATTTTAGGGATTCAAATTCGTAAACCAAAAGGAAACACACTTTTATTAGATAAACTTGAAACAATGTTTGACAAATGCCTTTAAGGCGTTACAAAAATAAAAACTGAAAAAGTAAATCAAAACAAGAAATTACAAAAGATATCAGCGCTCCCATGGTCGTTTTCCGTTGGTTCTGACATAATTGTTGAGGACCTTCTCATTCTCCAGTTGACTTGTAAGCTTTAGAATCTTCCGCTCCTGCTCATGATACTTTTCTATGTAAGTATCCCATTCTTCTCTCAACTGCATCCACGACCTCTTTAATGCCCCAAAGTCAGTAGGCATGTATGGGTGGAGGATGGTAGGTGAAACCCCTTCTTCATCAGTACTCGCAACAATTACCGGTAAGACAGCTTTGTACGGCATTCCCAACTTTTGGGCACGGGCCCGAACCCACAGGAGATATGGTTCCATTGGAAGAGAGGTCTTCATCCCTAACTCATGCGGATCAGACATGTGCACCCTGTTCCAAGCTCGTATGAACCTACGGCGATGCTCCTTACTATCCCCTTGGAAGTCAAAGACAATGCTCGGAACCAGCAACTCGTGAAGACCATCCTTTCTACCTCGCCCAAACTGTCTTAAGGTCAGACAAGGATTATAGGTGATCCCTCCCCTAATTCCAAGTAAAGGAACATTGGGGTATTCTCTGCACCAGTCAATAACAACTACTTCTTCCATGTCTTTAATCGTACAAATGATGTCCGTGTGAGCAAGGGACATAATTCTGTAGGCCCATCCCATACCTTCCTTGTTCTTCAAAACAGATTTGGGGAGGTGAGAAAAAAACCACCTCGCCAGCAATGGTGCACAACACATAAGGGTACAACAACAAGCATATCCGTCAAAGACTAAATCTGACAAGTGTTTCCCTAAGAGATTAAATTTGACAAGCAGCTACTTAAGCACCTTCCCCAGGTGTTCATTCTAGAGAGTATTCTTCATATACAGTCAAGCGTAGACTTATTCTGATACTCCTATCAACAACTATTTTTATGGCATCTATAAGCCCATCTCTAATGACATTCTGTCACCTCTCTGAATGACACCTTTAAGCCCATTCAAGCAATATTACCAACCAACAGTGTTACCTCCTGCATAGGCGAGTGCGAATTTCTGGGCACTTAAGTGTTCAATCCTCTTATACCTTCAGACCACGAATGACGAACATACCAATCTAACTCTAAAGGTTTAATAAGATTGAACAGGAAAAGCTGTTGTACCCCAAAATTTTCCCTCGCTTTTATTCAAGACATTCCCCTAGGGTTCTCAAATGCTCAAGGGTGCTCAAGAATTGATCAGACAAATTCTCCTCATAAGCAATTGACCTACAACTAGGGTTTTGTGTTTTTCAAGGAGGATTGGGTTTCTAAGGTCTCAAGTTGATTTCATGGTCTCTTATATGTCTCCAAGTATGGTCATACCAAGTTTCGTGCTTTGCATCACAAGTTTGCTCATTCAATGGCTCAGATGAATAAAAAGCAACTATATTGGATAAAAAGTCAATTATGGTCAACATACAGTCAAACCTCATCATGTTTAGTCAACATCAAAGTTTTGAAGTCATATTAGTCATTTGATCAAGTGTTGATCATGATTCTTCAAGGAAAACTCTCAAATTGTTAAAAGTCAAAAGTTGCCAAATTAGGGTTTCCTTAAGGAGAAGTCAACTGCACTTTGACCAAACATAACTTTCACACGCGTCGTCATTTTTTCCTCCACCAAAGATAATTGTGAATGAAATTCAATTCTCTACAACTTGGTCTCTCTAAGTTCAAGTCAAAAAAATTCTTCATTTGAGAGATATGGGCCAATACATTATAGGTCATTTCAAAAGTCAACAAAAAGACACTTTTTGTCAAGCCAACTTAAATCAAGATAAAATATTCAAATGAAAACATGATCAAAAGAGGGCTTGTGGAGGACATCTTGAGCTTTCCAAAAGTCCAGTATCACCTTCAAATGATAAAAATTGAGAGAGTTATGATTGATGCAAGTTGGGAAATTTTGAGCAAATGCATGAAACCCAAATTGAGCAAACTTGAAGTTTTAGACTAATGGGCTATTGTTTCAAAGTCCAAACATGTTTTGCAACTCATAGTACGCCTCAAGACTTATTCACACAACTCCCTTTGGTTTATTATATTTATTTTTTATTTTTATTATTCTAAAAGTCAAAATAAAATAAAATAAGACCAAGCTTCTTACACAATTCCAAGCCCACTATATATTGACCTAATTCTCTTCTATATATTGTATGTATTCAGGCAAACCCAACCATGAAAATCCTTGCAGCCAAAGTCACCCCAAAAACCACAAATTTTCTAAAACTAGAGCAATTTGTGAACCCTAATTACAGTGCCTTTCCATGCAATCCAACCATCCAATTCACTTCCACCCACACTGCAGGGTAATAATGGAACATCTTTGGAGGTCCAAAGGGCCTGGAACCCTCACGCACGCTTTCCGTGTTGGTTCATGCACGATTCTTCATATCTTTGCTTTTATTATGTTTTAACATGTGCTAACTCCAATAATACGTTTCTAAGATGCCCAATGCAGAAATAATCAGTCGTATGAATCCCATGTTATTGGAATCATGAACTACTATGTTCACACTAATTTGAGATATTTTAGTCATACCTCTCAAACCACTGCATTTTAGCTCAAACTAATGATTCCATTGAATCCACAGGGTTGTATTTAGGGGGGTAGGGAACCCTTGGATCTCTAACTTTAATTATTTTTGCAGGAATAAGAAAAGGGTCCGCTGGAGAAGAGGACCAGAGCTAGGGCTCCAGCGGCTCTCCAGTCCAGGCAATGTTTTTTTATTTTATATATTTATTTTTCGCTGATAACAATGGATGTATCACCACCCCAATGGTTAAGGCGCATGTGTTAAGGTTTTCTTCTATCAAGGTGTGGGTTCGATCCTTGCCTTTTGTGATTTTTCTTCATAATTTATGATTTTTGCAGGTTAACATACCAAGCTTGCTGATCCCCTCCCTTGTACATAAGAGCGCGCTGGCTGCAGTTGTGAAGGTGTTGGCTGAAAGAGAAAAGGGCGTGGGTTCAACACCCACCCCTGGCAGTATTCTTTTAAAACTTTATTTTTCTTCATATTTTCCTTAATTTTACATTTACAAACCCTAAATTCATAAACAAAACCTTTTAACAAACCTAATTTTTTTCAAAACCTTTTTACAAACCCTAATCAAAATTAGGGTTTAGCTTTTAATTTAGTTAATAAATTTACTTTTTTTAATTAAAATTAATTAGGTATTTTTTGTTGATCATTAAAACTTTTTTTTATAAAAAAAATCACCAAAAAGACGTTCTCTTTCTTTTTTTCCCTATTTTTACATTTTGCGTAGTTTATTATTCTCACACTTTTTCCAATTATGTAATTGTTTCCTAGTTTGTAATAGTAATTAGGGTTTATTTTCCGTATTTTTATTACTTTTGTAACTCTCCCAAAGCGTTGTATAGTCTAGGGCTTTACTTTCTGGTTTTTACTTTCAGCATATTTACTGCTTTAATATGTTACTATTACTGTTAGTAATTAGGTCATGTATGGCAAGATAAAAACAAACGATAGCTAACTCTAATCAAAGATTAAAATAACCAAATCATAAATCACTTGCACACTCAAACCTTTAGGGTAACCTCTCTTGTTGCCTTCGGAAAAATAGTCATGTCCCTCGAATGTGGGGATGCTTTAGTATAGTCCCTCAATATAAAGATCATAGTCCCTTGATGACCCTTTTGATGTTGCCTTCCGTAAATGATCTAGTCCCTTAATGATAATTTCAAAAGTGTCCTTCCCAGTTTCCTTCGATGACTGTACGATGACCCACGCCTGTCCCTACACATCCAACGATAGGGCTTTCTACTAACTAATGATAGGATATCACTATCTAAAAGAGGAGGAAAAGTACAATAAAGACGTTGAGTAGGTAGACCGCTGTTAATCGCTTGCTCACAAATATTTCAAAACAAAAGAACATTTTTTCACAAACACTTTTCAATAAATATTTTTAAACAAACACTTTGTACGTATTTTCGAGGACAGATACGAGAATCATTACCGGGTTGCCTCATATTGGCATTCAAAATATTTTTCAAACATACAACACAAAGCATTTTAAACCAAAGTGAGCTAGCGATTAAGGGCCCGTAGATAACTACGGATGAAAAGGGTGCTAACACCTTCCCTTTTCATAATGTACCCCCCGAAATCAAAAATATCGAAGGTCTTTCCTATTCTTTTCACCCTTTCCTTATTATATAAAATAAAAGTCAATGGAGACTCTTGCTATCCACAACATTTGCGATAAAATGCAAAACCAAGTCAGTTCTCCCACTGTATTACATATATTAAAGGTTAATTGAGATATTATTATGTTGATTGGTTTTATCATTATGTTAATTCCATATGGCCCATGCATATCCGAGTTTCCAATAACTAGGTTCGTTTAGACTACTATATTGATCTAGGCCAAAATTCCTCCGCTCAACTGTGTTTTTCAAATAAGTTTTAAATAATCATTTTGAAAGGTAATTTTCATTTGGGGATCTATTCACCCCCATTCTAGATCTGGTGCCGTAGTCTAACAAGTGGTACTAGAGCTCTGGTTAATTCCATGCTTCAAAACTCTTTAGAAAATATCGTACGAACCTAAAAGGATATACAAAACAGCCCCAAAATATTTTTCAAAACAAATCTATAGTTATTGGAATGCTTATATGTACGTTTATGTTAATTCATATCACAAGGATATGCGTGACGCTATTAATAAAAACAATTATAATGGAGTTGTCACATCTAAACCAGAAGCACTATGGAATAATGATAATAAGAAAAAATCAAATCTCATTAATTGTTTGAACGCACTTGGTATACCTATTTCCAATATAATTGCTACTAACAAAGTTGTGAACTGTCTTATTAGTAATTAGCAACCGAAGGTCACCGAAATTAAGGAAGCTAATGATCTTACAACACTAGATCTCATTGCATTAATTGGTAAGTTTAAAGAACATGAGAAAGAACTTACTTTCTTGGACAAGCATAAGAAAAAACGTGAGAAGAAGAAAAAAAAGGTAAAAGACACGAATAAGAAGGAAAGAACAAAACCTAAAGCTCTTAAGGCATCAAGTTCAAGGTCCCCATATTGTGAGCTCGTATATGATAGTGATTTTTGTAATGGAGAAAATTTAAATTGTCACTATGGTTGTATGATTTCCCAAATGCAACCAACCGTTTCACTAACCCCCAAAGACTCAATGAAGATTGAGTACCTAGCTTGTCTTGTTGTTTTTGTAGGAACGTTGTTTTTACTCTATAAAGAGAATATGGGTTCTCATTTATGGTGGTTCAAGGCATATGAACATATTCTAATTCTATTGTATATGGGGCAAGATGATGGATTATGTGATCTAGAAAGCAACAACAAGTTTTTTTTATTGGTAAAAGATACATAAGTTACTTTTGATGTAGGTTTATCTTTAAAAGACATACTCAGAAAAGGTATTTCATTTCGTGATGTAGGTTTATCTTTAAATGACCCCAAAGAAGGTATTGATCAACTTGAATTAGTGAAACATGAGGAGGAGAAAGATAAATAATATGAAAAGGATAAATGATGATAGTTCAATCAAAATGAATGATCATCAAATTAATGACCTTCTTGGACTTATCACAAGTTATACTTTTAGGTACTTTGTCAAAGTGAAAAGTGGTAAGATCTTTTTATTCTAAAATCTTTGTGGCATACTTTGTATTTGGTTCAACTTTATTTCGAGAGTCCCGTGTGAAATACAATTGCATCCTCCATCATATTTTACGGTGAGGTAGTATCGACTTAACTTTCGCTTTGTTAGTAATTTCTATCTTTTAATTATTTACTTCTTTAGATACATGACATACTTGATGTATGGTATACATATTATGAGTGTTTATTTGCAACATAATTCTTAATTGATAATCATAGTGAGTTATCAATTTATATACTTAAAGTGAATTCATCACATTATATTTTCATGTATTTCTTATAAACACTTATGTGTACATAAGCATGTTTAACTTCATTAAACATAAAGCATAACACATTTGACATTATATCTTATTTGATTCGACTAACATGTGACTTGTAAAAAAAATTCTCTAAGCTTATGCAAGGAGTATTTGAAATGAATCTTATGGGGAGTTGACTTACTCTCCTAGACTCCAAATAAAGTAACTCAAGAAAGGAACACATACGTGGGGAATTACCTTCGTGATCATGTTGAAAAAAGGGACGTTGTGTTCGTGCATCTTGATAGTGAAAATCAACTTGCCGATGTTTTAACAAAAAGGTTTTGCAACCAAACCGTCTTTAGAAAAACATATGGAATTTGGGATTATTAATGTCTCCGATGTTTCCTTCTTTATTATGATGCTTGCACTTTTATACTTTTTCTCTAACACTTTGTTTGATTATTTACATTATGTGAGTGCAACTTCCATTCCTTAAAGAGTGAGGTAGTATTGTTCCAAATTTTTCCTTAAAAGTAAGATTATCTTAGTACATGTTTAGTTGATGAAAAATGCTTGCTATGTTCTCAAATAATGAAAACCATGAATGATCATTTCCAAAAAATTTGATTGATAACCATTGTGTGTTTTCAATTTATATGCTTATAATGACTTCATGCATTAACCCTTTCAAATTTGTATAAGTTTGTTCTTGTATGTACAAGTATGTGTTTCTATTATTATTTCTTGCATTTGTGCATGATTTGAATGTAAGCATGTTAATTGCATGTACAGTTCTTGTTGTAGTTAAGTCATATTTTATGGAGATATTTTCATTTTAGATTGAGTAGCACATGTTCTTGTCGCTATGCTAGGCACATGCGTGTGCGGCATTGGGAGTTCCATTATATTGTGTTATGTAATCGTGACGCTATAGAAACAACTTGACTAGCTTGTTCTTGTGTCACATTCATTATTATTCATGCATGGTAATTTTTTATGCTTTTTTATCTATTAGTTTTTGCATCATTACATATATATGGGGACATGTAATTGTATGATCTTCTTTGTAAAAATGACTCTGTGTGATATATTAGTATTGGTATTGGAATATGATACTTCTCACGATTTTCCTTCTTTCTCTTTGATGTTGTCAAAGGGGGGAGAAGAATATGCGAGATAAAGATGGGAAGCACAAAGTCAAAGGGGGCCTTTGATAACTACTTGAAATGCATCGTTGCAAGTTTTTCCATCATAAAAAACGGGGAGTTTGTGAGTGCAACTTCACCATTATAGGTTTTGCATGATGTCAAAACTCGGAAAGCTAACATTTCAGTATGATGGACAATATCCTTATGTCTTGTGGCACTAGTCACGCTGCGAAAAAAACACAGAGTCACCACAAAAATATAATTATCCAGAAGGAAGGGAAGATATCGAGAGAACCATAAAGAAATGGATAAGATGGTCTTGCAACCAAGAGAAAGGTACAAAATTCTGTTACACAAGGGGAAGGTATTAGCACCCCACACTTTTGTTGTACTCCACAGGATCCACTTAAGTTTTCTCTAATCTAAGGGTGTGTACAAATCTATGTCTAAAGCTTAATGCTGAAAGGAAATGCATGTGAAATAAAATACAGGGAAAAGAAGGACTATTGACAAAGTTTTGCTCGCATAGGCCCCGCAACTTAGTGCCTACGTACTCCCTCGTGTAATGGGAAAGTCAGAGCGCCGTAGTTCGACTCATATGTTTCAGTTTGTTGTATGGTTTTTACCTTGGAAAAGGGTCTTAAAAGAAAAGCCAAGCGGCAAAATGAAGTTTGAATTGGTTGGTGTTTTTTACCTTGAAAAAGGGTTTTTGTGTTATAAGCGATAAAACATATAACCAATATATCACGTTATCAAGGTAGGAAATAAAAGACAATAATGATATCACATTGGAGTGTCAACATGCACGCCATGCGAGCTAATGACAAAGCGTGGGGGTTGATTGCCAACCCTTCTCCACTTGACTAACTCGATACAAGAATAGCACGATTCGTAGCATCGATGCACGATGCGAGCTACGAATGACCTGCGGACAAGAAATTATGGGGGTCGATTGCAAACGCTTTTCCTCTTTCCTTCTTTGAGGACTTATCGATGGGGAATGGGAATGGGACGCCTACATCGCAGTCTTTGGCATAAAGATAAACACCCAAAATGGTAAACTAAGACAAGAACAAGTAGGAATTTCCTTAAACAAGGTCTTTAAATAAACCAGATTTTCCTTAAAGGGACTCCCAGAACATGCATCTCTAGTCCTATTTCTCATGTCAAGGAAAGCAATTAATCATGCATCTCTATTCCTACTTCCCATGGAATCATAAATGCGGTAAGTAATGCAAGAGATAAAAGAAATGAAAAGAAATACCAATTGAACGCAAGTTCGTCAATTATTAGACGAAAGCAAAGAAACCCGAAAACTGCGTGCAAACTTCACCAAACAACAAAGAAACAGTCCAAATCAGATGCAACAATAGTAAGCAATATCAAAAATGTGAAAATAAATTGCAAACGGATTGTCCGTTGCATCAAATCAAAGTCCCTGCATAAGATAACCCTATACAAGCAAAGCAATAATCCAAGTGTTACGTATCGCACAACCAAAGCTTTTAGAAACTTGCATAAGTCACAAAATCAGTTAGCAACTAACAACGCAACATTAAGTATCAAATTGCAACTCAAAAATAACAATGAAATGCAAAGGAGAAAAGTACAAATGAGCAACGGAATTTGGAAATCAAAATCGGGAAGCACTGTGTATACAAGATGAAAATGTCTAAAAAATGCACCGAAAATGGTATAGCTAGATAACAACGGTCAATGAGAACCAAAACATGTTCAAACATGCCTTAAACAATAATTAGAACATGTATTTACACCTATGTATTAAATCTGGGCAACAACTCATGTAAACTTGGAATTGACCGGTAAAACGCATCGGAAGCAAGAAAATTCATCACTAATGGTCACGACATACGTACAAATGAACAACAAAAGACAAATAAATTGCATGTACATGTGGAATTAAAAATGGGATAACATTATATACATACATGGAATTAATCATAAACTTATATCGGAAACAAGAAAACTCATTATAAATGCTCATGAAATGATCAATTATGTAAAAGCAAGTGTTAAATAAAAATTAAAATGGTATATGCACATGAAACTAAATTATGGACATCAACTTATCTATTTACAAAAGCACAAAAATTACTACCAAAATCAACCAAAATGATATCGATACTCATCAATTACCAAGACAAACTTCCATGAGTGTATGACAACAATTAAATTGTGCATTTTGCATAATTTATCAATACCGGACAACAACTTATTACTCCTCAAAATTATCCAGAAAATCAAATTTAAATTGCTAAAAGTCAACATCAACAATGAAGAAATGACCGATTATGAACAACACACATCAAACACAAATTAAAACGCATATTACAAGCTATTTGTTCATTCCGGAAAGCATTATTCAAGAATCATTATGCATAAAAAAAATTGTTTCAAACTCTTATTCAGACATATCGGAAACAATATTGACTCATGAGATATCGTCTAAAATTCACAAACACATGTAATGAATTAAAAGCTACACTGATGCTCAAGCTTCCGATCACAAAAACACGCTTCATGAGTTGAACTACTTATTTGAATAAAAATTCTAATGTAAAAAATATGTTATCAACCAATTCAATTCAATATTATGTCAACTCATGAACTTTTCCATTATTATCAACAAAACTCAATCGGAACCGAAATTCGACATTTAAATGCAACATCAATTTTATCGGTTGAAATCCTAAGTCTATTCCGATTAGAACCACAATTAACCAATTCCACTCCTAATTATCACCACCATCTCATGAATAAATAGTTTTCAACTTCAATTAATCAATTCTTAACTCAATTATCTCTAACAAAATCCAATTCAAGAAATCACAAAAATGCTTATTCACAAAATCACTTATGTAAAAAAAGCAGTTTAGTCAAGAATTAAGGAATTACCAAATTGAAATCGAAGAGGAGAAGTAGAAGGATGCCACATCAAAAAAGCTCATGAAACAGAGGGAGGATACCACGAAAGTTCGTGCAAAACGGAGGGCGGAGAAACCACGGTCGCTCGACGATGACAAGGGTGGACGATCGTCAGGGTAGGGCGTGACCGGTGTGGTGATGATGCATATGAATCTGGCGTGAGGAGGGGGGAAAGAGAGAGAACTGCATTGGAGAGGGAGAGAGAGAGCTTGGAGGGAATTGTGATTTTGAATATTGAGAGTGAGAGAGAATTGAGAGATTTGTGAATTTTTTTTGGGTGAAACTTTGTAAATGATTGAAGTGTTGTCAAAATAGAAAGGCAAAATTTATATATAGTCTTGACGATTGGGCTTCGGTTTGGGCCAAGAGAAAGCCCAATCAATTTCTCACTAGTTTGATTTTCATTGTTAGGAAACACATTCGCATGGACAATTCATGAACTCAAAAATAATCGATTTGAAATCTCGATGCGAGACCAATAATAAAATTGTAGTTGATGAAATTTATAAAGTCTTGCCAAAAAATCGTCTCGATACGGTAAAAATCAAGTAAGTTATGAATTTTCGAATGACGAGAAACTTTGGCTCTGACGCTGTATTTTTCAGTAATGCAAAATTTTCCACTGTTCAGTTTGAGATGCAAGTCATGAACCAAAGTCTTCGGGGATGAATTCGAACTCGAGCTCTGAAGAAAATTTGTAGATAAAAACATTTTTGAAATTTTACTGAGATAATCGCCTTGATACATTAAAAATCGAAGAATTTATGGTTTTTACAATATCGAGAAACAATGAAATAAAAATATGATTTGGCAAAAAATTTCTCTGGTAATTCGCATTTCTGGGCATCTTCCTCAAAGAATTAGCCTTCGATTCAAACATACGAAATGAAGATGACATCAAGATGGATCCAAACATATGAATTTTTGACTGTTTGAAAAATAATGGTTCAGCACACCGTTTTCACTTTATTTTCATTGTTTCTACTCAAAGTATCCCCACATTCGGAGGTCCTCCTTACCGAATAAACTTTCGATCCAAACATACCAACTGAAGATGGTATTAAGATTGTTTTTACGCCTCAAGAATCACTCCAAAACAGTATTCCAATTAGAAGGTACAAATTTTTGTTTACCCATGAAATGGTGGACCAGCAATTAAATTCAGTACACCGTCTTCAAAGAATTAAAATTCTCGGAGATCTTCTTCACAAAATTAGTTCCTAACACAAGAAATGATAAGAAAATCATGACGGTCTCAATGCTTGAAGAATCAACTGAAAACACTGAATTGGATGAAAGTTATGAATTTCCGAACACTTGAGAAACAGATAACCAGTCATTAAATTCAAATACCGTTTCAGGGAAATCAAATTCTTTGGAGACTTTCTTCACAGAATTGGCTTTCGGTATGAACAAATGAAATGAAGAAAATATTGAGACGGTTCCAATACCTGAGGAATTGGCTTTCGCACTATCTCATGTTCACTGAAACATTCGATTCCTCCGCAATTCAGAGTGTGTTAAAATACATGAAAGCTTGACATGATGAAGGATTGATTGATTATTGCTTTTATATCTTGCAAAACACGTGGAACACGTTTAAACCTTGAAAAACTAGAGTTTTACCTTATAGCTTCTACCCAACAGAATAATCTTTTTGTGTGTAGTTTCGGAAAATAAATGCCTTGATCCCACGACCATTTACGAATTAATGATGGATGAAATTCTAAATAAACTAATGAGAAGTATGTACATGAAGGATGTGAGATGCATAAGCCAGTAGATCCTTATAAAGGGGTTGGACAAATTTTGGGTATGACAGCCGCCTCTATCTAATCGTCTTCAACTTGAAATTCAGATTGGTACGAGCCTTTCGAACATTCAAGGTAGAAGATGATTAAATATCAATGCCAAATTTTTTTCCTGAAAGGATGGTGTGAGTGGGTGATTTATTTTTTGTGATATCTGCTAGGGAAAGAATTTATGTTTTCTCTGGTGAAAAGGCTTACAAAGGAATTTTGAGTAGTGATCACTCGTAACGTGGTAACGGTGCGAATACAAGGTTCTTGAAAGGGATGTTTATTATGCGACATGGCGATTGACTGAATAAGTATGAAAAGACAAAGGATAAGATATACGGACGACCTGGGATCCTAAGGAGAAATAGACCTACGAGTGATCTTCCTGGGGAACAAGGACTATGGACGACCCACGAGGAAATCTAGATCTATGGACAATCTACAATCCTAAGAGAGTGAGACCTATGGGCAGTCTACAGGAGAGCAAGATTTATGAACAACCCACGAGGAAATTTAGATCTATGGGTGATATATAATCCTAATCGAGTGAGACCTACATGAGATATGCTAGGAGAGCAAGATCTACGGATGATCTACAGACAATCTATAAGGAAAGCTAGATCTATGAGCGATCTATGATCCTAAGGTGCAAGACCTACGGACGATCTATAAGGAAATCGGGACCTACGAGAAATCTAAGATTCTATGGGGAGAGACCTACGGGTGATCTGCTAGGAAATTTAGGCCTATGGGAAACCTACGAGGAAATCTAGATCTACGGGCGATCTAAAATCCTAAGGTAATACCTACGAGCGATCTATCGGAAAATCAGGCCTACAGGCGACCTAAAATTCTAAGAAGATGAGAATATCAATTGCGACACGATGGTTGAAGATGCGAGAATGACCA
Source organism: Vicia faba (assembly GCA_948472305.1). NCBI lineage: Eukaryota > Viridiplantae > Streptophyta > Magnoliopsida > Fabales > Fabaceae > Vicia > Vicia faba. Next base: position 929,576,026 of record OX451739.1, read on the forward strand.
GGTGTATTGATTTTACTGGGATTTGAGGGAACGGATAGACACAAATGAGTGTTTGAAAAGCTGACACATACGAGTGTTTGGAAAACTGACACAGACGAGTGTTTGGGATCTGACATGGGCGAGTGTTTGGAAAGCTTACACAGACAAGTGTTTAGAGAACAAACACTAACGAGTGTTTGGGAATACATGGTACTGGCACCATTAGCTGATTATCATGATTAACAAAGGACGTCAGATGTGGATTTTAGAGTGATATTCCTTATTGAGATGTATTGATGTTTTAAATGATTTAGGTTTTTCGTGTAAGGTACTCGATCTGGCTTATGCTTCGTATGCATGTTTAAATTTTTCTGTGGCATAACGACCTATTTTAATGGATATGCTACGCGTTTTGAGGATGCAATGTTATGCAGTGACAACTACATGCAAAGTGCATAGAAATAAACTCTATAAGGATGAGAATAGGTTCATCGGGAATCGTTGCTCGCTGTATGGAGTACCAGTACATATTGGTGCTGGAAAGCTTGTGGCACCAAATATCAATGAAAACTTCATTGGGGATTGAATTGCTAACGAAATGAGTTTTCAGGTACGTCACTGAATTCTGAATTATAGATTTGCTAGGGGAGGAAATGATCAGATCTGACTTCTCTATATCCTATTTTCTTGGGGATGGTAAGATAGATATGGACATGCTGGGGAGTTTTCATGATGAACATTACTTGAACCCCTTCGAATGCCCCGAGTCTGCCTCGCATTGGGGAATTACATCTTAGACCACGTGGGGATTAGGAAATGGACATGAACATCTTCGAGTTCCCCGGTTTACTTCTCTGCTGAAGATTAAATGACGATTCCGTAGGGGGATTACATGCCGAACCACGTAAATTCTTTCGAATGCCCCAAGTTTACTATACTGGGGAATATCACATGCACGTGCTAAATCACACAAAGACTGAGTGCCCTAAGTTTTACACTACTACTGGTGAATCATGCTGAATATGTGTGCTAAGCCGCATAAAAACCTTGGATTCCCTGATTTACTATATTACCGGGGAGTATACTTGGAATATCTATAGGGGATGAGAACGACTTTTGCAATATTGGCTGGGTTAAGGTGACCGACATAGGTTGCTACCGGCACGAAGAAACAACGCTTGGAATGCTACGACACTCCTTTGGGATGATTTCGTGTCAATGTAAAGTCATGTTTCATTTTAGCTTGAAATTATTATTCCCCGTGTTTTCAATGCAGTGTTCAACAAAGAATTAAACCACATTTCGTATACGAAAAAAGTAAGATATCAACAATAATTAAGAAATCTTTTTGGATGAAACAACTTTATTGATTGAAAATTTTCCCGTAAATATGCGTTTGTAAAAGGAGGCAACTCCTAAATGAGGTAGTTGCGAAAAGGAAAATAAAATACAATAGGGAAAATGGCAATGAGAAATGCTCGAATTTCCATTAAGATCAGTATTGCTACAGTTCCCATATCCTTGATAGTCTCAATGCCTTGCTTCTGAAGAGTAGTGGTTAGATTGATTCATTCACTACCAAGGTTCAAAAGATGTACATGGTAATTCGTGCTGAGTATTCAGACTTCAGCCTCTCGCTCATGATCCCTAACTTTTTCCTGGATCGCCCTTTCGGGTTTTCAATCCAGCAGGATACCCATATTTGCCTAATTTTCCTTTTTAGGTTTTTGACCTAGCAGGTTATTCTCTTTTTTTCATTTATTTTATCCCTAAATTTTGCCTGGACTTTCTCTTTTTTGTATCCACCGAGATGCCCATTTTTTCCTAAGTCGCCCTTGCGAGTTTTCGACTTAGCGGGTCTTTATTCATAGTATTTTTTGATTAAGTCTGAATTTACTGAAAGTGGAATGTCTTCCCCATCCATATATGTCAGGATTAGAGCACCTCCCGAAAAGGCTTTCTTCACAATGTATGACCCCTCATAGGTTGGAGTCCATTTTCCCCTTGGATCAGAATGTCTTTGCACAATGTTCTTCCTTACGGCCAAATCACCAGGATAAAACTTCTGAGGGAGGATTTTCTTGTCGAACGCGATCTTCATCCTTTTTTGATACAATTTACCATGACAAATGGCGGATAAGAATTTCTCTTCAATCAAATTGAGCTGGTTAAATCGTGTCTGAACCCACTCTGCCTCATCAAGCTTAGTATCCATGAGAACCTTTAACGAAGGAATATTTGCCTCGACTGGAAGCACCATGTTTGTACCATAGGCAAGGGAAAAGGGGGTTTCCCCAGTTGAAATATGCATATAAGTCTTGTAGCCACATGGAGAAATAGGCAACATTTCATGTCTATCTTTATACGTTCTCACCATTTTAGGACAATATTCTTTATGTTCTTTTTAGCAACTTTGACTGCGCCATTCATCTTTGGTTGATAAGGCGATGAGTTGTGGTGCTCAATCTTGAACTCTTCATATAACTCCTTCATCATTTTGTTGTTAAGGTTTGAACCATTAATAGTGATGATTTTGTTAGGAATTCCATAACGGCATATGATTTCCTTTCTGATGAAGTTGGTAACGACCTGCTTGGTTACATTCTTCTAAGAAGCTACTTCCACCCATTTGGTGAAATAGTCAATGGCAACGAGAATGAACCTTTGACTGTTTGAAGCGCTTGGCTTAATCTTTCCAATCAAGTCAATTCCCCACATTGCAAACGGCCATGTTGAAGTATAACATTCAAAGGAGTTGGAGGGATAGGGATTTTGTCTGCATACTGTATTACGGTGGGAAAACTGACTTGTTTTTGCGTTTTATCGCAAATGTTGCGGATAGCAAGAGTCACCACCGACTTTTCTTTTATCCAATAAAGGAAGGGTGAAAATAACATGAAATACCTTGAATTTGTTTAGTACGGGGGGTAAACTTTTCATCTGTAGTTATCTACGAGCTCTTAATCGCTTAGCTCACTTTTGAAAAATTTGCTTTTTGTGTGTGATTTGTTTGAAAATATTTTGAAAATGCCAACGTAAGGCGAACTTTGTAATGATTCATGTATCAGTCCTCAAGAATGCGTACAAAGTCTTTGAACATATTTTTTTTTGAAAGTGTGATGTGAGAAACGTTTTGCTTAGGAAATTTTATGAGCAAGTGTGAAATTTTGGTATTAGATATGTGATGTTGAAGGAGATGTGATGAAACAAATATTTGAGGATAATATAAAATGCAAAAATATTAAAAGCAATAAAATCACAAAGGATTGTTAACCCAGTTTGATGTACAACAACACCTACTCTGGGGGCTACCAAGCCAGGGACAAGTCCACTAAATAGTATCAATTCATAGACCCTCAGTAAACAACCGGTTTACGATCTAATCACTTAATCACTATCCGTGTTATACTTCTACCTACGACACACCTAGGTATGAGGCTCTCCTCAGATCCATTCAATCACTAACAGTGAAAAACAATAGAATTATTAAGTTTGAAAAACCTCAATCATTCAATACTTAAAAGCGTATGAATGATCCACAATTCACAACTCAAATTACAAATCAAGTATTGTAAGACTTAGACTTCTAAAACACACATAGTATATTTTAATTCAATTCTTGCTGTAGTACGAATAAGGATGCAAGTCTTTATGGGCTTGGGCTGAAAAAACAATATTGCAATATATTGAATCCCTTAAAAATCTCCATGAAAGTAGGCCAAGATATAAACCATAAAGATGAGACAGATCGAAAAATAGTTCTCCATATTTTTCCAAGTTATAACCCACAAAACCTGAATAAGGCGCGCTTAAAAAAAAGGAAATAGAAAATCTGAAAACAGGTTTAGATCAGCAGGAAGATGTTAAGACATTTTCTTTGACATCATTCAAAATCAGTTGAGATGATTATTTCAGATGTCAAGACATTAAGCAAAATATTACCATAGAAGTGTTTTACCAAAATTGCTGCTAACAGAAACTTATAAACTCCCCCTTCGGCAAATTTTGGCTAAAACAATATTTGAGCAAATTATCAGAGTAGCAGCAAAAAAAAACTCAATTAGTAGAAACTCAGTTAGAAGTTAGCAGTGGAAGATGTCAAGGCATCTTCTGAGACATGAAGCTCCCCCTCAAACAATGAATCTCCCCCTCAAACTTACTAGTTAGTGATTTTCTCTCCCCATTTTCAGACATAATATGCCAAATAAACATGCATTCAAGAGAGTAGTAGAAATAGAAGTACATACCAGAATATCCAAGTATCAAGCACATACTAGTGCCAAAAATAATTTAGGGATCAAAACACAAAAGAACACAAAAAAAGAAGGCACCAGCATAGAGTCTAACTGTCTTCAGGACCAGTAGACTTGGTAGTTTCATAACTTCCTTCATTATCAGAATCTCCTCCTTCAGTACCCACATTGTTATCCTTATGTAGATCCTCGATCAACTCTTCAAATTTTAGCTTCCTTGCCGAGCTAAATATGATTACCTCATCAAGTTATTTGCAGGCTTCCATCAACTCAATAATCATATCATCCTTTCTTGAGGACTCGTTTTTAGAGGATGCATATGTCAAAACAATGTTCGGGACATGCTTACCTGAAAATAACTTGATATGATGGGACAAGGTAGACTCCCTTTTAAAAACGACATCAGTGCCACACAGAATTCCATGGTTTTGATTTAGAATAATTCCACAAATTAGAGATGCAAAGGCAATAGGCATCTTGATAGCACAGGTTCCTGCATGCTTTATAGTCTGTTTAAAAATGTAAGCACCATAACCAAACAATTTCTTATTTCCAACAACATAGATAAATTTTCCTAAGACAACTATAATGGTTGAGGTATGATTGGCAGGGACCTAGTTAGAAACTATAATTCTATGCAGGATAGCATATTTCACATTTAACTTACTAACAGGGAGCTTATTCTTCACGGGCCAATCACTCACTTGGTTTGCAGTGATGGCTTTGCACACTTGATTACTAGTCACTTCTAACTCACAGTGATCATCTTCAGACCTGCCTAGATATCTATTGATGACAACAGGGGAAATTCAACACATGTACCTCTAACAAACACCTTCCTATATTCCTTACTTATGTGATCAGCGCAACCTATAGGATTATTAACAATAAATTCCTTAACAAGAGTCTCATAACATTTTTCAAACCTGGTGTCAGTATTCATCAAGGTAACAAAATAAATCAGCTCTATAATCTCTTTGCACTACAGTGCATCTGCTCCGAAATTTCTTTCAAGAGAAATCTTTCTTTGGAATACATATTTCAATTTTTTAGCATTGCCAACAGAATGGAAGGAAATGTTGTCAAGAGGAGCATCAAGCACCGTGACGGAAAGCTTCTTGCTTGCAGACTTCTTCATAGGAGATATGTTTTAGACATCTTCGTCATCATCATCTGAGGAGCTATCAGGTCTAAGTTTTCTTTTGTTGGAGGGAGGAACCACTTTACTCCAAGGCTTTAAGGGACCATACATAGTCTTCTTCTTGATACTCTTACCAGAGGGTGTAACATCCACAATCTTCACTTTAATAGATTTAAGCCTTTTACCAATTCCAGGCACCACATTGGTAATAAGATCATTATCAAATAGCTCATCAACATTCACCACATTCTCAACATTTGGATTCTTTCTAGTTTTGGAGCCAGCAACATCTTCCTTAGAAGAAGAGTCCTTCTCAGCAGATGATGTCTCGACATCTTATTCAATATAAGCTTCCACTTCTTCTAGAACAGATGTAGCAAACTTGCCAAGTTCACTTCCAGCAACATCTTTCTTTAAGGTAGATGATTCAACAGCATTTTAAGGATCAATACCTTTGTCAGCTTGAGCAGGAATTTAGGAAAGAGGAGTAGAAATCCCAAGCACAACAAAACCATTATTTAACACCCTATCTACCATCCTTATAATACTTCTATCAATATTAACAATGTCTTCTTTTGACCTATCATCAGTAGTATTAGGAGCATTACCTTTAGAAGTGTCAAACCCATCTTTAGATTTCTTCGCATGTGACGATCTGGGTTTCTTGAGATTCTTCTCAAGAAGTGGAATAGTTGTCAGAGGAGCAATGACCAAGACTTTATCAAGGGAGATATCCTCAGGATGGTTGACAAACTTTGACCTAGAAGCCTTGGCTTCATCAGAAGAACACTTTGAGGGAGACAAAGCAAGATGTTGCGACATCTTTGTATATTTTTTAACAGAGAGATGGAAAATAGCAAGGGTTCTTTTTCTATAAAGGAGAACAAAGAGGTTGTGAAAATAGAATGAGGTAATGTCGTAGCGTGTGGGAGAGTATTTGAGATAATCTTGAAATGACTGCTTAAGATATTTGATTTGTTGGAAACATAATAAATGATATAATATCACTTTAATGATATTACCACACACTCTTAATTTCTAAAAACCATCATATGTGCATATCCCTAGTTTTCCTCTTAAGTTCTCAAACTGGTTTGCATCCAAAGCCTTAGTGAAAATGTCAGCCAATTGTAATTCAGTAGCTACATGTTCTAAGACAAAAATATTTTCTTCAACAACTCTCTTATGAAGTGATGACATATATCAACGTGTTTGGTCCTGCTATATTGAATAGGATTTTTTGATATATTTATGGCACTTATATTGTCACAGAATAATGTCATGACATCCTGTTTGACATTATATTTTTTCAACATTTGTTTCATCCAAACCAACTGAGAACAACTACTTCATGCAGAAATATACTCAGCCTCGGCAGTGGAAAGAGACACACAATTTTGCTTCTTACTGAACCAAAATATGAGATTATTTCCCAGGAAGAAGCATCCTCCTTATGTACTTTTTATATCATCAACACTTCCTGCCCAATCAGCATCACAATACCCAATTAAAGCAGAGCTAGATCCATGAGAATATAGCATACCATAGTCACTTATCCCATTCACATATTTAAGAATTCTCTTCACATGGTTGGCATGGATAACTATAGGATCATCTTGATATCTAGCACACACCCTTACAGCAAAGGTAATGTCAGGTCTACTAGCTGTAAGATATAGAAGACTTGACTAGGCCTAGTCCAAGACATCTCCTTTGGTACGAACTTCTCGACCGTAATCCGACTTCCCACTACCTATCGAGCATTTCGACCATTTGCCCTCCCAAACCAGCACTGTCCCTGGGCGACCGACGAGCATCCTCTTAGCCTGCCCGACATCAACGTCGTGCAGGCTAGCAGGAACCAACCAGAGAGACGTCCATAACTAACCCCCTCCTCGAGACCAACGGCTAGTTACGAGCACATCTTCCTGGTTTGACCAAGTCCTGGCATTTACCAGATTTCTCGGGCCCGCATATCTAGGCGTGAAATTAGGAACCAATGGCCACACGCCAAAGGCATTATATAAACCCTCACACCTGTGAGGGCCAGGTATCCAATATTCACTACTCACTATCTAATAATTTGCTTGTACCTCCTTGTTCCCACTCTTACTTGATCGTCAGAGTGCCTTGTAGGTACAACCCCTTTTTTCTCCTCGACATCACAACACGACTGCAGATCATCTTCCAGCCACTTCATAGGTTCTGATCAACCAGTAAGATCAATAATTAATTTAATAAACCTAAAAATATAATTAATTTTAATTAATAAAAAAGGTTAATTTTTGAAAAAAGTTAATTAAAAACTTATAACTTAATTAATTAGGGTTTTTTTTAAATAGGTTTATGTTTAATGATTAAAAAAAAGAATTAAGTTTGCCAAAAATAGATAAGGGAAGAAAAATTCATTGAAAATAGGGTTAGAAAACAAAAGTAGTGAAAATGCCAGGGGTGGGTGTGGAACCCACACCCTTTTCCTTTTCCACTGCACAACTTGCCACTACGTAAGGCGTGCGCTGGTGTGAGTAGAATGGGCGTCACTCAAAATGTATTAAACCTGAAATATATTGGAAATTGTGAGAAAAACAACAAAAGGCAGGGATCGAACCCACGCCCAGGTAGTCTAATGCCTTAACATGCGCGCGCTTGCCACTTGGGTGGCTGTGTCATCCGTTAATGCTATGAAATAAATTAAATATAATACAAATATTATAGCTGGACCGGAGAGGCCCCGGAGCTCAATCTTTGATCATCTTCTCTGGCGACTTCCTTTTTTATTCCAGCAAAAATAGAAAATGTTAGTGGTTCAATGGTACCCTACCCCCATAATTTGGGCCTTGCGAATTCAATGGTGCCCTTGGTTTTGGCTAATTCTTCCTGTACAAATAGATACGAAGCAAATAGTATGAAATAATTCAATCATGGCAGCCCATGATTCATTCATTATGGGGGCCATGTGATGGGTCTATCCTGCATATTTATACCTCATAAGCATGTTAGTAACGTTAGTTTAGATCAAAGCATAGTAAAAACAGATATATTAATTTCATGCAATAATGGAAACCAACAAGGCATATATGAGAGTTCCAGGCCTCTTGGATCATCATAATTGATCACAACTTATCCTATAATGCTTCTGGAATTGATTTGGATGATTGGCTTTCTTCGAGAGAGGCTGAAAATAGGGTTTGTAGTTTCCCCTAGTTTTGAAAAAATTTGAAAGTTTTGGAAAGGGAACTCTTGCTAAGTTTTCGTGTCCTTCTCTTGTTGTCTGAATGAGGATATTTGTAGGAGAAAATTAGGTCAAAAGAAGTGGGCTTGGACCTTTGTATGAAAGCCTTGATTTTATTTAATTTATTTTGAATTTAAATAAATAAAATAAAAATTAAATGGAATAAAAATCAAAGGGGTGTATGAATAGGTTCGTAGGTTCACTATGAGGCCTAATACACGTTGGGACCTTGAAACATAATCCCACTAGCCCAAAAATTCATGTTTGATCAATTTAAGTTTTATGCATTTCCTCAAAATTACCCAACTTGCACCAATCATAACTCTCTCAGTTTTTATCATATGAAGGTGATATTTGAGTTTTTTTAAAGCTCTAGATGGCCTCTAAAATATATATGTTTTCATTTGAAGACTTTATCTTCATGTAAGTTGCCTTGACAAAAATTGTCTTTTTGTTGACCTTTGAAATGACCTATAATGCATTGACTCATATCTCTCAAATGAAGCATTTTTGGACTTATGCTTCGAGAGACAAAGTTGTACAAAATTGAATTTCTTTTAACATGAGCTTTGGTTGAGAAAAATCTGATGAAGCATATGAAAGTTATGCTTGGTTAAACTCCAATTGACTTCTCATTAAGAAAACCCTAATTTTGTAACTTTTGACTTTTGATGAATCTTGAGTTTTCTTAATGAATCATGATCAAACCTTGATAAAATGATGAATGTGACTTCAAAATCTTTATGTTGATCAAAAATCTTGAAGTTTGACTGTATGTTCACCATTGTTGACTTTTTGTCCAATACAATTGATTTTAGGTCATCTGAGCAATTGACTGAGCAAACTTGTGATGCAAGGCTTGAAATTTGGCATGAGAATGCCTTGAGACATATGTGGAACCATGAAATCCACTTGAGGCATTATAAGATCAAATTTCCTTGAGAAAAGTGAAACCCTAGTTGTAGATCAACTACTTAGCAGGAAAATTTGTCTGATCAAACCTTAAGTAGCCTTGAGCAATTAAAAACCCTAGGAACATGAGGATATATCTTGAAGAAAATGGGATGGAATATTTTGGGGTACAACAGTTGCCCCTGTTCAATCTTCTTAAACCTGAGGAGTTAGATTGGCACATCTGCCATTCGAGATCTGAAGGTGGAAGAGGATTTAACAATTAAGTGCCCAGAAATTTTCACTCGTCGGTGCATGAATTAACGATGTTGGTTGATAGTATTACTAGAATGGGCTTAAAGATTCCATTTAGAGAGATGGTAGAATATCGTCGGGGATGGGCTTAAAGATGCCATACGAAGTAACTGTTGATAGGATTACCAGAATGAGTCTACGCCTGACTGTATCTGAAGAATGTTTTTTAGAAGGAAAATGCTCGCAATAATTCAGTCTCTGGGGGGAATGATTTTCACTAAAAACTTTTAAAGGGGAATGCTCGTCAGAATGCAGTCTCTGAAGGAAGATGTTTTTCAGAATTCGGTCTCTGAAGGAAATCATTTAGTCATGCAGATAGTCGCCCCATCCTGTTTCGGGAATTGATCTATAATCTATTTTTCATTGGTAAACCCATCCTGTTTCGGGAACTCATACCACCTGGTCATATAGATAGTTACCCTGTCTTGTTTCGGGAATTAATCTCTGACCAGCTTTTTTGTTGGTAAACCCGTCCTGTTTCGGGAATTCTTACCGCTTGGTCTTATAGATAGTTTCCTTGTTCTGTTTCGATAATTAATCTCTGACCTGCTTTTTGTTGGTAAACCCATCCTATTTTGGGAATTCATACAACTTGGTCGTATAGATAGTTGTTCCGTCTTGTTTCAGGAATTAATCTATGATCCGATTTTTTGTTGGTAAACTCGTCTTGTTCAGGAATTTATACCACCTGGTCATATAGATATTTGCCCCGTCCTGTTTCGAGAATTAATCTCCGACCTGCTTTGAAAATTGTTGATGATATTCGTCTTGTGAATTTTACACGAAAAGACAAAATTAGCTTTATGTAATGTCGTCATGCATGTAATGCATTAATTAGCTTTACAAGAGGATGTTATATGCATTTCGGTATGCATATTCTATGATGTGTTATGAAGTGATGTATGGATACAATATGTTGTTTAAGCGTATCGGTGGCTCCTTGTAACAATGTGTAGGCGGGGAAAATAAATCCCGAACTGTTGTTAGGAATGAAGAAAGTGTTTCTTCAATTTCTGCTGGGAATAATTTTGCTGGGGATTCTCGCTTTCTGTTTGAGGATACTCCGTTGGAGATCTTTGGCTTCTTCTTGAGGATAGAGGAATTCAAGGAGACTCGGTTGCTCACCATTCTTTTTTGATGGATTTGATTCTTACATACCCTGACCGGGGATAAAAGTGATGGATATTCCTCTGGTATGATATCTGTCCAAGTTTCAGATACCGTAGAAACTCTTCTAGGGATAGCAACTTTGATTAGACCCTGCTGGAGAAGAGAATTTTGTTAGGGATTTAAGGTGTTGGAGTAATAAACTCTGCTAGGGAATCAAATTCTTGTAAACATTGTCGAGGAAATAAACTCTGATGGGGATTGGATTTTTATAGTTTGCGTTGTGGAAGTCTCCACTGTATGCTAGGGAAATGATCAAACTTCCCTACCCGCTAGGGGATCTATTGGGGATGATGATCAGGTCAAGCTATCCATTAGGGATATGGAGGTAAACTGCTGGAAGATGCCTGAATTTCTGCATGTGGGCATATTAGACTTGTTGAGGAATATATCTGTGTTGAGGATAATTTTGCGAAAATAGCTTTTTAGAGATAATTTCACGGAGATTGCTCTGTGGGGATTTATGAATGGCTTAAACATTATCCCAACTCCCAGAGTCTTTGATAAATGTTAATCCTGTTTTCATGTGTATATTTGTAAATGGTAATCATATTCAAATGCATATTTTCATTAAATATAATCATTGGACGTTTTTGCAAACAAAGCAGAGAAAGTAAAAATAGTTTTGAATTTGTAATTGATTGCATTGATTTGGAAGATTTATCTATAAATATATAGTTTTATACAAAGAGACAGAAGTCCTAGTAAGAGTAAATCGTCGTGAAAAGAAAAAGGTGTACAAAGAGAAACAGAGAAAAACAACTATGTGGATATAATCCCATTGAGTTTCAACTATGCTATTTCCCTTATGTCTTTAAGCATCTCATCCCTTGTTGTCGAAAGAAGTTGACTAGATTAATCTGTACCGTTTGAACTCGACGTTGGTAATTATGATGGTCGTAAGTAGATTATCCAATGGGACATAGTCGTACGCTTTAATCCCAAACTTTTTCCTAGACACCCCTTTCGGGTTTTCAGTCCACAGGGATGCCCTTTCTTGCTTAAGCTGCCTTATCAGGTTTTCGACTTGTTGGGTGTACAATTTTTTTTTTATATATATCCCTAATTTTTGCTCGAACTCTTTTAGTTCGCTGAGATGCCCTTATTTTTTCCTAGGCCATTCAACCTAGCGGGTCTCTTTTTCATGCGTAGTATTTTTTAACTATGTCTGCATCCACAGGGTGTGAAAGATCCTCACCGTCTATGGTGGTAAGTATCATAGCGCTTCCAGAAAATATCTTCTTAATCACAAATGTCCCTTCGTACGTGGGAGTCCATTTTCCCCTAGGATAACCTTATGGTAAGATGATGCGCTTTATTACTAAACCTCCAACCTGATAGACCTGAGGTTTGATCTTCTTGTTAAAGGCCTTGATCATGCGCTTTTGATACATCTGACCATGAAAAACAACCGCGAGCCTCTTATCATCAATCAAATTTATCTGGTCCATCCTGGTATGGATCCACTCATTTTCGTCTAAACCTGCGTCTTTCATAATTCTCAGAGAGGGAATCTAGACTTGGACTGGTAAGACCACCTCCATACCGTAGATAAGAAAGAAATGGGTTGCCTCAGTTGATGTACATGATGAAGTGAGATAACGATGAAGAGAGAATGATAACATCTCATGTAAATCTTTATATGTCACTGTCATTTTCTGTAAGATCTTTTTAATGTTCTTGTTGGCGGCTTCCACTGTGCCATTCATCTTCGGTCAATACGGAGAATAATTGTTATGTTTAATCTTAAACTGCACACAGAGTTCCGTGATCATAGTGTTGTTAAGATTGGTACAATTGTCCGTGATGGTCCTCTCGGGTATGCCATACTGACAGATGAGGTTATGTTTAATGAACTGGGCCACGACATTCTTGGTAACAGAAGCAAATGGGGTTGCTTCAACCCACTTTGTAAAATAATCAATAGCAACCAGGATGCAACGATGTCCATGAAATAGTAGGCTTAATCTCTACATTTCAAATGGCCAAGGAGTAGTCATGACATTTAGAGGAACCGGAGGAACATGGACTTTGTCAGCATAAATGTGGCTCTTGTGACAAGTTCTAGAATGGTGATGGCCATTACTTTCCATGGTAGACCAATAATAACCCACTCTCATAATGTTCTTAGCCATCATATGCCCTCTAGAATGAGTACCAAAGACCCCTTCATGCATATCTTCCACAATCTTCTCAGCTTCCTTCTTGTCTATACAACAAAGCAGAGTCGAATCATGATTACGCTTGTACAAAATTCTGTTACACAGAAAGAATTTGGAAGAGAACCTTCATAGGAATTTCTTATCATTGATAGATACCCCTTCAGGATATTCTCGAGTCTTGAGGTATCTTTTCACTTCATGGTACCAAGGCTTTTCCTCTACTCCATCAGTACCAACTTCATAGCAATATGCAGGTTCGTCTAATCTCTCAATAGTGATTTGACGAGCTTCATTGTCCCATATGACTTTGAACAAAGATGACATGTTAGCTAATGCGTTTGCCAATTAATTCTCCTCTCGTAGGATGTGTTCAAAAGTGATTTCCTCAAAGTATGGAATTAATGTCAATACCTGGTCTCAATATGGAATGAGATTCAGGTGCTTCGTATCCCATTCTCCCTTGATTTGACTGATTACTAGGGCTAAGTCCCTGTATACACTTAAGATTTTAATTCTCATTTCAATGGCAGCCTTGGTACCCATGATGCACGCTTCATACTCTGCCATGTTATTGGTACAATCAAAACATAATCTCGCGGTGAATGGCATATGGAAACCCTTGAGAGAGACGATCACAACACCAATTCCATTACCAAGTGCGTTAGAAGCTCCATCAAAAACCATAATCCATCAGGATCCTGGCTCAGGTCCTTTATATGGTCCAGGTTCTTCATAGTCGGTAATCCGCATAATATTCACATTTGGGAACTCAAAATTCATAGTCTAATAGTTGTCTACACCTTGATGAGCCAAATGATATGCTAGTACACTTCCTTTGATTGCTTTCTGAGTGGTATACTGAATGTCGTATTCTGTCAAGACCATTTGCCATCTTACTATTCTTTCGGTTAGAGCAGGCTTCTCGAATATGTATTTTATCGGATCCATCTTAGAGATCAACAAAGTGGTATGAGTCAACATATATTATCTTAGTCGTTGAGCAGGCCATGCCAAAGAGCAAGAAGTTTTCTCAAGCAATGAGTATCTTGTTTCACAGTCGGTAAATTTTTTGCTAAACTAGTATATTGCATGCTCTTCTCGACAAGACTCGTCATGCTGCCCTAACACACACCCCATTGAATTCTCTAACATTGTTAAGTACATGATCAGGGGTCTTCCTTGAACTGGCGGTATCAAAATCGAAGGTTCTTGGAGGTACTCCTTGATTTTGTCAAAAGATGTCTGACAGTCGTTTTTCCACTTCACTACTTGATCTTTCTTCAATAACTTGAAAATTGGCTCATAAGTAGCGGTCAAATGGGAAATAAATCTGGAAACGTAGTTCAATTGTCCTAGTAAACCTCTGACTTCCTTCTCAGTATGGGGAGCCGAAATTTCTTGAATGGCTCTAACCTTGGTGGGGTCAACTTCAATACCTCTACTACTGACGACGAAACCTAGGAGTTTACCGGACCTTACCCCAAAGGTGCACTTGTTTGGATTTACCCTTAACTTGTAATTCTTTAATCTCTCAAACAACTTGTGTAGGTGATCAAGATGTTTTTCTTCAGTCTGAGACCTGGCTATCATGTCATCAACATAAACCTCTATCTCATGATAGATCATGTCATGGAGCAAAGCTACCATACCACTCTGATATGTTTGACTGGATTTCTTCAAACCAAAAGGCATAACTTTGTAACAGAAAGTGCCCCATTGTGTGACAAAGGTAGTCTTCTCCATGTCTTCAGGTGCCATCTTGATTTGATTCTAACTGGAGAAACCATCCATGAAGGAAAATACTTTATGCTGAGCAGTGTTGTCAACCAGAACATCAATGTGTGGAAGCGGAAAGTCATCTTTGGGGCTTGCCCTATTCAAATCCCTGTAGTCTACACACATACGCACTTTGCCATCCATATTAGGTACTGAAACCACATTTGCAACCCACTGAGGATAGCACGTAAAAGCTAAGAAACCTCCATTGAACTATTTCATAACCTCGATTTTGATCTTTTCAGACATCTCGGGACGCATACGACAAACCTTCTACTTTATCCGAGAATAACCTTCTTTCATTGATAGACGGTGAACCACAATATTACTATCAAGCCCTGCCATGTCTTCGTATGAGCAAGCAAAAATCTCAACATAGTCACGCAACATCTAGATTAATATATTTTTGACACTCTCTTCTAGGTTGGAACCTATCTTGACTTCTTTCTTGTCCTCTTCAGTGCCCAAGTTCACAACCTCGACTGACTCTTCATGTGGTTGTATGGCTCTTCCTTCTTTCTCTAACAGTCTAGAAGTTCTCTAGTTACTTCATAATCTTCCCCACCTTCGTCCTCGACTTGGTAGATCGGATTTTCAAAGTTATTTGGCAATAGCAGAATTGTTATCAATGGGATCCAGAGTGGATATGGATCTGCAATTTATCGCGTGGGTGTGTGTAAGAACACATAGCTATTTTGAAAGAAATAAAGAAAAAGAAGAAAAAGAGCCCAAAGTTTGAATGCAAACATCCAATAATTTATTGAATGAAAATATGTGAATGAAAAATGACAATCCTAACAAGTGGACCGTTGTGACTCGGGAAAGGCACCAGGCTTAAATTTATTGTTTTAAAATTACATAACCAAAAACTTGAAATCAAGAAAATAGAAAATAGAATTTACTCTTGACTAAAGGAGATTGGTATAATGTCTTCAGTCTTCCAATTGCTGAGCCTGTCGCCAGTGGTAGGAAAAATCCAATTGTCTAGGTCATAGTCGCTATCAGCATCTTCTACCGTGATGACTCTGTTGTTGTTGATGCAGAATGGTGGTCTTCCAGCACGAGCACGACGAACATCCCTCTGAGCCTCTACAGTGAAACCCAAACTAAATTTATCAAATTTGTAAGGAATGTCGGGAAGCTGACCCCAAGTAGTGTAACCACCTTCTTCTACCACAGCTCTAGCGTCTTTCAGTGAAGCCATTATGGGCGGAACCCTGGTAACCTTAGGGATAGCAGAAACGTCTTTAGCAACAATATTTATCCGAGGAATAACTTCAAAGTTCTCGTAGGGAGTTTCAATGAATTCACCATCCATCTCAACATACTTAAAGGAGTTCAAGTCACTCACCATGTACTCTTCTTCACCACAAATTGTAACAATCGTTCCTTTCACGGGATATTTCAACTTATGGTGCAACTTAGAAGTAATAGTTCATGCCACATGAATCCAAGGGCGTCCAACTAAATAGGAATAGGATGGAAGAATGTCCATCACATAGAATGTAAAGTCGAAGACCTGCGAACCTACTTTGATCGAAAGATCCTTCTCTCTGTGCATCATCCTCTTTGAACCATCAAAGGCTCTGACCACAATGTCATTAGGTTTAAGCATAACCCTTTGATAGCCAAGCCTGTCTAGAGCACCCTTCGGTAAAAAAATCAACGAGGAACCAGTGTCAACCAACACATGAGCTAAGGTACCGCCCCCACACTCAATAGAGACATGCAGGGCCTTGTTATGGTTTCTTCCTTCAGGAGTCTAATCATCATCAGAAAATCCTAACCCATAATCAGTCGTTAGGATAGAAACATAATTTTCGAATTGGCCAGTGGAAATTTCCTGCGGTACGTGAGCGGATTTTAGGAATTTCACCAAAGTCTGGGCATGGGCTTCAGAGCATAACAGCAGGGATAACATGGATATATTGGAGGGAGTCTGCCCCAGCTTTTCAACAATCTTATAGTCACTTTTCCAGATGATCCTTAGTACTTCCTCCATCTCTTGCCTAGAGGTATCTTCAGCAGTAATTTCTCTAGGTGCCCCAGTCTGGGCAGACTCAATCATATTTTCTTTACCTCGAGTCTCAATAGTTAACTCAATAGCAGTAAGACGAACTAGTGTAGCAGCAGTCTTCAGAGAGATCTCTGGAGAGAAAACCCTTCCACTTCTAGTAATTTTACTGGTCCCAATAATGTTGTCAATGTTGGGGTCGGTAACTTCAGTATCTTCACTTTTAACAACCAATGGTTCTGGCTTAACACTACGTTAGTAAACATTAGCTCCATAGTTCCAAGGGATAGCCTTGTCATAGGAATATGGTATTGGCCCTGGTGCGGTAATGATCAAAGGAGCTATTCTAGGTTCGACTATAATCTTCACAGGGCCTTTAGAAGTAATCCTTACATGAATTCTTGAAATTACAGACACGTCTTCAAGCTCCAAGTCTTGAAAAAAAATTCTCCATAGAAGGAATCTTCTCAACTAGAATTATATGGTTATCCATTAGACGCTGAATACCTTCTCTTAGTAGTTTGCAGCCATTGGATTGGGCTGCGCAGCAATAATATCTTTCAATGCAGCTCGGAAATAAATTAACTTGCAACAGATTCTTGTTAATAATTATCAGGGGAGTAATCAAGTCACTTACAACGGAAACATAAGAAACATCTTCGATAGTATTAGTGCCTTTGTCGTGCTTGGGCATAGGTGAAGTAATCACATTGGGAATCTTGGGAGGATCAAATTCAATCTTTTTGGAGTCAATCATATCCTGAATCTTATTTTTTTGAGCCCTACGGCTATTTGTATCATGTCCAGGACTATTGGAATGATAGACACACTTTACATTAGGATTATACCGAGGAGAGGAGGTGTTGGGATTCTGAGGAGGATCTCTCAATGTAATCAGATCTGCTTTCAATAAGTGTTGTAATGCCGGAGGCAACGACATATTAATCTTGGTAAATTGTCTACTAGGTACGTCTTACCTACGTTGATTGCCTTGTTGATGTTACATTGGTGCAGGATTAGAGATTAGTACTGCCCCCATATATTGGTTACAGTTACCTCTACCACGACCCTTCAAGCCATACACAACACTAAATTCTTTCTTTTCATTGAACGTCTTCTTCACAGTACTTAAAGATGCAGCAACTTGAACCTTTCCACTTCTGATTCCGCCTTCAACATGTTCCCTTGTTAATATCAACTCACTTAACCCGGCTGAAGAACTTCTGATCAGATGATTGAAGAAAGGACCTGTCAAAGTTCCCATAAACATGTCAACCAACTCCCTATCAGACAAAGGAGGTTGAACCCTTCCTGCTAGATCTCTCCATTTCTAGGCATACTCTTTAAAGCCTTCGTTCGAGCCCATGGTCATACTCTGTAGTTGCACACAGGTTGGTGCAAGATCAACATTGTATTGGTATTGTTTGTAAAAAGAAGGAACCAAATCTTCCTAATTACGGATATTGGTTCCTTCCAGTTGATAGAACCATTCCAACTGTGTCTCAGACAGTCTCTCTTGAAAGAAATACACCCATAACTTCCTATCAGCGGTGTGTGGTTGATTCTTCCGGACATATGAGCTCAGATGAAGCTTTGGATAAGAAACACCGTCATACTTTGCAAAAGCAGGGACCTTGAATTTATGAGGAATAAAAACTCTTGAGACTAAACTCAACTCTTCAAAATCCAACCCATGCACTCTTTATATCTCCATAGCATTTAAACAATCTTCCAACTATTTGTATTTTTCATCAGTAGGAGGATATTGTTCATCTGGATAGTCTTCTTATTCTTCATCAGAATATTAGCAAGAACCAAGGTTGCTTCCTTTCTCAGCCTTCACACTCTTACCATCTTCACCCTTGTTGTCATCTTCATTTGATGGGATATTAAAGTGTTGAGCTCGCTTGATAGGATTTTTGAACCTTCTCCCAATGTTAAGGATGCCGATTGGTTTCCTTGACTTTTTCTTCCTCTCCTATGTGATGAGGACCTTTAGTTCTTCCTTCCCCTTGGCTAAGTTGAGGAACATTTGTTGGAACTGAGCATTCTGAGCCTGAAGATCTTGGACTATTTTTTCGAAAGCCATCTTTTAATGAAATAAACAATAAGAAGGTGAGAGAACCTATCTTGGAAACCTGTTATGTAATGATATGTATGGTATGTATATGCAATATTTTCAAGGATCTTGCAGGATAAATAAGAATGAAATGTCAGAAATTTAGTCTAGCTGTAGCTTTGACTGAAGAACTTTGCGTCTTTGTTTTTGAACGTCCTTCTACAAGAATCAAGCTCACCATGTCGAGTGGATCCTAGCCTCTGACTCAAGGGAAAATACTTTGATCTTTGACGACATCTGGTAAGAGGAAAATAAATCCTCTTGCCCATTGCTAGCAATCCGTCTTATGATAACCCTGCATCAAATGTCCCTAAGATCCTTGAAATGGTTAGTGAAAATGCCATCTCATGATTTTATGATGTCATGATGTTTTGATGTCATGATTTTATGATGTCATGATTTTCTGATGTCATGATGTTATGTTTATGTTCAGACGAATAGCAAGAACAACCAAATCACGCAAGAGCCTTAGGTTTAAAGGATTGCATGGGATCCATAGGTAAGTACCCTTCTCTATCGAAGTCAAGTTGTCTCAACCTATCTTAAAATAGTAACCGGGTTCTAGGAATATTATATCATATATCTTTCTCAAAGGTTTTATTTTAGTACATCAACTGATTTTCCACCAAAACATCCCGCGAGTCGAATCTCAATGAGTGTAGCATCGAGTATCCACCAACTCTGGACTGCACCCAAGTTGGCTATCTCACTACCTTTTAATTGCTAAGATGGGTTAATAAGGTTCTAAAAGTAAGTTAGTGCTTATGACACCACGCGACAGCTCAATGTTATCCTCAACTTACTCAAGGAACGTTGGTACAAACCAATGTGTCACACTAATGTAACCATCACTTCAACCATATCGGTCTATGTCATATAGTTTCCATGATCTATTGCTACTTACCTAAGGCATCCTTAGATCCGGGTGTAGGATCTTTGCAAGAATTTAAACCTAATAAACCCTTAAAGCTAAAGCAAACAATGCAAACAAATAAATAAAATAAAGTGATTTAGACTCTAAGGTAACCCCTCCCTTTTTAAGTACATCCCCAGCAGAGTTGCCAAGTCTGTAATACGGTGGGAGAACTGACTTTTTTTTGCATTTTATCGCAAATGTTACGAATAGGAAGAGTCGCCACCGATTTTTCTTTTATCCAGTAAGGAAATTGTGAAAAGAACAGGAAACACCTTGAAGATTTTGAGTTTCGGGGGTAAGTTATGAAAAGGGAAGGTGTTAGCACCCTTTTCATCCATAGTTATCTCCAGGCTCTTAATCGCTTAGCTCACTTTTTAAAATTTTATTTTTGTGTGTGATTTGTTTGAAAATGTTTTGAAAATGCCAATGTAAGGCGAACTCTGTAATGATTCTTGTATTTGTCCTCAAGAATACGTACAAAGTGTTTGAAAATATTTGTTTTTTGAAAGTGTGATGTGAGAAATGTTTTGTTTAGGAAAGTTTGTGAGCAAGCGATTAAAAATATCCTACCCACTAAAAGTCGTTCTTGTTATTTTAGTTCTCCTTTAGAGATAGTGCTATTTGTACCATTAGTTGGCAGGTAGCCATATCTTTTGGATGTGAAGGGACAAGCGAAGGTTCATCATATGATCATCGAAGGCAACTTGTAAGGATGCTTTAGAAATTTTGTAAGGGACTAGATCATTTGTTTGTAGGAAACATCGAAGGGTCATCGAGGGACTTATGATATTTTATTCAAGGGTCTTTGCTAAAGATCCCTACTTTCGAGGGACATGACTGTTATTTCGAAAAGGCAACGAAGAGAGGCTACCCTAAAGGTGTAAGTGTGAATAGTGTTTTAATTCAGTTATTTATCTTTGAAATTAGGGTTTTTCTATCCTTCATTTTTATCTTTCCATAAAAACCCTAATTACTAGCAATTGCATAACGAATATAGTAGCAGAATATAAAGGCAGAAATGTAAACCTAGGCTATTACAAAGCTTTGCGGAAGTTACATAATAGTGAAGTAGAGTGCGAGAAATAAAACCTACAACTATTACATCCCGGTAGCAGATACATAATAGAGAAAAGTGTGAAAAAAATAAAGCTACTCTATTACCGTTGAACGCGCCCTATACACTTTATCTATAAAAATTAGATGAAAATAGAAAATAAAATGTTTTGCTCATTTTTTTATGAAAAAATGATTTATGATATTTAGTTTAATAAACCTAAAAATCTAATTAATTTTAATTAATAAAAAAAATCTTAATTTTGGAAAAAAAGTTAATTAAAAACTTAAAACCTAATAAATTAGGGTTTTTTTGAAAAAGGTTTATGTTTAATGATTAAAAAAAAGAATTAAGTTTGCCAAAAATATATAAGGGAAGAAAAATCAATGGAAAATAGGGTTAGAAAACAAAAATAATGCAAATTCCAGGGGTGAGTGTTGAAGCCACACCCTTTGCCTTTTCCATTGCACAACTTGCCATTGCGCCAGACGTGCGCTGATGTGAGTAGAATGGGCATCATTCAAAGTGTATTAAACCTGCAAAATATTGGAAAATGTGAGAAAAACAACCAAAGGCAGGGACCAAATATACGCCCTGGTAGTCTAATGTCTTAACATGTGCGCGCTAGCCAATGGGATGGTTGTGTCATCCGGTAATTCTATGAAATCAATTAAGTATAATAAAAACATTATGGCTGGACCGAAGAGGCGCCAGAGCCCTAGCTCCGGTCGTCTTTCCGCCAACTTCCTTTTTTATTCCTGCAAAAATAGAAAACGTTAGTGGTTCAATGGTACACTACCCCCTATAATTTGGGCCTTGCGAACTCAATGGTTCCCTTGGTTTTAGCGGATTCTCCCTGTACAAAGAGATACGAAGCGAATAGTATGAAACAGTTCAATCATAGGAACCCATGATTCAGTCGTTATGGGGGCCATGCGATGGGTCGATCCTACATAGTTATACCTCAGAAGCATGTTAGTCACGTTAGTTTAGATCAAAGCATAATAAAAACAAAGATTTGAATTTCATGCAATAACAAAAACAAACGAAGTATACACGGGAGTCTCAGGCCTCTTGGATCATCACAATTGATCCCCACTTACTCTATAATGCTTATGGAATTGATTTGGATGATTGGATGGCTTTGAGAGAGGCTGGAAATAGGGTTTGTAGTTTGCCCTAGTTTTGAGAAAATTTAAAGTTTTTGGAATGGGATCTCTTGCCAGGTTTTCGTGTCCTTCTCTTGTTATCTGAATGAATATATTTATAGGATAAAATTAGGTCAAAAGAAGTGGGCTTGGACCTTTGAATAAAAGCCTTCATTTTATTTAATTTATTTTGAGTTTGAATAAATAAAATAAAAAATAAATGGAATAAAAATCAAAGGAGTGTATGAATAGGTTCAGAAGTTCACTATGAGGCCTAATACACGTTTGGACCTTGAAACATAAGCCCACTAGCCCAAAAATTCAAGTTTGATCAATTTAAGTTTCATGCATTTCCTCAAAATTTCCCAACATGCACCAATCATAACTCTCTCATTTTTTAGCATATGAAGGTGATCTTTGATTTTTTGGAAAGCTTAAGATATCCTCTACAATATCTATTTTTTCATTTGAAGACTTTATCTTGATGTAATTTTCCTTGACAAAAAGTGTCTTTTTGTTCACTTTTGAAATGACCTATAATTTGTTGACTCATATCTCTCAAATGAAGCATTTTTTGGACTTGAACTTAGAGAGTCAGAGTTGTAGAGAATTGAATTTCCTTAAACATGAGCTTTGGTTGGGAAAAATCTGATGATGCATGTGAAAGTTATGCTTGGTCAAAGTTCAGTTGACTTCTCCTTAAGAAAACCCTAATTTGGTAACCTTTGACTTTTGATGAATCTTGAGTTTTATTGATGAATCATGATCAACACTTGATCAAATGATTAATGTAACTTCAAAATCTTGATGTTGAACAAAAATGTTGAAGTTTGATTGTACGTTGACCATAATTAACTTTTTGTCCAATACACTTGATTTTTAGTCATCTGAGCATTTGATTGAGAAACCTTTTGATGCAAGGCTTAAAATTTGGCATGAACATTCCTTGAGACATGTGAAAAACCATGAAATCCACTTGAGGCATTATAAGCTCAAATTTCCTTGAGAAAATTAAAACCCTAGTTATAGGTCAACTGCTTAGGAGGAGAATTTGTCTGATCAAACCTTGAGTAGCCTTGAGCAATTGAAAACCCTAGGAGCATGAGGAGATATCTTGAAGAAAATGGGAGGGAAAATTTTAGGGTACAACACATACACTTGGCATTTGTGGCATAACTTTGCATATGCATAACAGTCACTTTCCATTATCATCCAGAAATACCATGCACGTAGTATTTTCTTAGCCATAGAATATCCGCTTGAATGAGTCCCGAAAAACCCTCATGGTTTTCGTTTATGTTCGACTTTGCTTTGTGCCTATCCATGCATATGAGCATAACCGAGTCATAGTTTCTTTTGTATAGGACGTCTACTGATAAGAAAAACTTGGATTCTGACCTTCTTAGTGTACGTTTATCACAAATTATAGCACCTTCGGGATACTTTTTCTTCTCGAGGTACTTTTTGATGTCGTAATACCACGAATTTTCATCAGACATATCCTCAGTTGAGAGACAATGAGCAGGAAAGACATGTGTTTCCTCCTTGTAAGGGAGAATATGTATATTAGGCGCTTGATTAGGAAAGCTCACTTTGAACATTGCTGCTAAAGTAGCTAAAGCATCTTCTAATTGATTTTCATCTCTAGGAATGTTCCCAAAAGTAATCTCATCAAGTTTGGGTATCAACTGTAGTATATAATCCATGTATGGAATAAAATTGGGGTGTTTGGTATCCCAATCCCCTCGTACTTTGTGTATGATCAAAGAGAAGCTCTAAAGACTTCATGGATTTTGATTTTAAGATTAATGGATTCCTCAAGACCCATCACACATGCTTCATATTCTTCCACATTGTTCGTAGAATCAAAATATAGTCTGGGTGTAATTGATATATTAGCATTGCAGGGAGAAGTTAGTATTGCCCCAATGCCATGACCTACAACATTTGATGCACCATCAAACATAAGAGTCAATATATCTTTTAGTATTGCCCCTAAGGGTGCATGTGTGAATAGTGTGTTTGATTTGCATGCGTTTTGTCTTTGATTTTTGGGTTGTCTACTTGTTGTTTTTATCTTGCCATACATCCTAATTACTAACATTTGTACAAAAGCAATAAAAATGCAGAAAAATAAATCCTACACTATTACAACCATATTGAATAGTAAGAAAAAATAAAGGCAAAATAAAATAAAGAAAGGAAAAATGGGCTTTTCGATTTGGGTAGCAGAACCCTTTGATTTTGCTTCTCTGGCTCTCTTCGATTTGGCTTGGAAGTGGTGAAGGAGTGCCTTTTGATTTGGTCTGGAATCAGCATGAGATGCAGTCTGCCTTTCTGCTTCCTTCGACTAGGGCCTGGAAGTCAGTGTGGGCGTGCCTTTCGAGTGCGCCTGGAAGTCAGTGTGGTGTAGCATGACTTTCTGGATGCTTCTTTCGTTCAGTATGGAGTTCCCTCTTCACCTTAAGTCCCTTGCTGCCTCCTTCGATTGGGGCTTGGAAATCAGTGTGGAAGCCTAAGGCTTCGTTTCATACCTCCCTCCTCCTGTTTCTTTCGTTTGATATTTTAAATAACAACATGGCCTAAGGCCATGCTAGCATTACCTTATGGCTAGGTTAGTTCTTAAATCATATTTAATAAACCAAGAAATAAAACCAAAAGGAGTAGCAATAAAAACAAACTAAAAGGGTGAAAACAAAAAGGAAACAAATATTATGTACATGCTTCAAATGAAGAGTCTAAGGTCAAAGTGACTTACCCTGCTTCAAGTTGGAACGTGTGTTGGACCTTAAGTTGTTGTCCTGAGTGCTTCTGGATTCGTAGAGAGGAAATAAGGGGTTATGCCTTTAATACTGGATTAGAAGGAGAAGAACAAAATGTGATGTTCTTTCTACTGGATTTGAAGGAAAACAAAGTGTGGGGATTTTTCAGATTCAAAAGAGGCAAGTGTTTGGATTCTGGGTTTGTGTTTGGTGAGTGTTTGATTTTTTTGAGAGTGTTGATGATTTTTCCCCACAGTCCTTGGATGTGTGTCCAGTCCCTTATATATGTTATGGGGCCTCTTATTTATAGGCAAAGTTGGCTAAAGTTTTTGGAGGGAAAACAAAATAATTTGAACAATTTGAGTAAACTTCTTTTGTAGCTTTCGAGGAGCAGTAGTCGTATGCCATTTTGGTGAAAAAATGGGGAAGTGTTACAGGACTACTGTGTAGTAGTTTTGGAGCGTTATGGCTAGTGTACCATGCCTGAACTTGGCAGCAAGCATCTTTTGAATATTTCATCTTTCATTTTGACCCCCCTTCTACTAGATTCTCCTTCAAACAATTTTATTTGATTTTCACCCAACAAATGTCTTTAGAATAGGTCAATTTTGTGCACCCTTCGAAGGAGCCAAATGTGTACTCCTTGAATGGGTTACCAAAGTATGCCTTAAGGTGGGTCTTGTAAGTCCTTCAAATGGTCCATCAAACATGTCCTTCGAATGGCACACCTTGACATGTCCTTTGAAGGGGTCATGTATGTATCTTTGAAAGGGCCAAATGTGTCCTTCGAATGGACTATGCAATCCTTCGACAGGGACTCCTATGTATGCCCTTCAAATCCACCAACCATATGTGCTGAACATTGTCAAGGGTGGAATTGAAGCATGCTAAATGGAAATCTGTCCAATCGAAGCTAGTGTAAACATAGCCAATGCCCTGTCGAAGCCTGCATGCAGGAGGTCTAAACTTTGTTAATCCATGCAAGCATACAAGAGACCAATGCTTAAACAAAGACTTGCATGAAGGGAGTCACATGCCCCAACAAAAGAGGCATGCTAGACTGGAGCCAAAGGAGGGCCACGTGCTCAAATGAAAGAGGCATGCAGGAAGAAAAATGCCCAGACAAAAGAGGCATGCAGGAGGCAAAAATGTGCAATCGAAGGATGGCAAAAGGAGGCTTTTTTCCTTGGAATTGAAGGAGGATACAGGAGGCTCATGCCTTGTGCCTGCTGGCCTTGTGGGCGTCTCTTGCATGCAAAAAGGAGTTATGGCCCAATCGAAGGCTACATATAGCCAATCATCACTTTGTGAGTCAAAGCTAGCATGAAGGGGAATATTTGTTCAGTCAACACAAGCATGCAAGCATCAAACAACCAATCGAAGCAGGTACATAGGCAGCCATTGCACTGTGAGTCCTGTGAGGCCAAAGATGCAATCGAAGGTGGCATGCAGGAAAGTCCTACCTTGTGAATCAAAGCCAGCGTGTCAGAAGCTAACGCCCAATTGAAGGATACAAGCTAAAACGCCAATTGAAGGAGCTGGATCAAAAAGACTTGTTTTTCTCCCATTTGTCAAAGATATTATTTTTTACCTATTTTCCCCTTTTTTAACAGTTTCCTTTTTAACTTGATACTGGAAAATCCAATTGTACTTGTGCAAAATTGAATTTTGAGAATCATTATGAGAAATGCCTTGAGAAATGAGAGGGGAAATTTGGGGTACAACAACTTCCCCTGTTCAATCTTCTTAAACTTGGAGAGTTAGATTGGTGAGTCTGCCATTCTTGACATGAAGGTAGAAGATGATTGAACACTAGAGTGCCCAAAAATTTGCACTCGATGATGTGATGGTTGATTGTGTAGGGAATAGTCTTAAAGATGCCATTTAGAGAGATGATGGAGAGTTGTCAGAGATGGGCTTACAGATGCCATCTAAAAGTGATTGGTGACAAAAGTTTGAAGAAGTATCAGAATAAATCTGTGGTTAATTTATACCGAAATAATAGATGTAGTGGGATGAGTATCAGAATAATATCCATAAATGGATTGTATCTGGTCTTCATTAGAAAGTTGAATCTGAATGAGTATCAGAATGGCATCCGTTTCTGGATCGTATCTGGACTGAATTTGAGAAATAAGTTGAATGAGTGTCAGAATGACATTCGTATCTAGATTGTATCTAGATTGTATTTGAAAGGGAAATCCGAATGAGTATCAGAGTGGCATCCGTATCTGGATCGTATCTGGACTGTATTTGAGAAATAAGTTGAATGAGTGTCAGAATGACATCCGTATCTGGATCATATCTGGATTGTATTTGAAAGGTGAATCTGAATGAGTATCAGAATGGCATTTGTATCTGGATCATATTTGGACTGTATTTGAAAGTTGAATCTGAATGAGTATCAGAATGGAATCTGTATCTAGATCATATCTAGATTGTATTTGAGAAATAAGTTGAATGAGTGTCAGAATGACATCCGTATCTGGATCATATCTGGACTGTATTTGAAATGTGATTCTGAATGAGTATCAAAATGGCATCCGTATCTAGATCGTATCTGGACTGTATTTGAGAAATAAGTTGAATAAGTGTCAGGATGACATCTGTATCTGGATCGTATTTGGACTCTATTTGAAAGGTGAATCTGAATGAGTATCAGAATGGCATCCGTATCTGAATCGTATCTGGACTGTATTTGAAAGTTGAATCTGAATGAGTATCAGAATGGAATATGTATCTGGATCGTATCTGGACTGTATTTGAGAAATAAGTTGAATGAGTGTCAGAATGACATCCGTATCTGGATCGTATATGGACTGTATTTGAAAAATGTGCTGAATGAGTGTCAGAATGACATTCGTATCTGGATTGTAGTTGAGAAATGTGTTGAATGAGTGTCAGAATGACATACATTTCTGGATTGTATCTGGATTGTATTTGAGAATTGTGTTGAATGAGTGTCAGAATGACATTCGTATCTGGATCGTATTTGGACTGTATTTGAGAAATGTGTTAAATGAGTGTCAGAATGACATCCATTTCTGGATTGTATCTGGACTATTTCTAGGAAAAAAATATGGAATCAGAATAATATCCGTCTCTGGATCGTATCTGAACTGTATTTGAAAGGTAACTGGAATAAGCATCAGAATGACATCCGTATCTGGATCGTATCTGAAATGTTTCTAGGAGAAAAATCTGGAATAAGTATCAGAATAATATCCGTCTCTGGATCGCATCTGAACTGTTTCTAGGAGAGAGTGTGGAATAAGTATCAGAATGTCAACCGTATCTGGATCGCATCTGAACTGTTTCTAGAAGAGAGTATGAGAAGGACCCCGTGTAGGATTGTTTCAGCTGTTCATGTATATAGTTATACTGGCTTATTTCAGGAATTAATCTACAATCAGTCATTCACAGATAGTTTTCCCGGTTTGTTACAAATATTATTCTGGAACTGTTTTTGTCGGTCGTTGTGATAGTTTTCCTGTCTGGTTTCAAGTATTAATCTCTGACCATTTTGAAAATTGTTGATGATAGCCATCTGTTGACTTATCTTTCCTGAAAAGGTAAAAAGTTAGTTGCATGCAATTCATGATGTATGAAGTGTATGGCATAATGATTCTCTCAAAATAAATGAGATTATGATGTATGCATTTATCATGTATGTAAATATGATGCATGAAATATTGTCGAAATGTAATTTTGTCTTGGAAAATAAATCCTTGACAAGTGCTGGGGAGTTTTGGGAAGAGGAATCCCAGACGCCGTTTGGGATGAAGAGTACGCACACCTTTCTAGACGCTTTTTTAGAATGTGTCCTCTAGGGGATTCCTGTTTTGTTGTTTAAGGAGAACTCAGTTGGAGTAATGTTAATTTTTCTTGAGAAGAAAACTCGGTGGATAATGTTGATTTCTACTTGGGGAAAAGAGATCAGGAGTCTTAGTTGTTCGTTGCTCTACTGGGGAATTATCTCTTGATGAAAGGGATAGGAAGTTAACAACTCGTTGGGGATAAAGAAAGTTAACTGTTATCTGGCTGTCTTCCAGGTTTTGTAGCAACTTACTAGGGATTGTAAGAAAGTCTACTGGGGAAGAGGAGTTGTTGTCCCTTGATTTGCAGTAGTCGGAGAGGCGAACTCAAGCTGGGGAATCCTGCCGTGTGTTGAGGAAATAAACCTTGTTGCCAATCTGCTGGAGAGGCATTTTCTTTTGGTGGTACTCCTCGAGGATTCTTCAGATCAACTCAGTTGGGGAGAAGTTTTCAGAGATTGAAACTATGGCCGGGGATCACCCTATGAAAAGGAATTTGTGGGAGATTTGTCACTTCCCCTAGTAAAAAGTGTTGTAGAACTGCCATAAAGTGTTTTCTTGGTCGTACGTGACCCTTTGTTGGGATTCATGTTCAATTCCTCAAGTGACTCAGATGCAGATCCGCCCCTGGTTATTCAGCATTTCTTGAGAGATTTCTTTGAATCTTGCCTTGACTACCCCAGATGTGCTAGACAATTATCATGTTGTGCCCCCTTTCTTATAGGAGATTTTTCATTGGGAGTGTCATCCCATTTGAAGTGATTTTATTCACTGAGAGAGCTTTCGTTCGCTGGATATTTGTCGTGTGAATTTCTCTGCTGTCAAACAATTAGCCATATGAAAACAGTGATATTCAAATAATGCAAAGTTTATGCTTGTCTTGATGTTTTGAAAATGTGTTTTAGCAGATAAAAGAATTTTTGTAAGAATGTGAATTCAACTCAGGATTTAGAGTAAGCCTTACAGGAGTTAGGATACCTTTTGTAACAATATGATTTCAAACTAACCCATGCTTCAATTAGGAATTTTGAATGGTTGTAGCATGGTTTGGTTCATGGTTTAAAAAACAAAGGATAAGGCTCAAAGTGTATTTGTACTTGCCCGATCTTCGTGATGTTCTTCAGTCCTAAACCTAGTTAATTATGCGTTTGAATTCCACTTGAGTCTGAATGACGTTTTGGTGATGGCTCAGAAATTTGGAAGTTTATTTGTTGTAAGGCAATCAATTTTGCAATGTTTTTCATGTTGTCAAGGATTTGTAGTGACCTCTTCTTGATTTATTATCCCGGATTTTTTTGCCTGACTGTTCTTTTTTTGAGATTACAGTTAGCAGGATGCCCCAATTTTTTTCTTAAGTCCCCTTTGTGGGTTTCGATTTAGTGGGATTTTCTTTTTGAGGGATAACGACTGCCTATGTGATAGGGAGACATCATCGTTTTTTGATGTCATTCGTTGTATACAAAGTGAAAGTTTGCGGCTGAACGCACATTTGGATTAACTGAGAAACTAACATGTCCCATGTTTGGATTAAAGGTTTCAATTTGTGTGAAAAAGAAAACTCCTACTTATTAGGCCAAAGGGGTTTACTAGGGATTATCTTCCTTATTACTCCAGTGTTTAAGAATTGAAAAAAAACGCCTATACATCGTCAACAAGGTCTGTTCAAAAGCATATTGTATGAGATCCTGGCATTGTTTTCGTCATCCTCCCTCTAAAGGCTTTGCAACTTTTTGAAACAAGAGTTGAGTATCATAAAGGGAGTAAAAATCATAGTTTAAAAATGAACGGATTAATTCAAGACAAACATATGCAATGCATTAATGAAATGATGTTTGACATTAATAAATAAGTGTTTGAACAACAAAAGAGATTACAATTGAAAATTGAAAATGAAAAGGGCGCTCTCAATGATTTGGCATAGGAGCAGTGATCACGTTTGGAGCCACTGGAGGGTCGAACTCAATCTCCTTTGCATCAATCATGTCTTGAATCTTGTTCTTCAGAGCCCAACATATATTCGTGTCGTGTCTGGGACTATCAGAATGGTATGCACACCTTTCATTGGGATGATAACTTGGAGTAGAAGTATTGGGATTCCGCAGAGGAGCCTTTAACGCAATCAGCTCTGCTTTCAACGTGTGTTTTAATGCTTGAGCCAGTGGCATGTTAATCTTGGTGAATTTTATTTTAGGAGTGACCTCCTTATGCTGATTTCCCTGTTGACGTTGTTGCACTGATGAAGGATTAGAGATCGGAACTGCCCTCACATGTTGATCATGGTTACTCTGGTTATGACCTTTTTGACCATACACAACATTGAACCCTTTCTTCCCATTTAAAGGTTGTTTCTCTACATTTGAAGATGCACCCCCTTGGATTTTACCGCTTTTGATGCCAACTTCGAATATTTCGCCAGTCAGTATTAGATCGGTGAACTGGATGAGGAGCTTCCGACTAGGTGGTTGAATAAAGGTCCTGTCAAGGTTCCCATAAAGATGTCAATTAGCTCCCTATTAGTTAAGGGTGGATTCACTCTTCCTGCCAAGTCTCTCCATTTTTGGGCATACTCTTTGAAACCCTCGTTGGAACGCATGGTCATACTCTACAACTGCACACGAGTTGGTGCAAGATAAGTGTTGTATTGGTACTACTTGTAGAAAGTAGCAGCCAAGTCCTCCCAGGTATGAATGTCGGTTCCCTCTAACTAATAGAACCACTCCAGTTGAGTGCCAACCAAACTTTCTTGGAAGAAATAGACCCATAGCTTACGGTCAGCAATGTGAGGCTGAATCTTGAAGACATAAGATATCAAATGCATCTTAGGACAAGAGACCCCATCATATTTGGAAAAGGTAGGGATTTTGAATTTGGTGGGATGACCACTCCAGAAACCAGCTCTAACTCTTCAAAGTCCAAGCCAGGTATCTACTGAATCTCCATAGCATTGAGGCGATCCACCAACTGTTTGTATTTATCATCAGCGGGAGGATATTGTTCCTCAGAGTATTCAGCTTCATCTTCATAAATCCCTGGGCTGTTATCTTCTTCATGATTATTCCCCTCATTTGATGGAGTTGAGAGATCTATAGTTCTCTTGACTGGTCCACTAAGTCTTCTTCCCAAATTCAGGACGCCTACTGACTTCTTTGAATTCTTGTTCTTGTCTTTAAGAATGAGAGTCTTCAAGTCCTCTTTCCCCTTAGCCATAGCCAGGAACATTTGTTTGAATTGGGCATTTTGTTCTTGGAGATCCTTCACCGTCTATTCCATATCCATCTTACTGAAATAAATAGTAGGAAGATAAGGATACCTGTTGCACCCCAAAATTTACCCTCTCATGTTTTCCAAAGTCTTCCCCCTGCCTGGTTGATCACAAATTCTTGCCTAAGGAAAAAGAAGATTTTTGAGTGGTACTTTAAGTACCTTTCGATTGGCATCCTGAAAGACACTTCGATTGACATTCTGGACAAGTATTTCAATTGGCATCCTGAAAGACACTTCGATTGACATTCTGGACAAGCATTTCGATTGGCATCCTGAAAGACCCTTCGATTGGCATTCTGAAGGAGTCTTTCGATTGGCATTATGGACAAGCATTCGATTGGAATTATGTCAAGGCAATTTCGACAGGCATGTCAACCATGTCCTTCGATTGGCATGAACAACACCTTTTGATTGGCCTGTTAGCAGAGCCTTTCGATTGGAATCCTTCGATTGATATTTGGGCCAGGCCCATTCGAAGGGTACGCAGGGAGTCCATTCGAAAGAGAAAAATCAGGACTAATCGAAGAGCATGGCCTGAAATCATTCGAAATCCAAGCGTCCAGGTTCATTCAAGTGACACGAATGTTTCAAAAGAGGAAATAATTTAATGTGTTTGATTTTTGTCCAGAGCGTTAAAGGCCTGTTTTAATGGCTGTCCCTTGCCATTACTGCACCCTCACACCCCTATAAATACAGAGGCCAGCATACATTACCAAGACAGAAAATATACACACGAAAATATACAACACACACAAAAACTCTGCAGGAGAATACACACAACGAAAATCACACAACAGGAGAACAAAAGACATTGGAGTTACGCTGCCCAAAAGTCATCAGCATTTTCATAAGTAGCCAAGCCCAGAAGCCGAGATTGAAGGTGCCTACATCCAAGAAGCGCCCAAATAGAAAGTCCAATATGTTGGTAAGAAAGGGTAAATTATCCAACCTTATTTTTCGCATAACATATCATTACTCGTTGTTACTTTCGATTTGCCATCCTAGACAGGATCAAAAGGCCTGGGTTTGGCACCCAGGTCATGTTTTTCGTTTGCTAATACTTGCTGCAGACATAGCCTGAAGAGACCCAGCAAGCGCAGGATCGAAGGGCCTGGAGTTCAATACCCAGGCCCTGCATTTTATTTCGCTAACGTGCTTTTGCAGGTATAACACCCCAGATCGAAGGAGAGCACCTTCTCTGGATCGAATCCATGAGCATGCTGGATCGAAGGAGGCATCTCATTCCTGGATCGAAAACCATGAACTCCATGATCAAAAGACAATCCTCTTCCCTGGATCGAAGGCTACTCACGCATTGCTGTTTGGCCCAATCGAAAGGACCATGACCCCCTCTGGATCGAAGCTTCCATGCCACTCCCTGGGTCGAAACTCCTTTTTACCTGGATCGAAGGATTCCCCTTTATTTTATTTTTTGCTTTCATTGACTTCTTTTTTTTCTTTTTAATTAACATTAAAATAAGAAAACCACAAAAACATTAGGATAGTTCTTTTTCTATTAAATTAACTTTGTTAATTAATCTTTTAATTATTTTAACATTTTTCCAAAAAAAACTAAAATTAAGTAGATTTAGATCATTTTCCCAAAATAAAATAAAACAACAAAAAGATTTTATTCTTAGAATTTTTAGAGTTTATTTTCAGATTCACGCGCCTTTATTGTAACTGCTTACTGGGATGTAATAGCTTAACTAAGACCCTTTACTGCTTTTATTTCCCCAATTTTTGGACATGTAAATAATCCCCCTTCCCGAAAGCCTTGTAATAGCGTAGGATTTACAATTCCCGCACTTTAAATTCCTGTGCATATATTAATTGCTTAGATGTATGCTAACTAGGATTACATGACAAGATTAACTCTTAACTTAAAATCAACAATAGCTCACCATGACATGCAAGAGTAAAATAACTGAAAATTGACACACTTGCATATGCCACTCTTAGGGTACACCTCACTTGGTTGCCTCGAACGTGGTCATTAAGTATAGGATGTTTTAGAGGTCGTCCTTTGTCCCAAGATCATAAGTTGCCTCGAAATGGTTGCCTCGATAAAAATGATCTAAGACATTAGGATTACCACTAAAGCGTCCTAACGTTGCTTTAGTGACCACAAGTCCCTTAAATCGAATTGACCCGAAAACTCCAACGATTGCGCTACCTACTTCTCAATAGTGGGATAGCACTGTCTAAAGGATATTTGCACAATTAAATTCCTTTTTGAGTAGGTAGAGGTTCTTAAGTACTTGCTCTCTTTTAAAAACAAAACAAAAACTTTTTGCACTTACACTTTCTTCAAAAACAAAATTCTTTTCAAAACCCACAATCACAAAGAAAAGCAAACCTTTTGAAAACATAATGAGCAAGTACCTAAGAGCCCGTGGATAACCACGGATAAAAAGGGTGCTAACACCTTCCCTTTCTATAATCTACCTCCCGAACCCGAGAGACATCTCGAAAAGGAATTTTTCTGTGCTTTTGTCCTTTCCCTTGTTGGATAAAATAAAAGACGGTGGCGACTCTTGCTTACCGCGACACTTTGCAAAAACAAACGCAAACGCAAAACAGCATTCCAAAAACAGTCAGTTCTCGTTCCCACCGATCACAGAACTGGCGACTCTGCTGGGGATTGATTATAAGTGAGGTGTACCTTAGGATCAGATCACTTGTGTTTTCAATTATGCTTTGTATGCTTTAAATTTTGTGGGTTTGTATCAGAGTTCTATAGGTTCTAAACCCACGATCTGGGGATACCCTTTAGGTAAGTAGAAACAAACTGTGAGGGAACTCTGTGGGGTATACCGACATGGTTGAAATAGTAGCTACGTTGATGTGGCACTTTGGTGAGTACCGGTAACCCTTGAGTTAAGTCAAGGAGAGTACGGGGCCGCCGCGTGGTGTCGTGAAGCATCAATTGACCTTAGAACCTTACTTGACCATCTTGGCCTTTTTTAGGGGTAGTGAGATGACCGACTTTGGTGCAGTCCGAAGTTGGTAGATACTCGATACTACACTCATTGAGGGTTGTTTTCTTGGAATATTTTGGTTGCCAGTTAAGTGGCTAAACCAAAACAATGAACATAGAAAACAATCCAATGATATTGAACTCCTTAGAACCCGGTTACTATTTATAGGATAGGTGTTGAGCCAACTAAACTCAAGAGGGTACTTACCTATGGAACCTCATCAAGCCTGAAATTTAAGGGCTCTTATGTGTGACTTGTGTGCCTTCAAACTTGAACTACTTGCACATTCTTGTTATCTGACAACAGGGTTTCCTTGCAGGTTTTGTTTACAGTCCTTATCCAATAGTCTGGATTTATTGCAGGGCTTACTTACATCACCTCACACTTTTGCTTAAACGCATAGCATACACATCATAACGTAATGCCTTAACATTTCTTTAACCATTTCAAGGATCTCAAGGGTCTGTGATGCAGGTTATGGTAAATCAAATGTCCAGCAAGGGGCAAAGGGGATTTATTTTCCTCTAGCCAAGTTTGTCTAGAAATCCAAGCATGATAACTTGAGTCAGGGGCTATGACCCACTTGATATGGTGAGCTTGACTCTTGTAGAAGGACTCTCAGCAACATGAAGTTCCTTCAATCAAGCTACCAGATTCAGATTCTAAAAGTTTCTTGTTTACCCTGCGAGATCCTTGAAAACATTGCATACATATATCATACATATCATTGCATAACAAGTATCCCAATACAGGTCTCTCATGTTCTCGTTGTTTATTTCAGCAATGGCTTTCCCACAAGACAACCAGCATCTTCATACTCAAGAGACTCAGTTCAGGGAAATCTTCCTAAACCTATCCAAGGGGCAGGAAGAGTTGAGAACACTCCTCATGGGGAACTTGGTCAAGAAAAATTCTAAAGACAATAAGTACGAACGGCTGAAACATATGCAAGCTGAGGTAGATGCATTGAGAACCCAGATGCTGGGGCAGATGGCTCTTATCCAAGGATTAGCTCGGGAACAAGAAGAGCTGAGAACCATGATCAACCAGCTTCATCAAGACAGATACAACAACATGAAGCAAACGGTCAAGGCTGGTGGTCAAGTCATTGATCAGCCTCCAAGAAGACAAGGGTTTGGCTTTGTAAAGAATGGACCTCTCCAAGTTGCTACTACCCAAGGGTCCAACAACAACCTCACCAAAAGCAACGGGTTGACCGAAGGCAATTTACCAAGCTCAACATGCCGCTGTCTCAAGCTTTACAACACCTGTTAAGATTGAATCTGGTGACGTTAAGGGACCCTCCTAAGAATCCAAGCACAGCCTCCCCAAGGTACAATCCTGATACAAGGTGTGCATACCATTCTGACAGTCCTAGACATGACACCGACGACTGTTGGACTTTGAAGAACAAAATTCAAGACCTGATTGATGAGGGAGCATTGGAATTCACACAAGATGGTCAGGCTGAGTTCTTATACCATCCCTCCAAGGTTCACCATTTGAAGTGACAAGTACTGAGACGAGAAGACTTTTGTTCATTTGAATTTTCAAGTTGTAATCTCTTTGTTATTCAAACAATTATCCATTAATGCCAAACTTTGTTTCATTAATGCATTGCATATGTTTGTCTTGATTTGATCCAAACATTTTCATTACATTTAAACTATGTTTTTACTAACTTTATGACATTCAACTCTTGCTAAAAGTTACAAGCCTTTAGAGGGAGGATGACGAAACAATGCCATAATCTCATACAGTATGCTTTTGGACAGACCTTGCTAACGATGTACATGCATTTCTTTCAAATCCTAAACACTGGAGTTATAAGGAAGATAATCCCTAGTCAACCCCTTCGAGCCAAAGAAGTAGGAGTTTTCTGTTTTTAAACAAATTGAAACCTTTGATTTAAACCTGGGGCAGGGTAGTCTCTCAGTTAATTCAAAAGATATGCATTGAAGTCGTAAACTCTCAGTTCATAATACAACGAACGACATCAAAAGCATTCCTCTGGAATCAAAAGACATTGGTGGTTCCTTATCTCATAGGCAGTCAATCTCTCAAAAGAGAAAAGCCCACTGAGCCAAAATCTATAAAGGAGGCTTAAGAAAGCTGGGGCATCCCGCTGACTGTAATCTCGAAAACAAGAACATTCAGGCAAAAGTTAGGGATAACAAATCAAAAGAACGAGGTCGCTAAAAATCCTAAATAACATGAAAAATGTTGCAAAAATGACTGCCTTCCAACAAATTCAACTTGTGTGAACCATCACCAAAAACGTCGTTCCAGACTCATTTGGAGTTCAAATGCACAATTAATTCAGTTTAGGATTGAAGAACATCACGAAGAGCGGGTGGGTACAAATATACTTTGAGCCTTTATCCTTTGTTTCTTAAACCGTGAACCAAGCCACGTTACAACCCTTTAAAAGTCCTAACTGAAGCATGGGTTAGTTCGAAAGCATACTGTTACAAAAGGTATCCTGACTCCTGTAAGGCTTTACCCTAAATCTTGTGTTGAATTTGTCTTATAAAGAGTTTTCTTCTAAAAAACGCATTTTTCAAAAACTTCGAGACAAGCATAAACTTTGCATTATCTGAATATCACTGTTTGCATTTGGCTATTTGTTTGACAGCGGAGAAATTCACACAACGAATATCCGATGAACGAAAGCCCTCTCAGTGAACAAAATCACTTCAAAAAGGATGACACTTCCATTGGCAAATCTCCTATAAACAAGGGGGAATGACATGTCACTATCTAGCACACCTGGGGCAGTCCAGTCAAGATTCCAGGAAACCTCTGAAGAAGTGCAGAGTAACCAGGGGCAAGTCTCCATCTCCGTCACCTGAGGCATGGGACATGAATTCCAGCAACGAATCTTGCATGATCAAACATCTTCTGGTAGTATGGCAACACGACACTACTGGCAGTGACACCTCCCTACACTCTGAGAGTGTGGACATAGTCAAAAAAGTACTACGCATAATCAAAGACCCACTAGGTTGACTGGCCTATGAAAAAATAAGGGCTTCCCGGTGAACCAAAAGGGTTCGGGCAAAAATAAGGGATGAAAATGAAAATTTGTACACCCGGAAAGTCGAAAACCTGAAAAGGCGGCTTGGGCAAAAAAGGGTATCCCGATGGACTGAAAACCCGAAAGGGCGGTCCAGGCAAAAATTAGGGATCAAAGCGTACGACTATGTCCCGTCATCTCGTCACTTGCCTACCAGAAGAAGATTTGTCACTTCAATCGGCAATTACCAAGCACCTCATAGGTGGGGATAATACCAGATCCACAGGGCCACCGCAGGCACCTTATCCCACAAAAACAGGGGCAAATCAGAATTGTCTGAACTGTACAAATTGCTCTGTCCACCAGGTACCAAGGTATATTCAGCTGAAGAATATGACTAAGATACTATCACTCCTCGCAGAGTAAAACAGTAATGATAGCTCTCTCAGTTGAGACTTGCAGCTATGTACAAATCAGCAATACTCTCCCCAAGCAGAGTTAGTCTACCGTCAGCCCCGAAAAGGTTTGGTATCCCTAGAAGATCCTAATATTCCCCAGCGGAGTATAAGGATATTCTCCAGCAAGCGTAAGAGTATCCCCGACAGTCTTAATATTCCTCAACAAAGTATAAGAATGTTTCCCGGAGGAATACAAGATACCCCTAGTGGAGCCATTTCACCAGCGCAGTCTAAAAAAAAAAAGTTTCCCCAATGGAGTTGAATCATCTTCCCCAGTAGATTCTGGAAGCTTATCCCCTGCGAAGCACAAATAAGTCTCCCCAGCCAATTTCAGAAGGTTATCCTCTCCAAGTTGCAACTGAAAGATCATCCCTAGCAAAGTTCTTTCTTTCCCCAAGCAGGACTTCTATCCTCAACAGATTCAATATCACCAGCAACGGTAATCCATCCCCAGCGGAGTATATCATCAAAATCCCCAACAGAGCTTATCAACAGAATCCCCAGCGGAGTTTATCGTTAAAATCCTCAGCAGAGTATATCTTCCCCAGCGGAGTTCATCGTTAAAATCTCTGCAAAGTATCTCTTCCCCACAGAGTATTTCCCCTCGGAGTAATCTCTTCATCCTATTTATCCACCATCGGAGTTCTTTTCTCCTAACAGGTTTATCCTTGCAATCATCTTCGTTCGTCATCCCCAGCGGAAACGAAGAATTCAACTCTATTCTCCAGCAAGCTATCCGGGATTAATTTTCCCCAACTAAAACACCACACTTCCATACATCATAATACATGCATATACACATCATACCATCTCATTTATGTTGAGAACATCATTTCTTGATCCATATCATGCATTGCATATGACTGACCTTTACCTTTCAGGAAAGATCCAATTGAAGATTCCAAGACCTTGCCTGGTCCAGTTAAATCGATTCCTAAAGATTTTTCTGATGCCGATCCAGTCAAAGGCCTTCTCTTGTCCAGTTAAATCGATTCCTAAAGATTTTCCTGATGCAGATCCAGTTGAAGATTCCAAGACCTTGCCTGGTCCAGTTAAATCGATTCCTAAAGATTTTTCTGATGCCGATCCAGTGAAAGGCCTTCTCTGGTCCAGTTAAATCGATTCCTAAAGATTTTCGTGATGCAGATCCAGTTGATGATTCCAAGACCTTGCCTGGTCCAGTTAAATCGATTCCTAAAGATTTTTCTGATGCCGATCCAGTCAAAGGCCTTCTCTGGTCCAGTTAAATCGATTCCTAAAGATTTTCCTGATGCAGATCTAGTTGAAGATTCCAAGACCTTGTCTGGTCCAGTTAAATCGATTCCTAAAGATTTTTCTGATGCTGATCCAGTCAAAGGCCTTCTCTGGTCCAGTTAAATCGATTCGTAAAGATTTTCCTGATGCAGATCCAGTTGAAGATTCCAAGACCTTGCCTGGTCCAGTTAAATCGATTCCTAAAGATTTTTCTGATGCCGATCCAGTCAAAGGCCTTCTCTGGTCCAGTTAAATCGATTCCTAAAGATTTTCCTGATGCAGATCCAGTTGAAGATTCCAAGACCTTGCCTGGGGCAATTAAATCGATTCCTAAAGATTTTTCTGATGCCGATCCAGTCAAAGGCCTTCTCTGGTCCTGTTAAATCGATTCCTAAAGATTTTCCTGATGTAGATCCAGTTGAAGATTCCAAGACCTTGCCTGGTCAAGTTAAATAGATTCCTAAAGATTTTTCTGATGCCGATCCAGTCAAAGGCCTTCTCTGGTCCAGTTAAATCGATTCCTAAAGATTTTCCTGATGCAGATCCAGTTGAAGATTCCAAGACCTTGCCTGGTCCAGTCAAATCGATTCATAAAGATTTTTCAAATGCCGAGTCAGTCAAAGGCCTTCTCTGGTCCGGTTAAATCGATTCCTAAAGATTTTCGTGATGCAGATCCAGTTGAAGATTCCAAGACCTTGCCTGGTCCAGTTAAATAGATTCCTAAAGATTTTTCTGATGCCGATCCAGTCAAAGGCCTTCTCTGGTCCGGTTAAATCGATTCCTAAAGATTTTTCTGATGCAGATCCAGTTGAAGATTTCAAGACCTTGCCTGGTCCAGTTAAATCGATTCCTAAAGATTTTACTGATGCCGATCCAGTAAAAGGCCTTCTCTGGTCCAGTTAAATTGATTCCTAAAGATTTTCCTGATGCAGATCCAGTTGAAGATTCCAAGACCTTGCCTGGTCC
Organism: Vicia faba; assembly: GCA_948472305.1. NCBI lineage: Eukaryota > Viridiplantae > Streptophyta > Magnoliopsida > Fabales > Fabaceae > Vicia > Vicia faba. Next base: position 929,616,709 of record OX451739.1, read on the forward strand.
AGTTAAATCGATTCCTAAAGATTTTTCTGATGCCGATCCAGTCAAAGGCCTTCTCTGGTCCAGTTAAATCGATTCCTAAAGATTTTCCTGATGCAGATCCAATTGAAGATTCCAAGACCTTGCCTGGTCCAGTTAAATCGATTCCTAACGATTTTTCTGATGACGATCCAGTCAAAGGCCTTCTCTGGTCCAGTTAAATCGATTCCTAAAGATTTTCCTAATGCAGATCCAGTTAAAGATTCCAAGACCTTGCCTGGTCCAGTTAAATCGATTCCTAAATATTTTTCTAATGTTGATCCAGTCAAAGGCCTTCTTTGGTCCAGTTAAATCGATTCCTAAAGATTTTACTGATGCCGATCCAGTCAAAGGCCTTCTCTGGTCCAGTTAAATTGATTCCTAAAGATTTTCCTGATGCAGATCCAGTTGAAGATTCCAAGACCTTGCCTGGTCCAGTTAAATCGATTCCTAAAGATTTTTCTGATGCCGATCCAGTCAAAGGCCTTCTCTGGTCCAGTTAAATCGATTCCTAAAGATTTTCCTGATGCAGATCCAATTGAAGATTCCAAGACCTTGCCTGGTCCAGTTAAATCGATTCCTAACGATTTTTCTGATGACGATCCAGTCAAAGGCCTTCTCTGGTCCAGTTAAATCGATTCCTAAAGATTTTCCTAATGCAGATCCAGTTAAAGATTCCAAGACCTTGCCTGGTCCAGTTAAATCGATTCCTAAATATTTTTCTAATGTTGATCAAGTCAAAGGCCTTCTTTGGTCCAGTTAAATCGATTCCTAAAGATTTTCCTGATGCAGATCCAATTGAAGATTCCAAGACCTTGCCTGGTCCAGTTAAATCGATTCCTAAAGATTTTCCTGATGCAAATCCAGTTGAAGATTCCAAGACCTTGCCTGGTCCAGTTAAATCGATTCCTAAAGATTTTCCTGATGCAGATCCAGTTGAAGATTCCAAGACCTTGTCTGGTCTAGTTAAATCGATTCCTAAAGATTTTTCTGATGCCGGTCCAGTCAAAGGCCTTCTCTGGTCCAGTTAAACCGATTCCTAAAGATTTTCCTGATGCAGATCCAGTTGAAGATTCCAAGACCTTGCCTGGTCCAGTTAAATCAATTCCTAAAGATTTTTCTGATGCCGGTCCAGTCAAAGGCCTTCTCTGGTCCAGTTAAATCGGTTCCTAAAGATTTTCCTGATGCAGATCCAATTGAAGATTCCAAGACCTTGCCTGGTCCAGTTAAATCGATTCCTAAATATTTTTCTGATGCCGATCCAGTCAAAGGCCTTCTCTGGTCCGGTTAAATCGATTCCTAAAGATTTTCCTGATGTAGATCCAGTTGAAGATTCCAAGACCGTGCCTGGTCCAGTTAAATCAATTCCTAAAGATTTTACTAATGCCGATCTAGTCAAAGGCCTTCTCTGGTCCAGTTAAATCGATTCCTAAAGATTTTCCTGATGCAGATCCAGTTGAAGATTCCAAGACCTTGCCTGGTCCAGTTAAATCGATTCCTAAAGATTTTTCTGATGCCGATCCAGTTAAAGGCCTTCTCTGGTCCAGTTAAATCGATTCCTAGAGATTTTCCTGATGCAGATCCAGTTGAAGATTCCAAGACCTTGCCTGGTCCAGTTAAATCGATTCCTGAAGATTTTTCTGATGCCGAACCAGTCAAAGGCCTTCTCTGGTCCAGTTAAATCGATTCCTAAAGATTTTCCTGATGCAGATCCAGTTGAAGATTCCAAGACCTTGCCTGGTCCAGTTAAATCGATTCCTAAAGATTTTTCTGATGCTGATCCAGTCAAAGGCCTTCTTTGGTCCAGTTAAATCGATTCCTAAAGATTTTCCTGATGCATATCCAATTGAAGATTCCAAGACCTTGCCTGGTCCAGTTAAATCGATTCCTAAAGATTTTCCTGATGCAGATCTAGTTGAAGATTCCAAGACCTTGCCTGGTCCAGTTAAATCGATTCCTAAAGATTTTTCTGATGCTGATCCAGTCAAAGGCCTTCTCTGGTCCAGTTAAATCGATTCCTAAAGATTTTCCTGATGCAGATCCAGTTGAAAATTCCAAGACCTTGCCTGGTCCAGTTAAATCGATTCCTAAAGATTTTTCTGATGCCGATCCAGTCAAAGGCCTTCTCTGGTCCAGTTAAATCGATTCCTAAAGATTTTCCTGATGCAGATCCAGTTGAAGATTCCAAGACATTTCCTGGTCCAGTTAAATGTATTCCTAAAGATTTTTTTGATGCCGATCCAGTCAAAGGCCTTCTCTGGTCCGGTTAAATCGATTACTAAAGATTTTCCTGATGCAGATCCAATTGAAGATTCCAAGACCTTGCCTGGTCCAGTTAAATCGATTCCTAAAGATTTTTCTGATGCCGATCCAGTCAAAAGCCTTCACTGGTCCGATTAAATCGATTCCTAAAGATTTTCCTGATGCAGATCCAGTTGAAGATTCCAAGACCTTGCCTGGTCCAGTTAAATCGATTCCTAAAGATTTTACTGATGCCGATCCAATCAAAGGCCTTCTCTGGTCCAGTTAAATCGATTCCTAAAGATTTTCTTGATGCAGATCTAGTTGAAGATTCCAAGACCTTGCCTGGTCCAGTTAAATCGATTCCCAAAGATTTTTCTGATGCCGATCCAGTCAAAGGCCTTCTCTGGTCCAGTTAAATTGATTCCTAAAGATTTTCCTGATGCAGATCCAGTTGAAGATTCCAAGACTTTGCCTGGTCCAGTTAAATCGATTCCTAAAGATTTTTCTGATGCCGATCCAATCAAAGGCCTTCTCTGGTCCAGTTAAATCGATTACTAAAGATTTTCCTGATGCAGATCCAGTTGAAGATTCCAAGACCTTGCCTGGTCCAGTTAAATCGATTCCTAAAGATTTTTCTGATGTTGATCTAGTCAAAGGCCTTCTTTGGTCCAATTAAATCGATTCCTAAAGATTTTCCTGATGCAGATCCAGTTGAAGATTCCAAGACCTTTCCTGGTCCAGTTAAATCAATTCCTAAATATTTTTCTGATGTCGGTCCAGTCAAAGGCCTTCTCTGGTCCGATTAAATCGATTCCTAAAGATTTTCCTGATGCAGATCCAGTTGAAGATTCCAAGACCGTGCCTGGTCCAGTTAAATCGATTCCTAAAGATTTTACTAATACCGATCTAGTCAAAGGCCTTCTCTGGTCCAGTTAAATCGATTCCTAAAGATTTTCCTGATGCAGATCCAGTTGAAGATTCCAAGACCTTGCCTGGTCCAGTTAAATTGATTCCTAAAGATTTTTCTGATGCCGATCCAGTCAAAGGCTTTCTTTGGTCCAGTTAAATCGATTCCTAAAGATTTTCCTAATGCAGATCTAGTTGAAGATTCCAAGACCTTGCCTGGTCCAGTTAAATCGATTCCTAAATATTTTTCTAATGCCGATCCAGTCAAAGGCCTTCTCTGGTCCAGTTAAATCGATTCCTAAAGATTTTCCTGATGCAGATCCAGTTGAAGATTCCAAGACATTTCCTGGTCTAGTTAAATGTATTCCTAAAGATTTTTTTGATGCCGATCCAGTCAAAGGCCTTCTCTGGTCCGGTTAAATCGATTACTAAAGATTTTCCTGATGCAGATCCAATTGAAGATTCCAAGACCTTGCCTGGTCCAGTTAAATCGATTCCTAAAGATTTTTCTGATGCCGATCCAGTCAAAGGCCTTCTCTGATCCAGTTAAATCGATTCCTAAAGATTTTCCTGATGTAGATCCAGTTGAAGATTCCAAGACCTTGCCTGGTCAAGTTAAATCGATTCCTAAAGATTTTTCTGATGCCGATCCAGTCAAAGGCCTTCTCTGGTCCAGTTAAATCGATTCCTAAAGATTTTCCTGATGCAGATCCAGTTGAAGATTCCAAGACCTTGCCTGGTCCAGTCAAATCGATTCATAAAGATTTTTCTGATGCCGAGTCAGTCAAAGGCCTTCTCTGGTCCGGTTAAATCGATTCCTAAAGATTTTCCTGATGCAGATCCAGTTGAAGATTCCAAGATCTTGCCTGGTCCAGTTAAATAGATTCCTAAAGATTTTTCTGATGCCGATCCAGTCAAAGGCCTTCTCTGGTCCGGTTAAATCGATTCCTAAAGATTTTCCTGATGCAGATCCAGTTGAAGATTTCAAGACCTTGCCTGGTCCAGTTAAATTGATTCCTAAAGATTTTACTGATGTCGATCCAGTCAAAGGCCTTCTCTGGTCCAGTTAAATTGATTCCTAAAGATTTTCCTGATGCAGATCTAGTTGAAGATTCCAAGACCTTGCCTGGTCCAGTTAAATCGATTCCTAAAGATTTTTCTGATGCCGATCCAGTCAAAGGCCTTCTCTGGTCCAGTTAAATCGATTCCTAAAGATTTTCCTGATGCAGATCCAATTGAAGATTCCAAGACCTTGCCTGGTCCAGTTAAATCGATTCCTAACGATTTTTCTGATGACGATCCAGTCAAAGGCCTTCTCTGGTCCAGTTAAATTGATTCCTAAAGATTTTCCTAATGCAGATCCAGTTAAAGATTCCAAGACCTTGCCTGGTCCAGTTAAATCGATTCCTAAATATTTTTCTAATGTTGATCCAGTCAAAGGTCTTATTTGGTCCAGTTAAATCGATTCCTAAAGATTTTCCTGATGCAGATCCAATTGAAGATTCCAAGACCTTGCCTGGTCCAGTTAAATCGATTCCTAAAGATTTTCCTGATGCAAATCCAGTTGAAGATTCCAAGACCTTGCCTGGTCCAGTTAAATTGATTCTTAAATATTTTCCTGATGCAGATCCAGTTGAAGATTCCAAGACCTTGTCTGGTCTAGTTAAATCGATTCCTAAAGATTTTTCTGATGCCGGTCCAGTCAAAGGCCTTCTCTGGTCCAGTTAAACCGATTCTTAAAGATTTTCCTGATGCAGATCCAGTTGAAGATTCCAAGACCTTGCCTGGTCCAGTTAAATCAATTCCTAAAGATTTTTCTGATGCCGGTCCAGTCAAAGGCCTTCTCTGGTCCAGTTAAATCGGTTCCTAAAGATTTTCCTGATGCAGGTCCAATTGAAGATTCCAAGACCTTGCCTGGTCCAGTTAAATCGATTCCTAAATATTTTTCTGATGCCGATCCAGTCAAAGGCCTTCTCTGGTCCGGTTAAATCGATTCCTAAAGATTTTCCTGATGTAGATCCAGTTGAAGATTCCAAGACCGTGCCTGGTCCAGTTAAATCAATTCCTAAAGATTTTACTAATGTCGATCTAGTCAAAGGCCTTCTCTAGTCCAGTTAAATCGATTCCTAAAGATTTTCCTGATGCAGATCCAGTTGAAGATTCCAAGACCTTGCCTGGTCCAGTTAAATCGATTCCTAAAGATTTTTCTGATGCCGATCCAGTTAAAGGCCTTCTCTGGTCCAGTTAAATCGATTCCTAGAGATTTTCCTGATGCAGATCCAGTTGAAGATTCCAAGACCTTGCCTGGTCCAGTTAAATCGATTCCTGAAGATTTTTTTGATGTCGAACCAGTCAAAGGCCTTCTCTGGTCCAGTTAAATCGATTCCTAAAGATTTTCCTGATGCAGATCCAGTTGAAGATTCCAAGACCTTGCCTGGTCCAGTTAAATCGATTCCTAAAGATTTTTCTGATGCTGATCCAGTCAAAGGCCTTCTTTGGTCCAGTTAAATCGATTCCTAAAGATTTTCCTGATGCATATCCAATTGAAGATTCCAAGACCTTGCCTGGTCCAGTTAAATCGATTCCTAAAGATTTTCCTGATGCAGATCCAGTTGAAGATTCCAAGACCTTGCCTGGTCCAGTTAAATCGATTCCTAAAGATTTTTCTGATGCTGATCCAGTCAAAGGCCTTCTCTGGTCCAGTTAAATCGATTCCTAAAGATTTTCCTGATGCAGATCCAGTTGAAGATTCCAAGACCTTGCCTGGTCCAGTTAAATCGATTCCTAAAGATTTTTCTGATGCCGATCCAGTCAAAGGCCTTCTCTGGTCCAGTTAAATCGATTCCTAAAGATTTTCCTGATGCAGATCCAGTTGAAGATTCCAAGACATTTCCTGATCCAGTTAAATGTATTCCTAAAGATTTTTTTGATGCCGATCCAGTCAAAGGCCTTCTCTGGTCCGGTTAAATCGATTACTAAAGATTTTCCTGATGCAGATCCAATTGAAGATTCCAAGACCTTGCCTGGTCCAGTTAAATCGATTCCTAAAGATTTTTTTGATGCCGATCCAATCAAAGGCCTTCTCTGGTCCAGTTAAATCGATTCCTAAAGATTTTCCTGATGCAGATCCAGTTGAAGATTCCAAGACCTTGCCTGGTCCAGTTAAATCGATTCCTAAATATTTTTCTAATGTTGATCCAGTCAAAGGTCTTCTTTGGTCCAGTTAAATCGATTCCTAAAGATTTTCCTGATGCAGATCCAATTGAAGATTCCAAGACCTTGCCTGGTCCAGTTAAATCGATTCCTAAAGATTTTCCTGATGCAAATCCAGTTGAAGATTCCAAGACCTTGCCTGGTCCGGTTAAATCGATTACTAAAGATTTTCCTGATGCAGATCCAATTGAAGATTCCAAGACCTTGCCTGGTCCAGTTAAATCGATTCCTAAAGATTTTTTTGATGCCGGTCAAGTCAAAGGCCTTCTCTGGTCCAGTTAAACCGGTTCCTAAAGATTTTCCTGATGCAGATCCAGTTGAAGATTCCAAGACCTTGCCTGGTCCAGTTAAATCGATTCCTAAATATTTTTCTAATGTTGATCCAGTCAAAGGTCTTCTTTGGTCCAGTTAAATCGGTTCCTAAAGATTTTCCTGATGCAGATCCAATTGAAGATTCCAAGACCTTGCCTGGTCCAGTTAAATCGATTAATAAATATTTTTCTGATGCCGATCCAGTCAAAGGCCTTCTCTGGTCCGGTTAAATCGATTCCTAAAGATTTTCCTGATGTAGATCCAGTTGAAGATTCCAAGACCGTGCCTGGTCCAGTTAAATCAATTCCTAAAGATTTTACTAATGCCGATCTAGTCAAAGGCCTTCTCTGGTCCAGTTAAATCGATTCCTAAAGATTTTCCTGATGCAGATCCATTTGAAGATTCCAAGACCTTGCCTGGTCCAGTTAAATCGATTCCTAAAGATTTTTCTGATGCCGATCCAGTTAAAGGCCTTCTCTGGTCCAGTTAAATCGATTCCTAGAGATTTTCCTGATGCAGATCCAGTTGAAGATTCCAAGACCTTGCCTGGTCCAGTTAAATTGATTCCTGAAGATTTTTCTGATGTCGAACCAGTCAAAGGCCTTCTCTGGTCCAGTTAAATCGATTCCTAAAGATTTTCCTGATGCAGATCCAGTTGAAGATTCCAAGACCTTGCCTGGTCCAGTTAAATCGATTCCTAAAGATTTTTCTGATGTTGATCCAGTCAAAGGCCTTCTTTGGTCCAGTTAAATCGATTCCTAAAGATTTTCCTGATGCATATCCAATTGAAGATTCCAAGACCTTGCCTGATCCAGTTAAATCGATTCCTAAAGATTTTCCTGATGCAGATCCAGTTGAAGATTCCAAGACCTTGCCTGGTCCAGTTAAATCGATTCCTAAAGATTTTTCTGATGCTGATCCAGTCAAAGGCCTTCTCTGGTCCAGTTAAATCGATTCCTAAAGATTTTCCTGATGCAGATCCAGTTGAAGATTCCAAGACCTTGCCTGGTCCAGTTAAATCGATTCCCAAAGATTTTTCTGATGCCGATCCAGTCAAAGGCCTTCTCTGGTCCAGTTAAATCGATTCCTAAAGATTTTCCTGATGCAGATCCAGTTGAAGATTCCAAGACCTTGCCTGGTCCAGTTAAATCGATTCCTAAAGATTTTTCTGATGCCGATCCAATCAAAGGCCTTCTCTGGTCCAGTTAAATCGATTACTAAAGATTTTCCTGATGCAGATCCAGTTGAAGATTCCAAGACCTTGCCTGGTCCAGTTAAATCGATTCCTAAAGATTTTCCTGATGCAGATCCAGTTGAAGATTCCAAGACCTTGCCTGGTCCAGTTAAATCGATTCCCAAAGATTTTTCTGATGCCGATCCAGTCAAAGGCCTTATCTGGTCCAGTTAAATCGATTCCTAAAGATTTTCCTGATGCAGATCCAGTTGAAGATTCCAAGACCTTGCCTGGTCCAGTTAAATCGATTCCTAAAGATTTTTCTGATGCCGATCCAATCAAAGGCCTTCTCTGGTCCAGTTAAATCGATTACTAAAGATTTTCCTGATGCAGATCCAGTTGAAGATTCCAAGACCTTGCCTGGTCCAGTTAAATCGATTCCTAAAGATTTTTCTGATGCTGATCTAGTCAAAGGCCTTCTTTGGTCCAATTAAATCGATTCCTAAAGATTTTCCTGATGCAGATCCAGTTGAAGATTCCAAGACCTTTCCTGGTCCAGTTAAATCAATTCCTAAATATTTTTCTGAGGCCGGTCCAGTCAAAGGCCTTCTCTGGTCCGGTTAAATCGATTCCTAAAGATTTTCCTGATGCAGATCCAGTTGAAGATTCCAAGACCGTGCCTGGTCCAGTTAAATTGATTCCTAAAGATTTTACTAATACCGATCTAGTCAAAGGCCTTCTCTGGTCCAGTTAAATCGATTCCTAAAGATTTTCCTGATGCAGATCCAGTTGAAGATTCCAAGACCTTGCCTGGTCCAGTTAAATCGATTCCTAAAGATTTTTCTGATGCCGATCCAGTCAAAGGCCTTCTCTGGTCCAGTTAAATTGATTCCTAAAGATTTTCCTAATGCAGATCTAGTTGAAGATTCCAAGACCTTGCCTGGTCCAGTTAAATCGATTCCTAAATATTTTTCTGATGCCGATCCAGTCAAAGGCCTTCTCTGGTCCAGTTAAATCGATTCCTAAAGATTTTCCTGATGCAGATCCAGTTGAAGATTCCAAGACATTTCCTGGTCTAGTTAAATGTATTCCTAAAGATTTTTTTGATGCCGATCCAGTCAAAGGCCTTCTCTGGTCCGGTTAAATCGATTACTAAAGATTTTCCTAATGCAGATCCAATTGAAGATTCCAAGACCTTGCCTGGTCCAGTTAAATCGATTCCTAAAGATTTTTTTGATGCCGATCCAGTCAAAAGCCTTCACTGGTTCGATTAAATCGATTCCTAAAGATTTTCCTGATGCAGATCTAGTTGAAGATTCCAAGACCTTGCCTGGTCCAGTTAAATCGATTCCTAAAGATTTTACTGATGCCGATCCAATCAAAGGCCTTCTCTGGTCCAGTTAAATCGATTCCTAAAGATTTTCCTGATGCAGATCCAGTTGAAGATTCTAAGACCTTGCCTGGTCCAATTAAATCGATTCCCAAAGATTTTTCTGATGCCGATCCAGTCAAAGGCCTTCTCTGGTCCAGTTAAATCGATTCCTAAAGATTTTCCTGATGCAGATCTAGTTGAAGATTCCAAGACCTTGCCTGGTCCAGTTAAATCGATTCCTAAAGATTTTTCTGATGTCGATCCAATCAAAGGCCTTCTCTGGTCCAGTTAAATCGATTACTAAAGATTTTCCTGATGCAGATCCAGTTGAAGATTCCAAGACCTTGCCTGGTCCAGTTAAATCGATTCCTAAAGATTTTTCTGATGCTGATCTAGTAAAAGGCCTTATTTGGTCCAATTAAATTGATTCCTAAAGATTTTCCTGATGCAGATCCAGTTGAAGATTCCAAGACCTTGCCTGGTCCAGTTAAATCGATTCCTAAAGATTTTTCTGATGCCGATCCAGTTAAAGGCCTTCTCTGGTCCAGTTAAATCGATTCCTAGATATTTTCCTGATGCAGATCCAGTTGAAGATTCCAAGACCTTGCCTGGTCCAGTTAAATTGATTCCTGAAGATTTTTATGATGTCGAACCAGTCAAAGGCCTTCTCTGGTCCAGTTAAATCGATTCCTAAAGATTTTCCTGAAGCAGATCCAGTTGAAGATTCCAAGACCTTGCCTGGTCCAGTTAAATCGATTCCTAAAGATTTTTCTGATGCTGATCCAGTCAAAGGCCTTCTTTGGTCCAGTTAAATCGATTCCTAAAGATTTTTCTGATGCATATCCAATTGAAGATTCCAAGACCTTGCCTGGTCCAGTTAAATCGATTCCTAAAGATTTTCCTGATGCAGATCCAGTTGAAGATTCCAAGACCTTGCCTGGTCCAGTTAAATCGATTCCTAAAGATTTTTCTGATGCCGATCCAGTCAAAGGCCTTCTCTGGTCCAGTTAAATTGATTCCTAAAGATTTTCCTAATGCAGATCTAGTTGAAGATTCCAAGACCTTGCCTGGTCCAGTTAAATCGATTCCTAAATATTTTTCTGATGCCGATCCAGTCAAAGGCCTTCTCTGGTCCAGTTAAATCGATTCCTAAAGATTTTCCTGATGCAGATCCAGTTGAAGATTCCAAGACATTTCCTGGTCTAGTTAAATGTATTCCTAAAGATTTTTTTGATGCCGATCCAGTCAAAGGCCTTCTCTGGTCCGGTTAAATCGATTACTAAAGATTTTCCTAATGCAGATCCAATTGAAGATTCCAAGACCTTGCCTGGTCCAGTTAAATCGATTCCTAAAGATTTTTTTGATGCCGATCCAGTCAAAAGCCTTCACTGGTTCGATTAAATCGATTCCTAAAGATTTTCCTGATGCAGATCTAGTTGAAGATTCCAAGACCTTGCCTGGTCCAGTTAAATCGATTCCTAAAGATTTTACTGATGCCGATCCAATCAAAGGCCTTCTCTGGTCCAGTTAAATCGATTCCTAAAGATTTTCCTGATGCAGATCCAGTTGAAGATTCTAAGACCTTGCCTGGTCCAATTAAATCGATTCCCAAAGATTTTTCTGATGCCGATCCAGTCAAAGGCCTTCTCTGGTCCAGTTAAATCGATTCCTAAAGATTTTCCTGATGCAGATCTAGTTGAAGATTCCAAGACCTTGCCTGGTCCAGTTAAATCGATTCCTAAAGATTTTTCTGATGTCGATCCAATCAAAGGCCTTCTCTGGTCCAGTTAAATCGATTACTAAAGATTTTCCTGATGCAGATCCAGTTGAAGATTCCAAGACCTTGCCTGGTCCAGTTAAATCGATTCCTAAAGATTTTTCTGATGCTGATCTAGTAAAAGGCCTTATTTGGTCCAATTAAATTGATTCCTAAAGATTTTCCTGATGCAGATCCAGTTGAAGATTCCAAGACCTTGCCTGGTCCAGTTAAATCGATTCCTAAAGATTTTTCTGATGCCGATCCAGTTAAAGGCCTTCTCTGGTCCAGTTAAATCGATTCCTAGATATTTTCCTGATGCAGATCCAGTTGAAGATTCCAAGACCTTGCCTGGTCCAGTTAAATTGATTCCTGAAGATTTTTATGATGTCGAACCAGTCAAAGGCCTTCTCTGGTCCAGTTAAATCGATTCCTAAAGATTTTCCTGAAGCAGATCCAGTTGAAGATTCCAAGACCTTGCCTGGTCCAGTTAAATCGATTCCTAAAGATTTTTCTGATGCTGATCCAGTCAAAGGCCTTCTTTGGTCCAGTTAAATCGATTCCTAAAGATTTTCCTGATGCATATCCAATTGAAGATTCCAAGACCTTGCCTGGTCCAGTTAAATCGATTCCTAAAGATTTTCCTGATGCAGATCCAGTTGAAGATTCCAAGACCTTGCCTGGTCCAGTTAAATCGATTCCTAAAGATTTTTCTGATGCTGATCCAGTCAAAGGCCTTCTCTGGTCCAGTTAAATCGATTCCTAAAGATTTTCCTGATGCAGATCCAGTTGAAGATTCCAAGACCTTGCCTGGTCCAGTTAAATCGATTCCCAAAGATTTTTCTGATGCCGATCCAGTCAAAGGCCTTCTCTGGTCCAGTTAAATCGATTCCTAAAGATTTTCCTGATGCAGATCCAGTTGAAGATTCCAAGACCTTGCCTGGTCCAGTTAAATCGATTCCTAAAGATTTTTCTGATGCCGATCCAATCAAAGGCCTTCTCTGGTCCAGTTAAATCGATTACTAAAGATTTTCCTGATGCAGATCCAGTTGAAGATTCCAAGACCTTGCCTGGTCCAGTTAAATCGATTCCTAAAGATTTTCCTGATGCAGATCCAGTTGAAGATTCCAAGACCTTGCCTGGTCCAGTTAAATCGATTCCCAAAGATTTTTCTGATGCCGATCCAGTCAAAGGCCTTATCTGGTCCAGTTAAATCGATTCCTAAAGATTTTCCTGATGCAGATCCAGTTGAAGATTCCAAGACCTTGCCTGGTCCAGTTAAATCGATTCCTAAAGATTTTTCTGATGTCGATCCAATCAAAGGCCTTCTCTGGTCCAGTTAAATCGATTACTAAAGATTTTCCTGATGCAGATCCAGTTGAAGATTCCAAGACCTTGCCTGGTCCAGTTAAATCGATTCCTAAAGATTTTTCTGATGCTGATCTAGTCAAAGGCCTTCTTTGGTCCAATTAAATCGATTCCTAAAGATTTTCCTGATGCAGATCCAGTTGAAGATTCCAAGACCTTTCCTGGTCCAGTTAAATCAATTCCTAAATATTTTTCTGATGCCGGTCCAGTCAAAGGCCTTCTCTGGTCCGGTTAAATCAATTCCTAAAGATTTTCCTGATGCAGATCCAGTTGAAGATTCCAAGACCGTGCCTGGTCCAGTTAAATTGATTCCTAAAGATTTTACTAATACCGATCTAGTCAAAGGCCTTCTCTGGTCCAGTTAAATCGATTCCTAAAGATTTTCCTGATGCAGATCCAGTTGAAGATTCCAAGACCTTGCCTGGTCCAGTTAAATCGATTCCTAAAGATTTTTCTGATGCCGATCCAGTCAAAGGCCTTCTCTGGTCCAGTTAAATTGATTCCTAAAGATTTTCCTAATGCAGATCTAGTTGAAGATTCCAAGACCTTGCCTGGTCCAGTTAAATCGATTCCTAAATATTTTTCTGATGCCGATCCAGTCAAAGGCCTTCTCTGGTCCAGTTAAATCGATTCCTAAAGATTTTCCTGATGCAGATCCAGTTGAAGATTCCAAGACATTTCCTGGTCTAGTTAAATGTATTCCTAAAGATTTTTTTGATGCCGATCCAGTCAAAGGCCTTCTCTGGTCCGGTTAAATCGATTACTAAAGATTTTCCTAATGCAGATCCAATTGAAGATTCCAAGACCTTGCCTGGTCCAGTTAAATCGATTCCTAAAGATTTTTTTGATGCCGATCCAGTCAAAAGCCTTCACTGGTTCGATTAAATCGATTCCTAAAGATTTTCCTGATGCAGATCTAGTTGAAGATTCCAAGACCTTGCCTGGTCCAGTTAAATCGATTCCTAAAGATTTTACTGATGCCGATCCAATCAAAGGCCTTCTCTGGTCCAGTTAAATCGATTCCTAAAGATTTTCCTGATGCAGATCCAGTTGAAGATTCCAAGACCTTGCCTGGTCTAATTAAATCGATTCCCAAAGATTTTTCTGATGCCGATCCAGTCAAAGGCCTTCTCTGGTCCAGTTAAATCGATTCCTAAAGATTTTCCTGATGCAGATCTAGTTGAAGATTCCAAGACCTTGCCTGGTCCAGTTAAATCGATTCCTAAAGATTTTCTGATGCCGATCCAATCAAAGGCCTTCTCTGGTCCAGTTAAATCGATTACTAAAGATTTTCCTGATGCAGATCCAGTTGAAGATTCCAAGACCTTGCCTGGTCCAGTTAAATCGATTCCTAAAGATTTTTCTGATGCTGATCTAGTAAAAGGCCTTATTTGGTCCAATTAAATTGATTCCTAAAGATTTTCCTGATGCAGATCCAGTTGAAGATTCCAAGACCTTGCCTGGTCCAGTTAAATCAATTCCTAAAGATTTTTCTGATGCCGGTCCAGTCAAAGGCCTTCTCTGGTCCGGTTAAATCGATTCCTAAAGATTTTCCTGATGCAGATCCAGTTGAAGATTCCAAGACCTTGCCTGGTCCAGTTAAATCGATTCCCAAAGATTTTTCTGATGCCGATCCAGTCAAAGGCCTTATCTGGTCCAGTTAAATCGATTCCTAAAGATTTTCCTGATGCAGATCCAGTTGAAGATTCCAAGACCTTGCCTGGTCCAGTTAAATCGATTCCTAAAGATTTTTCTGATGCCGATCCAATCAAAGGCCTTCTCTGGTCCAGTTAAATCGATTACTAAAGATTTTCCTGATGCAGATCCAGTTGAAGATTCCAAGACCTTGCCTGGTCCAGTTAAATCGATTCCTAAAGATTTTTCTGATGCTGATCTAGTCAAAGGCCTTCTTTGGTCCAATTAAATCGATTCCTAAAGATTTTCCTGATGCAGATCCAGTTGAAGATTCCAAGACCTTTCCTGGTCCAGTTAAATCAATTCCTAAATATTTTTCTGAGGCCGGTCCAGTCAAAGGCCTTCTCTGGTCCGGTTAAATCGATTCCTAAAGATTTTCCTGATGCAAATCCAGTTGAAGATTCCAAGACCGTGCCTGGTCCAGTTAAATTGATTCCTAAAGATTTTACTAATACCGATCTAGTCAAAGGCCTTCTCTGGTCCAGTTAAATCGATTCCTAAAGATTTTCCTGATGCAGATCCAGTTGAAGATTCCAAGACCTTGCCTGGTCCAGTTAAATCGATTCCTAAAGATTTTTCTGATGCCGATCCAGTCAAAGGCCTTCTCTGGTCCAGTTAAATTGATTCCTAAAGATTTTCCTAATGCAGATCTAGTTGAAGATTCCAAGACCTTGCCTGGTCCAGTTAAATCGATTCCTAAATATTTTTCTGATGCCGATCCAGTCAAAGGCCTTCTCTGGTCCAGTTAAATCGATTCCTAAAGATTTTCCTGATGCAGATCCAGTTGAAGATTCCAAGACATTTCCTGGTCTAGTTAAATGTATTCCTAAAGATTTTTTTGATGCCGATCCAGTCAAAGGCCTTCTCTGGTCCGGTTAAATCGATTACTAAAGATTTTCCTAATGCAGATCCAATTGAAGATTCCAAGACCTTGCCTGGTCCAGTTAAATCGATTCCTAAAGATTTTTTTGATGCCGATCCAGTCAAAAGCCTTCACTGGTTCGATTAAATCGATTCCTAAAGATTTTCCTGATGCAGATCTAGTTGAAGATTCCAAGACCTTGCCTGGTCCAGTTAAATCGATTCCTAAAGATTTTACTGATGCCGATCCAATCAAAGGCCTTCTCTGGTCCAGTTAAATCGATTCCTAAAGATTTTCCTGATGCAGATCCAGTTGAAGATTCCAAGACCTTGCCTGGTCTAATTAAATCGATTCCCAAAGATTTTTCTGATGCCGATCCAGTCAAAGGCCTTCTCTGGTCCAGTTAAATCGATTCCTAAAGATTTTCCTGATGCAGATCTAGTTGAAGATTCCAAGACCTTGCCTGGTCCAGTTAAATCGATTCCTAAAGATTTTCTGATGCCGATCCAATCAAAGGCCTTCTCTGGTCCAGTTAAATCGATTACTAAAGATTTTCCTGATGCAGATCCAGTTGAAGATTCCAAGACCTTGCCTGGTCCAGTTAAATCGATTCCTAAAGATTTTTCTGATGCTGATCTAGTAAAAGGCCTTATTTGGTCCAATTAAATTGATTCCTAAAGATTTTCCTGATGCAGATCCAGTTGAAGATTCCAAGACCTTGCCTGGTCCAGTTAAATCAATTCCTAAAGATTTTTCTGATGCCGGTCCAGTCAAAGGCCTTCTCTGGTCCGGTTAAATCGATTCCTAAAGATTTTCCTGATGCAGATCCAGTTGAAGATTCCAAGACCTTGCCTGGTCCAGTTAAATCGATTCCCAAAGATTTTTCTGATGCCGATCCAGTCAAAGGCCTTATCTGGTCCAGTTAAATCGATTCCTAAAGATTTTCCTGATGCAGATCCAGTTGAAGATTCCAAGACCTTGCCTGGTCCAGTTAAATCGATTCCTAAAGATTTTTCTGATGCCGATCCAATCAAAGGCCTTCTCTGGTCCAGTTAAATCGATTACTAAAGATTTTCCTGATGCAGATCCAGTTGAAGATTCCAAGACCTTGCCTGGTCCAGTTAAATCGATTCCTAAAGATTTTTCTGATGCTGATCTAGTCAAAGGCCTTCTTTGGTCCAATTAAATCGATTCCTAAAGATTTTCCTGATGCAGATCCAGTTGAAGATTCCAAGACCTTTCCTGGTCCAGTTAAATCAATTCCTAAATATTTTTCTGAGGCCGGTCCAGTCAAAGGCCTTCTCTGGTCCGGTTAAATCGATTCCTAAAGATTTTCCTGATGCAGATCCAGTTGAAGATTCCAAGACCGTGCCTGGTCCAGTTAAATTGATTCCTAAAGATTTTACTAATACCGATCTAGTCAAAGGCCTTCTCTGGTCCAGTTAAATCGATTCCTAAAGATTTTCCTGATGCAGATCCAGTTGAAGATTCCAAGACCTTGCCTGGTCCAGTTAAATCGATTCCTAAAGATTTTTCTGATGCCGATCCAGTCAAAGGCCTTCTCTGGTCCAGTTAAATTGATTCCTAAAGATTTTCCTAATGCAGATCTAGTTGAAGATTCCAAGACCTTGCCTGGTCCAGTTAAATCGATTCCTAAATATTTTTCTGATGCCGATCCAGTCAAAGGCCTTCTCTGGTCCAGTTAAATCGATTCCTAAAGATTTTCCTGATGCAGATCCAGTTGAAGATTCCAAGACATTTCCTGGTCTAGTTAAATGTATTCCTAAAGATTTTTTTGATGCCGATCCAGTCAAAGGCCTTCTCTGGTCCGGTTAAATCGATTACTAAAGATTTTCCTAATGCAGATCCAATTGAAGATTCCAAGACCTTGCCTGGTCCAGTTAAATCGATTCCTAAAGATTTTTTTGATGCCGATCCAGTCAAAAGCCTTCACTGGTTCGATTAAATCGATTCCTAAAGATTTTCCTGATGCAGATCTAGTTGAAGATTCCAAGACCTTGCCTGGTCCAGTTAAATCGATTCCTAAAGATTTTACTGATGCCGATCCAATCAAAGGCCTTCTCTGGTCCAGTTAAATCGATTCCTAAAGATTTTCCTGATGCAGATCCAGTTGAAGATTCTAAGACCTTGCCTGGTCCAATTAAATCGATTCCCAAAGATTTTTCTGATGCCGATCCAGTCAAAGGCCTTCTCTGGTCCAGTTAAATCGATTCCTAAAGATTTTCCTGATGCAGATCTAGTTGAAGATTCCAAGACCTTGCCTGGTCCAGTTAAATCGATTCCTAAAGATTTTTCTGATGTCGATCCAATCAAAGGCCTTCTCTGGTCCAGTTAAATCGATTACTAAAGATTTTCCTGATGCAGATCCAGTGGAAGATTCCAAGACCTTGCCTGGTCCAGTTAAATCGATTCCTAAAGATTTTTCTGATGCTGATCTAGTAAAAGGCCTTATTTGGTCCAATTAAATTGATTCCTAAAGATTTTCCTGATGCAGATCCAGTTGAAGATTCCAAGACCTTGCCTGGTCCAGTTAAATCGATTCCTAAAGATTTTTCTGATGCCGATCCAGTTAAAGGCCTTCTCTGGTCCAGTTAAATCGATTCCTAGAGATTTTCCTGATGTAGATCCAGTTGAAGATTCCAAGACCTTGCCTGGTCCAGTTAAATTGATTCCTGAAGATTTTTATGATGTCGAACCAGTCAAAGGCCTTCTCTGGTCCAGTTAAATCGATTCCTAAAGATTTTCCTGAAGCAGATCCAGTTGAAGATTCCAAGACCTTGCCTGGTCCAGTTAAATCGATTCCTAAAGATTTTTCTGATGCTGATCCAGTCAAAGGCCTTCTTTGGTCCAGTTAAATCGATTCCTAAAGATTTTCCTGATGCATATCCAATTGAAGATTCCAAGACCTTGCCTGGTCCAGTTAAATCGATTCCTAAAGATTTTCCTGATGCAGATCCAGTTGAAGATTCCAAGACCTTGCCTGGTCCAGTTAAATCGATTCCTAAAGATTTTTCTGATGCTGATCCAGTCAAAGGCCTTCTCTGGTCCAGTTAAATCGATTCCTAAAGATTTTCCTGATGCAGATCCAGTTGAAGATTCCAAGACCTTGCCTGGTCCAGTTAAATCGATTCCCAAAGATTTTTCTGATGCCGATCCAGTCAAAGGCCTTCTCTGGTCCAGTTAAATCGATTCCTAAAGATTTTCCTGATGCAGATCCAGTTGAAGATTCCAAGACCTTGCCTGGTCCAGTTAAATCGATTCCTAAAGATTTTTCTGATGCCGATCCAATCAAAGGCCTTCTCTGGTCCAGTTAAATCGATTACTAAAGATTTTCCTGATGCAGATCCAGTTGAAGATTCCAAGACCTTGCCTGGTCCAGTTAAATCGATTCCTAAAGATTTTCCTGATGCAGATCCAGTTGAAGATTCCAAGACCTTGCCTGGTCCAGTTAAATCGATTCCCAAAGATTTTTCTGATGCCGATCCAGTCAAAGGCCTTATCTGGTCCAGTTAAATCGATTCCTAAAGATTTTCCTGATGCAGATCCAGTTGAAGATTCCAAGACCTTGCCTGGTCCAGTTAAATCGATTCCTAAAGATTTTTCTGATGTCGATCCAATCAAAGGCCTTCTCTGGTCCAGTTAAATCGATTACTAAAGATTTTCCTGATGCAGATCCAGTTGAAGATTCCAAGACCTTGCCTGGTCCAGTTAAATCGATTCCTAAAGATTTTTCTGATGCTGATCTAGTCAAAGGCCTTCTTTGGTCCAATTAAATCGATTCCTAAAGATTTTCCTGATGCAGATCCAGTTGAAGATTCCAAGACCTTTCCTGGTCCAGTTAAATCAATTCCTAAATATTTTTCTGATGCCGGTCCAGTCAAAGGCCTTCTCTGGTCCGGTTAAATCAATTCCTAAAGATTTTCCTGATGCAGATCCAGTTGAAGATTCCAAGACCGTGCCTGGTCCAGTTAAATTGATTCCTAAAGATTTTACTAATACCGATCTAGTCAAAGGCCTTCTCTGGTCCAGTTAAATCGATTCCTAAAGATTTTCCTGATGCAGATCCAGTTGAATATTCCAAGACCTTGCCTGGTCCAGTTAAATCGATTCCTAAAGATTTTTCTGATGCCGATCCAGTCAAAGGCCTTCTCTGGTCCAGTTAAATTGATTCCTAAAGATTTTCCTAATGCAGATCTAGTTGAAGATTCCAAGACCTTGCCTGGTCCAGTTAAATCGATTCCTAAATATTTTTCTGATGCCGATCCAGTCAAAGGCCTTCTCTGGTCCAGTTAAATCGATTCCTAAAGATTTTCCTGATGCAGATCCAGTTGAAGATTCCAAGACATTTCCTGGTCTAGTTAAATGTATTCCTAAAGATTTTTTTGATGCCGATCCAGTCAAAGGCCTTCTCTGGTCCGGTTAAATCGATTACTAAAGATTTTCCTAATGCAGATCCAATTGAAGATTCCAAGACCTTGCCTGGTCCAGTTAAATCGATTCCTAAAGATTTTTTTGATGCCGATCCAGTCAAAAGCCTTCACTGGTTCGATTAAATCGATTCCTAAAGATTTTCCTGATGCAGATCTAGTTGAAGATTCCAAGACCTTGCCTGGTCCAGTTAAATCGATTCCTAAAGATTTTACTGATGCCGATCCAATCAAAGGCCTTCTCTGGTCCAGTTAAATCGATTCCTAAAGATTTTCCTGATGCAGATCCAGTTGAAGATTCCAAGACCTTGCCTGGTCTAATTAAATCGATTCCCAAAGATTTTTCTGATGCCGATCCAGTCAAAGGCCTTCTCTGGTCCAGTTAAATCGATTCCTAAAGATTTTCCTGATGCAGATCTAGTTGAAGATTCCAAGACCTTGCCTGGTCCAGTTAAATCGATTCCTAAAGATTTTCTGATGCCGATCCAATCAAAGGCCTTCTCTGGTCCAGTTAAATCGATTACTAAAGATTTTCCTGATGCAGATCCAGTTGAAGATTCCAAGACCTTGCCTGGTCCAGTTAAATCGATTCCTAAAGATTTTTCTGATGCTGATCTAGTAAAAGGCCTTATTTGGTCCAATTAAATTGATTCCTAAAGATTTTCCTGATGCAGATCCAGTTGAAGATTCCAAGACCTTGCCTGGTCCAGTTAAATCAATTCCTAAAGATTTTTCTGATGCCGGTCCAGTCAAAGGCCTTCTCTGGTCCGGTTAAATCGATTCCTAAAGATTTTCCTGATGCAGATCCAGTTGAAGATTCCAAGACCTTGCCTGGTCCAGTTAAATCGATTCCCAAAGATTTTTCTGATGCCGATCCAGTCAAAGGCCTTATCTGGTCCAGTTAAATCGATTCCTAAAGATTTTCCTGATGCAGATCCAGTTGAAGATTCCAAGACCTTGCCTGGTCCAGTTAAATCGATTCCTAAAGATTTTTCTGATGCCGATCCAATCAAAGGCCTTCTCTGGTCCAGTTAAATCGATTACTAAAGATTTTCCTGATGCAGATCCAGTTGAAGATTCCAAGACCTTGCCTGGTCCAGTTAAATCGATTCCTAAAGATTTTTCTGATGCTGATCTAGTCAAAGGCCTTCTTTGGTCCAATTAAATCGATTCCTAAAGATTTTCCTGATGCAGATCCAGTTGAAGATTCCAAGACCTTTCCTGGTCCAGTTAAATCAATTCCTAAATATTTTTCTGAGGCCGGTCCAGTCAAAGGCCTTCTCTGGTCCGGTTAAATCGATTCCTAAAGATTTTCCTGATGCAGATCCAGTTGAAGATTCCAAGACCGTGCCTGGTCCAGTTAAATTGATTCCTAAAGATTTTACTAATACCGATCTAGTCAAAGGCCTTCTCTGGTCCAGTTAAATCGATTCCTAAAGATTTTCCTGATGCAGATCCAGTTGAAGATTCCAAGACCTTGCCTGGTCCAGTTAAATCGATTCCTAAAGATTTTTCTGATGCCGATCCAGTCAAAGGCCTTCTCTGGTCCAGTTAAATTGATTCCTAAAGATTTTCCTAATGCAGATCTAGTTGAAGATTCCAAGACCTTGCCTGGTCCAGTTAAATCGATTCCTAAATATTTTTCTGATGCCGATCCAGTCAAAGGCCTTCTCTGGTCCAGTTAAATCGATTCCTAAAGATTTTCCTGATGCAGATCCAGTTGAAGATTCCAAGACATTTCCTGGTCTAGTTAAATGTATTCCTAAAGATTTTTTTGATGCCGATCCAGTCAAAGGCCTTCTCTGGTCCGGTTAAATCGATTACTAAAGATTTTCCTAATGCAGATCCAATTGAAGATTCCAAGACCTTGCCTGGTCCAGTTAAATCGATTCCTAAAGATTTTTTTGATGCCGATCCAGTCAAAAGCCTTCACTGGTTCGATTAAATCGATTCCTAAAGATTTTCCTGATGCAGATCTAGTTGAAGATTCCAAGACCTTGCCTGGTCCAGTTAAATCGATTCCTAAAGATTTTACTGATGCCGATCCAATCAAAGGCCTTCTCTGGTCCAGTTAAATCGATTCCTAAAGATTTTCCTGATGCAGATCCAGTTGAAGATTCTAAGACCTTGCCTGGTCCAATTAAATCGATTCCCAAAGATTTTTCTGATGCCGATCCAGTCAAAGGCCTTCTCTGGTCCAGTTAAATCGATTCCTAAAGATTTTCCTGATGCAGATCTAGTTGAAGATTCCAAGACCTTGCCTGGTCCAGTTAAATCGATTCCTAAAGATTTTTCTGATGTCGATCCAATCAAAGGCCTTCTCTGGTCCAGTTAAATCGATTACTAAAGATTTTCCTGATGCAGATCCAGTGGAAGATTCCAAGACCTTGCCTGGTCCAGTTAAATCGATTCCTAAAGATTTTTCTGATGCTGATCTAGTAAAAGGCCTTATTTGGTCCAATTAAATTGATTCCTAAAGATTTTCCTGATGCAGATCCAGTTGAAGATTCCAAGACCTTGCCTGGTCCAGTTAAATCGATTCCTAAAGATTTTTCTGATGCCGATCCAGTTAAAGGCCTTCTCTGGTCCAGTTAAATCGATTCCTAGAGATTTTCCTGATGCAGATCCAGTTGAAGATTCCAAGACCTTGCCTGGTCCAGTTAAATTGATTCCTGAAGATTTTTATGATGTCGAACCAGTCAAAGGCCTTCTCTGGTCCAGTTAAATCGATTCCTAAAGATTTTCCTGAAGCAGATCCAGTTGAAGATTCCAAGACCTTGCCTGGTCCAGTTAAATCGATTCCTAAAGATTTTTCTGATGCTGATCCAGTCAAAGGCCTTCTTTGGTCCAGTTAAATCGATTCCTAAAGATTTTCCTGATGCATATCCAATTGAAGATTCCAAGACCTTGCCTGGTCCAGTTAAATCGATTCCTAAAGATTTTCCTGATGCAGATCCAGTTGAAGATTCCAAGACCTTGCCTGGTCCAGTTAAATCGATTCCTAAAGATTTTTCTGATGCTGATCCAGTCAAAGGCCTTCTCTGGTCCAGTTAAATCGATTCCTAAAGATTTTCCTGATGCAGATCCAGTTGAAGATTCCAAGACCTTGCCTGGTCCAGTTAAATCGATTCCCAAAGATTTTTCTGATGCCGATCCAGTCAAAGGCCTTCTCTGGTCCAGTTAAATCGATTCCTAAAGATTTTCCTGATGCAGATCCAGTTGAAGATTCCAAGACCTTGCCTGGTCCAGTTAAATCGATTCCTAAAGATTTTTCTGATGCCGATCCAATCAAAGGCCTTCTCTGGTCCAGTTAAATCGATTACTAAAGATTTTCCTGATGCAGATCCAGTTGAAGATTCCAAGACCTTGCCTGGTCCAGTTAAATCGATTCCTAAAGATTTTCCTGATGCAGATCCAGTTGAAGATTCCAAGACCTTGCCTGGTCCAGTTAAATCGATTCCCAAAGATTTTTCTGATGCCGATCCAGTCAAAGGCCTTATCTGGTCCAGTTAAATCGATTCCTAAAGATTTTCCTGATGCAGATCCAGTTGAAGATTCCAAGACCTTGCCTGGTCCAGTTAAATCGATTCCTAAAGATTTTTCTGATGTCGATCCAATCAAAGGCCTTCTCTGGTCCAGTTAAATCGATTACTAAAGATTTTCCTGATGCAGATCCAGTTGAAGATTCCAAGACCTTGCCTGGTCCAGTTAAATCGATTCCTAAAGATTTTTCTGATGCTGATCTAGTCAAAGGCCTTCTTTGGTCCAATTAAATCGATTCCTAAAGATTTTCCTGATGCAGATCCAGTTGAAGATTCCAAGACCTTTCCTGGTCCAGTTAAATCAATTCCTAAATATTTTTCTGAGGCCGGTCCAGTCAAAGGCCTTCTCTGGTCCGGTTAAATCGATTCCTAAAGATTTTCCTGATGCAGATCCAGTTGAAGATTCCAAGACCGTGCCTGGTCCAGTTAAATTGATTCCTAAAGATTTTACTAATACCGATCTAGTCAAAGGCCTTCTCTGGTCCAGTTAAATCGATTCCTAAAGATTTTCCTGATGCAGATCCAGTTGAAGATTCCAAGACCTTGCCTGGTCCAGTTAAATCGATTCCTAAAGATTTTTCTGATGCCGATCCAGTCAAAGGCCTTCTCTGGTCCAGTTAAATTGATTCCTAAAGATTTTCCTAATGCAGATCTAGTTGAAGATTCCAAGACCTTGCCTGGTCCAGTTAAATCGATTCCTAAATATTTTTCTGATGCCGATCCAGTCAAAGGCCTTCTCTGGTCCAGTTAAATCGATTCCTAAAGATTTTCCTGATGCAGATCCAGTTGAAGATTCCAAGACATTTCCTGGTCTAGTTAAATGTATTCCTAAAGATTTTTTTGATGCCGATCCAGTCAAAGGCCTTCTCTGGTCCGGTTAAATCGATTACTAAAGATTTTCCTAATGCAGATCCAATTGAAGATTCCAAGACCTTGCCTGGTCCAGTTAAATCGATTCCTAAAGATTTTTTTGATGCCGATCCAGTCAAAAGCCTTCACTGGTTCGATTAAATCGATTCCTAAAGATTTTCCTGATGCAGATCTAGTTGAAGATTCCAAGACCTTGCCTGGTCCAGTTAAATCGATTCCTAAAGATTTTACTGATGCCGATCCAATCAAAGGCCTTCTCTGGTCCAGTTAAATCGATTCCTAAAGATTTTCCTGATGCAGATCCAGTTGAAGATTCTAAGACCTTGCCTGGTCCAATTAAATCGATTCCCAAAGATTTTTCTGATGCCGATCCAGTCAAAGGCCTTCTCTGGTCCAGTTAAATCGATTCCTAAAGATTTTCCTGATGCAGATCTAGTTGAAGATTCCAAGACCTTGCCTGGTCCAGTTAAATCGATTCCTAAAGATTTTTCTGATGTCGATCCAATCAAAGGCCTTCTCTGGTCCAGTTAAATCGATTACTAAAGATTTTCCTGATGCAGATCCAGTGGAAGATTCCAAGACCTTGCCTGGTCCAGTTAAATCGATTCCTAAAGATTTTTCTGATGCTGATCTAGTAAAAGGCCTTATTTGGTCCAATTAAATTGATTCCTAAAGATTTTCCTGATGCAGATCCAGTTGAAGATTCCAAGACCTTGCCTGGTCCAGTTAAATCGATTCCTAAAGATTTTTCTGATGCCGATCCAGTTAAAGGCCTTCTCTGGTCCAGTTAAATCGATTCCTAGAGATTTTCCTGATGCAGATCCAGTTGAAGATTCCAAGACCTTGCCTGGTCCAGTTAAATTGATTCCTGAAGATTTTTATGATGTCGAACCAGTCAAAGGCCTTCTCTGGTCCAGTTAAATCGATTCCTAAAGATTTTCCTGAAGCAGATCCAGTTGAAGATTCCAAGACCTTGCCTGGTCCAGTTAAATCGATTCCTAAAGATTTTTCTGATGCTGATCCAGTCAAAGGCCTTCTTTGGTCCAGTTAAATCGATTCCTAAAGATTTTCCTGATGCATATCCAATTGAAGATTCCAAGACCTTGCCTGGTCCAGTTAAATCGATTCCTAAAGATTTTCCTGATGCAGATCCAGTTGAAGATTCCAAGACCTTGCCTGGTCCAGTTAAATCGATTCCTAAAGATTTTTCTGATGCTGATCCAGTCAAAGGCCTTCTCTGGTCCAGTTAAATCGATTCCTAAAGATTTTCCTGATGCAGATCCAGTTGAAGATTCCAAGACCTTGCCTGGTCCAGTTAAATCGATTCCCAAAGATTTTTCTGATGCCGATCCAGTCAAAGGCCTTCTCTGGTCCAGTTAAATCGATTCCTAAAGATTTTCCTGATGCAGATCCAGTTGAAGATTCCAAGACCTTGCCTGGTCCAGTTAAATCGATTCCTAAAGATTTTTCTGATGCCGATCCAATCAAAGGCCTTCTCTGGTCCAGTTAAATCGATTACTAAAGATTTTCCTGATGCAGATCCAGTTGAAGATTCCAAGACCTTGCCTGGTCCAGTTAAATCGATTCCTAAAGATTTTCCTGATGCAGATCCAGTTGAAGATTCCAAGACCTTGCCTGGTCCAGTTAAATCGATTCCCAAAGATTTTTCTGATGCCGATCCAGTCAAAGGCCTTATCTGGTCCAGTTAAATCGATTCCTAAAGATTTTCCTGATGCAGATCCAGTTGAAGATTCCAAGACCTTGCCTGGTCCAGTTAAATCGATTCCTAAAGATTTTTCTGATGTCGATCCAATCAAAGGCCTTCTCTGGTCCAGTTAAATCGATTACTAAAGATTTTCCTGATGCAGATCCAGTTGAAGATTCCAAGACCTTGCCTGGTCCAGTTAAATCGATTCCTAAAGATTTTTCTGATGCTGATCTAGTCAAAGGCCTTCTTTGGTCCAATTAAATCGATTCCTAAAGATTTTCCTGATGCAGATCCAGTTGAAGATTCCAAGACCTTTCCTGGTCCAGTTAAATCAATTCCTAAATATTTTTCTGATGCCGGTCCAGTCAAAGGCCTTCTCTGGTCCGGTTAAATCAATTCCTAAAGATTTTCCTGATGCAGATCCAGTTGAAGATTCCAAGACCGTGCCTGGTCCAGTTAAATTGATTCCTAAAGATTTTACTAATACCGATCTAGTCAAAGGCCTTCTCTGGTCCAGTTAAATCGATTCCTAAAGATTTTCCTGATGCAGATCCAGTTGAAGATTCCAAGACCTTGCCTGGTCCAGTTAAATCGATTCCTAAAGATTTTTCTGATGCCGATCCAGTCAAAGGCCTTCTCTGGTCCAGTTAAATTGATTCCTAAAGATTTTCCTAATGCAGATCTAGTTGAAGATTCCAAGACCTTGCCTGGTCCAGTTAAATCGATTCCTAAATATTTTTCTGATGCCGATCCAGTCAAAGGCCTTCTCTGGTCCAGTTAAATCGATTCCTAAAGATTTTCCTGATGCAGATCCAGTTGAAGATTCCAAGACATTTCCTGGTCTAGTTAAATGTATTCCTAAAGATTTTTTTGATGTCGATCCAGTCAAAGGCCTTCTCTGGTCCGGTTAAATCGATTACTAAAGATTTTCCTAATGCAGATCCAATTGAAGATTCCAAGACCTTGCCTGGTCCAGTTAAATCGATTCCTAAAGATTTTTTTGATGCCGATCCAGTCAAAAGCCTTCACTGGTTCGATTAAATCGATTCCTAAAGATTTTCCTGATGCAGATCTAGTTGAAGATTCCAAGACCTTGCCTGGTCCAGTTAAATCGATTCCTAAAGATTTTACTGATGCCGATCCAATCAAAGGCCTTCTCTGGTCCAGTTAAATCGATTCCTAAAGATTTTCCTGATGCAGATCCAGTTGAAGATTCCAAGACCTTGCCTGGTCTAATTAAATCGATTCCCAAAGATTTTTCTGATGCCGATCCAGTCAAAGGCCTTCTCTGGTCCAGTTAAATCGATTCCTAAAGATTTTCCTGATGCAGATCTAGTTGAAGATTCCAAGACCTTGCCTGGTCCAGTTAAATCGATTCCTAAAGATTTTCTGATGCCGATCCAATCAAAGGCCTTCTCTGGTCCAGTTAAATCGATTACTAAAGATTTTCCTGATGCAGATCCAGTTGAAGATTCCAAGACCTTGCCTGGTCCAGTTAAATCGATTCCTAAAGATTTTTCTGATGCTGATCTAGTAAAAGGCCTTATTTGGTCCAATTAAATTGATTCCTAAAGATTTTCCTGATGCAGATCCAGTTGAAGATTCCAAGACCTTGCCTGGTCCAGTTAAATCAATTCCTAAAGATTTTTCTGATGCCGGTCCAGTCAAAGGCCTTCTCTGGTCCGGTTAAATCGATTCCTAAAGATTTTCCTGATGCAGATCCAGTTGAAGATTCCAAGACCGTGCCTGGTCCAGTTAAATCGATTCCTAAAGATTTTACTAATGCCGATCTAGTCAAAGGCCTTCTCTGGTCCAGTTAAATCGATTCCTAAAGATTTTCCTGATGCAGATCCAGTTGAAGATTCCAAGACCTTGCCTGGTCTAGTTAAATCGATTCCTAAAGATTTTTCTGATGCCGATCTAGTCAAAGGCCTTCTCTGGTCCAGTTAAATCGATTCCTAAAGATTTTCCTGATGCAGATCCAGTTGAAGATTCCAAGACCTTGCCTGGTCCAATTAAATCGATTCCTAAAGATTTTTCTAATGCCGATCCAGTTAAAGGCCTTCTCTGGTCCAGTTAAATCGATTCCTAGAGATTTTCCTGATGCAGATCTAGTTGAAGATTCCAAGACCTTTCCTGGTCCAGTTAAATCGATTCCTAAATATTTTTCTGATGCCGATCCAGTCAAAGGCTTTCTCTGGTCCAGTTAAATCGATTTCTAAAGATTTTCCTGATGCAGATCCAGTTGAAGATTCCAAGACATTTCCTGGTCTAGTTAAATGTATTCCTAAAGATTTTTTTGATGCCGATCCAGTCAAAGGCCTTCTCTGGTCCGGTTAAATCGATTACTAAAGATTTTCCTGATGCAGATCCAATTGAAGATTCCAAGACCTTGCCTGGTCCAGTTAAATCGATTCCTAAAGATTTTTATGATGCCGATCCAGTCAAAAGCCTTCACTGGTCCGATTAAATCGATTCCTAAAGATTTTCCTGATGCAGATCTAGTTGAAGATTCCAAGACCTTGCCTGGTCCAGTTAAATCGATTCCTAAAGATTTTACTGATGCCGATCCAATCAAAGGCCTTCTCTGGTCCAGTTAAATCGATTCCTAAAGATTTTCCTGATGCAGATCCAGTTGAAGATTCCAAGACCTTGCCTGGTCCAATTAAATCGATTCCCAAAGATTTTTCTGATGCCGATCCAGTCAAAGGCCTTCTCTGGTCCAGTTAAATCAATTCCTAAAGATTTTCCTGATGCAGATCCAGTTGAAGATTCCAAGACCTTGCCTGGTCCAGTTAAATCGATTCCTAAAGATTTTTCTGATGCCGATCCAATCAAAGGCCTTCTCTGGTCCAGTTAAATCGATTACTAAAGATTTTCCTGATGCAGATCCAGTTGAAGATTCCAAGACCTTGCCTGGTCCAGTTAAATCGATTCCTAAAGATTTTTCTGATGCAGATCCAGTTGAAGATTCCAAGACCTTGCCTGGTCCAGTTAAATAGATTCCTAAAGATTTTTCTGATGCTGATCTAGTCAAAGGCCTTCTTTGGTCCAATTAAATCGATTCCTAAAGATTTTCCTGATGCAGATCCAGTTGAAGATTCCAAGACCTTGCCTGGTCCAGTTAAATCAATTCATAAAGATTTTTCTGATGCCGGTCCAGTCAAAGGCCTTCTCTGGTCCGGTTAAATCGATTCCTAAAGATTTTCCTGATGCAGATCCAATTGAAGATTCCAAGACCGTGCATGGTCCAGTTAAATCGATTCCTAAAGATTTTACTAATGCCGATCTAGTCAAAGGCCTTCTCTGGTCCAGTTAAATCGATTCCTAAAGATTTTTCTGATGCAGATCCAGTTGAAGATTCCAAGACCTTGCTTGGTCCAGTTAAATCGATTCCTAAAGATTTTTCTGATGCCGATCCAGTCAAAGGCCTTCTCTGGTCCAGTTAAATCGATTCCTAAAGATTTTCCTGATGCAGATCCAGTTGAAGATTCCAAGACCTTGCCTGGTCCAGTTAAATCGATTCCTAAAGATTTTTCTGATGCCGATCCAGTTAAAGGCCTTCTCTGGTCCAGTTAAATCGATTCCTAGAGATTTTCCTGATGCAGATCCAGTTGAAGATTCCAAGACCTTGCCTGGTCCAGTTAAATCGATTCCTAAAGATTTTTCTGATGCCGATCCAGTCAAAGGCCTTCTCTGGTCCAGTTAAATCGATTCCTAAAGATTTTCCTGATGCAGATCCAGTTGAAGATTCCAAGACCTTGCCTGGTCCAGTTAAATCGATTCCTAAAGATTTTTCTGATGCTGATCCAGTCAAAGGCCTTCTTTGGTCCAGTTAAATCGATTCCTAAAGATTTTCCTGATGCATATCCAATTGAAGATTCCAAGACCTTGCCTGGTCCAGTTAAATCGATTCCTAAAGATTTTCCTGATGCAAATCCAGTTGAAGATTCCAAGACCTTGCCTGGTCCAGTTAAATCGATTCCTAAAGATTTTTTTGATGCCGATCCAGTCAAAGGCCTTCTCTGGTCCAGTTAAATCGATTCCTAAAGATATTCCTGATGCAGATCCAGTTGAAGATTCCAAGACATTTCCTGGTCTAGTTAAATGTATTCCTAAAGATTTTTTTGATGCCGATCCAGTCAAAGGCCTTCTCTGGTCCGGTTAAATCGATTACTAAAGATTTTCCTGATGCAGATCCAATTGAAGATTCCAAGACCTTGCCTGGTCCAGTTAAATCGATTCCTAAAGATTTTTTTGATGCCGATCCAGTCAAAAGCCTTCACTGGTTCGATTAAATCGATTCCTAAAGATTTTCCTGATGCAGATCTAGTTGAAGATTCCAAGACCTTGCCTGGTCCAGTTAAATCGATTCCTAAAGATTTTACTGATGCCGATCCAATCAAAGGCCTTCTCTGGTCCAGTTAAATCGATTCCTAAAGATTTTCCTGATGCAGATCCAGTTGAAGATTCCAAGACCTTGCCTGTTCCAATTAAATCGATTCCCAAAGATTTTTCTGATGCCGATCCAGTCAAAGGCCTTCTCTGGTCCAGTTAAATTGATTCCTAAAGATTTTCCTGATGCATATCCAGTTGAAGATTCCAAGACCTTGCCTGGTCCAGTTAAATCGATTCCTAAAGATTTTTCTGATGTCGATCCAGTCAAAGGCCTTCTCTGGTCCAGTTAAATCGATTCCTAAAGATTTTCCTGATGCAGATCTAGTTGAAGATTCCAAGACCTTGCCTGGTCCAATTAAATCGATTCCTAAAGATTTTTCTGATGCCGATCCAGTTAAAGGCCTTCTCTGGTCCAGTTAAATCGATTCCTAGAGATTTTCCTGATGCAGATCTAGTTGAAGATTCCAAGACCTTGCCTGGTCCAGTTAAATCGATTCCTAAATATTTTTCTGATGCCGATCCAGTCAAAGGCCTTCTCTGGTCCAGTTAAATCGATTTCTAAAGATTTTCCTGATGCAGATCCAGTTGAAGATTCCAAGACATTTCCTGGTCTAGTTAAATGTATTCCTAAAGATTTTTTTGATGCCGATCCAGTCAAAGGCCTTCTCTGGTCCGGTTAAATCGATTACTAAAGATTTTCCTGATGCAGATCCAATTGAAGATTCCAAGACCTTGCCTGGTCCAGTTAAATCGATTCCTAAAGATTTTTCTGATGCCGATCCAGTCAAAAGCCTTCATTGGTCCGATTAAATCGATTCCTAAAGATTTTCCTGATGCAGATCTAGTTGAAGATTCCAAGACCTTGCCTGGTCCAGTTAAATCGATTCCTAAAGATTTTACTGATGCCGATCCAATCAAAGGCCTTCCCTGGTCCAGTTAAATCGATTCCTAAAGATTTTCCTGATGCAGATCCAGTTGAAGATTCCAAGACCTTGCCTGGTCCAATTAAATCGATTCCCAAAGATTTTTCTGATGTCGATCCAGTCAAAGGCCTTCTCTGGTCCAGTTAAATCGATTCCTAAAGATTTTCCTGATGCAGATCCAGTTGAAGATTCCAAGACCTTGCCTGGTCCAGTTAAATCGATTCCTAAAGATTTTTCTGATGCCGATCCAATCAAAGGCCTTCTCTGGTCCAGTTAAATCGATTACTAAAGATTTTCCTGATGCAGATCCAGTTGAAGATTCCAAGACCTTGCCTGGTCCAGTTAAATCGATTCCTAAAGATTTTTCTGATGCAGATCCAGTTGAAGATTCCAAGACCTTGCCTGGTCCAGTTAAATAGATTCCTAAAGATTTTTCTGATGCTGATCTAGTCAAAGGCCTTCTTTGGTCCAATTAAATTGATTCCTAAAGATTTTCCTGATGCAGATCCAGTTGAAGATTCCAAGACCTTGCCTGGTCCAGTTAAATCAATTCATAAAGATTTTTCTGATGTCGGTCCAGTCAAAGGCCTTCTCTGGTCCGGTTAAATCGATTCCTAAAGATTTTCCTGATGCAGATCCAATTGAAGATTCCAAGACCGTGCCTGGTCCAATTAAATCGATTCCTAAAGATTTTACTAATGCCGATCTAGTCAAAGGCCTTCTCTGGTCCAGTTAAATCGATTCCTAAAGATTTTTCTGATGCAGATCCAGTTGTAGATTCCAAGACCTTGCCTGGTCCAGTTAAATCGATTCCTAAAGATTTTTCTGATGCCGATCCAGTCAAAGGACTTCTCTGGTCCAGTTAAATCGATTCCTAAAAATTTTCCTGATGCAGATCCAGTTGAAGATTCCAAGACCTTGCCTGGTCCAGTTAAATCGATTCCTAAAGATTTTTCTGATGCCGATCCAGTTAAAGGCCTTCTCTGGTCCAGTTAAATCGATTCATAGAGATTTTCCTGATGCAGATCCAGTTGAAGATTCCAAGACCTTGCCTGGTCCAGTTAAATCGATTCCTAAAGATTTTTCTGATGCCGATCCAGTCAAAGGCCTTCTCTGGTCCAGTTAAATCGATTCCTAAAGATTTTCCAGATGCAGATCCAGTTGAAGATTCCAAGACCTTGCCTGGTCCAGTTAAATCGATTCCTAAAGATTTTTCTGATGCTGATCCAGTCAAAGGCCTTCTTTGGTCTAGTTAAATCGATTCCTAAAGATTTTCCTTATGCATATCCAATTGAAGATTCCAAGACCTTGCCTGGTCCAGTTAAATCGATTCCTAAAGATTTTCCTGATGCAGATCCAGTTGAAGATTCCAAGACCTTGCCTGGTCCAGTTAAATCGATTCCTAAAGATTTTTCTGATGCCGATCCAGTCAAAGGCCTCCTCTGGTCCAGTTAAATCGATTCCTAAAGATTTTCCTGATGCAGATCCAGTTGAAGATTCCAAGACCTTGCCTGGTCCAGTTAAATCGATTCCTAAAGATTTTTCTGATGTTGATCCAGTCAAAGGCCTTCTTTGGTCCAGTTAAATCGATTCCTAAAGATTTTCCTGATGCATATCCAATTGAAGATTCCAAGACCTTGCCTGGTCCAGTTAAATCGATTCCTAAAGATTTTCCTGATGCAGATCCAGTTGATAATTCCAAGACCTTGCCTGGTCCAGTTAAATCGATTCCTAAAGATTTTTCTGATGCCGATCCAGTCAAAGGCCTTCTCTGGTCCAGTTAAATCGATTCCTAAAGATTTTCCTGATGCAGATCCAGTTGAAGATTCCAAGACCTTGCCTGGTCCAGTTAAATCGATTCCTAAAGATTTTTCTGATGCCGATCCAGTTAAAGGCCTTCTCTGGTCCAGTTAAATCGATTCCTAGAGATTTTCCTGATGCAGATCCAGTTGAAGATTCCAAGACCTTTCCTGGTCCAGTTAAATCGATTCCTAAAGATTTTTCTGATGCCGATCCAGTCAAAGGCCTTCTCTGGTCCAGTTAAATCGATTCCTAAAGATTTTCCTGATGCAGATCCAGTTGAAGATTCCAAGACCTTGCCTGGTCCAGTTAAATCGATTCCTAAAGATTTTTCTGATGCTGATCCAGTCAAAGGCCTTCTTTGGTCCAGTTAAATCGATTCCTAAAGATTTTCCTGATGCATATCCAATTGAAGATTCCAAGACCTTGCCTGGTCCAGTTAAATCGATTCCTAAAGATTTTCCTGATGCAGATCCAGTTGAAGATTCCAAGACCTTGCCTGGTCCAGTTAAATCGATTCCTAAAGATTTTACTGATGCCGATCCAATCAAAGGCCTTCCCTGGTCCAGTTAAATCGATTCCTAAAGATTTTCCTGATGCAGATCCAGTTGAAGATTCCAAGACCTTGCCTGGTCCAATTAAATCGATTCCCAAAGATTTTTCTGATGTCGATCCAGTCAAAGGCCTTCTCTGGTCCAGTTAAATCGATTCCTAAAGATTTTCCTGATGCAGATCCAGTTGAAGATTCCAAGACCTTGCCTGGTCCAGTTAAATCGATTCCTAAAGATTTTTCTGATGCCGATCCAATCAAAGGCCTTCTCTGGTCCAGTTAAATCGATTACTAAAGATTTTCCTGATGCAGATCCAGTTGAAGATTCCAAGACCTTGCCTGGTCCAGTTAAATCGATTCCTAAAGATTTTTCTGATGCAGATCCAGTTGAAGATTCCAAGACCTTGCCTGGTCCAGTTAAATAGATTCCTAAAGATTTTTCTGATGCTGATCTAGTCAAAGGCCTTCTTTGGTCCAATTAAATCGATTCCTAAAGATTTTCCTGATGCAGATCCAGTTGAAGATTCCAAGACCTTGCCTGGTCCAGTTAAATCAATTCATAAAGATTTTTCTGATGTCGGTCCAGTCAAAGGCCTTCTCTGGTCCGGTTAAATCGATTCCTAAAGATTTTCCTGATGCAGATCCAATTGAAGATTCCAAGACCGTGCCTGGTCCAATTAAATCGATTCCTAAAGATTTTACTAATGCCGATCTAGTCAAAGGCCTTCTCTGGTCCAGTTAAATCGATTCCTAAAGATTTTTCTGATGCAGATCCAGTTGTAGATTCCAAGACCTTGCCTGGTCCAGTTAAATCGATTCCTAAAGATTTTTCTGATGCCGATCCAGTCAAAGGACTTCTCTGGTCCAGTTAAATCGATTCCTAAAAATTTTCCTGATGCAGATCCAGTTGAAGATTCCAAGACCTTGCCTGGTCCAGTTAAATCGATTCCTAAAGATTTTTCTGATGCCGATCCAGTTAAAGGCCTTCTCTGGTCCAGTTAAATCGATTCATAGAGATTTTCCTGATGCAGATCCAGTTGAAGATTCCAAGACCTTGCCTGGTCCAGTTAAATCGATTCCTAAAGATTTTTCTGATGCCGATCCAGTCAAAGGCCTTCTCTGGTCCAGTTAAATCGATTCCTAAAGATTTTCCAGATGCAGATCCAGTTGAAGATTCCAAGACCTTGCCTGGTCCAGTTAAATCGATTCCTAAAGATTTTTCTGATGCTGATCCAGTCAAAGGCCTTCTTTGG
Organism: Vicia faba; assembly: GCA_948472305.1. NCBI lineage: Eukaryota > Viridiplantae > Streptophyta > Magnoliopsida > Fabales > Fabaceae > Vicia > Vicia faba. The sequence goes on from OX451739.1 coordinate 929,651,118, forward strand.
TCTAGTTAAATCGATTCCTAAAGATTTTCCTTATGCATATCCAATTGAAGATTCCAAGACCTTGCCTGGTCCAGTTAAATCGATTCCTAAAGATTTTCCTGATGCAGATCCAGTTGAAGATTCCAAGACCTTGCCTGGTCCAGTTAAATCGATTCCTAAAGATTTTTCTGATGCCGATCCAGTCAAAGGCCTCCTCTGGTCCAGTTAAATCGATTCCTAAAGATTTTCCTGATGCAGATCCAGTTGAAGATTCCAAGACCTTGCCTGGTCCAGTTAAATCGATTCCTAAAGATTTTTCTGATGTTGATCCAGTCAAAGGCCTTCTTTGGTCCAGTTAAATCGATTCCTAAAGATTTTCCTGATGCATATCCAATTGAAGATTCCAAGACCTTGCCTGGTCCAGTTAAATCGATTCCTAAAGATTTTCCTGATGCAGATCCAGTTGATAATTCCAAGACCTTGCCTGGTCCAGTTAAATCGATTCCTAAAGATTTTTCTGATGCCGATCCAGTCAAAGGCCTTCTCTGGTCCAGTTAAATCGATTCCTAAAGATTTTCCTGATGCAGATCCAGTTGAAGATTCCAAGACCTTGCCTGGTCCAGTTAAATCGATTCCTAAAGATTTTTCTGATGCCGATCCAGTTAAAGGCCTTCTCTGGTCCAGTTAAATCGATTCCTAGAGATTTTCCTGATGCAGATCCAGTTGAAGATTCCAAGACCTTTCCTGGTCCAGTTAAATCGATTCCTAAAGATTTTTCTGATGCCGATCCAGTCAAAGGCTTTCTCTGGTCCAGTTAAATCGATTCCTAAAGATTTTCCTGATGCAGATCCAGTTGAAGATTCCAAGACCTTGCCTGGTCCAGTTAAATCGATTCCTAAAGATTTTTCTGATGCTGATCCAGTCAAAGGCCTTCTTTGGTCCAGTTAAATCGATTCCTAAAGATTTTCCTGATGCATATCCAATTGAAGATTCCAAGACCTTGCCTGGTCCAGTTAAATCGATTCCTAAAGATTTTCCTGATGCAGATCCAGTTGAAGATTCCAAGACCTTGCCTGGTCCAGTTAAATCGATTCCTAAAGATTTTTCTGATGCCGATCCAGTCAAAGGCCTTCTCTGGTCCAGTTAAATCGATTCCTAATGGTTTTCCTGATGCAGATCCAGTTGAAGATTCCAAGACCTTGCCTGGTCCAGTTAAATCGATTCCTAAAGATTTTTCTGATGCCGATCCTGTTAAAGGCCTTCTCTGGTCCAGTTAAATCGATTCCTAGAGATTTTCCTGATGCAGATCCAGTTGAAGATTTCAAGACCTTGCCTGTTCCAGTTAAATCGATTCCTAAAGATTTTTCTGATGCTGATCCAGTCAAAGGCCTTCTCTGGTCCAGTTAAATCGATTCCTTAAGATTTTCCTGATGCAGATCCAGTTGAAGATTCCAAGACCTTGCCTGGTCCAGTTAAATCGATTCCTAAAGATTTTTCTGATGCTGATCCAGTCAAAGGCCTTCTTTGGTCCAGTTAAATCGATTCCTAAAGATTTTCCTGATGCATATCCAATTGAAGATTCCAAGACCTTGCCTGGTCCAGTTAAATCGATTCCTAAAGATTTTCCTGATGCAGATCCAGTTGATAATTCCAAGACCTTGCCTGGTCCAGTTAAATCGATTCCTAAAGATTTTTTTGATGCCGATCCAGTCAAAGGCCTTCTCTGGTCCAGTTAAATCGATTCCTAAAGATTTTCCTGATGCAGATCCAGTTGAAGATTCCAAGACCTTGCCTGGTCCAGTTAAATCGATTCCTAAAGATTTTTCTAATGCCGATCCAGTCAAAGGCCTTCTCTGGTCCAGTTAAATCGATTCCTAAAGATTTTCCTGATGCAGATCCAGTTGAAGATTCCAAGTCATTTCCTGGTCCAGTTAAATGTATTCCTAAAGAATTTTTTGATGCCGATCCAGTCAAAGGCCTTCTCTTGTCCGGTTAAATCGATTACTAAAGATTTTCCTGATGCAGATCCAATTGAAGATTCCAAGACCTTGCCTGGTCCAGTTAAATTGATTCCTAAAGATTTTTCTGATGCCGATCCAGTCAAAAGCATTCACTGGTCCGATTAAATCGATTCCTAAAGATTTTCCTGATGCAGATCCAGTTGAAGATTCCAAGACCTTTCCTGGTCCAGTTAAATTGATTCCTAAAGATTTTACTGATGTCGATCCAATCAAAGGCCTTCTCTGGTCCAGTTAAATCGATTCCTAAAGATTTTCCTGATGCAGATCCAGTTGAAGATTCCAAGACCTTGCCTGGTCCAGTTAAATCGATTCCCAAAGATTTTTCTGATGCCGATCCAGTCAAAGGCCTTCTCTGGTCCAGTTAAATCGATTACTAAAGATTTTCCTGATGCAGATCTAGTTGAAGATTCCAAGACCTTGCCTGGTCCAGTTAAATCGATTCCTAAAGATTTTTCTGATGCAGATCCAGTTGAAGATTCCAAGACCTTGCCTGGTCCAGTTAAATCGATTCCTAAAGATTTTTCTGATGCTGATCTAGTCAAAGGCCTTCTTTGGTCCAATTAAATCGATTCCTAAAGATTTTCCTGATGCAGATCCAGTTGAAGATTCCAAGACCTTGCCTGGTCCAGTTAAATCAATTCCTAAAGATTTTTCTGATGCCGGTCCAGTCAAAGGCCTTCTATGGTCCGGTTAAATCGATTCCTAAAGATTTTCCTGATGCAGATCCAGTTGAAGATTCCAAGACCGTGCCTGGTCCAGTTAAATGTATTCCTAAAGATTTTACTAATGCCGATCTAGTCAAAGGCCTTCTCTGGTCCGGTTAAATCGATTCCTAAAGATTTTCCTGATGCAGATCCAATTGAAGATTCCAAGACCTTGCCTGGTCCAATTAAATCGATTCCTAAAGATTTTTCTGATGCCGATCCAGTCAAAAGCCTTCACTGGTCCGATTAAATCGATTCCTAAAGATTTTCCTGATGCAGATCTAGTTGAAGATTCCAAGACCTTGCCTGGTCCAGTTAAATCGATTCCTAAAGATTTTACTGATGCCGATCCAATCAAAGGCCTTCTCTGGTCTAGTTAAATCGATTCCTAAAGATTTTCCTGATGCAAATCCAGTTGAAGATTCCAAGACCTTGCCTGGTCCAATTAAATAGATTCCCAAAGATTTTTCTGATGTCGATCCAGTCAAAGGCCTTCTCTGGTCCAGTTAAATCGATTCCTAAAGATTTTCCTGATGCAGATCCAGTTGAAGATTCCAAGACCTTGCCTGGTCCAGTTAAATCGATTCCTAAAGATTTTTCTGATGCCGATCCAATCAAAGGCCTTCTCTGGTCCAGTTAAATCGATTACTAAAGATTTTCCTGATGCAGATCCAGTTGAAGATTCCAAGACCTTGCCTGGTCCAGTTAAATCGATTCCTAAAGATTTTTCTGATGCAGATCCAGTTGAAGATTCCAAGACCTTGCCTGGTCCAGTTAAATAGATTCCTAAAGATTTTTTTGATGCTGATCTAGTCAAAGGCCTTCTTTGGTCCAATTAAATCGATTCCTTAAGATTTTCCTGATGCAGATCCAGTTGAAGATTCCAAGACCTTGCCTGGTCCAGTTAAATCGATTCCTAAAGATTTTTCTGATGCCGATCCAGTCAAAGGCCTTCTCTGGTCCAGTTAAATCGATTCCTAAAGATTTTCCTGATGCAGATCCAGTTGAAGATTCCAAGACATTTCCTGGTCCAGTTAAATGTATTCCTAAAGAATTTTTTGATGCCGATCCAGTCAAAGGCCTTCTCTTGTCCGGTTAAATCGATTACTAAAGATTTTCCTGATGCAGATCCAATTGAAGATTCCAAGACCTTGCCTGGTCCAGTTAAATTGATTCCTAAAGATTTTACTGATGCCGATCCAATCAAAGGCCTTCTCTGGTCTAGTTAAATCAATTCCTAAAGATTTTCCTGATGCAGATCCAGTTGAAGATTCCAAGACCTTGCCTGGTCCAATTAAATCGATTCCCAAAGATTTTTCTGATGTCGATCCAGTCAAAGGCCTTCTCTGGTCCAGTTAAATCGATTCCTAAAGATTTTCCTGATGCAGATCCAGTTGAAGATTCCAAGACCTTGCCTGGTCCAGTTAAATCGATTCCTAAAGATTTTTCTGATGCCGATCCAGTCAAAAGCCTTCACTGGTCCGATTAAATCGATTCCTAAAGATTTTCCTGATGCAGATCTAGTTGAAGATTCCAAGACCTTGCCTGGTCCAGTTAAATCGATTCCTAAAGATTTTACTGATGCTGATCCAATCAAAGGCCTTCTCTGGTCTAGTTAAATCGATTCCTAAAGATTTTCCTGATGCAGATCCAGTTGAAGATTCCAAGACCTTGCCTGGTCCAATTAAATCGATTCCCAAAGATTTTTCTGATGTCGATCCAGTCAAAGGCCTTCTCTGGTCCAGTTAAATCGATTCCTAAAGATTTTCCTGATGCAGATCCAGTTGAAGATTCCAAGACCTTGCCTGGTCCAGTTAAATCGATTCCTAAAGATTTTTCTGATGCCGATCCAATCAAAGGCCTTCTCTGGTCCAGTTAAATCGATTACTAAAGATTTTCCTGATGCAGATCCAGTTGAAGATTCCAAGACCTTGCCTGGTCCAGTTAAATCGATTCCTAAAGATTTTTCTGATGTAGATCCAGTTGAAGATTCCAAGACCTTGCCTGGTCCAGTTAAATAGATTCCTAAAGATTTTTCTGATGCTGATCTAGTCAAAGGCCTTCTTTGGTCCAATTAAATCGATTCCTTAAGATTTTCCTGATGCAGATCCAGTTGAAGATTCCAAGACATTGCCTGGTCCAGTTAAATCGATTCCTAAAGATTTTTCTGATGCCGATCCAGTCAAAGGCCTTCTCTGGTCCAGTTAAATCGATTCCTAAAGATTTTCCTGATGCAGATCCAGTTGAAGATTCCAAGACATTTCCTGGTCCAGTTAAATGTATTCCTAAAGAATTTTTTGATGCCGATCCAGTCAAAGGCCTTCTCTTGTCCGGTTAAATCGATTACTAAAGATTTTCCTGATGCAGATCCAATTGAAGATTCCAAGACCTTGCCTGGTCCAGTTAAATTGATTCCTAAAGATTTTACTGATGCCGATCCAATCAAAGGCCTTCTCTGGTCTAGTTAAATCGATTCCTAAAGATTTTCCTGATGCAGATCCAGTTGAAGATTCCAAGACCTTGCCTGGTCCAATTAAATCGATTCCCAAAGATTTTTCTGATGTCGATCCAGTCAAAGGCCTTCTCTGGTCCAGTTAAATCGATTCCTAAAGATTTTCCTGATGCAGATCCAGTTGAAGATTCCAAGACCTTGCCTGGTCCAGTTAAATCGATTCCTAAAGATTTTTCTGATGCCGATCCAATCAAAGGCCTTCTCTGGTCCAGTTAAATCGATTACTAAAGATTTTCCTGATGCAGATCCAGTTGAAGATTCCAAGACCTTGCCTGGTCCAGTTAAATCGATTCCTAAAGATTTTTCTGATGCAGATCCAGTTGAAGATTCCAAGACCTTGCCTGGTCCAGTTAAATAGATTCCTAAAGATTTTTCTGATGCTGATCTAGTCAAAGGCCTTCTTTGGTCCAATTAAATCGATTCCTTAAGATTTTCCTGATGCAGATCCAGTTGAAGATTCCAAGACCTTGCCTGGTCCAGTTAAATCGATTCCTAAAGATTTTTCTGATGCCGATCCAGTCAAAGGCCTTCTCTGGTCCAGTTAAATCGATTCCTAAAGATTTTCCTGATGCAGATCCAGTTGAAGATTCCAAGACATTTCCTGGTCCAGTTAAATGTATTCCTAAAGAATTTTTTGATGCCGATCCAGTCAAAGGCCTTCTCTTGTCCGGTTAAATCGATTACTAAAGATTTTCCTGATGCAGATCCAATTGAAGATTCCAAGACCTTGCCTGGTCCAGTTAAATTGATTCCTAAAGATTTTTCTGATGCCGATCCAGTCAAAAGCATTCACTGGTCCGATTAAATCAATTCCTAAATATTTTCCTGATGCAGATCCAGTTGAAGATTCCAAGACCTTTCCTGGTCCAGTTAAATTGATTCCTAAAGATTTTTCTGATGCCGATCCAATCAAAGGCCTTCTCTGGTCCAGTTAAATCGATTACTAAAGATTTTCCTGATGCAGATCCAGTTGAAGATTCCAAGACCTTGCCTGGTCCAGTTAAATCGATTCCTAAAGATTTTTCTGATGCAGATCCAGTTGAAGATTCCAAGACCTTGCCTGGTCCAGTTAAATAGATTCCTAAAGATTTTTCTGATGCTGATCTAGTCAAAGGCCTTCTTTGGTCCAATTAAATCGATTCCTTAAGATTTTCCTGATGCAGATCCAGTTGAAGATTCCAAGACCTTGCCTGGTCCAGTTAAATCGATTCCTAAAGATTTTTCTGATGCCGATCCAGTCAAAGGCCTTCTCTGGTCCAGTTAAATCGATTCCTAAAGATTTTCCTGATGCAGATCCAGTTGAAGATTCCAAGACATTTCCTGGTCCAGTTAAATGTATTCCTAAAGAATTTTTTGATGCTGATCCAGTCAAAGGCCTTCTCTTGTCCGGTTAAATCGATTACTAAAGATTTTCCTGATGCAGATCCAATTGAAGATTCCAAGACCTTGCCTGGTCCAGTTAAATTGATTCCTAAAGATTTTTCTGATGCCGATCCAGTCAAAAGAATTCACTGGTCCGATTAAATCGATTCCTAAATATTTTCCTGATGCAGATCCAGTTGAAGATTCCAAGACCTTTCCTGGTCCAGTTAAATTGATTCCTAAAGATTTTACTGATGCCGATCCAATCAAAGGCCTTCTCTTGTCCAGTTAAATCGATTCCTAAAGATTTTCCTGATGCAGATCCAGTTGAAGATTCCAAGACCTTGCCTGGTCCAGTTAAATCGATTCCCAAAGATTTTTCTGATGCCGATCCAGTCAAAGGCCTTCTCTGGTCCAGTTAAATCGATTACTAAAGATTTTCCTGATGCAGATCTAGTTGAAGATTCCAAGACCTTGCCTGGTCCAGTTAAATCGATTCCTAAAGATTTTTCTGATGCAGATCCAGTTGAAGATTCCAAGACCTTGCCTGGTCCAGTTAAATCGATTCCTAAAGATTTTTCTGATGTTGATCTAGTCAAAGGCCTTCTTTGGTCCAATTAAATGGATTCCTAAAGATTTTCCTGATGCAGATCCAGTTGAAGATTCCAAGACCTTGCCTGGTCCAGTTAAATCAATTCCTAAAGATTTTTCTGATGCCGGTCCAGTCAAAGGCCTTCTCTGGTCCGGTTAAATCGATTCCTAAAGATTTTCCTGATGCAGATCCAGTTGAAGATTCCAAGACCGTGCCTGGTCCAGTTAAATCGATTCCTAAAGATTTTACTAATGCCGATCTAGTCAAAGGCCTTCTCTGGTCCAGTTAAATCGATTCCTAAAGATTTTCCTGATGCAGATCCAGTTGAAGATTCCAAGACCTTGCCTGGTCCAGTTAAATCGATTCCTAAAGATTTTTCTGATGCCGATCCAGTCAAAGGCCTTCTCTGGTTCAGTTAAATCGATTCCTAAATATTTTCCTGATGCAGATCCAATTGAAGATTCCAAGACCTTGCCTGGTCCAATTAAATCGATTCCTAAAGATTTTTCTGATGCCGATCAAGTTAAAGGCCTTCTCTGGTCCAGTTAAATCGATTGCTAGAGCATTTCCTGATGCAGATCTAGTTGAAGATTCCAAGACCTTGCCTGGTCCAGTTAAATCGATTCCTAAATATTTTTCTGATACCGATCCAGTCAAAGGCCTTCTCTGGTCCAGTTAAATCGATTTCTAAAGATTTTCCTGATGCAGATCCAGTTGAAGATTCCAAGACATTTCCTGGTCTAGTTAAATGTATTCCTAAAGATTTTTTTGATGCCGATCCAGTCAAAGGCCTTCTCTTGTCCGGTTAAATCGATTACTAAAGATTTTCCTGATGCAGATCCAATTGAAGATTCCAAGACCTTGCCTGGTCCAATTAAATCGATTCCTAATGATTTTTATGATGCCGATCCAGTCAAAAGCCTTCACTGGTCCGATTAAATCGATTCCTAAAGATTTTCCTGATGCAGATCTAGTTGAAGATTCCAAGACCTTGCCTGGTCCAGTTAAATCGATTCCTAAAGATTTTACTGATGCAGATCCAATCAAAGGCCTTCTCTGGTCCACTTAAATCGATTCCTAAAGATTTTCCTGATGCTGATCCAGTTGAAGATTCCAAGACCTTGCATGGTCCAATTAAATCGATTCCCAAAGATTTTTCTGATGTCGATCCAGTCAAAGGCCTTCTCTGGTCCAGTTAAATCGATTCCTAAAGATTTTCCTGATGCAGATCCAGTTGAAGATTCCAAGACCTTGCCTGGTCCAGTTAAATCGATTCCTAAAGATTTTTCTGATGCCGATCCAATCAAAGGCCTTCTCTGGTCCAGTTAAATCGATTACTAAAGATTTTCCTGATGCAGATCCAGTTGAAGATTCCAAGACCTTGCCTGGTCCAGTTAAATCGATTCCTAAAGATTTTTCTGATGCAGATCCAGTTGAAGATTCCAAGACCTTGCCTGGTCCAGTTAAATAGATTCCTAAAGATTTTTCTGATGCTGATCTAGTCAAAGGCCTTCTTTGGTCCAATTAAATCGATTCCTAAAGATTTTCCTGATGCAGATCCAGTTGAAGATTCCAAGACCTTGCCTGGTCCAGTTAAATCAATTCATAAAGATTTTTCTGATGCTGGTCCAGTCAAAGGCCTTCTCTGGTCCGGTTAAATCGATTCCTAAAGATTTTCCTGATGCAGATCCAATTGAAGATTCCAAGACCGTGCCTGGTCCAGTTAAATCGATTCCTAAAGATTTTACTAATGCCGATCTAGTCAAAGGCCTTCTCTAGTCCAGTTAAATCGATTCCTAAAGATTTTTCTGATGCAGATCCAGTTGAAGATTCCAAGACCTTGCCTGGTCCAGTTAAATCGATTCCTAAAGATTTTTCTGATGCCGATCCAGTCAAAGGCCTTCTCTGGTCCAGTTAAATCGATTCCTAAAGATTTTCCTGATGCAGATCCAGTTGAAGATTCCAAGACCTTGCCTGGTCCAGTTAAATCGATTCCTAAAGATTTTTCTGATGTCGATCCAGTTAAAGGCCTTCTTTGGTCCAGTTAAATCGATTCCTAGAGATTTTCCTGATGCAGATCCAGTTGAAGATTCCAAGACCTTGCCTTGTCCATTTAAATCGATTCCTAAATATTTTTCTGATGCCGATCCAGTCAAAGGCCTTCTCTGGTCCAATTAAATCGATTCCTAAAGATTTTCCTGATGCAGATCCAGTTGAAGATTCCAAGACCTTGCCTGGTCCAGTTAAATCGATTCCTAAAGATTTTTCTGATGCTGATCCAGTCAAAGGCCTTCTTTGGTCCAGTTAAATCGATTCCTAAAGATTTTCCTGATGCATATCCAATTGAAGATTCCAAGACCTTGCCTGGTCCAGTTAAATCGATTCCTAAATATTTTCCTGATGCAGATCCAGTTGAAGATTCCAAGACCTTGCCTGGTCCAGTTAAATCGATTCCTAAAGATTTTTCTGATGCCGATCCAGTCATAGGCCTTCTCTGGTCCAGTTAAATCGATTCCTAAAGATTTTCCTGATGCAGATCCAGTTGAAGATTCCAAGACCTTGCCTGGTCCAGTTAAATCGATTCCTAAAGATTTTTCTGATGCCGATCCATTTAAAGGCCTTCTCTGGTCCAGTTAAATCGATTCCTAGAGATTTTCCTGATGCAGATCCAGTTGAAGATTTCAAGACCTTGCCTGGTCCAGTTAAATCGATTCCTAAAGATTTTTCTGATGCCGATCCAGTCAAAGGCCTTCTCTGGTCCAGTTAAATCGATTCCTAAAGATTTTCCTGATGCAGATCCAGTTGAAGATTCCAAGACCTTGCCTGGTCCAGTTAAATCGATTCCTATAGATTTTTCTGATGCTGATCCAGTCAAAGGCCTTCTTTGGTCCAGTTAAATTGATTCCTAAAGATTATCCTGATGCATATCCAATTGAAGATTCCAAGACCTTGCCTGGTCCAGTTAAATCGATTCCTAAAGATTTTCCTGATGCAGATCCAGTTGATAATTCCAAGACCTTGCCTGGTCCAGTTAAATCGATTCCTAAAGATTTTTCTGATGCCGATCCAGTCAAAGGCCTTCTCTGGTCATGTTAAATCGATTCCTAAAGATTTTCCTGATGCAAATCCAGTTGAAGATTCCAAGACCTTGCCTGGTCCAGTTAAATCGATTCCTAAAGATTGTTCTGATGCCGATCCAGTCAAAGGCCTTCTCTGGTCCAGTTAAATCGATTCCTAAAGATTTTCCTGATGCAGATCCAGTTGAAGATTCCAAGACATTTCCTGGTCCAGTTAAATGTATTCCTAAAGAATTTTTTGATGCCGATCCAGTCAAAGGCCTTCTCTTGTCCGGTTAAATCGATTACTAAAGATTTTCCTGATGCAGATCCAATTGAAGATTCCAAGACCTTGCCTGGTCCAGTTAAATCGATTCCTAAAGATTTTTCTGATGCCGATCCAGTCAAAAGCATTCACTTGTCCGATTAAATCGATTCCTAAAGATTTTCCTGATGCAGATCCAGTTGAAGATTCCAAGACCTTTCCTGGTCCAGTTAAATCGATTCCTAAAGATTTTACTGATGCCGATCCAATCAAAGGCCTTCTCTGGTCCAGTTAAATCGATTCCTAATGATTTTCCTGATGCAGATCCAGTTGAAGATTCCAAGACCTTGCCTGGTCCAGTTAAATCGATTCCCAAAGATTTTTCTGATGCCGATCCAGTCAAAGGCCTTCTCTGGTCCAGTTAAATCGATTACTAAAGATTTTCCTGATGCAGATCCAGTTGAAGATTCCAAGACCTTTCCTGGTCCAGTTAAATCGATTCCTAAAGATTTTTCTGATGCAGATCCAGTTGAAGATTCCAAGACCTTGCCTGGTCCAGTTAAATCGATTCCTAAAGATTTTTCTGATGCTGATCTAGTCAAAGGCCTTCTTTGGTCCAATTAAATCGATTCCTAAAGATTTTCCTGATGCAGATCTAGTTGAAGATTCCAAGACCTTGACTGGTCCAGTTAAATCAATTCATAAAGATTTTTCTGATGCCGGTCCAGTCAAAGGCCTTCTCTGGTCCGGTTAAATCGATTCCTAAAGATTTTCCTGATGCAGATCCAGTTGAAGATTCCAAGACCGTGCCTGGTCCAGTTAAATCGATTCCTAAAGATTTTACTAATGCCGATCTAGTAAAAGGCCTTCTCTGGTCCAGTTAAATCGATTCCTAAAGATTTTTCTGATGCAGATCCAGTTGAAGATTCCAAGACCTTGCCTGGTCCAGTTAAATCGATTCCTAAAGATTTTTCTGATGCCGATCCAGTCAAAGGCCTTCTCTTGTCCAGTTAAATCGATTCCTAAAGATTTTCCTGATGCAGATCCAGTTGAAGATTCCAAGACCTTGCCTGGTCCAGTTAAATCGATTCCTAAAGATTTTTCTGATGTCGATCCAGTTAAAGGCCTTCTCTGGTCCAGTTAAATCGATTCCTAAAGATTTTCCTGATGCATATCCATTTGAAGATTCCAAGACCTTGCCTGGTCCAGTTAAATCGATTCCTAAAGATTTTTCTGATGCCGATCCAGTCAAAGGCCTTCTCTGGTCCAGTTAAATCGATTTCTAAAGATTTTCCTGATGCAGATCCAGTTGAAGATTCCAAGACCTTGTCTGGTCCAGTTAAATTGATTCCAAAAGATTTTTCTGATGCTGATCCAGTCAAAGGCCTTCTTTGGTCCAATTAAATCGATTCCTAAAGATTTTCCTGATGCATATCCAATTGAAGATTCCAAGACCTTCCCTGGTCCAGTTAAATCGATTCCTAAAGATTTTCCTGATGCAGATCCAGTTGAAGATTCCAAGACCATGCCTGGTCCAGTTAAATCGATTCCTAAAGATTTTTCTGATGCCGATCCAGTCAAAGGCCTTCTCTGGTCCAGTTAAATCGATTCCTAAAGATTTTCCTGATGCAGATCCAGTTGAAGATTCCAAGACCTTGCCTGGTCCAGTTAAATCGATTCCTAAAGATTTTTTTGATGCCGATCCAGTTAAAGGCCTTCTCTGGTCCAGTTAAATCGATTCCTAGAGATTTTCCTGATGCAGATCCAGTTGAAGATTCCAAGACCTTGCCTGGTCCAGTTAAATCGATTCCTAAAGATTTTTCTGATGCCGATCCAGTCAAAGGCCTTCTCTGGTCCAGTTAAATCGATTCCTAAAGATTTTCCTGATGCAGATCCAGTTGAAGATTCCAAGACCTTGCCTGGTCCAGTTAAATCGATTCCTAAAGATTTTTCTGATGCTGATCCAGTCAAAGGCCTTCTTTGGTCCAGTTAAATCGATTCCTAAAGATTTTCCTGATGCATATCCAATTGGAGATTCCAAGACCTTGCCCGGTCCAGTTAAATCGATTCCTAAAGATTTTCCTGATGCAGATCCAGTTGAAGATTCCAAGACCTTGCCTGGTCCAGTTAAATCGATTCCTAAAGATTTTTCTGATGCCGATCCAGTCAAAGGCCTTCTCTGGTCCAATTAAATCGATTCCTAAAGATTTTCCAGATGCAGATCCAGTTGAAGATTCCAAGACCTTGCCTGGTCCAGTTAAATCGATTCCAAAAGATTTTTCTGATGCCGATCCAGTCAAAGGCCTTCTCTGGTCCAGCTAAATCGATTCCTAAAGATTTTCCTGATGCAGATCCAGTTGAAGATTCCAAGACATTTCCTGGTCCAGTTAAATCGATTCCTAAAGATTTTTCAGATGTCGATCCAGTCAAAGGCCTTCTCTGGTCCAGTTAAATCGATTCCTAAAGATTTTCCTGATGCAGATCCAGTTGAAGATTCCAAGACCTTGCCTGGTCCAGTTAACTCGATTCCTAAAGATTTTTCTGATGCTGATCCAGTCAAAGGCCTTCTTTGGTCCAGTTAAATCGATTCCTAAAGATTTTCCTGATGCATATCCAATTGAAGATTCCAAGACCTTGCCTGGTCCAGTTAAATCGATTCCTAAAGATTTTACTAATGCCGATCCAGTTGAAGATTCCAAGACCTTGCCTGGTCCAGTTAAATCGATTCCTAAAGATTTTTCTGATGCCGATCCAGTCAAAGGCCTTCTCTGGTCCAGTTAAATCGATTCCTAAAGATTTTCCTGATGCAGATCCAGTTGAAGATTCCAAGACCTTGCCTGGTCCAGTTAAATCGATTCCTAAAGATTTTTCTGATGCCGATCCAGTTAAAGGCCTTCTCTGGTCCAGTTAAATCGATTCCTAGAGATTTTCCTGATGCAGATCCAGTTGAAGATTCCAAGACCTTGCCTGGTCCAATTAAATCGATTCCTAAAGATTTTTCTGATGCTGATCTAGTCAAAGGCCTTCTTTGGTCCAATTAAATCGATTCCTAAATATTTTCCTGATGCAGATCTAGTTGAAGATTCCAAGACCTTGCCTGGTCCAGTTAAATCGATTCCTAAAGATTTTTCTGATGCCGATCCAGTCAAAGGCCTTCTCTGGTCCGGTTAAATTGATTCCTAAAGATTTTCCTGATGCAGATCCAGTTGAAGATTCCAAGACCTTGCCTGGTCCAGTTAAATCGATTCCTAAAGATTTTTCTGATGCCGATCCAGTTAAAGGCCTTCTCTGGTCCGGTTAAATCGATTCCGAAAGATTTTCTTGATGCAGATCCAGTTGAAGATTCCAAGACCTTGCCTGGTCCAGTTAAATCGATTCCTAAAGATTTTTCTGATGCCGATCCAGTCAAAGGCCTTCTCTGGTCCAGTTAAATCGATTCCGAAAGATTTTCCTGATGCAGATCCAGTTGAAGATTCCAAGACCTTGCCTGGTCCAGTTAAATCAATTCCTAAAGATTTTTCTGATGCCGGTCCAGTCAAAGGCCTTCTCTGGTCCAGTTAAATCGATTCCTAAAGATTTTCCTGATGCAGATCCAGTTGAAGATTCCAAGACCGTGCCTGGTCCAGTTAAATCGATTTCTAAAGATTTTACTAATGCCGATCTAGTCAAAGGCCTTCTCTGGTCCAGTTAAATCGATTCCTAAAGATTTTCCTGATGCAGATCCAGTTGAAGATTCCAAGACCTTGCTTGGTCCAGTTAAATCGATTCCTAAAGATTTTTCTGATGCCGATCCAGTCAAAGGCCTTCTCTGGTCTAGTTAAATCGATTCCTAAAGATTTTCCTGATGCAGATCCAGTTGAAGATTCCAAGACCTTGCCTGGTCCAGTTAAGTCGATTCCTAAAGATTTTTCTGATGCCGATCCAGTTAAAGGCCTTCTCTGGTCCAGTTAAATCGATTCCTAGAGATTTTCCTGATGCAGATCCAGTTGAAGATTCCAAGACCTTGCCTGGTCCAGTTAAATCGATTCCTAAAGAGTTTTCTGATGCCGATCCAGTCAAAGGCCTTCTCTAGTCCAGTTAAATCGATTCCTAAAGATTTTCCTGATGCAGATCCAGTTGAAGATTCCAAGACCTTGCCTGGTCCAGTTAAATCGATTCCTAAAGATTTTTCTGATGCTGATCCAGTCAAAGGCCTTCTTTGGTCCAGTTAAATCGATTCCTAAAGATTTACCTGATGCATATCCAATTGAAGATTCCAAGACCTTGCCTGGTCCAGTTAAATCGATTCCTAAAGATTTTACTAATGCCGATCCAGTTGAAGATTCCAAGACCTTGCCTGGTCCAGTTAAATCGATTCCTAAAGATTTTTCTGATGCCGATCCAGTCAAAGGCCTTCTCTGGTCCAGTTAAATCGATTCCTAAAGATTTTCCTGATGCAGATCCAGTTGAAGATTCCAAGACCTTGCCTGGTCCAGTTAAATCGATTCCTAAAGATTTTTCTGATGCCGATCCAGTTAAAGGCCTTCTCTGGTCCAGTTAAATCGATTCCTAGAGATTTTCCTGATGCAGATCCAGTTGAAGATTCCAAGACCTTGCCTGGTCCAGTTAAATCGATTCCTAAAGATTTTTCTGATGCTGATCTAGTCAAAGGCCTTCTTTGGTCCAATTAAATCGATTCCTAAATATTTTCCTGATGCAGATCTAGTTGAAGATTCCAAGACCTTGCCTGGTCCAGTTAAATCGATTCCTAAAGATTTTTCTGATGCCGATCCAGTCAAAGGCCTTCTCTGGTCCGGTTAAATTGATTCCTAAAGATTTTTCTGATGCAGATCCAGTTGAAGATTCCAAGACCTTGCCTGGTCCAGTTAAATCGATTCCTAAAGATTTTTCTGATGCCGATCCAGTTAAAGGCCTTCTCTGGTCCGGTTAAATCGATTCCGAAAGATTTTCTTGATGCAGATCCAGTTGAAGATTCCAAGACCTTGCCTGGTCCAGTTAAATCGATTCCTAAAGATTTTTCTGATGCCGATCCAGTCAAAGGCCTTCTCTGGTCCAGTTAAATCGATTCCTAAAGATTTTCCTGATGCAGATCCAGTTGAAGATTCCAAGACCTTGCCTGGTCCAGTTAAATCAATTCCTAAAGATTTTTCTGATGCCGGTCCAGTCAAAGGCCTTCTCTGGTCCGGTTAAATCGATTCCTAAAGATTTTCCTGATGCAGATCCAGTTGAAGATTCCAAGACCGTGCCTGGTCCAGTTAAATCGATTTCTAAAGATTTTACTAATGCCGATCTAGTCAAAGGCCTTCTCTGGTCCAGTTAAATCGATTCCTAAAGATTTTCCTGATGCAGATCCAGTTGAAGATTCCAAGACCTTGCTTGGTCCAGTTAAATCGATTCCTAAAGATTTTTCTGATGTCGATCCAGTCAAAGGCCTTCTCTGGTCCAGTTAAATCGATTCCTAAAGATTTTCCTGATGCAGATCCAGTTGAAGATTCCAAGACCTTGCCTGGTCCAGTTAAGTCGATTCCTAAAGATTTTTCTGATGCCGATCCAGTTAAAGGCCTTCTCTGGTCCAGTTAAATCGATTCCTAGAGATTTTCCTGATGCAGATCCAGTTGAAGATTCCAAGACCTTGCCTGGTCCAGTTAAATCGATTCCTAAAGAGTTTTCTGATGCCGATCCAGTCAAAGGCCTTCTCTGGTCCAGTTAAATCGATTCCTAAAGATTTTCCTGATGCAGATCCAGTTGAAGATTCCAAGACCTTGCCTGGTCCAGTTAAATCGATTCCTAAAGATTTTTCTGATGCTGATCCAGTCAAAGGCCTTCTTTGGTCCAGTTAAATCGATTCCTAAAGATTTTCCTGATGCATATCCAATTGAAGATTCCAAGACCTTGCCTGGTCCAGTTAAATCGATTCCTAAAGATTTTACTAATGCCGATCCAGTTGAAGATTCCAAGACCTTGCCTGGTCCAGTTAAATCGATTCCTAAAGATTTTTCTGATGCCGATCCAGTCAAAGGCCTTCTCTGGTCCAGTTAAATCGATTCCTAAAGATTTTCCTGATGCAGATCCAGTTGAAGATTCCAAGACCTTGCCTGGTCCAGTTAAATCGATTCCTAAAGATTTTTCTGATGCTGATCCAGTCAAAGGCCTTCTTTGGTCCAGTTAAATCGATTCCTAAAGATTTTCCTGATGCATATCCAATTGGAGATTCCAAGACCTTGCCTGGTCCAGTTAAATCGATTCCTAAAGATTTTCCTGATGCAGATCCAGTTGAAGATTCCAAGACCTTGCCTGGTCCAGTTAAATCGATTCCTAAAGATTTTTCTGATGCCGATCCAGTCAAAGGCCTTCTCTGGTCCAGTTAAATCGATTCCTAAAGATTTTCCTGATGCAGATCCAGTTGAAGATTCCAAGACCTTGCCTGGTCCAGTTAAATCGATTCCTAAAGATTTTTCTGATGCCGATCCAGTTAAAGGCCTTCTCTGGTCCAGTTAAATCGATTCCTAGAGATTTTCCTGATGCAGATCCAGTTGAAGATTCCAAGACCTTGCCTGGTCCAGTTAAATCGATTCCTAAAGATTTTTCTGATGCTGATCTAGTCAAAGGCCTTCTTTGGTCCAATTAAATCGATTCCTAAATATTTTCCTGATGCAGATCTAGTTGAAGATTCCAAGACCTTGCCTGGTCCAGTTAAATCGATTCCTAAAGATTTTTCTGATGCCGATCCAGTCAAAGGCCTTCTCTGGTCCGGTTAAATTGATTCCTAAAGATTTTTCTGATGCAGATCCAGTTGAAGATTCCAAGACCTTGCCTGGTCCAGTTAAATCGATTCCTAAAGATTTTTCTGATGCCGATCCAGTTAAAGGCCTTCTCTGGTCCGGTTAAATCGATTCCGAAAGATTTTCTTGATGCAGATCCAGTTGAAGATTCCAAGACCTTGCCTGGTCCAGTTAAATCGATTCCTAAAGATTTTTCTGATGCCGATCCAGTCAAAGGCCTTCTCTGGTCCAGTTAAATCGATTCCTAAAGATTTTCCTGATGCAGATCCAGTTGAAGATTCCAAGACCTTGCCTGGTCCAGTTAAATCAATTCCTAAAGATTTTTCTGATGCCGGTCCAGTCAAAGGCCTTCTCTGGTCCGGTTAAATCGATTCCTAAAGATTTTCCTGATGCAGATCCAGTTGAAGATTCCAAGACCGTGCCTGGTCCAGTTAAATCGATTTCTAAAGATTTTACTAATGCCGATCTAGTCAAAGGCCTTCTCTGGTCCAGTTAAATCGATTCCTAAAGATTTTCCTGATGCAGATCCAGTTGAAGATTCCAAGACCTTGCTTGGTCCAGTTAAATCGATTCCTAAAGATTTTTCTGATGTCGATCCAGTCAAAGGCCTTCTCTGGTCCAGTTAAATCGATTCCTAAAGATTTTCCTGATGCAGATCCAGTTGAAGATTCCAAGACCTTGCCTGGTCCAGTTAAGTCGATTCCTAAAGATTTTTCTGATGCCGATCCAGTTAAAGGCCTTCTCTGGTCCAGTTAAATCGATTCCTAGAGATTTTCCTGATGCAGATCCAGTTGAAGATTCCAAGACCTTGCCTGGTCCAGTTAAATCGATTCCTAAAGAGTTTTCTGATGCCGATCCAGTCAAAGGCCTTCTCTGGTCCAGTTAAATCGATTCCTAAAGATTTTCCTGATGCAGATCCAGTTGAAGATTCCAAGACCTTGCCTGGTCCAGTTAAATCGATTCCTAAAGATTTTTCTGATGCTGATCCAGTCAAAGGCCTTCTTTGGTCCAGTTAAATCGATTCCTAAAGATTTTCCTGATGCATATCCAATTGAAGATTCCAAGACCTTGCCTGGTCCAGTTAAATCGATTCCTAAAGATTTTACTAATGCCGATCCAGTTGAAGATTCCAAGACCTTGCCTGGTCCAGTTAAATCGATTCCTAAAGATTTTTCTGATGCCGATCCAGTCAAAGGCCTTCTCTGGTCCAGTTAAATCGATTCCTAAAGATTTTCCTGATGCAGATCCAGTTGAAGATTCCAAGACCTTGCCTGGTCCAGTTAAATCGATTCCTAAAGATTTTTCTGATGCTGATCCAGTCAAAGGCCTTCTTTGGTCCAGTTAAATCGATTCCTAAAGATTTTCCTGATGCATATCCAATTGGAGATTCCAAGACCTTGCCTGGTCCAGTTAAATCGATTCCTAAAGATTTTCCTGATGCAGATCCAGTTGAAGATTCCAAGACCTTGCCTGGTCCAGTTAAATCGATTCCTAAAGATTTTTCTGATGCCGATCCAGTCAAAGGCCTTCTCTGGTCCAATTAAATCGATTCCTAAAGATTTTCCTGATGCAGATCCAGTTGAAGATTCCAAGACCTTGCCTGGTCCAGTTAAATCGATTCCTAAAGATTTTTCTGATGCCGATCCAGTCAAAGGCCTTCTCTGGTCCAGTTAAATCGATTCCTAAAGATTTTCCTGATGCAGATCCAGTTGAAGATTCCAAGACCTTGCCTGGTCCAGTTAAATCGATTCCTAAAGATTTTTCTGATGCCGATCCAGTCAAAGGCCTTCTCTTGTCCGGTTAAATCGATTACTAAAGATTTTCCTGATGCAGATCCAGTTGAAGATTCCAAGACCTTGCCTGGTCCAGTTAAATCGATTCCTAAAGATTTTTCTGATGCCGATCCAGTCAAAAGCCTTCACTGGTCCGATTAAATCGATTCCTAAAGATTTTCCTGATGCAGATCCAGTTGAAGATTCCAAGACCTTGCCTGGTCCAGTTAAATCGATTCCTAAAGATTTTTCTGATGCCGATCCAGTCAAAGGCATTCTTTGGTCCAGTTAAATCGATTCCTAAAGATTTTCCTGATGCAGATCCAGTTGAAGATTCCAAGACCTTGCCTGGTCCAGTTAAATCGATTCCTAAAGCTTTTTCTGATGCTGATCTAGTCAAAGTCCTTCTTTGGTCCAATTAAATCGATTCCTAAAGATTTTCCTGATGCAGATCCAGTTGAAGATTCCAAGACCTTGCCTGGTCCAGTTAAATCGATTCCTAAAGATTTTTCTGATGCCGATCCAGTCAAAGGCCTTCTCTGGTCCGGTTAAATTGATTCCTAAAGATTTTCCTGATGTAGATCCAGTTGAAGATTCCAAGACCTTGCCTGGTCCAGTTAAATCGATTCCTAAAGATTTTTCTGATGCCGATCCAGTTAAAGGCCTTCTCTGGTCCGGTTAAATCGATTCCGAAAGATTTTCTTGATGCAGATCCAGTTGAAGATTCCAAGACCTTGCCTGGTCAAGTTAAATCGATTCCTAAAGATTTTTCTGATGCCGATCCAGTCAAAGGCCTTCTCTGGTCCAGTTAAATCGATTCCTAAAGATTTTCCTGATGCAGATCCAGTTGAAGATTCCAAGACCTTGCCTGGTCCAGTTAAATCAATTCCTAGAGATTTTTCTGATGTCGGTCCAGTCAAAGGCCTTCTCTGGTCCGGTTAAATCGATTCCTAAATATTTTCCTGATGCAGATCCAGTTGAAGATTCCAAGACCGTGCCTGGTCCAGTTAAATCGATTCCTAAAGATTTTACTAATGCCGATCTAGTCAAAGGCCTTCTCTGGTCCAGTTAAATCGATTCCTAAAGATTTTCCTGATGCAGATCCAGTTGAAGATTCCAAGACCTTGCCTGGTCCAGTTAAATCGATTCCTAAAGATTTTTCTGATGCCGATCCAGTCAAAGGCCTTCTCTGGTCCAGTTAAATCGATTCCTAAAGATTTTCCTGATGCAGATCCAGTTGAAGATTCCAAGACCTTGCCTGGTCCAGTTAAATTGATTCCTAAAGATTTTTCTGATGCCGATCCAGTTAAAGGCCTTCTCTGGTCCAGTTAAATCGATTCCTAGAGATTTTCCTGATGCAGATCAAGTTGAAGATTCCAAGACCTTGCCTGGTCCAGTTAAATCGATTCCTAAAGATTTTTCAGATGTCGATCCAGTCAAAGGCCTTCTCTGGTCCAGTTAAATCGATTCCTAAAGATTTTCCTGATGTAGATCCAGTTGAAGATTCCAAGACCTTGCCTGGTCCAGTTAACTCGATTCCTAAAGATTTTTCTGATGCTGATCCAGTCAAAGGCCTTCTTTGGTCCAATTAAATCGATTCCTAAAGATTTTCCTGATGCATATCCAATTGAAGATTCCAAGACCTTGCCTGGTCCAGTTAAATCGATTCCTAAAGATTTTACTAATGCCGATCCAGTTGAAGATTCCAAGACCTTGCCTGGTCCAGTTAAATCGATTCCTAAAGATTTTTCTGATGCCGATCCAGTCAAAGGCCTTCTCTGGTCCAGTTAAATCGATTCCTAAAGATTTTCCTGATGCAGATCCAGTTGAAGATTCCAAGACCTTGCCTGGTCCAGTTAAATCGATTCCTAAAGATTTTTCTGATGCCGATCCAGTTAAAGGCCTTCTCTGGTCCAGTTAAATCGATTCCTAGAGATTTTCCTGATGCAGATCCAGTTGAAGATTCCAAGACCTTGCCTGGTCCAGTTAAATCGATTCCTAAAGATTTTTCTGATGCTGATCTAGTCAAAGGCCTTCTTGGGTCCAATTAAATCGATTCCTAAATATTTTCCTGATGCAGATCTAGTTGAAGATTCCAAGACCTTGCCTGGTCCAGTTAAATCGATTCCTAAAGATTTTTCTGATGCCGATCCAGTCAAAGGCCTTCTCTGGTCCGGTTAAATTGATTCCTAAAGATTTTCCTGATGCAGATCCAGTTGAAGATTCCAAGACCTTGCCTGGTCCAGTTAAATCGATTCCTAAAGATTTTTCTGATGCCGATCCAGTTAAAGGCCTTCTCTGCTCTGGTTAAATCGATTCCGAAAGATTTTCTTGATGCAGATCCAGTTGAAGATTCCAAGACCTTGCCTGGTCCAGTTAAATCGATTCCTAAAGATTTTTCTGATGCCGATCCAGTCAAAGGCCTTCTCTGGTCCAGTTAAATCGATTCCTAAAGATTTTCCTGATGCAGATCCAGTTGAAGATTCCAAGACCTTGCCTGGTCCAGTTAAATCAATTCCTAAAGATTTTTCTGATGCCGGTCCAGTCAAAGGCCTTCTCTGGTCCGGTTAAATCGATTCCTAAAGATTTTCCTGATGCAGATCCAGTTGAAGATTCCAAGACCGTGCCTGGTCCAGTTAAATCGATTCCTAAAGATTTTACTAATGCTGATCTAGTCAAAGGCCTTCTCTGGTCCAGTTAAATCGATTCCTAAAGATTTTCCTGATGCAGATCCAGTTGAAGATTCCAAGACCTTGCTTGGTCCAGTTAAATCGATTCCTAAAGATTTTTCTGATGCCGATCCAGTCAAAGGCCTTCTCTGGTCCAGTTAAATCGATTCCTAAAGATTTTCCTGATGCAGATCCAGTTGAAGATTCCAAGACCTTGCCTGGTCCAGTTAAGTCGATTCCTAAAGATTTTTTTGATGCCGATCCAGTTAAAGGCCTTCTCTGGTCCAGTTAAATCGATTCCTAGAGATTTTCCTGATGCAGATCCAGTTGAAGATTCAAAGACCTTGCCTGGTCCAGTTAAATCGATTCCTAAAGATTTTTCTGATGCTGATCCAGTCAAAGGCCTTCTTTGGTCCAGTTAAATCGATTCCTAAAGATTTTCCTGATGCATATCCAATTGAAGATTCCAAGACCTTGCCTGGTCCAGTTAAATCGATTCCTAAAGATTTTACTAATGCCGATCCAGTTGAAGATTCCAAGACCTTGCCTGGTCCAGTTAAATCGATTCCTAAAGATTTTTCTGATGCCGATCCAGTCAAAGGCCTTCTCTGGTCCAGTTAAATCGATTCCTAAAGATTTTCCTGATGCAGATCCAGTTGAAGATTCCAAGACCTTGCCTGGTCCAGTTAAATCGATTCCTAGATTTTTCTGATGCCGATCCAGTTAAAGGCCTTCTCTGGTCCAGTTAAATCGATTCCTAGAGATTTTCCTGATGCAGATCCAGTTGAAGATTCCAAGACCTTGCCTGGTCCAGGTAAATCGATTCCTAAAGATTTTTCTGATGCCGATCCAGTCAAAGGCCTTCTCTGGTCCAGTTAAATCGATTCCTAAAGATTTTCCTGATGCAGATCTAGTTGAAGATTCCAAGACCTTACCTGGTCCAGTTAAATCGATTCCTAAAGATTTTTCTGATGCTGATCCAGTCAAAGGCCTTCTTTGGTCCAGTTAAATCGATTCCTAAAGATTTTCCTGATGCATATCCAATTGAAGATTCCAAGACCTTGCCTGGTCCAGTTAAATCGATTCCTAAAGATTTTCCTGATGCAGATCCAGTTGAAGATTCCAAGACCTTGCCTGGTCCAGGTAAATCGATTCCTAAAGATTTTTCTGATGCCGATCCAGTCAAAGGCCTTCTCTGGTCCAGTTAAATCGATTCCTAAAGATTTTCCTGATGCAGATCTAGTTGAAGATTCCAAGACCTTACCTGGTCCAGTTAAATCGATTCCTAAAGATTTTTCTGATGCTGATCCAGTCAAAGGCCTTCTTTGGTCCAGTTAAATCGATTCCTAAAGATTTTCCTGATGCATATCCAATTGAAGATTCCAAGACCTTGCCTGGTCCAGTTAAATCGATTCCTAAAGATTTTCCTGATGCAGATCCAGTTGAAGATTCCAAGACCTTGCCTGGTCCAGTTAAATCGATTCCTAAAGATTTTTCTGATGCCGATCCAGTCAAAGGCCTTCTCTGGTCTAGTTAAATCGATTCCTAAAGATTTTCCTGATGCAGATCCAGTTGAAGATTCCAAGACCTTGCCTGGTCCAGTTAAATCGATTCCTAAAGATTTTACTAATGCCGATCTAGTCAAAGGCCTTCTCTGGTCCAGTTAAATCGATTCCTAAAGATTTTCCTGATGCAGATCCAGTTGAAGATTCCAAGACCTTGCTTGGTCCAGTTAAATCGATTCCTAAAGATTTTCCTGATGCCGATCCAGTCAAAGGCCTTCTCTGGTCCAGTTAAATCGATTCCTAAAGATTTTCCTGATGCAAATCCAGTTGAAGATTCCAAGACCTTGCCTGGTCCAGTTAAGTCGATTCCTAAAGATTTTTCTGATGCCGATCCAGTTAAAGGCCTTCTCTGGTCCAGTTAAATCGATTCCTAGAGATTTTCCTGATGCAGATCCAGTTGAAGATTCCAAGACCTTGCCTGGTCCAGTTAAATCGATTCCTAAAGATTTTTCTGATGCCGATCTAGTCAAAGGCCTTCTCTGGTCCAGTTAAATCGATTCCTAAAGATTTTCCTGATGCAGATCCAGTTGAAGATTCCAAGACCTTGCCTGGTCCAGTTAAATCGATTCCTAAAGATTTTTCTGATGCTGATCCAGTCAAAGGCCTTCTTTGGTCCAGTTAAATGGATTCCTAAAGATTTTCCTGATGCATATCCAATTGAAGATTCCAAGACCTTGCCTGGTCCAGTTAAATCGATTCCTAAAGATTTTACTAATGCCGATCCAGTTGAAGATTCCAAGACCTTGTCTGGTCCAGTTAAATCGATTCCTAAAGATTTTTCTGATGCCGATCCAGTCAAAGGCCTTCTCTGGTCCAGTTAAATCGATTCCTAAATATTTTCCTGATGCAGATCCAGTTGAAGATTCCAAGACCTTGCCTGGTCCAGTTAAATCGATTCCTAAAGATTTTTCTGATGCCGATCCAGTTAAAGGCCTTCTCTGGTCCAGTTAAATCGATTCCTAGAGATTTTCCTGATGCAGATCCAGTTGAAGATTCCAAGACCTTGCCTGGTCCAGGTAAATCGATTCCTAAAGATTTTTCTGATGCCGATCCAGTCAAAGGCCTTCTCTGGTCCAGTTAAATCGATTCCTAAAGATTTTCCTGATGCAGATCTAGTTGAAGATTCCAAGACCTTACCTGGTCCAGTTAAATCGATTCCTAAAGATTTTTCTGATGCTGATCCAGTCAAAGGCCTTCTTTGGTCCAGTTAAATCGATTCCTAAAGATTTTCCTGATGCATATCCAATTGAAGATTCCAAGACCTTGCCTGGTCCAGTTAAATCGATTCCTAAAGATTTTCCTGATGCAGATCCAGTTGAAGATTCCAAGACCTTGCCTGGTCCAGTTAAATCGATTCCTAAAGATTTTTCTGATGCCGATCCAGTCAAAGGCCTTCTCTGGTCTAGTTAAATCGATTCCTAAAGATTTTCCTGATGCAGATCCAGTTGAAGATTCCAAGACCTTGCCTGGTCCAGTTAAATCGATTCCTAAAGATTTTACTAATGCCGATCTAGTCAAAGGCCTTCTCTGGTCCAGTTAAATCGATTCCTAAAGATTTTCCTGATGCAGATCCAGTTGAAGATTCCAAGACCTTGCTTGGTCCAGTTAAATCGATTCCTAAAGATTTTCCTGATGCCGATCCAGTCAAAGGCCTTCTCTGGTCCAGTTAAATCGATTCCTAAAGATTTTCCTGATGCAAATCCAGTTGAAGATTCCAAGACCTTGCCTGGTCCAGTTAAGTCGATTCCTAAAGATTTTTCTGATGCCGATCCAGTTAAAGGCCTTCTCTGGTCCAGTTAAATCGATTCCTAGAGATTTTCCTGATGCAGATCCAGTTGAAGATTCCAAGACCTTGCCTGGTCCAGTTAAATCGATTCCTAAAGATTTTTCTGATGCCGATCCAGTCAAAGGCCTTCTCTGGTCCAGTTAAATCGATTCCTAAAGATTTTCCTGATGCAGATCCAGTTGAAGATTCCAAGACCTTGCCTGGTCCAGTTAAATCGATTCCTAAAGATTTTTCTGATGCTGATCCAGTCAAAGGCCTTCTTTGGTCCAGTTAAATGGATTCCTAAAGATTTTCCTGATGCATATCCAATTGAAGATTCCAAGACCTTGCCTGGTCCAGTTAAATCGATTCCTAAAGATTTTACTAATGCCGATCCAGTTGAAGATTCCAAGACCTTGTCTGGTCCAGTTAAATCGATTCCTAAAGATTTTTCTGATGCCGATCCAGTCAAAGGCCTTCTCTGGTCCAGTTAAATCGATTCCTAAATATTTTCCTGATGCAGATCCAGTTGAAGATTCCAAGACCTTGCCTGGTCCAGTTAAATCGATTCCTAAAGATTTTTCTGATGCCGATCCAGTTAAAGGCCTTCTCTGGTCCAGTTAAATCGATTCCTAGAGATTTTCCTGATGCAGATCCAGTTGAAGATTCCAAGACCTTGCCTGGTCCAGGTAAATCGATTCCTAAAGATTTTTCTGATGCCGATCCAGTCAAAGGCCTTCTCTGGTCCAGTTAAATCGATTCCTAAAGATTTTCCTGATGCAGATCTAGTTGAAGATTCCAAGACCTTACCTGGTCCAGTTAAATCGATTCCTAAAGATTTTTCTGATGCTGATCCAGTCAAAGGCCTTCTTTGGTCCAGTTAAATCGATTCCTAAAGATTTTCCTGATGCATATCCAATTGAAGATTCCAAGACCTTGCCTGGTCCAGTTAAATCGATTCCTAAAGATTTTCCTGATGCAGATCCAGTTGAAGATTCCAAGACCTTGCCTGGTCCAGTTAAATCGATTCCTAAAGATTTTTCTGATGCCGATCCAGTCAAAGGCCTTCTCTGGTCTAGTTAAATCGATTCCTAAAGATTTTCCTGATGCAGATCCAGTTGAAGATTCCAAGACCTTGCCTGGTCCAGTTAAATCGATTCCTAAAGATTTTTCTGATGCCGATCCAGTCAAAGGCCTTCTCTGGTCTAGTTAAATCGATTCCTAAAGATTTTCCTGATGCAGATCCAGTTGAAGATTCCAAGACATTTTCTTGTCCAGTTAAATGTATTCCTAAAGAATTTTTTGATGTCGATCCAGTCAAAGGCCTTCTCTTGTCCGGTTAAATCGATTACTAAAGATTTTCCTGATGCAGATCCAATTGAAGATTCCAAGACCTTGCCTGGTCCAGTTAAATCGATTCCTAAAGATTTTTCTGATGCCGATCCAGTCAAAAGCCTTCACTGGTCCGATTAAATCGATTCCTAAAGATTTTCCTGATGTAGATCCAGTTGAAGATTCCAAGACCTTGCCTGGTCCAGTTAAATCGATTCCTAAAGATTTTACTGATGCCGATCCAATCAAAGGCCTTCTCTGGTCCAGTTAAATCGATTCCTAAAGATTTTCCTGATGCAGATCCAGTTGAAGATTCCAAGACCTTGCGTGGTCCAGTTAAATCGATTCCCAAAGATTTTTCTGATGCCGATCCAGTCAAAGGCCTTCTCTGGTCCAGTTAAATCGATTACTAAAGATTTTCCTGATGCAGATCCAGTTGAAGATTCCAAGACCTTGCCTGGTCCAGGTAAATCGATTCCTAAAGATTTTTCTGATGCCGATCCAGTCAAAGGCCTTCTCTGGTCCAGTTAAATCGATTCCTAAAGATTTTCCTGATGCAGATCTAGTTGAAGATTCCAAGACCTTACCTGGTCCAGTTAAATCGATTCCTAAATATTTTTCTGATGCTGATCCAGTCAAAGGCCTTCTTTGGTCCAGTTAAATCGATTCCTAAAGATTTTCCTGATGCATATCCAATTGAAGATTCCAAGACCTTGCCTGGTCCAGTTAAATCGATTCCTAAAGATTTTCCTGATGCAGATCCAATTGAAGATTCCAAGACCTTGCCTGGTCCAGTTAAATCGATTCCTAAAGATTTTTATGATGCCGATCCAGTCAAAGGCCTTCTCTGGTCCAGTTAAATCGATTCCTAAAGATTTTCCTGATGCAGATCCAGTTGAAGATTCCAAGACCTTGCCTGGTCCAGTTAAATCGATTCCTAAAGATTTTTCTGATGTCGATCCAGTCAAAGGCCTTCTCTGGTCTAGTTAAATCGATTCCTAAAGATTTTCCTGATGCAGATCCAGTTGAAGATTCCAAGACATTTCCTGGTCCAGTTAAATGTATTCCTAAAGAATTTTTTGATGTCGATCCAGTCAAAGGCCTTCTCTTGTCCGGTTAAATCGATTACTAAAGATTTTCCTGATGCAGATCCAATTGAAGATTCCAAGACCTTGCCTGGTCCAGTTAAATCGATTCCTAAAGATTTTTCTGATGCCGATCCAGTCAAAAGCCTTCACTGGTCCGATTAAATCGATTCCTAAAGATTTTCCTGATGCAGATCCAGTTGAAGATTCCAAGACCTTGCCTGGTCCAGTTAAATCGATTCCTAAAGATTTTACTGATGCCGATCCAATCAAAGGCCTTCTCTGGTCCAGTTAAATCGATTCCTAAAGATTTTCCTGATGCAGATCCAGTTGAAGATTCCAAGACCTTGCCTGGTCCAGTTAAATCGATTCCCAAAGATTTTTCTGATGCCGATCCAGTCAAAGGCCTTCTCTGGTCCAGTTAAATCGATTACTAAAGATTTTCCTGATGCAGATCCAGTTGAAGATTCCAAGACCTTGCCTGGTCCAGTTAAATCGATTCCTAAATATTTTTCTGATGCTGATCTAGTCAAAGGCCTTCTTTGGTCCAATTAAATCGATTCCTAAAGATTTTCCTGATGCAGATCCAGTTGAAGATTCCAAGACCTTGCCTGGTCCAGTTAAATCGATTCCTAAAGATTTTTCTGATGCCGATCCAGTCAAAGGCCTTCTCTGGTCTAGTTAAATCGATTCCTAAAGATTTTCCTGATGCAGATCCAGTTGAAGATTCCAAGACATTTTCTTGTCCAGTTAAATGTATTCCTAAAGAATTTTTTGATGTCGATCCAGTCAAAGGCCTTCTCTTGTCCGGTTAAATCGATTACTAAAGATTTTCCTGATGCAGATCCAATTGAAGATTCCAAGACCTTGCCTGGTCCAGTTAAATCGATTCCTAAAGATTTTTCTGATGCCGATCCAGTCAAAAGCCTTCACTGGTCCGATTAAATCGATTCCTAAAGATTTTCCTGATGTAGATCCAGTTGAAGATTCCAAGACCTTGCCTGGTCCAGTTAAATCGATTCCTAAAGATTTTACTGATGCCGATCCAATCAAAGGCCTTCTCTGGTCCAGTTAAATCGATTCCTAAAGATTTTCCTGATGCAGATCCAGTTGAAGATTCCAAGACCTTGCGTGGTCCAGTTAAATCGATTCCCAAAGATTTTTCTGATGCCGATCCAGTCAAAGGCCTTCTCTGGTCCAGTTAAATCGATTACTAAAGATTTTCCTGATGCAGATCCAGTTGAAGATTCCAAGACCTTGCCTGGTCCAGGTAAATCGATTCCTAAAGATTTTTCTGATGCCGATCCAGTCAAAGGCCTTCTCTGGTCCAGTTAAATCGATTCCTAAAGATTTTCCTGATGCAGATCTAGTTGAAGATTCCAAGACCTTACCTGGTCCAGTTAAATCGATTCCTAAATATTTTTCTGATGCTGATCCAGTCAAAGGCCTTCTTTGGTCCAGTTAAATCGATTCCTAAAGATTTTCCTGATGCATATCCAATTGAAGATTCCAAGACCTTGCCTGGTCCAGTTAAATCGATTCCTAAAGATTTTCCTGATGCAGATCCAATTGAAGATTCCAAGACCTTGCCTGGTCCAGTTAAATCGATTCCTAAAGATTTTTATGATGCCGATCCAGTCAAAGGCCTTCTCTGGTCCAGTTAAATCGATTCCTAAAGATTTTCCTGATGCAGATCCAGTTGAAGATTCCAAGACCTTGCCTGGTCCAGTTAAATCGATTCCTAAAGATTTTTCTGATGTCGATCCAGTCAAAGGCCTTCTCTGGTCTAGTTAAATCGATTCCTAAAGATTTTCCTGATGCAGATCCAGTTGAAGATTCCAAGACATTTCCTGGTCCAGTTAAATGTATTCCTAAAGAATTTTTTGATGTCGATCCAGTCAAAGGCCTTCTCTTGTCCGGTTAAATCGATTACTAAAGATTTTCCTGATGCAGATCCAATTGAAGATTCCAAGACCTTGCCTGGTCCAGTTAAATCGATTCCTAAAGATTTTTCTGATGCCGATCCAGTCAAAAGCCTTCACTGGTCCGATTAAATCGATTCCTAAAGATTTTCCTGATGCAGATCCAGTTGAAGATTCCAAGACCTTGCCTGGTCCAGTTAAATCGATTCCTAAAGATTTTACTGATGCCGATCCAATCAAAGGCCTTCTCTGGTCCAGTTAAATCGATTCCTAAAGATTTTCCTGATGCAGATCCAGTTGAAGATTCCAAGACCTTGCCTGGTCCAGTTAAATCGATTCCCAAAGATTTTTCTGATGCCGATCCAGTCAAAGGCCTTCTCTGGTCCAGTTAAATCGATTACTAAAGATTTTCCTGATGCAGATCCAGTTGAAGATTCCAAGACCTTGCCTGGTCCAGTTAAATCGATTCCTAAATATTTTTCTGATGCTGATCTAGTCAAAGGCCTTCTTTGGTCCAATTAAATCGATTCCTAAAGATTTTCCTGATGCAGATCCAGTTGAAGATTCCAAGACCTTGCCTGGTCCAGTTAAATCGATTCCTAAAGATTTTTCTGATGCCGATCTAGTCAAAGGCCTTCTCTGGTCCGGTTAAATTGATTCCTAAAGATTTTCCTGATGCAGATCCAGTTGAAGATTCCAAGACCTTGCCTGGTCCAGTTAAATCGATTCCTAAAGATTTTTCTGATGCCGATCCAGTTAAAGGCCTTCTCTGGTCCGGTTAAATCGATTCCGAAAGATTTTCTTGATGCAGATCCAGTTGAAGATTCCAAGACCTTGTCTGGTCCAATCAAATCAATTCCTAAAGATTTTTCTGATGCCGATCCAGTCAAAGGCCTTCTCTGGTCCAGTTAAATCGATTCCTAAAGATTTTCCTGGTGTCGATCTAGTTGAAGATATTCCAAGACCTTGTCTGGTCCAGTTAAATCGATTCCTAAAGATTTTTCTGACGCCGATCCAGTCAAAGGCCTTCGCTGGTCCAGTTAAATCGATTCCTAAAGATTTTTCTGATGCCGATCCAGTTGAAGATGTTCCAAAACCTTTTCAAGTCCCAGTTTAATACCTATAGCAAGCCAAGAAAACTTTTTGTGGACGACTGATTGTAGATTAATACCTGAAACCAGCCAGGAAAACTATCTACATGATGAGATTGAAGATTAATACCTGTAACAAGCCAGGAAGACCTTTCTTTCTCAGGTCAGAGATTAATACCTGTAACAAGCCAGGAAAACTATCTACACAAAGAGATTGAAGATTAATACTTGGAACTAGACAGAAAGAGTATTATAACCTCAACGGTATACTCCCGGTGAGCACGAGTCAGTTCCTAAATCTCAAACAAAGTTAGACTTCCCCAGTGGAATCTTCTACAACAACAGGTATGCAAGTTCTCGCTAAGGAATCTCTTATGCAATCGACACTCCTGCAGATGGCATCTATAAGCCCATCCTCCTACCAACAACCTCCAGATGGCATCCATAAGCCCATCCTCCTACCAACAATCTCCAAATGGCATCTGTAAGACCATTCCCGACGTCACAATGCTGATACTACACCATGCGAGTGCAAATTTCTGGGCACTCTAGTGTTCAATTATCTTCCACCTTCGGATCGTGAAAGGCTAGAAAGCTAATCTATATCCTTAGGTTTAAGAAAATTGAACAGGGGCAACTGTTGCACCCTAAAATTTGCCCTCTCATGTTTTCCAAAGTCTTCCCCCTACCTGGTTGATCACAAACTCTTGCCTAAGGAAAAAGAAGATTTTTGAGTGGTACTTTAAGTACCTTTCGATTGGCATCCTGAAAGACACTTCGATTGACATTCTGGACAAGTATTTCGATTGGCATCCTGAAAGACACTTCGATTGACATTCTGGACAAGCATTTCGATTGGCATCCTGAAAGACCCTTCGATTGGCATTCTGAAGGAGTCTTTCGATTGGCATTATGGACAAACATTCGATTGGAATTATGTCAAGGAAATTTCGACAGGCATGTCAACCATGTCCTTCGATTGGCATGAACAACACCTTTTGATTGGCCTGTTAGCAGAGCCTTTCGATTGGAATCCTTCGATTGATATTTGGGCCAGGCCCATTCGAAGGGTATGCAGGGAGTCCATTCGAAAGAGGCAAATCATGACTAATCGAAGAGCATGGCCTGAAAGCATTTGAAATCCAAGCGTCCAGGTTCATTCAAGGGACACGAATGTTTCAAAAGAGGAAATAATTTAATGTGTTTGATTTTTGTCCAGAGCGTTAAAGGCCTGTTTTAATGGCTATCCCTTGCCATTACTGCACCCTCACACCCCTATAAATACAGAGGCCATCATACATTACCAAGACAGAAAATATACACACGAAAATATACAACACACACAAAAACTCTGTAGGAGAATACACACAACGAAAATCACACAACAGGAGAACAAAAGACATTAGAGTTACGCTGCCCAAAAGTCATCAGCATTTTCATAAGTAGCCAAGCCTAGAAGCCGAGATCGAAGGTGCCTACATCCAGGAAGCGCCCAAATCGAAAGTCCAATCTGTTGGTAAGAAAGGTTAAATTATCAAACCTTGTTTTTCGCATAACATATCATTACTCGTTGTTACTTTCGATTTGCCATCCTAGACAGGATCAAAAGGCCTAGGTTTGGCACCCAGCAAGCGCAGGATCGAAGGGCCTGGGGTTCAATACCCAGGCCCTTCGTTTTATTTCGCTAACGTGCTTTTGCAGGTATAACACCCCAGATCGAAGGAGAGCACCTTCTCTGGATCGAACCCATGAGCATGCTGGATCGAAGGAGGCATCTCATTCTTGGATCGAAAACCATGACCTCCATGATCAAAAGACAATCCTCTTCCCTGGATCGAAGGCTACTCACGCATTGCTGTTTGGCCCAATCGAAAGGACCATGACCCCCTCTAGATCGAAGCATCCATGCCACTCCCTGGGTTGAAACTCCTTTTTACCTGGATCGAAGGATTCCCCTTTATTTTATTTTTTGCTTTCATTGACTTTTTTTTTTCTTTTTAATTAACATTAAAATAAGAAAACCACAAAAACATCAGGATAGTTCTTTTTCTATTAAATTAACTTTGTTAATTAATCTTTTAATTATTTTAACATTTTTCCAAAAAAAACTAAAATTAAGTAGATTTAGATCATTTTCCCAAAATAAAATAAAACAACAAAAAGATTTTATTCTTAAAATTTTTAGAGTTTATTTTCAGATTCACGCGCGTTTATTGTAACTGCTTACTGGGATGTAATAGCTTAACTAAGACCCTTTACTACTTTTATTTCCCCAATTTTTGGACATGTAAATAATCCCCCTCCCAGAAAGCCTTGTAATAGCGTAGGATTTACAATTCCCGCACTTTAAATTCCTGTGCATATATTAATTGCTTAGTTGTATGCTAACTAGGATTGCATGACAAGATTAACTCTTAACTTAAAATCAACAATAGCTCACCATGACATGTAAGAGTAAAATAACTGAAAATTAACACACTTGCACATGCCACTCTTAGGGTACACCTCACTTGGTTGCCTCGAACGTGGTCATTAAGTATAGGATGTTTTAGAGGCCGTCCTTTGTCCCAAGATCATAAGTTGCCTCGAAATGGTTGCCTCGATAAAAATGATCTAAGACATTAGGTTTACCACTAAAGCGTCCTAACGTTGCTTTAGTGACCACAAGTCCCTTAAATCGAATTGACCCGAAAACTCCTACGATGGTGCTACCTGCTTCTCAATAGTGGGATATCACTGTCTAAAGGACATTTGCACAATTAAATTCCTTTTTGAGTAGGTAGAGGTTCTTAAGTACTTGCTCTCTTTTAAAAACAAAACAAAAACTTTTCGCACTTACACTTTCTTCAAAAACAAAATTCTTTTCAAAACCCACAATCACAAAGAAAAGCAAACCTTTTGAAAACATAATGAGCAAGTACCTAAGAGCCCGTGGATAACCACAGATAGAAAGGGTGCTAACACCTTCCCTTTCTATAATCTACCTCCCAAACCCGAGAAACATCTCGAAAAGGAATTTTTCTGTGCTTTTGTCCTTTCCCTTGTTGGATAAAATAAAAGACGGTGGCGACTCTTTCTTACCGCGACACTTTGCGAAAAAAAACGCAAACGCGAACCAGCATTCCAAAAACAGTCAGTTCTCGTTCCCACCGATCACAATACCTATATGGGAGAAACCTGTCATGATATGATGCATGGTATATGGATGCATGTTTTCAAGGATCTCGTGGGGTAAACACAAGAAGATGTTAGAAGTTGAATTTTGATCAAAAGCTTTGATTGGAGAACTTCGTATCAGTGGATGTCCTTCCATGAGAATCAAGCTCACCATGTCAAGTGGGTCATAGCCCTTGACATAAGTTAACGTGCTTTGGTCTTTGACGGCGTTTGATTTAGAGAATGAATCCTCTTGCCCCTTGATATGTGTCTGGT
Organism: Vicia faba; assembly: GCA_948472305.1. NCBI lineage: Eukaryota > Viridiplantae > Streptophyta > Magnoliopsida > Fabales > Fabaceae > Vicia > Vicia faba. The sequence goes on from OX451739.1 coordinate 929,685,024, forward strand.
TCAACAAGACCATGCATCGTAGGCCCTTGAGATCCTTGAAATGGTTATTGAAAATGCTATGGTATGATATCATGATCTTATGTACAAGTATGCAAAGTAAGCAAATTGTTATGTACAAATAGTCATATACACACAAAGCAGACAAGTCCATAGGTTTAGGCTCGCATGGGGTTTGTAGGTAAGTACCCTATTGAAGTTTAGTTGGCTCAACCTATCTTAGTAATAGTAAACGGGTTCTAGGGGATCTCAATATTACTGATCTTTCTTCATTAGGCATTGTTTCAGTGCAAGGCCCTTTAATGGCGATTGAAATATCCCGAAAGTCCGATCTCAATGAGTGTAGCATCGAGTATCAACCAATCTTAGGTCAGAACCAAAACTGGATATCTCACTACTTCCTAATGGCTAAGTGGTTCAATTAAGGTTCTAAGGTCAGTTAGTGCTTCATGACACTGCTCAACGGCCCCGTATTCTCCTTGAATGACTCAAGGGCTACTGGTACCAACAAATGAGTCACACTAACGTAGCTATCGCTTCAACCATGTCGGTATATGCCGCACAACCCCCACGATATATTGCAACTTACCTAAAAGGTGCCCCAGATCCGGGTGTAGGATCTTTAACAATAACCCAAACAAGGACCCCATAATGTAAAGAAAGCAAGTCAAACAATGAAAAGAAATTAAAGGTGATATAGCCCTAAGGTAACCCTACTTTTTAATAAAATTTCCTAGCAGAGTCACCAGTTCAGTAACACAGTGGGAGAACTGACTTTGGTGTTTTGCGTTTGATCGCAATTGTTGGGATAGCAAGAGTCTCCACTGACTTTTCTTTTATCCAATAAGGAAAGGTTGAAAAGAACAGGAAAGACCTTTCGAGATTATTTCTTGAATTTGGGGGGTAGGTTATGAAAAGGGAAGGTGTTAAAATCCTTTTCATCTGTAGTTATCTACGGGATCTTAGTTGCTTTCTAGATCACTTGCTTTTGTTTGAAAATGTGCTTGTGGTGTGGGTTTTAAAAGTATTTTGAAAATGTCTTTGTAATGGTTCTCGTTTCTATATGAACGCGTACAATGTGTTGTTTTGAAAATAGTTTAAAAAGGTGTTTGTGGAATGTGTTTTTGAAAGTGATTTTGAAAAGTGTCTTTGTAATGGCCCTCATTTATATAAGAACACGTACAAAAAGCTTTGTCTTTTGAAAATGTTTCAAATCAAAGTGTTGGTGTATAAAATATTTTTGTTGTGAGCAAGCGAGCAACTAGGAGCATCCTACCTACTAAAAAGGTCTTAATGTTCTTTTCCTCATCCTTTAGATGTTGCTATCTTACCATTGATTTGGTAAGAAGCCCCATCATTGAATGTGAAGGGACGGGCGTGAGACGTTTTTATAGTGATAGAAGGCAACCTATGGGACGTTTTAGCAATGTCTTTTAGGGACTAGATCGTTTACCAAAGGCAACATTAAGGGTCATCGAGGGACTATGATCTTTTATCGAGGGTCTTTACTAAAACGCCCATATTTAAGGGACATGACTATTTCTCCGAGGAAATAAGTGAGATTACCGTAAGGGTGCATGTGTGAATAGTGTGTTTAATTTGCATGCATTTTGACTTTGATTTTTGGGTTTTCTACTTATTGTTTTTATCTTTCCATACATCCTAATTACTAACATTTGTACAAAAGCAATATAAATGCAGAAAAATAAATCCTACACTATTACAACCATATTGAATAGTAAGAAAAAATAAAGGCAAAATAAAATAAAGAAAGGAAAAATGGGCTTTTCGATTTGGGCAGTAAAACCGTTCGATTTTGCTTCTATGGCTCTCTTCGATTTTCCCTGGAAGTGGTGAAGGTGTGCCTTTAGATTGGGTCTGGAATCAGCATGAGATGCAGTCTGCCTTTCTACTTCCTTCGACTGGGGCCTGGAAGTCAATGTGGGTGTGCCTTTCGACTGGGCCTGGAAGACAATATGGTGTAGCCTGACTTTATGGATGCTTCTTTCGTTCAACATGGAGTGCCCTCTTTACATTTAGTCCCTTGCTGCCTCCTTCGATTGGGGCTTGGAAATCAGTGTGAAAGCCTAAGGCTTCATTTCATACCTCCTTCCTCCTGTTTCTTTCGTTTGAGATTTTAAATAACAACATGGCCTAAGGCCATGCTAGCATTACCTTATGGTCAGGTTAGTTCTTAAAGCATATTTAATAAACCAAGAAAGAAAACCAAAAGGAGTAGTGTTGTACCCCAAAATTTTCTCTCTCATTTTACTCAAGACATGCCCATTGAGGTCCCGAACTTGCCCATGGATGACCAAGAATTGACCAGACAAATTCTCCTCCTAAAGGCAATGAACCTCTAACTAGGGTTTCAATTTTCATCAAGATTTGTGATTTCCAATGGTCTCAAATGTTTGCCATGGTCCTAACATGTCCTCAAGGTTATCAATGCCAAATTCCATGCCTTGCACAATAAATTCCATGCCTTGCTCAGTCAACTGCTCAAATGCCTGAAAATCAACTATACTAGGTGAAAAGTCAACTATGGCCTATATACAGTCAAACTTCAAGATTTTTGGTCAACATCAACATTTTGAAGTGATATCCATCATTTGATCAATGGTTGATCATGATTCCTCGAGAAATACTCCTAACTCATCAAAAGTCAAAAATTGCAAATTAGGGTTTCTATAGGAAAAGTCAACCAAACTTTGACCAGACACAACTTTCTCATACTTTATCATAAATTTTTCCACAAAATCTCATTTTTAAAAGAATATGATTCCCTAAAACTTATCTTCATCCCACAAGTTGAAGAAATGCCCCAGTTAAAAGATACAAACTCATACATTATGGGTCATCTTAAAAGTCAACAAAAAGTCATCTTTTTCTAAATTATCATACATGAACATGGAAGACTCAATTGAGATGAAACCAAAAGGATCTCTAAGAGGACATCTTGAACTTTCCAAAATAGCCAAAAACACCTCCATAAGATAAAAATTAAGAGAGTTATGATTTGTAGAAGTTGTGAAACTTTATGAAAATGCACAAAACTCAATGTGAGCCAATTGGATCTTTCGAACTAATGGGCGTGGGTTTTGGATCTCAAATATATACATGGACTTATTCAAGACATTTAAATCCATTATTTTATTTTTATGAGATTTATTTTTATTTATTTGAATTTTCATTCATTTAAATATTAATAAATCAAATAAAATAGTAAAATGATTAATTAAATCCAAAAGATTTGTTTTGTGATCATATCATGAGTCCAAAATCAGAAGATTGAGTCAAGAATTCGTGTGAAGGGTGATTGGGGAGAGATGAGCAAGTTTTGGCCAAATGTAGAAACATAAAATTACAAGATGCAAATCAAATCGTTTTCATCAAATCTTCAGGATTCAATCCACTTTTGTTGAATTAATATGATACACTATATATATGCACAAACATACCAGAACTAAAGCACACGCAGCTGCTGCAAAAAAATGACCCTGTTCATAAGCTTGAAAATTCAAAGAAAAGTGACAATTGGATTTGGATTTGCAGAGGGATTCAAGAGGTTCTGAGGGTTGCAATCTATTCCTGGAGGCATACTGAAGCTAGCTGTATTGTTTCCAAGCATCAAAGCTCCTAGAATCGCGACCAATACAATCACGATTTGAGTTTTATTCTTCAAAAACGATTATGGCCATACATGTGTTATAAATGTGTTTTGATCATGCATTTCTGTTTGTATGAATGTTTAGAATGTATTTGAATCATTAGTTATAAGTTTTGATGAATGTATGATGATCTGCCATTATTAGGGTTTGGATCTTTGTTTTAGGGTTTTCAGATACAAGCAAAATTGGGCCCAAAGATGAATACCATCATGCTTAGGGGATCAAGCCTAATTGATCTATGGCTTTAGATTTAATTTATATTGTGTGATGTAGTGACGGATAACATCCATAGGTAAAAGTGTAGAAGCTAACAGGACGGATAAGTGGAGAATATGACTGTGTGGCGCAGGCCCACTGGGCAGTTCAAATCTACACGTGTTTTCTTTTTGCTTGAATAATTTCCATGTTTTCACATTATATTATTTTGTTTGATTTATATTCACGAATTAACAGTTGGCACGGATGGAGAAGGCATCGCGTTGTGAAGGGGAGAACCTAGATTCGATACCCAGGTCTGGAATTTTATTTTTTCTAACAAGTTTCTTGTAGATTCAGGGCAGCAGTCTACCCACGCGTGTCACAGGCCATCAGGTCAACACCGTCTGATCTCAGTTGACTTGGATCCAGCGCCTCCAGCGTGTTACCCAACCATGGACCCTTAAACACACTCTCCACTTGATCTCATGCAAGGACATTAGGCTCCTTTGAGCTGGGCCTAGCAAATTGCCACTCACAACCCCCAGACTAAAAATAATAACAGGCCCATTCTATCCATTTTTTTTGTTTTTTTAATTTCTTTATTTTATTTTAGTTGTTTTAAAATCAGTTTTTTATTTTAATCAAAAAATCATAAAAAAACCACAAAAAATAGACTTAGGGTTTTTTTCTAATTAATTTAATTTTTGACAATTAATTTAATTATATTACTTATTTCCTTAATTAAAATTAACTAGAATTAGGTTTATTCACATATTTATTTAATTTCTTTTATATCAAAAACACAAAAAATATCTTTTAATGAATTTTTCTTGTAAATAAATCATCAATTAATTTTATTTCTTGTAATTAAAGATAATTAGATTTAAGTAAAAAAAATTTAATTAACATTAATTAGGTTTAGATATTTTTGCCAATTAAAATTAATTACACTTAGGATAATTTAATCAAACCTTTTTGTTTTAAATTAATTCAATCAAATTTCTTTTTTTCTTAAATTAATCAATTTCGAATCTTTTGCCATTAATTTTTAAATATTTCCTTTTTCTACTAACCCTAATCCTCCCAACCTCCATTCTCCCGATTCTAACATTTTCTTGCCTCTTTATTTTGTTAAGTTACTTTCTCGTATTTTTTAATTATGTAACTATTCACCGGTTTGTAATAATTTTAATTAGGTTTAAATTTCCGCATCTAATTATGTAACTTCCCCAAGGCCTTGTAATAGCTTAGGAATTTTATTTTCTACAATTTATTTTCCGCATTATTAACTGCTTAGATTAATAGGATTGTATGGAAAGATAACGACTAATTGAACATAGCATAACCTAATTCAAAGATAATATATCTGAATCAAGCACAATTGCACATACTCAACCCTAGGGTATCTCCCACTTCGGTTGCCATCGAAAAAGGTCACAATTCTCGAAACATGAGAATTTTTAGTGTCTGTCCTTGAGTTCAAGAGATCACAAGTCCCTCGATGACCCTTTCGACTTTTGCCTCGGTTAAAAAAGTGATCTTAGAACTTTAGGACAATTACTAAGAGTTCTTACCCAGTTGCCTTAGTGACCGTAAACGTCCCTTTGATAGTCCCTCAACATCCAACGAGAGGGCTACCTACTCACTAATAGTAGGATAGCACTATCTAAAGGAAAGGAGGAAAAGAACATCCTTTTTTCGAGTAGGTAGATAGTTGTTAAGTACTTGCTCAAAACAACCTTTTTCACACTACACATTCAAAACCTTTTCAAAAATGCTTTATCAACACTTTTGAGGACTGATACAAGTGTTATCATAAAGCAAACAAACTTTTTAAAACACACAAACACGAAAGCAGTTTTCAAAATGAGCAAGTACCTAAGAGCCCGTGGAAAACCACAGATGGAAAGGGTGCTAACACCTTCCCTTTCCATAATCTACCCCCTTACTCAGAAAATCTTGAAAAAGGTCTTTTTTTGTTCTTTTCACCCTTTCCTTTGTTAAATAAAAGAAAATTTGGTGGTGACTCTTGCTTACCGCAACATTTGCAAATACAAAATGCAAAACCAGTATTAATAGTCGATTCTGCCACCGTATCACAGAACTGGCGACTCTGCTTGGGAATGTTGATAAAGTGGAGTTTACCTTAGGTTCTAGTTCATTTCTAATCAGTTTTCTTTGTTTGTTTTGATTTCTTTACTTTTAAGGATATTGTTTGGGTTACTATGGATCCTACACCCAGATCTGGGGAAACATTTTAGGTAAGTAGCAATAGATCGTGGAAACTATGCGGGGTATACCGACATGGTTGAAGTGATAGCTACGTTGATGTGAAACTTTGGTTGGTACTGGTAGCCCTTGAGTTAATCAGGGAGATTACGGGACCGCTACTGTTAGCTGAAGATTTCGACATTTGATAAAAATATGAAAGTTGATTTGAGCTTATTTTATAAAGCTTATTTTTATGATTCGACATGTCGAAGGGAAACTTAAAGTGAAAATAATATTTCAAGATATGTGAAGTACTTCGACATTCACGTTTGTTGAATTCAAAGTTGAATTCAAAAAGCTTCGAGCGGGAAGTTTAAGTTTCAAACTAGTGCATTTCGCCAGAAAGACACGTGGAAATTCCAGAATGTCTGCATGTAAAAGGTGTCGAACATGGCATAATCTCATAGAAAGACCGTTAGGTTCGAATTAGTATAAATAGGAGTCTTAGATGTTAGGATTCAGGGTGTTCACATCTTTGTACAATATACTCAAATACTTAAAGTACCAGTGTTAGAGAAACGAGTTAGTGAGACATGTACGTATGATGCACCATATTTACATTTAATGAAATTTATGCATGTCATTTATATTCTTTACAATTTACAGTCTAGAATAGTTTCCTATTTTATTATTATTATAAGAACACTTTGTTTGATATCAAAGTCATTCTCTTCATCTATGGAAGTTATCATCAAAACCTTTTTTCCTAAAAATTAGAACACAATAGTCCTGAGATCAATCTCGCAAGTAACTGAATCTTCTTTTAGAGATTTAGAAGATCAACGGGTTTTTACCAAATTACAGGGTAAACAAATTGGCACGCCCAGTGGAACCCTGTGTCTAGTTTCCAGTTCTTTTTTTAACTTGTTTCGTTGCATGAAATTAAGGAGTGGAAAAATAGCCAATACCACGGATCCTAGAACAAAAAATCAGAACAATAGGAGAATGGCTAACCCACCCATTAGCAGTGCGCAACAAGTTCCTCCCCCCACGGGAGGGAATACAAATGCTTCGAATACGACCGAAGCTACAACGATAAGTCAAGGGACTATGATTATCCCTTCGACTACGAATGCCACAACCATACCCCCAAATACAAGTGCTTTATCGAACGCATAAAATGAACCTTTTCTAACATCTGTGGCTAGCTAAAATCCGCCTGTTTCCCCCAGTCCTTTAGTAGGAAGTGTCTCTAGAACCTATGTACCAGGATTCACAATCCCAACACCAGATCCAATATATGGCATGCCAACTACATCCATGACAGGACTTCAAAATAACAATTTGACATACACACGCCCTTTAACATCTGCTTTCTCACCATTACAAGGATCAGGCTCAGGGGTAAATCATATGGCACGAAACTATTCAAAGCCAGGATATGTGGCCCAATTGCCTCCTATTACCACAAATACGCAGACACTTTTAAGGTAACAAATGGACGATAGTAACCACGAAATGGTGGGAATACTCGCCCAGCAAATGAGTACAATATTTAACCCCCTAATCCAAAGCAACACACAGACGAATCTGTAGAATGCCCAAGAAAACCAACAGATGGCAGCTTAAATTGGGAGCCTTGCAGATTTTTTTGCTGCACCCAGAGAATTAACTCAACAACCACAAACCACATGAACAAGGGAGAATCAAGGCATATTATTTCAAGAGGAGCCAACCATTGACCAGGCCCAACAAGTGATACACCCAGAAGTTGAAATCCAACAACCAGTTCGAAGGGAAGAACCACATAGGTTTCAACAGGCTATCCCCAGGGAGGAACCACGAAGAAGGATGGTCATGGTGAATCAGAACCAAGACGCTGACGGAATTCTCCAAGGGTGTCGATTGGATGATATGGTAGGAAACAATAATCTAGAAGCCATAGTCGAAAGGATAATGGCACGGAATGGAGTAAATATCGGCATGCGAAAGCCAAACTATATATCCCCTTTGTCTGAGTACAATCATCAAACTGAGTTACCTAGGGGATGGAAAGTTCCACACAAAGTTCTCTAGTGACACCAGTGAGTCAACCATAGAACATGTGGCTAGATATCTTACAGAAGAAGGCGATATAGCAAACAATGAAAATTTAAGGATTAAATATTTCCCTAGTTCACTAACCAAAAACACTTTTACTTGGTTTATAACTCTTGCAGCAAATTCCATCCATGATTGGACTCGTTTGGAGAGATTATTTCATGAACAATTTTATGTAGGTCAATCCAAAATCAGCCTAAGCGAATTGGCAAATGTTAAGCGCAAATTTAGTGAGCCTATAGATGATTATCCTAACAGGTTCCGTCTGTTAAAGGCGAGGTGTTTCACACAAGTGCCTGAACCCGAGTTGGTCGAAATGGCAGTAAGAGGATTGGACTTCTCTATCAGAAAGAAGTTAGATCCCCAATATCTAAGAGACATGGCACAACAGGCTGACAGGGTTCAACAAGTGGAGCGTTTGAAGATTGAAAAAACAAGGGCTAACAAAAGGCACAGGAAAGAAAAAGTGGCTTATGTCGAAGCATACTCAGATGAAAGAGATGTCGAAGATGAATCGTAAGAGGTCGAAGAGCACGAAATAGATCTAGAAGAATTAAAGCAAGGACCACCTTACCCTTGCAAAGGGCTAGCACCTACGAACAGGAAGAATCCTGTCGAACTAGAAAGTAATGACAAATTCCCAAAGAAAGACTATACTTTCGACATCACCAAGTGTGATGAAATATTTGACTTATTAGTAAAAGATGGTCAGATGATAGTGCCCCCTGGCGCTAAAATTCCTCCGTTAGAATAACGGAAGAAAAAGGGTTTTTGTAAATATCATAATTTTTTAGGCCATAAAACCTCACAATTTTATCTTTTCAGGGATTTGACACAGAGTGCAATCAAGGAAGGAAGCTTGAAGTTTGGAGAGAAGCCTAAGATGAAGGTCTACGGGGATCCTCTTCAGGTTGCTGGGACAAATTTTGCAGAACCTGTAGATATCAACATGGTGGACGCTGTTGAAATCGAAGAAGGTCAACTCGACAAAGTATCTGAAGAGGCTTGTGGGTTGGAGCCTACTGAGGGTCTCATAGGCTAGTTTGAAGGGAATGCTACTGATGGCAATACCTAAACTGATGGCGAACCTAAGATTATTGAGGGTCTTAGAGTCAAATTCGAAGAACTGGAAATTGCTGAAGGTCCCAAGTTCGAAGTTAACAGAACTGGGGGCAGGGCCAAAGTTGTTGTCAAAACTAAGACTACTGAGGGTCTTAGAGTCAGAGTCGAAGAGTTGGAGAACGCTGAAGGTCCCAAGTTTGAAATAAACATGGTGAATATGAACCAGCTATCCCCAGAGATGGCGGAGATTGAAAGACGTTTGAAGATGGAAGATGATAGGGTGCAAACTGGGCACCAGAAAGTAAGCCTGGTGGAATATATTTTTCATTGCCATACATAGAATCCTGGAGGACTCATGTGTCCATGGTGCAGCCCAAAGAATGATTGAAGCGCTGCAATGGCATACCAGAAAGTATACCAAGAAAGGGCTGGAAACAGCTGGAGAAATGCTAGAGAATTGCTGCCATACCCAAAAATGGGAGAAAGCTTGATGGGATTTTTGGTTAGGTGTCATAAGACAGGATCAAAAGTTCTGATATGCCCATGGTGCAATGCTGTTTATGACAGAAAAGCAGCAGAAGCATTCGAAAGATTTTCGTCTATACAATACTGGGACAAAAAAAGGAGTAGCAAGGGCAGGTATGTAACCAATGCGAAAGGAATTCTAAAAAGGGCAGATAGCCCACACCCCAGAGTGAATCAAAAGTCACCTTCAAGCCACCATCAAACATCCCAATAGACAAGTGGATGGAGTCTAGTCAAAGCAAGGGGACAGGAAAAGGCATAGGAAAATGGTAGAGTTTTGAAGAAGGTGGCAGATCCGCATGGGCATATCGAAGATAGTTCCAGTCAACAAAGAAACAAGCCTATATTTCTGTGAACTACAAAGGAAAAAACCCAATGACAAGGACCCAGTGGCGAAGGTACAAAAGGACCAAGAAGGATAAAGGGAACTCACCAGCAACGAAGTAGGGGAATCTAGTTTGAATCAAATTTCGTCTGCTGCATTTGTCAAAGAGAAGCCACCGGCACAAAGGAGGCTTTTCTCCCCCAAAAGGCTGAGGTATACGTTGAAAGGGCTCTAGAGGCACCAACTAACGAAGAGCCAACCAACAATGAGGACATGCCTCATGACAACTTTGACTCAGATGGGGAGTCCTCTCTGAATATCGTCTGCAATGTGGTTTTTGTACTACCACACGAATATGATCAAGTAACGAAGGTAGAAGATGCCAAAGAGGCAGATGAATTAGAGATGGAAAATCACAAACATGTATGTTATTATGTTATGAATGGTGGAGCGGTCGAAGAACAGACACGTTCTTTGAGAAACCAGACCAAGGTATGAAGAACCATCTGAAGCCTCTCTTCATCAGGGGAAAAGTGGAACAAGTGGGGATCAACAAACTAATGATAGATGGGGGTGTTGTTGTCAACCTCATTCCCCAATTCTTTCTGAAGAGGATAGGTATGTATGACACGGATATAAAACCTCATAATATGGTATTGTCTAATTATGGAGGAAAAATTGGCCATACACTTGGCGTAGTTCAAATTGACTTCACTGTAGGAACCATCACCAGACCAACTATGTTCATGGTTATAATGGCCAAGACAAACTACAATTTACTCTTGGGCTGTGAATGGATTCATGGCATAGGCGCAGTTCCCTCCTCAACGCACCAGCGCATGGCAATTTGGAGAGAAGATGGAATTGTGGAAAATATTGAAGCAGACCAAAGCTATTATATGGTAGAGGTTAACCAGATTGATCGAAGGAATTTTGATTGAAACTTGGCCAACATAGGGCCTTGCATCACTGCACATGGCACGTATGCGCCAAACAATAATGCTATGTACTTTCTGACCCTGCATCCAAGCCATGGATTTTGCTGGGATAGAGAGACTTTGGGCCAGGAAGATGATGTACTTGGACTTCCAGGGATACAACCAACAGGCTGGGATGACGAAGATAGTGACCATGTCTGAATCTTCCTTCTTCGAAAAGATTTGGGCTTATTTGGCTGAAAACAAATTAAAAACAGCTTTAGAAGCCGAAGTAAAGATTATGGCTACAAAGGCCATGGAAGAAACAAATCATGCAAAAGGATCGGGACTTTTTTCAAGCCAATACCCTCTAACAAAGAGAATCCCTTCGAAGTAAAAGACCAAAGGCTAGACGCAATATATGATGATGGGACTTTGGGATTCGAGAAGGATCCAGTGGCATCGAATGCAAAGATACTAGCGCAGGACCCTCTTGAGGAAGTGGATCTGGGAGATGGGACAATAAGAAGACCAACGTATGTCAGTTCTAAGCTTAGTCCAGGAGTGAAAGCATAAGTGGTCCAGTTGCTTAAGGAGTACAAAGATTGTTTTTCCTGGGATTATGAAGAAATTCCAGGTTTAAGCAGGGACCTGGTCGAACTGAAGCTGCCCATAAAAGAGGGTAAAAAACCCATTAAACAGACACCAAGAAGATTTGCACCAGATATTCTCTCGAAGATAAAGGAAGAAGTCGAAAGACTTTTGCGCTGCAAATTCATACGGACCATAAGGTATGTCGAATGGATTGCAAATATGGTATAGTAATTAAGAAAAAGGATCTCTTAGAGTGTGCATAAATTTTCGTGATTTAAATTTTGCAACTCCTAAAGATGAATATCCAATGTCGGTGGCTGAAATGTTAGTAGATTCTGCTGCTAGTTTTGAATATCTTAGTATGCTGGATAGGTATTCAGGATACAATCAGATTTTTATTGCAGAAGAAGATGTGCCAAAGATAACATTTCGATGCCCTGGGGCAATAGGCACCTATGAATAGATGGTTATACCATTTGGTTTAAAAAATGTTGGGGCAACTTATCAAAGAGCCATGAACTCTATATTTCATGATTTCATAGAAACTTTCATGCAGGTCTATATTGATGATATAGTAGTGAAATCTATATCAGGATCTAGTCACTTGGATCACCTTCGCCAGTCATTCGAAAGGATGAGAAAATATGGCCTGAAGATGAATCCCCTTAAATGTGCATTCTTTGTGCAGGTTGGTGACTTTCTTGGTTTTGTGGTCCATAAGAAAGGAATGAAAGTCAACCAAAACAAAATGAAGGCAATAATGGAAGCGAAAGCGCCATCAACAAAGAAAGAGTTGCAATCACTGTTGGGAAAGATAAACTTCTTGCGAAGATTTATATCAAACTTAAGTGGTCGAACTCAAGCCTTTTCCCCACTCTTGCGACTGAAGCAAGAAGACTTTGCATGGAACGAAGAACATCAAGGGGCGTTCGAGAAAATCAAACATTACTTGATGCATCCACCTATTCTAACGCTTCCTCAAAGAGAAAAGTGCATGAGGTTATACATATTTGTGTCAGATAAAACTATAGGAAGCATGCTGGCTCAAGAAGATAAAATGGCGTCGAAAGGGCCATTTACTACTTAAGTAGAGTACTCAATGACACAGAGACTAGATATAGTTCAATAGAAAAATTATGTCTTTGCTTGTACTTCTCATGTACTAAGTTAAAATATTATATAAAGCCAGTTGACGTTTACGTTTCCTCACATTTTGATGTTATCAAACATATGCTGTCAAAACCAATTCTACATAGTCTTATTGGTAAGTGGGCCATGGCCCTAACAGAGTATTCTTTAACCTTCATTCCTTTAAAAGCGATGAAGGGCCAAGTAGTCTCTGATTTCATTTTTGACCATGCATTGGTCGAAACATCCCAGAACCTTGTGTAATTGGAACCTTGGAAATTGTTCTTTGATGGTTCAACACATAAGGAAGGAAGTGGAATTGGGGTTTTGATTATTTATCCAAATAAAATTCCAACAAAGCTTAAGTACAAAATAGATGGCCCCCCTTGTTCAAACAATGAAGTGGAAATAATGGGTGACTCTGAATTAGTGATCAAGAAAATTACCAAAGAGTACAAATGCATAAAAGAAAACTTGATATTTTACTTTGTGATAGAAAATAGATTGCTCCGGAAATTTGAATATGTAGATATCAAGCACATCCCCAGGCTGAAGAATCAAGAAGCAAATAATTTGGCCCAGATTGCCTCAGGATATAAAGTATCAAAAGAAAGATTGGAGAATTTGATTGAAGTACGAGGCAAGGTACTAGCTACTAAACTTTCTCCAGCAGATTTAAAAACTTAAGTCTAGGTTATGCAAACAAAGTACATGTCAAAGTATTTGCCACAAACAGTTTTACAAATACAGATTTGAGAAATCCAATAATAAGTTATTTAAAAAACCCAACAGCAAGTACTGAAAGAAAGGTGAAATATTGTGCCTTAAGTTATGTGATAATAGGAAACAAATTGTTTAAGAAAACTCCAAAGGGGGTCTTATTGAAATGTTTAGGAGAAAGTGAAGCTTATTTGGCGCTAGCCAACGTGCATAGTGGGGCATGTGGAGCACATAAGGCAGGTCACAAGATGAAGTGGCTTTTGTTTCGATATGGCATGTATTGGCCTACAGTGCTAAAATATTGTATAGATTTTTCCAAAGGATGCCAAGAGTGCCAGATTCATGCAGGAATTCAGCATGTTCCTGCAAGTGTACTACATTCGATTATTAAGCCATGGCCTTTTAGGGGTTGGGCATTGGGTTTGATTGGAGAAATTAGGCCATCATCTTTAAAAAATCAGAAATACATATTGGTAGGAATAGATTATTTCACAAAATGGATAGAAGCAATATCTTTGGGGAATGTTGATCAAGAAAGCATCATCGAATTCATCCAGAGGCACATAGTTTATAGGTTTGGAATTCCAGAAACTATTACAACAGATCAAGGATCGGTATTTACTGGTCGAAGGATGCAAGAATTCGCTAAGAATACGGGTTTTAAATTACTAACTTCTACGCCTTATTATGCACAAGCAAATGGGAAAGTTGAAGCAGCTAACAAGGTAATCATTAGTTTAATAAAGAAACATGTGGGCAGAAAGACAAAGAATTAGCACAAAACTTTAGATAAAGTCTTATGGGCTTGTCGAGCATCCCCTAAAGAGGCAACAAATGCAACTCCGTTTCACCTAACGTTTGGACATGATGTAGTTTTGCCAGTAGAGATTTACTTACAGTCAGTTAGAATCCAAAGACAAAACGAAATTCCCACAGATCTTTATTGGGAAATGATGATGAACGAATTGGTAGATTTAGATGAGGAAAGGTTACATGCTTTGGAAGTTCTAAGAAGGCAAAAATAAAGAGTAGCCATAGCATATAATAAGAAAGTTAAGAGAAAAACCATCTCAACTGGTGATATGGTTTGCAAGGCGATTCTGCCAATGGATCGAAAGAATAAGTTATTGGGAAAATGGTCCCCACATTGGGAAGGCCCCTTTCGAGCCATTCAAACATTTACTAGCAATGCCTATGAAATCGAAGAACTAGCAAAAGATCGAAGAATCTTGAAAGTTAACGTTAAATATTTGAAAAAATACAAACCTTTTCTTACAGATTTAAAGATTGCGTCAAACTAGTAAATTAGAGAAAGAAGGAAGCCAACATGGTGTAAAACTTAAGAGTGCCAAAATGGCTTTGTCTAAGCATGCATATAATACAAAGAAAAAACAACGAGTGGTTTATTACACAAATTAAAACGGGATATTTGTCTTCATCCTTTCATAGTTGATTTTTGATAGGCCAAGCTTATATTGAACAGCGGTGTGTATGCCTTTGAGGCGTATAATGTCTTCAATCATGGAAGAAGCTCTTTTGACATGCTCAACGCTCTGTGCAGCCAATGTATCCGCTTCAGTAGTGTCCAATCCATTGATAGCAATTTGTTTTGCCCTAGCATCATCTATATTCTTATGCAACTCCGCAATGTGAGACTCCCAAAGTGAGATCGAAGCAGTGTAAGTGTCGAATTCCACTTGGGCTGCCTTCCTCAAAGCAAACAAATCCTTAGATGCTTTATAAGCACTCTGAGCTTTGTCAAATTCAGCGGTTTGCTCCTTTTCTTTTTCTTGAAGCTTCGAAGTTGCATCAACTTCCTTGTTATACTCAGCGATTATTTGGTCGATAAGATTTCGAATATCTATTAAGACCTTGCCTACATTATAAGGACAAGTAGTAATGTTGATGCGATTAATCATCTTTTTCACCCCAAAGCGAGCAGTAACATCCGTTTTCAGCACTTCGAACAAATGAGCTTCGAATACAGCTTCTTTCACTTGTTGAAGGAGTTCGTCATAAGAAGCTTCACTAGTGCTGGCACTAGATTGAGTCAAAGTCCCAGAAGCGCTTTTGTCTAGAGAAGAATCCCTTAGAGCCATCATCAAATCCATATATTTCAGGGGATCACTCTTCTTTAGCGCTATTTTTTCCTCCTCAGTGAGTGTTGGAGTCAGGATGGGATGTGGAATTGATCGAGCTTGGGTTCCTGGTCCATCAGTAGTATCAGGATGTGTCAGATGAGCATCTTCAAGTTGTGGTTCAACCTCCTCCATGTCCTCATCTTATAGAAAGTATGTCTCAACCACATTTGAATATTGCTCTTCGTCCTCAGCATAATCCGCAGGAAATTGAGCCCTTTTTAGAGAAGAATCTCTAGGGATGATTTGAGAATCTTCATTTTCCTCCAATATTTGCTTGCCAGACACTGGCAGGTCATCTTCACTAGGAGAGGAAGTCTCTTGTTCGACTTGGATGTCACCTTCTTTAGATTGGGGAACTATAGTCAAAGACCCTTTATTTTGGGCATCACCACTAAATGTGGGAGGAGGCGAAGGAGTCTCTGTATTAGCGTCTTGGTTAATAGGAGAAATGGGAGAGTAGTGGATTTATCCTGCAGATAAAAAAGTTGTTAGGTCAAAGATATTTGAGCAAGAAGTAAAATATTGGAATAAATATGTACCTTTTGATCATTAGGGTTAGAAGCATTGTTGTCAATAAGCTCCAAAATTGCAACCCCGGAGGATGCAGGTTGAACTTCACGTTTAGGAGGAAGGATTTTTATTTTCACATCTTTTTGATTGGTGGTTTCATATGGAACAACCTTTGACGTTGTGGCTTTATTATGTTTCTTCTTGTCCTTGAAAGTTGTGAGGGGAATGTCGTCATCATCATCAGGAATAATGATGGTTTCTTTGTCATAAGTTTTTCTTTTCTTTGGTGTTATAGGGGTTAAGCCACTACCCTAAAAAGAGAAGATTCCAAAGAAAGTCATGGTCAGAGGATGAAAAAATGTAAGAAGGATTTTTAGAAATGGTACCTTTACATTCTTTGCTACTTTTTTTTGGGGAAAGTCCCTTTGCAGAAGAGAGTCCTTGGCTGGAAGAAGTTCCTTCTTTTGAGGCAGTAGCCGAATCCTCCGTCGTTTCAGGTTTTTGCTTCTTTGTAGTTTTCCTTTCAATAGCTAGAAAACACTATCAAGTTTAGTCGAATGCTCAAAACTGGAAATGTCCAAAGAAAAATTAAAAGGACCAAGGAATCCTTTGGTTCCACACCTTCATGTGTCGGAGACACAATAGAGACTGCTGATAAGTCATGGTGAAGGAAACCTTTGAAACTTACCAGAGTGCACTTAGTGGAAACCACCCTTTTAGCAGGGTTTTTTGAGTCATTTTTTAACTCATTGAAAATATTTCCACAAGTAAACCAATCTGGATAGGGTGGAAAGAATGCTAAGGCGAAATCAGCACTAGGCAATTTTGGAAATTTTGGTGGTTGCAGCTCAAAGGCTAAATCATATCTATGTTCGGGTTTTACAGAAGAGGGAATGTTTAAACGTGGAAGTTTCTTTGTAATTTTTTATTTTAAAGTAGATTCTTCTTGGAAAACGGTTCGAATAAGATTGGTTGGATCATAGACAGTTTCAAAGAATTTCTAGAAAGCTCGAATTTCTTGAGTATGAGTTAGTTTACCTTTTGGGGCGTTTTCCTGCTCAAGGAAAAAAGCTTTTGTTAAATGTTCATTTATTTGAGCAGTGTCGAACATGTTATTCGAATAAAAGTCAGTCCACCAGGTATAGAAGCCTTTGGTTATGTAGAAAGCAGGGTGATAAGGAATGAGACCAAATTCAGCAAAATTAGCATGGTACTCTTGGTTTTTATGGATATCTTAAACGGAGTAATCTACACCTGCAACGCAGATCTCACATTTTCGACTGAAAAGAGGCTCAGGGATAAGTTGACACAATCCAAATTGTCGAGAGACAAAGTATGGTTGATAATCTAATAATCAAAAATGGCTCTTCACTGGCAAGATCCTAGAGACTAGAAGTCTAGGAAGAAGGAATGCGCGCCATATGTTTTCAATGCCAGTGTCTGCATTCTTTAAAATATCTTCAATTGAAAATGTAAATCAGGAGGGACCATGATTCTACTGGCGAAAGGAGCCATAGCGGGAGTGAAATTGTGATGTTTCAAAAACATCAACATATATTTAGTGAGGCAAGCTTGAAGGGTCTCAATATCATCACTGGGAGTTAGTTGTAAGAGTCTAATTCCTTCAATACTTCGACCTGTTATTTGGGGTCCTCTTCATCAATATTTCCAGCAGTTTGGAAAGAGGGTTCAAAAGTGGCATTTAGCCATAATTGAAGTAGCCAGTAAGGTCCAGGTAGAAGTATGTTGGTACCTGCTTCGTAATATTTTTGTTTGGAAGCAGCGGCCCCTAAACTTTCATACAAACTGGAAAAAAGCAACTCACTTAAGCATACATTTCGACCAGGATGTAACTGGTTCGCCAAGGTTAGAAATCTCTTAGCCACTTGCATAAATTTACAATAAAAAATGAATTTGGATAACCATAGATCTAAGAAAGCTATATGCTCAACGTCAGAAACCTCTTCACTGTCCATATGATATACATCTATCTAAGTACTAAAAGATGCATTTTTAACATTAAAGTCAATGGTGTTTTCCGATTCTAAATAGGGATCAAAAGCCTCTCCAGTAGGAGGAAGTCCAGTAATGGCAGCTATATCTAAGAAGGTGGGAGTTATAGTACCACAAGGGAGGTGAAAGGTGTTATAGGTACTATCCCAAAAATACAGGGAAGCTAATAGAAATGGCTAACAATAACTAAAGCCTAATTTCGACATTTGAATTAGGTAAAAAATTCCTAATTCTTTCCATGCTTGAGTTTTCTTCTTCTCAACCTTAGTAAGCCAAGATAAGTAAGATTGATCTAAGGTTGGACATGATCTAAAAGGTATAAATCTCTCAGTTATATAATCCAATTGGAAAGCTTCTCTCTTTGTCTTAGGGTTAGAAGAACTACTTTCAAAAGTTTTCTTAGAAGATTTTTTTGGTTTCTTGGTGGAATCCTCGATGTTCTCTTCACAAGCCACAATTTTATTTGCTAAAGATTTAGTAACATGATAAGTTGGAAAAAATTCCACATATTTTTCTAAGTCACCTATAGCGATTAAAGGCCCTAAAAAACCTAAGGTTTTACCAGAAAACAAAGAAGGAATTAGTACCTGAGAAGCATAAATGGCTCTTTGTTCCCTAGTGAGTTTGGGAGGTGTGATAAATTCTTGATTCCCAGAAGTGATGATTTTGCTTATTGGTACTTTCTGAGAAGATGAATCTTTAGAAATTCCAGATTTCTCAGCATGTTTTGAATCTTGTTTACTGGAAGACATTGTTGCTGATTTGAAGAACTGATGAATATTTAAGAAGGAATAAGAGTGAAAATTAGAGAGTATGAAGATTTATGAGTTTGCAAAAGTAGAAAGAGAAATGATAAAAAAGGTAACTTTTTTTTATAATGGTAAGTAGAGACGTGGGAGGTCACACCTCAGGAAGTTAGTGTGGCACATGTCAACATCTGACGGAGGAAAGTGAAAGGTCACTATTCATGTCATTGGAAGTTGGTATATAATGATGGTAAAACTGTCGCACGCATGCCTTGATGAGACGTTTTGGAAAAAGGCAGTCATGATTAACTATGACGTTAGGAAATGAAGGAAATTAAAGGTTGCTAGTCGAAATATGGTGATTACAAAAAATGGCCATTACTACATTTATTCGAAATGGACATTTATTGGGGGCAATTTGTTAGCTGAAGATTTCGACAATTGATAAAAATATGAAAGTTGATTTTAGAGGATCATATTTTAAAAATAACATGAAAATTAACCTTATAAGGTTATTTTATAAAGCTTATTTTTATGATTCGACATGTCAAAGGGAAACTTAAAGTTAAAATAATATTTGAAGATATGTGAAGTACTTCAACAATCACGTTTGTTGAATTCAAAGTTGAATTCAAAAAAGCTTCTAGCGGAAAGTTTAAGTTTCAAACTAATGCATTCGCCATAAAGACACGTGGGAATGCCAGAATGTCTGCATGTAAAAGGTGTCGAACGTGGCATAATCTCATAGAAAGACCGTTAGGGTCGAATTAAGTATAAATAGGAGTCTTAGATGTTAGGATTCAGGGTGTTCACATCTTTGTACAATATACTCAAATACTCAAAGTACCAGTGTTAGAGAAACGAGTTAGTGAGACATGTATGTATGATGCACCATATTCACATTCAAAAGTTATTAACATTTAATGAAATTTCTTCATGTTATTTATATTCTTTACAATTTATAGTCTAGAATAGTTTCCTATTTTATTGTTATTATAAGAACACTTTGTTTGATATCAAAGTGATTCTCTTCGTCTAAAGAAGTTATCATCAAAACCCTTTTTCCTAAAAACTAGAACACAATAGTCCTGAGATCAATCTGATCGATCTTGCAAGTAACTGAATCTTCTTTTAGAGATTTAGAAGATCAGCGGTTGTTTACCAAATTACGGGGTAAACAACTACGTGGTGTCATGAAACATCAACTGACCTTAGAACCTTTAATTTAATAACTTAGATATTAGGACGCAGTGAGATAACCGTCTTTGGTGTATCCCCAAAGCCGGTTGATACTCGATACTACACTCATTATGATCCAACTTCCGAGTTTTGTTTGGTGGCAAGTCATTTGTCTATCAGAATGAAACTTGTGGGAAAGATCAACGATATTAAGATCCCTTAGAACCCGGTTACTATTTATAGGACAGGTTGAACCAATCAAACTACAAGAGGGTATTACCTTAAAACCCATGCAAGCCTTAAACCTAAGGTCTTTGTCTGATTTGCTTGTGTTTTCTATATTTTTAATTTCCTAGCATAATCATGACATCGTAACATGGCATATCATACTAACCATTTCAAGGATTTTCTAGGGCTTATCTTTGTCTTGTTTTGTAGGACATGGCATCCGCTCGCAGGAACACTATCCAAGTCAACCTTGTAAGGGTACCTGTGATCGGTGGATCTGGAATTGACTGTTTAACGCTGGTTCGTGAAATGTCGCGGAAGCAAGAGTCGCCACCGTCTTTTATTTTCTCCAAATGGAAAGGACAAAAGCACAGAAAAATTCCTTATAGAGATTGCTCTCGGTTCGGGAGGTAGATTATAGAAAGGGAAGGTGTTAGCACCCTTTCTATCCATGGTTATTCATGGGCTCTTAGATACTTGCTCATTTGTGTTTTCAAAATGGTTTGTTTGCTTTTCAACTGTGGGTTTAAAAAGTTTCTTTGAAAATTTCAGTTAGACTCTTGTATCAGTCCTCAAGAGTGTTTGAAAAGTTGCTTTCGAAAGCTTTTTTGAAAAAAAGTGTCGGTGTGAAAAGTATTTTTGATTTGTTTTGAAATTAGAGCAAGTATCCACGAGTTCTCTACCTACCCTAAGGAATTCGTCTGTGTAAATGTCCTTAAAGTAGTGCCATCCCACCATTGAGAGGTAGGTAGCACCACCGTAGGAGGTGTTCGGGTTAATTCGAAGGTTCGGGACATGGTGATCACCGGAGCAATAGGAAGACACCTTAGAAGCTACCCTCATGCCATGTTCATGGACATGAGGACTTACTAAAACGTCCTCTACTCGACGACCACCTTTCGAGGGGCAAGGCAACAATGAGGCGTACCCTAGGGGTGGTGTGTGATTTGTGTGTCGTTTTCAGATATTTTTGTCTTGTCATGCATTGGTGATCTACGCGTTGCTTTTATTTTTGACATTCATTCTTTCATGTAATAGTTAACAGTTAAAAGTCGCGGGAATATAAAAGTCCTACGCTATTACAAAGGCGCGGGTCCACATCGCCAAATTAATCCCAGACCCGATTTGAATAAAAAAAATAATGCGGGAAGATAAATGTCTAATTAATCTATTACATGGCTTTGGGAGAATTACATTATATTCACAAAAAGAGGAAATGAAATGCGAGAATAAGTAAAATCGGGAATGCGAGGGCGTTGGACCCTTTTAAGGAAATTAAAACACAATTATGAAATTAATTAAATTTAATGAGAAAAGAGAAGTTATTTTTTTGAGTTTTTCGTATTTATGGATTTTAGTAAGAAAATTAAATGAAATTAAAAAGAAAAGTCAATTAACCCTAATTCTAAATTGTTTTTAATTTATTAAGAAAACTATTTAAATTAGACCTAGTTTAAATTAATTATTTACATGGCAAATTTTATTTACAAAAATAATTAATATTCAATAATGATAAAAGAAAAGAAGAAGAATATAAATATTTAGAACCCTAATTCTACATTTTTTAATTTATTAAAAAAACATTTAAAATTAAACCTAGAATTAAAACTAAATCAATTAATAAAATTTATTTACAAGGAAAATATTTAAATAAAATATATTTTTTATTTTTTATAGTTTTTGAATTTTTTGGGTATTTTTTTATATTAGGAAAATATTAATTTATGAATTAAGAGGAAATAATTAAATTAAAACAAATAATAAAAAAATAGGAAAAGAAAAGAAATACAAACATTTGGGGGGTGTTGACCCCAATTTGGAGGCATTATTGTAGCAAACAGTCCCAATGAACTAAGGCCTTCAGTTGACTTTCCAGGGCGCGTGTGGCTTCATTGACCAAGGCGTATGGAGTTCTCCAGATCAAGGCCATTGGTTTGATCTTCACGTATAGGTGGCAAGCACAGATATGGAGGCCTATGGTACTCCCTTGAGAACACGCTGCGTGGAATTACGTTAGCAAGAAAAATATTGAAATAACGTGGGGGACCTGGGGATCGAACCCAGGTCTCATTGCTTACCAAGCCAATGCCTTGCCATCTGAACCATTTACGCGCTTTGTATATAATATGACCAATAAACAACATAACGTGAAACAACGATTAGTGGTGTTTTTTTGCGCGAAATTCAAACGCACCAACCGCTGGCTTACACCTCACCTTCTTCTCCAATTGTTCTGCATTTTTGCCTGAAAAAACAAACTAAATAGCGGGGGTTTTAAACCCCCACTAAGTGATAAACATGAAAATAGCGAATAGGTCCTGGTTGCTCATAAATTGAGCGCGACCTATGGATTGAGTTCGTCTGAAGCTTCCGGTTTAAATGGCCCTGGTCTCGTGTTTCCATTTTTCCTGAAGAGGAAAGCCCTAATTTCACAACCTTGAAAACCTAGCAAGCTTCCATGGTAGATTCATGTATAAAGCACGAAAACTCAATTAAATGATATGGTTAGCTTTAGAATGATTAACTTAATACAAATCAAGCATTAGAAATTGAAAATAACGCATGAATCATGAGACATGAATATGAGAAAAGTTATGAACAGAACGGGTTCGTTCTACCAATTCCTTACGTTAGAAGCAGTGGTTTTGATCCAGAAACGTTCCTTGAGGCCTTAGCAAGCTATTGGAATCAATATTCTGCCTTGAAACCAACTCTAATGCAGTTTTCAGTTTTGACCTTTTTCCAAAAAATTGCAAAGTGTGTTCTTGATATGAGGCGCAGCTTTCAGGTTCTCCTGATTAGGTTTACCTTTGTATATGTATATGGAATGTTTTAGGTCAACAAAACAAGTCCAATATCCATGGAATCAATGCTTTTGATTTTTATGATTTTGCATAATCTTTTCAAATCTTTTTATCATGAAACCTAGCCAATTTGCATGGAATCTTTCTCCTTTGGGCATGCACGAAATCCTTAGGTTTTATTAGACCTATTAGCTGCATAAAAAGATTTAGAATACATGCTTTTTTATTTTTTTCATATTTTATTTAATTAAATGAATTAATGGTGATTAAAAATTCAAATAATAATAAAAAATGATGAAATAACTCCCTTTTGGGCCAAATGGTCGTGCATAGCCTTTGGATAATGATTCTTGGAAGAAAATGTGGCCCATTAGCAATTTTGAGGCATTTGAAGCAAAGTTGACTTTTCAAAATTCCCAAAAATTTCCCAACTTCCACAAGGCATATCTTGCTCAATTTTTAAGCTTTGATCATGTTCCAGGACATTTTGGAAATGTATTGAGGTCCTCTAACCAATGCCTTTGGTCCCATGTCATTTTGATTTACCAATCTCAAGTTATGGCCTTTGACTTAAAGTCCTTTTTGTTGACTTTTGAAAATGACCTATAATGTTGAAATTGATAACTTTTTATGAGAGAATTTATTGGACTTGAAGTGTGAAGAGGAGTTGTAGGAAATGTCATTCTCTTCAAAATGAGCTTTGGATGGAATTTTTTGATAAACCATGTGGAAGTTATGCCTTGGTCAAGTTACAGTTGACTTTTTCAACTGTCCAAATATGGAAACTTTTGCATCTTGAGACTTTTTGAGCCATTGGTGAAAATCATGATCAAGAATTGATCAAATGATGTTTGTGGCTTCAAAATAAGACGTTGACCAAATATTTGAACTTTTGACTGTCAAATGACCATTTTACCCCTACAGTTGACTGTAGGGCAATTAGGGTTTTTGACTGCGCAATTTTGTGCTATAAGTCTTGAAATTTGGCATGAGGATGCTTGACCATGTTTATAGGCATGTGGGACTTGATTGGACCCTTGAAAATCTCAATTTCTTTGTCAGAACCAAAACCCTAGTTTTTGACTGTTAGGAGGCCCTTGAACTGTGCAACCCTTGGGGAGATTTTGAAGTATGCTCTTTGCAAATCTTGAAGAATATGGGAGGGCAAATTTTGGGGTACAACAGTTGCCCCTGTTCAATCTTCTTAGACCTGAGGATGTAGATTGGCTGACGTGCCTTTCGTAATCCGAAGGTGGAAGATGATTGAACACTGGAGTGCCCAGAAATTTGCGCTCACATGTTAGCTGTGTGATGGGGGAATGGGCTTATAGATGCCATTTGGAGATTGATGGATAGGATGATGGGCTTATAGATGCCATCTGGGAGGTGATGGATAGGTGGATGGGCTTATGGATGCCATATGGGTGTTGATCGCGTAAGAGATTCCTTAGCGAGAACTTGCATACTTGCAAAAGAAAATGATTACCTGACCTGTTACAGGAGTTGGTCCTCAAACTCTTTGTATAGATGCGCCCTGACTGGTTACAGGAATTGAATCTGGAGCTTCAAAAGGTGATGAATGAACCAGGGATGGTTACTACCTCAACGGGACGGTGAGAGAACCTTGGACGATTACTACCTCAACAGGAACATTTAGAGAACCTAGGGTGATTACTACCTCCACAGTAACGGTGAGAGAATCTGGGGTGATTACTACCTCAACAGTAACGCTGAGAGAATCTTGGGCGACTTCAACCTCAACAGTAACGCTGAGAGAATCTTGGGCGACTTCAACCTCAATAGTAACGCTGAGAGAATCATAGGCGACTTCAACCTCAACAGTAACGCTGAGAGAATCTTGGGTGTCTTCTACTGAGTCTTTATCAGGAAAATCTTTTAGGGATCGATTTAACTGGACTAGAGAAGGCCTTTGATTGGATAAGAATCAGGAAAATCTTAGGGTCGATTTAACTGAACCGGACAAGGTCTTGAAATCTTCAACTGGATAAGAAACATGGAGATCTTAGGGTCGATCTGACTGAACCAGAGAAGGCCTTTGACTGGATAAGAAACAGGAAAATCTTAGGGTCGATTTAACTGAACCGGACAAGGTCTTGAAATCTTCAACTGGATAAGAAACAGGGAGATCTTAGGGTCGATCTGACTGAACCAGAGAAGGCCTTTGACTGGATAAGAAACAGGAAAATCTTAGGGTCGATTTAACTGAACCAGACAAGGTCTTGAAATCTTCAACTGGATAAGAAACAGGGAGATCTTAGGGTTGATCTGACTGAACCAGAGAAGGCCTTTGACTGGATAAGAATCAGGAAAATCTTAGGGTCGATTTAACTGAACCAGACAAAGTTTTGAAATCTTCAACTGGATAAGAAACAGGGAGATCTTAGGGTCGATCTTACTGAACCAGAGAAGGCCTTTGACTGGATAAGAAACAGGAAAATCTTAGGGTCAATTTAACTGAACCGGACAAGGTCTTGAAATCTTCAACTGTATAAGAAACAGGGAGATCTTAGGGTCGATCTGACTGAACCAGAGAAGGCCTTTGACTGGATAAGAAACAGGAAAATCTTAGGGTCGATTTAACTGAACCGGACAAGGTCTTGAAATCTTCAACTGGATAAGAAACAAGGAGATCTTAGGGTTGATCTGACTGAACCAGAGAAGGCCTTTGACTGGATAAGAATCAGGAAAATCTTAGGGTCGATTTAACTGAACCAGGCTAGGTCTTGGAATCTTCAACTGGATAAGAAACAGGGAGATCTTAGGGTCGATCTGACTGAACCAGAGAAGGCCTTTGACTGGATAAGAAATAGTAAAATCTTAGGGTCGATTTAACTGAACCAGATTAGGTCTTGAAATGTAGCTGAGAACTTAACTGGATCTTTCCTGAAAGGTAAAGGTTAGTCACACGCAATGCATGATATGGATCAAGCAATGATGTTCTCAACATAAATGAGATTTGTAAGATATGATGCGTATATGCATGCTATACTGTATGAAAATGCGATGTTTATGAATGTATGCTTGTCGTCTAGGAAAGTAAATCCTTGACGGGTGTCGGGAAGTCATTCTTGGGCTAATGTTGAAGACTAGATTTTTGCTTCCGCTGGGGATGATAGTTGCAAACATACCGGTAGGAGAAGATAACTCCGTTGGGGAATAAACTTGGCGAATGGATTACTCTGCGGGGAGAAAATTACTCTAACAATCTTGCTGGGGAGCAATACTCTGTGGGGAGAGAGGTACTTTGCTGGAATGTTAATGGTAACCTCGCTGGGGATACCATTGTTGTGTGGGAAGTGTTAATAGACTTCGCTGGGGATAAGAAGACTTTGCCAGGGACGATCTTCTCATGGCTTTTGACTGAGGATAACCCAGTTATATCCTGGTAGGGAAATAACTCTTTGAATAAAGCCGGGAGATGCGTTCGTGCTCTGCGAGGATAAGCTTCCAGAATCTACTGGGGATAAGCTTACTGCTTGGGGAGATGGGTTCCAACCTTCCTGGGGAAACTGGATTGGACTCTCCTGGGGAAGTTTTGAGATGTACTGGAAGTAACTCCACTGAATGCCTGATATACCGCCGGGGAACAATCTTTAGACTAAGACTGTCGGGGATTCTTGTTAAGAATGTTTGTATACTACGCTGGGGAATGTTGAGATCTGCGGGGGATGCCCAACTTCCTTAAGGCTGATAGTAGCTTTGCTTGGGGAGAGTGTATTGACTTGCTGACTCACTCTCTGGGGAATTAAGATGCACTGGTTATGTTCTTCAGCTGAACCTACCTTGATACCTTGATGGACAGAACAATTAGATCGCTTAGACCACTTATTATTGCCCCTGTTTCTGAGGTGGGAGAAGAAGACTTGTGAGGTGCTGATAGTTATTGAGGGTCAAACCTTTCTCCGGTAGGCAGATGACAAGATGACAGGACATAGTCGTACGTTTTGATCCCTAACTTTTGCCTGGACCGCCCTTTCGGGTTTTCAGTCCACCGGGATACCCATTTTTGCCCAAGCTGCCTTTTCAGGTTTTCGACTTGCCGGGTGTACAGATTATTTTCATTTCATCCCTTATTTTTGCCCGAACCCTTTTGGTTTGCCGGGAAGCCCTTATTTTTCCTAGGCATGTCAACCTAGCGGGTCTTTAATTATGCGTAGTATTTTTCGACTATGTCCGTTCTCTCGGAATATAGGGAATTGCCCCTGTTAGAATTGTTTTTCCATGCCACCAGAAGACGTTTGATCAGGCAAGATTCGTTGTTGGAATGCCCCAAGTGTCTCAGACGGAGAGTTGCCCCTAGCTTCTTGGCATTGTTGAGAGATCCTATGAATCTTGACTTAACTGCCCCGAATGATAGACCAAG
This sequence comes from Vicia faba, assembly GCA_948472305.1. NCBI lineage: Eukaryota > Viridiplantae > Streptophyta > Magnoliopsida > Fabales > Fabaceae > Vicia > Vicia faba. The sequence goes on from OX451739.1 coordinate 929,712,477, forward strand.
ATCATGTCATGCTCCTTGATTGGGAGTGCTTTTGTTCACTAGATATTCTTCGTGCGAATTTCTTTGTTGTTCGAACAAAAAGTCATATGCAAACAAAGTTATGTTAAAAATGCAAAGCTTATGTCTGTCTTGAAGTTTTTTGAATATGCATTTTTTTGTAAAACAAGAAAATGTTTTGTAAATTGTGATGTCAACTCGTTATTTTAACGCAAGCCTTAAGGAGTCAGGATACCTTTCGTAACAGTATGCTTTCGAACTAACCCATGCTTCAGTTAGGACTTTTTAGGGTTATAACGTGGCCTGGTTCACGGTTTAAGAAACAAAGGATAAAGGCTCAAATTTTATTTGTACACACCCGCTCTTCGTGATGTTCTCCAAACCTAAACTCAGTTGATCATACGTTAGACCTTGTTTGAGTCTTTGCTCTGATTTTCCAGTGATGGTTCAGATATTGATGATTTAATCTGAATAGGCAGTCATTTTTTTGTTTTTGTTGAGGGTTTGTATGACCTCTTTCTTTTTGATTTTGCTATCCCTAAATTTTGCCTGAACTGTTTCTTTTGTGATTACAGTCAGCGGGATGCCCCAATTTTGTAAGTCTCCTTCATAGGTTTTGACTTATTGGGTTTTTATTTTTGAGATATAATGACTGCCTATCCTTATGATTATTCGGAATCATCACTGTCTTCTTTTTTTTTGTAAGGACCTCTTTGGTGCCATTTGTTATGCACTTGGATCAGCTGAGAGAAACTACCCTGCCCTAGGTTATGATTAAGGGTTTCAATTTTCGAAAAGAAAAACTCCTACTTCTTTGGCTCAGAGGGGTTGACGAGGGATTATCATCCTTATAACTCCAGTGTTTAGGGATTGAAACAATGCCTGTACCTCATCAGCGGGGTCTGTTCAAAAGCATACTGTAATTGTCGTGGTATCATTTTCGTCATCCTCCCTCAAGAGGCTTAGAATTATTAATCGAGTGTTGATCATCAGAAAAAATATGAAAATAATTTGCATATAGTGAATACGAATATATTGCTTCAAAACAGAAATATGCGATGCATTAATGAAATAACAACGTTTAACATGAGTAAATGTTTGAACAAAAGAAAATTATAACTTGGAAATCCTAATGAACAAAAGTCTTTTCATCTCAGGGCTTGTTACTTCAAATGGGGAGCCTTGGAGGGATGGTAGAAAAACTCAGCCTGACCATCTTGTGTGAACTCTAATGCTCCTTCATCAATCAGGTCCTGGATCTTGTTCTTCAGAGCCCAACACTCATTTGTATCATGTCCTGGACTGGCAGAGTGGTAGGCACACCTTTTATTGGGATCATAGATAGGAGATGATGCATTGGGGTTCCGGGGATGAGCCCTTAATGTGATCAGATTCAATCTCAACAGGCGTTGTAGAGCTTGGAACAGCGACATATTGAGCCGGGTGAATTGCCTCCTGGGCTTGTCTGGCTGAAGCTGGTGAAGTTGCTGCTGAGCTTGTGACCCTGAAGCCATTTGAGGAGCTCTCCCCTTATCTCCTTGTCTAAAAGGTGGTTGAACGATGACTGGCTCTTTACCCTTAGACGTTTGCCCCAGTTGGTTACTCTGAAGCAGTTGGTTGACAAGAACTTCGAGCTCTTCTTGTCTTTGAGCTAAGCCTTGAATGATAGTCACTTGTCCCAGCATCTGGGCTCTCATTGCATCCACCTCGGCTTGCAGATGTTTCAGCCGTTCGTCCTCAGCGCTGTTCCTGACCAAAGTCTCCATGATAAGTGTCCTTAGCTCCTCCAGCCCCTTGGATAGATTCAGGAGGATTTCCCCGAACCGAGTCTCTTGAGCAAGAAGGTCCTGGTTATCTTGTTGGGTAGCCATTGCTGAAATAAACAGCGAGAAAGGTAAGTGACCTGCAACAAGGATACCTGTTATGCAATGATGTGTATGACATGCATGTAATGTTTTCAAGGACCTCGCGGGATAAACAAGAAAATTTGTTAGAATTTGGGTCCGGTAGCTTGATTGAAGGAACTTCATGTTATTGAGAGTCCTTCTTCAAAGGGTCAATGGCTCACCATATCCAGTGGGTCATAGCCTCTGACTCAGATCCTCAACCTGACTAGAGGAAAATAAATCCCCTTTTTCCCCTTGCTAGACATTCTGGTTCATCATGACCTGCATCACAAGCCCTTGAGATCCTTGAAATGGGTTAGGATGTATGCAATGGTATGATGGCATGATGTTATGCTATGCGTGGAGTAATGTAGGTAAACCCTATTATGAGTCCCAATTAAGGACTGTAAACAAAACCTGCAAGAAACCCAGTAAACCCTGTTATGAGTCCTAATTAAGGACTATAAACAAAACCTGCAAGAAACTCAAGTGAACCCTGTTATGAGTCCTAATTAAGGACTATAAACAAAACCTGCAAGAAACTCAAGTGTCAGATAAAAAGCATGCAAGTAGTCAAGTTGGAAGGCACACAAGTCACACAAGAGAAGCCCTTAGAGTTTAGGCCAACATGAGGTCTAGGTATTACCCTCTTTCAGTTTGTTGGTTCATACGTGTCCTATCAAAAGTAACCGGGTTCTTAGAGGATCCCAATATCATTGACTACCCTCAATCGGTCATAACTCCAGCATCACAATCTTTTCTTGCGGCCAGAACCATCACGAGAGTTTAGCCTCAATGGGCGTAACATACTGCTACTATTCTAATGACTCCTCAGAAGACCCATATTCTCCTCGTTGCAACACAAGGGATATCGGTACAGACCAAGGTGCCACATCAACGTAGCCACTGTTTCACCCATGTCGGTCTACGCCGGACAGGTCCCTCATAGCTTATGCTACCTAAATAGGGTATCCCCAGATCCGGGTTAGGATCTATGTAACTCCCATGCAACCCACAATTTTAAAGCAAACAAGTCAATACAATTGAAAACACAGTTATGAACTATCCTAAGGTACACCTCACTTTATAAGTTTTATCCCCAGCAGAGTCGCCAGTTCTGTGATCGGTGGATCTGGAACTGACTGTTTAACGCTGGTTCGCGAAATGTCACGGAAGCAAGAGTCGCCACCGTCTTTTATTTTCTCCAAATGGAAAGGACAAAAGCACAGAAAAATTCCTTATAGAGATTGCTCTCGGTTCGGGAGGTAGATTATAGAAAGGGAAGGTGTTAGCACCCTTTCTATCCATGGTTATCCATGGGCTCTTAGATACTTGCTCATTGTGTTTTCAAAATTGTTTGTTTGCTTTTCAACTGTGGGTTTTGAAAAAAAGTTTCTTTGAAAATTTCAGTTCGACTCTTGTATCAGTCCTCAAGAGTGTTTGAAAAGTTGCTTTCGAAAGCTTTTTGAAAAGGTGTCGGTGTGAAAAGTATTTTTTTGATTTGTTTTGAAATTAGAGCAAGTATCTAGAGTTCTCTACCTACCCTAAGGAATTTGTCTGTGTAAATGTCCTTAAAGTAGTGCCATCCCACCATTGAGAGGTAGGTAGCACCACCGTTGGAGGTGTTCGGGTCAATTCGAGGGTTCGGGACATGGTGATCACCGGAGCAATAGGAAGACACCTTAGAAGCTACCCTCGTGCCATGTTCATGGACATGAGGACTTACTAAAACATCCTCTACTCGACGATCACCTTTCGAGGGGGAAGGCAACAGTGAGACGTACCCTAGGGGTGGTGTGTGATTTGTGTGTCGTTTTCATTTATGTTTATCTTGTTCATGGATTGGTGATCTACGCGTTGTTTTTATTTTGGCATTCATTCTTTCATGCAAATTATTAACAGTTAAAAAGATGCGGAATTAAAAGGTCCTACGCTATTACAAAGGCGCGGGTCTACATCGCCAAATTAATCCAAGACCCGATTTGAAATAAAATAAAGATGCGGAAAATAAATACCCTAATTGATCTATTACATAGCTTTGGGAGAATTACATGAAATTTACAAAAAGAAATAAAAATGCGAAGAGAAATAAAGTCGAGAATGCGAGGGCGTTGGACCCTTTTAAGGAATTTAAATTACAATTATGAAATTAATTAAATTTAATGAGAAAAGAGAATTTATTTTTTGAGTTTTTTGTATTTATGGATTTTTAGTAAGAAAATTAAATTGGAATTAAAAAGAAAAGTTAATTAACCCTAGTTCTAACTATTTTTTATTTATTAAGAAATATTTTTAGTTTGACCTAAATTTAGTTAATTATTTCATGGAAAATTTTATTTACAAAATAATAATTAATAATTAAATATGGTGAAAAAGAAAAAAAGGATAAAAGTATAAAACCCTAATTCTACATTTTTTTTAGTTTATTACAAAAAATATTAAAATTTAAACCTAGAATTAACAACTAAATTAATTAATAGAATTTATTTATAAAAATATTTAAATAAAATATTTTTGTTTTTTGTCTCTCTGATTTTTTTTATTTTTTTATGTTTTATGAAAATATTAATTTAAAGAATTAAAAGGAAATAATTAAATTAAAACAAATAATAGAAAATAGAAAAAAGAAAAGAAATACAAACACTTGGGGGGTGTTGACCCCAATTTGGAGGTATTATCCAGCATTTTTGGCCCATTTATTGGAGGCCTGTTTGACTTTATTGGCTTGTGTGTGACACGTCTGACTTATGCACATGGTGGTCTCCAGATCAAGGCCATTGGACTCATCTCAGTGGCCATGTGGCAAGCTTGGATGGTGGATGTATGATGAACTCCTGGGCGTACACTGCATGAGATCAAGTGAAAACAAAATTCATTGAAAAATATGGGGGACCTGGGAATCGAACCCAGGTCCCAATACTTACCAAGTGCTTTGTCCACCAACTGTGCCATTTGCGCGTTTGTAACATAATATGAAAATAATCAACATAATGCAAAACAATGGTTAGTGGCATATTTCGCGCGAAATTCAAACGCACCAACCGCTGGCTTACACCTCATCTTCTTCTCCACTCATTCTGCATTTTCCGGAAAAAAAGAAAAAGGATAGCGGGGGTTTTAAACCCCCACTAAGTGATAAACATGAAAATAGCGAATAGGTCTTGGTTGCTCATAAATTGAGCGCGACCTATGGATTGAGTTCGTATGAAGCTTCCGGTTCAAATGGCCCTGGTCTCGTGTCTCAATTTTTTCAGAATAAGGAAGCCCCAAATTTGAACCTCTGAAAACCTAGAGGACGTTAATGGTAGGTTCTCATACAGGGCATAAAAATTCAATTAACTGACATGGTTAGCTTCAGAATGATTCAATTAGTATAAACCAACATCAAAAACACATGAAAAATGCAGGGAATTCAAAATGCGATTATGAGTATTTTCATGAAAAGTGAGACATGGTTCTACCAGTTCTTTGCGTTAGAAGCAGTGGTTTTGATCCAGAAACGTTCCTTGAGGCCTCAGGAATATAATGGGATGGTTCTCTTGCCTTGAAATGCTTTGGAATGGTGTTTTCAGTTTTGACTTTTTTCACAAAAAATGCCAAGTTTGTTCTTAGGTTTTGGCGCAGCTTGAAGGTTTTAGGCATTAGGGTTATGATCAGTATATGTATGCCAATGGATTAGGGTTGCAAAACATGTCCAAAACCTTGGTAATCAATGCTTTTGAGATTTGATTTTCATGGTATCTTTTTCCAATCTTTTTCATGTGAAGAATATGCCAATCATTGCCAATCACCTTGATTCTTTCCATATTGAATAGTGCACGAAATCTTGAAGGTATTCTATGCACAAAAAGATTTGAAAAGCATGGATGAGTATTTTTTTCATATTTTAATTAATTAAATGAATTAATGGTGATTAAAAATTCAAATAAATAATAAAAATGATGAAATAAATCCCCTTTGGGCCAAATGGTCGTGCATAGCCTTTGGATGATAATTCTTAGAAGAAAATGTGGCCCATTAGCAATTTTGAGGCATTTGAAGCAAAGTTGACTTTTCAAAATTCCCAAAAATTTCCCAACTTCCACAAGGCATATCTTGCTCACTTTTTAAGCTTTGATCATGTTCTTAGACATTTTGGAAAGGTCTTGAAGTCCTCTAACCAATGCCTTTGGTCACATGTCATTTTGATATACCAATCTCAAGTTATGGTCTTTGACTTAAAGTGCCTTTTTGTTGACTTTTGAAAATGACCTATAATGTTGAAATTGATAACTTTTTGTGAGAGCATTTATTTGACTTGAAGTGTGAAGAGGAGTTGTAGGAAATGTCTTTCTCTTCAAAATGAGATTTGGATGGAATTTTTCTGATAAACCATGTGGAAGTTATGCCCTGGTCAAGTTACAGTTGACTTTTTCAACTGTCCAAATATGGAAACTTTTGCATCTTGAGACTTTTTGAGCCATGCTTTGAGAATCATGATCAAGAATTGATCAAATTATGTTTGTGGCTTCAAAATGAGATGTTGACCAAAAATTTGAACTTTTGACTGTCAAATGACCATTTTACCCCTACAGTTGACTGCTGAGCAATTAGGGTTTTTGACTGTGCAATTTTGTGCTGTAAGTCTTGAAACTTGGCGTGTGGATGCTTGACCATGTTTGTAGGCATGTGGGACTTGTTTAGACCCTTGGAAACTTCAATTTCTTTGCCAGAACCAAAACCCTAATTTTTGACTGTTAGGAGGCCTTTGAACTGTGCAACCCTTGGGGAGATTTTGAAGCGTGCTCTTTGCAAATCTTGAAGAATATGGGAGGGAAAATTTTGGGGTACAACAATACCTCCTCAACTCAAGGAATTAACATCAAGGATTCCCGAAAGCTCTCCCTTCATTGAAAGACATGGTCTACTTCTCAACTTGGTCACCTCAAACCCTGATGAAGAAATGATAAAGGTGCTCTTTCAGTTCTTTGACTCTTTACATCACTGCTTCACTTTTCCTGATTACCAGTTAGTAGCTACTATGGAGGAGTTTTCTAAGTTGTTGGGGGTACCCATCCTTAATCAGTTACCATTCAAGGGTATGGAAAGATACCCAAAACCTGAAGAGATTGCTCAAACTCTGCCTTTACAACGGTCTGATGTAGTGGCAAAATGGAAACTAGAAGAGGCGTCAAAGGGTTTCTAGCTAAGTTTCTATTTGAGAAAGCTCACCATTTTTGGGATACCCTGGATTTACAAGATTTTGAAGAAGTGTTTGCCCTTCTCATCTATGGGATGGTACTATTACCTAACCCGGACCAGCTCATAAATGTGAATGCGGTCAAATTTTCTCTCTCTCGTAACACTGTGCCTACTTTAGTTGGGGATATTCTACACTCTCTGCATACTCACACTCTAAAGAGAAGAGAGACTCTTTTGTGTTGCACTCCTCTATTGGATAGGTGGTTTATTTCGCACCTACCTCGGTCTATTTTGAAGAATGAGCAGGGTAATAGATGGTCTCATAGGTTGATTTCCCTTACACATTCGGATATTCATTGGTGTCCTTGGTCCTTGGAGAGTGTTAGAATTATTGATCGCTGTAGGGAATTCCCCAATGTCCCCCTCTTAAGCATTAGGGGAGTAATTACTTATAATCCTTGTTTGGCGTTATGATAGTTTGGTTATGCTAGAAGGGATGGTCCTCACGATACACTCGTCCAAGGAATCACATTTGACTATGAGAATGATGTTCAGGGTTATCGTAAGAGGTTCATTTGAGCTTGGGGCATGGTATATAAAGTTGATAGAAAGACATTGGGGCACAAGAATTCCATCCCTCTTGAGCCTTATCTCAAATGGGTGCGAGCTCGTGCTCAATGTCTTATGATGCATTACCCTGTTGTCTTACCTGTGATTATGGAGCCAATTGCTGAGGGAGACAATCCTTACATTATTCTTCATCCTGACATGCCAACTGATTTTGAGGAGCTACAAAAATCCTGGATTCAACTCAAAGAAGAACAGGATACCTTTGAAACCCAATTCTACGCCAGCGAGAAGAAGGTTTTAGAGCTCACCAGATTACTTCACGAAGAAAAGAGTATAAATGCTTACATTTCCCCAAAGAGGATGCGCCTGTGGGAAGCTTGAGAATTTAATTTTTTCTTTGTCACTTCCTTTGTAAGCTCAAGAGGCATCATTGTAATCGTTAAAACTTCTTAATGAAATTAATGTTTGTTCTCTTTCCGTTTAAGCAAATTTAAGTCTTAGAAATCCTTGAAAACATTGCATACATATATCATACATATCATTGCATAAACAGGTTTCAAAGTAGGTTTCTCATCTTCTTCGCTGTTTATTTCAACAATGGCTCTCGAACAAACAGTGAAGGATCTACAAACTAAAAATGCTCAGTTTCAAAAAATGATCATGGCTCTGGCCAAGGGGCGAGAAGAGCTGAAAGCCATGATTGTCAAAGAAAAGACCGAGAAGCCAGCTGGTGTGGTGAATTTGGGAAGGAGGTTTAGAGGACCGTTAAGACGAGTTGCAGAACTAGCATCTTCGTCAAAAGAAGGAGACAATTAAGAAGGGGAAACAAGAGAGAAAGGCCGCAGTCCAAGGGAATCTGATAATGATTCTGACTATAATGAGGAGCAGTATCCTTTGACCAATGATAAATATAAACAGCTGGAGGATCGTCTGAATGCAATGGAAATCAAGAGGGTACCTGGGCTGGATTTTAAAGAGCTGGGTTTAGTTTCTGAGGTTGTCATCCCGCAGAAGTTCAAGGTTTCGGTATTCTCTAAATATGATGGGGTCTTATGTCCCAAGATTCATTTACGATTTTATGTGAGGAAGGTTCAGCCTCACACTGCTGACCGAAAGTTATGGGTCCATTTCTTCCAAGAAAGTTTAGCTGGAACACAACTGGAGTGGTTCTATCAGCTAGAAAGAACAAACATTCATACATGGGAAGACTTGGTTGCTGCTTTCTACAAGCAGTACCAATATAATATTGACCTCGCTCTAACTCGTACACAACTTCAAAGCATGCCTATGGGTTCTAGCAAAGGCTTCAAGGAATATGCCCATAAATGAAGGGATCTAGCTGGCAGGGTACAACCTCCTCTTAATGATCGGGAAATGGTAGACATGTTCATAGCCACTCTAACAGTCCCGTTCTTTAATCTGCTGATTGGGAGTTCCTCATCCGGGTTCACAGAGATGGTTCTGACTGGAGAAAGGATCGAATATGGTATCAAGAGTGGGAAGATCCTGATGGCTTCATCTTCTAATTCTGAGAAGAAGCCATTTATTGGTAAGAGGGAAGCCAATGTTGTGTATGGCCAGAAGGGTCGTAATAAGGCAGACTACCACCAATTTGTAGGGACAGTGTTGGTCTCTAATTTGGCACGCGTGAAACAACCACAACAACAGGGTAATCAGTGAAGGCAAGACGAGCCTAAGAGACAGTTTACCAAGATCAACATGCCGTTGTCTCAAGCATTACAACATATGTTGGGGATGAATTTGATTACGTTGATAGGACCTCATCCAAACCCTAAGACTTCTTCTCCTAACTACAATCCTGATGCAAGGTGTGCCTATCATTCTGGCAGTCCTAGGCACGATACTAACGATTGTTGGGCATTAAAATACAATATTCAAAATATGATTGATGCCAAGGAGATTGAGTTTGACCCTCCTGAGACTCTCAATGTGATCACTTCTCCCATTCCAAATCATGGCTAGGATTGAGAGCATTTTTGTTCATTTGAGTTCTCAAGTTGTATTTTCTTTGTTTGTTCAAACAATTATTGTCATGTCAAACTTTGTTATTTCATTAATGCATTGCACATGTTTGTCTTTAATTAATTTGTTTTCATTATGCTTAAACTGCTTTCTTACTTTCCTTTTGTGATATTCAACTCTTGATTAAAAGCTTTAAGCCTTTAGAGGGAGGATGACGAGAATGATACCACAATCTCTACCATATGCTTTTGAACAGACCCCACTGACGATGTACAAGCGTTGTTTCAAATCCTAAACAATGAAGTTATAAGGAAGATAATCCCTAGTCAACCCCTTTGACCCTAAGAAGTAGGAGTTTTATTTTCACACAAATTAAACCCCTAAATCATAACCTGGGGCAGGGTAGTTTTCTCAATTAATTCAGATGTGCATTCAGTCACAAGCTTTCCCTTCATACACGACAAATAGTGTAGAAGATGCTCTCCAAAAGATGGTGATGGTTCCATATAATCATTAAGAACATACAATCATTATCTCTCAAAATAAAAGCCCATTAAGTCAAAACCTATGAAGGAGACTTAAGAAAAAAACTGGGGCATCTCACTGGTTGTAATCACAAAAGAAACAGTTCAGGCAAAAGACAGAGATAGAAAAATCAAAAAAGAAAGAGGTCCTACAAATCCTCAACAAAAAGAAAAGTTCACAAAAATGATTATCTTCTCAAACAAACGTTCAATTTTTGAACCATCACCGGAATATCGGGGCCAACATTCTAGAACTCAACTAGGATTCATAATGCACAATTAATTGAGCATAGGACTGAAGAATATCACGAAGAACAGGTTGTGTACAAATAAAATTTGAGCCTTTATCCTTTGTTTCTTGAATCGTAAACCAGGCCACGTTATAACCCTTAAAGTCCTAGTTGAAGCATGGGTTAGTTGGAGAGCATACTGTTACAAAGGTATCCTGACTCCTGTAAGGTTTGCTATAAATCATGAGTTGATATCACATTCTTGCAAATTTTGTTTTACTACAAAAAACGCATTTTCAAAAAAATTTCAAGACAGGCATAAGCTTTGCATTCTTTAAATGGTGTTGTTTGCATTTGGTTAATTGTTAAAATGGAAGAGAAATTCACACAATGAATGTTCAGTGAACGAAGACCCCCTCAATGGACAGAATCACCTCAGACGGAAAAAACATTCCCAATAACAAACCTTTCATAATCAAGGGGCATGACATGGTGTCTAATTAATCTAGGGAAGTTAAGCCAATATGCAAAGAATCTATCCAAAAATGATGAATAACCAGGGGCAGATCTCCATCTGAATCACTTGGGGGCTGTTACATTGATTGGGGATTCCAGTAGAAAATCACTATGAAATTTGAATCTTTGGTACCACCAAATTGCTTGTCTGTGCCAGTAGTATCAGATGGTGTCAGTGTCATGTCTTCGAATCCTTCCATGATAGTTCTTAGAAACGATACCCAGGAAATTCAAGACTATCAGAAACTTGATCAAACATCAGGTGCACCAGATTCATCCTGAAGCAGCCCCATATAGGCTCCCACGTATGAAAGGGCTCATGCAATCACATAAACATCTTCTAGCATTTCTACAAAACTTGTTGTCATAGACGGTGACAACTCTCCACATCCTATGAGAGTGACATATTCAGAAAATACTACGCATGAAAAAGACCCGCTAGGTTGACAAGCCTAGGAAAATTTAAGGGCATCTCAGCGAACCAAAAGAGTTCAGGGAAAAATTAGGGATATATACAATAAAATTGTACAACCGGTAATTCGAAAACCTGAAAAGGAGGCTTGAGAAAAAAAGGGTATCCTGGTGGACTGAAAAACCGAAAGGGCGGTCCAGGCAAAAGTTAGGGATTAAAAATGTACGACTATGTCCCGTCATTTTGTCATTTGTTTTTCAGTAGAAGACTTATCATCCTGATAAGCATTTACCAAGCACCCCAGGAGTTGGGATGATGCTCAAACCATCCACAAAGTCTCCACAGGTACTTTCTTCTGCAGGTACAGAGGTAGGGGCATCTTACTAAAAAGTCGCCGCCATATCCTCAACTTACAATCTAGTGATTTTAGGTGTTCTAGTATCCCCAGTAGAACAGGAATTTCCAACTACTGCTCTGGCATCAAGTTTTCCCCAGTAAAGTCGTCAAACTTCTCAGGATTCCCCAATAGGATTTCACAAAATCCTCAGGCAGTGCACAGAGCTTTCCTTCCCCAACAAATTTATTTCTCTAACAACAGAAGATCATCTCCCAGCAGTTCAGCTTCAACAAAATCCGAAGACCTACATTCTTTATCGCCAATAGCAATCAGGGATTTAGTTTTCCTAATTCAACAGCGTTGTAATAGAATAACTGATACATTCACATATTACATTCATACATCATTCTACAAATGTCATAGCATCTGCAGTACAAATGCATACATCTCAATCTCACTTATTTTGAGAACACCATTACACAATGCATTTCATACATCATGACATTGCATATAGCTAATGCTTTACCTTTTCAGGAAAGATAATAAACAAATATTTATCATCAACAATTTTTAACAGGTCCAGGATTAGCTCCTAAAACAAAACAGAGTAATTATCTGTGTGACCAAATACAACTTTACACGGGCTCAAGATAAAGCAATCTTACACGGGTTTTTTCTGACTAACAAATACAACTTTACACGGGCTCAACATGAAGCAATCTTACACGGGTTTCTTATGACTTCCAAATACAGCCTTATACGGGCTCTTCATGAAGCAATCTTACACAGGTTTCTTCTGACTTTCAAATACAGCTTTACACAGGCTCATCATGAAGCAATCTTACACGGGTTTCTTCTGACTTCCAGATGCAGTTTTACACAGACTCATCCTGAGGCAACCCTACCCAGGTTCCTTCTCTTGAATTTTCAGATGCAATTTTACACAGACTCATCATGAGGCAACCCTACCCAGGTTCCTTCTCTTGAATTTCCAGATGTAGTTTTACACGAACTCATTCTGAGGCAACCCTACCCAAGTTCTTTCTCTTGAATTTCCAGATGCAGTTTTATATGGACTCATCCTGAGGCAACCCAACCCAGGTTACTTCTCTTAAATTTCCAGATGCAGTTTTACACGGACTCATCCTGAGGCAACCCTATCCAGGTTCCTTCTCTTGAATTTCCAGATGAAGTTTTACACTGACTCATCTTGAGGAAACCCTACCCAAGTTCCTTCTCTTGAATTTCGAGATGCAATTTTACACGGACTCAACCTGAGGAAACCCTAGCCAGGTTCCTTCTCACAATTTCCAGATGCAGTTTTACACGGACTCATCCTGAGGCAACCCTACCCAGGTTCCTTCTTACAATTTCAAGATGCAGTTTTACCCAGACTCATCCTGAAGTAGCCTTACCCAGGCTCCCTCTGATATGTCTCCTAAAACAGCCTTACACAAGTTCCTTCTCATACACTTCCAGATGAAGTCTTACCCAGACTCATGCTGAAACAGCCCTACAGAGGTTTCTTATGATACATTTCCAGATAGCAGTTAATTTCATTCTCCCCAGCAAATTACTGTGAAGCCTGGATTTCACCAGAAAATAGCAAACTTTCATCTCTCTAATCCATAGATAACCCCTCATTAGAGGCATGGGTAACTGAAGTTCCTAGACTCTATTCCCCACATATTTTTCCTTAAACAGGAAAACAAAAAAAATCAACATCCCCAGTGGACTCCTCCTCAGACAACAGAAATAAGAATCCCCACAAAGGAACGTCTCATGAAAACAGCATGTTCTCTAGATGGCATCTTTAAGCCCATCTCCGATGACTATTTGTCATTTTCTATGGATGGCATATTTAAGACCATCTCTGACAATCTTCTGTCATATTTTACAAATGGCATCTATAATCCCATTCCTGATATTATCCACCAACAGTGCTACTTCAGACGAGTGCAAATTTCTGGGCACTCTAGTGTTCAATCATCTTCCACCTTCAGATCTCGAAAGGCAGACAAGCCAATCTACATCCTCAGGTTTAAGAAGATTGAACAGGGGCAGCTATTGTACCCCAAAATTTACCCTCTCATTTTACTCAAGACATGCCCATTGAGGTCCCTAACTTGCCCATGGATGACTAAGAATTGACCAGACAAATTCTCCTCCTAAAGGTAATGAACCTCTAACTAGGGTTTCAATTTTCATCAAGATGTGTGAGTTAAAATGGTCTCAAATGTTTTCCATGGTCCTAATATATCCTCAAGGTTATCCATGCCAAATTTCATGCCTTGCACAACAAGTTTGCTCAATCAACTGCTCAAATGCCTGAAAATCATTTGTACTAGTTCAAAAGTCAAATGTAGACTATATATAGTCAAACTTAAAGATTTTTGGTCAACATCAACATTTTGAAGTGATATCCATCATTTGATCAAGGTTTGATCATGATTCCTCTAGAAATGCTCCTAACTCATCAAAAGTCAAAATTTGCAAATTAGGGTTTCCAAAGGAAAAGTCAACCAAACTTTGACCAGGCACAACTTTCTCATACTTTATCAGACATTTTTCCATAAAAGCTCATTTTGAAGAGAATCTAATTCTCTACAACCTCTCTCCAGCCCTCACGTTTAAGAAATTCCACAATTAAAAGATACAAGCTCAGACATTATAGGTAATCTTAAAAGTCACCAAAAAGTCATCTTTTTCCAAATAATCATACATGAACATGGAAGACTCAATCGAGATGAAACAAAAAGGATCTCTTAGAGGACATCTTGAGCTTTCCAAAATGGCCAAAAACACCTCCATAAGACAAAAATTGAGAGAGTTATGAATTGTAAAAGTTGGGAAACTTTATGAAAATGCACAAAAGTCAATATGAGCCAATTGGATCTTTTGAACTAATGGGTGTGGGTTTTGGATCTCAAATATATCCATGGACTTATTCAATACATTTAAATCCATTATTTTATTTTTATATGATTTATTTTTATTTATTTGAATTTTCATTCATTTAAATATTAATAAATCAAATAAAATAGTAAAATGATGAATTAAATCCAAAAGATTTGTTTTGTGATCATATCATGAGTCCAAAATCAGAAGATTGAGTCAAGAATGTGTGAAGGGTGATTGGAGAGAGATGAGCAATTTTTGGCCAAATGTAGAAACATAAAATTCCAAGATGCAAATCAAATCTTTTTCATCCAATCTTCAGGATTCAATCCACTTTTGTTGACCTAATATGATACACTATATATGCACAAACATTCCAGACCTAAAGCACGCGCAACTGCTGCAAAAAAAGACCCTGTTCACAAGCTTGAAAATTTAAAGAAAAGTGACAATCAGATTTTGAGTTGCAGAGGGATTCAAGAGGTTCTGAGTGTTGCAATCTATTCCTGGAGGCAACCTGAAGCTAACTGCATCGTTTCCAAGCATCAAAGCTCCCAGAATCACGACCAATACAATCACGGTTTGAGTTTTCTTCTTCAAAAATGATTATGGCAATACATGCGTTATAAATGTGTTTTGATCATGCATTCCTGTTTATATGAATGTTTAAAATGTATTTGAATCATTAATTGCATGTTTTGATGAATGTATGATGATCTAACATTATTAGGGTTTGGACCTTTGTTTAGGGTTTTTAGGTACCGGCAAAATTGGGCCCAAAGATGAGCATCATCATGCTTAGGGGATAAAGCCTAATTGATCTATGGCTTTAGATTTAATTTATATTGCATTCTGTGGATTTTGAAAGTTACAGGTGTTGTAGTGACGGATAACGTCCATAGGTAAAAGTGCAGAAGCTAACACGACAAATGAGTGGAGAAGATGATTGCATGGCGCATCCCAACTGGCCAGTTCAAATCTGCGTGCGTTTTCTTTTCTCTTTAATAATTGCCATGTTTTCACATTATATTATTTTGTTTGATTTATATTCACGAATTAACAGTTGGCACGGATGGCAAAGGCAACGCGTTGTGAAGGGGAGGACCTGGGTTCGATACCCAGGTTTGGAATTTTATTTTTTCGAACAAGTTTCTTGTAGATTCAGTGCAGAAGTCTACCCACACGTATCATAGGACATCTGGTCAACACCATCTGATCTCAGTTGACTTGGTTCGAGCGCCTCCAGCGTGTGACCTCACCATGGACCCTCAAACACACTATCCACTGGATCTCACGCAAAGACGTCAAGCTTCTTTGAGTTGGGCGTAGCAAATTGCCACTCACACCCCCCAGACTGAAAATAATAACAGGCTCATTCTATCCCTTATTTGTTTTTTTAATTTCTTTATTTATTTATTTATTTTTAAAATCAGTTTTTTATTTTAATCATAAAATCATAAAAAATCACAAAAAAATAGACTTGGGGTTTTTTCTAATTAATTTAATTTTTGGCAATTAATTTAATTATTTTACTTATTTACTTAATTAAAATTGACTAGAATTAGGTTTATTCACATATTTAATTTAATTTCTTTTATATCAAAAACACAAAAAATATGTTTTAATTAATTTTTCTTGTAATAAATCATCAATTAATTTTATTTCTTGTAACTAAAGATAATTAGATTTAAATATATCTTTTGTAATTAACATTAATTAGGTTTAGATACTTTTGCCAATTAAAATTAATTAGACTTAGGATAATTTAATCAAATCTTTTTTTATATTAATTCAATCAAATTTCTTTTTTCCTAAATTAATAAATTTCGAATCTTTTGCCATTGATTTTTAAACATTTCCTTTTTCTACTAACCCTAATCCTCCCAACCTCCATTCTCCCGATTCTAACATTTTCTTGCCTCTTTATTTTGTTAAGTTAATTTCTCGTATTTTTTAATTATGTAATTGTTCTCCGGTTAGTAATAATTTTAATTAGGTTTAAATTTCCGCATATAATTATGTAACTGCCCTAAGGCCTTGTAATAACATAGGAATTTTATTTTCTGTAATTTATTTTTCGCACTATTAACTGCTTAGATTAATAGGATTGTATGGAAAGATAACGACTAATTGAACATAGCATAACCTAATTCAAAGATAATATATATGAATCAAGCACAATTGCACATACTCACCACTAGGGTATCTCCCACTTCGGTTGCCTTAAAAAACAGTCAGAATTCTCGAAACATGAGAATTTTTAGTGACTGTCCTTGGGTTCAAGAGATCACCAGTCCCTCGGTGACCCTTTCGACCGCTTCCTCGGTTAAAAAAGTGATCTTAAAACTTTAGGACAATTACTAAGAGTTCTTTCCCAGTTGCCTTAGTGACCGTAAATGTCCCTTCGATAGTCCCTCAACATCCAATGGTAGGGCTACCTACTCACTAATAGTAGGATAGCACTATCTAAAGGAAAGGAGGAAAATGACGGCCTTTTTTCTAGTAGGTAGATAGTTGTTAAGTTCTTGATCAAAACAACCTTTTTCACACTACACTTTCAAAACCTTTTCAAAAACGCTTTATCAACACTCTTGAGGACTGATACAAGAGTTATCATAAGCCAAGCAAACTTTTCAAAACACACAAACACGAAAGCAGTTTTCAAATTGAGAAAGTACCTAAGAGCCCGTGGAAAACTACGGATGGAAAGGGTGATAGCACCTTCCCTTTCCATAATCTACTCCCTTACTCAGAAAATATCGAAAAAGGTATTTTTCGGTTCTTTTCACCCTTTCCTTTGTTGGATAAAAGAAAAGTCGGTGGCGACTCTTTCTTAACGTGACCTTTGAGAATGCAAAACACAAAACCAGTATTAACAGTTGGTTCTTCCACCATATCATAAGTAGAAATAAAACAAACTAAAAGGGTGAAAACGAAAAGGAAACAAATGTTATGTACATGATTCAAACAAAGAGTCTAAGGTCAGAGTGACTTACCTGGCTTTAAGCTGGAACGTGTGCTGGACCTTGAGTTGTTGCCCTTAGTGCTTCTAGATTCGAAGGGAGGAAATAGGGGTTATTCCTTTAATACTAGATTCGAAGGAGAAGAACAAAATGTGATGTTCTTTCTACTAGATTCGAAGGAAAACAAAGTGTGGGGATTTTTCAGATTCGAAAGAGGCAAGTGTTTGGATTCTGGGTTTGTGTTTGGTGAGTATTTGAGTTTTTTGAGAGTGTTGAAGATTTTTTCCCCACGGTCCTTGGATGTGTGTCCAGGCCCTTATACATGTTATGGGGCCTTTTATTTATAGGCAAAGCTGGTTGAAGTTTTTGGAGGGAAAACAAAATAATTTGAACAATTTGAGTAAACTACTTTTGTACCTTTCGAGGGGCAGTATTTGTATGCAATTTTGGTGCAAGAATGGGGCAGTGTTTCAGGACTGTTGTGCAACAGTTTTGGAGCGTTATGGCTAGTGTACCAGACCTGAACTTGGAAGCAAGCATCTTTTGAATATTTCATCTTTCATTTTACCCCCCCTTCGACCAGATTCTCCTTCAAACAACGTTATTTGATTTTCACCCAACAAGTGTCTTTCGAATGGGTCACTTTTGTGCACCCTTAGAAGGAGCCAAATGTGTGCTCCTTGAATGGTTCACCAAAGTATGCCTGAAGGTGGGTCTTGTAAGTCCTTCGAATGGCACACCCAGACGTGTCCTTTGAAGGGGTCATGTATGTATCTTTGAAAGGGCCAATTGTGTCCTTCGAATGGACTATGTAATCCTTCGATAGGGACTCCAATGTATGCCCTTCAAATCCACAACCATATGTGCTGAAGGTTATCAAGGGTGGAATTGAAGCATGCTAAAGGGAAATGTGTCCAGTCGAAGCTAGTGTAAACATAAACAATGCCCTATCGAAGCCTGCATGCAGGAGGTCTAAACTTTGTGACTCCAAGCAAGCACACAAGAGCCCAATGCTCAAACGAGGACTTGCATAAAGGGAGTCACATGCCACAATGAAAGAGGCATGTTAGGCTGGCATCAAAGGAGGGTCACATGCCCAAACGAAAGAGGTATGCAGGAAGTAAAAATGCCCAAATGAAAGAGGCATGCAGGAGTCAAAAATGTGCAATAGAAGGATGCCAAAAATAGGCTTTTTTCCTTGGAATCGAAGGAGGCTACATGAGGCTATTTCCTTGTGCCTGTTGGCCTTGTGGGTGCCTCTTGCGCGTAAAAAGGAGTTATGGCACAATTGAAGGCTACATATAGCCAGCCATCACTTTGTGAGTCAAAGCAAGCATGGAGGGGAATATTTGTTCATTCAACACAGGCATGCAAGCATCAAACATCCAATCGAAGCAGGTACATAGGTAGCCATTGCACTGTGAATCCTGCGACGCCAAAGATGCAACCAAAGGTGGCATGCAGGAAAGTCCTACCTTGTGAATCAAAACCAGCGTGTCAGAAGCCAACGCCCAAACAAAGGATGCAAGCCAATAGTCCAATTGAAAGAGGCCAAAAGGCTAATCGAAGGAGCTGAATCGAAAAAGACTTATTTTTCTCCAATTTGTCAAAAATAGTATTTTTTACCTATTTCCCCCTTTTTTTAACAGTTTCCTTTTTAACTTGATACTGGAAAATCTAATTGTACTTGTGCAAGCTTGAATTTTGAGAATCATTGTGAGAAATTCCTTGAGGAATGAGAGGGAAAATTTGGGGTACAACACTTAGCACTTAAGCTCAAGCTATACTTTGATAATTAAATATTCTGAAAGTGCAAAGAAGCTTCAACGTGTCTGTCTCATCCATGTTCCAATCATATGAATATCAAGAAACTCTGAGGATCTAAAGTATCAATGATAATATTCTCATTCTGATGAGATTTTATAGTAGCAAAGTTCTGATGTGTTACAATTCATTCAATACAAATCAAAGAGTAACGACTGGAACAAAACAAGATCTGTATTTTTGGAAAGTGCATTAACAACACTTTATCAACCTTCTAAATTCATCTCATTTCTCATATGCATTGCCTATATAAAGGAGTCTTGAAGAAATCAAAACAACACTTGCGCATAGAAAGACATATCTTCACTAGCTCTCTCTTGTGCTTTAGTCTTGTGTATAAATCACAGTTATGATATAGTTTTTTAGAAACACCATTGTACACATTTTTTATTTATATTTTGTAATACCTTGAGAAACCAAGTTGCGGTTTAGTCGCAAGAAAACATTAACGGTAGTCATTGTGTTTATGCAATCAAAGTTTTTGATTAGTGGATTAAGACCTCATTTGAGAGAAGCGAAATCATCTTGGAGGGTGGACTAGAGTAGTTTGAGTTCAAATGAACCAGGATAACCAAACATGTCTTACTATTTTATTTTTTGAAAACCCCGATTCAAACCCCTTTTCTTGTGTTTTTTTATCCTTCAATTGGCATCAGAGCTCCTAGTTTTGGGTGCTAATACTTAACCGTGTCAGAAAAAGATCCTAGCAAGAAAAACAATATGGTGGGACCAAGTCAGATCATAAAAAATGATAACTATGATGAGAAAGACAGAATCAACGACAAACCTCCAACCTTTGATGGTAAGAACTTCGATTACTGGAAAGACAAAATCAAAATTTTTTTCTAGCTCATGACGCTGATCTCTGGGATATGGTAACTGATGGATACATTCATCTAGACAGAAGATTGACAGAAAGAAAATGACAAATCAATAAAAGAAAGAATTTAGAAATTATCACAAGGCCAAAACAATCATCTTAAGTGCTATCTCGTACACTGAGTATGAGAAGATCACGAACAGAGAATCAGCTAAGAACACGTTTGACCCTTTGAGAATGATGCATGAAGGAAATACAGAAGTTAAAGAGACCAAAGCTCTTGCACTCATTCAGAAGTATAAGGCATTTAAAGTGGAATAAGATGAAACAGTTGAGACAATGTTCTCACGGTTTCAAATTCTAGTTGTTGGGCTAAACGTTTTAGATAAAGGGTACTCAATAGAATATCATGTAAAGAAAATCATCAGAAGATTACCTAAGAAATGGATACCCATGGCCACAACCTTAAAACTAGCCAAATATCTGAATAAAATATCTCTTGAAGAACTTATCAGCTTTTTGAGAAGTCATGAGATAGAACTAGAAGAAGATAAGCCCTAGAAGAAAGGTAAGTCTCTTGCTCTTAAATCCAATAAAAAATAAGAAACTAAAGCTTTTTCGGGAAAAAGAAGAAAACTATGGTGGATCCTCGTTAGAAGAAGACTAACTATGTCTTCTCTCCAGAAGAGTCCATCAACTATGGAAAGGACAGACAGAGGAAGTTTAGAAACCCCAGCAGAACAGGCAATAACTCTGAATCATCCTCTGGATAGAGAAAGTATAGAAACAAAGATGTTGTATGCTACAAAAAGTGACTTCCAAAATATTCGGAAAGAAAAGCCTAAGAAAAAGTTCTCCAAAGAAAATAAGAAAATTCTTATGGCAATGTGGGATGGCTCAAAATCTTCTGAAGCTGAAACAGAATCAAAAGATGAACGAGCCAATATAGCTTTAATGGCCAACATATCAGAAGACACAGATACATCAGAATCTAAATCAGATTCAGAAGAGGTATTTTCAAACTTCTCTAGATATCAATTAGAAGAAATTCTGAATGAAATTCTTGAAAGATATCAGCAACCTCGAGTCAAATATAAGAACAAGAAATGCACTCTTGTATCTAAAACTGAAGAAACTAGGAAACAAAACACAGAAAACTCTAGGATAAAAGAAATTAATTTTAAACTTAAAAATTAATTACAAAAAGCTCAGAAAGAAACTGTTTCAAAAGTTTCGAATAGTTCTGATAACACCATAAAAGAATATGATCACAACTTTAAAAAATTTATAGCTAAAAACATAGATAGAAGCAAGATGGCTTCAATGATATATGGAGTTATCAGAAACGGAAGAAAGGATGTAGGATATGTGAAACCAATAGGAGAAGAATCATATCAACCAAAGAAAGTTGATGATATAGTTATAAAGCACACGCCTTTATACTCACACTTTACATATGGACACTCACATGATATAAAATATACCAGTGATTCTTACTCTGCGAAACCAAAATTCAAACAGAATTTTGGAAACTCTAACAAACAAGGACCAAAAAAGATATGGGTACCTAAGGATAAAATTATCTATGTTGCAGATATATTTAACAACAAAGTTGAAACACCAATCTTGGTACCTTGACTATGGATGCTCTAGACCCATGACGGGAAGAAAGCATATGTTTCAAAGCCGGGAACTTAAGTCTGGAGGATACATAGGTATCAGAGTCAATCAGAAAGGAAAGGTTATTGGCTCTGGAATCATTGGTAATGGTAAACATCCCTTTATAACTAATGTTCTGTTAGTAGATAGATTAATGCATAACCTGTTATCCATAAGTCAATTAAGTGATAACGGTTATGATATAATATTTAATCAGAATTCCTGTAAAGAAGTTAGTCAGAAATATGGAGCTATCCTCTTTAATGGTAGGAGATAGAATGTAAAATGCCTTATGTTTGTTAATGTTGAGCAATGGGTCTGGCACATAATATTGGGGCATGTTAGTATGAGAAGAATATCTCAAATTAACAAACTCAATCTGGTTAGAGGACTACCTAACTTGAAGTTCAACTCAGATGCTCTGTGTGAAGCATGTCAAAAAGGCAAGTTTGCATAAGCCTCTTTCAAATCAAAAAATATTTTTCTACCTCTAGACTTTTAGAACTTCTGCATATAGATTTGTTTAGACTAGTGGAAAATGCACCCATCAGCAGCAAGAAGTATGGATTAGTGATCATAGATAACTATCGCATATGGACATGAGTAAAGTTCTTAAGACACAAGGACGAGTCACACTCTGTGTTCTCTACATTCTATAACCAAGTTCAAAATGAAAAAGTGTTTAGAATTATTAAAGTCAGAAGTGATCATGGTGGGGAATTCTAAAACAAAAGCTTTGAAAAGTTTTATAATGAGAATGGCATTTCTTATGATTTCTCTTATCCTAGAACTCCCAACAAAATAGAGTTGTAGAACGAAAGAATATAACTTTACAAGAAATGGCCACAACTATGATCAACGAGACTAACATAGCTAAAAACTTCTGGACATAAGCAGTTAACACGACGTGTTATATTTAGAATAGAATCTCAATATGACCTATTCTGGAAAAGACTCCATATGAACTGTGGAAGAACAGAAATCCCAACATCTCTTATTTCTATCCATTTGGATGTACTTGTTTTATATTGAACACTAAAAAAATTGAACATGTTTGATTCTAAGGCAGAAAAGTGTTTCATGTTAGGCTATCTGAACGCTCAAAAGGTTATAGAGTATATAACACAGAAACAAGAATTGTGGAAGAATCTATTAGTGTCAGATTTGATGATAAGCTTGACTCTCAAAAGTCAAAGTAGGGTAAATCTTTTGCAGATATATAAGTTCAAATTACAGGTACTAAAGATAGACCTTCAAAAAATAAAAGTTCAAAACTTCATCCAAATACAGAAGAACACATAACAAATATTATAGTCGCTTCTGAAGAATCCATCCAGAAAAGACAATCCAGAAGTAGCTTAGCACATCCCGAAAACATGATTCCAGGAAAGAAAGATGATCTAATCAGAACAAGATCTACATTCATAAATACTAAAGCATCTCTTATGGTATTAGTATCTCTGATCGAGCCAACTTCCATACACGAAGCACTTCTAGACAATTATTGGATCCTTGCAATGCAAGAAGAACTAAATCAATTTACCAAAAATGATGTGTGGGATCTTGTCCCTAAAACAAAAGGCTTCAACATCATTGGAACCAAATGGGTCTTCAGAAACAAGCTAAGTAAACAAGGAGAAGTTGTCAGAAACAAAGCACGACGGATTGCACAAGATTATAGTCAGCAAGAAGGGATAGACTATACAGAAACCTTTGTCCAACCGCCAGGTTAGAATCTATCGGACTCTTAATTTTGTTTGCTGTAAATAATGGCATCACTCTTTATCAGATGCTTGTTAAAAGTGATTTTTAAATGGTTACATTGATGAAGAAGTTTATGTGAACCAACCCTCTGGTTTTGAAAATACAAAACATCCAGAATATGTTTAAAATCTTAAGAAATTGTTATACAGTCTGAAACAAGCTCCCATAGCTTGGTATGAAAGACTAAGTAACTTTCTGTTAGAAAATGAGTTTACTATAGGGATGGTTGACACAACTATATTATGTAAACCATTTAAAAATGACATTATGGCTTGTCAAATTTACATAGATGACATAAATTTTGGATCTACTAAAGCCTCCTTGGGGAATAATATGCTAAGACTATGCATGCAGAATTTGAAATGAGCTTGATGGGTGAACTCAAGTTCTTTATGGGAATTAAAATCAATCAAACTCTAAAAGGAACCTACATACATGAAAGAAAGTATGTTAAAGAACTTCTGAAGAAATTTGCTTTCTCAGAAAGTAAGCCATCCAAAACTCCTATGCATCCTACATGCATTATGGAAAGGGAAGAGGTAAGTAAGAAAGTAGAACAGAAGCTCTACAGAGGTATGATTGGTTATCTCTTATATTTAACAACTTCAAGACCAGATATTCTATATAGTGTTTGTCTTTGTTCCAGATTCCAATCAGATCCTAGAGAATATCACTTAACAGCAGTTAACCGAATTTTCAAGTATCTGAAAGGTACTACTAGCATTGGTGTTTGTTATAGAAAATCCATACAATATAAATTAGTAAGGTACTCTGATGCTGACTTTGCTGGAGATAGAATAGAAAGAAAAAGTACTTCTAGAAGTTTCCAGTTTCTGGGAGACAACCTAACCTCATGGTCCAGCAAAAGACAATCCATTATTACACTATCAACTGCTGAGGCTGAATACATAGTTGCAGCTGGATGAAGTACTTAGATGCTCTGGATGAAAAGTCAACTTGAAGGTTTTAACATTTATGAGAGTAAAATTCCTATCCTGTACGATAATACTTATGCTATCTGTCTTTATAAAAATCCTATTTTACATTCTTGGGCTAACAATATAGAAATTAAACACCATTTCATTAGGGACTATATTCAGAAGGGAATTCTCTGTTTAAAATTTATAGACACGAACCATCAATGAGTTGATGTTTTCACTAAACCCCTTGCTGAAGATATATATAATTTCATTTTGAAACACCTCAGTATGGGATTATGCCTAGAATAAAAGTGTAGTTTCTGTATATTTAATCCTCAAAAATTTTTAATCTATTTTTGTGAACATCTGAACTATAGTTCTTCAGAAGTGAGAAGGCAAATTGTATCAGAAACTATCCAGAAGATATGAAGCTTTCCAAAAATGCTTCATTTCTAAGATAGAAGCAAGCAGTTCCTTGAATCAATATATGTAAACTCTAAATGCTAAGTCACTCTCTAAGGCTGAACACATGTTCAAAATCTGAAGGGCTGAAAGTGTTGAGTTGATGCATTGAGGCACGAGTAAAATCGGTAACTATTTAGAATCTTCATGCCATCCATGTCTTTTCAGAAATCATTAATGCAATTAATAATTTTGTTTCTGTTATTGAATCATTTTTTTATCAACATCTGAAACCCCCTCATCTCTAAAACCCACTGAAAATCCATCACCTCAAATTGTTGATGACTTTGACATAGAAATTGATACCTCAATACCCACAAATAATCCTCTTATTAATCCACCTTCTACCCAATTTGTTCAAACTCGTCCAGAACTTGCACAAGTTCTTTATGATCAAAAGTTTATTGGAAGCCTTGTTCACACGACTTCCACCACCTTCACAACCTTAGTTATAACCTTTTTTTTTGTTGCTGCTATGTTTGTTTCTTGTTTAAAAACTTCTGTTTATTTACTTCTATTTGTAATAGTCTTATTTTGAATGCATAATCCATTTTGTTCTCTTTACGTGTTTTTATTGCCTTTTGATTTTTGACAAAAAGGGGTAGAACGTAAGATATTTTGAATATAACAGTGCCGAGACTTAGTCTCAAACATTTTGAATATCATAACCTCTATTTTATCTTTTGAAAGCAAACTGGAAAAGTCTCTTGAAAGCAACTTCTGTCAAATGGACTTATTAGAATTTCCATCACAAGCTCTGATCAAAATATCTTCAAGGAAGTATATATGTTTTCTTTATTTTAGTATTCAACTTAGGGGGTGACCCTAACTCTTTATGTTCTTACGTGATTTATCAAAATGTACAAGTTTTTGTCATCATCAAAAAGGGGGAGATTGTTAGAACATAGTTTAGTTCTACATCTTAGTAATTGTTTTGATGATAACAAATACATGATATATATATAGAACAAATATGCTCTCTAATAATGTATTTAAATATGCATAGAAATTATGATAAAAGAGCATAGAAGATGATGAGAGAATTCCATTTTGAAGCTTTGAATAAGAAGCGTACATACTTAGAAGCAAATTTGTGTAACACGCTCAATAAAAGAAGTTATGATGTTATAACTTTTGAAGCACCAAAAGCTGCAAGATAAACTCTGATACTCTGATAAGCGAAGTTCTAGAAGAACAAAGGAAGTATCAATGCACTTACTTATACTAATGTTCTAAAGACTCAGCACTTAAGCTTAAGCTATACTCTGATAAGTAAATATTCTGAAAGTGCAA
Source organism: Vicia faba (assembly GCA_948472305.1). Lineage (NCBI taxonomy): Eukaryota > Viridiplantae > Streptophyta > Magnoliopsida > Fabales > Fabaceae > Vicia > Vicia faba. The sequence goes on from OX451739.1 coordinate 929,738,716, forward strand.
AGAAGCTTCAATGTGTCTGTCTCATCCAGGTTCCAATCATATGAATATCAAGAAACTATGAGGATATAAAGTCTCATCAATAATATTCTCATTCTGATAAGATTTCAAAGAAGCAAAGTTCTGATGCATTACAATTAATTCGTTACAAATCAAAGAGTAACAGCTAGGACAAAATAAGATATGTATTTTAGGAATGTGCATTAACAACACTTTATCAACCTTCCAAATTCATCATCTCATGTCTCATATGCCTCTTCTATAATAACGAGTCTAGAAGAAATTAAAACAACAATTGCACATACAAAGACATATCTTCACTAGCTTTCTCTTGTACTTTAATCTTGTGTATAAATCACAATTGTGATATAGTTTTTTAGAAACACCATTGTGCACATTTTTTATTTATATTTTGTAATACCTTGAGAAACCACGTTGTGGTTTAGTCTAAAGAAGACATTGACAGTAGTCATTGTGTTTGTGTAATTAAACTTTTTGATTAGTGGATCAAGACCTCATTTGAGAGAGGCGAAATCACCTTGGCGGATGGACTGAAGTAGTTTAAGTTCAAACGAACCTGGATAACCAAATGTGTCTTACTACTTTATTCTTTGAAAACCTTAATTCAAACCCCCCCTTTTCTTGTATTTTTCTATGCTTCAGCATTCTCTTTTTCTCTTGGACAAAAAAAGAAAGTTCCATACCTTGTTCCTGCTTTTCCAATTCTAACTTGAGACTATCAGCTTTAGCCTTCTTGTAGAGCTCTATTGGCACAAACTTGGATACACCGGGAACATGTTGTTGACTAGATGATTCATGAGGAAGTGACTGGTTGACTATGACATCTGGTGCTGACTGACCACAACTGACGGATCAATAGTGGGTTGTAGATATAATGATGCTTCCTTCTTAAAAGGAAATAACATCATCTTCACTCAATTCTTGACCCACTGCACATATGGATCAAGGCATGACCATCCTCTCTAAACAAAGAAACTTATCCCTTGCTGATGAACATGACTCTAGGCCCTTCTCATTCTTGCCTGCAAGATAAGATTTTCACCTTTGCCAAAATAAACGATTTCTTCCACTTCGTGATTGTCGTAACCCAAATTTTTCCTACCTCGATGATTTCATTTTTCAAGATTAAAATAGAAGAAATATTTAATTAAAGATCGTACAACAATATCTGATGGCCCATCTTAAAATTTAAGCCAACCGGGGGTGCATTTTAATTCAGGAAGGTGGGGATTTTTTGAATCAGAAGGACCCATTAACTTATTCGTGAAGCATGTTGGCCTATGGTCCATGCGGTTCGAAAATGGAAAACTAGTTCAAAAAGAATACTAATTATTAAGTCCCTAATTTTTTAATCCATTTTAAGAATGGTTGTGGGTAATGAAAAGAAAAGTTGGAATTGCAATTTAAAAGACCATTAGAATTTGGCCCATTTCTTTTAAATAACAAACAACAAAAAGGGGTATAACTATTAATGTATCATGCCCATTAAAACAACCCATTTGTTGTTTTAAGAAATTATTATTAGAATTGTTGTTTTATTTTAATAAAAAAAAGAATATAAAGCATTGTTATTAATGTTGATTTTTTTTATTTCATTTTTATTGTTAAACCACGTTATGTTAAATCGTGTTTATAGATTGTATTTATTAAAAAAATATGTTTAAAATAGGTATCATTGGGTACGGAAAGGCCAATTGGACCTGGCTTAACAAGAAAAAAAAAACGTTTTTGCTGTAAAAGAAAATACAATGTTGTTGGGCTGAACAAAAGTAACAACACAAAGCCCAAATTTATTACTAACAGCTACTGTACCAATTTACTAAAGATTTGCCCACGTTTTCTTGAATGAACAATTACTGTACAAATCAATTTTTTTTCAATCAAATCTGTTACAAGGAAATTATCCAAAATTTCTAAAATAAATCAGTACAAGTCTAAAATATCTGCGAATCCAATATAACACAAAATCTAGAAAAATCTTATAGAAATCTTCTATTACAACTCAAATCTAAAAATATACAAACAAAATGCAATCAAATGAGTTACAGTTGAAAACTAAATCTAAAGAACCAAATCCAAACCAATCTCTTACAGAATCAAATCTAAATTACAATAAATCGATCACAACCATTTTGGTAATCCCTAATTTATCTCATAATCTCTAAGAATAACTGTAACGACAAATATGAAAAACCCTAAAAAACTAAACTATATAAATAGAGAGATAATACAGAGAGAAGGGATGGCTAATAGAAAAGGGAAGAAAAAGACAGAGGTGGATTTTTTAGAGAAAAAAATAGGGAGAAGGACTTTTACAGAGACAGGGGGCTTGATACAAGGGCTTGAGAGAACCAGAGCTTGAAGGTTGAGGAAGGAGTCTCCGTTGGCTAAGAATAAGAGAGGAGTGATTAGGGTTCAATTTCTACAACCCTAATCACCGTTACCTTGCGTCGTCGCCTTTAATCGCTATCACCGCCCACCACCGTATTTAATCTTTGTCGCGACCTGCCAATCAAACAAGACGGAGAGAGATTAGCGAAAATCGTAGAAGAAGCTCAGAGATTCAGAAGCAGAAAACACAATAGCGGTAAAATCACTCATCTTTTGGTAGTTGTTTGGCTAAAGGTGGTAGGTTAATAGACAATAGAGTTTGTTCTTCCAACCGTCGCCGGTCTAAAGGAATTAGGGTTTGCGATTTGGGGGAAGAAGGAGAGAAGGAAGAACAGTGAAGGTAAGAAGAAGAGAGTTACTATGAATTCGTGGAAATGAAAAGTGAATACGAAAATTGAAAAAAACGATATTATGTTACATCACGATCCTATGCTTACGCGTCTACGACACTGTAATACACCTCTCAAATCACGTCCGTTTGATCTTGATTGGACGGCCATAAGGCCAAGTCCATCTTAAGCTTTGTGTGCCCTCGCTACATAGGATCATATGGACTCCCTTCAATCCACGTTTGGGCTTAGGCATGTTGCTACTCACACCCAGCTTCCAACGAGTTACTAAAACACAAAACACTTCATACCCCTCCTTGCCTGGACTATCTTGGGCCTAAACCCAGATTACTAAACAACACCCCTTGTTTTTTATACATAACTGAAAACGCACCCCCCATGTTTATTTAAAATTATAATTGTGGTGTTAATATTTCTTTTATGTTTTTTTATACTATACTTTATTAATTATTTATTTCTTTTTTTTCATTTATAATAATAATTATTATTATTAATTTTTATTATCATATTTTTCTATTATTATTATTTTTGTATTATCAATTATTATATGTAAGTATCATTATATGATCAAATAAATATATTTCATTCAAAACTCATGTACATATTATTTTCACGTATATTGCATTAAATCTTTTTTTATCATGCATTAAACAAGACTTTTTTGCAATTAATATTATTAAAAAACACAAACAAATCTCAAACTATTTTCGCGAATAAAACTAAGCTAATCAACCGTCTTTTTTGCAAACGGGTTTCAAACTAATTTTGGCTTACTGCGCTCTCAGTCAAAATATTCGCAATCACTACTTCCGACTGAGTGTGAAGTGATTCAAAATATTTTTGCAAACCCCTAAAAGACACCAACCCATACGAACTACAAATTGGAACTCTGATTCCTCATAAGAGGATACGTAGGCATACAATCTGTAATCGTGGCGAGTCTTGCTAATTAAAACATAAAACCCTGTTTATCCCAAACCTAAACCTAGAGGCTAATATTCTTGTGAACAAGGTATACGAAAGGTGCCTAACACCTTCCTTTTGTCTAATTGATTCCGAAACCTAGAACCTCTATCTTGAATTAGGGTTTTCTATTAGGTTTCCTTCCCTAGGATAAAAACTAATAGTGGCGACTCTTGATTAAAAAACCAGTCATTACAACGATCTATAGGCTTATCGGTCAAAAAGTACCCTAGCTGACGCCGTGCTAGGACAAGATTATAATTGATATAAGCCTTAGCCCTATGAGTGGAACATTGGGAAATCCTCCACAACTTGTCATGATTTCTCTTACACCCCTCATGTTGTTCTAGATGACATCATAAGAAGTAAGAGCCATAATCCTTCACGACCAAAAGAGAGTATCTGCGGAGTCAACAAATTGTCCTCTAGTAGGCATATGTAGCATAAGCCATTTGTAAAGAAGAGGAATACAACAGAAAAAACTCCCTTCCTTGCCATGTCGGGAATGAATGGCATAGTAAGTGTAAGTGAGAATCGTCAGCATCGGGTTTTCATTCATGAAAACACATATTGTTGAGAAGTATACGAAATTCTCCACATTGGACAAGATGAAATACCGTAAATCATGGTGGCCAATAGTGCGTTGAATGCAACCCAATCTCTATTTCTTGCACACTATTTAGCTTTGGTTATCATAAACTCTAGATGAAGACCGAATGTGTTTCTCTTTTCTGTCAAAATAATTTCTGCATCACTAAGGTTCAAATAAAGAGCCTTAGAGATAGCCACATAATTAGGAATCTCAAGGACACAGATGAAGGGTGTACGACTCGTGATCTCGATATCAAGGATATAAGCATATTCCTCAAGCGTGGGTGCTACATGATAGTCCTGGAAATTAAAGCAACGCAGTTGCAGATCATAAAATTGAAAAAGAGACACCATAGCCCACTTCGCATACCCATCATTCAGCAAAGGCAACAAATTCCCATAATGATCTCTGAAAATATTCTCATTCGGATCGGTCACAAGAACCCCTACTTCTCTCAGCATAGTCGGAGCAAAGCCATGAAAATGGTAACAAGAGGTCTTCCTAAGAAGCTCTTTACCTATATTTGTGCTATTATCCATCCCTGATGAAAATGACAATCTCGAATTAACTTGGAAATGGTATGCATATGCAGATTAGATCTTTTTCCATATACATTATTTAATACATTTCTTTTGCAAAAATAAATATGTTATGCTGCAAGTGCAATAATTATGGAATCAAGGTATCCACAATACTTGCTGCTGTAGTATCTCTAAACATGCCGAGAATACCAAGATCAAAGGCTTGAAACATAATAAAAGAATCATAGTCACCAATAGAGCAATACGGTCACCATCAGAACATAGTCACCATCAGTACCTGTAAAGATAGTCCCGCCCCACTCACGGGTAAAGACTAGGTCAAGGTAAGTTCAATGGTAACTCATAATCCTAGGTTCACTTGAGAATACTATCATCGTACATCTACATTGTAATGATAACACCTCATTAAAACCTCATTTAAGCGTGGATGACATAGTTGCATAGGGAGATCATCATCCCACATCTGTCATGTTCTAATCTATTCCTAATGTTCCTATTGTTTGGCCTGGGTATTGGGCCTTTTACCTCAATAATAACATCCCACCCAACTTGAAAAAATAGCAAATCAAGCAGAGCAGCAGTATATGGAAAGCAGTAAAATGATATGCAAACATATGCACGAAAGCATGTAATAAAGAACCAATAAAGAGATAACACACAAAACACCCAAATACAAGAAAAAACCGAAAGCTAGGACTGACTTGCATAGGATGGACCAAAAATTGGTCAACCTCTCCCCAGCAAAGTTTCCAACTGACGTGCCGCGAAAAAACACAGAGTCGCCAACAGACTCAATATATCCCGAAGGAAGGAAAGATATCGAGAGAACCCCAAAGAAATGGATAAGATAGTCTTGCAACTAATAGAGAGGGTATGAATTTCTATTACATGATGGGAAGGTATTAACACTCCACACGTCTATGATACTCCACATGATCCACTTAAGTTTGCTCTAATCTAAGGGTATGCTCATGCTGTTTTTGTGCTGGATTTTTCATGCAGAAGGCAGGGTCGGCCTGAGCATACCCGAGAGGAAGAATCTCTCTATCAAACATCTATGGGTCGACTCATTGGGTTGACTTGAGCATACCCGAGTGACATCCAATTTTCAACAATTTTGTAACGGCCATAACTTTTGAACCGTAACTCCGTTTGATGAGTCGTTTGAAGCATTGGATAGCTAACACGATGAAATATTTTTATAAAGAGTAAAATGAAGGATAATAAGGATAATTATAGCACCCAAGTTAGAATAGAGTTAGTTTCCCCGTGTTGAATCGCTATGATGTTTTGTGGTGCTGAAGTATGATGATGACATGACGATCTTATGATAATGCTTGGTTCATAATAATAATATTGATAATAACGATGATGTAGTATTATAGTATAATAATTTGTAGAAGTTTTGTAATTATAAATAATCATTTAGATTATTAATTAACCAGAAAAAGTTGAAATATTCCAAACAATTACACGGTTTGGTTGTAGTAAATTTTGGTTGATTCGTGGTATCGTGTTCTTTGTTGAACAATGCGAATTTGTAGGTGATACTGTATCTTGTTGAATTTCCTATATTTATGGGAAAAATATTAAGTCGTAGGCTTATGGCCAATGTTGAATTGTTGTTGAGTTGTTGTTGAATTGTTGTTGTTAAGTTGTTGTTGAATGGTTTATTTTGTAGTTGTTGTTGTACATCATAATATTGTCGCATACATAGCATATCAAGTTAGAGCTAATGCTCGGTAAGTTGGCCTGGATTGACAAATTAAGTTGTAGGCTTAATCCATCAAGTTGTAGGCATATGGATAGTGTTGAATTATTATTAAGTTATTGTTAAATTGTTGTTAAGTTGTAGTTGAATTGTTGTTGTTTGATTATTGTTAAATTGTTGTTAAGTTGTAGTTGAATTGTTGGTGTTGTGTTATTTTTGAAATGGTTGATGTTGTAGTTGTTGTTGTCGCATGCATAGCATAACAAGTTGGCCTAGATTGGCAAAAAGTTGAAGTTGAATGTTTACGCCTTGTTGATGTCTCTATTAATTCGAAATTTCTAAGTTGGGAGTTTTGTTCCATTTTAAAGTTGGGAGTTCTGCTCCGTTTTTAAGTTGGGAGTTCTTCTCCGCTGGTACCACATGCATGTGCATTGTAACTAATCACATTTTGTGTTACATATTTAAGATGTTGTGTTATTGACTTGTGATGATTGATGTTGGTTGAAAGTTATGAAGTGGTGATTTTATATAAAATGATATAATATATTGTTTATTATACACTCAATTATATAATTCGATATCTCACCCCTTCTATTTGAATGTTACCCTATGTTGGTAACGTGCAGGTAATCCAAAATGAAGGTTGTTTACCTTCAGTAGTTCGAGTCGGTGTCGTTGCTCTGATACGTATCACTCGGGGGGATGAACGCTTGTTGCTTTATTTTTGATTTTACTTATGTTGCTGAATTTTAAGTTGTTTTCATTAAATACTGGTTGTTTTGAAGTTGTTTTCGGTTGGACAAAGATGTTATGTCATTTGAGTTGAAAAATTTTGATTCCGCTACTTAATTATAAAAGGTGTTTTGTTTTCAAAGACTAATTTACATTGTTATCGGTTCATCCGAGTTTTAAGTGTTATGTATCTGTTTTATATGTGATTAAATGTCATTGTTATAAGTTAAAAGTGTAGCATCTAATTTATATGTCGAAATTTTATAACTCTAATTTTATTAATATTTGCCGGGTAGGAACGGGTTGTTACAATGCATGCAAAAGAAAATACAGGGAAAAGAATGAATATTTACAAAGTTTTGCTCACCTAGGCCCCACAACCTAGTGCCTACATACTCCCTCGTTCAATGGGAAAGTCAGAGCACCGTAGTTCGACTCACATGTTTATATTTGTTGTATGTTTTTTACCTTGAAAAAGAGTTTTAAAAGAAAAACCAAGCGGAAAAATGAAGTTTGAGTTGGTTGGTGTTTTTTACCTTGAAAAGGGGATTTTGTATTATTAAAGTGTTTTTAATTTGAAAAAAGAAGTTTTAGTTTTAATGCAAATAAAAAAAGAGAAAGAAAAAGTCTAAGGGATACTAGCAAAGTATACCTAGAGTTGTCATGCAAAGTTGATCCTATAGTTGGAGATAAAAGGAAAGTCTACCTAGTATTGGCATGCATGGTTTTCAACCTAAGGTCTATCTCAATTCGCTTTCTAAGATTGAAACGAGAAATCCTATGGGAGCATGTAAACATGCAATAAAAAGTAAACACACAAAGCTTGAGGCGTATCCACTCAAGCAATTAGCACACGCCTAACCGGGGTACTGTGTCACCAAGGAAGGCAAGGGAGAGGGATCACGTCTAACCATGATATCATATCGTTGAGGTAGGACAAGGGAGAAGGGACACCTAACTATGATATTGGTTAATCAAGGTAGGATAAAGGGAGGCTTAACCAAGATATCAAATCATCTGGTCAAGCAAGAATGAGGGAGTAGGTATTTCTTAACCATTGTATCACGTAATCGTGGCAAGAAGAATAAGGGGCGTTGACTCTTAACTAAGATATAATGATATCTAGGCAAGAGAAGAACAAGAGTAAATTGTCATAAGCGACTAAACACCTATCCAAGATATCCCATTATCGAGGTAGGAGATAGAAGACAATAATGAGATCACATCGGAGCGTAAACATGCATGACACACGAGCTAATGACAAAGTGTGGGGGTTTATTTCTAATCCTTCTCCACTTGACCGACTCAATACAAGAAAATCATGATTCGTAGTATCGATGCACGGGGAGAGCTATGAATGACCTGTGGACTAGATATTCTAGGGGTCGATTGTGGACCCTTCTCCACTTGCCTCCTTTGAGGACTTATCAATGGGAAATGGGAATGGGATGCCTACGTCAAGGTATTTGGCACAAAGATAAAGACAAAGAACTATAAACAAATACAAGCACAAGTAGGATTTTCCTTAAACAAGGTCTTTAAATAAACCAAATTTCCCTCAAAGGGACTCCCATAACATGCATCTCTAGTCCTACTTCTCATGGAAAGAAAAGCGGTAAATCATGTATCTTTATTCCTACTTCTCATGGAATTAGAAAAACGGTAAAGAATGCATGAGATAAAAGAAATAGAAGGGAATACCAATTGAGCGCAAGTTCGTCAATTATCAGACGAAAGCAAATAAACCTGAAAACTTCGTGCAAGCTTCACCAAGCAACAGATAAACAGTCAAAATACGATGCAATAATAGTAAGAAATATTGCAAATGAGAAAATAAATCGCATGCATAAATTCCTTCGCATCAAATCAAATTCCATGCACAAGATAATGCTATACAAGCAAAGCAATAATCTAAGTGTCGCGCATCGCACAACCAAAGCTTTCAGAAACTTGCACAAGTCACAAAATCGGTTAGCAAATAACAACTCAACATTAAGTATCAAATTGCATCTAAAAAATAACAATGAAATGCAAAGGAGAAAATTACAAATGAGCAACGGATGATGGAAATCAAAACCGGGAACCACTATGTATACAACATGAAAATGTCCAAAAAAATGCACCGAAAACGGTATAGCTCAATAAAAATGGTCTATGAGCATCAAAACATGTTTAAACAAGCCTTAAACAATATTTAAAACATATATTAACACCTATGTATTAGATTCGGGCAACAACTCATGTAAACTTGGAATTGACCGATAAAATGCATCGAAAACCAAAAAATCATCACTAATGGTCACGACATGTTTAGATACGGACAAATGAACACCAAATGATAATTAAAATGGCATGTACATGTGGAATTAAAAACGGGACAACATTATATACATACATGGAATTAATCATAAACTTGTATCCGAAACAAGAAAACTCATTATAAATGATCATGAAATGATTAATTATGTAAAAGCAAGTGTTAAATGAACATTAAAATGACATATGCACATGAGACTAAATTCTAGACAACAACTTATCTATTAAACGCATAAAAATTACTTCCAAAATCAACCAAAACAATACCGATACTCATCAATTACCAAGACAAGTTACCATTAGTGTATGACAACAATTAAATTGTGCATTTCACATGATGTAATGATACTGGATATCAACTCATTACTCCTCAAAATTATCCGGTAAATTGAATTTAAATTGCTAAAACTCAACATCATCAATCAAGAAATGACCGATTATGAACAACGCACATCAAACACAAATTAAAATGCATATTACAAGTTATTTGTTCATTCCAGACAGCATTATTCACGAATCATTATGCATAAAAAAAATTGTTTCAAACTTTTATTCCGACATATCGGAAACAATTATTGACTCATGAGATATTTTCTAAAAATCACAAAGAATTGTATTGAATTAAAATTCACATTGATGCTCAAGTTTCCCATCACAAACAACACGCTTCATGAGTTGAACTACTTATTTGAATAGAAAATTATAATGTAAAATAAAATGTGTTATCATCCAATTCAATTCAATATTATATCAACTCATGAACTTTTCCATTATTATCAACAAAACTCAATCGGAACCGAAATTTGACATTCAAATGCGACATCAATTTTATCGATTGAAATTCTAAGTCTATTCCGATTAGAACCACAATCAACCAATTCCAATCCTAATTATCACCATAATCTCATGAACAAATAGTTTTCAACTTCAATTAATCAATTCCTAACTCAATTATCTCCAATAAAATCCAATTCAAGAAATTACAAAAATGTTTATTCACAAAATTACTTATGTAAAAAGGGCACTTAAGTCTAGAATTAGGGAAATACCGAATTGAAATTTAAGAGGAGAGATAGAAGGATGTCGGATCGGAAAAGCTCGCGAAATGAACAGCGGATATCGTGAAAGTTCGCGTGAAACGGAGGGCGGAGAAACTGCGATTGCGCGACGGCGGCAAGGCTGGATGGTCACCAGAGTAAGGCACAGCCGGTGGGTGGTGCTGTTTGTGGAATCCGGTGTGAGGAGAGGAGAGAGAGAGCCGTGGTGGAGAGAGAGAGAGAGAGAGAGAGAGAGAGAGAGAGAGAGAGAGAGAGAGAGAGAGAGAGAGAGCTTGTAGGGAATAATGATTTTTAATTTTGAGAGCGAGAGAATTGATAGATTTGAGAACTTTTTTTGGGTGAAACTTTGCAAATGATTGAAGTGTTGTGAAAATAGAGAAGAAAAATTTATATATAGTCTTTACAATTAGGATTTGGTTTGGGCCAAGAGAAAGCCCAATCAATTTCTCACTAGTTGGATTTTAAGTGTCAGCAAACGCATTCGCACGAAGAATTCATCAACTAAAAAATAATCGATGTGAAATCTCGATGCGAGACCAACTGCAAAATCGTAGATGACAAAATTTGTGATATCGTGCCGAAAGATTTGTCTCGATAGAATAAAAATCGAGCAAGTTATGAATTTTTGAATGGAGAGAAACTTTGACTCTAACACTATATTTTTCAGTAACATAGAATTTTCCACTTCTTAGTTTGAGATGCAAGTCATGAACCGAAGTCTTCGAGGCGGAATCCGAACTCGACTCTGAAACAAATTTGTAGCTAACATAATTTGTAAAATTATGCTGAAAAAATCGCGTTGATACGATAAAAATCAAAGAAGTTATGATTTTTATAATATCGAGAAACAGTGAAATAAAAATCAGATTCGACACTAAAATTTCTCTAGTAATTCGCATTTCTGGGGATCTTCCTCAAAGAAATACCCTTTGACCCGATCATACGAAATGAAGATGACATTAAGAAGGATTTTCTCCCAAAGAACCACTCAAAAACGTCGAACTGGGAGGAATTTGTGAATTATTGAACGTTTGAAAAATAGCGGTTCAGCACAGTGTTTTCACTGTATTTTCATTAATTCTTCTCAAAGTATCTGCATATGCAATGGTCTTCCTTACCGAATGAACTTCCGAGCCGAACATACAAACTGAAGATGGTATTAAGACGGTTTTAAAGCCTCAATAAATGCTTCAAAATAGTATTCCAATCAGAAGGTACAAATTTTTGTTTACCCGTCAGATGGTGGACCAACAATTAAATTCAGTACACCGTCTTCAAAGAATTAAAATTCTCAGAGATCTTCTTCACAAAATTAGTTCCTGGTCTAAACACGAGAAATGATAAGAAAATCAAGACAGTCTCAATGCTTGAAGAATCAACTGAAAACACTGAATCGGATGAAAGTTACGAATTTCCGAACACTTGAGAAACAAATAACCAGTCATTAAATTCAAATACCATTTCAGGGAAATCAAATTCTTTGGAGACTTTCTTCACGGAATTGGCTTTCGGTCTGAACAGATGAAATGAACAAAATACCAAGACGGTTCTAATGTCTAAGGAACCATTTCTAAATATTATCCTAATTGCAAGTTGCGAATTTCTAAGCTCAAATCAGCAAAAAAAAGTTGTTTCTGTTTCGCACCATCTCAAATTCACTGAAACACCTGAGTCCTCCATAATTCAGAGTGTGTTGAAATACATGAAATCTTGGCATGATGACCGCTTGATTGATTATTGCTTTGATAGTTTGCAAAACATGTTTAAACATTGAAAAACAAGAGTTTTTCCTTATAGCTTCTCCCCGACAGAACAATCTTTTGTGTGTAGTTTCCGAAAAGAAATGCCTTGATGGCACAACCATTTACAAATTAATGATGCAAGCAATGCCAAATGACCTAATCAGAAGTATGTACATGAAGGATGCAAGATGTATAAGCCTGACGATCCTTATAAAGGGGTAGGATAAATTTATGGTATGACAACACTCCCTTTCATTAGAGGTCTTAGAAGTTATTTAAAACAACTTTAAAATTGGTCCCAATCATGAAAAATCAGTTTTTGTACAAAATCAACACTTATGTGTCGAGCTAAAATTTCTATGTGTCGACACATAAATTCTGCATTTCTTCATTTTCTTAAAAGCTTCAGTGTGTGTCAACATATAAATTTTTCAGGTTGATACATGTACTGTAATATTAAAACTTTCAATATTTCTTCTTTAACACACAGGAACACGTGTTGACACATACGGTTTTCAGGTTGACATATGTACTACATTATTAAAGCCTGTGGCTACTATTTTGGATGTGTCGACACAACTTTTTCAGGTCGACCCATACTATTTTGTGGGTCATTTTTTCATTATTTTTTCATTCCGAAACTACCCTCTTTTACCTAAAAAGGGTCCAAATATAAATATATCATTCAGGCATCATTCCAAATCGATGTAACTACAAAATTAACCTACATTTATTATTTTTCTTCAACCTTCCATTCTATGAATACACACCAACATTACATTGTGATGATGTTGCTTTGGGATTCCATATAGACGAAGAATTATGGATTTCCAATTGGTTTGGGTTGAGATTGGGAGTTTTCGTGCAATATCGTGCGAGAAGTAATCGTCCATGTGAAAAATCCCTTGGAGTGTTTTAAATCTTTTTAAGGAACCTTAGAGTGTTTAAAATCTTTTTAAGGAAGTAGCAAGAATTGGATGATAGAATCGTCGATCTTGTGTTGATAGTGTCGAATCGGATTTACTCGAGTGAAAAATCCCTTGGAGTGTTTGATACATTTGCAAGGAACCTTGGAGTGTGTGAAATATTTTCAAGGAAGTAACCTAAGAGGCAAATAGGTTGATTCTATCGGCCTTGGTCTTGTTGAATATCAAAAGAAGAGAAGAGGTTGAATCAACATCAAACAGTTATGGTTTGTAGTATTGCTCTTGGAATTGGGGGGAGATATAGCCATATCGAGGACGATTGGTGAACTTCCTAAACAAATCCCTGTGTATCTTATATTTTATTTATCTACTTGCTTTAATCTTCAAACATTGATTTTTCAAATAGCATTGAGTAATTTATCGACACATAGGAATTTTCCAAAACTGTTTTTGTTTTGAATTGTGTGTTGAGTTGCTTATAATCAATTTTGATTATAAGTGTTTTTTCATATCAACACAACACAAAGGAAATTTAGGAAACTTTGATTGCAAGCCACATGTTTGACAAATTTTTTAGCTTGTTTAACTCAAAGGAAAACTGCAATGTTCTATCTCTTACCTTCATTTAATCTCTATATGCAATGTGTTAAATGTGTTGTTTGATCAATTGATTCGTATAGAATTTCTCTTTAATTATTAAAGTTTAAATTTCTTTGTTGATTAGCTTATAATCACTTTGATTGTAAGTGATTTTGCATATCACTTTAATTTTAATATGATTTCATTGGAAATAGGAAATTGTTATTTTGGATATTAAACGGTTAATTAAGATATTATTATGTTGATTGATTTTATCATTATGAGTTTTGATGATAACAAATGAGTATTATTGTATGAGCAATTTTGATACTCTAATGTTTGTAATTTTTGAATATTTAACAAACATGTTCTGCTTTTGATGGATGGCGTGGCCAAGAAATTAGAAGAGAATTAATTCCACTTTTGCGCTACACAAGTTATGATGAATAGTAGCCAGACACTCTAGAAGACTCTGAAGTGTAGGCTCTGATATGAAGTCTAAAGATACAAGTCAGAAGATCTGAAGACATAAGTTTTTACTTAAGTCCAGAAGCTAAATACTTATGTTTCTGAAGACAGTGTGTTATACAGAAACAAGTCAGAAGATCTGAAGATAGAAGTTTCTACTTAAGTCCAGATGCTGGAGACTAATTTTTCTGAAGACAAAGGCTTCTCAAGACCAAGTGCTGAAGATTCTGATAGACAATGTTCTAAAGACTCTAAAGACATGATGTTCTAAAGACCCAAGGTTCTAAGAAAAGGTTCTCACGACATAGTGCTGAAGACACGGTTCTGAAGACTCTAAAGACTTGAAGTTCTGATGACCTTATGTTATGTTCTCGCTTTTAAACTCATGCTCACAGAAGTCTCTGAGTTGTAGAAGGAAAGAAGATAATGTTAACGTGGTACAAATAGTACATGGTACAATCAACGTTTCATTCCACTATCATGAAAGGACGAATGCGTTGCACGATCTTGTCCCCCATGTGATTTCTCAAGTTGCCAATGTTTCTGGAAATCCCAAGAGTACCCCTCAATGGATATAGTATTTATTGAATTGGGGGTTTTCGTGCAATATCGTGCGAGAAGGAATCGTCCATGTGAAAAATCCCTTGGAGTGTTTTAAATCTTTTCAAGGAACCTTAGAGTGTTTGAAATCTTTTTAAGGAAGTAGCAAGAATTGGATGATATAATCAGTGATCTTGTGTTGATAGTGTCCAATCAGATTTACTCGAGTGAAAAATCCCTTGGAGTGTTTGAAACATTTGCAAGGAACCTTGGACTGTTTGAAATCTTTTCAAGGAAGTAACTTAAGCGGCGAATAGGTTGCATCTATCAGCCTTGGTCTTGTCAAATAGGCAGCCATGGTTGAAAGAATTATGGCATGAAATGGTGTAAATATAGGCCTTGCTAGGCCAAATTACACTTCTCCTTTTTCTAAATATATTTTACAAACTGAATTTCCTATGGGTTGGAAAGTCCCGAAGTTCACAAAATTCTCTAGTGACACCAACGAATCAACTGTCGAACATATAGCCAGATACCTTACTAAGGCTGGGGACATAACGAACAATGAAAACTTAAGGATACAATATTTTTCTAGTTCACTAACCAAAAATTCTTTGACATGGTTTACTACCCTTGCAGCAAATTCTATCAAGGATTGGACTCGTTTAATAAGATTATTTCATGAACAATTTTATGTAGGTCAATCGAAGATAAGCCTAAGTCAATTATCCAGCATCAAGCGCAAGTTTAGAGAACCAATGGATGATTACCTCAACAGATTTTGTCTGTTAAAGGAAAGTGCTTTACCCATGTACCTGAAAGAGGATTAGATTTCTCCATCAGAAAGAAGTTGGACCCTCACTACTTGAGAGATATGGCCCAATTGGTAGATAGGGTTCGAAAAGTGGAGCGCTTAAAGGTCGAAAATATAGAGAAAACAAATTCCATAGAAAATAAAGAGTTTCTTATGTCGAAGCAAGTGTAGACGAATAAGAAGCCAGCAGTGATTTTTCAGACTGCGAGGAATGTGATGTAGACTTGGCTGAATTAAAGCAAGGGCCCCTTTGAATGGGAAGAATCTGGAAGAACCATTAAAGAATGACAAGTTCCCTAAGAGAAAATACACCTTCGACGTAACAAAATGTGACAAAATATTTGATTTATTGGTAATGGATGGCTAGATGATAGTTCCACATGGTTCCAAAATTCCTCCATTAGACCAACAAAAGAAAATAGGTTTCTATAAATATCATAACTTTTTGGGACATAATACCTCACAATGTTTTATTTTCAAGGATTTGATTCAGATTTCTATCAAGGAAGGGAGATTGAAGTTTGGGGGAAAGAATAGAAGCCAAATGAAGGTTCATGATGACCCTCTCCATGTGGTAGAAACAAATTATGCCGAGCTTGCCGAATGTTGCTTTCGACATTAACCAACACCCTGAAGACAAGATCACCGAGGATTTTGTTACAAACACTTAAACAAAGGAGGCTACTGAAGGCCGTGTAAATAATTTGAATGAAATTATTAAGGATTTTACTGCAGGTATCGAAGTTCAAAAGACTATTGAAGGTCTAGCTAACCAGGATATGGAAGGAAAGATTAGTGGTGATGTTGCCATAAATGTTGAAATGACAAAGGCCACTGCGGGCCTTAAAGTCAAGTTTGAAAAGGTCAAGATTACTGAAGGTCCTAACCTTGAAGTCAACGTGGTGGACTTGAATCAACCTGCTCCTATGATGGAGGAAGTCAAAAGGCGCCTCAGAATGGAAGATGATCAGATGAGGAATGGTTACCCAAAGGATGGAGAAAGTCTTCTAGATTATCTAGTTCGCTGCCATAAAAAGAATTCTGATGGGATAATGTGTCCCAGATGCAGTATAATCTATGATAGAAAGGAAGCAGACAATTTTGAAAAAATCCAATGTGCTCGAACTAAGGGGAAATTGGATGAAAGATAATCAGATGAAAATTGTCTATCCAAAAGCTAGAGAAAGTTTGTTGAGTTTCCTTGTTCACTGCAACAAAACCAAATCAGAGTGCCTAATGTTCCCAAGATGCAGTGCGTCTTGTGATCGAGAAGGATCAGAAACTTTTGAGAGAATCCTATATGTTCGTTGTTGGGACAGCCAGAAGGGTCCTAGGAGCAATTTCACATTCGAAAAAAAGGGACTTCCTCGGAGGCCTAATAGTCCTTCCCCAAAAGTAAATCGAAGAGTTACCTTTAAGCCACCTGCAAACATCCCAACTGACAAATGGATAAACCCAAACGAATGTAAGGGAGCAGAAAAAAATAGAGGACTTTTGAAGCATGAGGAAGGACATCAATAGAGTACCTGAAGCATTTTCAAGTGTCAAAACAACAAGCATACATGTCATAGAATTACAAGGGAAAAACCCCATGTCCAGATCCAAATGGAAAAGACACCAAAGGGTAAGAAAGGCGCAACGAGAATTAGCAGAAAAAGAAGTGGGAGAGTCCAGCATTAACCAACTTCCTTCAACCATCATGGTCGAAGAGAAGCAACCTGTGGGGAGAATATTGTTTCCCCCAAAGAAAGAAGAAGCTGGCGAAAAGGATCAAAAAGACCCAGCAAATGATGATGACATGCTCACTGATGACTTTACATTAAACGGAGATTCTTCCCTCAACATCAACTGCAATGTGGTCTCAGTGCTTCCCCATGAGTATGATCAAATAACTGAAGTCGAACAATCATAGGAAGTTGATGAGATTGAGATGGAAAAACACAAGCCAGTGTGTTACTATATCTGGAATAATAGAGTTGTTGAAGAGAAAAATGCGTTCTTCGAACGACTTGATCAGGGAATGAAGAATCACCTTAAACCTTTGTTCATAATGGGAAAGGTGGAAAGTGTGGGAATCAATAAAATTCTGGTAGATGGTGCAGATGCAGTGAATCTAATTGCCCAGTTCATGGTGAAGAGAATTGGTATGTACAAAATTGATATCAAGCCCCATAACATGGTACTTTCAAACTATGGAGGTAAAATAGGCGACACTTTAAGTGTGGTGCAAGTGGATCTCACAGTGGGTTTGATTACAAGGCCTATTATGTTCATGGTCATTGCAAGGAAAAAAATTATAACTTGTTGATAAGAGTTTAATGGATCCATGGTATTAGGCAAGTGCCTTCTTTAATGCATCAACATATATCAATATGGAGGGAGGACGGGACTGTCAAGAACATTGAAGCAGATCAGAGCTATTACATGGCAGAAGTTAACCATCTGGATAGAAGGAACTTTGATAAGAATATGACAAATATTGGGCCATGTAACCCTACTGATGACACATATTCACCTAACAAGAATGCTCTTTACTTCCTTACTCTACATCCCACTCATGGATTCCAATGGGATAGGGAAATTATGGGAGAAGAAGAGGATGTAGAAGGATTTCTAGGAATACGGCCAACTAGATGGGCTGAGAACAAAATGATGATGTCTGAGTCCTAATTTTTCAAAAATATTTTGGCTTATTCGGCCAAAAATAAATTAAAAAACGACTTTAGAGGTCAAAGTAAAGCACATGGTTGTCAAAGCCAAAGATGAAGCAATACACGCGAAAGGACCTAAGGTGGATTTCAAACCAAAACCCCCTAATGGAGAAACACCCTTCAAAGAAAAAGACCAGAGGCTAGATGAAATATATGAGATAGAGCTTAAGAATAAAAAAGGATCCAATGACGTCAAGTGTAAATATGATGGCACATAACCCTTTCGAAGAAGTAGACCTAGGTGAGGGATCCGTCAAAAGACTCGCTTGGGATTACGAAGAGATGCTTGGTTTGAGCATAAATATGGTCGAACTGAAGCTTCCTATCAAAGATGGCAAGAAGCCCATCAAGCAGACCCCAAGAAGCTTCACACTAGAGATTCTCTCGAAGATAAAGGAAGAGATCGAAAGACTCCTCCGATGAAAGTTCATCCAGACCACAAGGTATGTCGAATGGATTGCAAATATTGTTCTTGTTATTAAGAAAAATGGGTCTCTCAGGGTTTGCATGGTTTTCAAGATTTGAATTCTATAACCCCAAAGGATGAATATCCAATTCCTGTGGCAGAAATTCTTATTGATTTAGTTGGAGCCTTTGAGTATCTTAGTATGCTTGATGGATACTCTAGATACAATCAAATTTTCATTGCTAAAGAAGATGTACCTAAGATAGCTTTTTGATGCACTGGGGCATTAGGCACCTGTGAACGGGTAGTCATGTTGTTTGGTTTAAAAAATCTTTGGGAAACTTATCAAAGAGAAATGAATTCTTTATTTTATGATTTTCTTGATACTTTCATGCAGGTTTATATTGATGACATAGTAGTAAAATATGTATCAGATGAAAGTCATATGAATCACCTTCACCAATCATTCAAAAGAATGAGAATTCATGGTTTGAAGATGAATCCTCTTAAGTGTGCCTTTTTTGTGTAGGCTGGTGACTTTTTAGGCTTTGTGGTCCATAAGAAGGGAATAGAGATTAATCAAAACAAGACAAATTCCATAATGGAAGCGAAAGCGGCATCAACAAAAAAAGAGTTACAATCCCCTTCTACATCTAAAACAAGGTGATTTCTACTGTAAGTCTGAGCATCGAGAAGTGTTCGGAAAGATTAAGAAATACCTTGTTCACCCTCATATCTTGTCACCTCCTTGTAGAAATAAGTGTATGAGATTGTATATATCTGCATCAGATGAAACTATACGAAGTATGCTTGCACAAGAGGATGAGAATGGCATCGAAAAAGCCTTATATTACCTCAGTCAAGTACTAAATGATGCAGAAACTAGATATAATACTATAGAAAAGTTGTGTCTTTGTTTGTACTTTTCGTACACTAATTTGAAATACTATATAAAGCCAGTTGATGTCTATGTTTCTTCATATTTTTATGTTATTGAACATATTCTTTCTAAACCAATCCTGCACAGTCGAATTGGCAAATGGGCACTTGCTTTAACTAGTATTCCTTGACTTTCATGCCTTTAAAAGAAATGAAAGTGCAAGTAGTATCTGACTTTATAATCGACATTGCAATGGTCGTAATTCCTCAAAATCTTGTGGAATTAGAACCTTGGAACTTATTCTTCGATGGTTCTACTCATAAAGATGGAATTGGAGTTGGAATACTAATTATTTCTCCTGATAAAATTCCAACCATGTTCAAATACAAGATTGAAGGTCCTTCTTGTTTGAATAACAAAGATGAATATGAAGCTTTGATAGCAGGACTTGAAGCTTTGTTGGAATTAGGGGTAACTAGAGTAGAAAAAAGAGGCGATTATGAACTGGTAATCAATCAAATAGCCAAGGAGTACAAGTGCATGAAAGAAAATTTGATAATGTACTTTGTGGTAGAAAATAGATTGCTTCGCAGATTTTAGTATCTCAATATCAAGCATATTCCTAGACTGAAGAACCAGGAAGCAAATAACTTAGCCCAAATTGCTTCAGGATACAAAGTGTTAAAAGAGAAGTTGGAAGAATTAGTCAAAATTCACGGAAAGGTACTAGCAAATAAATTACACCCAATAGATTTAAAATATACAAGTTTAGGATATGCAAATGAAGTACATTTCGAAGTATTTGCCATAGATAACTTAAGAGATACAAATTTGAGAAGCCCAATAATAGCCTATTTAAAGAATCCAATAGCGGATGCAGAAAGGAAGGTTAAGTATCGCACATTGAGCTATATTTTAGTCGGTAACAAATTGTTCAAGAAAACACCAGAAGCAGTCTGGCTCAAATGCTTAGGTGAAAGTGAAGCATACTTGGAGCTGTCGAATATACATGGTAGGGCATGTGGAGCACATCAAGGAGGTCACAAGATGAAGTGGCTCTTGTTCTGTTATGGCATGTATTGGCCCTCCATGCTGAAAGACTGCATAAAATTCGCCAAGGGATTCCAAGAGTGTCAAATTCATGCATGTATTCAACATGCTCCTGCAAGTGAATTACATTCAACAATTAAATCATGGCTCTTCAGAGGATGGGTATTAGATTTGGTTGGAGAGATTTGACCAGCTTAATCCAAAGGAGATAAATATATCTTGGTAGGGAATGATTATTTTACAAAATGGATTGAAGCAATACCTTTGGTAAATGTGGATCAAGAGAGTATTATCGAATTCATTCAAAAGAACATAATCTATAGATTTGGAATCCTAGAAATAATTACAACTGATCAGGGATCAGTCTTTACGTGTCGAAAGATGCAGGAATTTTCTAAAAAGATGGGATTCAAATTATTGACTTCTACACCTTATCATGCTCAAGGAAATGGACATGTCGTAGCTGTAAACACGGTAATTATTGGTTTGATAAAAATACATGTAGGAAGAAAACCAAAGAATTGGCATAAGTCGTTGGATCAAGCTCTGTGGGCTTGTCAAACATCTCCAAAAGAAGCAACGAACACAACTCTGTTTCGTTTGACTTTTGGGCACGATGAAGTTTTTCCAGTGGAAATATATTTACAGTCAGTAAGAATCCAAAGGCAGAAAGAAATCCCTTATGATTATTATTGGGAAATGATGATGAACAAATTAGATGATTTGGACGAAAAGAGGTTACATGCTTTAGAGGTCCTAAGAAGACAAAAAGAAATAATAGCTAGATCATGCAATAAAAGAGTTAGAGGAAAAGTTTTTTCGAATGATGACTTGGTGTGGAAAGTAATATTTCCAATGGATCGAAAGAATAAGTTGTTAGGAAAATGGTCTCCACATTGGGAAGGACCTTTTCTAAATTATTCAAACATTCACAAATAACGCCTACGAAATAGAAGAGTTGGCAGAAGATCGAAGAATCTTGAAGATAAATGGTAAGTACTTAAAAATATATAAACCTATCCTTCAAGAACTAAATATTTCGACATAATAGTAAAAGTAATAAATTAAGAGCCAACATGGTGTTACCATAAAATTCCAAAATGGCTTTGTCTTGAAGTTACATAATCCAGAAGTCAAGAAGGTGGGAAAAGTGTGTTTGAGGAAGAAGAAGGTATTTATAGCTTGAAATTATTCAATTTATATGTTAAATGTTTGAGTTAGTGGGACACGTGGTTGTTTTTTATAAGTTAATGAGGAAGGTTTCTTGTTTAAAAGCCATATTTGGAACCTACTTTGGTAGCAATGATGGAACTACTGCACACACGTCTTGATTAGACGTTTTGAGAATATAAATCATGATTGTTTTTGACATCATATCAGTTAATGTTCATCATGAAGATTGTATCTCCGTCGAAATATGATTGCTTTGCAAAAAAATGTATGTTTCTCCAAGTATGTCGAAACACATATTTATTGGGGGAAATTAGTTGACTGGGAATTTTGACTGCATGAGTTTTAATTTGAAAATGATACGTTTTGAAGAAATGTAGTTCGAAAGGTAGAATGAAATATATTTTATGAAGATTTCGATAGGTGAAAATCCAATAAGAGATTCATTTTGCTATGTGTTGGCGAAAGGTTTGTTTATAAACCATTGGAACTTAAGTTAATCGAAGTATCATCAGAAAGGATATTTCGACTGTCGCAATTGTGTTGTTCAGTGCTTTGAAGGCAAAAGTGTTTTTCAAATTTGAAAGCTTGATCTTATCAAAAGAGACGTGTGGAAGCATAGGGTTCGAAGGTGCATGAAGATGTCGAACATGGCAACATCTTACAAAGAGACCATTTTGGTCGAATTAGTATAAATAGGGATCTTAGCATTAGGATTCAGTGTATTCACATCTTTGTACAAATTACTCTAAATTACTCAATGTACCAGTGTTCGAGAAATGAGTTATGAGAATGTACGTATGATGCACCAATTTTACGTTTATTTCCATTCAACTTTAATTGAAGTTTTATATATTTCTTTTAAGTTTAAATCGAAATTCTTTTATATACCAGTCTTTTCTTTAAAACATTACATTACTGTATTTGAAGTAAACAATTGAAATCAGTTTTTGTTTAAAAGATTAAGAATGTTGTCGAAAGTAGTCTTTGTTTTCAAGAATAGAAGTTTGAATAAGAACACACATAGTTAGGATCAATCTTGTTAATTCTGCAAGTCACCAATCTTTTCTTCGATTTGGAGGACCAGCGGTTGTTTCCCAAATTTCACGGTAAACAGAATTACATTATAACATGAAAATCTATACAATGCGCAAAATTTTAATCATAGTTGTTATGGAATTCATGCTTGCAATGTGTTATAGTTAGTTAACAGACAACATATTATATGATTGCTACTTAACAAACAATGTTAAAAAATACTAACAGAAGTAGATATTTGAAATGAACAATATAACAAGAATATCAGAAATACATCGTTGAATAAAATAAAATGCTTAACATATTTGTACTGCTCCAAAATGGATTAAAATAACAAACACGACAATGGAATGTCATAACACAATACCTAAAGTATTCCAAGAAAAATAACAAACAACACCAAAAATTATAACATAAACCAAAACTAAAAAAAGGAAATTCAGGCTTAAGATACGACCCCAAAAACAAACACAGAAATCACTCATGGCATTTAAATGTGAATTTGCTGCTATTGATATAAAATAAGACTAAAAGAAGACACATGCCAATCACTCCTTCTCAATCTTAATGTTTTTCGTAATTCATGAGTTGGCTCCTTCATTTTTCATCAGCAACTTCATATATGCCCCTTTTAACAGGAGTGCTTCGGTAGCATATTCTTCAATAATTTTGGATGCCGAACCATTATCTCCACATTTCTCCTCAGTAACAATGTTATCAAACTTTCTGCCCAGATCTTGAACCACAGCAGAACCTACTTCATTATGAATAACACCAGCAGTCAAATAATCCTCAACACCACCAAAGTTATATATTAGCATTAAGCATACATTGATATTATAAACAATGTACGAGGACTTAGAATGAAGTCCAACTACAACGATAAGCAACTATGTAAGTCAATATGTACAATATATCACACCTGAATAACATTTTTGAATTTAGCCACGATATCTTGGTCAGAACATAATTTCTTGACACGAAATGATTGTTCAAACCCATAGTTCATGTCATTGTTCACAACAATCTTAAAGAGCATAGTTTGTTCAACCAACTCACTAATAATAGTTGGAAAAATGGTTGACTCATCAGCCTAAAATCCGAAATGTTACAAAATAAATTATTAGATAGCATCTAATAATACAACCTACAGTAGGTAATAGATTGTTGTAAAAATGAAACACTAACACGATCAATTTAATCAATCAAATCAGCACATATTTTCTTTGTTAATAGATAGCAATCACGATCAAAAACTACGAATATGAAGAATCAGTTTCATCAATCACCATAATTTTGATACGGTACCTATTTATGTAATCCATAACCAATAAACACAAACAATAATCATTAAAAAATTATGAACATAATGAACAATGAAATACCTTGGCACAATTGTCCAAACATGCTTTTCGCACTTAGTGAAAAAAAATCCTTTTAGAGTTTGTAACAACACCCTTATTGCAGACACATGCAGCATACCACCAATAGTTGCCACCAATAACATGTTTGATTGTTCCTAACACAATATAAACAATATTCTACACAGAAAGTAAAAACAATTATGTTAAGTTAACAAAATAAAAAGTAGACAATCCAACTGAAGTAATTTAACTGATGGAAAACTATTACATCTTGAAAATCCTTTAGTTCCTCAATAGTTTTGTGTTGACCTAAGTTCATAAATTCAACTTCTAAACTCACCTTTGAAGCATCAATCATATAACTGGATGGTTGTGTAGGGGAACCAATGTTGTCACGAACCTTCAAATTGTCTGCCTCAGGAAGTTCAGGGTTGAACAAAAGCTTGGTAGAGTTCATTGCATTTTGAAGTTGGACCTTTCCTTTATAAAATTTCACTTTCAGATACTGAGCAACCACAACAACATTTCCATTACAGCCAGATTGCAGAAAGGCGTCAAGGGCTTTAACATACGGTCCAAATAGCATGCACTCGAGCTTAATTCTACATGAGTTATAAATGTTAATCAGACAAATGATTAGAGTTTTACATAACATCATACGATATAACTCACATATAATATATTATCCATTGGATTCCAACTCAATAACTTTAAATTTAGTAGCTACGCGGTTCCTTTCATACACCCTTTCATGACCAACAGAAGACAAAATACCAATTACATCTGAAAAATATTTAAGAAATTAGAACTTTAGATGCACAACTATAAAAATATACGAAAAGTCATGAAAAATACTAAGTCAAAAGGTATACTTCCAATCAAGTAGTCCATGTCTATGTTGCCAAGATTATCTGTAAAAGACACAAACGAATAAGGCAATAATGTCGTCACTCCAGTTCCAACATCTGTTACAATAGTGGCACTCTGCAAATTCAATTTAAATTGGTGTTTCATAGTCCTGAACGATCCAGTATTAGCTGTGACACCGAATGACTTTAGAGTATATGATGATCCATCCTTAATTTTATTTTCAAATCAACACAACAAGGCTTTTGTAACTGAAGCTTGGGTTTTGTCACCCTAACAATTCACAAACAATATACAATTCACTTTATCTCTATAATTCAGATTAACTATGTATAAAACATTTTATTATAATTTGACTTAAATGGTAATTGAAACAAACATATCACTTTATCATCCATGAGAACCATTTCCTTATAAAAATATTTATGTTTCACATTCATGTTTGGAACGAACCATAATCGGAAAAATCGGACGACAATGTTCCACGACTCCTTTGCATGAGTTATTTCGTTAACAAAGTTGACACCTCCAGAAGCCATGACCAAACCTAACACAAAAAGATAGATGCAAACTCATGAATCATGAATAACAACTCTAACAACTATCAAGAAGAAATCCATTGTGTTTACAATTTTTGATGGATAATACCTATTTAAAATACATTATGATGCATGAAATTACTTGGAAAACAGAATTCAATGATGATGAGAAATTGAAATCGTCTCTTAGATCTAGCCGAATACGTGAATCAGGATTTGGGAAACGGGAAAAATTGATTGCCTGATATACAGAAGGTTGCATTCTGCACTGGAAGACAAAAAATTAATTGGCTGAAGGAAAAATATGGCTGCCTTTATACTTTATAAATCCTTAATTTTCTAATGGAACAATACAAAATTTATTGCGAAGGTAAAGGTTGCGGACGGCTCATTGAAAAAGGTCGTGGACCATTCATTTTTCTTAAAATCCAAATTTTTGTGTAAGTGTGACACAACAGAATATATGTAGTGAAATTAAAAAAAAAAGTAAAACATTAAAAGAAAGTTTTCGTTCATGGTTGATTTAAAAATAGAAGAATGCAAGAGAGGCTGACAAGTGCCAAACTTGCCAAAGAACTCATCTTACATTATCATATTGTATAGAGGACTGGAATGAACCCTAATCAAACAACTCAAACCATAATGTTCCATAACTCCTTTGCAGGAGTTATTTCGTTAACAAAGTTGGCACCTCTTGAAGCCATGACCAAACCTAACACAAAAAGATGGATGCGAACTCGTGAATCATGAATAACAACTCTAACAACTATCAAGAAGAAATCCAATGTGTTTACAGTTTGTTATGGATAATACCTATTTATAATACCTATTGATGCATGAAATTAGCTGGAAAATAGAATTCATTGATGATGAGAAATTGAAAACGCCTCTTAGATCCAGTCGAATACATGAATCAAGATTTAGGAAATGGGAATAATTGATTACCTGATACACAGAAGGTTGCATTCTACACTAGAAGATGAAAAAATTGATTGGTTGAAGGAACAATATGGATTCCGATATGATTTATACGGCCTCAATTTGCAATGGAACAATACAAAAGTTATTTCGAAGGTAAAGGTTGCGGACGACTCAATGAAAAAGGTTGCAGACGGTTAATAATTTGAACTCAAATTCTCTTAAATAATTATCCTTAATTTAAACTTTATTTAGTCAAATCTAGGAACTTTGATATAGTTGAAGGTTAACGAGATGTTTACTAACAATCATCGTTGTAAAGCACCCAAGAGTGAGGGTGTACTTGGAAGCATCTTGACGATCAAGTAAATAGAGGTTATGAATATGTAATTTTAGACTTTATAATAGTATATATATATATATATATATATATATATATATATATATATATATATATATATATATATATATATATATATATATATATATATATATATATATATATATATATATATATATATATATATATATATATATATATATATAAGTTAGGGTTATTAATTAGACTTTATATAAGGATTTTTAGGGTTTAGAGACCATAGAACCTTTAACGCGCAACCATACATGTGGACATGTGTCATGAGATACTTTAAGATCTCTTGTATAAGGTTTCCACAAACCAGTCAACCTTTATTTAGTGTTCCTATAGGAGTGTCCATTGTGTGATCAGTTTAATTGTTTAAGACTTTCATACCTCAATTTAAGATGAATTAGATGGCATAGATAGGCTATACTAATCTCTAGTCTCATAGTGATCTGATTATGTGAAGGACATGTTCGTCGATGAGTATGGTCGGGTGCCATCTAAAATCACGACTTACAGAAGATTCTAACTACTTCTACATTCTAAAAAGAGATGATAAGGCATGTTGTGGTTCGTCGGGCCTAGATAATTGCTTTGATGTTGGGATCTTTTAAACACGCTTTGAAGCACGTGTTATGGATGTCACACATTCTTTATTATCCTTTGGACTTTTGGGAGTTTGAATATTATATAAAACTTGAAGGTATGAGAAACACAATAAAGGGGGTTTGAATTGGGTTTCACCAACATAAATTTTGAATCTTTTTCGTTGATGAAAGACCAAGTTAACTTAGAACATAAAAATAAATGAACACAATTATTTTTATCCTGGTTCACTGTTAACTAAGTTACTTCAGTCCACCCCACAAGGTGATTTTCCTTCAACAAGGACTTAATCCACTATAACCAAACTGATTACATATAACCCACAATAAGTCAGATCAACCTTATTGGCACCCCCAATAAGTCATTCGATCCTTATTTAAAATCCCCTCAAACTGCAACAAGAGTCTTCTTGACATCTGACCATCTCTTGGCCTCGTAAGGAATTAACAACAGTTAAATACTTTCAGATTATTACAATTGGCTTCTTCTAAGCATATTACACAGACGGTTCAGTACAAATAAAAACACCTAAGTGTTTTACAGCAAAATAGGAGCAACAACTCCTTTCCTATTTACAAAATTGTACACAGAAAATTTCTCTAAAGAGTTTGCACAGGGGTTTGGTGTAGTTTTGCTTGAGCTTGGTTTAATTCGAGAGATTTGTGTAATGTTGATTCAACTTTTTTTGAACTTCCAAGTCTTTCATTTATAGCTTGTAAAAGAGATCCGTTGAAGGGGTAGAAAGGTAATCGAAGAATAAAGTTGTTTGTTCTCAATGGTCATAATGAGAGTGGTCATAGTACAGTACTAAAGGATTATCCTTATGCCACCCTAGAGGGTAGAGGTCACATAGCACTTTTTGTACCTTTTGTACACCATCACATGTTAACTATTCAAAACTTCTTCTTATCTTCAGCGGTTTTAGATAATTTAAAGTTTGAAGCTTTTTGTAGAGGAATCTCTCTTAACTCTTAGTACCTAAGTCTTGGGGTCTACAGAAATTCTCCTATCAGAACCTCGTCTTCATAGTCTTCAACACTTGGTTGTAAGAACTTGCTTTTCTTCAGATCATTAGACCATGTTCAACAAAACCTCATCTTCATAATCTTCAGAACTTGCAGCACACAAAAGCAAAGCTTTAGAAGGCCTCCAAAGCTTAAACATAAAGTCACGATCAAAACTTCTTGTACTAATGTTCCTAAGACCCATTACATAAGATGAATTCCAGAATCTTGACTTCAACAGTGACATGTGACCACATGTTTTCATCCAATAGTGTTTATGTTCAGAACCTGATGACATCACACACCTTGATACCATATCTAGAACATTACAACAACAACTACACACTAGAACAAAACCATTAGAGTATACAATTGTTCTTAATGATATCATGTAAAGTTATCATCAAAATCTTAAGGCTATATGTAGAAACACTTCTTGTTCTTACAAAACTTCCCCATTATTATTGCCTTTGTCGATCAACATTATGATGTGGCATTTCCCTAATTCGAATTGGCCATTACACTACTTTAGGATGAAGCGTGGCTTTATCTAGAGGACATGACATAAACTTATTGATATGTTCTTAGTGTTGTACATGAGACTCCAAACACAAGAATGGGTGGATTGCGTTGGACTGAAAATCCATTTTTTTTAAATTGAATCTTTTACAAAAACAAAGTTCAAAATGTTGGAGTTGAGACTTCACACACAAGAGGGGGGTGAAATGTATGGTTCAGAAAAACATAGTTTTGAAAAACTTTTTCAGAGATTAAAACATAGTTTAAAAAACATTTCCCAAAACCTAAAATCTATAAGAGTTTCAAAAACATTTTAATAAGTTAGCAGCGGGAAAATAATTTTGAAATAAAATGCAAAAAGTAAAAGTTTAAGGGAAAATAAGAACACCGCGATATATAGAGGTTCGATTAAATCTAAAGGACCTACTCGTCTCCCCAAGAACTAGTCTTGAGAGTTTCCATTAAATACTTGAGAGCTTTTAGTTGGTGAAGCTCATGAACTCCCTTATACAAGGAAATGTTGGTTGTTCTACAACCATAATAAATACAAGACAAAATATATCAACGTTTGTGTCTTATCCATTGTTGAGATTGAAGTGGCCAAGCTCTTATCCCAACTGTAGATCGAAGTACCATCACTTCTCTCTACTAAAAAATATCTGAGCTCAATATGATTTAATAGAATAACCATTACCTCTCGTGATTTTAACAGGCTGATCAACTGATCAACTAATATTGATGATCTTCAACCTTCAAGTGTAAAATACTTTATAATAGCCTTAAGGGAAGCTCATCAACATTAACAATCTTCAACCTCAAGAACATGGGACTTTTCACTCAAATCCCCAACCTAAGATTTTAACGGGTTTAGCTTCGAACCACATGATTTTTCCCTGAACATGGATGATGTTCATCATGGTGAATCAAGAACAACCTTTAAGAACTTTATAAATTTCTACCCAACATGAAATACATGATCCTCTCCTCATAAAAGAACTTCCTCATTAAATCATTTGGCTATAAGAACTTGTGAGAGAAAGTGTCAAAGAAAAACTTAGAGAGAGAAAATGTGTCAATACATATTTTGTCTTCTGGATGAAATGAAATGAGGAAATAAGACCTCTATTTATAGGCTTGATGAATCCTAAAATAGGAAACTCATTTAACGAAAAATAATTGTTGTTAATCGATTAACACATAAATTCCAACGACTTTGTTTTCCCAAAATGGTAGGTGTTTATATGTAGTCGTTGCTAATCATTTGAGAGAACTAAAACTTCCTTGTTCAGCAAGGGAAAACTTATTTAACCAATTAACATATAAGCTTAATCAATTAAATATAGCTAAAAAAAGTTTTATGACTTTTTGAATGCTCTCATCACTTTTATGCAACTTCTATATATTCCTCAATTCATTTCATTTCAGAACATCTTTAAATAAAGGTTTTAGTGTGTGTATGTGTGTGTGTAGCCAAATACTTCAAAGAGAGAAGATCTTTTTCTTACATTGATTCACTTAGTTTCTATTTTAGGATGATCAACCTAGATCTTGTGTCAAATATATTCCATATGTTTGACCTTTCCTTTGAGATGACATGAGGCTTTTGATTTCCTTTATCCTTATTTGAGTCTTTGTTATTAAACCCATGACTTGCATCAAACGTTTAAGTGCATTGCATGACTTTCTCAACTCTTGTGTCTTTGTTGTCCTGAGTATCATCTAATTTTCTCTTTTGTTCATCATGTTGCATCATTTACTAGATCGAATGTTCTTTTATTTCTCTTCTACATTAGTCATCATATTAGATCTCTATCATGCTAATTGTATATTATGATATCTCATTGTATTGGTCTGCTTATGTATCTTTAATATGCATCTATATTATGTTTAGTAAATGTTATGCACTTTATAGTCAAGGACTTGTTGTATCTATCATGCTGATTTGTTATGTTTTATTTCTTTTATAGTTGATGTTAGTACCATGGTTTTAGGATTGGTATTAATTTTTATAAATCATGGTTTACAACAAAGATTTTATGAGAGATGTTCTAACATGCTGGGATGGTTCATTGAAGAAAGATGTTATGTCAAATGTTATGACATTCTGTACCAGAACATGTACAATTTGTTTTAAATCTTGACATATTTAGTTGGATTTTGTGATATTCCTTTTGGATACGTCTCAGTAAATTCCACAGGTCAAGAAAATTTAATCTGAAACAAGTTTTGTATCTCCAACTATACATAAGTTACTAAATTGGGTCTTGAGACAATTTAGGAAATTTGGTAGTGTTTGTTCTAAGATTTAAGGAGATTTTGTTGCACAATTGGTGCCTCACTCACCTTGTGGATCAATAAATATATGGATGCAGATTTTGAAGCCCGTGGACTACAGAGGTGTATTTAAAGAGAAGACCTAAACCTAATGTATTAATTATTTGAATTAAGTTTTCAATAATTTTGTAAATCAGGGGAAGCATAAGTCTTAGGTTTTGAGAGTCTCTTATGAAGTTGTAAGTCACCCATGTCTCTTTTGCTACTATGAGGTAGACTGATTGTTACTTGACAGTTTATCAAGTTATTATTCTCACTCTTGAAGCTTTTAAGAAAAAGTGTTAATTTTTTTATTTGAAGTATAATATTCTAATTTGGGTTGTTCTTGATACAGTCACTGGGATTGAGACTATTAGATATCACTAAAGTGATTAGGAAGTGATATGGGATTTCTCATATCTAGATGATGATTTCTAGGTAGAAGATTCACAAGGTAGTGCTTAAGTGAGAAGTTGTAAACTTGGAATGTTTAGGCTTTGAATTACTACTGTCATAGTTGATTTCCTTCCTTGCTTGATAGCCCCCAAATATAGGTGATGTTGCATCGAACTGGGTTAACAACTCTATGTGTTATTTATCATTCTGCAGTTTAGTTTCAATATCACTTACAATCTGTCTGTCAACATATGTTGTAACATTTGTAGTGACATTATTCTGATGTTGGGACATCAGCATTAACATGTATTGCAAGTTCCAGAAAATTTCAATTGGCATCAGAGCAAGCACCCTGGTCTATTGGGTGAGCTTCATGCAGGTATATTACTGGTACTATTTGTCTTTTGGAAAGCTAGAGTGATATCATTCTGGTAATCAATGGACAGTAGAACTGTGAAGTCTGTCAGGTTGGAAGAAGCTTGGTGTTTAGAAGACAGAAGGGAAGAGTATGAGTTGGGTCTCTATAAATTTGAAGTTATCAATACCATAATCAATGGAATTGATAAGTGTTTTATTCCATGCTTTTTAACACTTGTATTGTGGCCAAAGATACTTGGTAAATTCTCAAGTCAGCTCATAAAGGCTTAATTAAGGGTGTTTGGAAGAAAAGAGTTCATATGTGAGGCTGATTAAAAAGAAGATACTCATGTCTCTACTTAAGAGGTTTGACCTGATAGTGACAAGCCATTGAAGAAGGACAAGAAAATTATTTTCTTTTTTCAACTCTATAGGATCCTGTGTTCTAGTCTCTAATAAAGGGTTTCTTATTGCTATTATGTTCCTTGGATGTCAATCCAATCAATTTTTGAGGAGAATGGACAGCACGTCTAGACCAAATGTTCAGTATATTTATACTAGCATCAATAAGTCTATAATACTCAAGGAAAGGATGGACTTATGATGTATATTTATGTATTGAATATTTATTTCATGATGAGCTGGATGTTTTATTCAAAGATATGTGTGTTTAGAATAAAAAGGGTTGTAAACTATAAAGAAAAGAGGAGGTGACTATTTCTTATCTTATGTAAGAGAAGAAATGTTTGTCTACCATCTATAACTTGCAAGGTGAGGTGACTCTATTAATCTTAAAACTTGATTTTACTATCGAGTCTATAAGGATTCTTCAAAGTAGTTGGAAGAGTTTCTTCAAGTGGGAAGATGATTGGAAGCCTAAAATGGATGGGATTTTCAAGCTATAATTAGAAAAGAGAAAACTGAAGTAACAAAAGGTTGTTTTCATCAAAAGGCAAGTTGAGTCAAGGATGTTAATTAAAATTTCTCTACATTGTGTTGTACATCATAATACTCAAGCTAAAAGTAGATTCTTGCACTGAAGATGTTTCTTTTGTGAAAAATATGATCATGAAAGGGTATTTTGTTTTCTTTAACTTCCTCAAAGGTCAGACTCAACATTGGTTAACCTAGCTATGGTTAAACTTAGGGGAGGTGTTAATTACCTTATTTCTCATACCTTTATTAGAACTTCAACCAAGATGATTGGTATTTTGGTATTGACTCCTCCAGACACATGACTGCACTAAGGGTGTTTCTGGTGGTTTGTTTAGCCTCACTCTATAAATTAGTTCTTTTGGTGATGATACTAAAAGGTAAGATCAAGGTCATTGGATAATTGAATAATACATGATGGATTTACTATGTTTTGGTAATGTTATTCTTACTAAAGGACTGATGACTATTGTGTTAAACATAAGTTAGTTGTGTGTTAAGGTCTGGAGGTAAATGTCATCAAGAAGGGATATTTTTGTCTCTATTGAGATGTATGAAGTTCCTCTTAGGATTTAAAAACAATTTCTATTTGTGGATTCCATAAGTATTTAATTTCTTATTCTCTTGCTTGATGGTCAAGGAAGATCAAGTCAAGATGTCACACCAAAATATTCAACATCGGTTAGTTGCAAAAGCTCTAGAACCTATCCTATGAATCTGATTAGTTGAATGCCAGATGAGTATCCTGGTGGATAAAGAGTTATGTATATGACTTTCTTTTATGATATATAGCAAAGAAAAATCTATTATCAGTGAAGTCTACAGTGGTTCTTATCTACTCCTTGAAAGAGAACAAGGTATGCTTCTGAGTTACACTACTGAGAAAAGTACCTTTTAGTGATGTTAACTTCAGAAGAAAAAAGTCAATAATTCATTCATTGAGAAAGGAATTGATGTTCAAACTTGATATTGAAACATCATCTTAGCAGGTTGATACTCCAGAAAATGTGGTAGACTCTAAAAGACTAGCATACAGTGAATAAGAAAATTCTCTATAAAGCAAAGTTTTGTCAGAAAGGGAGCTAATTATTTAGATTTTATTAGAAATTATGATCATCATTTGTTTCAGACATGAAGTTTCTAATGATGTTAAGTCTTGGAGTACAAACTTTTGGTCAATTCTAATGGAGATAGTATGAAAGGAGGATGTTCTGTTTAAGAAACAATCTTGCCTTTGGATAAGAAATTATTTAATCATTGTCTATCTTTAAGGATAGTTTCTTTATTGATGGAAGTTTTATTTTCAATTGGTTTGGTTACTAAAAGTTTACAATGTCAAGCTGGATGTCATGACATTGTAATGTGACAAGCTGCTACAATCAATATACTCAAGGATTGTATTCTACTTGCAGAATAATGTCACGGGTTCAAGTCAACATTTTGTTAGAGGTTTGTTACAAGAAAATATTGGCACTCCTAAGCCTGGTATGTCTAAGAAGCTCTAAGAAGTATTTTCATCATAACTTGAGATGTAAGTTACATTGGTAATTTGAGGGATAATTTTGGAATTGCACTATTGAAGAATTAGGGTAGTAATTGTTTGGTTGGTTTGCCAACTTTATTCCTTCATCTTGGGATATGTGCAATAAAAGCATTTTCAATGGTATGGATAATGTCATTTCAAATGTTGTAACATTTTCCAACAGTCAAAGCATGGAAATAAAAATTTTGAACAAACATGTGTCTCTCTCCTATGGTGAATGGTGTACTGTTAATAAGGATGACTTTATATCCTTCCAAAAACGCTTCCATTGACTGGTTTATCGTTACAAGCAAGGTTTCGTTACAAATAAAGTAACTCTCCTTGTGTTTAAATACCTCATCACCTCACCATCCTCACAAGCTGCGTTTCAACCATGAGAAAATATTCCAAAAGTGTTGATGTTAAAAGAGTACAAGTGTTGGAACCAAAAAGAAAGTGAATTCTGATCCAAAGAAGGTGGAGTCCAACATGGTGACAGATGTTGGGACATCAACTAGAAAATCTAGGATAGGGAAAACATTTATGACAAAGATGAAGTCCCTTAAAAAGAATCATGCTCAATTACATGATTCAGACTCAGATGAGGATGAAGATTGGGTAAACTTCATTGACTCTAGTGGAAATATTGGTTAGCTGGGTTCTTGTCAGCTTATGTTTGTATATATATTTAAAAAAAGGAAAAAATAGAAAGAAAAAATAAATGTTTGAGTCTGTGTTGCTTGGGTCTTTTGTTTAGGTTGAGTCTTTTGTTTGTGTCTCGTTAGTTTTTGTCTCTTTGGGTGTGTAACATCCCATTTTTAGTAATTAGTTATATATATATTATATTAATTAATTATTGGTGTGATTTTGTGAATAAATGATTATTTGATTTATGTTGTATGATGGGTTAGTCAGGTTAAGTACGTCGAACCATAGAATTATAATTATTAATAATTCTAGTTAGTGAAAGGATGTTTAAATTTGCAAGAATTATAGAAATTAGTAGCATAATAAGTAAGTGGGCTTATTTATTGATAACGTGATGAGAAAATGTGGTGGTGTGTGATAGTAATCCCTATAGTGATTACCAGAGGTTTAAATTTGTAAGGGTTTAATGAAAAGAAAAGAAATAGGGTTAGTAAGAAGAATAACAAAAGAGAAGTGAAAAGAGTTCACGAGAAAAGAAGAAAAGAGCGAGAAAGAGGAAAAAGGGAATGAATGCAAAAGTTGTAGAATCTACCTAGAACATGGTAAGGGTGGGTTTTCACTTTGTTATTGGGATTGTTGATATTGCATGATGGGTAGTAACATGATAAATGATCAATTTCTCTAGTTTTCTATGTTTTGAATCACTTAGGTTTGATTGAGAATCCATGAGATTGGTATGTAATTGTGTTGTTATGATTTGATTGATAAATATATGTTGGATACATGTTATAGGGCTTAAATCGCAGGAATTAGATGTTAAAAATGTTTTTTGGGATCAAGAAATTGCATGGGTTTGTTGTTGTCATCGCAACAAATTTTTCTGGTTTTTACAGAGCCCGCTTAGCGCGAGATGATGCGCTTAGTACGACCGCTTCTTTAAATAGGCGCTTAGTGCCAGGTATCACGCTTAGCACGAAATAGAAGTTGAAAGTTTTTATTTTTATTTATTTAATTTGGGATTATGTATGCTTATACATTATGCTAATTTATGCCTAATTTTTAGAATTTAATCTGCATGTTAGATGTGTTTTCGAAGGCAAATAGTTAATGACATGAAACTTGTTTCTATGTTGGTATGTGCATGTGATGGTGTTGGAGAGTAAATATGTTTTGTACATTATTATTACGTGTGGTGATGATGTTTCGTGCAGTGATGAGAGGAATATGAATTGTGTGTGAATAACTCATGTGTATATATATATATATATGTATATGCAGATGTGTGGTAATTCATGTGTGAAGAATTATTGAAGATATGCAAGGATGTTAAGATTAGAGAATGGTCTTTGTAATAACCGGCAAAAAATATAGAGTCTCCACCATTAATTTTTATCCTAAGACGGGAATATAATGGTATAACCATAACTAACGACACAGAGATTTTATGTTCTTGACTCACTTTAGTCGAAGGGAAGGTGTTAGGCACTTTTCATCTACCTTGTCCTCAAGGATGTCCCAAATTTAGGTTTAAGGGTAAGATAAGGTTTCAGAGATTATTTGTGAAAAGAGTTTTAATGTTTTCATTACGGGAAAAGGGTTTTAGTCTTTTAATTAGGGGAAAACGGTTTTACTCTTTAAATTAGGGGAAAAGGGTTTTAGTTTTTTAATTAGGGGACTTGGTTTTTAAGTCGCGTGCCTACATATCTTCTTATTTTGATTTTAATTGTTCTAAGCTTCATCTTCATCATTTCCCCGATCTTGAATGATGTGATGAGGAAAGATGTCGTGGACTTTATCTTCATTGATTCTTCAATCTTGGGTGATGAATGTGAGGAAAAGGATGTGTTTGAACTTTTTCTTATACTGTTTCCTCAATGATGTATCGAGGAAAGAGATGTGCATGAACATCTTCTTAGATCGTTTCCTCACTGATGTATCGATGAAGGAGATATGCGTGAACCTTTTCTTAGATGGCCTGATTCTATTGGGATTTGAATGCATCATTGAATTAATTGAAATATACCCTGCCCTAGTTGAAAATATTGTTTTTTATATTAGAAAATAGAACAAAACTCCAACTCCTGGTTCGAGAGGGTTGACTATGGATTAACTTCCTTATTTCTCCATTATTTAGGAATTGAAACAATGCCTTACATCGTCAGCTCGGTCTTACCATTGAAAGCATAGTTTAGAAAAATTCAGTGATATATTTTTCATCATTCTCCCTCAAAGTTTGTTAAAGTTGAAAAATGAAAATGGAAAGTAAGAGTGAAAAAGGAAATATGTTGACTGTTTATAGAGAGTGAAGGGTGAAACAAATGAATTGATTTCAAAAACATTCATTCTCATTTTATTTAAACCACTGATCCAAAGATACAAGTTTACACCAAATACAACTTAGCAACTTAGAATTTACAATTTGAAATTGATTAAATCTAATGATCCTATGGAAGAGCTTTTTTGTTGATCTACTTGACTTTAGGAGATGCTTCTTGGATTTACCAAAGCATGGGGGGTGACCCTTGACTTTTCTTGGGCATACTTATTTCGTGAGGGAATTTCTCTTATTGATCACCAATGGTAGCTGCATTTGAGGCGTTGTGTAGGCCTTTGTCTTGTAAAAGGCTTCCTTCTCTCCACAATAAGATTTGTAGGACCAAGCTCAATTGAATCTCTAAAGTTTGTAATCTCCTTCACCAATCTAGAATATTGTTGAATCCCTTCACAGCCTTCTTAAAGCATGCTTGGAATTTTCTCTTGAGCATTGGGAAATTTGTTAGCTAGATGATATCTAGACAAGGGCGAAGATGGAAATGCGTATGTATAAATGTATGTAACTGGAAATGCATGGGTATGCAAAATATATTTTTTGGCTTTTGAGGGGTATGCGAAAATATTTTCATGGAGACGCAATGGAATGCGAGGTTAGAACGAAGATAAACCTAAGGATACCCTACACGTGTTTTACATATATATATATATATATATATATATATATATATATATATATATACAATTTGAAACCCCTACAAGCTAGGGATTATTATACACCAAAGGAAACCCATCAAAGCTAGGGATTAAGACAAACAAAAGATAACCCCTACAGGCTAGGTATTATGATAAGCCAATGGAAAATTGAGATGGTGATTTGAATGAGGGAATAGCATGGAAAAGAGCACATGGTGACCGGTCAATAGTCACTAGATCCCATGGCCTGATATAGGCCACATGGCATGCATTAACGAAGAAGTATTTTGTGGGAAGGTTCTATATGGGAATAAGATTCTATAGAGGCTATAAGGACAGCGACAGACAAAAGGGAATCGCTACCGGTTACGAATTATAACAAACAAAGGAAATCCCTATAGGCTAAACAAAAGAATACCATTACGAGTGTAGGGTATAATAATGATAAAAGATAACCCTATGTAGGTTTAAGGTTATAAAATAATGTCCCCTGTGAGAAGGTTTCCTATGCAAGATGGGATGACAATAGTTTCCTTAGTACGTAGGTTCTTAGTTTTGTCCTACAGATATTCTACCCTCCCCATATGGTGGCTTTCTTAAGGGTATCATGGATTACATTACAGGGAAAGGCGCAAGGGCTTCCCTTAAGTGGAGCCTCATTATAGACCAAAACTTTCGTCTCTAAGGTCGTACAAGGTCTCACCATGGGATTTTAGTTTAGAGTTATACAAAAAGTCATAGGTTTCATTCCAAAGTCCTATCCCTAAAGAGGATACCTTTTAAGATATATTCCTTTTTTAGTATTCGACCGACTCTAGACAAAGTCGTCACAAAAACTCATAGAGATGATATATCCCCTTGGCCAATAGGCAAACCTTCTTTCAAAGATTTTAAATTTATTTTGAAATAATAAGATCCCGCAATAACAAAACAATAAAATATTGACAATAATATAAAATAAATAAATAAAACCAAATAACTAAATAAAACAAATAAATATAGAAACTAAAAAATATAGAAAAACCCTAACGAAACCATAAACCTAAAAAGAGAGAAGTTTCTAAACCCTAGGGTTGTTCCCCATTAGAGTAGCTAGTTGTAATAACCGGAAAAGAATATAGAGTTTACACCATTAATTTTTATCCTAAGAAAGGAATATAACGGGATAACCCTAATTGATGATACAAAAATTCTAAGTTCTTGACTCACTTTAGACGAAGGGAAGGTGTTAGGCACCCTTCAATTACCTTATCCTCAAGGATGTACCAAATTTAGGTTTAAGGGTAAGATAGGGTTTCAGAGATAATTTGTGAAAAGGGTTTTAATGTTTTCATTAGGGGAAAAGGGTTTTAGTATTTTAATAATGGGAAAAGGGTTTTAGTCTTTTAATTAGGGGAAAAGGGTTTTAGTCTTTTAATTATGGGGCCCGCCTTGGTTTTTAAGTTGTGTACCTACGTATCTTCTTATGAAGAATCAGAGTCCCATTTTGTAGTTCGTAGTGTTGGTTGGTGTTTTTATAGGATTACGTATAATTGATTTCGAATTATCCTTGAACCTTCTATGGATTGTGAGTTGAGGGATTGTATACGCATTTCACAATTAATTTTGAAAGTAATTCTATTTAATCTTTTTTTCGAAAATATCTTGGGTTTTATTATGTTAGTAGAAAAATGGTTTGATCGTTGGTTAGCTATTTTAAGTGTTTCATTGATAAAGAGTATGGTAGGACACAGAGCGGGTGAGGATATTAAGGGCCCAAGTTCAAAAATTGAACTTGGTTAATTTACACACAGGGGTGTAAAATTAAGACTAGGTAGTGTATTAGAAGAAAATTTGGATCCAAAGATATTTTGAGCCCAGATTGCCTGAGGGATGCATTTTGGAACAAGGTTGTCAAATATGAGGGTCTGACAAGTGACGGCCTAAATTTAGATATTGAACTGAGCACAAAATACAGGTGGAGGTGTAAACTTAGTTTAGTGGTAAAACACGGGGGTGTGTGAGTAGTAAGGTCCCATGTTTAGAAATTAAACTTCATCGAGTTAAGCAGCGGTGTTTAGTAATATCTTTGTAAAATATTAATTAATTGAAAAAAAGTTGTTTGTATTTTTGTTTACAAATGATGAATATTGTGATTTAATACTAATAAAAAAAATAATTAAATTTTTACCCTATTAATAGGATAAAGAAAAATTATTTGCACCGTAAAAGATAAAAAGAAAAATTAAATTAAAAATAAATTATTTAATATTATAAAATAACATACATATAAACTAAATACTATGAACGAAATTAGATTCAACATTATATAAAACTTAGTCTACATCTTATTTGCTTATAAATTATATATAATTCACCCTTGTTGCAATATCTTTAATATTGAAAGTTATAGAGAACAAAACAAAAAAAAACAAGAATCATGATTAGTGCCAACTACCTCCAATTTTTCTACACCACTTACTGTCAATACTCATGATTCATAGGAGTCAAATATATATAGCACATGGTAAATATATAATAAAATAAATAAAACATAAGCATAAGTAGAAATATTTACCTGAAGGTGACGGCAACAGCGTTGGAAATCTATGTGGGTTAGTGTTAGAAAACTCGCCCTCCAATTGTGAGAAAAATTTTAGGTGTTTTGTTTAGAACCCTAAAATAATTGTTGAAAAGATTGTTGATCTCCAAATGATTGTTGATGGAGACTTCATGGTTTCTTAGTTGTTGTTCTTGGATTTGAATAACTCTAGTGACTTGTTGATTAAAAATAGTATGAAAATGTGATCTATTTATAGTGATAATTAGGTCAACAGATTAGGAAATAAAGTTGACAAATCAAATTTTCCTTGGTCACCAAGCTAATCAATCATGAGATGAATATGACAGAAATTGACACTAATTGACCAATAAAAAATTATTAAACATAAAAGAAACATTTTTGGTATTTATTATGATTTTTGCGCTAAATTTTGGTAAAAAGTGCATAAAATTAAATAAATAATTTTCTTTTAAAAATACATTAATTAAAATTCTGAAAATAATATTTAAATAATAAAAAATGGCTTTTTCTGACTTTTTTAATATAAATGGAAATAAAATTAGTAACATATAGACAGAAAAATATTCAATGTGCACCAAGTGAGATTCAAATCTATGACCTTATGTTTGCAAGCTTTATTCCTTACCAATTGTACTATGTTACTCATTTGAAATAAAAACCCAATTGAAAATATATGAAGACGAGTAAGTATTTGTTATTTTAAAAAATATAAATAAATTATTATGTATATTTTTAAATAAGCAAAATAATTTAAAAATGAATATTTATAAAAACCAAAGAATTTTAGTGTAAACGAACCAAAAGAGTTTTAAAACCTAATTTTGAAAATAATTTTGACTGTAGCACCGAGGCGGGAAAATTTGGGGTATGACAGTCTTAATTGCATATGATTGTTTTAATTGCACATGCATCATTTGTGTCAAAGGACAATGCTTTTTCGTTTAGTGGGAGTTAGTGAC
The DNA here is from genome assembly GCA_948472305.1 of Vicia faba. Lineage (NCBI taxonomy): Eukaryota > Viridiplantae > Streptophyta > Magnoliopsida > Fabales > Fabaceae > Vicia > Vicia faba. Next base: position 929,780,552 of record OX451739.1, read on the forward strand.
TTGTCATAAACCTAGAGAGGGGTTTGAAAGCTTAGAGGACGGGATTTTGGTGTATTATTGGTCGAGAGGACGGGTCAGATTTAAAGTAAAAGTCGATAAAAAATAACAGAGATTGGTACCACATGCATGAGTATTGCATTTGAGTTGCATCGAGTCACATTGTGTTATTGTCATAATATGAAATTATGTGCACTATGTGAAATTCTAGTATTTTGTGAAATTAAGTATTGTGATTGTATATACTTGTGAATAGTATGAGAATTGGGTGTGTTGTACCCTAAAGTTCGCCCCTAACTTTTTAAGTCGCACTTTCATATCATATTTTGTCATTTGGTCTCAATCATTAATAAATCGCTTCATTCATCACATTTGCATCCTATCTTTAAGTTTGCTCTTGTGTTGTTGACAAACTTCTAATCAAAATACAAAAAATATTTGTCTTTGTCTTTGCATATTTGTGTTTTGTAGGTATTGAATCGAAGCATATGGCAAATAAGGTTTTCTAGTATTATTTCCCTAAAATCTCTATTTGCAAAGAAAAAGAATTACAATTTTTTTCATTTTTTTCACTGTACAATTGATTGCTCCTAGAGTTCAATCGATTGCACAAAGTGCATTTTGCGCAATTTTTTAAAAAACACACTGTGCAAATCGATTTTCACTGTAGAGAAATCGATTACACATCGTGAAAATTTGAAAAAAATCAGCAATTTTAAGCTTGTCAAATTTTGGCTCCAATTTTTCTTTATTTTTTGAAAGAATTATCATTAATTCAAATTTTGGCTCCAAGCATCAATTACCACATTACCATTAATCCCAATCCTAAACTCTATAAATAGAGCACTCATTTCATTCAAATTTCAAGCTTTTGATAGCCAAAATCACTTTGCTAAAAAATCTCTCAATTCTCCCCATCTTCCAAATCCATTCAAAGCTCCATTTTCAAAAAAGTTAGTAAGCTTTGCATTGAAGCTTACAAATCTTTGAGCTAAACTTTCATCCAAACACTTTTTCTTCATCAATTCTCTACATCCAAGCTAGGGCAATTGATTCTTGTGGTTGAATTGAAGCAAATTATTGAAGTTGTTTTGATAAATCTATAGATCTACCTTTGGTAAGTTGGATTTCCCATCTTTCACAATGTGATCTCTTGTTGATCTTTGGGTTGATTCATTAAACATTGTTTTGTGATTCCATTGGTGCTATTTTCACATAATTTTATGGAATTTTTGTGCTCAATTAAATCCATGATCATAATGTGTTTGGTGGAAAGTTTGAACAAGAATTTTGCCTTTTAAAATGTTGTTTTACTGTCTATAACAACGTGAAATCGATTGCTGTAACAGTTTAATCGATTGCACTGAGTGAATTTCACGCAAATTTTTGAAAAAAACACTGTGAAAATCGATTTACACTGTAGTGCAATCGATTTGCACAGAAACATAATGCTTTTTTTGCCTTATTTTGGGGCAGCTTTGATCCAAAATGGATTTTCTACTCACTGCTTTTGATTGTTGGTTTGGATTGCAATTTTAAATATCCAATTTCTCTTTAAATTCAATGGACTTTATGGTGTAGATAAAGAGTGATAAATGTTCATCAATTCAAATCTACCAAAGAGTGAATTATTTAATTCATTTTTGGTGCTTTGGATTAATGATATTTTTAGTGCTTTAATCCATCTAGATGAGTGATTGAATTTAAAGATGAAGGAAATTTGAGGTAGTGATCCAAATTAGCTTATCATTTCCCTCCCTCTTCATCTTATCCCTTTCTTTTTTAATTGTGCTACATATTAAGGGATTATGATCTCTATATCATTTATCCAAACATGAAGTACATAGATTGCTATTGACCAGCCCCAAAATAGGTGTGACTTCTACATAAGTCCACTTACGATTGCTTAACATAGCGCTAAATTTTATCCTGATTCGAATAAATGATCATTCGTGGCCCAAACCTATGTTTTCAAGTCCGAGTATGTTAGTTTGATCTCTTTTATCCAATAACCTTGAGATTCATTGTGTGGAGGCTTTGGTTCTACCAATCCTCTAATGGATCTTCATCAATTTTGGTTAACGCGGATCACTTAAACATCGTTGATCGTTAAATGTTACTTTTAAGGATTTCAAAATGGATGATATACTTGACAAAAAGCAAATGCAACTTCTTGTGTGGAGGCTTTGGTTCTACAAATCCTCTAATGAGTTCCAAATGCAAGTTTCAAGATGGTCATCCAACTAAACACTAATTTCTAACAATTGACTTTATTTTATGCTTTTATTTTATGATCTTTACTTTATGTACCATTTACTTTTTGCATTTACATTTCATGCTATTTTCATCTTTGCTCACTTGAGCATTTACTTTTATGCCATTTTTATTTTGCTCACTTGAGCTTTTCTTTTCCTTTTGAAGATACTTAATAATCAACATGAACCATACAAAATATTAATGATACTTGAACTATTTGGTTACTATCCTTGGCATTATGATGTATTGGACTTCTTGGACTTAGGATTAGAGACCTTGGTTTATGTTGGAGACCTTAATTGATATTTTTTCTGATGCTCTTGAGGTTTACATCAGGATATTGGGTTGTTTGTTTGTTTTGTGTGCAGGTTAATGTGATTACATACTTTGTCTGTAATCTGGAATTCATTTGTATACAGCCGTTACTCTTCCCAATTTTTTCGACGACTTAATACACTTGAAGTTTGGTTCTCTCAAGAGGTTTGGTATCCTTGCTTGGTTTCAATCCAAAGAATGGGAATTATATCTTGACCCATTATGTCAATTATTGGCTTGTTGTTGGTTAGACGGTTCTCTTCCTTAGCTTTTACATTATGCTTTAAGATAGTCCCTTCATCTCCTCCCATCTTCTTTAATTTTCAAAACCTTCTCATCTTCTTTTCAAAACCTTATTTGTTTATAAACTCGAACTGCTTTCATAATAAACCTCGACTTTGTCGAGTTCCTTTTGTTTTAAAAACTTCTTTTCTTTAAACAAACTTCAATTCACTTGATCATACTTTTAAATCTTTCAAAATTAACAAAAACAGTTCAACTCATTCAAACTCTTTTGTGCGCTCGAGCACTTTTACCCTTCAAACTTTTTTCAAGGTGAGACATGATTCACTGATATTCGAGCAACATTCTCCTATCGCCATGGTTATAAAGGTGTCAACTTTTCCACTTGAGATCTAGAGGCGTTCTCAAACCCAAACTCTTGCTGATGCAGGGTCCATCTTTCTCACACCTTGTGGGCGTTAGTCGAGATTTATCTCCTAACAATGACGACTTGTCTCCTTGTTTAAAAATAATCAACAGACAAGTATTTTCTAGCCAAACTACGTTGCTCTAACTTTCTCATTGTACGAGGGAGTACGTAGGCACTAAGTCTTACGACCCAAGGCGAGCAACAAAAATAATTAAAAAAAATTCATTTTCTTTTGTTTACAAATACTCATTCATTATTTTCCTTTAGCAAGTAAACCTTTACATAACACTCCTTTTAAAAGAAACCAAACAAAGTGGATCCTACGGAGTACCGTAGATGCTTAGGGTGCTAATACCATCCCTTTGTATAACTAACCCCCGTACCTCGATCTCTGATCTTTTTGGGTTTTGTTCGCTTTTTTCCCATTTCCCTTTGGAAACAATAAATTGTGGTGGTGACTTCATTGTGTTGAGATAAGTTAATTGATGGCTTAATCTCAAATCTTTACCGCTACATTTCTTTTCCTATTCATCACTGCCGCATTTTTCATTCTCTCTTAGTTCTAATTTGCGCGTGCGATAGGGTGTTGTTATGTTTATAATGCATTTGAAGTGTGAAAATATTTTTATGTATGCATGTATGCTATACATTATGTATTATTATGCAATTTCGATAATTATGTGAATTCTCTCCCTTCAGTTGGAATGATGTTTTATATGATACCACTCAGGTACTGAAGAATAGAGTTGCTTCTAGCAAGAGACTAGCTGATGGAGTAGCTTATTTCCTTTCCGTATTTATTTTGGGTTGAGTCATGCTATAGTCAAGTAACACTGGGAAATGTTTGAATTCATGTATTTGGAGAGATACTTATGTACTCTACTTTATTTTGTTATGATATTTTAAGATATGTGGTGAATTGGCTTTTATGCTTTAGATATTTCAATAAAGGGATTGGATTATGAGACTTCAATTATTAATTGTTTGAATGAGAATTATTCCACTGCTACATGATATGTGAAATTGTATGAGAAGCATGAATTTAAATAAGTGTTAATTTAGCATGACAAGTATTTTGCGATGTTTAGAGTATGTGTGACACTCTTGTTTTGAAATGCATGTTTTATTTACTCTAATTTATATATTATTTCAGCGGGCTTTTAGAAGGGTGTTACATTAGTCGTATCAGAGCATGGTCGGTCAGTTGACCAAATTTTTAATGTGTTTATTCCCTTTTATATTCGATATGTATATATGAAACTATCAGTATTGTTTGTTCTAACGAGAATTTGTTGGTTAAAATTTCCAGAACAATAGTTGGAGGAAGGAATAATGACGTGATTGTTGAAGCTTTGGAAATGTTGGCTAGAGCAATTGAGAAGAAGGCTCCCGTCAATATGAATGCTGGGAATAACGATGATGATGAGTTTCGTGCTTTGGGGATGTTTTAGAGAAATAATCCACTAATTTTCGAGGGAGCGCGTGAACCTGACAAGGCAAAAGTATGGCTGAAAGGGATCAAGAAGATCTTTTGAGTCATGAATTGTTAAAATGTGCAGAAGGTACAGTTTGGAACCCATAGGCTTGAAAAGAAAGTTGAGGACTGGTGGAACAACACTAGTCAGAGGTTTGAAGAAAAAGAAGTGGAGGTTACTAGGGATTTGTTCAGATAAGCGTTTCTAGAGAAGTATTTTCTACAAGATGTGTGTGGGAAGAAGGAAATTGAGTTCCTTGAGTTTAAGCAAGGTAATTCAACTGTGGTGAAATATGCTACAAGTTTTGAAGAGCTAATTAAGTTTTATCCTCATTACAACACTGTTAATGTTGAGAGATCTAAATATCTTAAGTTTATGAATGATTTGAGGCTTGAGATCAAGTAAGCAATGGGTTACCAGCAGTTTACACAATTTTATGAGTTGGTTAACAAGAGTTGGATCTATGATGAAGATAGTAGAACTTGTTATTATCACTATAAGAGTTTGAATAAGAGGAAGGGAAAGGGTTAATTAAGAGGAAAGTTGTATGTGACTCCTGTTGATAAGGGTAAACAGAAAGCTGGTTATGACAAGAAGTTGAGTGGGGAGGAGCTCCTGCTCCGGTTAAGTGTTATAAGTATGGTGTTGAAGGACATCATGCTCCAAAGTTAACATGTGTTAAACTGAAATGTTTCAGATGTGGAAAGCCAGGTCACATGGCTTTTGAGTGCAAGAGTGGTGCGAAGGTGACTTGCTACAATTGTGGTGAGCAAGGGCACATTAGTACCAAGTGATATAAATCGAAGAAGGAACAATCTAGAGGGAAGGTGTTTTCTCTATAAGGTTCTTAGACTACCGCTGAAGAGAGGCTAATCAGAGGTACGTGCTTCATTAATGGTACACCTTTGATTGCTATAATTGATACTAGAGTGACACATTCTATTATTGCTTTAAATTGTGTTAAGAGATTAAAACTGGAATTATCTATTATGAATGGAAGTATGGTTATTGATACTCCCAATATGGGTTCAGTGACTACTTCATATGTGTGTTTGAATTGTCCGTTGATTATTTATGGTAGAGATTTTGGAGTTAATTTAGTGTCTCTTCCGTTAGAGCAACTTGATGTTATCCTTGATATGAATTGATTAGAAGTCAACCATGTTTATATCAACTGTTTTTCTAAGATAGTTATTTTTCTTGAACATGAGAAGGAAGGATACTTGTTTATATCTACTAAACAAGTGAATGAGTCAGTGCAGGATGGCAATGGGATGTTTACGTTGATGGCATCTTTGGATATTAGTGGAAAAAGAGCGGTTGGGGATTTAACAGTTGTTCATGATTTTCCAGAGGTATTTCCTGAGGAGATAAGTGATTTACCGCCGGAACATGAAGTGAAGTTTACGATTGAATTAGTTTCATATACTAGAATGGTATCGATGGCTCCATATCGGGTGTCAGCATCAGAAATGTGTCACCATGGGGTCCACTAGTCTTATTGGTTAAGAAGAAAGAATGTTCTATGAGACTTTGTGTGGACTATAAATAACTGAACAAGATGACTATCAAGAATAAGTATCCACTTCCGAGGATTGATGACCTGATGGATCAGTTTCTTGGTGAAGTGTGTTGAGTAAGATAGGTTTGATATCTTGGTATCATCAGATTCATGTGAAGGCTGAAAATATTCAGAAAACTACTTTTAGAACGAGGTATGGTCACTATGATTATTCTGTGATGCTGTTTGGTATGACCAATGCACCAGATGTATTCATGGAGTACATGAATAGGATTTTCCATCCGTATTTGGAAAACTTGTGGTTGTTTTCATTGATGATATATTGATCTTTTCAAGGAGCGAAGAAGATCATTCTAAGCATCTGAAGACTGTATTAACAATGTTAAAGGAGAAGTAGTTGTATGCTAAACTTTCTAAGTGTGAGTTTTGGTTAAAGGAAGTGAATTTCCTTGGCCATGTGATTTCAAGTAGAGGTATTGTGGTTGATCCATCGAAGATTAAAGTTGTGTCTCAGTGGGAAGCTCTGAAATTTGTCGCTGAGATTAGAAGTTTTCTTAGGCTAGCAGGCTATTATCGGAAATTCATTGAAGGATTTGCCAAGTTAGCTTTGCAGTTGACGCAGTTGACTAGAAAAGGTCAAGCTTTTATTTGGGATGTGAAATGTGAAGAGGTTTTTCAAGAACTTAATAGGAATTTTTCCTAATCTGAAAGAACCGTTTGTTGTGTATTGTGATTCTTCGTTGATGGTATTGGGAAGTGTTTTAATGCAAAATCAACAAGTTATAGTTTATGCTTTAAGATAACTTAAAGTGCATGAGAGGAGTTATTAAACGCATGACTTAGAGTTGGCTTGTGTTGTGTTTGTATTAAAGCATTTGGGGCATTATTTATTTGGATCAAGATTCTAAGTGTTTAGTAATCATAAGAGTTTGAAAAATCTCTTTGATCAGAAAGAGTTGAATATGAGGCAGAGGGGGTGGTTAGAATTTATGAAAGATTATGATTTTGGTTTGAATTACGATAAGGGTAAAGAAAATGTAGTAGCTAATGCATTGAGTAAGAAATCTTGGCATATGTCGATGTTGATGGTACGAGAGTTAGAAACGATTGAAAAATTTCGAGATATGAGTTTGATTTGTGAAGAGACTTCTTTTGGAGTTAAGCTTGGTATATTGAAGCTTATTAGTGGCATTCTTAATGAGATTCAGGAAGGTCAGAAATCTGATTTGAGTTTGGTGGGTCGATTGACGTTGATCAATCAAGGTCTAAGTGGTAACATTCAGATTGATGAAAATGGTATCATGAGATGTCATGATAGAGATTGTGTTTTGGATATAGTAGAAACAATCGGTTGAACAATAAACTGATAATGAAATCAACGAAGTCTCCATCAAACATTTTTTATCAGACGCGAAGGGAAAGGTAAACATCGAGTAAACATGAGAAGGGTGAAATCACGATCAAACGAGTGAGTCGGATAAGGGAGTCTGTTACGCGAGGGGAAGGTATTAGCACACCACACGTCCATAGTACTCTATGGTATCCACTCTTGTTGTCTACCTTATGGGTGTGTTAGAATCTATATCTAGGCTTAAGAGCTAAAAGAAAATGCAATGAGGGAATGCATGCGAAATAAAAGAGAAAATGATGTAGGGAAAAATAAAGTTATGCTTGTTCAGGCCCTACCCCGATGCCTACGTATCCCTTTTAAGGAATCAGAGCAGTCGTAGTTCGGCTCACATGTTTTTATTTGTTTTGTGTTTTTTAATAAGTAATGTTAAATTCAATCATTCCACCGTTGCTCGACCAATAGAAACTTACACATCTGTAATGGAAATGAAATAATATGCTCTCACCTAAACAGGTGTTGTCAAAAGAAAAGGTGCCCGAAGGCGGATGATGTTACGTTCTCGACTCTTAGCAAGTAGACATGATGAAACTCGACCCTTTGGGGAATTACGCATCGTATTGCGTTGAATAGGAAAATAACACATCCTTTTCAAGTTCCAAAGAAAGTCCTGAAGGAGGAAAAAAAGTTTGTATTGGTTGATATTTTTTACCTTAAAGAAGGATTTGAAAGTTGTTAGATCTTTTATGCATTTTCCAAGAAAAGAGTTTTAGTTTTAATGCAAGTATGCAAAAGAAAGAAAAATATCTAAGAAAGATTATCTAGCTTTATCCCTAATGTTATCATACAATGATTGGTCCTAAGATTGAGGATGAAAAGGGAAATATCTAACCTATGTTAGCATGCATGGATTACAATCCTAATGTCTAGTTCGCAAGCTACTCTAATCGAGCGATCCTAAGGGAGCATACAAATTCCTATTCTAAGGTAACATGGTATAAAAAAAATAAGCAAATAAGTGCTTTGGAAAAAACACACAAACATGAGTAACACATACCGACTCGAAGGGACGGGTGAAACACGAGAAATGCTTTAGCTAAGGGGAGCGTATCACCTGAAGCAAACAAGCGGGAGATGGATGAAATAAAAAAATGTGACGTCCAAAGCGACTGAACACCTAACCAAGATATAGAAGATCGAGGTAGGCGACAAAAGACAATATGAATGATCATAGAGTGTCAGAATCGGCCAATGCGAACTCCTGACAAAGTGTGGGGGTTTGATTGCAAAATCTTCCCCCACTTGAAGAACTCGATACACAAGATTTGCACGACTTCGAAACATCGACGTACAACGTGAGCTAACGATGACACAGACTAGAATGTGTGGGGGTCGATTACAGACCTTGTCTGCTTTCCTCCTTTTGAGGAATTATCATATGTAATATAATGGGGGCACAAATGTAAACACATGTGTGGAATACCTACTTCAAAGGTAGGATTTTAAACAACGACAATTAGCATACGAAAAGCGGTGCCTGCTACAGGACTTTAAACAGCAACTTCGAGTGCACACTCTTTATTTCCTGCTTCCTACTTCACATGATTTCTAGAAAGCGGTAAATTCCCCTACTATACATGATCTCTAGAAAGTGGTAAATGCTGAAATAAGGTAAACGAGAGAAAATACCAAACGAACAAAAGTTCTTAGCGTTGCGAGCAAAAACAGAGAAACCTGGAAAACTTCGAGTAAACTTCACCAAGCAACGGAAAAGAGTCAGAAATCAAATTCCCGGAATAAGCATCGAAATATTGTCGATGTGAAAATAAATCACAATCAGAATCTCAAGCACGTCCGCATATCGCATGATAAATCTGCATAAGACTCAAATCTCAACAAGCAAAGGTGAATCACGAATCTAGAGTAACAAAATGATTACTAAATGTAAACAATAATAAGAAATTCTAATCGAAATCTTAAAAAAATAAATTCCATCAAAAATCTATCATACTCTATTATTTTCTTTTTTTTATTATAAAAGAAAACTAATAAAAAACTAGAGAATTAGCTCTCAATCCCAAAAAAATAAAAAGTTTTATCAATTTTGTAATTTTTTAATCAAAAATCTATAACGAAAAATAAGGGAAATGACATGGAAATCTAAAAAAGAAAATTAAACTCAAGGGGGGTCTTAAGCTGAAACCAAGGGAATGTAGGAGTAAACTGGGCACTAGGCCCAGCCATTGAAAGTCCATGAATCAGTTTTTTGTTGCCAGCTTCCAAGATGTCAAAAATATAGAGTGGGCTTGGGAACAATCGGTACTGTAGCAAAATGAGGTGCTGAAGGCCCAGACTGGATAAGTCCACGAAGAGGTCTTCCTTTTTTTTAGGCAATATTGTTTCGCACCAAAAATGAACACATGCTTCAGGATTCGGCCCAACCACCAATCAAGCCTGCTTCATCACTCTCTGTTATGCTTATTATGCAAAAATAACAAGAGTGGGTGCAAAAGTGGATACGGTACCTGTTGTACCCCAAAATTTCCCCTCTTTATTCTCAAGACATTTCTCACAAAAGATCTCAAATGCTCAAGAAGTTTCAAGAGTTTGATCAGACAATATCACCTCCTAAGCATTGAGCCCACAAATTAGGGTTTTGGTTTTCTCAATGACAATTAGACTTTTAATGATTCAAATGATTTTCATAGTTCATTATAGGTCACCAAGATTTCTCATACCATGTTTGAAGTCTTGCATCACAAATTTTCTAAGTCAAAATTGCTCAGATGACTGAAAATTATCTATATTGGGTAAAAGTCAATTGTGGTCAATATATAGTCAAACTTCATAATTTTGGGCTAACATCAACATTTTTTGAAGTCATATTCATAAATTGATAAAGTTTTGATCACAATTCCTAAAGAAAAACATTTAAATCATCAAGGGGGCAAAATGGTCAAAATTAGGGTTTTGACTAAGATGGGTTGATCATTGACTTTTGACCTAATGCATGACCCAATGGCTTGAAGCATGATTTCAAGCATTCAAACACAACATGTTGACCTAACTTCATGGCTCAAATCATTTCTCAAGATTAACGAATTGATAGTTGAATTTGGGATCAATGGATGAAAAGTCAACTGATACACAAAAAGTCAAACTTTGACTTTTTGATCAACATTGAATCTCAAAGATAAAGATTCATCAAGATACTCAAAAATATCAAACTTGATCATCAAGAATCAAGAAAGTCAAGCAATTCCACAAAAAGTCAAAGTTTTCAATACAAAAATTTTCTATTTTTATACTTGATAAATTCATTACTTCATGACAATTTTTCACCAAGATGCAAGATGATTCAAGGAAAACTTTCAACATGAAAGTTGTAGATATTGATGAACGTTACAACTTTGTATTATAGGGTTGATGTCCAAAAAATGCTTAGATTTTAAGATATAAGCCCATGAAGTCATGACATTTTTCATAAAACACTTAGTGAAAATTTTGGCAAGTTAGGAAGATTTTTTTACCAACTTCTTGACAATTTTCCACCTATCCCCAATTTGATTGAGCCAAAATGGTCAACATGAAGGTTGTATAAAATGTTTCAATATTTCCAAAATGTCAAATAAATTGAAGAGAACATGCTTGAGCTAAGAGAATCGAAGAGAAGAAGTTGGGCATCCATTCTTGAATTAAAAGTCATTTTCTTGATGAACACATGATCCAATCTCACAACTATGCTGCATAATCTTGCTTTGTATGCCTCTTTACTTGCAAATATATCCATAATCAGATGTTTACACAACTAATTGAGCTATGATCCAAGAGCTTGAGCCATTGTCCAAATGATGATGCCATTTAGGGAAGAAAGTTCACACTTCCATTTTGGAAAAGTGACTTTAATTACAAAGTCAACTTGTCTTGAGCCTCTAAAATTGTTTGTTCTGATCACACTCAACATGTATCCTCATAATCAACATTTTTAAAGCCTCTAGCCACCCTATAAGCCCTTGTAATATGCATTGAAACCATGTTTGTCAAGCTTGCTTCAAAATCAAGTTTCAATACCATAACATGCGATCTCTTGTCTCTGATCCCTTTCAAGATTCCAAAATAATTACCTATAAATAGAGTGGTCATATGCAACCTAACACATGAATTCACAAGCATTGAAACTCCATCAAACTCCCTCAAACCAGAAATTGCACCAAGACTCCATAAATTGTCATTTCTGACTTTGAATTCCAAACTCATATTTCACTCGTGTGTTTTTACTTTTAATCCTTCAAACAACATCCATACACTATATAGAAGTAATCCAGGACCCTGTTACACAACTGTAAAACCTCCATCACCATCCTCCATTTCCAAAAACAGAGTTCTGCACATTGACTTCTCTAGAAAGATTCAAGCACTCTCAGTATAAAGTAAGTTTGCATTAGCTTCCTAGGAGTTCACTAAAGCTATTCAAATCATCAAAACACATCCAGAAGTGCTCAAACTCAAAAAAGACTTCCAGTTTTGAGGTAAGTTTTCTCAACTTTGAACTTCACATACAAGTATTATTAATAGTTATTTTGTAAAGATAAAATGTAGACATCATTTCCCTGATGCTAACCATGTGCTTACATTTCATTTATATTTCCTGAGTGATGCAAATTTTGAGTTTGAAGTTACAGAAAAATTAGGTAAGAATTTGGTACCAAGCAAAATTCGTGCTCATCTTTGAGTGTTAGTTCAAGTTGTTTACATATTTGAAATTGGGACAAAATTTGGAGCAACTTTCATGTTTACATTTTTGCAAATGGTTGAGAAATGATCAAGTTCAGAGATTCAAAAATGGTGGCGCGAGGAAGAAGATGAAGTACAGTTAGAACTAAGTTTATATTAAATTTAGTGCAAGTTATATTATTACCCGATGAAACATCCACCCCAGTGGAAGAGAAGTGCACGCTAAGGCATTGGTATGTAGGGACCTCGGTTTGAGCCCCAGCAGTACCCTTTTGCATTTTTCAGATTTTATTTTGTTCTATTTTTGTTTCCAAGCGCGTCTGGGCCTCCAACATTGGGCCTCTTTTAGTTTTATTATTTCTCACCCCTTGTTTGCTTTCAACGCAGACCCATTCTTATTCTTTTTATTTTTCAACAAAAATTTGTTTGGGCCTAGACCTTTTACTAACACCCTCTATTTTATTTTCAGCACTTAAACCCAACATTTCATTTTATTTTTACTTTCACTTTTATTTATTTTCTTTTTATTTAATAAAAAATACAAAAATATATTTTCTTAAATAATTAGACTAAAAAATTTTCTAATTTTTTTTATTTTTACTTTATTTATTTTCACCAATAAAAACCCCAAAAATATTCTTTTAACTAATTAATTTCTTTTAGACTTAAAACTAAATTAGACTTAGGTTTATTTAATTTTCTTTTTAAATCAACTTAGACTTTAGGATTTGTTTAATAATTAATTAACTCCTCTTGTAAATTAATTAGTTAATTAGAATAACCATCAAACTCTTTTTCCATCAAAACCATAAAAACAATTTTGTTTTATTCATCTTTACATTTTTTTGTACATTGTATTATTTCACATTATAATTTATGTAACTATCAAAGCCTGGTAATAGCAATTAGGATTTATTTTACTTGTCATCCCCATTTGTAAATTTGTATTCCCCATCCCCAAAAGTATTGTAATAGCATAGGATATTTAAATTCCGCAATTTATCGCTTTCCATATTATTGCTAGAAATTAGGGTTTGCATGACAAGACTAAATCAACATTAGAAAAACCCTAACTCAAAGATAATATACATGAAAACAAAACACCTTGCACACATGCACCTCTAGGGTAACCCACACTTGTTGCCTCAGATATAAACGATCATGTCCCTCGAACATGAGATGTTTTAGCAAAGACCCTCGATAAAAAGATCGGAGTCCCTCGATGACCCTTCAATGTTTTCTTCGGTAAATGATCTTAGTCCCTTACAACAATTGCTAAAAAATCTTACAAGTTGCCTTCTATGACTGTACTATGACCCAAGCCCGTCCCTTACATCCAATGATATGGCTCTCTACCCACTAATGGTAGATAAGAACTATCTAAAGGAGGAGGAAAAGAAAAAATACATTTTCAGTGGGTAGATTACTCATGATTTCTTATTCACAAAAAAAAACATTTTCGTACTTCACACTTTCAAAACAAACATTTTGTATACATTCTCAACAATACAAGAATCATTACAAAATGGCCTTACATTGGCATTTTCAAACATCTTTCCAAACACTTCCTTTCAACAAATATTTTCAAAACCAACACTTTGTATACATTCTCATCGACACGAGAATCATTGCAAAGTTTAACAAACTTAGGTGTTTTCAAAAAATATTTAAACACACACAAACACAAATCATTTTAAAGTGATAAAGCAATTAAGAGCCCGTAGATAACTACGGATGAAAAGGGTGCTAACACCTTCCCTTTTCATAATCTACCCCCCGAACTCAAGAAAATTATCAAAAGGTATTTCTTGTTCTTTTCACCCTTTCCTTTTTTGGATAAAAGAAAATTCGGTGGATACTCTTGCTATCCGCAACATTTACGATCAAACGCAAAACACCCAAGTCAATTCTCCCACTGTATTACAGAACTGGCGACTCTTCTTGAGAGAATAAACTAAAAGTGGGGTTACCTTAAGAGCTAGATCACCTTTATTTGCTTTAATTGTTTGCTTTGTTTGTTTATATTTATAGGTTATGCTTGGGTTTACTACTTTTAGAAATCTGATACCCAGATTTGAGGCATATTAGGTAAGTAGCAATAAATCGTAGGGACTATGCAGCGTAATACCAACATGGTTGAAGCGATGGCTATATTAGTGTGACACATTTGTTAGTACCGGTGTCCCTTGAGTCTAGTCAAGGAGAATACGCGGCGGTTGTGTGGTGTCATGAAGCACTAACAGACCTTAGAACCTTAATTGAACAACTTGGCCATTAGAAAGTAGTGAGATAGTTGGCTTTGGTGCAAGACTAAATTTGGTTGATACTCGATACTACAATCATTGAGATCGGACTTTTGGGATATTTTTTCCATAATTTGGATGCTTGATCTAAAACAATGCCCAATGAAGAAAGATCAGTTATATTGAGATTCCTTAGAACCCGAGTACTTTTGTTAGGATAGGTTGAACCAATTAAACTTCAAGAGGGTACTTACCTATAAACCCTATGCAAGCCTAAACCTAAGGCCTTGCGTGCTTTGTTAGTGTGTAATTATTTGTTCATAAACATCATGACATCATTCCATAGCATTTTCACTAACCATTTCAAGGACCTAGGGATTTATCTTTGTTCTGTTTTGTAGGATATCGCTTCCACTCGCAGAAATACCCTCCGAATCAACTTCGTAAGGGCACATCCTCAACTCAAAGAGTTAGCGTCAAGGGTTCCTGGAAATTCTCTGTTCACCAAAAGATATGGTTGACTTCTCAATCTGGTTACCTTAAGCTTTGAAGAATACATGATGAGGGTGCTCTTCAAGTTCTTCTACCCTGTACATCATTGTTTCACCTTTTCCGACTATCAACTAGTGCCTACAATGGAAGAATTCTCTCAACTGTTAGGGGTACCAATCCTTGATCAAATGCCATTCACCAATTTAGAGGAAACTCCAAGACCTAAAGCTATTGCCAAGGCCTTACATTTGAAGAGTTATGGCATTATAGACAATTGGGATACAAGAAGTGGGGTCAAAGGCTTTTTGGATAAATTCCTGATGGAGAAGTGTTGTACCCTAAAATTTTCCCTCTCTTTTCTCAAGACATTTTCTCAAAAGGATTTACAAAAAATATCAAGTTTGCACAAGTACATTTGGATTTTTATTGCCCCACATAATTTCCATGGATCATATTGGATTTCAAGCATCAAGTCAAAGAGGAAACTATTGAAAAGGGAAAGAAGATAAATTTGATTTTTTGACAAAATTGAAGAAAAGCAAGCTTGGTTTGATTCATGCTAGCTTTGACTGGGCATTTCTTTAATTCATGTTGGGCATTGCTTCGATTCATGCTTGCTTCACAAGTTTCGATTGGGGCATTGTTTCCTTCAAAGCAACCTGCTTCGAATCAATATTAATACCTCTTTCGACTGGGCATTTGGCCTCCTTCGATGCAAGCATTCCCAAGCTTTGATTGGACTCTGGCCTCTTCATGGCTTACTTTAATTTAGAAGGAAATGGCCTCCTGCAGGTTTTCTTCGATTGAGCAATGTCTCTTGCATGCTTTCTTCATACAAGCTTCGATTGAAAAAATGGTTATCTTCATACTAGCTTCGATTGGGCATTGTTTCCCTTTGAAACAGCTTCCTTCGATTCAAAAGACAAGGGCCTCCTATTGGTAACCTTAGATTCAAAATTTAGTAGCTTCCTACTGGCTTCTTTCAATTAATTAGGCAATGACCTTCTGAAATCTTCCTTCAATTCAGAAGGCAATGGCTTTCTGAAGGCCTCCTTGGAGTCACAGAGCAGTGACCTCCTGCAGGAAAGCCTTTGATTGGACAAGGGCTACCTTCACACAAGGCTACAATTAGAGTATTGGTTCCCTTTGAAGCAACATACTTCGAATCCAATCTGAACCCTTCGAGCAAGATTGGTTGAAGAACATTGATCAAATCTCATAGTCTTATCCTCCAAATCTCATTGTCAGGCTATGTTGTTTAAAAATCTTTACATGATCAGAGGCTTACATAAATTTGTGATACATTACACAAAGATTCGAAGCTTTATCCACTGGATAATACCATTCTTGGATGAAATGGAAAAATGCTACATACCCTTTTTTGATAAAGAGTAATTTAATCATAAAGTTAGCTCCCAACCTTATTTTTATCTGAACACAAGCAATGTCAAAATCATAAGTCAAATCTCCTGCCCAAAACAGACAGCAGGCCCCTACTTGTACTTGAAACTTGGGAACCACGAAAATTGAATAAACTTGTTTTCCTTTTCAACCAAACCATGGTTTGTTATCCTAAAAACCTGGTTACTCCAACATCTCTAACCTTTTCTCTATAAATAGAGAAAACATTTGCAAGTTGGGACAGATTTTGGAGCCATGGGGAAAATCTTCAAACTCTCAAACTCACAAATACTCTCAAGAGAATTTAAACTCTAAAACTCTCAAAGAAATCTTAGATCCATTAATGCATTAGTGAACCCTTCGATTCATTCCCTAACAGCAATATAATAATCTTTCGATTCATTCCCTGGACTGTTATATAACAACCTTCGATTTCTTCATAACTACCGCGTACCAACCTTTCAATTCAAGCAGAGAAGTGGTACCATTAGCTTAAGGAAGGTTCCAACGAAGATCAATCCATCATCAAGTCTAAGTCATATAGAGGTCCTTTGATTGGCACTTCAAGAGGTAAGTTTCCTCTAAACTCGAAACATTCCATCTAAATATCATTTGTACATACAAATAAAAGATAAAATGTAGATATCATATCTTGGAAGTTGACCCTACTTTTAGTTTCGATTATCACTTCCTGTATGTTGAGAATCCCAACTCTGACTAGTTAGTCTTTGATTTTTGTGCCAAATAAGCTTGTACTAACCCCTGGCCTGTAGCTTTCGAAAGTTACATTGTAAGATTTATTTTCAAACTTTATCCAGGTTATTTGCATCTTTCAATTGGTTGAGGATTGTAGCCTTTCGAATCTCAACTTGGGAGTCTTGCACTCTCGCAAACGAAGGAAGAAACTGGGCATGTCAATCATTCAGGAACAAGTCCATCCTATACCCAATCAAAGTTACCTTATGAATGGATGAAGCAGAGCACCCAGTGGTACAAACAGCACATACGAAAGGCATTTTTGTGTAGGCTCCTGGGTTCAAACCTTGGCTGGACCAGAACAATTTTTATCCTTTGTATGTTTCCTTTTCTTTTTTAACAAACTTCAAACATTTTTTCAACCAATCAAAACAACTCCTTTTGAGTTGATTTTTTACACACTATTTATTTACAAGTTTTATTTTATGAATATATAAAGATATTACAAAAAAATATTTTATTTTCATAATTACTTTAATTAATCAAAACCTTTCTTTAACAAAAATAAAAACAAAGATCATTTTATTTTCATTCCAATTCTTGTACATTTATTCACATTCAATATGGTTGTAATAATTAATTAGGATTTAATTTCTTGCAATCCCCATTTATACATTTGTATCCCCATCCCCATGTGTTGTAATAGCGTAGGACATTTATTTTTCGCATTTTTATTGCTTTCATAAATGTTAGTAATTAGGGTGTATGGAAATATAAAACCAACAAGTAGACCACCCTAATCAAAGACAAAAATGCATGCAAACAAATATACTCCACACACATGCACCTCTAGGGTAATCTCACTTGTTGCCTCGAAAAATAATCTTGTCCCTCGAACATGGGAGTTTTAGCAAAGACCCTCGATAAAACATTGTAGTCCCTCGATGTTGCCTTCGGTAAACGATCTAGTCCATAACGAAATTTCTAAAACGTCTCATAGGTTACCTTATGTGACTATACAAACGACCCACGCTCGTCCCTTCACATCAAACGATGAGGCTTCTTACCAAGTCAATGGTAAGATAGCAACATCTAACGGAGGAGGAAAAGAACATTAGACCTTTTGAGTAGGTAGGACGCTCGTAGTAGCTTTCTTGCTCACAACTAAAAAAACCATTTTCACACTAACACTTTCAATTGAAATATTTTCAAAAGTCAAAACACTTTGTACGCATTCTTATAGAGACGAGAATCATTACAAAGGTACTTTTAAAAATCACTTTCAAAAACATCTTCCACAAACATCTCTTTGAACTATTTTCAAAACCGATACTTTGTACGCATTCTTATAGAGACGAGAATCATTACAAAGACGTTTTCAAAATATTTTCAAACCCACACCACAGGCACATTTTAAAACAAAAGCAAGTGATCTAGCAAGCAACTAAGATCCCGTAGAAAACTACGGATGAAAAGGGTGATAATACCTTCCCTTTTCATAACCTACCCCCCGAACTCAAGAAAACATTTCTAAAGGTCTTTCCTGTTTTTTTCACCCTTTCCTTCGTTAGATAAAAGAAAAGTCGGTGGCGACTCCTGCTATCCATAACAATTGCGATCAAACGCAAAACAACCAAGTCAGTTCTCCCACCGTATCACAGAACGGGCGACTCTGTTGGGGAATTATACTTAAAAGTGGGGTTACCTTAGGGCTAGATCATCTCCACTCGCTTTCATTGTTTGACTTGCTTGATATACATTTATGGGTCCTTGTTTGGGTTATTGTTAAAGATCCTGCACCCGGATCTGGGGCACCTTTTTAGGTATGTAGCAATAAATCATGGAGGCTGCACAGCGTAGACCGATATGGACAAAGTGATAGCTACGTTAGCGTGATACTCTGGCTTATACTAATGTTCCTTGAGTCATTTAAGGATAACATTAGGCTTCTTTATAGTATCATTAAGCGCTAACTGACCTTAGAACCTTTAATTGAACAACTTGGCCATTAGGAAGTAGTGAGATAGCCGGATTTGGTTCCTACCAAAGATTGGTTGATACTCGATGCTATGCTCATTGAGATTGGACTTTTGGGATATCTCGGCCACAATAAAAGATTGATTGAGCTGAGACAATGCCTAAAAGAAAGTTCGGTGATATTGGGATTCCATAGAACCCAGTTACTTTCTAGGACAGGTTGAGCCAACTAAACTTCAACAGGGTACTTACCTACAAACCTCGCGCAAGCCTAAACCTAAGGACTTGTCTTCTTTATGTGTATATGATTATTTGTACATAACGACTTGTTGGATTTGCATACTTGTACATAACATCATCACATCATACCATAGCATTTCCAATAACCATTTCAAGGATATCAAGGGCCTATGATGTAGGGTCATGTTGAACCAGACGTCCATCAAAGGAGAAGAGGATTCATTCTCTAATTAAACACCGTCAAAGACCAAAGCACGGTAACAAGAGTCAAGGGCTATAACCCACTTGACATGGTGAGCTTGATTCTTATGGAAGGACATCCAACGATACTAAGTTCTCCAATCAAAGATGTGATGAAAGTTAAAACATCTAACATCTTCTTGTTTACCCTGTGAGATCCTTGAAAAAACATTTCACCCACATATAATACAAGTCATCATAAGAGGTTGTCCCCACACAGGTTTCTCATCTACTTACTATTTATTTTAGTAGAGATGGCTCTAGAGAAAACAGTTAAAGATCTCCAAGCTCAAAACACCCAGTTCCAACAGATGCTCGTGAACTTAGCCAAGAGGCAAGAAGATCTGAAAACGCTCTTCACCAAAGAGAGTAAGAAGAAGAAGGTTGTCACCCTCAACATAAAAAGAAGGGTCAAGGGGCCTGTCCAGCTAGCTCAAAAAGAATATACTTCTTCTAAGGAAGAATACAATCAGGAAGAGGAATCCATAAGCACTAGAGCTAACCAAGCTACTAACGATGAAGACTACTCTGAGGAGCAGTATCCACCGGTTGATGAAAGATACAAATAGCTTGAAGACAAATTAAAGGCTGTAGAGATCCAAGATGTGCCTGGCTTGGACCTTAGAGACTTGGGTTTGGTTCATGGCGTGGTCATTCCCTATAAGTTCAAGATCCCTGCTTTTTCCAAGTATGATGGGGTCTCTTGCCCGAAACTCCATCTAAGGTCTTACGTGCGTAAGATTCATCCACGCACTACTGGCCAAAAGCTTTGGGTCCATTTCTTTCAAGAGAGTCTAGCTGGGACTCAACTTGAATGGTTCTGTCAATTAGAAGGTTCTCACATCCACACTGGGAGGATCTAACTACTGCTTTCTACAAGCAGTATCAATACAATGTTGATTTTGCACCAACTCGTGTGCAGTTGTAGAATATGACCTTGGGTTCTAACGAGGGCTTCAAAGAATATGCCCAAAAGTGGAGAGACCTGGCTGGCAGGGTGCAGCCACCCTTAACTGACAGGGAGCTGATTGACATCTTTATGGGAACTTTGACAGGACCTTTCTTCAATCACCTAATTGGAAGCTCCTCGGCCGGGTTCACTGAGCTAATACTGACAGGCGAAAGTGTATAGGCTGGCATTAAGAGCGGTAAAATTCAAAGGGGTGCATCTTCAAGTGCAGGGAAGCCTCCTTTCATGGGGAAGAAAGAGTCCAATGTTGTGTACAGTCAAAAGGGTTGTAGTAAGAGAAACCATGATCAACATGTCGGGGTAGTCCTGATCTCTAGTCCTGCATCGCAGCGACAACAACAAAAGGGAAATCAGCCAAGGCAAGACGAGCCCAAGAGACAGTTTAGCAACATCAACATGCCATTGTCTCAAGCATTGCAACACATGTTGAGGATGAATCTGATTACGTTGATAGGACCTCATCCAAACCCTAAAACATCTTCTCCTAACTACAATCCTGATGCAATATGTGCTTATCATTCCGGCAGTCCTGGCCATGATACTAACGATTGTTGGGCGCTGAAATACAAGATTCAAAACATGATTAACGACAAGGATATTGAGTTCGATCATCCAGAGGCTCCCAACGTGATCACTGCTTCCATTCCAAATCATTGAGAGCGTCCATTTCATTTTTGAATTTTCAATTGTAATATCTATTGTTATTCAAACACTTATCTACTAATGTTAAACTTTGTTTCATTAATGCATTGCATATGCTTGTCTTGAATTAATCCATTCGTTTTCATTATATTGAAACTATGATTTTTACTCCATTTATGATATTCAACTCTTGTTTTAAAAGTTGCAAGCCTTAAGAGGGAGGATGACGAAAACAATTCCAAAATCTCATACAGTATGCTTTTGGACAGACCTTGTCGACGATGTACATACGTTTATTTCAATTCCTAAACACTGTAGTTTTAAGGAGGATAATCCCTAGTCAACCCCTTTGAGCCAAAGAAGTGATAGTTTTCTTTTTCGCAGAAATTGAAACCTTTAATAAAAACCTGGAGCAGGATAGTCTCTTAGTTAATTTAAATGCGCATTCAGTCGCAAGCTTTCACCTCATACACAATGAATGACAATGAAAACGTCCTTTTGAGTCAAAAGACGATGATGGTTTCCTATCAAATAGGCAGTCATTATATCTCAAAAGAAAAACCCACTAAGTCAAAAACTACGAAGGAGACTTAAGAAAAAAGCTGGGGCATCCCGCTGATTGTAATCTCAAAACAAGAACATTCACGTAAACATCAGGGATAATAAATCAAAAAGAGATCACTACAAATCCTCGACAACATGAAAAATGTTGCAACAATGACTGCCTTCCAAAAAATTTAACTTGTCTGAACCATCACCAAAACGTCATTCCAGGCTCAATTGGAATTCAAATGTACAATTAACCGAGTTTAGGACTGAAGAACATCATGAAGAACGAGAGGGTACAAATGCACTTTGAGCCTTATCCTTTGTTTCTTAAACCGTGAACCAGACCACACTACAACTATTCAAAAGTCCTAGTTGAAGCATGGGTTAGTTCGAAAGCATACTGTTACCATAGGTATCCTGACTCCTATAAGGCTTACTGTAAATCCTAAGTTGAACTCATGTTTTTACAAAACTCTTTATTTGTTAAAACTGCATTATGAAAACTTCAAGACAAGCATAAACTTTGCATTATTTGAAAATCGCTGTTTGCATATGGCTAATTGTTTGACAACCGAGAAATTCACACGATGCATATCTAGTGAACAAAAATTCTCAAGAAACAGAATCAATTCAAGTGGGAAGACACTTCCAATGACAAATCCTCTATAAGCAAGGGGGCATGACATGTCACTGTCCAACTAGTTTGGGGGCAGTCAAGTCGAGATTCCAAGGAATCTCTCAAGAAATGCTGAATAACCAGGGGCAGGTCTGCATCTGAATCACTTGGGGAATTGAACATGAATTCCAGCAAAGGGTTATGTACGGCCAAGTAAACATTTTATGGCAGTACTACAACACTTAATACTATAGGCAGTGACAAATTTCCTCCAAAGTCCTTTTCATAGGGGGATCCCTAGTCAAGTCCCCACAGAGTCATCTCTATAACGTTATTCCCACAATAATCTTCATGAATTAGGGTAGGAATCCCTCCAGGCTAAATTCATGGATATCCCCACAAGGTTGGATCCAGGCAATCCCCAGCTAGAGTTTCAATCTCTGGAAAAAAAATTTCCAGCTTAGTTGGTCTCAAGAAGAATCCTCGAGGAGTTTTTCCAAAAGAAAACACCTCCCCGGTAGTTTGTCAAATATTCTCTTCAAAAATGGTTTATTTCTCCAACAAACTATAGATTCCCCAGCTTGAATTTTCCTCTCAGACTATCACAAGTCAAGGGACCACAACCCCTCTTCCCCAATAGACTTTTCTACAATCCCAAGTGAGTTGCTGCAAAGCCTGGAAGATAACCAGATAACAGTTAACTTCTTTATCCCCAACAAGTTGTTAATTTCCTTTTTCTCCAATCAAGAGATAACTCCTCAATAGAGCAACGGACAACTAAAACTCTTGAAATCTTTTCCCCAAGCGAAAATCAAAACTCTCCATAGAGTTTTCCCTCAAACAAAGTCAATATTCAGCAGAGTTCTCCTCAAACAATAAAATAGGAATTCCCAACAGAAATGCCCCATTTAAAGTTGAAGATACACATACTCTTCATCTCCAGCAGCAGTCCAGGATTCAGTTTCCTAAAACTCCCCAACATTTGTCAAGGATTTACTTTCCAGACAAAGAAACACTCTAATAACATCTCACATTCATACATCATATTACATACATGATAAATACATACAACATAATCTCATTTATTTTGAGAACACCATGCATTTCATACACACTGACATTGCATA
Organism: Vicia faba; assembly: GCA_948472305.1. NCBI lineage: Eukaryota > Viridiplantae > Streptophyta > Magnoliopsida > Fabales > Fabaceae > Vicia > Vicia faba. The sequence continues at coordinate 929,804,044 of OX451739.1, forward strand.
TAGCTAACGCTTTACCTTTTCAGGAAAAGATAGTTATCATCAACAATTTTCAACAGGTTCAACATTAGTTTCTAAAGCAAGATAAAACAACTATCTATGTGACCAGATGCAGCTTTACACAGGCTCATCCTGAAGCAATATTACATAGATTCCTTCCCATCATGAAGCAATCTTACATGGATTCCTTCCAATCATGAAGAAATCTTACATGGATTCCATCCCATCCTGAAGCAGCCCTACCTAGGTTCTTTCTCATGCATTTCTAGATGCAGTTTCACACGGACTCATCATAAAGCAACCCTACCCAGGTTCCTTCTCATTTCCAGATGAAATTTTACACGGACTCATCCTGAAGCAACCCTACCCAGGTTCCTTCTCATTTCCAGATGAAGTTTTACACGGACTCATCCTAAAGCAACCCTACCCAGGTTCCTTCTCATTTCCAGATGTAGATTTACACAGGCTCATCATAAAGAAATCTTACATATATTCCTTTTCATATACCTCCAGACACAGTTTCGTATGGATTATCCTGAAGCAATCCTACACAGATTCCTTCTAATACATTTCCAGACATGGCTTGACACGGATCCATTCCAGCATGTCATCCAGAATTAAATCAACCAAAGATTTATTCTGACACTTCTCCCAGTTACAGTCAAGCTTAGACTTGGTTTTAATTTCTATCAACAATCACCTTTGGATGGCATCTATAAGCCCAACTCAGACAACTCTCCATCATCTCTACAAATGGCATATTTAAGCCTATTCCCTATACAATCGACCACCATATCATCGAGTGCAAATTTCGGGGAACTCTAGTGTTCAATCATCTTCCACCTTTAAGTCACGAATGGCGGACTCGCCAATCTAACAATTCAAGTTTAAGAAAATTGACCAAGGGCAGCTGTTATACCCCAAAATTTACCCTCTCTTTTCTCAATACATTTTCTCACAAGGATTTTCAAAAAATTTCAATTTTTCCAAAGTACATTTGGATTTTTATTGCCCCACATAGTTTCCATGGATCATATTGGATTTTCAAGCATCAAGTCAAAGAGGAAACAGTTGAAAAGGGAAACAAGATAAATTTGAATTTTTTGACAAAATTGAAGAAAAGCAAGCTTGCTTCGACTCATACTAGCTTTGACTAGGAATTGCTTCGATTTATGTCGGGAATTGCTTTGATTCATGCTTGCTTCACAAGTTTCAATTGGGGTATTGTTTCCTTCGAATCGACCTGCTTCAAATCCACATTAATACTTCTTTCGACTGGGCATCTGGCCTTCTTCGATGCAAGCATTCCCATGATTTGATTGTACTCTGGCCTCCTGCTGGCTTGCTCTAATTCAGAAGGCAATGGCCTCCTGCAGGTTTGCTTCGATTGAGCAATGGTCTCTTGCATGCTTGCTTCATACAAGCTTTGATTGAACAAATAGTTATCTTCATGCTAGCTTTGACTAGGCATTGTTTCCCTTTAAAATAGCTGCCTTCGATTCAGAAGACAAGGGCCTCATGTTGGTGTCATTCGATTCAAAAGTTAGTGGCTTCCTACTGGCTTCTTTCAATTAAGAAGGCAATGACCTTCTGAAAGCTTCCTTCAATTTAAAAGGCAATGGCCTTTTGAAGGCTTCCTTGGAGTCACAAAGCAGTGACCTCCTGCAGCCAAGCCTTTGATAGGACAAGGGCTACCTTCACACAAGGCTTCGATTTGAGTATTGGTTCCCTTCGAAGCAACATACTTCGAATCCAATCTAAACCCTTCGAGCAAGCATGGTTGAAGAACATTGATCAAATATCATAGCCTTATCCTCCAAATCTCATTTTTCAGGCTATGTTATTTCAAAATGTTTACATGATCAGAGGCTTACATAAATTTGTGATGCATTACACAAAGATTAAAAGCTTTATCAACTGGATAGTATCATTCTTGGATGAAATGGCAAAAATCTACGTACCCTTTTTTGTTAAAGAGTACTTTAATCACAAAGTTAGCTCCCAACCTAATTTTTGTATGAACACAAGCAATGTCAAATCATAAGTCAAATCTCCTACACCCAACATACATAAGGCCCCTACTTGTACTTGAAACTTGGGAACCACAAAAATTGACTAAACTTGTTTCTGTTTTCAACCAAACCATGGTTTGTTATCCTAAAAACCTGGTTACTCCAACATCTCTAACCTTTTCTCTATAAATAGAGAAAACATTTGCAAGTTGAGAAAAATTTTGGAGGCGTGGGGAAAATCATCAAACTATCAAACTCTAAAACTCTCAAACTCTCAAAGACTCTCAAGAGAATTCAAACTCTAAAACTCTCACGAAAAATCTAAGATCCCTTCATGCATTAGTGAACCCTTCGATTCATTCCCTAACCGCAATATAACAGTCTTTCGATTCAATCCTTGGACTACTATATAACAACCTTCTATTTCCTCATAACTACCACATACCAACCTTTTGATTCAAGCAGAGAAGTGGACCCATTAGTTTAAGGAAGGTTCCAACGAAGCTCAATCCATCATCAAGTCTGAGTCATACAGAGGTCCTTCGATTGGCACTTCAAGAGGTAAGTTTCCTCTAAACTGGGAACTTTCCATTTAAATATCATTTGTACATACAAATAAAATAAAATATGTAGATATCATATCAAGGAAGTTGACCCTGCTTTTAGTTTCGATTATCACTGCCTGTATGTTGAGAATGCCAACTCTGACTAGTTATTCTTTGATTTTGGTGCCAAACAAGCTTGTACTAACCTCTGGCCTGTAGCTTTCAAAAGTTACATTGTTAGATTAATTTTGAAACTTTAGTCAGGTTGTGTGTATCTTTCGATTGGCAGAGGATTATACCCTTTCGAATCTCAACTTGGGAGTCTTTCACTCCTGCAATCGAAGGAAGAAACTGCGCATGTCAAATATTCAGAAAAAAGTTCATATTGTACCCAATCGAAGTTGCCTTATGAACGGATGAAGCAGACAACCCCAGTGGTACAAACAGCATGTGCGAAAGGCATTTCTGTGTAGGGTCCTTGGTTCAAACAATGGTAGGACCAGAACAATTTTTATCCTTTGTATGTTTCCTTTTCTTTTTTAACAAACTTCAAACATTTTTTCAACCAAACAAAACAACTCCTTTTGAGTTGATTTTTTACACACTATTTATTTACAAGTTTTATTTTATGAATATATAAAAATATTACAAAAAATATTTTATTTTCATAGTCATTTTAATTAATCAAAACCTTTCTTTAACAAAAATTAAAACAAAGTTCATTTTCTTTTCATTCCAATCCTTGTACATTTATTCAAATTCAATATGGTTGTAATAATTAATTAGGATTTAATTTCTTGCAATCCCCATTTCTACATTTGTATCCCCATCCCCATGTGTTGTAATAGCGTAGGACATTTATTTTTCGCATTTTTATTTCTTTCATAAATGATAGTAATAAAGGTGTTTGGCAAGATAAAACCAACAAGTAGACCACCCTAGTCAAAGACAAAAATGCATGCAAACAAATACACTTCACACACATGAACCTCTTGGATAATCTCGCTTGTTTCCTCGAAAAATAGTCATGTCCCTCGAACATGGGAATTTTAGAAAAGACCCTCGATAAAAGATCACAGTCCCTCGATGTTGCCTTCGGTAAACGATCTAGTCCCTAACGAAATTTCTAAAACGTTCCATAGGTTGCCTTTTATGACTATACAAATGACCCACACCCGTCCCTTCACATCCAATGATGGGACTTCTTACCAAATCAATGGTAAGATAGAAACATCTAAAGGAGGAGGAAAAGAACATTAGACCTTTTGAGTAGGTAGGACGCTCGTAGTAGCTTTCTTGCTCACAACTAAAAAAACCATTTTCACACCAACACTTTCAATTGAAATATTTTTAAAAGTCAAAACACTTTGTACGCATTCTTATAGAGACGAGAATCATTACAAAGGTACTTTTCAAAATCACTTTCAAAAACATCTTCGACAAACATCTCTTTGAACTATTTTCAAAACCGATACTTTGTACGCATTCTTATAGAGACGAGAATCATTACAAAGACGTTTTCAAAATATTTTCAAACCCACACCACAAGCACATTTTAAAACAAAAGCAAGTGATCTAGCAAGCAACTAAGAGCCCGTAGAAAAATACGGATGAAAAGGGTGATACTACCTTCCCTTTTCATAACCTACCCCCCGAACTCAAGAAAACATCTCTAAAGGTATTTCATGTTCTTTTCACCCTTTACTTTCGTAGGATAAAATAAAAGTCGGTGGTGACTCTTGCTATCCGCAACAATTGCGATCAAACACAAAACAACCAAGTCATTTCTCCTACCGTATCACAAGAATGCTCAACTATTTTGGGATGCTATAGGTTTACAAGATTTTGAGGAGATATTAGATCTTCTAATTTATTGGTTGGTTCTTTTTCCTAGCCCTAACCAATTCATAGATGTGAATGTTGTTAAAATTTTCCTTACTCCTAATCCCGTACTTACTTTGCTTGGAGACATTTTACATTGTCTTCACACTCGCACCATGAGGAAGAGAGGGGCTCTTATGTGTTGCATTTCGTTGTTGTCTAGGTGGTTTATTTCGCACCTTCCCCGATCAGTATTAAAGAATGAACAAGTTTTGAGGTGGTCGCTAAGGATAATGTCGCTTTCTCATGCAAATATCCATTGGTGCTCTCGTTCTCAAGAAGACATTACTATCAATTACCGTTGTGGGGAGTTCCCTAATGTTCCAATCTTAGGAATTAGGGGAGGTATTACTTATAACCCTTCTCTAGCTCTACGGAAATCTGGCTATGCTCGAAGAGATGGTCTCCATGACGCACTCATTCAAGGTATTGTATTTGACTATGAGAATGATGTTCAAGGTTATCATCGAAGGTTTGTTCATGCTTGAGGCATGGTGAACAAATTTGATAGCAATACTTTGGGGCATAAGAACTCCATCCCTCTTGAGCCTTATCTCAATTAGGTATGAGCTCGAGCACAAAGTCTCATGATGCCATATCCAGCTATCTTACCAATAGTTGTGGAGCTTGTTGCTGAGGTAGATATTCCTTACACCATTCTACATCCAGAAATTCCTACAGACTTCGAGGAATTACAGAGATCGTGGATTCAAAACAATGGGGGAATGATACACCTTTGAAGCTCGATTATATGCAAGCGAGAAGAAAGTGTTGGAGCTTACAAGGCAACTTCACGAAGAGCGAAGCTTGAATGCATACATTGCACCAAAGAGAAAGCACCCGTGGGAAACTTGAGTCTTTTGTTTTAGGAGTTTATTTTGTTATCTCTTTCACATCCTTTTGCTTTTTCATTGTAAGCCCAAGGGGCAATTGTAATTCTTGAACTTATTAATACAATTGTTGTGTTTGTTTCCTTTTTGGCTAGCAAATTTAAATTCCTTAAAGTCCTTGAAAACATTGCATCTGCATGCATGCATCATATTATAAGCAGGTTTTCTTATACATGTTTCCTCATCTTTTAACTGTTTATTTCAGTATAAGATGGCTCTAGAGAAAACCGTCAAAGATCTGCAAACTGAACACACACAGTTCCAAGAGACTCTACTCAACCTAGCCAAAGGTCAACAAGAAATGATGACACTCCTTGCCACCAAGAAGAAGACCAAGAAGAGGGTTGTTATTCTCAACATGGGGAGAAGGTTCAAGATGCCTACCCGACTGGCTCAAATAGAAAAGGCTTCTTCTGAGGAAGAAGACAATCAAGAAGAGGAGGTTAGAAGAATTATAGCTGGGGGTGGAAATAACCAAGTTACTGAGGACGATGATTATTCCGAAGAGCAGTATCCACCGGAGAATGAGAAGTACAAACAATTGGAAGACCGACTTAAGACTATAGAGATCCAAACAATGTCTGGTTTGGACTTTGGAGATTTAGGCCTTGTCTCTGGGGTGGTCATTCCCCACAAGTTCAAGATCCATGTCTTCGCCAAATATGATGGTGTCTCCTATCTAAAGATGCATCTGAGGTCTTATGTCCATAAGATTCAACCATCCACCGCTGTTAGGAAGTTATGGGTTAATTTATTCCATGAGAGCTTATCTGGGACACAGTTGGAATGGTTCTATCAACTAGAGGGGACTAATATCCATACATGGGAGGATCTGGCTGTCGCCTTCTACAGATAATACCAATACAATGCTGATCTTGCACAAAATTGCGTGCAATTACAAAATATGACAATGGATTCAAATGAAGGCTTTAAGGAGTATGCTAAAAAATGAAGAGGCCTAGCTGGAAGAGTGCAACCCCCATTGACTGACAGAGAATTAGTGGACATGTTTATGGGCAGCTTGACTGGTCCATTCTTTAATTTAATGATTGGGAGTTCCTCGTCATGGTTTACTGAATTAATCTTTACTAGTGAGCAAGTTAAAAGTGGAATCAAAGGAAGAAAGATCTCCAAGGCCTCAACCTCTACTGTTGTAAAAAACAATTTGTTGGTAAGAAGGAAACTAATGTTGTTTATGAAAAAAGGAGCCGTATTAAGAATGATCGTCATCAGTCGGTAGGAGTTGTATTGATCTAAAATTCAACCCCAGTTCAATGACCACAACAATCAGAAAATCAACAAAGGCCTGGTGTCCCGAGAAGGAAATTCACTAGAATCAACATGCCACTATCTCAAGGTTTACAACATCTGTTGAAGGCAGATTTGGTAACACTGCAAGACCCTCCTCCAAATCCCAATACTGCCTCTCACAAATATAACATGAATGTGAAATGTGCCTATCATTCAAATAGTCTCGTCCATGACACCAACAATTGTTGGGCGTTGAAGAACAAGATACAAGTTTTGATTGATAACAAGGTGATTGATTTTGACCCTCCACAGACCCCTAATGTTATTACTGCTCCCATTCCTAGTCATGGTAAAGGTGTCAATGATATTCATGATTCCTCATTTGTCTCCACCTTTGATGATTTGACTACTCCATTATTGACCGTAAAGAAGAATCTGCTGAGAGCCGATTTATTTCATGTCTGTCTTTAAAATTGTTACCATCATGCTTCCCAATCAAATTGTTGTATGTGGATTAATAAAGGTATTCAACGACTGATTGATAGCCATGAAATTATGTTCGAGAAAACTCTGTCTTTGAAGAGTTTTCCTGAAAGTACTTTCCAAAAGTTGAGATTTAAAGATATTTCCATAATCACCATTTCTAATACTCCTATTAGGATCACCTCTAAAGGCCCTATAAGGATTCCTTCTTAGCCAAGAGTGCCCCCCCTAATTATCACTATATCGAGGCCAGTCCCCTACTCATCTGACAAAGTAGTACCTTGGAACTATGAGGCCGAAGTTTATTATCATGGTGTCAAGCAAGAGCCATAGATAATTGAAAGTGAAGAGCCTGAAATTATAAACATTGTTGGAACTAGTAAGGTCACTAGGATAGGAAGGTCTTCTCTCTGAATATTTCTCCTCCAATAACTACAACAACACATGTTCGTATTCTTGCTACTAGACCAACTACTGGTGCCCGAGATAAAGAGAAAGTTATTGAGCCTGCCCTGACGGAGGCAACCTCAAAAAAGTGATAATTGAAGACCCTTCTAGACAAGTGATGGAAGAAATTATGAAGATCATCTGAAAAAGTGACTACAAAGTAGTTGAACAACTAGGGAAGACACCCTAAAAAACACCCATGTTGTCCTTGTTGTTATGCTATGAAGCACATGCCCAAGCTCTGCTAAAATTCTTGAAGAATGCCCATGTACCTCAAGAGACCACTACTGATCAATTTGAGAATTGTGTTGCAAGCCTAACTGCTGATAATTTCTTGGGACTTTCTGATGCAGATTTGATTCCGATGGGGAAGAATCACAACAAATCTCTCCATATCTCTGTTGAATGCAAAGGCACCACTATGGTGCATGTGTTAGTAGATACTCGGTCCTCTCTCAATGTCTTAACCAAAGGTGCTTTGGATAACTGGACTGTGAAAGGCTGGTGCTGAAACCCAATGATATTGTAGTAAGAGCCTTTGATGGTTCCAAGATGATGGTCTACGGAGAGGTTGATCTCCCGAACAAGGTGGTATCTCAAGTCTTCAATTCAACATTTTATGTAATGGGTATTTTCCCGGCCTATTCTTGCTTGCTCTGACGCCCATGGATTCATGAGGTAGGTGCGATTACCTATACATTACATCAAATGATGAACTACCCAGTGAAGGGGGAGGTTGTCACATTTTGTGGAGAGGAAGAATATATGTTCAATCATTTAAATCATTTCAAATACGTTGAAAAGGATGGAAAATTCATTGAAATCTCCTATCAAGAATTTGAGGTAATCCCTCTAATGGTTATTGTTGCTACTCCTGCTACTCTTGAAATCTTTAAAGGCACACCAAGAATGGCCTCTCTGAAAGATGCCAGGGTTGTTGTAGATGATGAAGGCTGCACTATCTGGGGACAACTTCCTGACGCCCCTTATAAATCTGACAAATTTGGTTTGTGTTTTACTTCAAAGACTCAAAAATAGGTTCGATGTGCTCGTGCTGGTGGACCACCTCTGCGTATTAGCAACAATAAAGTCAATGCACTGGATGACACAGATAGTAACGGTGACCTAGATAGCTGGATCTTCCCAACTGCTGACGGTGGACTCAACAACTAGAAGGAGAAAGACTTCATCTCAATCTCCTTCAACCAGAAGTAATTTCTATTTCCTGTTTTTATTTCTTTAAGAACTTTGTCTATATAACTTACTTCAAAACAATAACTTTAAACCATGTGCCTTGCCCGGGGCACAATTGTCCATTTGTTAAGGGTTTGTCATTTCATATATCATATGCTCATTTAATGAAAACATTGGACGATTTTGCATTCAAATGTTGTGCTCTTTATGTTTCTTTTACTTTACTACACTTTCAAATAGCCATGTGACCTTACATGCACACACACATTTGCAGATCCACGTCCACTTCGGGTCTCATTGACAATAATTCTTATATTGCCATATATGACTTCGAGAATCCAATCTATCAAGTCGAAGACAATGGTGAAGAAGATTGTGAGATACCTGGAGAACTTACCAGACTTATGATACAAGAGGAAAAGGCTATCCAACCGCATGAAGAACTAGTCGAAGTGATAAACTTGGGTACTGAGGCAGATAAGAAAGAAGTCAATATCGGCGCCAACTTGGAAGACAGTGTCAAGAGCATATTGGTTTAGATGTTGCATGACTATATTGAGGTATTTGCTTGGTCATATAAAGACATGTTGGGGATCGATACTTATGTCGTGGTTCATCGTATGCCAATGAAAGAGGGTTGTTCTCCGATCAAACAATAGGTTCGTCGCATGCATCATGACATGTCTGAAAAAATCAAGGCTGAGGTAATGAAATAGTTCAATGCAAGTTTCTTGGTAGTGATATCGTATCCCTAATGGGTTGAAAATGTTGTTCCAGTTCCGAAGAAAGACGGTAAGGTCCGTATGTGTGTAGACTATAGGGATTTAAATAGGGAAATCCCCAAATATGACTTCCCACTACCGCATATTTATGTCTTGGTTGAAACACTGCTCAACACAAAGTTTTCTCCTTCATGGATGGCTTCTCGAGTTATAACCAAATCAAAATGACGCCTGAATACATAGAGAAGACTACTTTTGTCACACAGTGGGACACCTTCTGTTATAAGGTCAGGCCTTTTCGGCTGAATAACGTAGGCGCAACTTATTAACGGGCTATAATGGCTCTATTTCATGACATGATTCTTCATGAGAAAGAAGTCTATGTTGATTACATGATAGCAAGATCCAAAGTTGAGGAAGATCACCTTGATCATCTACACAAGTTGTTTGAGAGGTTGACGAAATACAAGTTGAGGTTGAATCCCAACAAATGCATCTTTGGGGTAAGGTCTGGTAAGCTCCTAGACTTTATCGTCAGTGGCAAAGGAATTAAAGTCGATCCCGCCAAAGTAAAAGATATCCAAGAAATTCCAGCTCCTCGTACTGAGAAGGAGGTTTGAGGTTTTCTAGGACGACTAAACTATATTGCCCGATTCATCTCTCACCTAACCGCTACTTGTAAACCACTCTTCAAGCTGATGAAGAAAGATCAAGTGGTAAGATGGAATGACGACTGTCAAAAATATTTTGACAAGATTAAAGAATACTTACAAGAACCACCAATTCTGATGCCACCTGTTGAAGGGAGACCTCTGATCATGTACTTAACTGTTTTAGAGAATTCAATAGGGTGTGTGCTGGGGAAACATGATGAGTCTGGTGGAAAAGGGCATGCAATATATTACCTTAGCAAAAATTTCACCGACTGTGAAATAAAATATTCACTGTTCGAGAAAACTTGTTGCGCTTTGACATGGGCTGCTCACCGACTAAGACAGTACATGTTGACTCATACTACTCTATTGATCTCTAAAATAGATCATATCAAAAACATCTTTGAGAAGCCAACTCTCTCCAGAAGGATAGCCCGATGGCAAATGATCTTAAATGAGTATAATATATAGTACACTACTCAAAAAGCAATAAAATGAAGTGTGCTGGAAAATCATTTAGGGAATCAAGCTGTAGATGACTACCAATCTATGAACTTTGAATTCTCGGACGAGATCATCATGCTGATAGCAGATGAAGAAAAACTTGGACTGTATGAAGGACCTGAGTAAGGATCCGGTGGACTATGGTTTTTGATGGAGCTTCCAACGCACTAGGTAACAAAATTGGTGTTGTGATCATTTCTCCCGAAGGTTTCCATACTCCTGACAAAGCGTGGGGGTTTGATTGCAAAACCCTTCCCCACTTGACGGACTCGATACACAAGATATGCACGACTCCGAAGCATCGATGTACAACGTGAGCTAAGGATGACACAAACTAGAATGTGTGGGGGTCGATTACGGACCCTCCCCGCTTTTCTCCTTTTGAGGACTTATCATCTGTAATATAATGCGGGCACAAATGTAAACACACGTGCAGAATACCTACTTCAAAGGTAGAATTTTAAACAACTATAATTAGCATACAAATAGTGGTGCTTGCTACAAGACTTTAAACAGCGACTTTGAGTGCACGCTCTTTATTTCCTGCTTCCTACTTCACATGATTTCTAGAAAGCGGTAAATGCCCCTACTATGTATGCTCTCTAGAAAGCGGTAAATGATGAAATGAGGTAAACGAGAGAAAATACCAAACAAACAAAAGTTTGTAGCGCTGCGAGCAAAAATAGAGAAACCCAGAAAACTTTGAGTAAGCTTAACCAAGCAACGGAAAAGAGTAAGAAATCAAATTCCCATAATAAGGGTCAAAATATTGTCGATGTCAAAATAAATCACAACCAGAATCCCAAGCATATCTGCATATCGCATGATAAACCTGCATAAGACTCAAATCTCAACAAGCAAAGGTGAATCACGAATCTAGAGTAACAAAATGATTACTAAACGTAAACAATAATAAGAAATTATAATCGAAATCTTAAAAATAGAAATTCTAGAAAAAATATATCATACTCTATTATTTTCTATTGTTTTTATTATAAAATAAAACTAATCAAAAACTAGAGAATTAGCTTCTGATCACAAAAAATAAAAAGTCTTATCAATTTTGTAATTTTTTATCAAAAATCTATGCAAGGGGATATATGAGTAAACTGGGCGCTAGGCCCATCCATGCAAAGTCCATGAATCATTTTTTTGTTGCCAGCTTCCAAGCTGTCAAAAATATAGAGTGGGATTGGGAACAACCCGTACTGTAGAAAAATGAGGCGCTGAAGGCCCATACCAGATAAGTCCACGAAGAGGTCCTCCTTTTTTTAGGAAATATTGTTGCGCACAAAAAATGAACACGAGCCTCAAGGTTCGGCCCAACCACCAATCAAGCCCGCTTCATCACTCTCTGTTATTGTTATTATGCAAAAATAACAAGAATGAGTGCAAAAGTGGATATGGTGCTGTTTTGGAGAGTCTGGTTAGGGTTAAGAAAAATGGCACTTGATCTTCATGAAAACAAAGCCATTATCTATTCTTCCTCGCTGAAACGGTAGTCATCCCTTCTCTCTCTCATCTTAAACCATCTTTGATTTTCTTCTTTCCAATTGTTTCTGCTCACGCGGCAGACACCTCTGCCCTCTTTAAAGAATCCAAACTGAATCGCATAACACCATCTTCTCTACTTCATCGTTTCACTACCATCATTCTCTCCGCCTTAATTCTCTGTCTGATTTCTCTATTCAGGCATTCACCTCGAATCAACATCAAATTGGTATTTCAAACAAAACTCCCATTAGAATCATAGTTTAGGGAATTCACAATTCAACGAAGGCAACGAGAGTTCACGGAAGAAACGCACGAGGAGCAAGAGATAACTAGCAAGAACTAGTAAAAGAAAGTTTCAAACGAGATGTTCCGAGAGCTTACTGATCAGGAACCAACCGATGCGGCCTTGATGACAATGACAAGAGAAATATTAGGTATATACGCCCTTGTTTCAATATTCTTGTCCTCTTCTTCTTTGTAGTTTTGTATTTAGTTTCCGTTCTTTGTGAAATAAGTGATGTGTTGATGCTGTTGTAGATAAATATTACGAATGTGGTTTTTTTGATGATCATGCAATGCAGAGGATGAAATAGAGCGTGATGATGATGATGCGGTGGCTGTTGCGAAGCTATTGTAGATTCAAGCTGCAAAAAAAATGATGATACAGAGTGTAATATGGTGGCAGAACCGACTATTATTTTGCTGGTTTTGTGTTTTTTGTTCGCAAATGTACAGTAAGCAAGATTCGCCATCGTCTTTTCTTTTATCCAAAGTAAGGAAAGCGTGAAAAGAACAGAAAAAAAACCTTTTCGAGATTTTTCTGAGTAAGGGGGGTAGATTATGGAAAGGGAAGGTGTTAGCACCCTTTCCATCTGTGGTTTTCCACGGGCTCTTAGAGGTTTGCTCATTTTTAAAATGATTTTGTGCTTTATGTGTTTGAAATCATTTGGAAAATGCCTTAGTACGACAAACTTTATAATGTTTCTCGGGATAGTAGAGAACGTATACAAAGTGTTTGAAAATGTCTTTTGAAAAAGTAGTATTTGTGTGTAAGTGCAAAAGTAGTTTGAGCAAACTTCTAACAGCTATCTACTTTTGTAGTCGAAAAGGTTGTTATTTTCCTCCTATCCTTTTGACAGTGCTATCCTACTATTAGTGAGTAGGTAGCCCTATCGTCGGATGTATGAGGGACATTCGAAAGGGACGTTACAGTCACGAAGGCAATTTATGGAGATGCTTTAGCAATTCTGTTTTAGGGACTAGATCATTTACTGAAAAGGCAACACTGTAAGGGTCATCGAGGGACTATGATCTTTTGATTTTACGGGTCTTTGCTAAAGCGTTCCTGCCTCATGACTATTTTTAAAGGCCACTAAAGTGGGTGTACCCTAGAGTTGTATATGTGTAAGTATGTTACGTTCAATTATTTTATCTTTAAACATTTAGGTGTTCTACCGTTTGTTTTCAGATCTTGTCATGCAATCCTAGTTAGCATTCATCTTGGCAGTTAATCTATGTATAGGAATTTAAAGTGCGAGAATTGTAAATCATACGCTATTACAACGCTTTGGGACAATTACATAAAAAATGCAAGAAACAAAAAATGCATAATTTTAAATCTAAAGCTATTAAACCTGTGAGAAGTTACAATAAAATAAACGCGCGCGAATTTGAAAATAACGTCTAAGAATCCTAAGAATAAAATCATTTTATTGTTTTATTTTATTTGGGGAAAATGATCTAAATCTTCTTAATTTTAGTTTTGAGAAAATGTTAAGGTAATTCAAATATTATATAACCAAATTAATTTAATAGAAAAAAAAACTAGCCTAATGTTTTTGTGGTTTTTTGATTGATTTTATGTTGGTTAAAAAAAGAAGTAAAATAGTCAAAACAAAGCTGAAATCTAAGGAATAGGCAGTAGAAAAGAAAAAGTGTGATTCTGGAGGCCCGGATTGAAAGAGGCTTGGGCTAACTTTCGATCCAGTGAAGAGGCTTGATCAAAGGTGCATGAAGGGCTGCACTTTGGGGTGTTCGATTTGGATATGTCATCCTTCAATCTGGGACCCTTGGATCTAGTTCGAAGTTGAGCTGCTTTAAAGCTCCGAACAAGATTCTGAAAACATGTTTCCTGCAAAATGAAACAAATGTTAGAGATCCAAGGGGGACTTTACCCCCTGATTCAAATCTCCTCCCAATTCGACTCCTTCCTCAATTCGAATCTGCTGAGTCTGGGTCGGGTTTGTTTTATCCTGAGATTCGAAGGAACAACTTAGATCATGCCCCAACAATTGCACAACCCCATCTATGCGCTTTAGCTTACATGCAACATAATCAGTAATAACAAGAATATATATGTAATGTGTAGTTAAATGTCATGAAGGTGCAATTTTGGTTTTGCAAATCCTTACCAATCGAAGATGTATGATCTATGGCTCTGGGTGTGTATATGTTTGCTTAGGAGTTGGGGTGGACTCCTGGATGAGGGAACCTGCAAAAGGTGTTTCGATTAAGCAGTGCGTGTGTGTGGTATCTTCGTGTGCAGTATGTATGTGTGTTTGTCTCCCTATGTTCTCTCTTTCGTTCTCCATTGTAATGTGTCCTTGGCCTCATATTTATAGGAATGTGCTATAGTAACGGCTAGAGTGCCATTTAACCAGGCCTTTAAAGCTATGAGACAAGAATCAGACAAATTAAAAGCATTCCTTTTTTGAAACATTCATGTCTCTTTGGAAATCTTGGATGAACCTGGACACTTGACTCCTTCTAACACCCTCCTGTCATTCGAAAATCCTTTGCCCAAATACCACTCAAAGGGTATTTGTTGAAACGTCAATTGAAAGGCCTTTCCGAAAGGTCAATCGAAGGTTACTTGGTTAACATGCCTATCAAAGCTGCCTTGTTTGAGATGCTAAATCGAAGCATTCTTTGCCATGCCAATTAAAAGGCTTGTCATGAGGCCAATCGAAAGTCCTTGTATCCATGACAATTGAAGGGCTTGGCCATGAGGCCAATCGAAAGGCCTTGTATCCATGCCAATCGAAGGGCTTGGCCATGAGGCCAATTGAAAGGCTTTGTTGAAATGTCAACCGAAGGATCTTGTGACAAGGCCAATCGACAAGCTTTGTTGAAATGCCAATTGAAGGAACTTGTTACAAGGCCAATCGAAAATCTTTGTTGAAATGCCAATCGAAGGGCATTGTTGACCGATCGAAAACTCCGTTTTTCCCTCTTTGATTTCCTTCAGTTTGGACCAATCAAAGTGACGTTAAAATTCCAACCGAAGACTCCTTTGTTCAGATTCCAATCGAAATACATTGCGAAGATGCCAATCGAAAGATGCCTCATCGAGGGACACTTTGACCAACTTCAAAATATGTTATCTTTATTTAAGTAAGTGTTTGTAACCACCCATGTAAGAAAAGATCTTGTAAAAAATGAGAGGGCAAATTTGGGGTACAACAGCTGCCCTTGTTCAATCTTCTTAAACCTCAAGATGTAGATTAGCTTGTCTTCCTTTCGTGATCTGAAGGTGGGAGATGATTGAACACTAGAGTGCCCAAAAATTTGCACTCGCGTGAAGTAACACTGATTGTTAATGATGGTGGAAATGGGCTTATAGATGCCATTTGGAGAAGATGACAAAGAGTCGTCGAAGATGGGCTTAAAGATGTCATCCAAGGAATATGACAGAGAGTCATCGAAGATGGGCTTAAATATTCCATCCAAAGTAGAGGCTGACTGCATAAGAAGTCTCTTTGTGGGGATTCCTGTTCCTGTTGTCTGGGGAGGAGTCCACTAGGGGATGTTGATTTTTGTTGTTTTCTTTCTTAAGGAAAACTCTTTGGGGAACAGAGTCTAGGAATGTCAGTTGTCCATGGCTCTACTGAGGGGTTATCTCTGGATTAGAGAGATGAAAGTTTATTGTTTTCTGGTTGAAATCCAGGCTTCGCAGTAATTTGCTGGGGAGAATGAAATTAACTGCTATCTGAAAACGTATCAGAAGAAACCTATATAGGGTTGTCTCAGGAGTAGTCCGGGTAAGACTTCATCTGGAAGTGTATGAGAAGGAACCTGACTAAGGTTGTTTTAGGAGATATATGAGAGGGAGCCTGGGTAGGGAAGCTTCAGGATGAGTGCGGGTAAAACTACATCTGGAAATTGTAAGAAGGAACCTGGGTAGGGTTGCCTTAGGATGAGTCCGTGTAAAACTGCATCTGGAAATTGAAGAGAAGGAACCTGGGTAGGGTTGGCTCAGGATGAGTCCGGGTAAAAATGCATCTGGAGGTTGTAAGAAGGAACCTGGGCAGGGTTGCTTCAGGATGAGTCCATGTAAAATTGTATCTAGAGATTGTGAGAAGGAACCTGGGTAGGGTTGCTTCAAGATGAGTCCGTGTAAAACTGCATCTGGAGATTGTGAGAAGGAACCTGGGTAGGGTTGCTTCAAGATGAGCCCGTGTAAAACTGCATATGGAGATTCAAGAGAAGGAACCTGGGTAGGGTTGCCTCAGGATGAGTTTGTGTAAACCTGCATCTTGAAATAGTGACAAGGAACCTAGGTAGGGTTACCTTAGGATGAGTCCGGGTAAAACTGTATCTAGAAATTGTGAGAAGGAACCTGGGTAGAGTTGCCTCAGGATGAGTCAGTGTAAAACTGCAGAAGGAGCCTGGATAGGGCTGCTTTGGGATAAGTCTATGTAAAACTTCAGAAGGAGCCTGGGTAGGGCTGCTTCAGGATAAGTCCATGTAAAACTTCAGAAGGAGCCTGGGTAGGGCTTCTTCGGGATAAGTCTGTGTAAAACTTCAGAAGGAGCCTGGGTAGGGATGCTTTGGGATAAGTCCGTGTAAAACTTCAGAAGGAGCCTGGGTAGGGCTGCTTCGGGATAAGTCCATGTAAAACTTTAAAAGGATGGAGAAGGAACCCGTGTAAGATTGCTTCATGAAGAGCTCGTGTAAAGCTGTATTTGGAAGTCAGAAGAAACCCGTGTAAAATTGCTTCATGATGAGCCCGTGTAAATCTGTATTTTAGAAGGAGAAGGAACCCGTGTAAGATTGCTTCATAAAGAGACCGTGTAAAGCTACATTTGGTTGTCAGGAGAATTACTCTGTTTTGTTTCAGGAGCTAATCCTGGACCTGTTAAAAATTATTGATGATAAATATCGACCTTTCCTGAAACGGTAAAGTGTTAGTTGTATGCAATGTCATGATGTATGAAATGCATTGTGTAGTGGTGTTCTCAAAATAAATGAGATTGGGATGTATGCATTTGTACTGCATATGCTATGACGTTTGTAGAATGATGTATGAATGAAATATGTGAATGTATCAGTTGTTCTATTGCAGCGCTTGTTGAATTAGGGAAAATAAATCACTAATTGCAGCTGGTGATGAAGAATGTAGGTCTTCAGATTTTGTTGAAGCTGAACTGCTGGGAGATGATCTTCTGTTGTTAGAGAAATAAACTATGCGGGGGACGGAAAGCTTTATGCACTGCCTGAGGATTTTGTGAAATCCTATTGGGGAATCCAGAGAAGCTTGATGACTTTACTGGGGAAAACCTGATGTCGAAGCAGTAGTTAGAAATTTTTGTTCTGTCGGGGATACACGAACACCTGACATCACTAGGTTGTAAGCTGAGGATATGGTGGAGACTTTTTAGTAAGATGCCCCTGCCTCTGTACCTGCTGGAGAAAGTACCTGCAGATACTTTGTGGATGGTTTTAGTGTCATCCAAACTCCTGGGGTTCTTGGTAAATGTTGATCAGGGTGATTAACCTTCTACTAATTAGACAAGTGACAAGATGAAGAGACGTAGTCGTACGCTTTAATCCCTAACTTTTGCCAGGATTGTCTTTTCAGGTTTTCTGTCCACCAGGATACCCTTTTTTGCCCAAGCCGCCTTTTCAGGTTTTTGACTTGCCGGGTGTATAATTCTTTGTATATATCCCTAATTTTTGCCCGAACCTTTTTTGGTTCACCGGGATGCCCTTTTTTGCCTAGGCCTGTCAACCTAGCGGGTCTTTTTCATGTGTAGTATTTTCCGACTTTGTCCACGTTCACCGAATACAGAGAATTGTCACTGTCCATAGTAGTAAGTGTTGCTACACTGTTAGAAGACGTTTGTTTAGCCGTACAAGATTCGCTGCTGGAATTCATGTCCAATGCCCCAAGTGATTCAGATGGAGATTTGCCCCTGGCTATTTGGCATTTTTGAGAGATTCCTTGAATCTTGACTTGACTGCCCCAGATGATGGACAACGATCATGTCGTGCCCCTTGGTTGGAAGTGTTTTTTCACTTGAGGTGATCCTTTTTGTTTAGAAGGTTTTTGTTCACTAGATGTTCGTCATGCGAATTTCTCTGCTGTTGAACAAATAATCATATGGAAACAATGATATTTTAAGAATGCAAAGCTTATGTCTGTCTTGAAAATTTTTTGAAAATGCGTTTTTATATTAAAACAAAATTTACAAGAATGTGATATCAACTCATGATTTATAGCAAACCTTACAGGAGTCAGGATACCTTTGTAACAGTATACTCTCGAACTAACCCATGTTTCAGCTAGGACTTTTGAGGGTTATAGTGTGGCCTGGTTCATGTTTTAAGAAACAAAGGATAAAGGCTCAAAGTTTATTTGTATCCACCTGTTCTTTATGATGTTCTTCAGTCCTATACTCAGTTAACTGTGCATTTCAAATCCCAGTTGAGTTCTGGAATGTCGGCCCCGATATTCCGGTGGTGGTTTAGAAATTGAATGTTTGTTTGAGAACGCAGTCATTTTTTTAACCTTTTCTTTTTGTTGAGGATTTGTAGAACCTCTTTGTTTTTTATTTTGTTATCCCTGTCTTTTTCCTGAACTGTTTCTTTTTGTGATTACAGTCAGCGGGATGCCCCAGTTTTTCTCTTAAGTCTCCTTTATAGGTTTTGACTTAGCGGGCTTTTATTTTGAGAGATAATGGATGCCTGTCTTGACGATTATGCAGAACCGTCACCGCCTTTTGATTTGGAAGGACGTCTTTGATTCCATTCATTATGTACGAAGCAGAAGATTGCGACAGAATCCACGTCTGAATTGATTGAGAAACTACCGCGCCTCAGGTTATGATTAAGGGTTTTAATTTGTGTGAAAATAAAACTCCTACTTCTTAGGCTCAAAAGGGGTTGACTAGGGATTATATTCCTTATAACTCCACTATTTGGGATTTGAAACAAACGCATATACATCGTCAACAAGGTCTGTTCAAAAGTACACTGTGTGGATTGTGGTATCGTTTTCGTCATCCTCCCTCTAAAGGCTTAGAGCTTTTAATCAAGAGTTGAATATCACAAAAATGAAGTAAGAAAGAAGTTTAAGCATAATGAAAACAAACTAATTCAAGACAAAACATGTATGATGTATTAACGAAATAAAAAAGTTTGACATGACAATAATTATTTGAACAAACAAAGAAAATACAACTTGAGAATTGGAATGAACAAAAATGATCTCAATCCTAGCCATGATTTGGCATGAGAGCAGTGACCACGTTGGGAGTCTCAGGGGGATTGAACTTAATCTCCTTGGCATCAATCATATTATGAATCTTGTATTTCAGGGCCCAACAATCGTTAGTATCGTGCCCCAGACTGCCAGAATGATAGGCACACCTTGCATCAGGATTGTTGTTAGGAGAGGAAGTCTTAGGGTTTGGATGAGGGCCTTTCACCGTGATCAGATTCATCTTCAACATGTATTGCAATGCTTGTGACAGTAGCATATTGATCTGGGTAAACTGTCTCTTAGGCTTGTCTTGCCTTTGCTGATTACCTCGTTGTTGTGGTTGGTGCACGCATGCCGAATTAGAGACCAACACTGCCCCCACATATTGTCGGTAGTCTACCTTATTACGACCCATCTGATCGTGCACAACATTGGCTTCCCTCTTACCATAAAATGGCTTCTTTTCAGCATTACAAGATGCATCCATCCAGATCTTCCTACTCCTGATACAACTTTTGATCCTCTCTCCAGTCAGAAAATTGAAGAATAGGCCTGTCAGAGTGCCCATGAACATGTCTACTATTTCACGATCATTCAGAGGAGGTTGTACCCTGCCAGCTAGATCCCTCCATTTTTGTGCATACTCCTTGAACCCTTCTCTTAAGCTCATGGACATATTCTGCAATTGCACTCGAGTTGGTGCCAGGTCAGCATTATATTGGTACTGCTTGTAGAATGCAGCAGCCAAGTCTTCCCACGTATGGATTTCAGTTCCTTCTAGATGATAGAACCAATCCAGTTGAGTTCCATCCAAACATTCTTGGAAGAAATGGACCCATAACATCCGGTCAGCAGTGTGAGGCTAGATCTTTCTGACATATGACCTCAAGTCAAGCTTGGGACAGGAAACATCGTCATATTTTGCAAAGATGGGGACCTTGAACTTATGTGGGATGATCACCCCTGGAACCAAACCTAATTCTTCGAAATCCAGACCGGGCACCCTTTGAATCTCCATGGAATTGAGCCAATCCTCCAGCCGTTTGTATTTATTGTCAACAGAAGGATATTGCTCCTCAGAGTAATCATGTTAATCTTCTTCAGACGATGGATTGTCGTCTCCTTCCTCTGTTTCCTCGTCATTTTCCTCTTAATTATCCTCTATCTTTGATGAGGTTGCGAAAAATAGAGCTTGGTTAGCTGGTCTTCTTCTTCCCACACTTAAAACATGAACTGGTTTATTTGCCTTCTTAGCCTTCTTTTTGACGATCAGATCTTTCAGGTCTTCTTGCCACTGAGTCAAAGTCAGGAACATTTGTTGGAACTGAGCATTCGGAGCTTGAAGGTCTTTTATTGTTTGTTCAAGAGCGATTTATTTGCTTGATGAAATAAACAATGAATAAGATGAGGGCCTTGCTTTGAAACCTGTTTATGCAATAACATGTATGATATGCGTTGCAATATTTTCAAGGACTTGCGGGGTAAACAAGAAGATGTCAGCAGTTGAAATTTGCAGTTTTGAAGAACTTCGTATTGTTGAAGGTCCTTCTACAAGAGTCAAGCTCACCATATCAAGTGGGTCATTTCCCCTGACTCAAGTTGTTGAGTATTGATCTTCTGACGGCATTGGCTAGAGGAAAATAAATCCCTTTTTCCCCTTCCTAGACGTATGATTTACCATAACCTACATCACAAACCCTTGAGATCCTTGAAATGGTTAAGGAAATGTTGTGGCATGATGTTATGATGTGTATGTTATGCGTTAAGAAAAAGTGTAAGGTTATGTAAGCAAGTAAACCCTGCAAGAAATCCAAGTTATTGGACAATGACTATAAACAAATCCTACAAGGAAATCATGTTGTCAGATAATAAAACCCTACAAGTAGTTCAAGTTGAAATCAAATAAGTCACATAAGCAGCCTTAGGTTTAGGCTTGTGTGGAGTTTATAGGTAAGTACCCTCTTGAATGTTTAGTTTGCAACCTATCCTAATAATAGTAATCGGGTTCTAAGGAGCCTCAATATCACTGACTTTCCCTTCATAAATTGTTTTAGCTTCGCACCGAAGTATTGCAGCCAAAACATCCTGAAAGTCCAACCTCAATGAGTGTAGTATCGAGTATCAACCAATCTTTGGTCGGAACAAAAGTCGGTTATCTCACTACTTCGTAATGGCAAGGACGAGTCAATTAAAGGTTCTAAAGGTCAGTTAGCGCTTAGTGACACTATGAGGAAGCCTAATGTTATCCTTAACTTACTCAAGGAACATTAATACAATCCAAAGTATCGCGCTAACATAGCCACCACTTCGTCAATATCGGTCTACGTCGTACAACCTCCATGGTTTATTTCTACTTACCTAATAAGGTGCCCCAGATCCGGGTGTAGGATATTTTAATAACAACTTAAGCAAACCCTTCAAGATAAAGCAAGCACACACACTATAAATATTTTAAAATGATGAACTAAAACCCCAAGGTAAACCCACTTTTTATTTCCCCAGCAGAGTCGCCAATTCTAAAACACGGTGGTAGAACCAACTGTTATTTTGCTGGTTTTGCATTTTTTGTTCGCAAATGTGCGGTAAGCAAGAGTCGCCATCGTCTTTTCTTTTATCCAAATTAAGGAAATGGTGAAAAGAACAGAAAAAGACCTTTTCGAGATTTTTCTGAGTAAGGGGGGTATATTATGGAAAGGGAGGGTGTTAGAACCCTTTCCATCCGTGGTTTTCCACGGGCTCTTAGAGGTTTGCTCATTTTTAAAATGATTTTGTGCTTGGTGTGTTTGAAAATGTTTGGAAAATGCCTTAGTACGACGAACTTTGTAATGTTTCTCGGGATAGTAGAGAACATATACAAAGTGTTTGAAAATGTCTTTTGAAAAAGTAGTATTTGTGTGTAAGTACAAAAATAGTTTGAGCAAACTTCTAACAGCTATCTACTTTTATACTCGAAAAAGTTGTTCTTTTTCTCCTATCCTTTAGACAGTTCTATCCTACTATTAGTGAGTAGGTAGCCCTATCGCTGGATGTATGAGGGACATTCGAAAGGGACGTTACAGTCACGAAGGCAACTTATGGGGATGCTTTAGAAATTCTGTTTTATGGACTAGATCATTTACCGAAAAGGCAACCCTATAAGGGTCATCGAGGGACTATGATCTTTTGATTTTACGGGTCTTTGCTAAAGTGTTCCTGCCTCATGACTATTTTTTAAAGGCAACGAAACTGGGCGTACACTAGAGGTGTATATGTGCAAGTGTGTTATATTCAATTATTTTATCTTTAAACATTTAGGTGCTCTACCGTTTGATTTTTGATCTTGTCATGTAATCCTAGCTAGCATACATCTAGGCAGTTAATATATGTACAGGAATTTAAAGTGCGGGAGTTGTAAATCCTACGCTATTACAATGCTTTAGGACAATTACATAAAAAATGCAAGAAACTAAAAGTGCGGAATTTTAAATCTAAAGTTATTACAACTGTGAGGAGTTACAATATAATAAACGCGCGCGAATTTGAAAATAACGCTAAGAATCCTAAGAATAAAATCTTTTTATTGTTTTATTTTATTTTGGGAAAATGATCTAAATCTTCTTAATTTTAGTTTTGAGAAAATGTTAAGGTAATTAAAAGATTAATTAACCAAATTAATTTAATAGAAAAAAAACTAGCCTAATGTTTTTGTGGTTTTTTGATTGATTTTATGTTGGTTAAAAAAAAGAAGTAAAATAGTCAAAACAAAGCTGAAATCGAAGGAATAGGAGGTAGAAAAGAAAAAGTGTGATTCTGGAGGCCCGGATCAAAAGAGGCTTGGGCTGTATTTCGATCCAGTGAAGAGGCTTGATCGAAGGTGCATGAAGGGTTTCACTTTGAGGTATTTGATCTGGATATGTCATCCTTCGATCTGGGACCCTTGGATCTACTTTGAAGCTGAGCTGCTTCTAAGCTCTGAACAAGATTCTGAAAATATGTTTCCTGCAAAAAGAAACAAATGTATGAGATCCAGGTGGGACTTTACCCCTCTGATTCAAATATCTTCCTAATTCGACTCCTTCCTCAATTCGAATTTGCTGAGTCTGGTTATGGGTATGGGTTTGTTTTGTCCTGAGATTCGAAGGAACTACTTAGATCGTGCCCCAACAATGGCACGACCCCATCTCTGCGCTTTAGCTTACATGCAGCACAATCAGTAATAACAAGAATATATATGCAATGTGTAGTTAAATGTCATGAAGGTGCAATTTTGGTTTTGCAAACCCTTACCAATCGAAGATGTATGATCTGTGGCTCTAGGTGTGAAGATGTTTGCTTAGGAGTTGGGGTGGACTCCTGAATGAGGGAACCTATAAAAGGTGTTTTGATTGAGTAGTGTGTGTGTGTGGTCTCTTCGTGTGCAGTATGTATGGGTGTTCGTCTCCCTATGTTCTCTCTTTTGTTCCCCCCTTGTAATGTTTCCTTGGCCTCATATTTATAAGAGTGTTCTATAGTAACGCCTAGAGAGCCATTTAACCAGGCCTTTAGACAAGAATCAGACAAATTAAAAGCATTCCTTTTTTGAAACATTCATGTCTCTTTGGAAATCTTGGATGAACCTGGACACTTAACTCCTTTGAACACCCTCCTATCATTCGAAAATCGTTTGCCCAAATACCACTCGAAGGGTATTTGTTGAAACGTCAATCGAAGGGCCTTGCCAAAAGGTCAATGAAAGGGTACTTGGTTAACAGGCTTGTCGAAGCTGCTTTGTTTGAGATGCTAAATCGAAGGATTCTTTGCCATGCCAATCGAAAGGCTTGTCATGAGGCCAATCGAAAGGCCTTGTATCCATGCGAATCGAAGGGCTTGGCCATGAGGCCAATCGAAAGGCCTTGTATCCATGCCAATCGAAGGGCTTAGCCATGAGGCCAATCGAAAGGCTTTGATAAAATGTCAATTGAAAGATCTTGTGACAAGTCCAATCGATAGGCTTTGTTGAAATGCCAATTGAAGGATCTTGTTACAAGGCCAATCGAAAAGCTTTGTTGAAATTCCAATTGAAAGGCATTGTTGACCGATTGAAAACTTCATTCTGCCCTCTTTGATTTCCTTCAGTTTGGACCAATCGAAGTGACGTTAAAATGCCAATCGAAGACGCCTTTGTTCAGATGCGAATCAAAAGACATTGTGAGGATGCCAATTGAAAGACACCTCATCGAAGGACACTTTGACCAACTTCAAAATTTGTTGTTTTTCTTCAAGAAAGTGTTTGTAACCACCCATCTAAGAGAAGATCTTGTAAAAAATGAGAGGGAAAATTTGGGGTACAACACAGAGTCTTTGTTCCGAAGAATTTGGAGATGAAGATCGAAGTGATGTTGAAGGAGATTGCAGAGAAAATTTAGAGAAGCCAACAATTGATGATGAAGATGCGGAAGAGAGGAGCAGAGAGAGTATTTTTATATGATTTTTATGCAGAAGTCCGGAATTCATTGAAGAAGGTAATTTGCTCCTTTTTATATTTCTGTTAATCTGTTATAGTTTGTTAGAGTCAATTAGGAAAATTTTGAATTATGTTTTTGATGAATGAAAATCGGTTAGGGGTTAGAGTTTGCTGTGAGGGAAAACAAGTAGGAGTTTAGAGGAAGTTTATTAAATTTTGTTAATTCAGTTAGCTATTTTCTGATTTTCTGTTAATGTCCTCTTTAGTATCTCTGTTGAACTAGTTTTTAACTACAATTTGCTCCCTTTAATTTTTCTGCTACGAATATATGCAGGGAAGCTTGATGTTTTAAATGATCTGTATGTTAACTTGGAGAACCCTGCTAAGACTGACCACCTGGAAGAGGATAAGACTTAAATGAAGACTTCTGTACCAATATTTGATCACTAGAAATACACTTAAGCTCTGGTTGTTTGAATGGATATGAAGATGTTCTATACAAGGATGTTGATTCGTGAAAGTGTGAAATGAGGGTATGCGGATGAGATGACCATCCTTTTCCATCAATTGAACCATCACTATCATAAGCACTCTGATCATACCAGCTATTAACATCTTCCCTTTATGCCCCAGATCAGATGTAGAGTTTTCTCTTGGCCTGGTTTATATTTTCCTCCCTCTTTTATATTTATGTTCTGACTTTTTGCTTCTGATTTTAAGTAGGGGAATTGGTATGGTTTGCTTGAGTGCAGGGCTGATATTTTATGATATTTTTTTAACTGAGTTTATGTTGCAAGTTTGTGTAATGTGCATTTATGTTTTGAAGGTCTTGGTTGTGGGAAGAAACCTAACAAGATGAGCATGTTCTTCTTCTGATTGGGATTGCATTGAAATTATAAGAGATGTTGATTGGCTTATTTTGCAGGGCTACCAAGTCACGATTATTTGGTCTGAACAAATAGGCACGAGGCTTATGAGGTTATGAAGAAGATTGTAATATGAAGAACAAAACTGGGCGAGGATGACTTCAGAGAATTAATCAAGAATAGCATTAGGATTAGTAACCGAACATTGTACTCCTTCAATAACAATTGTATGCCATGTGAAAATTGTAGTTTGAATGATACTTTGTAATGGTAACTTTCTTGTAATTAATTTGATTTGAGTTGTACTTGTACTTCTCTTCTAAACTGAACTTGAGATTCCAAGTATTTATCTTTAACACTTTGCCTATCATTTTAATAAACTTGAATAAAGGATGAAATTTGGATTATAGATTTCGAACGAAAGTTCAATCACATGCGACTTTATGCAACAATGACCTTTGATCAAGAAATTGCACACTTTTTTAAGTTGAAATCCTTTAAGTGCTATCATTTTCACATGGTTTCCATGCTTCACTTTTATCGTTGGTAGCTACTTCCAAATTTGAAAACAATAGGATAAGTTAATAATGAACTTAAGTGGAAATTTGGCCAAAAAGACTACTTCTCAAGTCAACTTTAACCAAAGTCAAAGAAATTGATTAAGATGTCTTTGAATTAATCTTGTATAATTCCATGATTCCAAACTAATTATTAAACCATACTCACACCTTTGCAAAACCCTCATTCAATGCTCATATTACATGCCCTTGTATTTGAAGTCACCATTGATTGAACCAACCCCAGTTAATTATGGACGAATGAACTCGTGTACTTATTTTCTTACACGAGAACCAATGATTGCACCATGTAGCCCAAGAAATATAGATACCCCTTGCTTGATACACCATATGACCTCAACGTCAAACTAACCTTCCTTGAGGAAATTCCTTGACTCAGATGGAACTGGAAGCATAGAAAGACATCCATGTGATATAACCATAATTTCATGAGATACATAGGGAAATAAAACCTAATCTCTAGAACTGATGAAACTGGGTGGAGATTGGCCTTATAGATTCATGAAGGAGAAATTCTTAATGACCATAGACCACAACCCTGGTACCATTATTCATTGCCTGAAGAAAGAATCGACCTTTATTAGATATATACCCCTCAATGTTATAGAAAACTTAGCTTATGCACCCGATGAACTTTGAACCTCAGGCGCTTTTATTGAATGAAAATGCATGTTATGTTAGTGAAGATGACCTAGTGAAAAGATGTGAATGCAACAGTCTAAGAAAGATAGCGGGACAATTAGGAGGTAAAATTTTGGGGTACAACAATAGTTGAGCTGAAAAAGAGTATCCTTGAGGAAGGGCATCATAGTGGATTGAGTATTCATTCGGGTGCTACAAAGATGTGTCAAGATTTGATGAAAATATTTTGGTGGGCTAGTATGAATAATAAAATTACAGAGTTTGTGAATTCTTGTTTGACTTGTCAAAAGTTGAAGATTGACTATCAGAAACCATGGGTTTTATGCAACCATTATCTATTCCTGAGTGGAAATATGATAGTATATTGATGGATTTTATGTCCAAATAATTTTAAGGCTATTTGGGTTATTGTGGATAGATTGACGAAATCTGCTCACTTTATTCCAATGAGAACGGATTATCCATTGGAGAAGCTAGAAAAATTGTATATTGAGAGGATTGTCAGTTTGGACGGTTTCGTCTAGTATTGTGTTAGATAGGGATCCGAGATTTACTTCGAGATTTTTGGAAGGTTTGTAAAGTGCTTTAGATACAAAGTTGCATTTGAGTTTTTCTTATCATTCGTAGATAGATGGTCAGACTGAGAGGACGACTTAGTCACTTTAGGATATTTTGAGAGCTTGTGTGTTGGAAAGAGGAGGTGCTTGGGATAGCTACTTGCCTTTAATCGAGTTTACTTACAACAATAGTTTCCATTCGAGTATCAGAATGACACCATTTGAAGCATTATATGGTAGGAGGTGTAAGACTCCATTATGTTCGTATGAGTCGAGAGAGAGTGTAATGGTTGGACCTGCAATAGTCAAGCAGACTACTGATAGGACAAAGATGATTCAGGAGAAGATGAAGATTTCCCAGAGTTATTGGAAAAGTTATCATGACAGGAAGAGGAAATTAATTGAATTCCAAAAGGATGATTATTTGTTTTTGAGAGTTACTCCGGTAACTGGTATTGGTCGAGCATTGAAGTCATGTAAGTTGATGCCATATTTTATTGGTTCATACTAGATTTCAGAGACGATAGGAGATGTGGCCTATGAGATTACTTTTCCATCGTTGCTTTCTAATCTCCATGATGTGTTCCATGTATCTCAATTGAAGAAATACATTGTGGATCACTCTCATGTGGTCCAAGTAGAAGATGTGCAGGTGAGAGATAACCTGAGTAGGTAGACATCGCCTATGTGATATAGGATCGGGAGTTGAAATAGCTTCGAGGTAAAGAGATTTCCTTAGTGAAGGTAGCTTGGGGAGGACCAGCAGATGGAAATGTGACTTGGGAGCTCAAGAGTCAGATGAGGGAGTCTTATCCTGATCTGTTTGTTTGAAATAATTTTTGAGAGCGGAAATCTTTTAAGTGGGAGAGAATTATAACACTCTAATTTTAGTAATTAGTTACATATTATATTAATTAATTATTGGTGTGATTTTGTGAATAAATGACTATTTGATGTATGTTGTGTGTGATGGGTTAGTCGGGTTAAGTACGTCGAACCCATAGAATTATAATTAGTAATAATACCAGTTAGTGAAAGGAAGTTTTAATTAGAGAGAATTATATAAATTAGTAGCATAATAAGTAATTAGGCCTATTTAGTGATAACATGATGAGCACATATGGCTAATGTAACGCCCTTCTAAAACCCCACAAAAATATGATATAAATCAGAGTAAATAAAACATGCATTTCAAAACAAGGGTGTCACACATACTCCATACATGATAAAATACACGTCATGCTTGTAAAATCAAGCTTCACAAACAAGCTTTTATTTTGATGAAGACAAACCATGGCAAACAAAGAAGGCAAAGATTTATGATCAAGCATCTAAGCATCTAAGGATAATATCTTCATTCAAAGCTCTCAACAACTTTAAAGGTATAATAATATTATCTACTTTGATCTTAAGATATAGACGCACCAAAATAAAAAAGGAATGTTTAAGAATCATTACTCAAGCTTTTCAAAGATAAAATTTCATTTTTCTTCTGCATGCAATCGATTTACATCTTAGTGCAATCGATTGCACACTTCAAAATTTCAAATCTTTTTGCTTATGTTTCTCATACAATCGATTACATTGTTAGTGCAATTGATTGCACTCAGTTAATTTTTGCTACTGACTTTGCATGCAATCGATTACATTGTTAGTGCAATCAATTGCACTCTTCAAGATTTTGAAAAAATAGCTGTTAAAAACCTTATGCAATCGATTTACACCAAGGGTGAAATCGATTGCACTCTTCAAGATTTTGAAAAAATATTTGTTAAAAACCTTATGCAATCGATTTACACCAAGGGTGCAATCGATTTCATATTGCACGAATTTGGAAAATAGCAGCTTTGTTCATGCCTTTTCATCATGCCTTTTAATTACATCTTTTCACTCAAACTTGGCATTTGTTCATGATACATTTCCAGATCTTCATGATATTTCAAAAGGGTGTTATGAACATATAAATACTCAATTTCAAATCTAGATCTAATACTTCTTTCAAAAAAATATTTTCTGAAATTTCAAAATACAAACTCAAGCATTCTTCATTTTCATGCATAAGTTTTCTACACATGTTCATACATTAAACAAACATAAAACTTTAAGCAAATATATCTTGAGTCTTTGTACAATATTATTATTGAAAGAAGAAGATTATACATTGTCAAATCATTCTAAGTGATCAATATTACTCTACTCACTCAAACTCACAAATTGATATTTACTTACTTATTTTCCAGGATTGTTGGAATTAAGTTTAAGTGTTTTTTGTTGAAATCTTGTCTTTCCAAGTTGTTGGATACAAGTGTAGTTACATTGAGAGGATTGTTCTCATAGGTAACTTAGTGAAAATCCAAGAGGATTTTTCATGGTCCAAGAGGATTGTTCTTGGTTTGGTTGGTAGTTCTTGTTTATGTTTGCCACAATAAGGAAATCTATTTCATGTTGAAAGGGGACTGGAGTACTCTCGGACTGTGAGGTGAACCAGGATATATCGCCCGTGTCTCTTTATTTTTTTGCAATTTTAAGCTTTCCTAAACTCACTTATAACCAGAAAAATAAGAACCATCATCACTAAAAACCAGAATTTTTAAAGTACCTAATTCACCCCCCCCCCCTCTTAGGCGCACTTCGTACTTATAATTGGTATCAGAGCTGGTTATAGGAAACCTGCTCCTAAAAGATCCAGAATGACTTCCACAAATCAAAATCCTGTTTTCAGAGATGGTGGTAGTAACAACAAGCCTCCTCTATTTTGTGGTGAATATTTTGACTTCTGAAAAATATGCATGAAGGCGTATCTAGAAGCACAAGGAGAAGGAATATGGGATGTCGTCGAAAATGGTCCATTTATCCCTATAACGGTAATCAATGGTGTCGGCTCATCAAAGCCTAAAACTGCATGGGACGATGATGATAAGAAGAAAGTTCTCTATGACAAAAAGGCAATAAACCTTCTTCAAGGTGCACTTAGCATGGACGAATTCTTCCGTGTCTCGGCATGCAAAACATCAAAAGTTATATGGGACACCTTGGTACAAACTCATGAAGGAACGGTTGAAGTAAAAAGATCAAGACTAAATACTCTATGTCAAGAATACGAATTATTTTGAATGCAACCCGGAGAAACCATTCTTGACTTACAAAAGAGATTTGTGCACTTGACAAATCATCTAAGTGCTCTTGGTAAAACTTTGACGAATGATGAATTGAATCTAAAAGTACTTATGTCCTTAACAAGGGAATGGAAACCAAAGGTAACAGCAATATCAGAAAAGAAAATTCTATCCAACATGACATCCACAAAACTATTTGGAAAACTTCAAGAATACGAAACGGAACTCAGAAGACTCGAAAAGCATGAAAATCAAGAGAAGAAATCCAAGAATATTGCTTTGAAGATAGACTCCAAGGAAGTTGAAAAGGAAAACAATCCATAAGAAGATGAAAATTCATGCTTCTTGTTAAAAGGCTTGGTAAGTTCTTCGGTAGAAATGAAAAACCTTTTTCTCATTCAAAAGGAAAGAAACAATTTCAGAAAAAGGAAGGCTCCACATCAACACAAGAAATCACATGTTATGAGTGTGGTAAGCAAGGCCATATCAAGCCGGATTCTCCGAAATTCTCCAAGAAAGGTGGATTCAAAAGCAAGAAGGGATTCAAGAACAAAAAGGCTTATGTCGCATGGGAGGACAATGAAATAAGTTCCTCATCCGATTCCGATAGTGATGAAAGTGAAAATATAGCATTGATGGCCTCACACCATTCCGATGATGAAGACAATGAGGTTAGTAATGAATTTTCTCTTTTTGATAGTGATGCACAAGGTGCTATAGATGAACTATTGAATGAATGCAAAATTCTGTATAAAACCATTTCATTACAAAAGAAACAAATTTCATCCTTAGAAGAAAAATATGTTTCAATGGAAAAAGATCTCAAAGAAGAAAAACAAAAATCAAGTGATGACCAAAAACAGAATTTTGTATGCAAAAATTGTGATTCACTCTCTTTCCAAATTGTCCAATTAAAAAGAGTCATTGAAAGATATGAAAAAGGGAAAATTGGATTGGAAGGTCTTCTTAGCCAACAAAGATACTCCAATGATAAAAGTGGACTTGGATATTCAAAGTTTTCAAAACCAAGTTCTAACAAAACTATCATTGTTAAAGCAAGTGATCAATCTTCCAAAGAGAAAGTGAACAAACCTAAAATAGTTCGTCACTATCCGAAAAAGAAAACATTTTCTAAGAAGAAATCTTATCCTTCTAGATATAGAAGTAACTTTGAACCTACTTGTTTTTATTGTGGTATTAAAGGCCATACACGTAATGCTTGCTATGTTAGAAACTTCAGTGTGGCAAGTGGGCATTATGTATGGGTAAAGAGATGCACTAATTATGAAGGACCCAAAGCAACTTGGGTACCTAACAAAACCTAATTTGTTTTGCAGGTATGCTTGAAGACCACATGCAATCTTTGGTATCTTGATAGTGGTTTTTCAAAGCATATGACAGGAGACATAAACCAATTTTCACATCTAGCGCTAAAGGCCAAGGGTTTTGTCACTTATGGAGACAATAATAAGGGAAGAATCCTAGGCAAAGGCAAAGTTGGTGCTCCACCTTTCACATCCATTGAAGATGTTCTTTATGTTGAAGGACTAAAGCACAATCTTCTTAGTATTATCCAACTTTGTGACAAAGGCTTCAAAATCAAATTCACCAAGGATGAATGTTTGATAGAAGACAAAGTCACTCATGAGGTCATACTTAAAGGTAAAAGAATAAATAATATATTCATGATTTCCCTTGATGATCCATATTTGAAGGTTAAATGTCTCATGGTGAACAACGATGATTCATGGCTTTGGCACAAAAGAATTGCTCATATTCATATGGAACACTTGAATAAATTAATCAAGCATGATATTGTCATTGGATTGCCTAAGAGAAATTTTGTCAAAGATAGACTATGTGATGCTTGTCAAAAAGGGAAACAAACTAGATCAACTTTCAAATCTAAGAATGTGGTGTCCACTACAAGGCCACTACAATTGTTACATATGGATCTATTTGGTCCATCGAGAACAAGGAGTTTCAGAGGTAATGTATATGCTTTGGTTATTGTTGACGATTTCTCTAGATACACTTGGACATTCTTTTTAGTGCAGAAAAGTGATGTATTCAATGCGTTTAATAAGTATACTAAACAAATTCAGAATGATAAGTCTTTAACAATTGCCTCAATAAGAAGTGACCATGGCGGAGAATTCCAAAATGCTCTATTTGAAGAATTCTGTGGAGATCATGGAATATCTCACAACTTCTCGGAACCAAGGACTCCACAACAAAATGGAGTGGTTGAAAGAAAGAATAGATCTCTTTTGGAACTTGCTAGAACAATGCTTAGAGACTCAAACCTTCCAAAATACTTTTGGGCGGATGCGGTGAGCACGACATGTTTTGTTAGCAATAGAGTTAACATTAGATCAATATTAAAGAAAACTCCATATGAACTTTTAAAAGGGAGAAAACCAAACATTGCTTTCTTTCATATCTTCGGGTGCAAATGCTTTGTCCTAAACAATGACAAAGATCGTTTGGGTAAGTTTGATGAGAAATCTGATGAAGGTATATTCCTTGGTTACTCACTCTGTAGTAAAGCATATAGAATATACAACAAAAGAACTTTGACTATTGAAGAATCTATGCATGTTTCTTTTGATGAAACTAACCCCTCCAAGGAGGATAATTTTGTTTGTGATAATGATGATGAAATTTTAGAAGGTCCTCAAGAAAATTCTTCCAAAGATCAACCCATTCAACTAGAAGAACCACCTCAACATGAATTGAATCTTAATGATCTGCCAAAAGAATGGAGAACTCATAGATATCATCCTATTGATAAAGTGATTGGTGATATAAGTCAAGGCGTGTCTACAAGATTAAATCTCAAGGATGATTGCCTAAACATAGCTTTTGTCTCTCAAATTGAACCTTCCAAAGTTTATGAAGCTTTAGGCGATGACCAATGGATCATAACTATGTAAGAAGAATTGAATCAATTTGAAAGGAATCAAGTTTGGGAACTCGTTCCTAGGCCAAGCAACAAACACATTATTGGAACAAGATGGGTGTTCAAAAAAAAACTTGACGAAAATGGAATAATTGTTCGCAACAAAGCAAGATTGGTAGCACAAGGCTATAATCAAGAAGAAGGAATGGACTTTGAAGAAACTTTCGCTCCAGTTGCAAGGTTAGAAGCTATCCGTCTCTTACTTGCATATGCTTGTTCATTAAAATTTCAGCATTTCCAAATGAATGTCAAAAGCGCATTCTTGAATGGATATATCATTGAAGAAGTATACATTAAGCAACCCCCGGGTTTTGAAGACTTCAAGAATCCATCTCATGTATTTAAATTAAGAAAAGCTCTCTATGGACTGAAACAAGCACCAAGGGCGTGGTATGATCGTTTAAGCAACTTCTTATGCGAAAAAGGTTTCGAAAAAGGCAAAGTTGACAAGACTCTATTTATCAAGAAAATTAAAGACGACACTTTCCTAGCACAAGTCTATGTTAATGACATCATCTTCGGTTCTTCAAATCAAGAGATGTGTGAAGAATTCTCATCAATGATGCAAGGAGAATTTGAAATGTCCATGATGGGTAAAATGAACTATTTTCTTGGA
Source organism: Vicia faba (assembly GCA_948472305.1). Lineage (NCBI taxonomy): Eukaryota > Viridiplantae > Streptophyta > Magnoliopsida > Fabales > Fabaceae > Vicia > Vicia faba. The sequence goes on from OX451739.1 coordinate 929,838,359, forward strand.
CTTCAAATAAAACAACTAAAAGATGGAATCTTCATCAACCAATCCAAATATTGCAAGGAACTCTTGAAAAGGTTTGACATGGATATCTGTAAGGAAATGTCTACACCAATGGGTTCTGGTTCTTATGTTGATCAAGATGCATCAGGTGTTTCCATCGACATCACTAAATATCGAGGTATGATTGGCTCCTTATTATATTTGACGGCAAGCCATCCTGACATTATGTTTAATGTTTGTCTCTGTGCCCGCTTTCAAGCTAACCCAAAGGAATCTCATCTCACGGCGGTAAAAAGGATCATCAAGTATCTCAAAGGAACAACCAATGTCAAATTGTGGTATCCTAAAGGTAGTGTCTGCAACTTAATTGGTTATTCTGACGCGGATTATGCAGGATGTAAAACAGATAGAAAGAGCACAAGTGGCACCTGTCACACTCTTGGTAATGCATTAGTATTATGGGCCTTCAAGAAGCAAGCATGTGTTGCTCTAAGCACGACCGAAGCTGAATATATTGCAGCCGGTAGTAGTTGCGCTCAAATTTTGTGGCTAAAACAACAACTTCGTGACTACGGACTCGATCTCGGGTGCATTCTTCTAAGATGCGACAACAGCAGTGCAATTAACATTACAAAGAATCCCGTCATGCATTCAAGGACTAAACATAAAGACATTCGACATCATTTTCTCTATGATCATGTTCTTCAAGGAGATGTCGAGGTAACCTTTGTAGATACTCATAGTCAGCTTGCCGATATCTTCACCAAACCTTTGGCAAAAGAACCTTTCTACAAAATTCGTCGAGAGCTTGGCATACTTGATGAACGTGACTTATAAGGTGCAGTCTACCCTTGATATATCTTTTATATATGATTTATACATACTATATATGAATCTATGATATGTGATATTTAAATTTTCAAGAAAAATTTGGTTTTTGGACAATTTTTGTTGATGCAAATCGATTTCAGAAACTATGTAATCAATTGCACAGAGAGTTTTTTCAATTCTGTCCATTCTGTTTCATGTGCAAATCGATTGCACTATGTGCGTTTTTGCTAATTTTTTATTTTGTTTGTGTGCAAATCGATTGCACATGGTATGTCAATCGATTGCACGTACTGAAATAAGCTTTTATGACAGAAAATTAATGTTGGTAAGAATTCCTCTCATATTCCCAAGCCAAATACACTTCAATTCTAATAACTCATTCCCTACCTAACCAAATCACTTCCAAATCTCTCTCACAAAATCTTTCTCTCTCACAAAACCTAAGAACCCAAAACCCTAAAACTCCATATCCATGGCTTCAAGAACAAAGAGAAAGGCTTCAGTTTCAGATAAAGGGAAAAAGAAGGTTGATTCAACATCCAATCCACTGCTTTCAACTCTCACAGAAGAGCAAGAAGCCATATTTATCAAAGACTTCCAAAGGAAAATTGTATCCAATCCCAAGTATGGAATACTCTCCTCCTTTCCTCAAGAATGTTTTTCATTTCAGAATGATTTAGCTGCTTATGGTCTAGAACCATTGATTTCTTCGTACGTTCCTTACTACCCGGATTTGGTAAGAATGTTTTACAGTAATCTAACACCCTACAAAGAAAAAATAGTCACATATGTGTTGGGCACTCGTATCTCTCTAACTCCTCAGGTTGTTGCTGACTTTTTTTTATGTTATTGTCTTGCTAGTTCAATGTTTTGTTTTGTTCAAATTTTATGTGTAACTCTTAAACAATTTGTGTTACTGTTTTAAGTTCTATAATTTTTGTCAATATATTGCTCTTTTATTATTTGCTTTAGGAATCTTTCCCTTCTTTTTGATAATGTCAAAGGGGGAGAAAGATGTATGGTACTTTATGCTTGTATTTCTTGTGTCTTAACTTTCAAGATACTCTCCAATCAAGATGAAGAATTACAAAGTATTCCAACCCTCTCTTACATAGGGGGAGTTTTGCATCTTAGGGGGAGAAGGTCTTCCGGAAAGTACATCGCATAAAGCAAGATTGTTTGTCATCATCAAAAAGGGGGAGAATGTAAAATCAAGCTTCACAAACAAGCTTTTATTTTGATGAAGACAAACCATGGCAAACAAAGAAGGCAAAGATTTATTATCAAGCATCTAAGCATCTAAGGATAATATCTTCATTCAAAGCTCTCAACAACTTTAAAGGTATAATAATATTATCTACTTTGATCTTAAGATATAGATGCTCAAAAATGAAAAAGGAATGTTTAAGAATCATTACTCAAGCTTTTCAAAGATAAAATTTCATTTTACTTCTGCATGCAATCGATTTACATCTTAGTGCAATCGATTGCACACTTCAAAATTTCAAATCTTTTTGCTTCTGTTTCTCATGCAATCGATTACATTGTTAGTGCAATCGATTGCACTCAATTAATTTTTGCTACTGACTTTGCATTCAATCGATTACATTGTTAGTGCAATCGATTGCACTCTTCAAGATTTTGAAAAAATAGCTGTTAAAAACCTTATGCAATCGATTGCATAATGCACGAATTTGAAAAATAGCAGCTTTGTTCATGCCTTTTCATCATGCCTTTTCATCATGCCTTTTCATTACATCTTTTCACTCAAACTTGGCATTTATTCATGATACATTTCCAGATCTTCATGATATTTCAAAAGGGTGTTATGAACATATAAATACTCAATTTCAAACCTAGATCTAATACTTCTTTCAAAAAAATATTTTCTGAAATTTCAAAATACAAACTCAAGCATTCTTCATTTTCATGCATAAGTTTTCTGCACATGTTCATACATTAAACAAACAGAAAACTGTGAGCAAATATATCTTGAGTCTTTGTACAATATTATTATTGAAAGAAGAAGATTATACATTGCCAAATCAATCTAAGTGATCAATATTACTCTACTCACTCAAACTCACAAATTGATATTTACTTACTTATTTTCCAGGATTGTTGGAATTAAGCTTAAGTGTTTTTTGTTGAAATCTTGTCTTTCCAAGTTGTTAGATACAAGTGTAGTTACATTGAGAGGATTGTTCTCATAGGTAACTTAGTGAAAATCTAAGAGGATTGTTCATGGTCCAAGAGGATTGTTCTTGGTTTGGTTGGTAGTTCTTGTTTAAGTTTTCCACAATAAGGAAATCTCTATCATGTTGAAAGGGGACTGGAGTACTCTCGGACTGTGAGGGGAACTAGGATATATCGCTCGTGTCTCTTTATTTTTATGCATTTTTAAGCTTTCCTAAACTCACTTATAACCAGAAAAATAAGAACCATCATCACTAAAAACCAGAATTTTTAAAGTGCCTAATTCACCCCCCCCCCCCCCTCTTAGGCGCACTTCGTACTTAGAATGCTCAATTAACACTTATTTAAATTCACGCTTCTCATATAATTTCACATAGCATATAGCAGCAGAATATTTCTCATTCAAACAATTAATAATTGAATTCTCATAATTCAATCCCTTTATTGAAATATCTTAGGCATAAAAGTCAATTCACCACATAACTCAAAATATCATAACAAAATAAAGTAGAGTACATAAGTATCTCTCCAAATACATGAATTCAAATGTTTTCAAGTGTTACATGACCACAGCATGACTCAACCCAAAATAAATACGAAAAGGAAATAAGCTACTCCATCAGCCACTCTCCTACTAGAAGCACCTCTATTCTTCAGTACCTGATCAATATCGTATAAAACATCATTCCAACAGAAGGGTGAGAACTCACATAATTATCGAAATTGCATAATTATAAATAATGTATAACATACATGCATACAGATAAAAATTATCACACTTCAAATGCTTTATAAATATAATCACAATCATCAATTTCATAAAACACAACAATTTCACATAGTGCATATAATTTCATATTATGACAATAACACAATGTGACTCGATGCAACTCAAATACAATACTCATGTATATGGTACCAATCTATATTATTTTTGTTTGGATTTTACTTTAAATTGATTCTGTCCTCTAGACCAATAACACACCAAAAGCCCATCCTTTATGCTTTCAAACCCCTCTCTAGGTTTGGGACAAGTCACTAGCTCCCGTGGAACTAACAAGAATTGCCTCTTGACATAAATGATGCATGTGAATTTAAAAAAAACATGTGAAATTAAGATCATTCTCTAATCTTAACATCCCTATACATCTTCAATAATTCATCACACATGAATTACCACACATTTGCACATACATACATATACACATGAACTATTCACACACAATTCATATTCAACTCATTACTGCACCAAACATCATTACCACACATAATAAAAATGTACAAAACATAGTTACTCTCCAACACCATCACATGCACATACCAACATAGAAACAAGTTTCATGTCATTAACAAATAGCCTTCGAAAACAGATCTAACATGGAAATTAAATTCTCAAAGTTAGGCATGAATTAGCATAAAATATAAGCATACATAATCCCAAATTAAATAAAGAAAAATATAAAGTTTCAACTTCTAGTTCACGCTAAGCGCGCTACTTGGTGCTAAGCATCGACTTATAGAAGCGATTGCGCCAAGCGCACCATCTCGCGCTAAGCGGGCTCTGCAAAAACCAGAAAAATCTGCTGCGATGACAGTAGTGAACCCATGCGATTTATTGACTCCAAAATACATTTTTAATATCTAATTCCTGTTATTTAAGCCATATAACATGTATCCAACATATACTTATCAATATGTTGTAACTGATTTTAAATTGAGAGTCGCCACCCTTAATTTTTATCTTTAGAAAGGAAATATAAAGGATGACCCTAATTTGATCAGAGATTCTAAGTTGTTGACTCATTTTTAGACGAAGAGAAGGTGTCAGGCACCCCTCGTCTACCTTGTTCACAAGTATACTAGGGTTTAGAATTACGGCTTAGGAAATAGGGTTTTAATTTTTTATTAGGGGAACTCGCCATGATTTTAGTCGTATGCCTATGTATCATCTTAGGAGGAATCAGAGTCCCAATTTGTAGTTCGCAGTTGGTTTTTTTTTATGGATTACGAAGATATTTGAATTTCCCTTGTACTTAGTCTGGGTGTGTGAATAGCGGAGTTGTTAAACGAAGTGCGCAGTCCAGTAAAATATTCTCGTAATCCTTTTTTGAAAGTTGATTATTGAATTTAATTTATTATGGAAAAAAATTTATTGTTTGTTGAATATTTTTTAATGGGTTAATTATAAAAAATATCTTATTGATGCATGATTAAAAACAATTTTAATGCAATAAAATAAATATTTGAATGAGTTTAGAAAATAATATTTGATTTATAATAATAATAATAAATATAATAATAAAATTATAAATATATAAAATAAAAATAAAATGCAAGGGGTGTAAATTAAGTTAAAAAAGTAAATTGTGGGGGTGTGGATAGAGTTAGGGCTCAAGTCCTGATATTGGACTTGGCCCATATGCAAGCAAGGGTCTGTTTGGTTCGGGTGCGAGGAGTTCCACAAAACTACCGTAGGCTGGTGGAGTTTGAGGGAGTTTGATCAGATCCAAGGGTTAGAGGGTGAGGGTGTAGGTGAGGGTGCATGGAATCACGTGGCCAGATGTTGTCCACGTGTCAAAACCGATTAAAGGGCGAAGGGAGTATATTTTCTCCATTTTCATTTTTTTGCCCCATTTTCTTTTTACTCTCTCTTTCTCCTCTCTCATTATCTCAGTCTTCTCTCTTTCAACACCAAAACACAACGCAACAACAACATCTCATAAACCCTAAAATGGCGGAGGCGCGAGCCTCAACCAGCCAAATTCGACCTTAACCCCCCCCCCCCCCACCCCCAATCCCCTCATGACAAACACACAATAGTATCAATCGCGAAGAAAATCAAAATATAAGTGTTTTGTTACCTCTAATGCGAGTTTACGTTTGTTCTGATTCTTGATCCTTCCGCTAATCTCTATTCCTTTCATTCCTTTCACAAGTATGAGGGTTGAAGACGATGGTGGAAGCGGCAGCGTGACAAAGGGCAACAAATCTATGGTTTCTGAAGTTGAAACCCATATCTCTCTTCTTCTCCTTCTTAATTTTTCCTTCAATTTTTCGTCTTCACCAATTTCTCCCTCCCCAATTCTTAGAAATTTAGGGGGTTTTATATTTTTAGAATTTGGATTGAATTAGGAAATTTTAGTTGATTTGGCGTTAGAAATTCGTGATTGATTAGGGTTAAATTATGTTAGAAAAAGATTTAGAATTGATTGTAAATTTAGGGATTTGATTTTGTTAATGATACGATTTAATATTAGTCCTGATTTATGTATTATTGATTTGTTTTTGTGTAATTGTTAAATTTATGAGATTTGATTTACGTTTCAATTGATTTGTGTGTTTCATGTTTCTAGGCTTTTGAAGCCATTTCTGGGTCGCTTAAGGGCTTAAGGTTGGTGATGATGAACAGGATGCAGTGCAGTTAAATTAGGGTTAGGAACCCTAATTTGATGTTGACTTGGTTAATGACAACGAAAATAAAATATAAATTATAATAATTATAATAATAATAATAATAATAATAATAATGATAATCAAAATATTGATAAAATACTAATCTGATGAAAACAAATTTAAAAAATGTTGACCTCGATCAACACTCTGATTTTAATTGAATTGACCAGAAAAAATTAAAACACGATGGGCCTTCAAAAACAACATGGGCCGTTGAACTTAGAAAAAACACACCTCCCTTTATTATTGCAACCGGTCACAAAACTTTAATGGGCTATCAGACTTTGATGGCCCACCTGAGAAATGAGTTCTGAAGTATGCACCCCTTTTTAATCATTTGAAATGGACTTTTAAAATAACTTAATGGGCCATCATATTTTGATTGTCCATTTTGGAACAATACACCTCTCTTTCATGAATGTAAACCCCCATAAAAATAAACAAATTTTTTTTATATGATTAAATATTGGAAGGCATAGTAATATGGAAATAATACGACCATTTAAATTGATAAGGAAAATTTGGGGTATGACACAATCAAAACATCACAACACAATTACATACCAATCTCATGGATTCTCAATAAAACCTAAGCTATTCAAAATATAGAAAAATATAGAATTGGTCCTTTTACATGTTACTACCCATCATGCAATCTCAACAATCTCAATAACTAAGGGAAAACCCACCCTTACCTTGTTATAGGTATATTCTACAACTTTTGTGTTCTTGCACTTTTTCAACTTTCTCGCTCTTATCTTCTTTTCTCGTGAACTCTTTTATCTTCTCTTTTTCTATTCCTCTTACTAACTCTATTTCTTTTCTTTTTATTAAACCCTTACAAATTAAAACCTCTAGTCATCACTATTGGGCTTACTAACACACACTGCCACATTTGCTCATCACGTTATCACTAAATAGGCCTAATTACTTATTATGCTACTAATTTCTACAATTCTCGCTAATTAAAACATCCTTTCACTAACTGGCATTATTACTGATTATAATTCTATGGTTCGGCGTACTTAATCCGACTAACACATCACACAAAACATACATCCAATAATCATTTATTCACAAAATCACACCAATAATTTATATATATATATATATATATATATATATATATATATATATATATATATATATATATATATATATATATATATATATATATATATATATATATATATATATATATATATATATATATATATATATATATATATATATATATATATATATATATATATATATATATAATTACTTAAATTAGGGTGTTACAGAGTGGATATTTATTTTCCTCTTTCTGTTATTTCTTTTGAGTCAATTTAATACAATTAGTCTTGCATCAAGTATAGGGTATGCTTGCTTTATGTCCTTGGTCTGTTTGTTTTGAGTCAATTTTGAGTATTCTTTTGTTTCAGTTTCTTTTTCTTCTTATTTATTTTTTGTCAATTTTTTGGCCTAAAAAGGGAGAAAAGTATTAGTGAGTCTTGTCTAGTGATGTTGCTTTCTATGCAATATTTTAGGGGGAGCATGATTGTCTGTCATGTGAGTCTTGTGTTTTTTTGCTTTTGCTTTTGCTGTTTCTACTTCTCTTGTAGTTGTTTGCAAGATGTCCTATGGAATGTTAGAATATCATGTGTGTTTGAGTCATGTTGTGACTTGTGTTCTTGAGTTAAGTGTGTCATGTGTATTGTGTTCTGAGTTAAGTGTGTCATTGTGTCTTGTTTTCTGAGTTATGTGTGCTGCTTATGCTTGATGGTCTTCTAATACCTTGAGTCCAGGTTGGTTTTCTGGAGCTTTGGGTTTTCACCTGAAAAGTTCAGGTTGATTCTCTTGTGCTTCAGGAAAAAAATTTCTTCCTCTTAAGGGGGAGATTTATTCCTCTATGACAAGAATTGGTTCTGTATTTGAGGGGGAGTAACTCTTATCTTCTTCCTTATGTACAAAGTTTACAGGTTTAGCATGTAGCTTGTGTTTATGGTCTTTTTCCTTTGTGGTCTTATTTCTATGTGGTGTTATTCCTCTGTGCTTTATTCCTTTCCACAATTTAATTGGGCTTTTGTTGTTTTAGCCAAAATTTGCCAAAGAGGGAGATTGTTAGTATCATGGTTTTGGGATTGGCAATAATTTTGCTAAAATATGGTTCACAAAAAAGATGTTATGGGAGATGTTATAACATGCTGGGCAGGTTCATTGAAGAAACATATTTTGTCAGATGTTGTGATATTCTACCAGAACATGTGCGGGCTATTTTAAGTCTTGACAAATTTAGTTGGATTTTGTAAAATATTTCTTTTGGGTATGTCTTAGTAAATTCCACAGGTCAAGAAGATTTAATCTGGAACAAGTTTTGTATCTCCAGCTGAACATAAGTTACTAAATTGGACCTTGAGACAATTTAGGAAACTTGGTATTGTTTGTTCCAAGATTTAAGGATATCTTACTGAATAATTGGTGTATCACTCAGCTTGTGGATCAAGAAATATTTGGATGCAGATTTTGAAGCCCATGGATTGTAGATGTGTATTTAAAGAGAAGACATAAACATAATGTATTAATTATTTCAATTAAGTTTTCAATAATTTTGTAAATTAGGAGAAGCGCAAGTATTAGTTTTTGATAGTCTCTTGTGTAGTTTTAAGTCACCATGTATCTTTTGATACTATGTGGTAGCCTGATTGTTACTTGATAGTTTGTCAAGTTATTGTTCTCACACTTGAATCTTTTAAGCAAAAGTTTTAAGTTTTGCATTTGAAGTATAATATTCTAATTTGGGTTGTTCTTGATACATTCACTGGGATTAAGAATGTTAGATATCACTGAGGTGGTTAGGAAGTGAGATGGGATTTCTCATATCTAGATTATGATTTCTAGGTAGAAGTTGCACAAGGTAATGATTAAGTGATAAGTTGTAAAATGAGATTGTTTAGGCTTTGAATTAATATTGTCATAGGGGTTTTCCTTTCTGACTTGGTATCCCCAAGATATAGTTGATGTTGCACCGAACTGGGTTAACAAATCTATGTGTTGTTTATTATTTTGCAGTTTAGTTTCAGTATCACTTATAAGTTATCTGTCAACAGATGTTATAACATATGTAGTGACATTGTTCTAATATTGGGACATTAGTATTAACATGTGAATAAAGTGCTATAAAATTTCAGTTGAGGTAAAGCACTGTTTCGTTTTCAAGATGCTAAGTGTCTGATATATACTTTAGAGTTGTCATCATCAAAACAACACCTGTTATCTATAAAACAAGGTTCCACACAAAACCTTTTTGTAAAATTGTTGAAGTGGTAAAACGGAAGCAAAAATTAAGTATTTATTTAGTTTTATCATATGGTCTCCATAGGGATTACTGCATATTGTATTGTTGTTCGACAAGTCTCGTGTTTATGAGTTTGGTTTTGAATGGGTTTAAAACGGTAAATGTGAGAATTAAACATATGAACGAGAAAAGAATTCTTTCTTCAGAAAGGAGAGAACTATCGTGATTGAATTCAAATACACGTTAAAAAATTAAATCACTCATCAACATCAACACATACCACTTACAACATAAGTTATGTCTAACCCGTAGTCGAGAGAATAATCGTGTCGTCTCTTCGGTGATGTATCGCGCGACTACATAACCAAAATCATTTAAAGAACTGATACACACATGCATATTAGGCCTTAATCTATTTCTAGGGTCAAAACCCAATAGATGTTCATCCTAAATTCGGATTTGAACCGTATATGTCTATAGCAACTCAAACCCAAATAAAGCAAGCAATCACCAACATTGATTTGTAAAGAAAGCTTCATACAACACCCGAGTAATGAATATACATATAAGAAAATCATAATTACAAACAAAACCCCAAAAACTAAAGTTTTCAAAGAGAATAAATAGAGAATAAATCAAAGCTTAACACGGTGTCAATCACGAACAACCAAGCTTTCGACCCCAGATCATCCGATTAGAAGTCAAAAATGTTGTTTTCTAAGCTCTAAACTACAAAGAATGAATTTGATGGTGTTAGGAATCAAAAATACCCAAACCATAACAAAAAAATATGTTTTTTCCATATTTAATGAGTTTCAAAGTTGCGGATCCCTCTTAGCGAAACATAGCCCGCTAAGCACACTCTGCTGCTTCGAGAAAAAAATCAGATTTTATTTTCGCCATAAATTGAGAACCGTAACTCCGTTTTACACACAGTAAGAAGTGTTGAAAATTTTATTCAATGATCTATCTAAATATGAATAAATATCGAATAAATTGATTATTTTTATGATATTTGTTTTAAGCCTTATTCTTTGATGAATTTCTAAAAATAACATTCTTGGAGGTTAGCCTTTAGCCTTTATTACTCAATGCTCCAACCATGCATGAATACCTATAAAATAGATTAAAAAACTATCAAACTGTAGACTAATGACTCAAAAACACAATTATGCTCAATTTGGACAAATATACATAATATATACAATTTCACACATAAGTTTAGGCAAAAGAGTCGATAAGTGCCACAAAACTATATACAAAATAACTACAAATTGGCACTTATCAAAAACAAATAGAGTAAACGAAAACAAAAATAATAAAGATTTAAGGTATGTGAGAAATGCACAATAAATTTATAGAGGTTCAATTTTAATGACGTGGCCAAGTCCTCTCCCTAAGAATTCTTTTTTGAGAGTTTTCAATAATGATGTGAATTTTTTACAAGCTTTGTCCATGAACCTCATTTTACAAGAATTGAAGTTTTTTAATGGCTAACTATCCAACCAGGATTGTGTTTTATGTACGAATACCTCTATAACCAACTGAGAACTTTTTAACAGCATTCTAAGATTATGAGCCGACTAAGAGTTTTAACTACAAAGACATGCCCAACTAATACGACTTTTTCACGAATTACCTTAATAACTAGAAGAGGTTTTTAATGGTTTAACTCACAAATAAACAACCCCTTCTTACAAGGAAGTATATCTCACAAGAGATAATACACTTTGAGCATTTTACGAACTTACCCCTCATCAAGAATAATGGTTCCCACAAAGCACAAAGTTATTCTTAGTGCACTAAGGTAAAACTAAATTGTGAAATGAGAGATTTGTAGAAAAGGAGTGGACACTGGGAAAGAAGGATTAAAATTCATTATTTTGGATGAATTGAAATGATAGAGGAGCTCTCTATTTATAAGATAAAGTGACGTGTAAATTTAGAAATAGTCCATGGGCTAATTAAGCCTCATAATCGATTATACTGCCCAAAAAAGGAAAGCTTTGATTTCTAGTTGTTGCCAATAATTTAATGGACATCTCTAATTTATTTTAATTGTTACAAAGTTAAATAATCAACTACCCACAAGGCTTAATCAATTACTATCTTTCAAAACATGCTTAAAGCTGATCAGAAAGTTCCACAATCAATTAGCTAAGATTTTATAACATATTTAGGTGATTTTATAAAATCAAGAGACACTTTTCAATATGTTTGAGTGTGTATGTTTGTGTGTTTGATTTTCCATAGTAAAATATAGAGTTTGTTGTATACCTTTATAGACACTGATTACTTGATCCGGTCATGTGAGCTTTCAGACTTCCTCTCTTTCACAACTCTTACGCTTCTGCTTCCTTGCCACATTATATCTGATTGTAGTATTTTAATTATAATCTTGAATCTTATTTTGATGAGACTTGAGATAAATTTTCTTTAATAACCTCCATCATTAGACAAGATTTTCCATCCAATATCTTTGTTGACTTCGTCGATTAATGCTTTAAATAAGTTGTTATATCCATAAATAATCATTGATAGACTGATTTCCAATTACTTGATCACCAAAACTTGATCAACATAACTTGATCTACACAAATTTATCAACACAGCTGTATTCAATTATCACCATAAATTTATCTTCTCAACTTGATAATCACATCTACTTGATCATTGCATCTGCTTATCTTTAGGCTTCATCTTGATCAAAATTTCTTGATCAACACATCCTGAGCTTCAAGAACCAAGCACCATCACTTTGTCAACATAACAAGAAACATCACTTGATTCACATATTAAGCACCACTACTTGATTCACATATTAAGCACCATCACTTGATCATCAACATGTAGAGCATCATCACTTGATCAACAAATAAAACCCCATTACCTGATCAATATTCAAGCACAAATACTTGAACAATCGTGAAGAACTATCACTTGAATTAACATATTAGATGATATCATCTGAACCAACAAGTCTTACATAGAAAGATTAGTGAATACTTCTCTTAAGAGCGTTGTTAGCCTCAAAACCAAATCAACATATAACTAAAATCTTCATACTTGAAAGAACATAGGTCCATAATCTCTCCCTTTTTGATGATGGCAACACATCTCTCAAAGAGGTGAACAAACAAAGATATAAGGGTGATAAACTTGGAGTTGTTAAACTCCCCTTGAAAAATATAGAGAGTATACCCTACTCCCCTTGGGAGTATACTTCTCTCCCTTTGGCTATCAAAAATCCGGGAAAAAAATAAGTAGAAAAATATCAAAGAATGGCATGAAGCAAGAACATATATCATGAAAGACGTGCATAAACATTTAAACAACATACTTCATTAATTTAAATTATTGAGTTTAAAGTACAGAAAGGGAAATAACTAGAATTCAAGTTACAAGGAAGTAAATAATCAATAACAAATCAAAATAAATACATAATAACAACTAATAAATCTACTATTAATCATCATCATCGACATCATTATCAGTGAAAAACCCATGTGATGGGTAAACTATATCTTGAGTGAAGTGATCTGTCAGGAAGTTGATCTTTTTGTTTGTTCTCTTTTTCATTTTTATGACTTATTGGATGAGGGATTCAATGGAGAATTTTGAGGGATCTCATATTCAAAATCATCTACATATTTTTATTGTTGAGGAGATGATGTTGATACCTGTTGATCAACATAATTTTTCTTACCTTTTGGAGGCTTTTGAAATATCTCCCCATTGACAATTTTGAAGCGCATTTTCCCTAATGAAGTTTCTCCTATAATGATTATATCTTGTCTAGCTTCTTCTCTTTCAATATTGAATCCCATATTGTGATACGGTGGGAGAACTAACTTGAGATTTTGCGTTTGTATTCGCACTTGTTCGGTTTAGCAAGAGTCGCCACCGACTTTTTATTTTATCCTAAAGGAAAGGTTAAAAAAGCACAGGAAAAACCTTTTGAGATGTTTCGTGGGTTCGGGGGGTAGATTATGAAAAGGGAAGGTATTAGCACCCTTTTCATCCATGGTTATCCATGGGCTCTTAGTTACTTGGTTTTAGATCACTTGCCTTGATTTTCAATTGCTTGAAGTTGTGGTGTGTGTGTGTGTTTTGAAAATGTTTTGAAAAAGACGCCTGGTTTTAGGAAACCAATGTAATGACTCGTGTTTGAGTGTTTCACAAAGGTGTGTATCTTTTCGAAAAGATGTTTCAAATGTTTTTTGGAAGTTTGTTTTGAAAGTGTTTGTGGAAGTGTGGTTTTGAAAAGTAGGCAAGTGTTTTTGCAAGTTTGATCCAAGTAACTAAGAGTTTTGTCTACCCCTAAATTTACTCAAAGGTTTTTCTTATGTTTTAACCCTTTTAACAATTTTGTTCCACCATTGAATTTGGTGGACAATCTTGCGTTTAGGATGTGAACGGGACAGGCGCGGGTCATCATTTGGATCATGAATGCAATGGTGCCAAGTGTCTTTGGCAATTTGCTTGAAGGGACTATGATCATTCCGTTTAGGCAACTTTCGAAAGCGTCATCGAGGGACTTATGATCATTTGAATTGTTTTGCCAAAGAAACTCGACGTGCAAGCATGGCCCATTTTGGAAGGCAACAAGGGGGATTACCCTAGGGGTGCAAATGTGATTGTGTATTGATTTCATGTATTTGTCTTGTATTAGGTTATCTAGCGTTGGATTTTATTTACATACAACCCTAAGTCTAACCATGGTATAATTCAAAAGCGGTAAATTGCAGGAATTTAAAGTCCTAAACTATTACAAATGAGTATCCGGGGATGGGGGTACAATTATTTACAAATGGGGGATGAGACTTATAGGAGGGTAGTATCCAAATAATTACAACCCAATCGAACCAATCTCCATCTCAAATGTAAAGCAATAGCAATGTAAAAATGGGACAAGCAAATGTATCGATGTATAAAAAAGATAAAATGCGTATTGTAAATGTGTACGTGTATGTATTATGAAGTATTGTTAACTTAATGAAAAATTAAGTATTTGTTATGTATTTAGTATTCTTATATTTTGTTTAATATGTACAAATAAAGTATTTTAAGAAAAGAAAATGTTCAAATTCTAAATATCAATGTCTTATATTAAAGAAAAGTGTTTCTTATGTATTTATAAATTAATGTATTTTAATTAATATTTTTATGAAAGTTTTAATTAAAAGAAAATGTTTTAAATTTGAGAAAATTATTATGTTCATGTTTTTTTTAGTTAATTATGTACAAAGGTTCTTTTTATTAATTTAAGAAAAAGGTTCAAAAAGTAAAAAAAAAGTTGTTTAAACCTAATAATCTAATATTTATATATTAGTAAGATTTTTTACAAGAAAAGAAATCAATGTATTATTTTACTTATAAACAAAAATAGTATATATTAGTTTAAATTATGAAAATAGAAAAGATGTTAGTTTATAAATATTTATAAAGGATAAAAAAATGAAGGGAAAGATAGAATGGGCTTTAAGGGTTTTAGGCCCAAGCTGAAACAAGGGAAACAGAAAGGGGGGGGGGGTGTCCCAAATCCGGGTGGGCTTAGGCATTGTAATGGGCGAGGCCCAAATGGTTACACGTTTTTTGTTTAGGGTTGTTAGAATTGTTTCCATTTGGGAACGAATTAGGGTTTGAGTCACAGAAGCGACGCTCATCTTCGTCTTCATCCTTCGTTTCCTTCGCCTCTGAACGCCCCTCCATGCTTGGTCGTCATGTGCCATCATCCAGTCCTCTTCCCTCCATGGAGCATCCAGGCGACATTTAAAAAGGTATATTTCTTGCTTCTGTCACGTTAGGGTTTCAAACTTTCATGTCTTGCATGTTTTTATTTCTCGTTTATTGACTCTGTTTCTTGTGTATTGTGGTTCACGTGAGGTTTTGAAAAGAGGGAAAAGAAGTACTACCTTTTGGAGACGGAGGAGGAGGGAATTAGGAGGCGCGTAGGATGGCCAAGGGTGGAGGACGCGTGATGCACCTTTTGCTGGAAAATGGTATCTATATCTCGCTTTTTTAGGTTTTATGATGAGCAAATGAAAACCTAGCTTTTATCACTTTTTCCTCTTGTGTCTCTTTGCCTCGTACGCTTTGACTCTGAAACAAACTTGCTTTTGCAATCTTCTTTTTCTCTTCTTCCTGTCTCTTTTCTTCCTTGTATGTTTGCCTATGATGAAAGTTTTCTGAGGCTATTTACTTGCTGAGTATAGTTGTTGATGTTGGTTTGAGTTGCCTTGATGATGTTGGTTTGAGTTGCCTTGATGATGTTGGTTTGAGTTGCCTTGATGATGTTGGCTATACTGAATATGCTTGTGACTGTATGCTTGATGGTATGTTTGGTTGCCCGTGTACCCTGAGATATTTGTTGATGATATGCTTGAATGTTTTGATATCTTGAATGTTTTGATGATGTTGTTGTTAGCCCAGTGATGAAGCAATTCTGAGGGCTTGGGTTTTGGTTGGATTTTGTTGATTGTTTCTGGTTTTTGGAAAGGGCTTTGATGTTTTTGGTTCTGGACAAAGGCTTCAAGGTTTATGGTTTAAGGCTTTTAGCTTGACAGGGTTGGTGTTTTGAATGGTAAGACTTTGGTGAGGGTTTTAGCTTCTTTTACTTGGTTGAAAACTTTACAGGTTTTTGCTTGAGGCTTGGAGGCTTTGAATGTTTGCAGGCTTGACAGTTCAGGTTTTGGCCTCAGTTCACAGGTTAGGGGCTTGGCAGGTTAAGTTTAGCGTGAGGTTGGAGTTTAAAAGGGTTTCATCAGGTTGATTGTTTAAGCTTTTTCTTGAAGCCTGATGCTTCAAGTTCAACAGGTTATCTGTTGTTAAGCTTGGGCTTCAGGCTTATGGCTTTGACACAGGTTTTTTTGAGGCTGGTCTCTGAAGGTTTTTGCTGTTTGATGAGTTTTTAGGATTTTTGCTTTGAATGCAGGTAAGGCTTTGGGAATTGTCTTGGAGAGTTTTTGCAATCTCTTTTCTTGACAGTTTTGTTGTATTCTGCTTTTGTAATATCTCTGCCTCTTATCCACTGTGTTATTAACAGTCTTTGTTTTTATCTCTTTTCTTGCCTAAAGCCTGAGCCCTGTAAGCCTCCTTCTTTTACTCTCTCTCTCCTCTCTCTTGACTTTAAGCATATTATATTGCTTAGATGTACTTATCCTGAAAAGGCACTGGCTTAGAAAATGATGAAATGGACCTTGCTTGCTTGCATATGTAGTTTGGCTCTGCATACTTTATGTACTGCTTCCATATTTTCTGCTTCTTTGTGACAGTATTTTGATACTTTGATATCTTGAGATATCTTTTGGGCAGCTTGGACAGTTTTAAATGTGAACTCAGTTTGGACTTTGTGGCCTAGTTCAGTTTGCCTTGTATCCTTGGTTTAGAACTTTTGGAATTATGCAGTATGTAACTTTTGTGCATTTTCAAACTTAAACTGCAAGACGTTCCATCTCTCTTTGTGAACCGGGAGAAATCCCGTGATTTGTATAGAGGGCAAACTGATTCCGGCCAGTCGCCTTTAATGATGAACCCAAATTAACTGTTTGTCTTCTATTCATTTTATCTGCAATTGACTTTTCTTTCTTTTCTTATTTTTTTGCAGATAAAGTCAAATGAAGCAGAGGGAGCAATGGATGGAAAATGAAGACTTAGGAATTAGGATAGTTTTTATTTCATTTTAAATATTTGTAAAATTATCATTGTAAATACTTTGTAAAAAAAATACTGTATTTAAATAATAATTGTAACAAATAAATTAAAGATGAATAAAATCTATTTTTTATCAGTTAATTCCTTTTCTTCTTTTCAATTGTTTATTTTATTATTTATAATTCTCAAATTATAATAATTGGAAATAAATTCCAACCATTTTAACTCAGAATAATAAATAATCCATAAACGTCCGGCATCTTGAATAATCAAAGCAATGCACCGTCAAATCACACATGCCCAAATGTATTTTCTTTTTACTGATTTAATCAAACACTGCAAACTCAATCCAAACGCCTCTTTCCAAATTTCAGAGTAAACTGAAAAGAACTAAGAATTAATTCTTTCCGAGAAATGTGCGCGCAAAACCCTAGTTCTTGATTAAAATGCCAAAGAAGCGTTCGCCTGATTAAAACCTGAGCCAAACTCAAACAAACCCTAGCAACCTGCTTGAACCGCTTCAAAATCAAAGAAAACCCTAATTTTGTCTGATTGATAAGAAAAGTCTGTTTGACTGAATCTCACGCCAATCTGAAAAATCAGGAAAAGCCCGAAACTGTGATTTCTTGTGGAAAAATATGAGGGCAAATTTTGGGGTACAACAATTTCCCCTGTTCAATCTTCTTGGACCTGAAGAGTTAGATTGGCAAGTTTGCCTTTCGTGACTCGAGGGTAAAAGGAGATTGGACACTAGAGTGCCCAGAAAATTTACACTCGGTGATGTGATGGTAGAGGTGAATGGGCTTACAGATGCCATTTGGTGATGGGCTTAAAGATGCCATCTAGGGATGTGACAGAATCTTGTCGGGGGATGGGCTTAGAGATGCCATCTGGAAATGGGCTTAAAGATGCCATTTGGAAGTTGTTGGTAGGAGGATGGGCTTCAGAAAGGCATCCATGTTTTGGAACATCTCTGAACTGGGGTTCTGAACAAGCAATAGATTGACATCCACGTTTTGGAGAATCCGTAAACTGTTTTCAGGAATCGAAGTTGAATAAGCAATAGAGAAGCATCCGTTGTTGGGAAGCGTCCGTAAACTGTTTTCAGAAGTTGAAGAAGGAACCGGTGTAGGGTTTCCTGATGATGAGTCCGTGTAAAACTGCATCTGAATGATTCCGGAATAAGTATCAGAATGTCACTGTGTTTGGGCCACATCTGAACTAATTCTAGAAAGAATCTCGGAAGATGGTGATTTTTGTCTGTCGACTGATCTTACCTGAAAAGGTAAAGAGTTAGTTGTATGCAATGTCATGATGCATGATGCAATGTATGTTATTAGTGTTCATGATATGAATGTGATGACTGCGTATGTAAGCTGATGAGCTAATCTTGCTGAGGATAGATGAATCCTGGATGGTTGAAGATAAAAGACTCTTGACTGCTGCCAGGGAGAACAAATCCTTGGCTACTGCTGTGGAGGGCAAGAATCTTTTGATTGCTGCAGATGAGAAGTCCTGGGACCATTGTAGGGGAATCAGGATCTTGGGTTGTATGCCAAGCTACTGGGGAATTCCTGCCTTGAGGAGATCTTCACTGGAGAATATTCGAATATTCTGTGAGAACGAGAGTCTTCACCCTGTTTGGGGATTGACAGTTGGAAGTTTTAGCTCCGCTGGGGATTTTGAAACTTGACTCTAAGGGGAGTTAGCTTCTGGAAGGCTCTCTGGCTGGGGAAGTCGAGAAGCTTTTGATTGTTATAGGTGTTGATCTCGGAAATAGACTTACAGATGCCATTTGGAGATAGGAACCGGTGTAGGGTTTCCTGATGATGAGTCCGTGTAAAACTGCATCCGAATGAATCTAGAATAAGTTGTAGAATGTCGCCATCTCTGGGTCACATCTTGAACTATTTCTGGAAGCAAATCTGAATGAGTTATAGAATGTCGCCAAATCTGGGTCACATCTTGAACTATCTCTAGATCTTGATTTTGTTCGGGGTCAGAAATTGGGAGTATGCCAATCTTCTGAGGTTTCAAGGAAGAGAGTCTTCATTCTGTTTGATTCAGAAATTGGGAGTATACCAATCTTCGAATGTTTCAAGGATGAGAGTCTTCATTCTTGAGGGTTAACTGTTATCTGGTCGTAATCCAGTCTTCACAATAACTTGTTAAGCTGTTATCCGGTCAAATTCGGGCTTCACGGCTTGAGCTGAAGATATACCACTATCTGGTTGCAATCCAAGTTTCGTAGTATTCTTGACTGCTGTCTGGTCGTAGTCCAGGCTTCACAGAAACTTGTATTGCTATCTGGTCGTAATCCAGTCTTCATAATAACTTGTTGGGGATTAAACTATTATCCGGTCGAATCTGGGTTTCATAGCTTGCTCTGAGGGGACACCACTATCTGGTCACAATCCAGGCTTTGCGGTAGTCTGACACTGTTATCCGGTCGTAGTCCGGTCTTCACAATGTGCTGTAGAGATCAAGATACTATCCGGTCAAATTCGGGCTTCATAACTTGAATTTTGTGAGAATTTGGTCTTTGACGACTGTAACTTCCAACAGGTGATGAAGGAATTGTTGAACACTTTTGGCATTCGAATGCCCCAAGTGGTGATGTAGATAATTTCCTGGCTTGTTACAGGTGTTAATCCACAATCAGTCGTCCACAGATATTTTCCTGGCTTGTTACAGGTGTTGATCTGGAACTTAAGAAAGGTGACAGAATGGCAACCGTGTCTGGAGCACATCTGGACCGTATCTTCCAACAGGTGATGAAGGAATGTTGAACACTTTTGACATTCGAATTCCCCAAGTGGTGATGTAGATAATTTCCTGGCTTGTTACAGGTGTTAATCCACAATCAGTCGTCCACAGATATTTTCCTGGCTTGTTACAGGTGTTGATTTGGAACTTAAGAAAGGTGACAGAATGGCCACCGTGTCTGGAGCACATTTGGACCGTATCTTCCAACAGGTGATGAAGGAATGTTGAACACTTTTGACATTCGAATGCCCCAAGTGGCGATGTAGATAATTTCCTGGCTTGTTACAGGTGTTAATCCACAATCAGTCGTCCACAGATATTTTCCTGGCTTGTTACAGGTGTTGATCTGGAACTTAAGAAAGGTGACAGAATGGCAACCGTGTCTGGAGCACATCTGGACCGTATCTTCCAACAGGTGATGAAGGAATGTTGAACACTTTTGACATTCGAATGCCCCAAGTGGTGATGAAGGAGTCTTGAATCAGATTACTCTGCAAATTGAGAGATTTCTTGAAATCTTGACTGGACTGCCCCAGGTTAACTGAACTTTGAAAGATCTGTTGAAACCTTGACTGGACTTCCCCAGGTTAATTGGATAGTGACATGTCATGCCCCTTGTTGATAAGAGACTTGTCGTTGGAAGTGTCATCCTTTTGAAGTGATTTTTGTTCACTGAGAGAGTTTTCGTTCCTCCGAACATTCGCTGTATGAATTTCTTTGCTGTCAAACAAATAGTCAAATGTAAACAGTGATATTCAACCAATGCAACGTTTTATGTTTGTCTCGAAGTTTTGAAAAATGCGTTTGTTAGCAGAAAACTTTTTGTAAGACAAGTTAACACAAGATTTGGAGCAAAGCCTTACAGGAGTCAGGATACCTTTTGTAACGTTATGCTTTCAAACTAACCCATGCTTCAATTAGGACTTTTGAAGGGTTGTAGCGTGGCCTGGTTCACGGTTTAAGAAACAAAGGATATAGGCTCAAAGTATATTTGTACCCACCCGCTCTTCGTGATGTTCTTCAACCCTAAGCTCAGTTAATTGTGCGTCGCACTCTGTTTTGAGTTTGGAACGACTTTTTGGGTGATGGTTCACCAATTGAATTTGGGAGACAGTCATCATCTCCTTTTCTTTTTCAACATTTCTCATGTTGTTGAGGATTTGTGATGACCTCTCTATTTTGATTTGTTATCCCTAACTTTTGCCTGATTGTTCCCGTTTTCGAGATTACAATCAGCGGGATGCCCCAGCTTCCTTAAGCCTCCTTTACAGGTTTTGGCTTGGTGGGCTTTTCTCCTTTGAGAGATTGACTGCCTATATGATAGGTGTGATCGGTGGATCTGGAACTGACTGTTTAACGCTGGTTTGCGTATGTCGCGGAAGCAAGAGTCGCCACCGTCTTTTATTTTCTCCAATTGGAAAGGACAAAAGCACAGAAAAATTCCTTAAAGAGATTGCTCTCGGTTCGGGAGGTAGATTATAGAAAGGGAAGGTGTTAGCACCCTTTCTATCCATGGTTATCCATGGGCTCTTAGATACTTGCTCATTTGTGTTTTCAAAAATGGTTTGTTTGCTTTTCAACTGTGGGTTTTAAAAAGTTTCTTTGAAAATTCCAGTTCGACTCTTGTATCTGTCCTCAAGAGTGTTTGAAAAATTGCTTTCGAAAGCTTTTTGAAAAGGTGTCGGTGTGAAAAGTATTTTTTGATTTGTTTTGAAATTAGAGCAAGTATCTAGAGTCGTCTACCTACCCTAAGGAATTCGTCTGTGTAGATGTCCTTTAAAGTAGTGCCATCCCACCATTGAGAGGTAGGTAGCACCACCGTTGGAGGTGTTCGGGTCAATTCGAGGTTCGGGACGTGGTGATCACCAGAGCAATGGGAAGACACCTTAGAAGCTACCCTCATGCTAGGTTCCCGGATCATGAGGACTTACTAAGACATCCTCTACTCGACGATCACCTTTCGAGGCAAGGCAACGGTGAGGCGTACCCTAGGGGTGGTGTGTGATTCGTGTGTCAGATTCAGATATTTTATCTTGTCATGTTATTGGTGATCTATACGCTTGTTTTTATTTAAGGCCATTCATTCTTGCATGCCATTATTAACAGTTAAAAATTGCGAAAAAAAGAAAAGTTCTAAACTATTACAAAGGCGCGGGTCCACATCGCCAAAATTTCCAGGACCCGATTTGACAGAAAATAAATAAAGAAATAAAGCAAAATGCAAGAAATTATAAAATTACACGGCTTTGGGAGAATTACATTGATATTATAAGAAATAAAAGTAAAAATGCGCGAATTGGAATTAAAGTTAGAAACGAGGGCGTTGGACCCTTTTTAATGAAATTAAATTAAATTATTAAATTAATGAAATTAAAAAAAAGAAATTATTTTTTTGAGATTTTTTGTATTTATGATTTTAATGAGAAAGATTAAATGAAATTAAAATTAAATTAACCCTAATTCTATAACTTTTATTTATTAAGAAAGAAATATTAAAGTTAAACCTAAATTAACCTAATTATTTACATACAATTTGATATAAAAAAATAAATAATATTTAATTATTAATAATGATGAAAAGAAAAAGGATAAAAAATTAATACAAACCCTAATTCTACAAATTTTAAATTAATTAAGAAAATGCTTGAATTAAACCTAATTTAATAACTAAAATTAATGAACAATATTTATTTACAAAAAATATATTAATTAAATAAAAATACTTATTTTTGTCTTTTTCTGATTTTATATTGTTTTTTAGATTTTTTATGAAAATATTCAAATTAAAGAAATTAATTAAAAAAACAATAATTGAAATAAATACCAAAATAATGAAAAGAATAATGCAAACCTAGGGGGGTCTGTCCCCAAATTGGGAGGTTAAATCAGCATTTTAGGCCCATTAATCCTTGGCCTCTTTTGACTTCTATGCCAGCGTGTGGGATGGTTGACTGAGGTTCACCATGGTCTTCAGATCTGGTCCCTTGATTGGGTGCAGTGGGACGCGTGGCGTAGCTGATTGAGGAGCGTATGATGGTCCTTAGCGTTGACACTGCATAGAATTATTAATAGAAAAATAGTATTGAAGGGGTGGGGGACCTGGGGCTCGAACCCAGGTCCTGGAGATTACCACTAAGACGCTTTACCAACTGCTCCACTTTGTCTCTTTGTTTATAATATAACAAACAAATAACATAAGCAAACATAAGGGTTAATGGACTTTTAGCGCGAATTTTTAAATGAACCAATCAGTCTTGGCCACCTAGCCTTCGTCTTCCTCGCTTTTGTTTTTTCCTGAAACACAAAAGAATCAGCAACGGTTTTTGAATCGTTCCAAAATATTCCATTCCAGAAAATAGCGATTAGCCTGTGGTAGCTCATAAATTGAGCGCGAGGGTGGATTTAGCATTGTCTAAGCACGCTGAGTATGGTCATGGTGCCATGGTGATCCAATTTTACAGCGTTAAGAAACGCCCAATTCAAAGCTTGAAAAACTCTAACCTGCATCAATGGTGAATCTTCTATTTTGGCACGAAAACTTAATCAAACCATACAGTTAGCTTTAGAATTAAACACTGAACATAAATCAAACATCAAAAATTATGAAAAATGCATGAATCGTGATGCAAGAATATGGAAAATTTTCTGTACAGGACACCATCGTTCTCACGTTTCTTGGGGTCAAAGCTTATGGTTTTGATTCTAATTCCTTCCTTGAAGTCTCAGCAAGCTAATGGAACAGATATTTGGCCTTGAATCGCCTTGTATCCTAGTTTTCAATATTTGACTTTTTTGAGAAAATTGCAAACTTTTTGATCAGGTTCTTGCGCAGCTGAGAGTCTGTGGGCACGAGGGTTTGCTTTGCACTTATGTATGGAAGGATTAGGGTTGAGAATTTGATCAAAAATCCATAAATTGAAGGAATCAATATTTGATTTTTATGCCATAATTTTCCAAATCTTTTTCATGCTATTTTGGCTTCAATCATATCCAATCACCTTTGATTCTTTCCTAACCTGATTTGCACGAAATCTTGGAGATATTTTATGCACAAAAAGATTCAAAAAGGTAGGTTTAGTATTTTTCACATATTTTAATTAATTAAATGAATTTCTAAAAATTAAAAATTCAAATAAATAAAATAAAAATGATAAAAACTTCCCTTTGGGCCAAATGGTCGTGCACATGCCTTGGATGATGAATTGTGGAAGAAAAAGAGGCCCATTAGCATTTTTAGGTCATTTGAATCAATGTTGACTTTTCAAAATATCCAAAAATTTCCCAACTTCCACAAGGCATATCTTGCTCAATCTTTAAGCTTTGCTCATGTTCTTGGACATTTTGGAAAGATCTTTGAGTCCTCTAACCAATTTCTTTGGTCCCATGTCATTTTGATTTACCAATCTCAAGTTATGGCCTTTGACTTAAAGTCCCTTTTTGTTGACTTTTTAAAATGACCTATAATGTTGAAATTGATAACTTTTTGTGAGAGCATTTCTTGAACTTGAAGTGTGAATAGGAGTTGTAGGGAATGTCTTTCTCTTCAAAATGAGCTTTGGATGGAAATTTTCTGATAAACCATGTAGAAGTTATGCCCTGGTCAATTTACAGTTGACTTTTTCAACTGTCCAAATATGGAAACTTTTGCATCTTGATGATTTTTGAGCCAAGCTTTGAGAATCATGATCAAGCCTTGATCAAATGATGTTTGTGGCTTCAAAATGAGATGTTGACCAAAAATTTGAACTTTTGACTGTCAAATGACCATTTTGCCCCTACAGTTGACTGTAGTGCAATTAGGGTTTTGACTGTGCAATTTTGTGCTGAAAGTCTTGAAACTTGGTATGAGGATGCTGGACCATATTTATAGGCATGTGAGACTTGATTGGACCCTTGGAAACTTCATTTTCTTTGTCAGAACAAAAACCCTAATTTTGACTGTTAGGAGGCCCTTGAACTGTGCAACCCTTGGGGAGATTTTGAAGCTTGCTCTTTGCAAATCTTGGAGAATGTGGGAGGGCAAATTTTGGGGTACAACAGTTGCCCCTGTTCAATCTTCTTAGACCTGAGGATGCAGATTGGCTGACGTGCCTTTCGTAATCCGAAGGTGGAAGATGATTGAACACTAGAGTGCCCAGAAATTTGCGCTCACATAGTAGCAGTATGATGGTGGGGAATGGGCTTATAGATGCCATTTGGAGATTGACGGATAGGATGATGGGCTTATAGATGCCATGCTAAGAGATGATGGAGGGTGGATGGGCTTATAGATGCCATCTGGATGTTGATCGCATAAGAGATTCCTTAGCGAGAACATGCGTACTTGCAAAAGAAAGATGAGTACCTGACATGTTGCAGGAGCTGGTCTTCAGATGCTTTGTATAGATGTGTCCTGACTGGTTACAGGAGCTGGATCTGGAGCTTCAAATGGTGATGAATGAACCAGGGATGGTTACTACCTCAACAGGAACGGTGAGAGAACCTTGGATGACCTTAACCTCAACAACAATCGTTGAGAAAATCTTGGGATGATTACTACCTCCGCAATATCGGGGAGAGAACCACAGGCGACTACAACCTCAATAGCAATCATTGAGAGAATCTTGGATAACTTCAACTTCAACAGCAATCGTTGAGCGAATCTTGGGATGATTACTACCTCCGCAGGATCGGGGAGATAACCATAGGCGACTACAACCTCAATAGCAATCATTGAGAGAATCTTGGGTAACTTCAACTTCAACAGCAATCGTTGAGCGAATCTTGGGATGATTACTACCTCCGCAGGATCGGGGAGAGAACCATAGGCGACTACAACCTCAATAGCCATCATTGAGAGAATCTTGGATAACTTCAACTTCAACAGCAATCGTTGAGCGAATCTTGGGATGATTACTACCTCCGCAGGATCGGGGAGAGAACCATAGGCGACTACAACCTCAATAGCAATCATTGAGAGAATCTTGGATAACTTCAACCTCAACAGCAATCGTTGAGAGAAACTTGGGATGATTACTACCTCCGCAGGATCGGGGAGAGAGCCACAGGCGACTACAACCTCAACAGCAATCATTGAGAGAATCTTGGATAACTTCAACTTCAACAGCAATCATTGAGCGAATCTTGGGATGATTACTACCTCCGCAGTATCGGGGAGAGAACCATAGGTGACTACAACCTCAATAGCAATCATTGAGAGAATCTTGGATAACTTCAACTTCAACAGCAATCATTGAGCGAACTTGGGATGATTACTACCTCCGCAGTATCGGGGAGAGAACCAAAGGCGACTACAACCTCAACAGCAATCATTGAGAGAATCTTGGATAACTTCATCTTCAACAGCAATCGTTGAGCGAATCTTGGGATGATTACTACCTCCGCAGGATCGGGGAGAGAACCATAGGCGACTACAACCTCAATAGCAATCATTGAGAGAATCTTGGATAACTTCAACTGAGTCTTTATCAGAAAAATATGTTTGGGGTCGATTTAACTGGACTAGAGAAGGCCTTGGACTGGATAAGAAACAGAAAATCTTAGGGTCGATTAACTGAACCGGTCTAGGTCTTGAATGTCTTCAACTGGGTAAGAAACAGGGAGATCTTAGGGTCGATCTAACCGAACCAGAGAAGGCCTTGGACTGGATAAGAAATAGAAAATCTTTGGATTCGATTTGACTGAACCGGTCTAGGTCTTGAATGTCTTCAACTGGATAAGAAACAGGGAGATCTTAGGGTCGATCTGACTGAACCAGAGAAGGCCTTTGACTGGATAAGAAACAGAGAAATCTTTGGAGTCGATTTGACTGAACCGGTCTAGGTCTTGAATATAGTTGAGAACTTAACTGGATCTTTCCTGAAAGGTAAAGGTCAGTCATGTGCAATGCATGATATGGATCAAGCAATGATGTTCTCAACATAAATGAGATTTGTAAGATATGATGCGTATATGCATGCTATAATGATGTATGTGATGTTTAGGAATGTATGTTTGTCGTCTAGGAAAGTAAATCCTTGACGGGTGCCGGGAAGTCACTCCTGGGCTGATGTTTGAAGAGTAGATTTTTGCTTCCGCTGGGGATAATAGTTGCAAGAATACCGGTAGGAGAAGATGACTCCGTTGGGGAATAACTTGGCGAATGAATTACTCTGCGGGGAAAAAAGTACTCTAATGATCTTGCTGGGAAGCAATACTCTGTAGGGAGAGAGATACTTTGTTGAGTTGTTGATAATAACTTGCTGGGGATACCATCGTTATGTTGGAAGTGTTGATAGACTTCGCTGGGGATAAGAAGACTTTGTCGAGGACGCTCTTTCCGTGTCTTTTGGCTGAGGATAACCCAGTTATAAGCTCTGGTGGAGAAATAACCTTTGAATAAAACCTGGGGAGACGCGTTCGTGTTCTGCGAGGATAAGCTTCCAGAATCTACTGGGGATAAGCTTACTGCTTGGGGAGATGGATTCCAACCTTCCTGGGGAACTAGATTGGACTTTCTCCTGGGGAAGTTTTGAACTGTGTTGGGAAAAGGCTCCGCTGAATGTTTGATATACCGCCGGGGAACAATCTTTAGACCAAGATTGCCGGGGATGCTTGTTAAGAATGCATGTACTGCTGGGGAATGTTGAGATCTGCGGGGGATACCCAACTTGCTTAGGGTTGATAGTAGCTTTGCTTGGGGAGAGTATACTGACTTGTTGGCTCACTCTCTGGGGAATTAAGATGTACCGGTTATGTTCTTCAGCTGAACCTACCTTGGTACTTTTAGCGGATAGAACAGTTAGATTGCTTTAGACAACTCTTTATTGCCCCTGTTTCTAATGTTACCTGTAATTAATCCTTTGTTTCGTATGCAAATATTCATGAGTTAGCAAATTATTGTCAATGCATATATCACAAATTGAACCTTGGACGTTCTTCGCAAAACAAAACAGAAAAAGGAAAAACAATTGGCAGTTTTAACTGAAAAATATATTTGTATTGATTTTTGAATGGCCTGTAAATAGGTGTTTATGTACAAGAGGCTGACGTCCTAGTAAGAGAACGCCGCCGAACAAGAGAGTTTATACAAATTTTGTACAAAAGAAAATAAAACAGCTGTGTGAAATGAATGATCCCACTGGGTTTCAACTCTGCTATTGCCTTTATAACTCCGAGTGTCTCATCACTTGATGACCTTGGTTGAAGGTGAAGCTGACTGATCGATGCCGTTTGAACTTGATGTAGATACCGGATTCTGGATGCAAAGTGATCAATGAGACATAGTATTACGCTTTATCCCTAACTTTTGCCTGGACTGCCCTTTCGGGTTTTCAGTCCACCGGGATACCCATTTTTGCTCAAGCCGCCTTTTCAGGTTTTCGACTTGCCGGGTGTACAGATTTTTTTTTATTTCATCCCTCATTTTGCCCGAACCCTTTTGGTTCGCCGGGAAGCCCTAACTTTTGCCTAGGTATGTCAACCTAGCGGGTCTTTTTCATGCGTAGTATTTTTTTACTATGTCTGCATTGGCGGGGTGAGGAAGGTCGTCACCATCCATATTGGTTAGAATCATGGCTCCTCCTGAGAACACATGTTTAACCACAAATGGCCCTTCGTACGTAGGGGTCCATTTGCCCCTTGGATCACTCTGAGGAAGGATGATTCTCTTGATTACCAGATCCCCAACTTGATATTCCTGTGGTCTGACCTTTTTGTTAAATGCCCTGATCATCCGTTTCTGATACGTCTGACCATGACAGATAGCAGCAAGTCTCTTTTCATCGATTAAGTTTAGCTGATCAAGTCGTGTCTGGATCCAATCATCTTCACTCAGATCTGCATCCTTCATTATCCGGAGAGAGGGTATTTGCACTTCGATCGGTAAGACTGCCTCCATACCATAAACCAAAGAGAAAGGAGTTGCCCCGGTTGACGTCCTAGCTGAGGTACGGTACCCATGTAGAGCGAACGGTAACATCTCGTGCCAATCTTTATAAGTCACTGTCATCTTCTGCACGATTTTCTTGATATTTTTATTTGCTGCTTCTACAGCCCCGTTCATCTTCGGTCTGTAAGGAGAAGAATTATGGTGCTGTATTTTGAACTGCTCGCAGAGCTCAGTGATCATCTTATTATTCAGATTGGTACCGTTGTCTGTAATGATCCTCTCTGGGACGCCGTACCGACAGATCAGATTATGCCGAATGAACTGTGCCACAACAGTCTTGGTTACCGTAGCGTAGGAAGCTGCTTCAACCCACTTTGTGAAATAATCAATCGCCACCAGGATAAAGCGATGCCCATTAGATGTCGTAGGTTTAATCTCACCGATCATGTCTATGCCCCACATTGCAAACGGCCAAGGCGCAGTCAGAACATTCAGAGGAACTGGAGGAACATGCACCTTGTCTGCGTAAATCTGGCACTTATGGCATGTCCTGGAATGTTGGTAGCAGTCAGCTTCCATTGTGGACCAGTAATACCCTGCCCGAAGGATCTTCTTTTCCATTGTATGTCCACTGGAATGTGTACCAAAGGTCCCTTCATGTAGCTCTTCCATGATCCTTTCTGCTTCAGTCTTATCCACACAACGCAGTAAGGTTGAATCATGGTTTCGTTTGTACAAGATGCCGTTGCTAAGGAAGAACGTTGTCGCGAACCTTCTCAGGAACTTCTTATCATTGACAGAGGCACCCTCAGGGTATTCCTGAGCTTCCAGATATCTCTTCACCTCATGGTACCAAGGCTTCTCAGTCACCAATTCAGTCTCGAGATCGCAACAGTATACCGGTTCGTCCAGTTTCCAGATGATGATCCGGGGAGCCTCATTGTCCCATTTGACCTTGAACATAGAAGACATTGTAGCTAACGAGTCCGCCAGCTGATTCTCCTCTCTCGGAAAGTGTTCAAAGGTTATCTTCGTGAAGTGGGGGATCAAGGTCAACACACATTCTCTGTAAGGAATAAGATTTGGATGTTTCGTATCCCACTCTCCTTTGATCTGATTGATCACAAGAGCGGAATCTCCAAAGACACTCAGAAACTTGATCCTTAAGTCGATCGCAGCTTGAAGACCCATGATGCACGCCTCGTACTCCGCCATGTTGTTGGTACAGTTGAAACATAGCCGGGCAGTGAGTGGAGTATGAGTTCCTTGAGGAGATATGATTATGGCGCCGATACCGTTACCCAAAGCATTGGAGGCTCCGTCAAAGTGCATAGACCATCGGGATCCTTCCTCAGGTCCTTCATCCGGTCCAGGTACTTCACAATCAGTCACTATCATAATGCTCTCGTCCGGGAACTCGAAATTCATTGACTGATAGTCGTCTACTGCCTAATGTGCCAAGTGGTCTGCCAATACACTTCCCTTGATGGCTTTCTGGGTCGTGTACTGAATGTCGTATTCCGTCAAGATCATTTGCCATCTTGCTATTCTCCCAGACAGAGCAGGCTTTTCGAATATGTACTTTATAGGATCCATCTTTGAGATCAACAAGGTGGTATGAGTCAGCATATACTGTCTCAGCCGGCGAGCAGCCCATACCAAAGCGCAGCAAGTTTTCTCAAGCAGTGAGTATCGGGTCTCATAGTCGGTAAACTTTTTGCTAAGGTAATAAATGGCATGCTCTTTTCGGCCAGACTCGTCATGCTGCCCCAGCACACACCCCATTGAGTTGTCGAGCACTGTCAGGTAGAGTATCAGAGGTCTCCCTTCAACCGGTGGCATAAGGATGGGTGGTTCTTGGAGATACTCCTTAATTCTGTCAAAAGCAGCCTGACATTCATCATTCCAACGTACTACCTGATCTTTCTTCAGCAGCTTGAAGATTGGTTCACAAGTAGCAGTTAGGTGTGAGATGAACCGAGCAATGTAATTCAGGCGTCCTAAAAAGCCTCTGACTTCCTTCTCTGTCTTAGGAACTGGCATCTCTTGAATAGCTTTAACCTTGGCAGGGTCCACTTGAATACCCTTATCACTTATAACGAAGCCCAGCAACTTTCCAGATCTTACCCCGAAGGTGCACTTGTTCGGGTTTAACCTCAGCTTGTATAGTTTCAACCGGTCAAACAATTTCTGCAGATGATCTAGGTGCTCTTCCTCAGTCTGGGACCTTGCGATCATGTCCTCAACATACACTTCTATCTCATGATGGATCATGTCATGAAATAAAGCAACCATGGCACGTTGGTAGGTTGCCCCAGCGTTCTTTAGTCCAAAAGGCATGACCTTGTAACAGAAGGTGCCCCACTGAGTAACAAATGTAGTCTTTTCCATGTCTTCAGGTGCCATCTTGATCTGATTGTAACCTGAAAAGCCATCCATGAAAGAGAATACCTTGTGCTGAGCTGTATTGTCAACAAGGACGTCAATGTGAGGTAGAGGGAAGTCATCTTTGGGGCTGGCCCTGTTCAGGTCCCTGTAATCGACACACATTCTGACCTTACCGTCCTTGTTAGGTACCGGCACCACATTAGCAACCCACTGAGGGTAAGAAGTCACTGCAAGGAACCCGGCATCAAACTGTTTCATAACCTCGGATTTAATCTTCTCAGACATCTCCGGACGCATACGGTGGACCTTTTGCTTGACCGGAGGGCAGTCTTCCTTAGTAGGCAAATGATGGACCACAATATCGGTATCCAACCCGGGCATGTCTTCGTAGGACCAGGCAAAGATCTCCATATAATCATGTAGCATCTTAGTCAACTGTTGCTTCACGCTGAGCTCTAGGTTGGCACCAATCTTTACCTCTTTCATGTCTGCCTCAGTACCCAAGTTTATTGTTTCCACTGGCTCTTCGTGTGGTTGAATCGCCCTCTCTTCCTGGAGCAACAGTCTTGCAAGCTCGCCAGGCACTTCGCAATCATCTTCACCTTCGTCTTCGGCTAAGTTGATCGGATTTTCGAAGTCATAATTGGCAGTAGCAGAGTCATTACCAGTGAGATCCAGAGTGGATTGAAACCTGTATGAGTGAGTGTGTGTGTGTAAATACAACTGTTTTGAAAAATATGTAAAGGAAGGAAAGACAGAAAAGGAGCATAAGATTTGAAATGCGAGAAAACATCCAAGATTTTCATTTATGATATATGAAATGACAATTTATATGCCCTCACAAATGAAACCAACGGTGCCCCGGGTAAGACACCGGGCCATAGAGTTTTAATTGTTTATTACAAACAACAAAAACATAGGAATTCATTACTCAGTAACAAGAGAAACAGGTAGATTGTCCTTTGCACTCCAATTGTTAGGTCCACTGTCGGTTGCCGGGTAAATCCAGCTATCAAACTCAGCTTCATCCACTTCATCTTCGTCCCCAATAGCATTCACTCCATGGGCAGGCAGGGGAGCTGTCACTACATTAGGCTTCTCAGATGCCTCAAATTGTACCTCTTTGGCGTCAATAAGGTCCTGCAGCTTGTTCCTTAATGCCCAACAGTCATCAGTGGTATGCCCCGGGCTATCTGAATGGTAAGCACAGCGTGCATTTGGATTGTATTTCGGAGAGGCAGTGTTCACAACTTTGGGGGCCTCTCTGACAGTCACTAGATTGGTGGACAGTAACTGTGGCAAGATCTGGGATAGGGTCATGCTCAAATGGGTGAACTCTCTTCGGGGTCTTTCAGCCCTTGGTGGATTGGTTTGCCGATGAGCGGCAGCAGGCTTAGCAATCATTACCGCACTGACAGATTGGCGGCGCTCCGATTTCTCCTGTCTCCGGGAGCCATATACAGCACTAGCCTCTTTCTTGAAGGGTTTCTTCTCAGAACTAGACGATGCACCCTTCGGAATCTTTCCAGACTTCAACCCAGCCTCAATTCTCTCTCCAGTCAGAATAAGATCAGTGAATCCAGCAGAAGAATTCCCAATAAGATGGTTGAAAAATGGCCAGATAGGGTCCCCAAGAACATGTCTACCAACTCCCGATCATTCAACGGAGGCTGCACCCTGCCAGCCAGATCCCTCCACTTCTGAGCGTACTCCTTAAAACCTTCACTTGAACCTAACGACATACCCTGAAGTTGGGTACGTGTAGGGGCAAGGTCGGCATTATACTGATACTGCTTATAGAAAGCAGTAGCCAACTCCTCCCAGTTACGAACCTTGGTCCCATCCAGCTGATAGAACCATTCGAGATGAGTCCCTGAAAGACTCTCCTGGAAGAAGTGGATCCACAAATTCTTATCCACTGAGTACGGTTGAATCTTCCGAACATAGGACCTGAGATGTAGCTTGGGACAAGACGCCCCGTCGTATTTGGTGAAGGATGGTGCTTTGAATTTACGAGGAATGATCACACCAGTAGACAAACCCAAATCTCCAAAATCCAGCCCAGGTACCTGTTGTATCTCCATAGCATTCAGCCTGTCCTCCAACTGCTTGTAACGGTCTTTTGCCGGAGGATATTGCTCTTCATCAAAATCAGTCTCGTTGTCGAAGACTACCGGACTAGGACCTTTTTCCGCTTGAGGAGTACCCTTGCCTATGGAAGAACCAGCCTCTTCATTCTGCAGAGTGTTGCCAAACCTTCGGCCCGAGTTGAACAGAACAGTTCTCCTCTTCTTCTTCTTTTCCTTCTTCAGGAGCAGAGCCTTCAACTCTTCTTGGCCCTGAGCCAAACCCATGATTAGTTCCTGAAATTGCGCATTCTGCGCCTGAAGAGCTTTGATGGACATCTCGGTTGATGATGAGTCAGGATTCATGATGCTGAAATAAACAGCGAAGAACTGTAAGCAACCTGAAAAGAAGAAAAACCTGCTATGCACATGATGAATGATATGTGTTTATGCAATGCATTCAAGGGTTCGAAAGTTCAAATTTGTTGTAGACAAAAAGGAACACATGTTATCATTAAGGAAATAATTGTTCATTACATCAAAGCCTCATGGGAAAAAATAATACAAAAGCAAATCAATCCCAAAATATACTACGCATCCTCTTTGGAGCTATGTAAGTGTTGAGATTCCTCTCCTCATGCAATAGGCGGGTGAGCTCCAGGACCTTCTTTTCACTGGCATGTAGATTGGTCTCAAGAGAATTCCGTTCCTCCTTAAGCTGGATCCAACTCTTCTGCATCTCTTCCCAGGATGTGGGCATATCAGGGTGCTGAATAGTGTAGGACACTTCTCCTTCCAAGACTGGCTCTTTGATCACAGGGAGCATATGGGGATAAGGCATCACTAACTTCTGGGAGCGGGCTCGTACCCACTTGAGATAAGGTTCCAACGGGATGGAGTTCCTGTGCCCCAGTGTCTTACTGTCTATCCTACTTGGCATCCTCCAGGCTCTGATAAATCTCTGGCGAAGTCCTTGAGTATCGTTGTCGAAGTCAAAAACTATGTCAGGAATTAACATGTCATGAGGACCATCCCTCCGAGCATAACCAAACTGTCTCCAAGCCAGGCATGGGTTGTAAGTAATACCTCCTCTGATTCCAAGTAAAGGAACATTAGGGTACTCTCCGCAACGATCAATGATAGTGACATCCTCTCTGGACCTAGGGCACCAATGTATATCTGCATGTGTGAGAGTCATCAACCATTGTGACCATCTCAAACCCCGCTCGTTCTTCAAAACTGATTGTGGAAGGTGCGAAATAAACCACCTTCCCAGGAGAGGAGTGCAACACATAAGGACACCTCTTTTTCTCATGGTTCGAGTGTAACATGAGTGAAGGATGTCCCCCAGCAACGTAGGTATAGGATTCCTGGACATGAAGATATGGACGGCACTGATATCAATAAGCTGATCTGGGTTAGGGAACAACACCAAACCATAGACAAGGAGGGCCACAACTTCTTCAAAAGCTTGTAAGTCAAGGGAGTTCCAACATTCATGGGCCTTTTCAAACAGAAACCTGGATAAGAACCCTTTGATACCACTTCTAACTTCCCAATGTCCCTTGAGGTCAGATGACTGTAGGTGCAAGGCTTTAGCAATCTCTTCAAGCTTGGGTTCCTTTTCCATACCGTTGTAGGGTAGTTGATCAAGGATAGGGATCTTCAGGAGCCGGGAGAACTCCTCCAATGTAGGTACCAGCTGATAGTCCAAGAAGGTGAAACAGTGATGCAGAGGGTCAAAGAACTGGAACAGGACCTTTATCATATCTTCCTCAATGTTGGTGTTGACCAAGCTGATGAGTCTTCCATGTCTTTCACTGAATGAAGAGCTCTCGGGAATCCTGGATATAAGTTCCTTAAGCTGAGGAGGGATCCTTACAAGACTGATTTGAATTGTCTTTCTACGAACAGTTTCCATGTCCTACAAAACAAGAACAAAGATGAATATTCGAACCCCTGAAATGGTTAGTCAATGCATATGATGCTGGATGATGTCATGATGCTATGATTAACCACACCACAGATATTTACAAAGACAAACATGTAAGGCACACAAGGCACACAAGACAAGCCCTTAGGGTTTAAGGCCAGCATGGGGTCTGGGTAGTACCCTCTTGAAGTTGGTGGGTTCAACCTGTCCTATTAGAAGTAACCGGGTTCTAAGGGTCCCAATATCACGGGATTGCTTTCATTGTTCATCGTTTCGATTTAGCCACTGAACTGGCGACCGAAATATTCCAGGAAAGCAACCCTCAATTGAGTGTAGTATCGAGTATCAACCAACCTCGGACTGCACCAAAGTCAGTTATCTTACTACCCTAAAGAGGCCAAGATAGTTCAATTAAGGTTCCTAAGGTCTGTTGATGTTTCACGACACCACGCGGAGGCCCCGTACTCTCCTTGACTGAACTCAAGGGTTACCGGTACACACCAAAGTTCCACATCAACGTAGCAGACTGTTTCAACCATGTCGGTATACCCCGCACAGTTCCCTCACAGCCTTGTTGCTACTTTCTAAGAAGGTATCTCCCAGATCCGGGTTAGGATCTATAGAACTCCCAAGACAGTCCCACAATTTTAAAGCACACAAATCAATACAATTGAAAACAAAGTTATGAACTAATCCTAAGGTACACCTCACTTTTAGTTTTGTCCCCAGCAGAGTCGCCAGTTCTGTGATCGGTGGATCTGGAACTGACTGTTTAACGCTGGTTCGCGTATGTCACGGAAGCAAGAGTCGCCACCGTCTTTTATTTTCTCCAA
Source organism: Vicia faba (assembly GCA_948472305.1). Lineage (NCBI taxonomy): Eukaryota > Viridiplantae > Streptophyta > Magnoliopsida > Fabales > Fabaceae > Vicia > Vicia faba. Next base: position 929,874,624 of record OX451739.1, read on the forward strand.
TTGGAAAGGACAAAAGCACAGAAAAATTCCTTAAAGAGATTGCTCTCGGTTCGGGAGGTAGATTATAGAAAGGGAAGGTGTTAGCACCCTTTCTATCCATGGTTATCCATGGGCTCTTAGATACTTTCTCATTTGTATTTTCAAAAATGGTTTCTTTGCTTTTCAACTGTGGGTTTTAAAAAGTTTCTTTGAAAATTCCAGTTCGACTCTTGTATCTGTCCTCAAGAGTGTTTGAAAAATTGCTTTCGAAAGCTTTTTGAAAAGGTGTCGGTGTGAAAAGTATTTTTTGATTTGTTTTGAAATTAGAGCAAGTATCTAGAGTCGTCTACCTACCCTAAGGAATTCGTCTGTGTAGATGTCCTTTAAAGTAGTGCCATCCCACCATTGAGAGGTAGGTAGCACCACCGTTGGAGGTGTTCGGGTCAATTCGAGGTTCGGGACGTGGTGATCACCAGAGCAATGGGAAGACACCTTAGAAGCTACCCTCATGCCAGGTTCCCGGATCATGAGGACTTACTAAGACATCCTCTACTCGACGATCACCTTTCGAGGCAAGGAAACAGTGAGGCGTACCCTAGGGGTGGTGTGTGATTCGTGTGTCAGATTCAGATATTTTATCTTGTCATGTTATTGGTGATCTATACGCTTGTTTTTATTTAAGGCCATTCATTCTTGCATGCCATTATTAACAGTTAAAAATTGCGAAAAAAAGAAAAGTTCTAAACTATTACAAAGGCGCGGGTCCACATCGCCAAAATTTCCAGGACCCGATTTGACAGAAAATAAATAAAGAAATAAAGCAAAATGCGAGAAATATAAAATTACACGGCTTTGGGAGAATTACATTGATATTATAAGAAATAAAAGTAAAAATGCGCGAAATGGAATTAAAGTTAGAAACGAGGGCGTTGGACCCTTTTTAATGAAATTAAATTAAATTATTAAATTAATGAAATTAAAAAAAAGAAATTATTTTTTTGAGATTTTTTGTATTTATGATTTTAATGAGAAAGATTAAATGAAATTAAAATTAAATTAACCCTAATTCTATAACTTTTATTTATTAAGAAAGAAATATTAAAGTTAAACCTAAATTAACCTAATTATTTACATACAATTTGATATAAAAAAATAAATAATATTTAATTATTAATAATGATGAAAAGAAAAAGGATAAAAAATTAATACAAACCCTAATTCTACAAATTTTAAATTAATTAAGAAAATGCTTGAATTAAACCTAATTTAATAACTAAAATTAATGAACAATATTTATTTACAAAAAATATATTAATTAAATAAAAATACTTATTTTTGTCTTTTTCTGATTTTATATTGTTTTTTAGATTTTTTATGAAAATATTCAAATTAAAGAAATTAATTTAAAAAACAATAATTGAAATAAATACCAAAATAATGAAAAGAATAATGCAAACCTAGGGGGGTCTGTCCCCAAATTGAGAGGTTAAATCAGCATTTTAGGCCCATTAATCCTTGGCCTCTTTTGACTTCTATGCCAGCGTGTGGGATGGTTGACTGAGGTTCACCATGGTCTTCAGATCTGGTCCCTTGATTGGGTGCAGTGGGACGCGTGGCGTAGCTGATTGAGGAGCGTATGATGGTCCTTAGCGTTGACACTGCATAGAATTATTAATAGAAAAATAGTATTGAAGGGGTGGGGGACCTGGGGCTCGAACCCAGGTCCTGGAGATTACCACTAAGACGCTTTACCAACTGCTCCACTTTGTCTCTTTGTTTATAATATAACTAACAAATAACATAAGCAAACATAAGGGTTAATGGACTTTTAGCGCGAATTTTTAAATGAACCAATCAGTCTTGGCCACCTAGCCTTCGTCTTCCTCGCTTTTGTTTTTTCCTGAAACACAAAAGAATCAGCAACGGTTTTTGAACCGTTCCAAAATATGCCATTCCAGAAAATAGTGATTAGCCTGTGGTAGCTCATAAATTGAGCGCGAGGGTGGATTTAGCATCGTCTAAGCACGCTGAGTATGGTCATGGTGCCATGGTGATCCAATTTTACAGCGTTAAGAAACGCCCAATTCAAAGCTTGAAAAACCCTAACCTGCATCAATGGTGAATCTTCTATTTTGGCACGAAAACTTAATCAAACCATACAGTTAGCTTTAGAATTAAACACTGAACATAAATCAAACATCAAAAATTATGAAAAATGCATGAATCGTGATGCAAGAATGTGGAAAATTTTCTGTACAGGACACCATCGTTCTCACGTTTCTTGGGGTCAAAGCTTATGGTTTTGATTCTAATTCCTTCCTTGAAGTCTCAGCAAGCTAATGGAACAGATATTTGGCCTTGAATCGCCTTGTATCCTAGTTTTCAATATTTGACTTTTTTGAGAAAATTGCAAACTTGTTGATCAGGTTCTTGCGCAGCTGAGAGTCTGTGGGCACGAGGGTTTGCTTTGCACTTATGTATGGAAGGATTAGGGTTGAGAATTTGATCAAAAATCCATGAATTGAAGGAATCAATATTTGATTTTTATGCCATAATTTTCCAAATCTTTTTCATGCTATTTTGGCTTCAATCATATCCAATCACCTTTGATTCTTTCCTAACCTGATTTGCACGAAATCTTGGAGATATTTTATGCACAAAAAGATTCAAAAAGGTAGGTTTAGTATTTTTCATATATTTTAATTAATTAAATGAATTTCTAGCAATTAAAAATTCAAATAAATAAAATAAAAATGATAAAAACTTCCCTTTGGGCCAAATGGTCGTGCACATGCCTTGGATGATGAATTGTGGAAGAAAAAGAGGCCCATTAGCATTTTTAGGTCATTTGAATCAATGTTGACTTTTCAAAATATCCAAAAATTTCCCAACTTCCACAAGGCATATCTTGCTCCATTTTTAAGCTTTGCTCATGTTCTTGGACATTTTGGAAAGATCTTTGAGTCCTCTAACCAATGTTATTGGTCCCATGTCATTTTGATTTACCAATCTCAAGTTATGGCCTTTGACTTAAAGTCCCTTTTTGTTGACTTTTGAAAATGACCTATAATGTTGAAATTGATAACTTTTTGTGAGAGCATTTCTTGGACTTGAAGTGTGAAGCGGAGTTGTAGGGAATGTCTTTCTCTTCAAAATGAGCTTTGGGTGGAAATTTTCTGATAAACCATGTAGAAGTTATGCCCTGGTCAATTTACAGTTGACTTTTTCAACTTTCCAAATATGGAAACTTTTGCATCTTGATGATTTTTGAGCCAAGCTTTGAGAATCATGATCAAGCCTTGATCAAATGATGTTTGTGGCTTCAAAATGAGATGTTGACCAAAAATTTGAACTTTTGACTGTCAAATGACCATTTTGCCCCTACAGTTGACTGTAGTGCAATTAGGGTTTTGACTGTGCAATTTTGTGCTGAAAGTCTTGAAACTTGGTATGAGGATGCTGGACCATATTTATAGGCATGTGAGACTTGATTGGACCCTTGGAAACTTCATTTTCTTTGTCAGAACAAAAACCCTAATTTTGACTGTTAGGAGGCCCTTGAACTGTGCAACCCTTGGGGAGATTTTGAAGCTTGCTCTTTGCAAATCTTGGAGAATACGGGAGGGCAAATTTTGGGGTACAACAATAGGGAACCATCACTGTCTTTTGATTCCAAGGGAATGCTTTTCTTTGACGTCGTTCGTTGTGTTACGAACTGAGAGTTTGTGACTTCAATGCGCATTTTCTTTTGAATTAACTGAGAGACTACCCTGCCCCAGGTTTATATCAAAGGTTTTGATTGTTTAGAACAGAAAACTCCTACTTCTTTGGCTCAAAGGGGTTGACTAGGGATTATCTTCCTTATAACTCCAGTGTTTGGGAATTGAAAGAAACGCCTGTACATCATCAGCAAGGTCTGTTCAAAAGCATATTGTATGAGATTGTGGTATTGTTTCGTCATCCTCCCTCTAAAGGCTTGCAGCTTTTTATCAAGGGTCAAATATCATAAAGAAAGCATAAGAGTAGTGAAAACGAATGGATGAATTCAAGACAAACATATGCAATGCATTAATGAAACAAAGTTTAAACATCAACAGATAATTGTTTGAATAACAAAAGAAATTACAACTTTGAAAATTCAAATAAAGCAAAAGTCTCTCAGCTTGAGCTTTGTCACTTCAGGTGGAGAACTCCTTAACGGAAGATTTTCATCTCGCCGTCTGGCATGAACCTCAGCACTCCAATGTCAATCAGATCTTGAATCTTGTTCTTCAAGGCCCAACAACTATCGGTGTCGTGTCCCGGGCTGTAGGAGTGGTATACACAAAATGCGTCAGGATGATAGTTAGGAGCAGAGGTATTTGGGTTCTGGATAGGATCCCTCAAGGCAGTCAGGTTGACCTCCAACAAACGTTCCAGAATTAGAGATGACGGTATGTCAGTCTCCGTCAACTGTCTTCCCGACGTATTTTGCTTACGCCGATTACCCCGTTGACGCTGGCGAGGTTGTTGCTGGGCTTGTGACCCTGAAGCAAGCAACGGATCCTTCCCTTTGTATTCTTGAGTGGATGGGGGTTGAGCGGTGACTTGCTCTTCAACCTCAGATGTTTGCCCCAGTTGGTTGTTTTGAAGCAGTTGGCGGACGAGAACTCTGAGTTCTTCTTGTCTTTGAGACAAGTCTTGGATGAGAGCCATCTGGCCCACCATTTGTCCCATCATTTGGATCCTCATTGTAGTCAGCTCAGACTGTAATGCCTCCAACTGATCACTCCTGGCATTGTTTGAATTCCCCTGGACCATGCCCATTGTGAGGAGAGCTTTCACTTCTTCTTGCCCCAGAGACAGGTTCAAGAACATTTCCTGCAGCTGAGCAGTCTGGTCCTGGACATCCTTGACAGTCCTCTCTAGAGCCATCTCTTACTGAAATAAACAGTATGAGAGTAAGGAAATCTGAAAAAGGAAAAATCGTCAAGATGCGATGCATGATATGTGGATGCATGCTTTCAAGGATCTCTCGGGGTAAACACAAAAGAATGTTAGAGGTTGAACTTCGAACTTTGATTGGAGATCTTTGCCCTGGTGGATGTATTTCCACAAGAATCAAGCTCACCATGTCGAGTGGGTCATAGCCCCTGATTCAAGTTGTTGCACTTGATCTTTGATTGGAAAACTGTGCACTGGTGGATGTCTTTCCACGAGAATCAAGCTCACCGTGTCAAGTGGGTCATAGCCACTGATTCAATTTGTTGTACTTGATCTTTGATGGCATTTTCTTAGAGGAGGAAACCTCTCGCCCTTTGGTAGACGTCTGGTTCAACGTAACCCTGCATCAAAAGAAACCACGAGATCCTTGAAATGGTTATTGAAAAATGCTATGGTATGATGTCATGATGTTATGTACATGTATGCGAAAGCAAGTAAGTGTATATACAGGTAATCATATTCACATAAAGCAAACAAGTCCTTAGGTTTAGGCTTGCATGGGGTTGTAGGTAAGTACCCTCTTGAAGTTAGTTGGCTCATCCTGTCCTAAAATAGAAACCGGGTTCTAAGGAGCTCAATATCATTGGATTGTTTTCTGTGTTCATTGTTTTGGTTTAGCCACTTAACTGGCGACCAAAATATTCCAAGAAAACAACCCTCCATGAGTGTAGTATCGAGTATCTACCAACTTCGGACTGCACCAAAGTCGGTCATCTCACTACCCCTAAAAAGGCTAAGTTGGTCAAATAAGGTTCTAAGAGTTCGTTAGTGCTTCACGACATCACTCAGCGGCCCCGTACTTTCCTTGATTGAACTCAAGGGTTTCCGGTACTCACAAATATGTCACACTAACATAGCTTACTGCTTCAACCATGTCGGTATACCCCGCACAGTTCCCTCACAGTTTTATTGTTATTTACCTAAGAAGGTGCCCCAAATCCGGGCGTAGGATTTACAACAAACCCAAACAAGGAACCAAAAAGTAAAGCAATCAAGGCAATCAAAGCAAGAATGTAAAGGTGATCTAAACCCTAAGGTAACCCCATTTTTAGAATTTTTCCCCAGCAGAGTCGCCAGTTCTGTGATACGGTGGGAGAACTGACTTGAGATTTTGCGTTTGTATTCGCACTTGTTCGGTTTAGCAAGAGTCGCCACCGACTTTTTATTTTATCCTAAAGGAAAGGTTAAAAAAGCACAGGAAAAACCTTTTGAGATGTTTCGTGGGTTCGGGGGGTAGATTATGAAAAGGGAAGGTATTAGCACCCTTTTCATCCATGGTTATCCATGGGCTCTTAGTTACTTGGTTTTAGATCACTTGCCTTGATTTTCAATTGCTTGAAGTTGTGGTGTGTGTGTGTGTGTGTGTGTGTGTGTTTTGAAAATATTTTGAAAAAGACGTCTGGTTTTAGGCAACCAATGTAATGACTCGTGTTTGAGTGTTTCACAAAGGTGTGTATCTTTTCGAAAAGATGTTTCAAATGTTTTTTGGAAGTTTGTTTTGAAAGTGTTTGTGGCAGTGTGGTTTTGAAAAGTAGGCAAGTGTTTTTGCAAGTTTGATCCAAGTAACTAAGAGTTTTGTCTACCCCTAAATTTACTCAAAGGTTTTTCTTATGTTTTAACCCTTTTAACAATTTTGTTCCACCATTGAATTTGGTGGACAATCTTGCGTTTAGGATGTGAACGGGACAGGCGCGGGTCATCGTATCGATCATGAATGCAATGGTGCCAAGTGTCTTTGGCAATTTGCTTGAAGGGACTATGATCATTCCGTTTAGGCAACTTTCGAAAGCGTCATCGAGGGACTTATGATCATTTGAATTGTTTTGCCAAAGAAACTCGACGTGCAAGCATGGCCCATTTTTGGAAGGCGACAAGGGGGATTACCCTAGGGGTGCAAATGTGATTGTGTATTGATTTCATGTATTTGTCTTGTATTAGGTTATCTAGCGTTGGATTTTATTTACATACAACCCTAAGTCTAACCATGGTATAATTCAAAAGCGGTAAATTGCGGGAATTTAAAGTCCTAAACTATTACAAATGAGTATCCTAAGTCTAACCTTATTTCTTGTTCTTGAGATGAGAAGTCACTAGAGATTGAAGACTCTTATTATCTTAGGTACTATGATGTTGATAATGATGGCGCAAAGTGGAAACTAGCATAAGAACACACAGAGAGAGAAGAAGAAAAGATATGTAAAAGAATGAATGAGTGCATACCTTTACATAATGTTGTTCATGGGATTACATTCGTGATAAAATCCATGAATTTAATGGTGATTCGATCTAGAAACAAGATGATTGAAAAATATTTCCAAAATGAGTTCTATAATGGATTATGACTAAGCCATAATTGATTATCCCTTAAATATTTTTGAGACTTGGCGAGATCTTTAATTAAGAGTTGATCAGATCTATTTGTGGAAGAAATTTATTGTGGTCTCTCTTGAAATATTTATAAGGGAGTACTCTATATTCAATTATACTCTAGGGCTAATTGATTATTGGGTGATTCTCAACTCCCTTGCTTCCATTGGGTCTTGGATTGATATTGGGCCTTGGTATACTGCTTTTGGCAACTCATTTGATTTTAGGTTGCACCCACTGCTTATAAGACATTTTAAACTCAACTAAATGGTTAGTAATTTTTTTTAAATAACTAGGAATTTATTAAACCATTTTCTAAAGGGTTAACTACAGTTTTCCAATTTTCATTCTCTATTAAGTGTACTACCTTAAACCTCAAGACAACTTGAGAAAAAAATCTCCCTCAATAGGGAACGAAGAGAAAATCTCAAAACTCTATCTCTAAGAATCATTTGATACAGGAGGTGGAAAAATATCATTTGGAGTGATATGCTCATAATTGATCCTTGGACTCCAAAAACACCAATCTCACCATGACTTCTAAGCATCACCATCAATGCCAACAAACATCTAGGGTGGAGACAACTTGTTGAACACCACCATCGATGCCAACACACTATTGAACATTACTGTTAATGCTAATACAGAGTTAAGCACAACCATCAGTGCTTTTAATAATCAACGGTTGGAAACCACCATTGATTCTCATGAATGACTTTTGAACACCCCATTGATTCTAACAACTTCCCTATTAAGGTCACCATGGACCAACAAACTTATTTCTATACTCATAGTATATACGTGCTTTACATAACTTTAACAAATTTTCAATAAGCATCTTTAAAGATACAAAATAATCCCTACAAAATAAAAGTAGATTTTCACCTTTGGTAGCCAAATATTTTTCGGTCTTGGTGCATCGGTGGTTCTAAGAGATTTGAAGTTATTCCCTTTAGGCTGTTGATTAGTGCATTTTGATGCACATTCTTTAACTTTTATGCCAAAACATTTCCAGAGACTCTTATGTTAGTTTTACTATTTTTAGTGTGTTTCCTATGATTTGTTTATTTATGCTTTTATTTTAATTTTGTTACTTATTTCTGAATGAGCAGTAATTTGAGATCTTCTCATTGTGGTGGTCATAACTTGAGTTACGAGATGCAGTTTGATGCGTCTTAATATGTGTTAGAAAGCTGAGAGGATATGATACAAGTTTTATGATGAAGTCAGAATCCAATTTGTACTGTAGAAGAGTCAATTATTGTATTTTCGTGCCAAACTTTATAAATTAACTAGTTTTGCGCCAGTTTTAGTGTTATTCGGGTCAGTTGCAATTAGGGCCCGATTTCCCTTGTATTATTTAAACAAAATTTACGGAATACGCTAAGAATTTTATGGAGAACTAACTTCCAAAGGTTGATCTGTTGTATTCAAATTTCACAACTTTGAGGCTTTTATATTTTTCAATTCTATTTCTATTTCTTTTCAATTTTGCCTATGAATTTGATTGCTTTTGTTTGCTTAATTTGATTACTTCTTATAGGATAAAATTGATTAAATTTGATTGTGTTCATGTTCCTTTTCTTTAATCGCGACTGGCTTAGATTTTTCGTTAATTCGCGTAATCTTGAAATGTTTGCTTAATTCGGAAAATAAGAGCATAAACCATATAGTATCAATTGCACTTTTTAATTGATATTGTAATCGAATAGGGTTAAATCTTCTTATGGAATTGGCATTATAAGAATCGATGATAAGTCAGAATATGAACCAGTAGATTAACATGTTCACCATATTTGTTTTAGTTTACCTTTTTACGCTTACAGTTCCAAAATGTTAACCGCCTTTTAGTTTTATTGGTTAAATTAATCAAGAGTCCTTGTGATATAACTCGAGTGTCCCTTTTGTATACTACGTAATAATTACTCGTTTTTGACCCATGTGCGACAGCGGGTCAAATTGGTGCATTTGTCGGTGACTATTTTCAATTTTAACCAATATTAGAGTCATAAGTGTTATGATTCTACGTCTTGGCCCCTTTGTTCTTGTTGTTTTGGCCAATTTGCGACTTAGCATCAAAAATCGGTTTTCTAAAAAATCATCTCTGAATCGAAATTTTACCGTGCCATTTTATCAAAAAAAATTCAAGAATCAAAATCCCATATTTGGGACAAAATATGGGATACTACCGTAAAAATCTCAAATTCCTTGTTTTTTTTATGATTTATTTTATGTTTTCATATTTCTTAAAAATGTGAAAAAATTTGTAGGAGATTTATTTAACTTTAATTGATTTTTAGTCATAATTTTATACATATTTTATATTTTAATCATTTTTTCTGTTTTCAATTATTTTGCTTAATATGGATATTGTTGGCATTATCATAATTGTTGTATTTGTGTTGAATTGAAGTTTCATGATGCATGACTACTAGTGATTCTGATTCTGTGTTCTCTCATAATATGTTTGATTCTAATTTTGAGTTTAATTATCATAACATGGCTGAACAAAGAACTTTAAGAGAACTTGTTGCACCAGATATGAATTATAATGCACTATGTATCGAATACCCTGAAGTTGTTACACCTCTTGAATTGAAATCTAGTTTAATACACTTGTTGCCAAGGTTTAATGGTCTTGCAGGTGAGGATCCACATAAGCATCTGATGGAGTTTTAGGTTGTGTGTTTGTCGTAATTGGCAAAAAAATACGAGTCGCCACCACTACTTATGATTACTGGATTCGTGAGTTGGTTAGATAAAGGGAAGGTGTTAGACACCTTTTAATTCTCTTGTACTCAAGGGGGTCCTTTTTAGGTTTAGGACTTAATGGAAATTTTCTACTTATGTTATTACCATGTATATAAAAAAATTTAGTTTTTTAGTTAGAGGACTCGCCTTAGTTTTAGTTGCGTGCCTATGTATCCTCTTGCGAAGAAATAAGTGTCTATTTCGTAGTTCAAAGTGGTTGGTTGATTTTTTTATAGGATTGTATAAAGTTTCTTTCGAATGATTTTTGAATTTTGCATGAGTTTAAAAATTGAGTGATGGTAGACGATGTTTTGAATTCGATTTGAAAGCAATTTTGATAATCCTTTATTAAAAAAAATTGAATTATTATTATGTTAGTAGAAAAAAAGGTTTTATTGGTTAGTTGTCTTAAGTTTGACTTGATTTTCGAAATTGAAGATTAGAAGTAAAAGTGAGTAATGGAATAAATAGATAAGTGAAAAATAACATTAGGGTTAGAAAAGTGTTTATTGATTATAAAAGAAAAAAACAAATGATTAAAATGATATTTGAAAAAAATTAGAAGAGAAGATGAATTAAAAATAAATAGGTTTAGAGTTTGAAATGTTTTAGTTAGTAAAAACTATTTATCAAAATTATTAACTAATAAAGTTAATATTTAAAATTAGAGTTAGTATTTGAGAAAAATGTGACTAATTAAAAGAGATTTTATTTAATTTTAATAAAAGGTATTTAATATAAAAATATATTTATGATTTTTAATAAAGACAAATATAATTTATAGAAATTGAAAACACAATTAATTCATTAGTTTATAAAAAATATATAAAAAAAATGGAAATAGAATAATTGATAATAAAAACTAAATTTATAAAATAAAGGGGGTGTGTTTCAATTGAAGCAAGTAATCCAGAGGGTGTAAATAAGAGTGAGGTTAGGTCCAGAACAAAATTGAAGTTCAGTAGGCGTAATGTGGGTGAATCAGTGTAGTATTGTGTGTTAATGGGGTTAGAGGCATTTGATTTAGATCACATGATCATCAAAAGTTAATTCTAGAACGTTGATAAAAAATATGACAAACGGAAGGCTGGATGGGACATTGACTCTTTGTAGAAAACCAAATAATTTCTAATAGTGTTTTCAACAATGATTGAATAACAATAATAATTTAATAACAACAATAATTTAAGTTAAAACAAATTATTATTATTATTATTATTATTATTATTATTATTATTATTATTATTATTATTATTATTATTATTATTATTATTATTATTATTATTATTATTATTATTATTATTATTATTTATTTATTTATTTTTTCAATTGGAGTTTTGGTTAAACTAAAAGATTTACGAGACCACAAACATGAAACAAAAGCATGAGCATAATTACCAATCATAAAACACACAGAAAACAAAACTATTAATTTAAAGCTCTAAACAAAAATTATGTCAATAACAACAAGATCAAACAACAATGAAATTTTGTTGGAGCACAAGGAAGATAAAAGGCAAAAGGTTACTGATAGCTTCAAAAATAAGGATTTACAATGAATTACAATAACCTATTCTACTAGGCTATTTATACACACAAATTAAATTTAAAACCTATCTTCTACAAAGATATAAGAAGATCTAAGATATATATCTTCTAACAAAGATATAAACAATCTAAAAGATATTCCTAAATATAAACTAATATCTAATTAAATCTAAATTAATTCTAACACCGTCCCTTAATTTATATTTACCCAAAACTGACAACACCAATTTCATCCCTTAAACCAAGAAATTGATCATTTTTGATAGCCTTTGTCAGAATATCTTCCAGTTGCTTCTGAGTGCTACAGTGCACAACCTCTATTATTTCATTCTGAACTTGATTCCTCAGAAAATGATACTTGGTCTCAATATGCTTGCTTCTCCCATGCAACACTAGATTCTTTGCAAGATTGATTGCAGACTTGTTATTAATCATCAGCTTCAGAGGTTTATTTATCTCAATCTTCAGATCTTTCAGCAAGTTCATAATTCACACAGCTTGACATGCAGTCAGAGCACCTGTAATATATTCAGCTTCATAGGTTGACATAGAAACAACATGTTTCTTCTTGGAACACCAAGAAATAGGACCTCCCAGAAATTTGAATAAGTATCCAAAAGTACTTCTTCTGTCAACTCTATCTTCGCACCAATCAGAATCAGAATAACTCAGAAGTTCTGATTCGATCTTTCTTCCAGACGGAAATAACACTCGATATTTCAGAGTTCCCTTCACATACCTCAGAATCCTGACTGCAGCTTGGTAATGGGACCACTTTGGTTTGCTCATAAATATACTAACCATTCCAACTGCATAGCAAATATCAGGTCTGGTATTACACAAATACCTTAGAGAACCAACCATCTGTTTGAAGGTTGTAGCATCCACATCCTCTCCATCAGAATCAAAATCCAACTTCTTATTCGTATCAGCAGGTGTGACCTTGCAATTTTCCAGCTCAAATCTCTTCAGAAGCTCTAGTTCATACTTCATCTGATGTAAAATGATTATTTTCTCAGAGTATATAAATTCCATCCCTAGAAAGAAACTCATTTTTCCAAGATCTGTCATCTCAAACGTATTCATCAGAACTTTCTTGAACTCAGCTATCTCTTGTTCAGAACTTCCTGTGAGTAATATGTCATCAACATACAAACAGACCAGAATCATATTACCTTCTGAAGTGTGCTGAACATAAACACCATACTCTATCTCACACTTCTGAAACCCTTGTTCCTTGAAAAACGAATCAATCTTCAAGTTCCAAGCTCTGGGCGCTTGCTTCAATCCATACAATGCTTTGTGTAATTTGAACACCATCCATTCCTGATTCTTTTTCTCAAATCCAAGAGGTTGTGAAACATACACCTCTTCTTGTAATGGACCATTCAAAAATGCATATTTTACATCTAAATGCATCAGAGGTCAATTCATGTTAGCAGCTATTGCAATCACTAGTCTGATTGTTTCATGTCTCGCTACAGGTGCAAACAGCTCGAAGTAATCCAGCCCGGGCTTCTGTAGGAAGCCTCTTGCTACTAATCTCGCTTTGTGTTTGCCAATTGATCATCTAGCTTTAGCTTCTGCTTGAAAACCCATCTGACACTGATGGCTTTCTTGCCTTTTGGAAGTTCTGTCAGCATCCAAGTCTTGTTTCTCTCTATAACATCAAGTTCTTCTTTCATGGCCTGTAACCAAACTTGGTGCTTAAGAGCCTATTTCGTACTCACGGGTTCAGAGTCTACTAACATTTCACACTGAATAATTTCTCCTTCAGAGTTTACTTCAGTGTCTAGCAACATGTCAAACTCTGCAAATCTTCTTGGGATGCTTCTAACTCTTTGTTGCCTCTGAACTGGACCTTCAGATCTTTGGACACCAGAACTTTCCCCTTCAGAAGATCTTGCTTCAGAGTTTTGACTTTCTCCAGAACCTTGACTGTCTTCAGAGTCTTGAAAATTTCCAGGGTATGAATCATCATCAGAGTCAAAGCCACTACCTTAAGAAATACCATCTTCAAAAGTTGGATCACGTCTGCCTTAAGAAGTTCCACTTTCAGAATCATGATCATCATCAAAGGCTGAATTTCCTTCAGAAGCTCCTCCTTCAGAAGGTACATCCTTAGAGTCGTGATTTCCACCAGAAACCTGATCATCTTTAGAAGCTTGTCCTTCAGAACCTACGTCTTTAGAGTTTTCCCTTCTAGAAGCATGATCACCACCAAATTCTGGATCATCATCAAAATCTGGATCAGAATCAGATTCACCATCTGACTCACCTTCAGAGTTTCCAGAGTCATCATCTTCTGACTCTTCTTCAGAAGCAGAATCTTCTTCAGACTCAGAATCACCTTCGGATTCTGACTTGTTTTCAGCTTCAGAGTCATCTTCTGACTCTAACTCCTCTTCAGAAACCTCAGATTCTAACTCATCTTCAAAATCTTCAAAGTCGTCATCTGATTCTAACTCAATGTCATATTCTGATTCTAACTCATACAAAATCACTCCTTCAGAATCAGAATATTCAGAGTCATATTCTTCTTCCCCTTCAGAATCAGAAAATGACAATTTCACTGGTTCCTCATCAGATTCATAAGCCATAAATAGCACAGGTTCATCATCTGAATCTCCTCTGGCTACATTTTCTTCTTTTGACTTTCTTTCTTTGTTTGACCAACAATATTTGGCATAGTGACCAAAGTTCCTGCAACAGTACCACTGAACATTCTTCTTGTCAGACTTCTCTTTTCCCTTCTGGATATTCTTCTGTCTATCAGAGTTTGAAGCTTCTGACTTTTGACCATCATTAGTTCTCTTCCTGGCTTCTGACCAAGTCTGCTTCTGATGCTTCTTACCAGAAGTTACTTTCAGATCCTGCTGCTCTACTTCCCTCTCAGAAGTTCTTGTAGTCATACGCAACTCATGCTCCTCTAGACTACTTTGCATCTCTTCAACTCTCATGGTGCTTAGATCTTTGGAATGTTCAATTGCTACAACAATGTAATCAAACAGAGAAGTTAAAGACCTCAAGATCTTCTCAATAATTACTTGTTCAGACAGAGTTTCTCCATAAGCTTTCATCTCATTAGTAATCAGAATTACTCTAGAGATGTATTCAGAAACCTTCTCGTTGTCCTTCATGTTGAGATTCTCATATTGCTTTCTGAGAGACTGAAGCTTCATCTTCTTCACTGATGCGTCACCACCGTAACATCTGACCAGTGTGTCCCACGCAGTCTTTGCTGTTTCAGAATCAGCAATCTTCTCATACACGTTCACATCCACACATTGATGGATGTAGAACAACGCTTTCTGATCTTTCTTCCTCGACACCTTCTTTGCTATCTTTTGGTCCTCTGTTGCATCTGCTTCTAACAGATTATAGCGATCAGTAACAAGTTCTAACACATCTTGAGAGCCGAATAATACGCGCATTTGGATCTTCCAACGATTCCAGCTTTTGCCATCGAATACTGGAAGCTTGGAATGAATATCGTCGTTTCTGTTCCTCTTCTACCTTGTGCAATTTACGCAAAAACTCAATGAAAAATCAATGTTTCCCAAATTCCAGAGTTTCTAACCAGGAGCTCTAGATATCAAATGTTGGAGCACAAGGAAGATAAAATGCAAAAGGAATATTTACTGATAGCTTCAAAAATAAGGATTTACAATGAATTACAATAACCTACTCCACTAGGCTATTTATGCACACAAATTAAATCTAAAATATATCTTCTACAAATATATAAGAAGATCTAAGATATATATCTTCTAACAAAGATATAAACAATATAAAAGATATTCCTAAATATAAATTAATATCTAATTAAATCTAAATTAATTTTAACAAATTTAATTTGCATTTGACAGAAAATCCAGACATTTGCACATAGGTATGCGATAAAATAAAAGTATCAACATGATGTGTTGTGACCAATATTGATAACTTTCTCCCTTATTTCTTTCTCTTAGTCTTTCACTTACTCGGGTTTGTTCTTTACTTCTTTTTTTCCTTTTCCGTACTTTTTTGGAAAGATGGATGATGGAGGCTTTAGGGTTTTAGTTGTTGTTCGTGAAGAGCAACAACCTTTATTGTTGTTCGTGAAGAACAACAATTTTTTTAGAGGAGAATGTTTGTAAATTTGTTGATGATTGTCGATGGAAAATATGAAGTGAAAAAAGTTATATTTATAGGAAAACTTTAAGAAAAAAATTAAATGTGATTCACCTATTTTTGACATAATTTAATAAATTGTGATATGATTTATAACTTGGTGGACAAGATAATAAACCTTGACATGTTTGTGACTTTTCTAAATCGTTTGTATTAAATTATGCAAAATTTAATTTTTTTTTCTGTTTGATTTGGGATCCTAAGTTATTTTATGCATAAAAATAAAGTTTTAAGAATAAATAATTAAAATTAAAATGTTCATAAAAATAGAAAACGAAAAATCTAAATAAAATAATATAAAAAATGTATTTTTACCTTTTTCTTTATTTTTTATTCACAAATTAATTTATTAAAATTTATGAAAAAAATCCTAAATCTAAATCAATATGATTCTAATCTAATTTAAAATTAAATCTACAAAATAAATTAGTAAAATAAAAAAACGTATACTAATAAAATATAAATTTTAAACATGAATTATAGAAAAATCAAACTATATTAATAATTAAACTATAAGACAAAAGTCCAATATTATAGAAAATAAAATCAAAATCTAATATTAAAATAAAAATTTCCTAATAATAATCCTAAACTATATAATAGTAACTAATAATGTCCTAATAATGTCATAATAATAATAATAGTAACAAAATTATATTAAAATTATATATTAAAATATCCTAAACTAAATCTAATAATTAACGTAGAAAATCATGAAAAATGATTCATACATAAAAACTATAAGTAAATAATAATAGAGAAGTTAATTATAATACCTAAAACTTAATAATACACTAAAATAAAACCTAATAATTGAAAATTAATAGTAATTATAATAACTAAAAATAAAAGTACAGATAATACTAATATAATGTATCCTAATAAAAATACAATTCTAACCTAACAAATAGATATTTAATCTAACATTAGTAGTTAAAAAGGTTATAATCCTAAACTAATAAAATAAAAATAGTACTAATGTTAGTAAAATATAAAATATAAAAAATTAGTAAAAGGGTGAGAAAATAGAGAGAAGGCTAAAATATAAAAACATAAGAAGAGAAAGGTGTGATTTTAGGTTTTGATGTTCAATGCTAATTATGTTTGGATTGTTTTTTAGTTTATGTTGATTGAGATACTTAAAGAATGATTTTGTTTTTGTGCTTAATAACATCAATAAAACATATAATAATAACAATAGTAACAATTTATACTAACTAATTATAAAATTCTGCCTAATAATGTCGAAAAGCTAATTCCTAATATAAACTTATAACATAAAAAATAATTCCTAAAAATATTATAATAATATCAATAGTAAATAGCTACACTAGTAAAATTATCTTAAAATAAACCTAATGATTAATAAATAAGAAATCAAAATAATGACTATAATAACATAACATCAATAATAATCAAAGTCAAAAACTAATCCTAATAATGCTAATGTTAAGAATAATCTAAATAAAAATAATAACTAAAATCTTTTTTTGGACTATTTTTTCTATTTAATGCATACAATTATATTTTAATAAAAATAATATATTAAAAAGATCATTAAATACCAAAACTAAAATAAAGTAAAAAAAATACAAATTTTGATTTTGTGAAATAATGTAAATAAAGTTAAAAATAAAAGAAAGAATAAATAAAATAAAAAATACAAAAAGTACTGAAAGTTGAATTTGAACTCGTGACCTTTCGCATATAAGTCCTTAGACTCACTTTACTACATACTAGGCTATTGCACTAATACATGAAGGGTGGACAATTGTTTGTTATTTGAAAAATAAAAATAATATAAAATAGACTATTTCAAATAATCATAATAAATTAATGTTAAAATATTAGTATAAATAAATCAAAAAATTTATAAAAAACAAGTTTGAAAATGATTTGACTTTAGAAAATAAGACGGACAAATTTGGGGTATTATAGTTGTCCCTATTTAATCACTCTTCGATTGAAGGGTGCGAGAATACGAAGTTCTCGCACGTTCAGATCCGAGGATGATTAAATAATGGAAGACCCCATGATTTTCCCGTAGGCTCTCGAAAACATGTGAAAAAGTAGTTTGAAAGTAAATAAAGCAAGTAAAAATGTGAAAAGAGGACAAGGATGACACAGATAACTCATAAATGCCTGGAGCATGGATTAACATATCTATTTTTACCAAGGGACTAAGTTAATGGATATGAAAAAGGACGCTATCGCATATTTTACATTCTTACCATAATCTTAGGGGTAGGTGAAGCGGGTATCAACTCTATTTATGCCAAGCAACTAAACCAATAGAATCAAAAATTTCAAACCAATAACTTATCATTGCTCAGGGACCCAAGTGAATAGTTATATCAGATTTTCGCATCTACCATAATCTACAGGTAAATAATGCGGGTATCAACTCTATTTTTGCCAAGGGACTAAACCAATAGAGTTGAAAATATTTGAAAACAACTTGCTAGCGCTTCAGGACTAATATAGTAAGTTGTATCGCATATGTTGTATATTTATCACAACCTAGGGGATAAATAATACGGGTTTGAAATTTTATATTTGAAATTATAATTTGCTAGTTGAAAATTTAATAACTAGGCCATGGATATGAATCTTAGATATACCACCTAGTGTAATTTTGACTTTGGTACCTCTAAATGTTATGTATGTTCTTAGCCGAGGTACCTATTGTAATTGTATGAAAAGTGCTAAGGTTTGAATTTGTGATTTGCGCATGTGACTTAACTGGTAAATAGGCCTTGAGATTTCTCGAAGTATTCCTGGGCCTTTATAATTTGGATGTAAATATTGCATGTTTATCATGTTTATGTGCAATGTTTAATGATAATGCTCTTTTATATGATTTTTGTATGTCAAATGCATCAAATATTATGAATGACCTTGATATTTTGATATGGTTATGCTTGATGTATGTGTTAATGCATGGTATGTGATGTATGCTTGATGGTAATGCTTTTGATATAATTTTTGTATGCTAGATGTGATTATGATAATATTATGAGTGAGATGCGTAAGGCTAGTTACGCGTAAATACTAGTGGGAGAGGTATGAGACTGTTTATACTTAAATGAAATGTTGATAGAACTGCATGATGTTGCTCGTGATTTTAGATTTGCCTACAATGAAATGATGATAGACATGTAGTTGAATATGTTTCTATTACACTTGACCTTGTGGTTTTCTCTTTTTGATGTTGTCAAAGGGGGATAAGAGAATGGAAGTATTGCATTGAACAAGGAGGCTTAAATTTTGAAAATTGCGTGTCCTAAGGAAGGCACAAATTCAGGGGGAGGATATGTCGTAGAATTGGGCAGAGTTATTGACTTAGTTTTTGCCATCATCAAAAAGGGGGAGTATATGAGGACAAGGTACCTCTAATCTTGTTTTAATGATGTCAAAACATTCTTCTCATCATGCATTTGTGCTCCTAATATTGGTTGGTTCTTTGGTAAATTTGCATTTGAGAATGGATGGCATGAAATCCTTGACTTAAAACATTTTTGGCCACTTCAACGCATCTCTAAAATTCAACTGTCTGTGCATTGTTTTCTGGTCTTGCTGAAAGTGAAACATTATATATATTAGTTTGTGTTCATAATTTGGGTAAACAAGAAAAAGTTAAAGATATACACCAATTTCTCTTTTCCTTCGTCCTCTCCTTGTATTCATTAATAATTACACATAACAATTTTTGTTGATTAAAGTGTAGAGCTGTTGTGATAACTTTCAAATTGAAGACTGAAATTCAGATTTGGGTTGAGAATTCAGTGGGTTTTTTCTTGAATAAAACCGTTAGGGTTTTTTCTTGAATAAAACCGTTAGGGTTTTTTCCTCCAAGATCCAAGTTGGTGCAGGGTTTTTGCCAAAGTCTTTGCTTCATTGAATTTAGTCGAGTGAAAGGGTTGAGAAATGGTGGGTTTTCTCAATCAAGTAGCGGTAACTGGAGGATTATGAAGAAAGATTTGGGGTCAAATGTCTTGCGATCAAAATCAAGCGAGTGAAAGATTTGTAGAACTAGGAGTTCGTGCAATCAAGTAGCGGTAACCAAAGGTTTGTTCAAAGAGTTTGGCATACTTGGTTTGGTTTGAACCAAGGGGAGAAAATGAAATAGTTTCATCATTAACCATTGGTTTGTATGCAGTGAATACTATTGCTTCTCTTGTAACACTTTGCAACTTAATATCATATATATCAATTCTAGATTTTAGAATTGGGGGAAGACGTACCCTATGCGAGGACAACAAGGGGAACTGCCTTAACAAATTATGTGTTATTTCTCTTTCCCTATCCTTTTATTTTCGTTTGTCATAATTTATGTGATATTAACTGTTCAATTCATTTTACCGTGATTGTAGTGAGTCATACTTTATTTACAATTGTCATAGTAACCACTTTGATTGTTATCAAGGAAAATTCATCACTACAATTAAGTAAAATTGAACTTATTATGTTTTTGGACATCAAGTGTTTGATAAATTGACTAACACATAAATTAGTGATATTGTCAAGTTTTATCTTAAACAATTCATTGGAAGTAGTATGTACCCATTTATATTGTTTAAGTGATTGATTAGTAAGTAATATTATTGACTCATTTATCATCATAAGAACTCCATTCGGTTTCGCATATCAGATCTGTTCAATAACAGACCATTTAGACGATTTTGATTCGGGAAGCTTTCGCACCATTCTAAAAACAATTTTAAAAGTACGATTTTTTAAATAAATGATTTATTCAATCCCCATTCTAATTTGTCTCATTATCTAACAAGTGGTATCACGAGCGCTGGTTTATCTAGTGCTTTGCATATAACTTTTTAGAAAATGGCGAACGATCCAAAAGGGGCGTACAATAGAGCTCCTATTTTTATCGGTGAAAATTATAATTATTGGAAAGATTGTATGCGGGTTCATATCAATTATGTTGATAGAAAAATATGGAAAGTCATCGAGAATGGTCCTATAGCAATAACCATGACCGATGCGGCTGGTGGCACCATACCTAAACCGGAAGCACTATGGAAAGAGGATGATGAGAAAAATTATAGCTATGATTGGAAAGCTAAAAATATGCGCATATCATCTTTAGGTGTTGATGAGTATTTTAGAGTCTCCCATTGTGCTACTGCTAAGACAATATGGGACGCATTACAAGTTGCCCAAGAGGGAACTAATGATGTCAAATTATCTAGAATCAAAACTTTAACTCAAGAGTTCGATCTTTTTCACATGAATCATGTTGAAACCATTGCGAGCATGCAAAAGAGATTTACTCATATAACCAATCTCTTACACACATTTGGTCATACCAGTTCCAATGTTGTTTCTACTAACAAAATTTTGAGATGTTTTAATAGGGAATGAAAACCTAAGGTCATGGACATCAAGAACGCTAATGATATAATGACACTTGATGTTACAAGATTGTTTGGTTAGCTTCAAGAACATGAGCAAGAGCTCATAAATCTCAACAAACACGAAAAGAATGAAAAGAAAGAAAAAACAAGGGACATGGAAAAGAAGTCTATCGCGTTAAAGGCTTCAATCTCTAAGTCATCCACCAAAGATTCATATGGAATTGATTCAAGTGATGATGATGAAAGTTCCAATGAAGATATAGGGTTATTCATGAGAAAGTATCATAGGTATCTTCGAAAGAATGAAGTCCAACATTCGGATAAGAACCTCAACAACTATAGACATCAATCTAAACCTTATATGGAAAACAAAAGTAAGAAATCTAAGTCAAAAGGATCATGTTACAATTATGGAAAACCCAGTCACTACAAACCAGATTTCCCATTGCTCAAGATAGACAAAGGAAAAGACAAATATCAAAAGAGATCAAATAAATATAGGAGAACATATATTGCATGGGAGAGCGATAGTGAAGCTTCAAGAAAAAATGACTCTAGTGATGAAGAAGAAACAGTCAACCTTTGTCTTATGGCTCAACAAAAGAAGAAAAAGAATGTAAGTCATTCTAAATATTATCATGTTGATGAAATGTCTTACATTGAATTGCAAAAAGCCTTCGATACTCTACATAATTATGCTAAGGAAGCTTTTAAGCGATTGACCTCAAATAAGAAAAAAAAATCATACCTTGAGAAAAAGGTTTCTGATTCAGAAAAGGAATTGGAAACACTTAAAGAATCTATGGTAGAAGCTGTCAAAGGAAAAAGAGAAAATGACAAGGGTTTTTGGTTTACATGGGATGGATGTGAAACTTGTCATATTTGGCAAAGAGAGGTTAATACTCTTAAAGCTAAATTAAACAAGGGTTTACAACCTAAAATTACTTATGCTATTGATCGATCAAATTTTAGAAGAAGCATGAATAATCCTTATAAAAAATAAACTTATGAGATAAGGGATCAATCTAGAAAAAGTAATTCTCCCTAAACCTTGACTTGCCTATATTGTTGTAAGAAGAGTTATGCCATTGGTAAATGCCGCTTTAGGATATTTTTGGTTCCTCAAGGAATTTTCAAATGGGTGCCCAAATGCAATCCTTGTATCAGTCACACACATGGACCCAATAAAAATTGGATGCATATTTCTCTTGTTTAAATTTGTAGGTGGAATGTCTTGAGACTATGAAGAGAACATGGTTTCTCTATAGTGCATGCTCAAGGCATATGACGAGTGGCATCTCCTTATTTTTTGACTTGGTGGCTAAAAATAAAGGTTTTGTAACCTATGGTGATAATAACAAGGGAGCTATACTCGACAAAGGTAGTGTAGGTCATACCTCTTCTACTATTATCTTTGATGTCCTTTTAGTTGAAGGTCTTAAACACAATCTTATTAGCATTAGCCAATTGTGAGACAAAGGATACAAAGTCTCCTTTTCAAAAGATTGTTGCATAATTGAAAATGATGATAAGAAAGATGACGTGTTTAAGGGCTTGAGGGTAAAAAATGTAGACATATTGACTTGAATGAAGAATCGTTAACCGATACTAAATTCTTAGTTTCCATGAGTGAAGACTCTTGGCTTTGGAATATGCGTTTAGCACATGTCAACTTTGACTTTCTAAATAAAGTAGTTTCAAAAGACTTAGTAGTCTATCTACCAAAAATAAATTTTTCTAAAGATCACTTATGTGATGTGTGTCAAATGGGGAAGAAAACAAGGATCTCTTTTAAATCTAAAAACATTGTCTCCACGTCGAGACCCCTTAAACTTCTTCATATGGACCATTTTGGACCATCTAGAATAAAAAGTCTAGGTGGAAACTACTACGATTTTGTTATTGTAGACGACTACTCTAGATTTTTTTGGACTATTTTCTTAGCTAGTAAAAGTCACACTTTTTTGGAATTTTAAAAGTCTGCCAAGATCTCTCAAAACAAATTGAACACTTGCCTTGTTACTATCCGAAGCGATCGTAGAGGTGAATTTGAAAACCTCCTCTTTGAAGAATTTTGTGAAAAATATGGTATTAATCATAACTTTTCCGCCCCACGAACTACACAACAAAATGGAATGGTGGAACGTAAAAACCGTGTTTTAGAAGAACTTAGAAGAACTATGATCAATGAACATGGTCTTCTTAAATATTTTTGGGCCGATGCCATAAATACGACATGTTATGTTTTGAATAGGATTCTAATATGTCTTATTCTTAACAAAAATCCCTATGAACTTTTAAAAGGTAGGAAGCCAATTATTTCACATTTTCATGTTTTCGTTTGTAAGTGCTTTGTGCTAAATAATGGTAAAGAGAACCTTGGTAAGTTTGACTCAAAGGCTGATGAAGGTATCTTTCTCGGATACTCTCAATCAAGTAAAGCATATAGAGTATAAATAAAAGGTTACATATCGTTGCAGAATCCGTGCATGTTTCCTTTGATGAATCTTATCCGAAATCGGTTAGAAATTATGTTGTTTTTTATTGTGCGGGTGTATCTCCGGAAAGCATACTAAAAGATCCTAAAGAAAGTGACTATAAACCTATAATGTTGAGGAGAAGTTGGATCAAGTAGCCGAAGAAAGAGAAGAAGATCATACAAGTAATGAAAGTGATCTTCCTTTGGAATGGAAAACCTTTAAGGATCATCCAATCGACAACATTCTAGGAGATATCTCAAAGGGATTTACCACACAGTCTAATATAAGTAACGTTTGTTATCATTTTGCTTTTGTCTCTCAAATTGAGCCTAAAAACTCCAAGGACGCCTTACTCGATGAACATTGGTTTTTAGCTATACAAGAGGAACTAAATCAGTTTAAGAGAAATGAGGTTTGAGACCTTGTCCCTCCTCCGTGAGACCATCGAGTAATTGGTACTAAATGGGTGTTTAGGAATGTTGTACCACAATATTTTCCCTCCCATTTTCACTTAAGACATACTCCTAGAGGTTCTCAATTGCTCAAGGTTAACCAAGAATTGACCAGACAATTCTCCTCCTAAGGAAATAAACCCCCAACTAGGGTTTCAATTTTCATCAAGATGGTTGAGCTCCAAGGATCCCAAATTTTCTCCATTGTCCTAATATTTCCTCAAGATCATCCATGCCAAATTTCATGCCTTGAACAACATGTTTGCTCAGTAAATTGCTCAAGTATTGGAAAATCAACTATGTTAGGTCAAAAGTCAAATGTGGCCCATGTACAGTCAAACTTCAATATTTTTGGTCAATATCAACATTTTGAAGTGATACCTGTCATTTGATCAAAGGTTGATCATGATTCCTCAAGAAATGCTCATAAGTCATCAAAAGTCAAAAATGGCAAATTAGGATTTCTATAGGAAAAGTCAACCAAATTTTTACCAAGCATAACTTTCTCATACTTTATCAGAAATTTTCCAACTAAATCTTATTTTGAAGAGAATCTAATTCCCTACAATTTCTCTTCAGCCCTCAAGTTCAAGAAATGCACCATTTGAAAGATACAAGTTCATACATTACAGGTCCTTTTTAGAAAGTTAATAAAATCCACTTTTTGCCAAGACTTTTAACATCAAGATAACATCTTAAAATTTAAAATTTATCAAAAGAGGGATTGAATTAGACATCTCGGGCTTTCCAAAAAGTCAAAGATCATCATCATGAGATAAAAATTAAGCAAGTTATGGCTTGCCCAAGTTGGGAAAATTTGGGAAATTTCAAGAAATGTGCATTGAGCAAGTTTGAACTTTTAAGGCAATGGCTCAAATTATTGAACTTCAAACATCATCCTAAGATCATAGAGGATCCCTAAAACCATTTTTGCATAGTCTTGATTTTATTTGCATTTTATATTAATTTTATTTAATTAAAAATGAAATAAATCAATATTATTGCAAAATATATGGGCCATTATCATTTGGGCTTGGTTTTATACATGGAGAGGCCCCAAATTTCGTGTGAAGCAAGGTCAGCATGTTTACATTCATGAAAAATTCAAATATGGACAAAATCCATTAACTTTGGCCAAGGTTACATATTGGTATTCATGGCATTCAAATGTTTGTTTATGGCTGTTAAAAACATTACTTCTCATGTCTCCTCACTACTCTCTATATAAAGAAGGCATTGACAAGCATCAAAGACAGATACAAAGCCTAGAGAACCCCTGCCCATTTTGCAAAAAAAGTATTAAATCGTAACATTTGAATTTCATGTTCTAGATTGCTTCAGCCCAAACTAAAGATCAAAATACACTCCTGGAGGTTCCCTGGAGTGTTTGCCATCCTTACTAGCCCTTGAAACACCACGAAGCAGCCCCATCCACTCTCACAGTTTGCTTCATTTTTTAAAATTCTTTTTGCACGATTCATGCAATATCAATGTATTTTAACCATGCATATCTAACCGTGTGAATATTTGGAAGCTTTTGGTTTAGTTTGATTGCAGTTTGGAAGCCAGAATCTTATACTACCATTTCTAGGGTTTGAACCTCTAAATTAGGATTTTTCACAATGGCCAGAAGGTTGAGAGCAATCAACCCATGGCCTCAAAGTAAATTTATTTTGTGTATTGCGCTTGTTTCAAATGCAGGATTTATAGTGACAGACAAAAAACTATCACTATAGGGTTCCAGGTCTAAAACGACTGATAGAGGAAGAAGAAAATGCGTGACAGCCCTTCATTGGACAATTTGAACCTGCGCGTGCTTCCTTTTTATTTTTAATAATTGCTGGAAATGTTAAATTATATTATTTTCGTTTGGTATGTATAAACGAATGGCAAGGAAGCTCAAATGGTGAGGAGGCGTGCGTATAAGGGAAAGGACCTGGGTTCGAGTCCCAGGTGCAGCATATTATTTTTCTAACGATTTTCAAATGCAGATTTGGTGTATGCATTAGCCAGGGGTTCACCATGCACCCTACCACCAGCACCATCAGAACATAGTCAACCTGGATCCAGTGCCTCCAACAAGTAGTTCTAATCATGGACTCTCCAGACGTGCCCAAACAGGATCAAACGCCAATCTGGGCTTTAACTTTTGGGCCAAGCATTTTTTTGACAACAAACCCCCCATTTTTTGTTTTGATGACCAGGCCCATGTTGTCTATTTTCTTTTTATTTTATTTTATTTTGTTTATCATTTTCAAAAGTATTTTTTTAATAAATCATAAAAAATAAAAATAATAAATAATAATTAGGATTAGTTTCTTTCTAAAATTAAATTGTTTTCTTAATAAAAAAAATACCAAAAATATATTAGAATTAGGGTTCATTCCCTTCAACTTTTATTTTCTTAATTAAAATTAAGTTTAAAATTAATCATTCTCTTAGCATAAACAAAAAACAAAAAGTCTCTCTTGTTATTTATTTTTATTTATTAAGTTTTTAGAACTAATATTTCTTTTTGCTCATTTATTTGCCTTTGCATTTTATATTCATATAACTGTTATACGAGATGTAATAGTTAATAGGAATTTATTTTTTTGCTTTATTTTCTTTTCCCCATTTCTTTGGAATGTAAATCCCCCTTCCCTAAGCCATATAATGGTCTAAATTTATACTTTCCACATTTTATTTTTCACTATATATAATTGCTAGTAACTTAGGCATGCATGACAAGATAAAGTCAATTAATCGTTAGATCACTAACCTCAAGATAATATAACTGAAAAAAACACACTTCTCACACTTGCATCCTTAGGGTACTCCTCACTTGGTTGCCTCGGAAATGGTCATGTCCTTCGAATGTAGGGATATCTTAGCAAAGACCCTCAATTCTAAAGTCATCATAAAGATCATGGTCCCTTAACGTCCCTCGAGTTTCCTACGAGAAATGAGCTTGTCCCTCGATGTTTCCTATATGATGGCAATCCCTTCGAATGCTAAGATATCTTTATATGTTGCCTTCGATGAACATAACGTCCCTTTCGATTGTCCCTCAACATCCGACAATAGGGCTACCTACTCACTAATAGTAGTATAGAACTATCTAAAGGAAAGGAGGAAAAGAATATCCTTCTTTCGAGTAGGTAGATAGATGTTAAGTACTTTCTCAAAACAATTCATTTTTACAACACACTTTCAAAAACTAGTTTCAAAAATGCTTTATCACACTCTTGAGGACTTATACAAGAGTTATCATAATGCAAACAAAAACTTTCAAAACACACAAACACAAACAGTTTTCAAAAATGAGCAAGTACCTAAGAGCTCATGGAAAACCACAGATGGAAAGGGTTATAACACCTTCCCTTTCCATAATCTACCTCCCTTACTCAGAAAATCTCAAAAAAGGTCTTTCTCTGTTTTTTCACCCTTTTCTTTGTTGGATGAAAGAAAAGTCGGTAGTGACTCTTGCTTACTGCAACATTTGTGAACAAAAACCGCAAACCAGTATATAACATTCGGTTCTACCACTGTATCACAGAACTGGTGACTCTGCTGGGGAATACAAAAATTGGGGTTACCTTAGAGTTAGTTCATTATTTAACTGCTTTGTGTGCTTTGATTGCTTTACTTTTGAGGGCTTTGTTTGGGTTACTATAGATCCTACACCCGGATCTAGGGCACCTTTTAGGTAAGTAGAAATAGATCATGGAAACTGTGCGGGGTATACCGACACAGTTGAAGCGATAGCTACGTTGATGTGACACTTTGGTTGGTATCGGTAGCCCTTGAGTTAATCAAGGAGAATATGAGGCCGCTGCATGGTGTCATAAAACATCAACTGACCTTAGAACCTTTAAATGAACAACTTGGCCATTAGGACATAGTGAGATGGCCATCTTTGGTGTATTCCCAAAGTCGACAGATACTCGATGCTCACTCATTGATACTTGACTTGTGAGTTTTGTTTGGTTGCGAGTCAGTCGCCTATCGAATGAAGCTTGTGGGAAAGGTCAATGATATTGAGATCCCTTAGAAGCCGGTTACTGTTTATATGACAGGTTGAACCAATCCAACTTCAAGAGGGTATGACCTTAAAACCCATGCAAGCCTTAAACCTAAGGTTTTGGTGTGATTTGCTTGTGCTTGATGTATATGTGATTTATTAGCATAATCATGACATCATAACATGGCATATCATACTAACTATTTCAAGGATTTTCTAGGGCTTATCTTTGTTTTGTTTTGTAGGACATGAAATCCGCTTGCAGGAACACGATCCAAATAAACCTTGTGAAATTACCTCCTCAACTCAAGGAGTTAGCATCAAGGATTCCTGAAAGCTCTCCCTTCACTGAAAAACATGGTCGAATTCTCAACTTGGTCACTTCAACCCCTGATGAAGAAATGTTAAAGGTGCTTTTTCAGTTATTTGACCCGTTGCACCACTACTTCTCTTTTCCTGATTACCAGTTAGTGTCTACTATGGAGGAGTTTTCTCAGTTATTAGGGGCACCTATCCTTAATCAGCTACCATTTAACGGTACAGAAAGAGACACAAAGCCTGAAGAGATTGCTCAAGCTCTGTCATTACAACGGTCTGATGTAGTGGCAAACTGGGAAACTAGAAAAGTTGTCCAAGGGTTTCCAGTTAAGTTTCTATTTGAGTAAGCTCACTATTTTTGGGATAACTTGGAATTACAAGCTTTTGAAGAGGTGTCGGCCCTTCTCATCAATGGGATGGTACTATTCCCTAACACGAACCAAATCATAGATGTGAACACGGTCAAGATTCTTCTGTCTCATAATCCGGTGCCTACCTTACTTGGGGATATTCTACACTCTCTGTATACTCGCACCTACCCTGGTCTATTTTGAGAAATGAGCAGGGTATGAGATGGTCTCATAGGCTGATGTCCTTTACACATTCAAATATTCATTGTTGTTCGTGATCCTCGAAGAATGTTACCATCATTGATCGCTGTGGGGAATTCCCTAATGTCCCTCTCTTAGGCATTAGGGGAGGGATCACTTATAATCCTTGTTTAGAGTTGCGACTGTTTGGTTATGCTAGAAGGGATGATCCTCATGATGCAATCGTCCAAGGAATCGTCTTTGACTATGAGAATGACTTTCAGGGTTATCGCAAGAGGTTCATTCGAGCTTAGGGCATGACAAACAGAGTTGATAGAAAGACATTGGGACACAATAATTCCATCCCTCTTGAGCCTTACCTCAAATGGGTGCGAGCTCATGCTCAATGTCTTATAATGCCTTACCTCGCCATCTTACCTGTGAATGTGGAGCCAATTGCGGAAGGAGACACTCCTCACGTTGTTCTTCATCCTGATATGACAACTGATTTTGAGGAGCTACAGAAATCCTGGATCTAACTTAAAGAAGAACGAGATACTTTCAAAGCCCAATTCTAAGCCCAACGAGAATAAAGTTCTAGAGCTCACCCGATTACTTCATGAGGAGAGGAATATAAAAGCCTACATTGCACCAAAGAGGATGCGCCCGTGGGAAGCTTGAGTCTTTTTTCTTTGGGAGTTTACTTTTGCTCTGTTACCTCCTTTGTAAGCCCAAGAGGCATCGCTGTGACTGATAAAAATTTCTTAATGCAATTAACATTTACTATTTTTCTGGTTGAGAAAATTTGAGTCTTATAAATCGTTGAAAACATTGCATACATATATCATACATATCATTGCATGAGCAGGTTTCAAAGCAGGTTTATCATCCTCTTCGTTGTTTATTTCAGCAATGGCTCTAGAACAAATAGTGAAGGATCTACAGACTCAGAATGCCCAGTTTCAACAGATGATCATGGCTCTGACCAAGGGGAAAGAAAAACTGAAAGCTATTCTTGTTAAAGAAAAGAAGAAGCCAAGGAAGCCAACTGGGTTAGTGAATCTAGGAAGAAGGATTAAAGGACCAATGTGATGAGCCTCTGAACTGGTAACTTCATCAAAGGAAGGAGACAATCAAGAGGAGGAAACAAGAGAGGAAGACTCCAGTTCAAAAGAATCCAATGATGAATTTGACTATGATGAGGAATAGTATCCTTATGGTGATGGAAAATATAAACAGTTGGAGGATCATTTGAATGCAATGGAGGTCCGGAAGGTACCAAGTCTGGATTTTGAAGAGTTGGGTTTGGTCTTTGGGGTTGTCATCCCACAAAAGTTCAAGGTGCCAGTGTTGGCCAAATATGATGGGTTTTCATGCCCCAAAATGCACCTCTGATCTTATGTGAGGAAGATCCAGCCTCACACTGCTGACAAGGACTTGTGGGTCCACTTATTTTAGGATAGCCTGTCCAGAACTCAGCTAGAATGGTTCTATCAGCTGGAGGAGGCCAACATCGTAATTTGGAAGACCGGGCTGCTGCTTTCTAAAAGCAGTAACAGTAAAATGTAGACATTGATCCCACCCGTACACAACTCTAAAGTATGTCTATGGGTTCGAGAGAGTGCTTTAAGGACTATGCTCAAAAGTGGAGGGACTTAGCAGGAAGAGTCCAGCCTCCCCTCTCCGATAGAGAGCTAGTGGATATGTTTCTTGGTACCCTGTCTGGTCCATTTTTTAATCACCTAATTGGAAGCTCCTCAGCCGGCTTTACCGAATTGATTTTGACAGGAGAAAGAGTGGAAGATGGAATTAGGAGTGGTAAGATCCAAAAGGATGCATCCTCCAGTGCAGTAAGGAAGCCATTTGTTTGGAAGAAATAGGTTAGTAATGTGTACCTTCAAAGGAATCAGGACAGAACTGAACTCCGTCCAGTGGTAGGGGATGTCATGATCTCTAAACCTGCACCTACTCAACAAAGGAACAATCATCCTAGAACAGAAAGGTCGGTAAGACAACTTACCCGGATAAATATGACGTTGTCTCAAGTCTTGCAACATTTGTTGAAATCTAATATGGTAACCTTGCGGGAAGCTCAGAAGAATCCCAACACTGCTTCTCCCCGTTACAATACTTATGCTCGTTGTGCTTACAATTCATAAAGTCTGGGTCATGATACAAACGACTGCTGGGCTTTGAAAAATAAGGTGCAATACCTTCTCGAGGCGAAGGAAATTGAATTTGACGCCCCTGAGACTCCCAACGTCATAACTGCACCCATACCCAAGCACGATTGTGGCGTTAACGCTGTTGAAGATGATGTGTTCGTTACTTCTGTTGAGGAACTTGTTACCCCTCTCCTGACCGTCAAGTGGAACTTATTGAAGGCTGGTTTATTTCCGGGCTGTGGAGAAGGTTTCCACTGATGTTTATCTCTACCGGTTGGTTGTCATTTGTTGAAGGCAGGTGTTCAGCGCCCGATGGATGATAGAGAGATTTTGTTTGAAAAGGCTCCCACTCCAACTATTTCCTGTAAGGATGTTTCAATAATAACCATTTTTCACCAATACTCCCAGGGACTCCACCAAAAGACCCATCAAGATTACATCTGATCCGAAGTTGGCTCCTCTTATTATTACAATGCCAGGGCCAATCCCGTACTCCTCGGACAAAACTATTCCCTGGAACTATGGGGGTGTTGTCTATTACCACGGCATCAAGCAAGACCTGTTGGTTATTGAAGACCAGGTTTCTGAAAATTCTGATCCCGACATTGGCAACATTATTGGAACTAGCAAAATGACAAGAAGTGGAAGAGTGTTCTCCCTCGAGATTTCTCCTCTGAAAGTTGTTACTAGTCCTATGATCATTCCTAATTTTTTTTCCTGCTGATACCACTACTGCAATTCTTGTGATTACCCTCACTGACACCCCTATCACCGAGTCGGCCGATACTCGGGGCAAAGACATATTGATTGAGCCTGTCCAGACGAAAGCGCAGTTAGTATCTATCCTAGAGGCTTCCAAGAAAGAAATGGAAGAAATTTTGAAGATTATAAAGAAGAGCGACTACAATGTGGTCGAACAGCTGGGGCATACTCCTTCAAAGATTTCTATTCTAGCCTTACTGTTGTGCTCTAAAGCTCATGCGAAGGCTTTGGTGAAGTTCCTTAAGGCTTCCCATGTGCCACAGGAAACCTCTGCTGACCAATTCGAAGATTGTGTGGCTAGTTTGACGGCTGACAAAGATTTAGGTTTCTCTGATGCTGATCTGACACCCAGAGGGAGAAAACATAATAATGCGCTACATATTTCTGTCGAATGTAGGGGCACTACTTTGGCCCATGTCTTGGTAGATACTGGTTCATCATTGAATGTTCTGCCCAAGAAGGCTTTGAATAGACTAGACCGTGAAGGTTTGACCTTGAAGCCGAGCAACATAGTAGTGAGAGCTTTCGACAATTCGAAGAGAATGGTGCACGGGGAGGTGGACATCCCCATTAAAGTTGGTTCTCAGACCTTTGACTCCACCTTCTACGTGATGGATATCAGACCATCTTATTCTTGTTTGTTGGGTTGCCCTTGGATCCATGGGGCGGGAGCTGTCACGTCTACTCTGCATCAGATGATGAAATACCCGGTAAGAGGAAAGATTGTCACGGTACACGGTGAAGAAGAATACATGGTCAGTCACCTGAACTCCTTCAGGTACATGGAAATGGATGGCGAGTTCATCGAGACTCCATGTCAAAACATCGAAGAGATACCTCAGATTATGGTTGCAACTGAAACTGACACCAATCTTCCAAAGATCACTAGACCTCCCTTGAAGATGGCTTCTCTCAAGGATGCAAATGCAGTTATTGAAGAAGGTGGGTCTACCATTTGGGGCCAACTCCCTGATATTCCATACAAGTCTGATAAGTTGTTTGGGTTTCTCTTCAGGGGATCAAAGGGTTGTCTGTTGTGCTCGTGCTAGAAGACGTCCCCTATGCATCAACAATCATGGGGTCAACGCTCTAGAAGACAATGATGGTGACGATGACATGGATATATGGATCTTTCCTACTACCAACGGTGGACTCAGTAACTGGACAACAAAAGACTTTTTACCAATTACTTTTATTCAGAAGTAATTGTATTTCTTGTGTTTGGAAATGTAATAAACACTAGTGCAGAAATGACTTTTTACATCGGGTGAAATTGACTTTTTACATCGGTTTTGGGTCCGATGTAAAGTCAGGCGATATAGTAAATCAGGGACTTTTTACATCGGTTCTGGGACCGATGTAAAAAGTCCCTTTTTTACATCGGTTATAATATCAGAACCGATGTAATAACCTGTTATTATGCATATTTTTTAAAAAATTGATCCAGTTTTTTACATTGGTTGGAAGTAATACCCGATGTAAAAAGTCCCTTTTTTACATCGGTTTTAATATATGAACCGATGTAAGAAACAATTATTATGCACATTTTTTTAAAAAATTGATCCAGTTTTTTACATCGGTTGGAAGTAATACCCGATGTA
Source organism: Vicia faba (assembly GCA_948472305.1). Lineage (NCBI taxonomy): Eukaryota > Viridiplantae > Streptophyta > Magnoliopsida > Fabales > Fabaceae > Vicia > Vicia faba. Next base: position 929,908,111 of record OX451739.1, read on the forward strand.
AAAAGTCCCCAGTTTTTTACATCGGTTGGAAGTAATACCCGATGTAAAAAGTCCCCAGTGACGCGACTTTTTACATCGGTTATTATCCCCAACCGATGTAAAAAGTCCCTTTTTGAAAGTTTTTACATCAGTTTTTACTAATAACCGATGTAAAATGTATGAAATTTTTTTGGAATAGATTATTTATTTTCTGGGTTTCCCTATACAAATATAATTTGTACCCATTTTTTCATATTTTTCCAATATCAAACAGACTATATTTATGTCGCTATATAGATTTCATAGCTTTCCAACATCACATATATCACATTTAGGTCGATGTTTTCATATTTTTCACAACAAACTTACAAATTGAACAATTGTATTGCAAACTTGTATTGTATTACAACAAACAAACTTACAATTACAAATTCTTCACAAAATATAAAACAATATTCAACTATTTATAAGTCTTTTTCAAAACTTACAATTACATAATATTCACAAAATATACATATACAAAAATATTCAACTATTTCTAAGTTTCCAAACTTGAATTACCAATATAAAATCTTCGGTAGACAACACCAAAATCATATTGCCTGACAATAAATAATAACAATTAACATCAGCAAAAAAAATCAAGAAACTCAACACATGAGCAAAAACCACATGTATTATGCAAAAACCACAACTTATACAATTCTATAAAACTCACCAAGATAAACTTAAGTTCCATGTAACTCAAAGAAACATTTTGCCCAATGAAGTCGCAAATCATACAAATCATCTGGTGTTAATTCTGTTGGGTCATCAAATACCTATAATACATAAATATAACAATATAGAGTTATTTTTAAAAAATTCATATTAAGTCGAAAAACAAAAAGTAAATAACAAAGTAAAGTTATTTTTAGTACCTGCATCCAATTCTCGGTTATATTAGCAGAGACAATATCCAACATATTTTTCATCACATAGTATCCACAATCATTAGAGTTATGTTGTTGCCTTGTCTACAATTGAATGACATAATTAGTGAATATTTATCATAAATTTAACTATAGAATTACAATTTACATCACACTTACATTGGGATGAAGCCATGTAGCCTTTTTTCTATTTCCATTTGCCATTTGATGAATCCCAAAAGAACTAATACAGAAAGATATAAACATCACATAACTAAATATACTCGCCAATGAAAAATCACATAACTATTAGTTGTCAATGAAAGTCACATGAAAGATAAACTTACTTTGTAATAATTTTCTTCGTGTTCTGGTCAATTTCCCGATGAAGTGAACAAAATACGACAACTAAATTGTCTCTTGGACACATGACTATTAATTGCCAATGTCTCCTGTACGTGTGTGTGGAAACAGAAAAGTCGCATAAAATATATATGTTATCAAAATTAAATAATATAAAACACAATTTCATAAAAATTCTTACCCATGAATTAATGGTAGTAAGTGGCACGCTCTGTTTTCATCACGTAACTTTTCTAGCACGTAATTTTTAACATCTTCTTGAGATTTCGCTACATTATCATTATAAATACACCTAGCAGGGTCCATAAATCCATATAATTCTGAAATGGAATTCTCAAGACAAACACGATGAATATACCTGAATAATTTTAAAATTAACATTAGAATCAAAGTGATGAGAGATATAACATATTAATAGAGATTGACTTTAATAAAACAATAAAATGTACTTACGTGCACCAAATTTGCAGAATAGACACGTCAAGCCAATGACCTAAACCCACCAATAACTCTCTGATACATTTAGCTGAAACATAAAAATTAGAGACACTCGCACAATGACTTAATTGTATTGCCAAATGGTTATCATCCAATTTCAAAACCATGAGTAACAATCTCTGAACATCATCAACTTCCACGTCTTTTGTGCTCCCTTTTGTGCTTCCCTTTGCAGCTGAACAACTTCCTTTTCCACTTCCATCGATAATTTCCAATTTTTGAATGCATTTAATATCACATGTGCTTTGTGATAAACCCATAGACTTAAGTGTCTCCATTAATGATTGCTGAAACATCTTACGCTCTTCAACCAACTTTTCTTCAAGTTCAGCTCTAAGTTTTGTTTCCAATATTGCAAGTTGTTCATTTACGTCGATATGTTGACTTTTTCTTCCAAAGTAAGTGCTTTGTTTATGGTGTTTTCCAACACCACGAACACGACCTCCATGCTCAGATGTTCCAATGGCTAATGATAAGATATCGTTACGTCCATCTGGAACAATTGCACCTTTTTCAGCTTCTTGAACAAGAGAATCCTACAAAATGCAAAAACATCAATTAATCAATCACAAATATAATGATACTTGAATAATTTTTCATTGTTTACTTGCAATTTTTTCAGCAACCTCTTGTGTAGATTTTGATGTGTATTCTCCTCCTTTCTTTTGTCGTGCTCTCTTCCATAACTCATGGCGTGATGGTGGAGATGGACTATCATTATCATCTAATGTGGAATTATCTCTCGATGATGACTTTTCTTTCATAATTTTCTCCTCAAGTAAGCGATACCCTCCACGAGACAATACATGTGGGTATAAATTCTTGGCCACATAATCCTTACCCTTATGACTTTTTTCCTATTATAAACTCAAACAAGTAATTAATCACTAAATATAATAAAAATGTTATGCACACAAAAACATATAACTCCTACTAACCTTAAATTCAGGGGTATCTCGAATCTTGAGAAACTCTTTCCAGGCGTCTTCTGTAATAAAGTTATACTTGACATATGGAGGAGGATCATTTTATATGGGATGATGAATATATCTATCTGTGAGTTGTGTCTTAAAACCTCTCCATCGCTCTCCCGCATATTTAATCCATTCTTTCTTCAACCTTACCTTCTTTGGATCTTTACATTCTGGAATAGTAAAATGAGCCTACAAATGTAGTATATGTCATATGTTGTTAATTAGTATATGATTAGAAAATATAATAAAGTATTGTATTTAAAATACCTGAATATCAGTCCAAATAGCATCTTTTACGCCTTCATCTACTTCTTTCCAATCATTTTTCACAATGCTACAATACTGTCGAGCAAGAGATGCTATATAACTCTTGAAATGTGTAGTATTTTTACCAACACCAATACATTCATAGGTTCTTGCATTAAACTCGACCTTTATCTTTTCACCTATTTGATGAACTTTGTCAATTTGTGTCATTCAAGTGGGACCTCTAACTCTTCTTTTATTGGGGTTTGAATCACCCATGTATCTGTTTACACAAAACAAAAATAATTAGAAATAATATTAAGCACAAAATAAAAACAATTAGAAATAAAATTAAGCACAAAATAAAAACAATTAGAAAATAAAGTAACGTGGAATTAACTTATACAAAAAATCTTACTAGTCCTCCCATATCCCTTCTTCATGGTCTATGCGAATAGCATGCACATCATCCCCTTCATTTTCTTCAATGAATGTAGTCACATTTGTTGAGAAAGGATGAGTTTCAGAAATATCAAGATTCTCATCATGATTTTCGTCACTATCATGGACCTTTCCTTGTAAAACCACTGACCACTTTTTATTAGAAGGATCTGTGACATAAAACACTTGTTTTGCTTGAGATGCCATGATGAATGGTTCGTTCGCATAAGCTAACTTGCTAAGATCAACCAGTGTAACTCCAAATTCATCGATTCTGACACCACTGTTGATATCAATCCATTTGCATTTAAATACAGGAACTTTAAACACAACATAATTAACTTCCCAAATCTCTTCAATCACCCCAAAGTACGGTGTAGATGCCATAACTGGGTTTTTATCTTTAGCACTAGAGAAGTGCATGGACTCGGCCACAATCATTACCCCACTATTTTGCGTGGTACTACAATCATCCTTTGACTTTGTATAAAAAGAGGTTTTATTAATATCATATCCACTCCAAGTTATTATGTTACATTTAGGCCCATAAGACAACCACTTAATTGTATTAGAAACACTATCTTCATTAACAATTCTTTCTTTAAACCACTCAGAGAAACTCTTATTATGCTCTTTTAACAACCCTCTTTCATTCATCTTGGGGTACTTTTTCTTTACGATGCTTTTGTGAGCAGATAAGTAAGGTTGAACTTCATCTATGTTATTCAATATATACAAATGCGCTTGAACAACCACATCAATACTTAAGCTCTTGACTTTTAAACCTTGTGTACCCACACCCTCATATCTTCCATCATGACGAGACTTGGGAACCCCTACAACATCCACTCCTGACAAATAGTTAGAACAAAACTCAATTGCTTCTTCTGCAATGTACCTCTCAATAATCGATGCTTCCGGACGGTGTGGGTTTGTTGTATACCCTTTTAGAATCTTCATGTATCGCTCTATTGGATACATCCACCGTAAAAAAACTGGACCACATAATCTAATCTCCCTTACTAGATGAACAATCAAGTGAACCATAATGTCAAAAAATGAAGGAGGAAAATACATCTCTAATTGGCACAAGATAACTGCAGCCTCATTTTCCAAATCGTCTAACTTTAGTGGATCAATGGTTTTACAACAAATTGCATTGAAAAATAAGCATAACCTAGTTATGGTCTTCCTTACGTTGTTAGGCAATATCCCACGAATAGCCAATGGTAGTAGTTGTTGCATTAAGACATGACAATCGTGAGATTTTAAGCCAACTAATTTAAAATCTTTAACTGATACAAGCCTCTTGACATTTGATGAGTAACCATGCGGCACTTTGATACTTTGTAAACACTCACAAAAACTTGTTTTCTCTTTTTTAGACAAAGTGTAGCAGGCAGGAGGCAAATATGTCTTGTTACCTATATATTGTGGGGTTAACTCTTCTCGTATACCCATCAAACCCAAATCCAGACGAGCATTAATACCATCTTTTGTCTTGCCTTGAATGTTGAGAAGTGTTCTGATTACACTATCGCATACATTTTTCTCCACATGCATCACATCAATACAATGTCTTACATCAAGACTAGACCAATATGGAAGACCGAAGAAAATCGATCTCTTTTTCCATACATTTTTCACAGTAGATCGTTTTTGGTACTTTCCAAAGATAACATCAAGTCCCTGTTGTCGCTGATAAACTTCCTCTCCAGACAAGGGCTTTGGAGCAACACCATGCTCTTGTTCCCCATTGAAAGCTTTCCGCAATCTACGATATGGATGATAACATTTTAGAAATTTTCGATGCCCGAGATAAACGGTCTTCTTTCCTTTTTCAAGCTGATGGTAACAAGTGTCTTTTTCACATATAGGACACGCATTATGCCCTTTAACTTTATACCCAGACAAATTACCATATGCCGGAAAATCATTGATGGTGCAAAACAACATGGCACGCATATTGAACTGTTCGCCAGAATACGCATCAAAAACATCCACCCCTTCCTCCCACATCACTCTTAAATCATCAATCAGTGGACTTAGATAAACGTCTATGTCATTTCCTAGTTGTTTTGGGCCCGATATCATCATCGATAACATAATATATTTACGCTTCATGCACATCCTAGGAGATAGGTTGTAAATCATCAAGAGAACAGGCCAAGAACTATGGTTAGTACTCAGATTACCGAACGAATTCATTCCATCAGTAGCAAGTCCAAGTCTAAGGTTTCTCGACTCTTTGCCAAAATTTGGAAACAAAGAATCTATTTTCTTCCATTGCAAAGAATCAGCTACATGACGAATTTGTCCATCATATTTTCTTTCTTCTGCATGCCATCTAAGATTCTTTGCGTCACCTGCATTGGCGAATAATCTCTTGAACCTTGAAATTATTGGTAGGTACCATACCACTTTCGCAGGAGGACCCTTTTTTACCACCTCATCATCAATTGACTCACCATCTTTCTTTTTGTAGCGTGAAGCCTTACACTTTGGACAATGATTATACTTTTCATACTCTTTTCTGTATAATATGTAATCATTAGGGCATGCATGTATCTTTTCATACTCCAAACCCATCGGACACAATATTTTCTTCGCCTCGTAATAACTACTTGGAATTACATTACCTTCTGGAAGCATTTCGGTCAACAATTCAAGCAACTCGGTAAAACTTTTGTCAGTCCACCCATTCTTTGCCTTCAGATTAAATAATTTTAACACGGCTGACAGACGTGTAAATTTTTTGCATCCTGGGTACAATGGTTTATCCTTGTCATTGCATATAGTATCATACGTATGTGCCCTCTTAAATGAATCTTGTCCAATATCACGCATCATGTCTTCTAGACGATCATCCATTTCTACACTAACATCATCTCTTTGAGACACGTTTGACTTTGCTACTACTTCACCATGCCATATCCATTTTGTATAACTTTGACAAATCCCTACACAAATTAGATGATCCATGATTTCTTTCTTACTATGTTTTGGTTCTTTATTTGCACAATCAATACATGGACAGAGAAAAAGCGTAGGAACACTTTTGTCAGCATTACTTTCAGCAAATTGTAGAAATTCCATCACTCCATGTTCGTACTCGTCACTTAATCGATTAGCTCTCATCCAACTACGATCCATAACTATGTTCACACGGAGGAAGGTCTGACGAACGGTGTGTCCGCGGCTGCGCTACTTCACGGAGATTCCGAGATCGCAAGTTATGCTGCTTCGCGGAGAAAGAAAAATAGAATCAAATTTCAATGGCAAGGTGATAACTCTATTAATTTTGATAGGTTAAAGATAAACAATGTGTTTCTGAGAGGACCATTAATTCTTTTGTCATAGGTTTCTAAATTTTCCACTTCTTTTATTTGGTGAGTATAAAAATAGGAGAAAGGGATTCAAATATAATAGTATAATAATAGTAACAAGAATGGAACAAAGTATAAAACACACGAGTAACAAAGTGTAATTTATAATAGTATAGTAATAGTAATGAGACTGTAACAACGAATTGATAAGCAAAATTTGGCAAAACATTGGTTTTAAACCAAATATCGTTGAACAACTATTTGGTAACATAATTAGAATATTAATTATTTATAAAAATTTAGATACTCCCTTCCACTATTTCTCTCTTTTCAATCTCTTCTTACAATCTAACATACTTTAAATATAAACTCACAGAGGAATAATGCTAATCACTCATTTTCAAACAAAAATTTGCACTTACAGTTGAAACGGCGAGTGAAGAGTCGTGAAGGGCGTGAATCAGGCCGGCGAGGAGTCGTGAAATGGAGATTCCGAGATTGCAAGTTGTCACTATAGTTTTTCCAAGTCTTCCTTTATATTTAGCTGTTGGACTCACAATGCAAATGGAAATGGAAATTGAAATTGTTATAGCAACATGCAAAAGTAAGACAATTGCCATGGAGAGTTAGTAAGAAACAAGGCCAATGACTCTTATACATTTTAAGAGCATACATCAATGACTCTTATACATTTTAAGAGTCTAAACTATGAACTTTGGTCTAGTACCTAACAACATTGGCCAGATCGCTTATAAAAAATTTTATAGCCAGATCTACTAAACAGGAGCATTATAATATTACCAAATTCATTCAAGCAAAACTTCTCTAACCACAAAAATTAGTTCATAACATCTAATATATTAATATCGTAAAAGAGAATATAACGAGTTCTATTTGAGAAGGGAAAAAACAAACTAGTTGCGTATCAAACCAACACAATAATGAGATAATCTATTTTGTTTGAATAAGTCATGCCAGAAACAAAATGAAAACAAACATATACCAATACCAACTAGTAATCATCCAGAAGATGAAGAAATACATACATTATACAGTGTAAGTATTCAATGCAATACAAACAATAACATATTATACTATCAAAGAAGCCTCATTTTATAGCTGTAATAAAGAAACCACGTTATATACCAATGCATCAAACAGTTACAAGGATAACGGAAAACTCACTTACAGTTGAAACAGTGATGAATCGGGCGGCGAGGAATCAGTTGAAACAGCGATGAATCGGGCGGCGATGGTGAGCCGTTGAAACGGCGATGAATCGGGCGGCAACGGTGAGCGCCGTTGACGGTGTTGGGTGTTGGAGTCGTTGACGGTGTTGGCGGCGACGGTGTTGGCAGCGGTAGGCGTCGCAGAAAAATGGGTCGGAAAATGGGTCGTCTAATGGAAAATGGGGCGTAGCTGTACAATGTTCGCGAATAAAAGAAAAATGTTCTTATACTTTTTTACATCGGTGGACTTTCCAACCGATACAAGCGTGTGGCTTTTACATCGGTGGAAAGTCCAACCGATACACGCTTGCTTTTTTTTTTAACACGCGTTTGGCTATTACATCGGTGGACTTTCCAACCGATACAAGCGTGTGGCTTTTACATCGGTGGAAAGTCCAACCGATACACGCTTGCTTTTTTTTTTAACACGCGTTTTTTACATCGGTGGAAAGTCCAACCGATGTAATAGCTTGCTTTTTTTTTACACGCGTTTTTTATGATTTTTTAATATATTTTATATATTAATTCAAGCTATCATTTTTTACATCGGTGGAAAGTCCAACCGATGTAATATCTTGTGCTTTTTTTTAAACACGCGTTTTTTATGATTTTTTAATATATTTTATATATTAATACAAGCTATCATTTTTTACATCAGTTTTTATTTAAACCGATGTAATATCTTGCTTATATTTTTTTTACGTTTTTGTCACCTTGTTTCTTATTTACAAAAATGCCACCGTGTTTTTTTTCTGGAAATCTTTTACATCGGTGGATGAGATTGCCCGATGTAATAGGTGACGAAAAAAAATTTTTCCCTTATTTTTTATATCATTGCAAATAAATACCTGATGTAAAAAGTTTGTTAACTGTATTTTTTGCATCACCTATTTTGATACCCGATGTAAAAACTTTTTCTCAAATATCTTTTTTTTAGTAGTGAAAAAATATAAACTCTATGACCATGTGTCTTACCCGAGGCACAATGTTTTCATTTGTGAGGGTTATCATGTTTAATTTCATATGGAATTAATAAAGCATTGGATGTTTATGCATACAAATTTTGGGCTCTCTGTTTTTCTCTTCTGCTTTTTACTTTGTCTATACAACTATGCTCTTACACACACCCACGTATCAAACTGCAAATCCATATCCACTCTGGATCCCATTGATAACAGTTCTGCTATTACCAGTTATAACTTTGAAAATCCGATCAACTAAGCCGAGGACGAAGGTGAGGAAGATTGTGAGGCACCTGGAGAACTTTCCAGACTATTATAGCAAGAAGAGAGGGCTATACAACCTCATGAAGAGCTAATTGAGACAGTGAATTTGGGCATATAAGAGAACATAAAGGAGGTTAAGATAGGTGTAAATCTGGAGCTTAGTGTCAAACAGCGGTTGATACAGATGTTGCATGATTATGTTGAGATCTTTGCCTGGTCATATGAAGACATGCTGGGACTAGACACATATATTGTGGTTCATCGCCTACCGACTAAAGAAGATTGCCCTCCGGTAAAAAAGAAGGTTCGTCGTATGCGCCCTGAAATGTCAGAGAAGATTAAAGTAGAGGTTATGAAATAGTTCAACGCTGGGTTCTTAGCTGTCACCTCGTATCCCCAATGGGTTGCTAACTTGGTCCCGATGCCTAAAAAAGACGACAAGGTACATATGTGTGTGGACTATAGAGATTTGAACAGGGCAAGCCCCAAGGATGACTTTCTGCTTCCCCACATTGACGTTCTGGTAGACAACATCGTGCAGCATAAGATATTTTCCTTCATGGATAGTTTCTCTAGTTACAATCAGATCAAGATGGAACCCAAATACATGGAGAAGATAACCTTTGTCACACAATGGGGAACTTTCTACTACAAAGTGATGTCGTTTGGATTGAAGAACGTTGGGGCAACCTATCAGCGAGCCATGGTAGCTTTGTTTAATGACATGATTCACCATGAGATAGAGGTTTATGTTGATGACATGATAGCCATGTCTCAAACTAAGGAAGAACACCTTGATCATCTACAAAAGTTGTTTGATAGGTTGAATACATACAAGATAAGGTTAAATCCGAACAAGTGCACCTTTGGGGTAAGGTCTGGTAAACTGCTAGGTTTCATTATCAGTGACAAGGGAATTCAGGTAGACCCTGCAAAGGTGAAGGCTATACAAGAGATGTCGGCTCCTCGCACTGAGAAGGAGGTTAGAGGCTTCTTGGGACGCTTGAATTACATTTCCAGATTCATTTCCCATTTAACTGCTACTTATGAGTCAATCTTCAAATCCTGAGGAAAGATAAAATGGTAAAATGGAATGACGAATGCCAGACCGCCTTGGATAGAATCAAGGAATACCTTCAAGAGCCTCCAATTCTGATGCCTCCAATTGAAGGAAGACCTTTGATAATGTACTTAACAGTGTTAGATAATTCAATGGGGTGTATGCTGGGGAAGCATGACGAGTCCGGTCGAAAAGAGAATGCAATATACCACCTTAGCAAAAAGTTTATTGACTGTGAGAAAAGATGCTCACTGATCTAGAAAACTTGACGCGCTTTAGCATGGGTTGCTCGCCGACTGACACAATATATGTTGACCCACATAACTTTGTTGATATCTAAGATGGATCTGATCAAGTACATCTTTGAAAAGCCCTCTCTCTCCGGAAGAATAGCAAGTTGGAAAATGATCTTGACCGAATATGATATCCAATACACGACCCAGAAAGAAATCAAGGGAAGTGTACTAGCTGATCATTTGGATCATCAGGCTATGGATGACTACCAGTCCATGAATTTTGAGTTCTCGGACGAGAATATTATGCTAGTGACTGACTGTGAAGAACCTAGACTGGATGAAGGACATGAGGAAGGATCCCGATGGACCATGGTTTTTGATGGAGCCTCCAATGCACTCGGCAATGGCATTGGTTCTCTAATCATATCTCCTGAGGGCTGTCATACTCCTTTCACCACGAGACTATGCTTCAACTATACCACCATACTATGCTTCGTGGGTCTAAAAGCTTATATTGACCTAAGGATCAAGTCCTTGAGTTTTTTCGGGGATTCAGCCTTGGTTATAAGTCAAAGCAAAGGAGAGTGGGATAAGAAGCACCCGAATCTCATCCCTTACAAAGAACATGTGCTGACATTGCTTCCACACTTTGAAGAGGTCACCTTTGAACATTTTCCACGAGAAGAGAATCAGTTAGCGGATGCGCTAGCTATTATGTCGTCTATGTTCAAGGTCAAGTGGGACAACAAAGCTCCTCGGATAACCATTGAGAGGTTGGATGAACCGACATACTTCTACGAGATTGACACTATAAAAGTAGCAGACAAACCTTGGTTTCATGAAGTGAAGAGGTATCTCTAGGCTCAAGAATATCCTGAGGGTGAATCTGTCAATGATAAGAAGTTTCTGAGAAGGTTCTCCGCAAACTTGTTCCTCAGTAATGGAATCCTCTACAAGCGCAATCATGATTCTACTTTACTTTGGTGTGTAGACAAGAGTGAAGCAGAGAGGATTATGGTAGATCTACATGAAGGTACCTTTGGAACCCACTCTAGTGGATACACCATGGATAAAAAGATACTACGGGAAGAATACTATTGGTCCACTACGGAAGCAGACTATTATCAGCATTCTCGAACTTGTCACAAATTCCAGATCTATGCTGACAAGGTGCATGTACCTCTGGTTCCGTTGAATGTCTTGATGGATCCCTGACCCTTTGCAATGTGGGGCATTGACATGATCAGAGAGATTAGACCTACTTCTTCCAATGGGCACCTCTTCATCCTAGTGGCCATTGATTACTTCACGAAGTGGGTTGAGGCCGCCTCTTTTGCTATTGTTACTAAGAATGTTGTGGCATGGTTTATCAAGCCTAACCTGATTTATCGGTATGGTGTGCCTGAGAGAATCATCATAGAAAATGGTACAAATCTCAACAATACAATGATCACCGAACTCTGTAAACAATTCAAGATCCAGCATCATAATTCTTACCCTTACCGGCCGAAGATGAATGATGCTGTGGAGGCTGCTAACAAGAATATTAAGAAAATCATACAGAATACGATTGTGACATACAAAGACTGGCATGAGATATTACCATTCGCTCTTCATGGTTATCGCACCTCAGCACGTACGTCAACAAGGGACACACCTTATTCTCTGGTATATGTTATGGAGGTTGTCCTACCTATTAGGGTCCATATATCTTCTTTAAGGATCATGAAGGATACAAGCTTAAATGAAGACGATTGGATCTAGACTCGACTTGATCAACTGAATCTGATTGATGAGGAAAGGCTTACTGCTGCCTGCCATGGTCAAATGTATCAAAAACGGATGATCAAGGCTTTCAACAAAAAGGTCAGATGTCAAGTGTATCAAGTGGGTGATCTAGTAGTCAAGCACATCACACTGCCACAAGGTGATCCCGAGGGCAAATGGACTCCCACATACGAATGGCCATTTATAATTAAAAGCATATTTTCTGGTGGAGCCATAATTCTGACCACCATGGATGGTGACGACCTTCCTCACCCTGTTAATGTAGACATAGTGAAAAGATACTAGGCCTAAATAAAGACCCGCTAGGTTGACTAGCCTAGGAAAAAGTAAGGGCATCCCGGCGAACCAAAAGGGTTCGGGCAAAAATTAGGGATAAATACAAAAAAATATGTACACCCGGTAAATCAAAAACCTGAAAAGGCGGTTTAGGGAAAAAGGGTATCCCAGTGGACTGAAAACTAGAAAGGGTGGTCCAGGCAAAAATTAGGGATTTGAAGCGTATCACTTTGTCCCATTGGATCACCTTGCGATCATACTTCAGTATCGACTATCAAGCTCAGACGATACCGATCAATCCAATCAGCTTCGGACAAGTAGCAAAGTGATGAGACGCTCGAAGACATTGAGGCAATAGCAGAATTGAAACTCAATGGGATTATTACACATAGATATTTTCTGTTTGTACACTATTTTGTGTAATTTTCATTTCCTATGACGGCGTTCTCCTACTAGAACGTCAGTCTCTTTATACAAAATGCCTATTATAGGCGAACATAAAAAAAAATCAATACAAATCATTCCTTGAAAGTACAAAACTATTTGTTTTTCTTGTTCTGTTTTGTTTTGCAAAAACATCCAATGACTTATTCTTGACATATGCATTTGAATATCATTACTGTTCACAAATACTTGCATAAAAAAATAGAAAGACAGTTGCCGATGACTATAAAGAACGGGGAAAGGTCTAAAAAAACAATTCGACGTCCCGACAGTTACTCTTTCCAGCATGGTACAGGGGCATAGAAAGTTTGAAACGAAGTCGCCATTACATATGACCCCGTGACATCTATGTTCCCCACAAAGTAGAAATAACCAAAGTTTTGATCTCTCCTTCCCCAAGCAGGCATTATCTCCTCCAGTAAAGTTCCTTCTCCAACTGCAATATGTACTCCCCAACAGAGTTTTATAATTTCAAACAACTTATAAAACCTCCTCCCGAGTAGAGTTTATTTCTCTAACTGCAGAAGTTTATTCCACAACAAAGTTTATTTCTCTACATCGGAAAAATCTTCCAACAAAGCATCCTCCCTCCACAGAGTTATTCTCAAGCAGAGTCAATCCCCGACCAAGTATTCTCAAACAGAAAGAGGAAATCCCCGGTGAATCATCTCCATTCATCATCCCCAGCGGAAATGAAGGATTCAGCTTCCCAATACTCTTCAGCAGCAGTCAGGGATTTATTTTCCCAGACTGGAAAATATCGCAATAGCATCCCATATTCATACATCATGGCATGCACATACACATCGCATATAGTATAATCTCATTTATTTTGAGAACATCATCACAATGCATTTCATACATCATGGCATGCGCATACACATCGCATACAGTATAATCTCATTTATTTTTGAGAACATTATTACAAGGCATTGCATACATCATGACATTGCATATGACTAACTCTTTACCTTTTTCAGCAAAAGATCAAATCAACAAACACCTCTACTTATGTGACCTGGTAGTCTTCTCAAAAGCTACGTCTGATGAAGGGCTGTTTCAGCAAATTCCTCAGAAATATGTCCTCGCAAGACCTTCTCTGGTTCAGTCAGATCGACACTAAGATCTCTATGATTCCTATTCCAGTTGAAGATGATCCAAGACTTTTGTCTGGTCTAGTTGAATCGACCCTAAGATTCTTCTGATTTCCATTCCAGTCAAAGTTTATTAAAGACCTTCTCTGATTCAGTCAGATCGACACTAAGATTTCTCTGATTCCTATTCTAGTTGAAGATAATCCAAGACTTTTTTCTGGTTCAGTTAAATCGACACTAAGATTTTTTTTGATTCTTATCCAGTAAAATTTAATTCAAGATTTTCCTCTTGTTCAGTTATATAGATACTAAGATCTCTCTGATTCCTATTCCAGTTGAAGATAATCCAAGACCTTTTTTTGGTTCAGTTAAATCGACACTAAGATTTTTCTGATTCTTATCCAGTCAAAGATAAACAAAGACCTCTGCTGGTTCAGTTTGAATCGACCATTGATTTGTTATTTATTCTTTTCCGGCAGACCTTTTTCTGATTCAGTTAAATCGACACTAAGATTTTTCTGATTCTTATCCAATAAAAGATAAATCAAGACCTCTGCTGGTTCAGTTCAAATCTACTATTGAGTTGTTACTGATTCTTTTCAGTTTAATCTCATTTCCCCAGTAAGGCGCTGTGAAGCCTGGAATACGACCAAATAGAAGTCAGCCTTATCATCCTTAACAAGTCACTGCAAAGCCTAGATCCTGACCAGATAGCAGTCCACTTCCGTCTCCTTAATCAATAAATAATTCCCCAATAGAGTAATGCACAACCGAAGATCCTATACTCTATTCCCCTAAAAAACATTCCCCAGTGGACTCCTCCTTAGACAGCAGGAACAAGAATCCCCATAAAGAGACTCATTATGAAGTCAACATTTGTTTTGGATGGCATCTTTAAGCGCATCTCTGACAGTCTTCTGTCATCTTTTCCAAATGGCATCTGTAAGCCTATTCCCAATATTATTCACCAACAGTCTCACTTCGGACGAGTAAAAATTTCTGGGCACACTAGTGTTCAATCATCTTCCACCTTCAGATCACGAAAGGCAGACAAGCCAATCTACATCCTCAGGTCTAAGAAGATTGAACAGGGGAAGCTGTTGTACCCCAAAATTTTCCCTCCCATTTTCACTCAAGACATACTCCTAGAGGTTCTCAATTTCTCAAGGTTGACCAAGAATTGACCAGACAATTCTCCTCCTAAGGCAATGAACCCCCAACTAGGGTTTCAATTTTCATCAAGATGGTTGAGCTCTAACGATCCTAAATGTTATCCATTGTCCTAATATGTCCTCAAGATCATCCATGCCAAATTTCATGCCTTGAACAACAAGTTTGCTCAATCAATTGCTCATGTATTAAAAAATCAACTATGCTAGGTCAAAAGTTAATTGTGGCCCATGTACAGTCAAACTTCAAGATTTTTGGTCAACATAAACATTTTGAAGTTATATACATCATTTTATCAAAGGTTGAGCATGATTCCTCAAGAAATCCTCCTAACCCATCAAAAGTCAAAAATGGCAAATTAGGGTTTTTATAGGAAAAGTCAACCAAATTTTGACCAAGCATAACTTTCTCATACTTTATCAGATATTTTCCAACCAAAGCTCATTTTTAATAGCATCCAATTCCTTACAACTTCTCTTCATCCCTCAAGTTCAAGAAATGCACCATTTGAAAGATAAAAGTCCATACATTACAGGTCAATAAAAGCCACTTTTTTCCAAGACCTTTAACATCAAGATAACATCTTCAAATCTAAAATTTATCAAAAGAGAGATTGAAGTAGGCATCTTGGGCTTTTCAAAAATTCCAATATCATCCTCATGAGATAAACATTGAGCAAGTTATGGCTTTCCCAAGTTTGGAAAATTTGGGAAATTTCAAGAAATGTGCATTGAGAAAGTTTGAACTTTTAAGGAAATGGCTCATCTTCTTGAACTTCAAACATCTTCCTAAGATCATAGAGGACCCTTAAAACCATTTTTTTCATATTCTTGATTTTATATGCATTTTATATTAATTTTATTTAATTAAAAATCAAATAAATCAAGATTATTGCAAAATATATGGGCCGTTATCATTTGGGTTTAGTTTGATACATGGAGAGGCCCCAAAATTTGTGTGAAGCCAGGCCAGCATGTCTACATTCATGCAAAATTCAAAAATGGACAAAATACCTTAACTTTGGCCGAGGTTAGATATTGGTATTCATGGCATTCAAATTTTTGTTTATGGCTATTACAAACATTACTTCTCATGCCTCCTCACTCCTCTCTATATAAAGAAGGAATTGAAAAGTATCAAAGACAGATACAAAGCCTAGACAACCCTGCCCATTTCTAGGGTTTGAAGCTAGAATCTGATACTACCATTTCTAGGGTTTGAACCTCTAAATTGAGATTTTTCAAAATGGCCAGAAGGTTGAGAGAAATCAACCCATGGCCTCAAAGTAAATTTATTTTGTGTATTGCGCTTGTTTCAAATGCAGGATTTATAGTGACGGACAAAAAATTGTCACTATGGGGTTCCAGGTCTATAACAACAGAGAGAGGAAGAAGACAATGCGTGGAAGACCTTCATTGGACAGTTTGAACTTGCGCATGCTTTCTTTTTATTTTTAATAATTGTTGGAAATGTTAAATTATATTATTTTTGTTTGGTATGTATAAACGAATGGCAAGGCAGCATAGTTGGTGAGGAGGCGTGTGTATAAGGGAAAGGACCTGGGTTCGAGTCCCAGGTCCAGCATATTATTTTTCTAACAATTTTCAAATGCAGATTTGGTGCATGCATTAGCCAGGGGTTCACCATGCACCCTACCATCAGCACCATCAGATCATACTCAACCTGGATCCAGTGCCTCCGACAAGTAGTCCCTATCATGGACGCTACAGACGTGCCCACACAGGATCAAATGCCAATCTGGGCTTTAACTTTTGGGTCAAGTGTTTTTTTGACAACCACACCGCCCATTTTTTGTTTTGATGACCAGGCCCATGTTGTCTATATTCTTTTATTTTATTTTATTTTATTTATAATTTTCAAAATTATTTTTTAATAAATCATAAAAAAAAATTAGGATTAGTTTCTTTCTAAAATTAATTAATTAATTAATTATTTTAACGCAATTTTATCAATTTAAAGTCAAATTAGACTTAGGTTCTTTGTTAATTTAAATTTTTTTCTTAATAAAAAATACCAAAAATATATTAGAATTAGGGTTCATTCCCTTCAAATTTTATTTTCTTAATTAAAATATATTTAAAATTAATCATTCTCTTAGCAAAAACAAAAAAAAAGATTCTCTTGTTATTTATTTTTATTATTAAGTTTTTAGATGTAATATTTCTTTTCGCTCGTTTATTTCCTTTTGCATTTTATATTCATGTAACTGTTATACGGGATGTAATAGTTAATAGGAATTTACTTTATTGCTTTATTTTCTTTTCCCCATTTGCTTTGGAATGTAAATCTCCCTTCCCGAAGCCATGTAATAGTCTAGATTTATAATTTCCGCATTTTATTTTTCTGTATATATAATTTCTAGTAACTTAGGCGTGCATGACAAGATAAAGTCAATTAATCTTTAGATCACTAACCTCAAGATAATATAACTGAAAAAAACACATTTCTCACCCTTGCATCATTAGGGTACTCCTCACTTGGTTGCCTCAGAAATGGTCATGTTCTTCGAACGTAGGGACATCTTAGAAAAGACCCTCAATCTAAAGTCATCATAAAGATTATGGTCCCTTAACGTCCCTCGAGTTTCCTACAAGAAATGATCTTGTCCCTTGATGTTGCCTATATGATGACAGTCCCTTCGAATGCTAAGATATCTTTACATGTTTCCTTCGATGACCATAACGTCCCCTTTGATTGTCTCTCAACATCTGACGATAGGGCTACCTACTCACTAATAGTAGGACATCACTATCTAAAGGAAATGAGGAAAATAACGTCCTTTTTTCAAGTAGGTAGATAGTTGTTAAGTACTTGCTCAAAACAATTCATTTTTACAACACACTTTCAAAAACTACTTTCAAAAACGCTTTATCACACTCTTGAGGGCTGATACAAGAGTTACCATAAAGCAAACAAAAACTTTCAAAACACACAAACACAAACAATTTTCAAAAATGAGAAAGCACCTAAGAGCCCGTGGAAAACCACAGATGGAAAGGGTGCTAACACCTTCCCTTTCCATAATCTACCCCCCTTACTCAGAAAATCTGGAAAAAAAGTCTTTTTATGTTCTTTCACCCTTTCCTTTGTTGGATAAAATAAAATTTTGTGGCGACTCTTGCTTACTGCGACATTTGGGAACAAAAAATGCAAACCAGTATATGACAATCAGTTCTGCCACCGTATCACAAGGAACAAATTAGATGAAAACAAAATAATAACTCACCACAAGGATCGTCTTGTTGCTCAAGGGTATAACCAAGAGGAAAGCATCAATTATGAGGAAAATTATGCTCTGGTTTCCCGACTCAAGGCTATACGCCTTTTGCTTGCCTATGCATGTTCACAAAATTTAAAGTTATTTAAAATGGATGTTAAGATTGATTTTCTCAATGGCTACATTAATGAAGAGGTATATGTATTTCAACCTCCCGATTTTGAAAATTTTGAGTTTCCTAACTATGTGTACAAACTTAAGCGTGCTATGTACAGGTCTTAAACAAACCCCTAGGGCTTGGTACGAACATCTTAGCAAATTCTTACTAGATCAAGGATTCTCAAGAGGAAAGGTTGATACATCTCTCTTTATTAATATTCAAGGGAAACACTCTATTTTAGTTCAAGTTTATGTAGATGACATTGTCTTTGGATCTACTAACATGTCTTTGGTCAAGGAATTCTCTATGCTAATGCAGGGAGAATTTGAAATGAGCATGATGGGGGAGTTAAACTACTTTCTCGGTCTTCAAATCAAGTAACTTAATGAAGGGACATTTGTAAGCCAAACGAAGTATTATAATGATCTACTCAAGCGCTTCGATATGACAAACTCCAAAGTAATTGACACCCTAATGCATGCGACGGTGAATTTGGACCGAGATGAAAATGGTAAGCTCGTCGATATAAAAAGGTATAGAGTTATGATTGGTTCCCTTCTCTATCTTGCCTCATCCCGTATGTATATTATGTTAAGTGTTTACATGTATTCTAGGTTTCAATCATGTCCTAAGGAATAACATTTAAAAGACGTAAAGCGCATACTTAGGTACCTTTGTGGTACATCAAAGTATGGACTTTGGTTCTCCAAGGGTAGTGATTGTTCTTTGGTTGGCTATTCCGACTCTGACTTTTCCTGTTGCAAATTGATTAGGAAGAGCACTAGTGGGACTTGTCATTTATTTTCAAACTCCTTAGTAAGTTGGCATAGCAAAAGGTAAGTTTATGTTGCTTTGTCAGCCACCGAGGTAGAATACGTTGCAGTCGGTAATTATTGTGCCCAAAATTTATGGCTCAAACAACAATTTCTAGACTTCAATGTTAAACTTGAACATATTCCTATTTTTTGTGACAATACAAGTGCCATTAACCTAACTAAGAATCTGGATTTGTATTCACGCACAAAACATATTGAGCTTAAACATCATTTCCTTAGGGATCATGTAGAAAAAGGTGATTTTATATTCGAGCACGTTGGTAGCAAAAATCAACTTGCCGATATTTTTTAAAATCCACTCGCGATAAAACCTTTCTTTCACATCCATAGGGAACTCGATATCTCAGATAGGTTGCGACTTGACTAATTTGCATGCTCGTTATTTAATGATTGTATACTCCTTAATAATATAATATGTCTAATGCAAGCGTTAGTGAGGGCATTCGTCTTCAATTGTCCACGGAGGTAATATCGTTCCTATTTATTCTACCAATCTTGATCATGTGTAAATAATAATCTTTCTTTACAATATGCACTTTTCATTCTTGACCTAATTGATGCATGTGTAAGCTTTCTATTTATTGTATGAATTACATTAAGTAACATGTAAATTTTGAAAATTGAAATTTGGACTGTGTGTGTTGACTCGTGAGTTGCAGTTGTCGACCCATACAGAAGCATTTCTTGATCTAAATTTGGTGTTTTGTAGTGCATTTTGTGACTTTCATTGTTTACATGTCTTTCTTATGCTATTGGTTATTTTATTTTCCTAAGAACTTACTTTGTGTTCATTATTTTTATTGTATAACTCATTTGGTGTGTAATGAACTTAATGTGTTTGATTAATTATGTCCACTATTATATGTTTTTCACTAGCTTCATTTTATGTGAATGGTTGTTGGTGTTTATTAGTTTCAAAGTATATGATGATCATATAGTTGAATATGTTTCTATTACGCTTGACCTTATGTTTTTCTCTTTTTGATATTGTCAAAGGGGGAGAAGAGAATGGGAGTATTGCATTGAGCAAGAAGGCTTAAATTTTGAAAATTTCGTGTCCTTAGGAAAGTACAAATTCAAGGGGAGGATATGTCGTAGAATTGGGTTGAGTTATTGGCCTAGGTTTAGCCATCATCAAAAAGGGAGAGTGTGTAAGGGAAATGTACATCTACTCTTGTTTTAATGATGTCAAAACATTCTTCGCATCTTGCATTTATGCTCCTAATATTGGTTGGTTCTTTGGTGAATTTATGTTTGGGAATGGATGGCATGAAACTCCTTAAATTAAAGAATTTTTGGCCATTTCAACTGTTTGCGATGACTCACACAGTTGGTGGGTCGACTCATGGTTTGATCAAGGTCAATGCACCTCGCTCGGGACTGCTCGTATCGACCCTTCTGTCGACTCATACTGGGAGTGAAAATATTTCAGGTTGCGTCGATGCATGCCCTGGTACGGTCGATCCATCTCTTATTTATGGATTATCTCATCAAGCTCGGGATCGCTTAGGTCGACCCCCCAAACTGTCTAAAATTCAACTGTTTGTGCGTTGTTTTTTGGTCTTGCTGAAAGTGAAACATTGTATATATATATATATATATATATATATATATATATATATATATATTAGTTTGTGTTCATCATTTGGGTAAACAAGAAAAGGTGAAAGATATACACCAATTTCTCATCATCTTCATCCTCTCCTTGCATTCATCAACAATTGGGCATAACAAATTTTGTTGATTAAAGTGCATAGTTGTGGTGATAACGTTCAAATTGAAGACTGAAATTCAGATTTAGGTTGAGAGTTGAGTGGGTTTTTTCTTGAATAAAATTGTTAGGGTTTTTTCATCCAAGATCCGTGTTGGTGCGGGGGTTTTTGCAGAAGTCTTTGCTTCATTGAATTTAGCCGAGTGAAAGGGTTGAGAAACGGTGGCTTTGCTCAATCAAGTTGCGGTAATCGGAGGATTATGAAGAAAGATCTGGGGTCAAACATCTTGTGATCAAAATAGTCCAAGTGAAATATTTGTAGAACGAGGAGTTCATGCAATCAAGTAGCGGTAACTTGAGGTTTTTTTGAAGAATTTGGTATACTTGGTTTAGCTTGAACCAAGGGGAGAGAAGAAAATAGTTTAATAATCAACTGGTTTGTATGTAGTGAAGACTATTGCTTCTCTTGTAACACTTTATAACTTAATAACATATATCTCAATTCTATATTTTAGAATTGGGGGAATATGTACCCTACGCGTGGACGACAAGGGGAACTGCCTTAACAAATCATGTGTTGTTTCTCTTTCCCTATCCTTTTATTTTTGTTTGTCATAATTTGTGTGATATCGATTATTCAATTAATTTTAACGTGATGGTAGTGAGTCAAACTTTGTTTATAATTGTCAAAACAACCCCTTTGATTGTTATCAAGGAATATTCATCATTACAATTAAGTAAAATTGAACTTGATGCGTTTTGGCACACCAAGTGTTTGATAATTGACTAACATAAAAATTAGTGATATTGTCAAGTTTGATCTTAAATAATTCATTGGAAGTAGTATTTGCTCATTGATATTTTTTAAGTGATTTATTATTAAGTAATAGTGTTGATTCATTTGTCATCATAAGAACTCCATTCGCTTTCGCATATCTGATCTTTTTAATAACGAATCGTTTAGACGATTTTGATTCAGGAAGCTATCGCACTGTATTAAAAACAATTTTAAAAGTTCAATTTTTTAAATAAAGGATCTATTTAACCCCCTTCTAGATCCGTATCATCATCTAATATGTAGGATTGTCTATGATGAAATGTTGATATGAATGCGTGAGGCTGCTTACGTCTTAATGCGGGTAAAAATATGTGTGGTGCATGAGGCTACTCTTGCTTCGTAAGGGTGCTTACGAATGAATTGATGGATGAAGTTGTGTGAGGCTGATCACGTCTTGAATGGTTGAAAATTATGTAAGGCTATTAATGAGAAATCTACTTCTGAGATTTACCAAGGAATCTACTGCCGAGATTCATTTGAAAAATTACCCAATGTCGAGTTTTTCTAGAAAATCATTTGTTGAGATCAGCCAGGGGAATCTACTGTCGAGATTCTGTTACGAACTAACTACTACCTAGGTCTTCTGTAAAATCATCTGTCGAGATTCTGTCAAGAACTACCTACTGCCGAGGTCTTCTGGAAAATCATATGCCGGGATCAACCAGGGGAATCTATTGCCGAGATTCTTCAAGAACTACCTACTGCCGAGGTCTTCTAGAAAAACATCTTCCAAGATAAACTAGGGGAATCTACTGTCAAGATTCTGTTAAGAAACTACTAACTATCGAGGTTTTCTGGAAAATCATATGCCGAGATCAACCAGGGGAATCTACAGCTGAGATTCTGTTAAGAAACTACCTATTATCGAGGTATTTTGGAAAATCATCTGTTAAGATCAACCAGGAGAATCTACTACCGCTGTTGATAACTACCTTCTGTCGGGGTCTTCAAGAAAATCATATGCCGAGATCAACCAGGGGAATCTACTGCCGAGATTCTGTTGAGAAACTACCTACTACCGAGGTCTTTTGGAAAATCTTCTACTGAGATGAACCAGGGGAATCTACTGCCGAGATTCTACGTAGAATGGATAACTTGATAACAATGATGATTGTCCTCATAATAACCATGGTTTATGCTATGAGTTATGATTGATTATGCTTGGGTGATGTACATTTTGATTTATACATGTAATGAGTGACTTGGACGTGTATCAATGGATGTTGGAAATATCAATGAGTGACTTGGATTTGTATCAATGTATGCTGGTAACATCAATGAGTAATTGGGCTTTTGATATGTAGGTGTTAGGATTTGTAAGATGCCAATCGAGGTTGGGCTTTTTGGTTGTTCATGCTTAGATTACCAGTCTTCTTGATGATGTAAGACTCATATGATGGCTTGATACTAGATTGAAGAGACATGATTAATGCATGATAATGATTTATGATGTTGACTCAAAGCTTTTGACTCGTGCCCCTATGGTAGGCCATGGATTGTTAAGGCGTGGAGAAGTTGCTTATGTAACAAAGATGCTTGTCACACGATGGTAGGTGTAATACAGTGGGAGAACTGACTTGTTTTGCATTTTATGGCAAAGTTTGTGGATAGCAAGAGTCGCCACCGTATTTTCTATAATCCAATAAGGAAAGGGTGAAAAAACAGGAAAGAAATTTGAGAATTTTGAGTGTGGGGGGTATGTTATGAAAAAGGAAGGTGTTAGTACCCTTTTCATCCGTAGTTATCTACGGGCTCTTAATTTCTTAGCTCACTTTGAAAACTTGCTTTGTATGTATGTGATTTCTTTGAAAATATTTTGAAATCGCCAATGTAAGAGTGACATTATAATGATTCTTGTATCGGTCCTTAAGAATGCGTACAAAGTGTATTTGAAAATATTTGTTTGAAAAGTATTGTGAGAAATGTTTTGTTTGTGAAAAATGTTGTGAGCAAGCAATTTGAAGTTTCTTACCTACTCAAGGTTGTTTTTGTACTTTTCCTTCTCCTTTAGAGATAATACTATATATACCATTAGTTGGTAGGTAGCCCTATCCATTGGATGTGAAGAGACAGACGAAGGGTCATCTAATGGTCATCGAAGGCAACTCGTAAAGACGCTTTATCAATTTTCATTAAGGGACTAGATCATTTACCAGAAGTAAACATCAAAGGGGTCATCGAGGGACTATGATATTTTTTATCAGAGGGACTTTGCTAAAGCATTACCACGTTCGAGGGATATGACTATTTAATCGAAGGCAACAAGAGAGGCTCCCCTAGAGGTGCGTATGTGCAAGTATTTTGTATTCATTTATTTTGTCTTGAAGTTAGGGTTTTTCTACGATTGTTTTTAATCTTGCCATACAAACCCTAGTTACTAGCATTATAAAATATAGAAGGAAAAGTAAAGTGCAGAATGTAAAGACCTAAGCTATTGCGGAGCTTTGGATCAGTTATATAAGTAGGAAAATACGGGAAAGTAAATCCTAAAACTATTACATCTTGGGAGCGGATACATAATAGAGAAAAAGTGCAAGAAAATAAACCTAAGCTATTATAATTAAAGAGTGCAACCTATACATTTTTCTAAGAAAATAAATAGAAAAAAGAAATAAGAAAATATTTAGAAAAATGTTTGAATGTTATAAAATGTTTGTATTTTTGTATTTTTATATTTTTATAGAAAATAAGATATTTTTGTATTTTTATAGAAAATAACTTAAATGATAGTAGTAATTAAAACCTAAATTCTAATTGATTTTAATATTTAAGAAAATATTAATTAGGCTAATTAATTAATAAATAAAAAATATGTCAAAAATTGATTATTGATTAAAAGAACCCTAATTCTAATTAATTTTAATATTAAGAAAAATGTTAATTAATTTAATATATCATGAAAATTAAATATTAGTTAAAAAACCTAATCCCAATTTATTAGTAAAAAAGTTAGGTTACTTTAATATTTGGTTAATAATAAAAAATAGGGTTAGAAAAGAGAAAAAAGGAAAGAAATTAGGTTAAGACAAAAATAGGAAAAAAACCTGCATGTGATGGGTGTTGAACCCACGCCTCCTGGCTTTTTACTACATCGCTTGCCACTAAGCCAGGAGCTCCTTGGTGTTTTAGATTAGGCGTTGTATAATATATGTGAAACATGCATTAATTCATCTCAGAAACACATTAGAATTATTAGTTTCAATCAAAGCATCATGAATATTAAAATATGAATTTCACAAAAAAACATGAAACCCTAGCGATGCAAGGAAGTGGTTTTAGGAACTTTTAATCATCAATAATGATCCCACCTTACTCTATGGTACCTCAGGAATTGATTTGAATGGTCGCTTGGTTTGAAGATGGTTGAATCATTGATTTCAAGTTTGCCCTAGTTTTGACAAAAGTTAAGATTTTGAGATTTTTAGGGTTCTTCTTGAGACTTTATTTGGATAAAACTTCATGATCCCCTTGTATGAATGTGTTCTCTATTTGTAAGCCATGAATTAGGTCAAAAAACATGAATCAAATCTTTATATTTCATGACAAAATATTTGATTTGATTTTTTTGCATGGAAACATATCTTTTTGGGTTTAATCTTGTGCCAAATCCAATCTTCATGATCTCTCACGATTATTTAGCACGATTATGTGATATGGGACTCATGATTTGATTCAAAATAGATCCCTACACCTCGTATCATTTATTTGATATTTTATTTGATTTATTTTGCTTTTAAATGAATAAAAATCAAAATAAAAAGAAATAAAAACCATAAAAATAAATGAATGGATTTAGGAGTCTATTATGAGATCAGGAACACGTTTGGACCTTAAAAGATGAGCCCATTAGCACAAAAATTGAAATTTGCTCAAATTGGATTTCATGCATTTTCTCAAAATCGCCCAACTTGCACAAATTATCTCTCTCTCAATTTTTGTCATATGAAGATGATATTTGACTTTTTGGAAAGCTCAAGATGTCCCCTACAACTCTCATGTTAATCATTTTTCATTTGAAGCCTTTATCTTGATGTAAATTTATTTGACAAAAAGTGTATTTTTGTTGACTTTTAAAATGACCTATAATGTTTTGGCCCATAACTCTCAAATGAAGTATTTTTTTGGAGTTGAGCTTAGAGAGTCAAAGTTGTAGAGAATTGGATTTCCTTCAAAATTAGATTTTGTTGAGAATTTTCTGATGAAGCATGTGAGCGTTATGCTTGGTCAAAGTTCAGTTGACTTCTCCTAAAGAAAACCCTAATTTAGCAACTTTTGACTTATGATGAATCTTGAGTCTTATTGATGAATAATGATCAACCCTTAATCAAATTATAAATGTGACTTCAAAATGTTTATGTTGACCAAAAATCATGAAGTTTGACTATAAATTGACCATAATTGACTTTTTGTCCAATATAGTTGATTTTCAATCATTTGAGCAATTGACTGAGCAAACTTGTGATGAAAGGCTTAAAACTTGACATGAGGGTACCTTGAAGAATATTAGAAACCATGAAATCCACTTGAGTCCTTATAAGCTCAATTTTCCTTGAGAAAAACAAAACCCTAGTTGTAGGTCAACTGCTTAGGAGGAGGGTTTGTATGATCAATTCTTGAGCAATTGAGAACTCTAGGAGCATGAGAAGATGTCTTGAAGAAAATGGGAGGAAAATTTGGGGTACAAAATCTGCCCCTGTTCAATCTTCTTAAACCTAAAGAGTTAGATTGGCATGTTCGTCGTGATCTGAAGGTGGAAGAGGATTGAACACTTAAGTACCCGGAAATTTGCACTAGCTGGTGGATGAAGTAACATTGTTAGTTGATAGTATTTCATGAATAGGCTTAAAGATGTCATTCAGAGAGATGACAGAATGTCGCTGGTGATGGGTGTAAAGATTCCATCCAAAGTGACTGTTGATGAGTCCACGTTTGACTTGATTTGATGGAATGAAAATTTCTGAAGAAAAATGATTTTCAGAACGAAGGCCCTGAAGGAGATGCTTTTCAGAATTCAGTCGCTGAAGGGAGATGCTTTTTAGAATTCAGTCTCCGAGGGAAATCATTTGGTCATGCAGATAGTGACCTCGTCCTGTTTCGGGAATTTATCTGCAATCTATTCTTTATTGGTAAACCAATCCTATTTCTGGAATTCATATCGCTTGGTCATATAGATAGTTGCCATGTCCTGTTTCAGGAATTAATCTCTAACCTGCTTTTGTGTTGGTAAACCCGTCCTGTTTCGGGAATTCATACCGCTTGGTAAAATAGATAGTTGTCTCGTCCTGTTTCGAGAATTAATCTCTTACTTGCTTTTTGTTGGTAAACCCGTCTTGTTTCGGGAATTCATACCGCCTGGTCGTATAGATAGTTTCTCTGTCCTGTTTCAGGAATTAATCTCTAACCTTCTCTTTGTTGGTAAACATGTCCTGTTTCAGGAATTCATACCGCATGGTCATATAGATAGTTTCCCCGTCCTGTTTTGGGAATTAATCTTCGACCTGTTTGAAAATTGCTGATGATATTTGTTTGTTTGCGGACTTTACCTGAAAGAAAATAAAGTTAGTTTTTATGCAATGTCATGATATATGAATTGTGTAATGAAGTTCTCAAAGTAATGAGAGTGTTATATGTGTTTCGTATGCTTATCTATGATATTTTGTAAATGATGTATGGATATAAGATGTCGTTGACGACAACGGTAATAAATCCTTGACTGTTAATATGGATGAAGAATATGATTCTTTAATCATGTTTAGAATGTCTTCGTTGGGGGTTCCTTCTTTCTGTTTGAGGATATCCCGCTGGGGATGTTTGACTTCAGCTTGGGGATAGAAGAATTCCAGAAATATTGATCATTCATCGTTCTTTCTTATATACCCTGACTTGGGATAAAAGAGATGGATAATCCTCTGATGTGTTGTCTAACCAAGTTTCAGATATGGATGTCAACTCATCTGGGAAGGACAAAGTTGAATGACATCTAGCCCGGGAAGAGAATCCTATCGGGGAACTGCGATAATCAAAGAGATAAACTCTGTTGGATAAATAAACCTTGTTGGAGAAAAGAAGTCTGCCAGGAACCTTACGGTATTGGAGAAATAAACTCCGCTAGACAAGAGAATTCTACTGGGGATTTTACGGTGTTGGAGAAACAAACTCCGCTGGAGAATTAAATTCCTGTAAACTTGGTTGAGAAAATAATTTCTGATGGGGATTGGAATTTCATAGGATGCATTGAGAAAGTCTCTATGGTATGCTGGGGAAAATGATCAAACTTACTTATACGATAAGGGACCTATTGGGTAAGATGATCAAGTCAAGATATTCTTCAAAGATATGGAGGTGAACTGCTGGAAGATGCCCCAATTTCTGTCTGAAGGCATATTGAACTCGCTGGGGAATATATCTCTATCAGGGATGAGATTGTGAAGGTAGCTTTATAGAGATAGTTCCATGGAGATTGTACTATGGGGATTTATGGATAAATTGAGCATTATCCCAACTCATAGAGTGATAAATATTCTACTCATAAACAAGTGATGAGATAACGGGACATAGTCGTACACTTTAATCCCTAACTTTTTCCTGGATTGCCTTTTCGGATTTTCAATCCACCGGGATAACCTTTTTTGCAAAATCTGCCTTTTCAGGTTTTCGACTTGCCGAGTGTACAATTTTATTTATATATCCCTAATTTTTAACCAAACCCTTTTGGTTCACCAAGATGCCCTTACTTTTTCCTAGGCCCGTCAACCTAGCGAGTCTCTTTTATGCGTAGTATTTTTTACTGTGTCCGCGTTCACAGGGCGTGGAGAATTTTCACTGTCCATGGTAGTAAGTGTTGTAGCACTGCCAAAAAATATTTTCTTGATCATACGTGGCCCTTCATATGCGGGAGTCTGTTTTCCCCTGGGATTAGTCTGGTGCACCCGATGTTTGAAGTTATTGATCGACCATTGATTTCCAACTTCCTGATAGTGTTGACCTTCCTCAGTAGAAATGTCACGGCAGAATGACACCATCTGATACTACTGGTGTAGACGAGCAATTTGGTGATACCAAAGATTCAATTTTCATAGTGGCTTTTGTTGAAACTCAAGATCAATGTAACATGCCCCAAGTGATTCAGATGGAGATCTTCCCCTGGATATTCAACACTTTTGAGAGATTCTTTGAATCTTGACTTGACTGCCACAAATGAGTTGGACAATAACATGGCATACCCCTTGATTTATAACCAATTGTGTCCATGAAATTCCTGTTGCTGGAAGTGTCTTTCTCTTTGACACATCACCTGAAGTACTTCTGTCCATTGGGAGGATTTTCATTCATTAAATATTCGTCATGCAAATTTCTCTATTGTCAAACACTTAGTCATATGTAAACAGTGGTGCAAAGCTTATGTTTGTCCTGAAGTTTTTTAAAAAAACCTTTTTTTAGTAAAACAAAATTTGTAAGAACATGACATCAACTCAGAATTTATAATAAGCCTTACAGGAGTCAAGATACCTTTTTGTAACAGTGTACTTTCGAACTAACCCAAGCTTCAATTAGGACTTTTAACGGTTATAACGTGGCTTGGTTCACAGGTTAAGAAACAAAGGATAAATGCTCAAAGTTTATTTGTACCCAACCCATTCTCCATGATGTCCTTCAGTCCTATACTCAGTTAATTTTGCATTTAGGTTCCAATAGAGGTTGGAATTATAGCACTGAAACTTGGTGATGGTTCAGAAACCGAAAGTTTATATAAGAAGGAAGTCATTTTTTCTTGTAACATCTTTATTTTGTTAAGGATTTGTAGCAACCTATTTTTGACTTTATTATCCCTAACTTTTACCTTAATGTTTTTTTCAAGATTACAGTCAGCGGGATGCCCCTATTTTCCCCCTAAATTCTCCTTCATAGGTTTCGACTTAGTGGGCTTTTCTTTTGAAAGATAATGATTGTCCGACTTAATGATTACGGGGAACCATCGTCGAATTTTGATTTGGAAGGATGTCTTCAATATTTCCTATTGTGTACGAAGGAAAAGCCTGCGATTGAATGCATAATTGAATTAACTGAGAAACTACCCTGCCCCAGGTTATGATTAAGAATTTCAATTTGCTTGAAAATGAAAAATCCTACTTCTTAGGCTCAAAGGGGGTTGACTAGGGATTAACTTACTTATATCTCCACTATTTAGGAATTGAAGCAACACATGTACATTGTCAATAAGGTCTATTAAAAAATCATACCATATAAGATTATGGTATTGTTTTCGTCATCCTCCCTCTAAAGGCTTATAGCATTTAACGAGAGTTGAATATCATAAAAAGGAAGTAAAAAGAATTGTTAAAATATATTGAAAATGAATGGACTAATTCAAGACAAACAATGCATCAATGGAAATAAAACAAAGTTTGACATAAAGATAAGTGTTCGAACAAAAAAAGAAATTACAACTGAAAATTCAAATAAACTGGACGCTCTCAATTTTAGTCATAATTTGGCATGAGAGAAGTGATGACATTAGAAGTCTCGGGAGGGTCAAACTCAATCTCTAAGGAGTCAATCATATATTTAATATTTTTTTTCAAAGCCCAGCAGTTATTTGTGTCGTGTCCGAGACTATTGGAATGATAGGCACATCTTACATTAGGGTTGTACCGAAAAGAGGAAGTGTTGGGATTCTGAGGAGGATCTCTTAATAGTATCAACTATTCCTTCAATAGATGTTGAAATGCCTAAGACAATGGCATGTTAATCTTGGTAAATTGTCTCCCTGGTGCATCCGACCTACGCTGATTGCCTTGTTGATGTTGTTGTACTGGCGCATGATTAGAAATCAACATAACTCCCATAGATTGGTTGTAGTTATTTCTAGCATGACCCTTCTGGCCATACACAACA
This sequence comes from Vicia faba, assembly GCA_948472305.1. Taxonomy (NCBI): domain Eukaryota; kingdom Viridiplantae; phylum Streptophyta; class Magnoliopsida; order Fabales; family Fabaceae; genus Vicia; species Vicia faba. Next base: position 929,939,050 of record OX451739.1, read on the forward strand.
TTAGTTTCTTTTTTACCATTGAACGTCTTCTTCACGGTATTTAAAGATGCATCCACCTGTATTTTTCCACTCTTGATTCCACCTTCAACCCATTCCCCTGTTAATATCAGCTCGGTGAATCCAGCTGAAGAGCTTCCGATCAGATGATTGAAGAAAGGACCTGTCTAAGTTCCCATAAACATATCAACCATCTCCCTATCAGATAAATGAGGTTGAACTCTCCCATCTAGATCCCTCCATTTCTAGGCATACTTTTTGAAGCCTTCGTTCGAGCCCATAGTCATACTTTGTAATTTCATGCGAGTTGGTGCAAGATCAACATTGTACTGATATTGTTTGTGAAAAGGAGAAGCCAAGTCTTCCCAAGTACGGATGTTGGTCCCTTCCAACTGATAGAACCACTCCAATTGTGTTCCCGGCAAGCTTTCTTAAAAGAAGTACACCCATAACTTCCTGTCAGCAGTATGGGGTTGAATCTTCCGAATATTCGACCTTAAATGAAGCTTTTTACAGGAAACACCATCATATTTCGCAAAAGTAGGGACCTTGAATTTGTGAGGAATAACCACTCCTGAGACTAATCCCAACTCTTCAAAATCCATCTGTTTGTATTTGTCATCAGCCGGAGGATACTGTTCATCTGAATAGTCTGCTTCTTCAGATCCCCAGTTGTTATTCTCCTTAGCTTTCACACTCATATCATCTTCTTCTTGGTTATCATCTTCATTTGATGGAACCTTAAAATCTAGATCCCTCTTGACCGGACCTTTGAATCTTCTACCCATATTAAGGATGACGACTGGTTTCTTAGTCTTTTTCTTCCTCTCTTTGGTGATAAGGGTCTTTAGTTCTTCCTGCCCCTTGGCTAAGTTGAGAAACATTTGTTGGAATTGAGCATCCTGGGCCTGAAGATCTTTGACCATTTGTTCGAGAGCCATCTTTTACTTAAATAAACAACAAGAAGATGAGAAAAACTATCTTGGAAACCAGTTATGTAATGATATGTATGGTATGTAGATGCTTATGCAATATTTTCAAGGATCTCACGGGATAAATAAGAATGAGATGTCATAAATTAAGTTTGGCTGCAGCTTTGACTAAAGAACTTTGTGTCTTTGTTTTTGAGCATCCTTCTATAAGAATCGAGCTTACCATGTCAAGTGGGTACTAGCCTCTGACTCAAAGGAATGTACTTCAATCTTTGACGGTGTTGTACTCCAAAATTTTCCCGCTCATTTTCAAATCTAATTATTTCAAGAGGTCTCGTCATCTTCCTAGGGTTCTCAATTGCTCAAGATTACTCAAGGAATTGATCAAACAAGTCTTCTTATAAGAAATTAGCCTACGGCTAGGGTATTGATTTTCTCAAAGAAAATTGGACTTCTAATGACTCAAATGGTTTTCATGACTCCTCATATTCTTCAGAGAATCCTCATGTTAGATTTCAAGCCTTGCATCACAAGTTTGCTCAGTCAATTGCTCAGATGATGGAAAATCAACTATATAAGGTAAAAGGTCAATTATTGCCAACATACAATCAAACTTCAAGATTTTAAATTCACATTCATCATTTGATCAAGGATTGATCATGATTCCTCAAGAAAAACCCTCAAATCATCAAAAGTCTAAAGTTCCCAAATTAGGGTTTCCTTTAAGAAGTCAACTAAACTTTTACCAAGCATAAATTTCACATAGTTCATCTGTTTTTCCCCAACCAAAGCTCATTTTGAAGGAAATTCAATTCTCTATAACTCTGTCTCTCTAAGCTCAAGTCCAAAAGTGCTTCATTTAAGAGATATGGGCCAAGACATTATAGGTCATTTCAAAAGTCAACAAAAAGACACTTTTGTCAAGGAAACATACATAAATATAAAGTCTTCAAATGAAAAAATGATCAACATAGAGAGTTATGATTGGTGCAAGTTGGACAATGTTTGAGAAAATTCATGAAACTTCATTTGAGCAATCTTGAACTTTTGGACTACTGGACCCAACTTTTGAGGTTTAAACATGTTTATAACAAATTAGAGGACCTCTAAAGCCATTTATATATTACTTTGATTTTTTATTTTATTTATTTTGATTTTATTCAAATTAAGTCAAAATAAATTAAATAAAATATGAGTTGATGGATCAAAGGGCGTGTGGGCTTCATTTAGATATCTTCTAGAAAGCCCAAGACCTCATAAGAGCTTGCCAAAACCGTGAAAACATGTTGGGAACAAGAATCTTCAAGTTTGGAATGTTTTTAAAACAATTTTGGAAAGATTTCAATGTGTTTTTTTGCAATTAATTGTGACATAATGATACAAGATCCCTGCCATATTTTGATCCATTTTCATTCCTCTATAAATACATGAAACACTCAAGTGCAAAAGACACAAAGTGGCTGCCATAGAAGCAAGGTTTGAAAATCACAAATTTTCAAATAAAGGTGCAAACTCGTATTAAAATTTCCAGCCACTCTCAATCAAAACCAAGCCTCAAATCGTGTTCCTGAAGCTCTCAAAAATCTCACCAAGTCCATAAACAAATATATTCACGTCTGGAATAGCTTAGACAAGCCTACCGATTTTTGTAATTTTCTTGAATTCGAACCTTTTAATCTATGCATATTTAACTAATTTCGTATGCACACATGAGTTCATCATGGTGTTTAGAACAAGTTTGAATAAGATAATGCAAGCTTTAATGCAAAGATGATGAGTTACCATGGCTAGGGAACAATCGTATTCTCTCTTTGAAACTCCATTTCCACTAATTTATTTCTTTTTCACAATTAAAATCAAAACATATAAAAATCAGAATATTATATAAAATCAAAAAATTGTCTTTTAGGTTTTCTTAATTAACTTTTTTGATTTAATTAGATTTTAGGTCTTTTTTTAATTTGTAAAATTAATTAGAATAATTAGGTTTTTATTAATTAATAACTTAAATTATTTTCTACAAAAATACACAAAAAAAAATAATTTCTAACGTTTTAGATTTTAGGGCTTTAAAACATCTTTTCTAACATTTTCTTATTTATTTTCCACTTTACTTTCTTAGAGAAATTGTATAGGTCGCACAGTTTTTTTTGTAATAGCTGTAGTTTTATTTGTCGTAAATTTATACTATTGTATCTACCCCAAAACCTTGTAATAGCTTAATTAGATTTACTTTTCGGCACTTTACTTTCTGCACCTATATTATGCTTGCTTGTCTGCATATATTTAACTGTTAGCAATAGACTTGTATGGAAAAATTTAAAATAAATCGTTAGATAACCCTAATCAAGATAAAGAATTAAACTGAGTTACTCTTGCACACATGCATCTCTAGGGTAGCATCCCTTGTTTCTTTCAGAAACAGTGGTTATCTCCCTCGAACGTAGGGATACCATTAGCAAAGACCCTCGATTAAAGTCATCATAAAGATCATAGTCCCGCGATGTCCCTCGAAGTTTCCTACCAGAAATGATCTTATCCCTCGATGTTGCCTACGAATATATGATGACAGTCTCTTTGAATTGCTAAGGTATCTCTATATGTTTCCTTCAATGACTATGACGACGACCCTACGCTTGTCCTTTCACATATAATGGATAAGGCTACCTACCAACTAATGGTATGGATAGTACCATCCCTAACGGAGGAGGAAAAGAATAACGAAAGACCTTTCAGTGGGTAAAATACCCTTAATTGCTTGCTCACAAACTATAATAATTTTCACACGTGACACTTTCAAAACAATTACTTTCAAACGCTTTTTAAACACTCTTGAGGACTGATACAAGGGTTATTATAAAGTATACTGCCTTACATTGGCATTTTCAAAAACATTTTCAAAGCACACACAAAGTAAATTAAAGTGAGCTAAGCAATTAAGAGCATGTAGATAACTGTGGATGATAAGGGTGCTAACACCTTTCCTTTTCATAACCTACCCCCCAAACTCAAGAAAATTCTCGAAGGTCTTTCCTATTCTTTTGACAATTTCCTTATTGGATAAAAGAAAATTTGGTGGCGACTCTTGCTATCCGCAACATTTGCGATAAAACATAAAACCAAGTCAGTTCTTCCACCGTAATATAGACGTTATATGGTAAGAGGAAAATAAATCCTCTTATCCCTTGCTAGAAGTCTGGTTCATGATAAACCTGCACCAAAGGTCCCTAAGATCCTTGAAATTGTTAGTGAAAATGCCATGTAGGATGTTATGATGTCATGATGTTATGTATTTTCTTAAACAGATAACAAACACAAACAAATCACACAAAAACCTTAGGTTTAAAGACTTGCATGGGGTCCATAGGTAATTACCCTTTTCTATTGAAGTTAAGTTGGCTTAACCCGTCTTAAATTATTAACCCGGTTCTAGGAATCTCATATCATGAATCTTTCTCAAAGGTTTTATTTTAGTACAACAACTAACTTCCCACCAAATATCTCACGAGTTGAATCTTAATGAGTGTAGCATTGAGTATCAACCAACTCTGGACTGCACCAAAGTCGGCTATCTCACTACCTTATAATGGCCAAGATGGGTCAATTAAGGTTCTAAAAATCAGTTAGCGCTTATGAAACCACGCAGAAGCCTAATGTTATCATCGAATGACTCAAGGAACATTGGTACAAACCAAAGTGTCACACTAACATAGCCATCACTTCAACCATATCGGTCTACTCCGTACAATTTCTATGATCTATTGATACTTACCTAAGGTATCCCTAGATCCGGGTGTAGGACCTTTGCAAGAAATTAAACCCAAGCAACCCTCAATTTTAAAGAAAACAAAGCAGGAAAGTAAAAGCAAATAAAAGTGATCTAAGACTCTAAGGTAACCCCTATTTTTTAAGTAGTCCCCAATAGAGTCGTCGGTTCTGTAATACGGCGGGAGAACTGACTTGTTTTGCGTTTTATTGCAAATGTTGTGGATAGCAAGAGTCGCCACCGAATTTTATTTTATCCAATAAGGAAAGAGTGAAAATAACATGAAATACCTTTGATATTTTTGAGTTTGGGGGTTGTAACACCCCAATTCTACCCTACAATTATAATTGTAAATCAGAGTTTTACAATTTTTACAACTGAATCAGGATGCCACAAATTCAACTTAAAAACACATTGCATTCAACATGGATACATAACACTTTAAACTTCGGATGAACCAACATCAGAATAATTTAATCTCTTAATTCAACAACTTGAACAACTACGCAGCGAAATCATAATAACATATTTGTCCAATAATTACAACAACTTCAAAATAACACATACTTAGCAATAATCAAATTAAAGTTCAACAACTGGAATAATAAATAATTAAAAGCAACAAGCGTTCATCCCCTTGAGTGTTACGTATCATAGAAATGACACCGAATTGAACTACTGAAGGTATATTTCCTTCACTCCGGATTACGTGCACGTTACCAACGTAAGGGTAACATTCAAACAGAAGGGGTAAGATATCTAACAATATAAAAAAATGTATGATAAATAATATATTAAATTAGATCACATAATATCACCACTTATCATCTTATAAACAACAATGATCGCAACATGATACCAACAATATACACATTTACCACATCAATACATAACTTCTTTATGCACTCGTATAATTCGACTCAATACTATGCAAATACATGTGGTACCATTGGAGAAGAACTCCCATCTCAAAATAATTGCCAATAAATAGAGGCATCAACAAGGCATAAGCCTTCATCTTAATATCCACCAATATAGGCCATCTTAACGAGCAACAAATCCATCTTGATATGCAATGTATGGGACACAATCATGAATGTAGTAATAACAACCACAATTAACAACATCTTAACACAACGTCATCGTTGGCAAAAAGCCTACATCTTAATAGCTTCCAATCATTTGAGGCATCTCAACATCATTCATCAACATCATTCATCAACATAATTCATGAACATAATTCATCACATAATTCATCGCATAATTTATCAACATAATTCCATCAACGTAATTCATCAACAATTTTACAGCAACTCGTCCACAACAACAATACAATGATAGATTGACAATCCCTCAACGTTGGCCATAGGCCTACAACATGATAATGCCTATAATTAATTAATCATCTAAGGCTTACCTCTAATTACCAAACCTCTACCTATTACTATTTTGTAATACTACATCATTACCATCATTAATCTTACTGTTATGAACCAAGCAATAATCTATAATCATCTTATCCTCGTCATACTTCACAAAATCATCATAGTGATTAACGCGGGAAGATAACTCTAATCCTAATTTGGGTACTAGGATTATTCTTCTTATCTTTCATTTTAATCATTATGAATGAAGTTCATCGCATTAGCTATGCAACACTTCAAACGACACGTCAAACGGAGTCCGGAAACTCAAGTTACAACCTTAGGAAGAATCTGTCAAAAATCAGACTACATGAGTCGATGCATAATGTTTTGAGTCAACGCGTACTGGTCTAAAATCCTGCATGAGTTAACGTGTACTCCTCTTGGGTCGACTCATACTGAGTCTGCAACACTGCATGTATCAATGCATTGTCCTATGTATTGACTCATCCTGAGTCTAAAAGCCTGCATGTGTCGACCCATGGCATTTGAGGTCGACTCATACTGTTCTGTCATGAATATTTTCTACGATTTCACCGTGTTTTCACCGCGATTTCCCTGCCTTAGTCCCTAAAAACATCCTCTAATCATAAGTAATCATCAATTATAATAATCTTATGTTTCTACATCAATTATACAACATTAGGGCATCATTACTCATCTCTAAATCATTTATCTTCATCATACAACAATATATACATTCAAATCATAAACAAGACAATTTTTCACATCTAATCCCACATACTACTCATCATAAACCCTATTATAGAGTCAGAACCCCACCCTTACCTTGGATTGAAGGTTTCTCTATAACTTTTCCGATTAATTTCCATTCTGGCTCTTTTCCTTCTTTTCTGCAACTTTCACGTTCTCTTCCAACCCTTATTTCTTTCTCTTCTTACTGCTACTTATTTTCCATATTAATTCTAAATAACTAATATATTAACCCTATAGTTCTCATTATGTCTTAATGGGCTTTAACTCCTACACCCCCCTTTCTACTACTTCTAATCACTAAAATAAGACAACATCAAATAATATTATTATCCTAATATTATTCCACAACTTAATAGAATAATTAAATCCAACTAATCATAACACAACATCTATCATCATATCACAACTTCAAAAATAATCTAAAAATAATTTAATTAAATAATTAATTAAATTACGGGCGTTAAAACTCTCCCCCACTTAGAATATTTCCGTCCTAAAATTTTTACCTTAATCAAACAACTCAGGATAGGAGTCCCGCATCTTGCTCTCCAACTCCCAAGTCATGCTTTCTCCGGCAGCTTCTAGACAAACCACTTTAACCAAAGAAATCTTTTTTCCCTTCAGAGTCTTTATTTCACGATCCGTGATCCATACAGGCATCGTCTCCACCGTAAGATTATCCCGTACTTGCACATCATCCATATGAATCACATGAGATGGATCTGAAATATACTTCAGGAGTTGTGACACATGAAACACATCATGCAAATTCGAAATATTAGGCGGTAAAGCCACTGTATAAGCCACATTCCTAACTCTCTCCGAAATCTGATATGGACCAATAAAACGAGAAGTGAGCTTCTTAGACTTCAATGTTCGCTGAACACCAGTCACAAGTGTAACTCTTAAAAACATATGGTCACCCGCTTGAAATTCTAAATCCATCCTTCACTTGTCATGATAACTCTTCTGTCTACTTTGGGAAGTTTTCATCTTTTCTCGAATAAACTTTACCTTCTCAGTAGTTTCACGAACAAGTTCAGGTCCAAGTACTACACTTTCACCAGATTCATGCCAACACAAAGGAGTTCTACATCTTCGACCATACAACCCTTCAAAAGGTGACATCCCAATACTAGAATGGTAGTTGTTATAATAAGTGAACTCTATCAACGGGAGGTAAGTATCCCACGAACCTCCATGCTCAAGAACACATGCCCTCAACAAATCTCCCAATGATTGAATAGTTCGTTCAGTCTGACCATCCGTCTGAGGATGATACGCCAAACTGAACCTTAACTTAGAACCCATCGCTTCTTTCAAACTATTCCAAATATCAGAAGTAAACCTCGAATATCTATCCGAAACAATGCCCAAAGGAACACCATGTAGCTTCACAATTACACTAGTGTAAATCTCAGCCAACTTCGACACTGGAAAACTGATGTTCATAGGAATAAAATGAGCCGACTTCGTAAGCCTATTAACAATCACCCAAATTGAATCATGTCCTCTTAAAGTATTAGGTAACCCCTTCACAAAGTCCATCTAAATGCTATCCCATTTTCATTCTGGAACTTCTAACGGTTGCATCAACCCTGCAGGCTTCTGATGTTCAACTTTCGACTTCTGACAAGTTAAACATGTATACACAAACCGAGCCACATCACTCTTCATTATAAGCCACCAAAACAAACATTTCAAATCTTGATACATCTTTGTAGCTCCTGGATGAATACTCACCTTACTTTTATGACTCTCTTCAAGTATCACTTTCTTCATCTCAGCATCATCAAGAATACAAATCCGATTACGAATTCTCAACAAACCTTGCGCATCTAACTTAAAATCATTATTCTCAGACTGATTGATCTCAACCATCGAATCTACCAGTTTCACATCCAACTTATGAGCTTCTTTAATACTGTCTAGAAATTCATTAATAATCTTCAACATACCCAACATAACACTCCGCGGTGTCACCTTGCAAACTAAGCTCATATCTCTAAACTGTTCAATTAATTCCAACACTTTACCCATCATTGCCGACATATGTAAAGTATTTCGACTCAACGCATCAGCTACCACATTCGATTTTCCTGGATGATAATTCAAACTGAAATCATAATCCTTTAAAAATTCCAACCATCTCCGTTGCCCCATATTTAGCTCCTTCTGATTGAATAAATACTTTAAGCTCGTATGGTCACTAAACACTTCAAATCTAGAACCATAAAGATAATTCCTCCAAAATTCAACACAAAAACAACTGCAACAAGCTCTAAATCATGCGTAGGATAGTTCTTCTCATTAAACCTCAACTGCCTTGACGCATAAGCAACTACCTTATCATTCTGCATGAGCACACCTCCTAAACCCATCTTAGAAGCATCGCATTATACCACAAAAGGTTCTCCTGGATTAGGTAACGTCAAAATTGGAGCCAACATCAATCTCTTCTTCAATTCTGTAAAACTTTCTTCATACTGAACATCCCATACAAAAGCTCTACCTTTACAAGTCAACTTAGTCAAAGGAAGTGCCAACTTAGAAAAACCTTTGATAAACCTTCTATAGTAACCAACTAATCCCCAAAAGCTCATAATCTCAGTAGCTAACTTTGGAGTTTACCATTGCCACACATCATCAAAATTCGATGGATCTACAGCAATGCCACTACCTGAGATCACATGACCAAGAAAACAAACCTCTTTTAACCAGAATTCACACTTGGACAACTTTGCATACAACTTCTTCTCTTTTAAAACTTCCAATACTTCTCTTAAGTGTTCTGTGTGCTCTTCTTCTAAATTAGAGTAAATCAAAATATCATCAATAAACACCACCACGAACCGATCCAAATAAGTATGAAATATACGATTCATGTATTCCATGAATACTCGTGGCGCATTAGTAACACCGAAAGGCATCACTGAATACTCAGAATGTCCATAACGCGTCCTGAAAGCCGTCTTCTGGATATCTTCATCCTTCACCTTAATCTGATGGTAACCCGACCTCAAATCAATCTTACTGAACACACGAGCATCCACCAATTGATCCATTAAGTAGTCTATTCTTGGAAGCGGATACTTGTTCTTAATCATCACTTTATTCAACTGCCTATAATCAACACAAAGCCTCATACTTCCATCTTTCTTCTTTACTAACAACACTGGAGCTCCCCATGGCGATACACTTGGTCTTACAAACTTCTTTTCAAGTAACTCTTCCAATTGCTTCTTTAACTCTGACAATTTAGATGCCGACATCCTGTATGGTTCCATACACACATGTCTGGTACCAGGTACAAGATCAATAGCAAATTCAACTTCCCTCTCTGGTGGTACATCAGGAATCTCCTTAGAGAAAACTTCAGGAAATTCACGCATCACTTGTAATTCCTCAATTATGGCTTGAGTCTCTACAAATAGCGACTCCATCAACGATAACATCTGTGCTTCATCTTACATCAACTTCCTCAACTGTATAGCAGACAACAGACTATCTTCCTCTTCTTCAGGAGTAGAAAACCTCACAGACTTGTCATAACAGTTAATATGAACATAGTTATGCTCTAACCAGTTCATACCCAAAATCACATCCAACCCTCTTAAAGTAAACAAACCAAATCAACAGCAAAGTATCTGTCGAAGATCGACAAGGGACACTTAAAACACACAAAAGAAGTAGTCACCGACCCCTTGGCTGGAGTGTCGACGACCATTTCTCCATTCATAGAAGACAACATAAGACCCAATCTTTCAACACAATCAGCAGCAATAAAGCAATGAGTAGCACCAGTATCAATAATATTAATTAAAGGAGTATTATTAATGAAACACGCACCTATGATAAGTCTGTCCTCAACAGTTGTCTGATCCTCAACCAAAGCGAACACTTTGCCACTTGTCTGCGCCCTCTTGGGTTTCTAACATTGACTACCAATGTGCCCTTCTTCACTATAATTGAAACAAATCACATCCATATGCTTGAACTCAGATACAACATGTCTAGTCTTACCACAACAGAAACACCTTTTTACCTCAACAATACACATATTACTCTTATGCCCAGGTCTTCCATATTTAAAACAAACCATACCAGCTGGAGAATCTCCCCCACTAGTCCTATAACCTTGAGAAGATTTTTTATTACCTTTACCAGCTGGGGTATTTTTGTATACCAAAAATTTTCTTCTCATTTATCAAGTATTTTCTCACAAGATCTCCTTTGGTTCAAGACTGCACAATGGTTGATGAGCTCAAGACACCTCCTTAAGCACTGATGATTGAAATTAGGGTTTGAGATTGCACAAGGATAATTGAACTTTTAATGCCTCATATGACTTTCATGGATCATTATGGACCCTCAAGATTACTCATGTCAAGTTTCAAGTCATGGATCACATTTTTGCTCAGTCAATTGATCAGTTGACCTAAAAATCAGCTGTATTGGGGAAAAAGTCAATTGTGGCCAATTTATAGTCAAAATTCATAATTTTTGATCCATATAAACATTATGAACTCATATATATCATTTGATCAAGTTTGGACCATAATTCCTCAATAAATATGATCATATCATCAAAAGGGCAAAATGGTAAAAATTAGGGTTTTAACTGAGAAAAAGAAATTTCTGATTTTTGACCTAGAAAATGGTTGATTGGTTGGAAAAATGATCTCAAGGTTTCAATTGCATCATTTTTACCTAATGGAATGACTCAAAACATTGCTCAAAGTCATTTAATTGATAGTTGATTTTCAGTCAACTGATCAAAAGTCAAAAACACACTAAAAAGTCAAACTTTGACTTTTTGGTCAAAATCAAGTGTCAAAGATCACAATTCATCTAAACATGTCAAAATATTAAACTTATTCATCAAGAAATCAAAAAGTCAAAATTTAATTTAGAAATGTCAAAGTTTTCAAACTTGGAAATTTTTCTAAGTGTTGAAAACTTCATTTTTTCCCATAACTTTGAGCCAATTTTTCACCATGCTGAAAGATGATTCAAAGAAAACTTTCAACAAGAAAGTTGTAGATATCAATGAGATCTAAAACATTGTTTTACACAACTTCTCCTAGAAATGCATGGATTTCAAGTTATGATTTTGTGAATACATGTTCATGAAACTTGGAAACTTCGTAAAATTTTGCCCTAGTTTATGATTCTAAGGGGATTTTTCAAAAGTGATTCAAAGATGGTTTATAGATCACATTACAAGCTTTCTAAAATGTCTAAAACTCCTTGAGATCATTTTTGAGCAAGAAGAATCGAAGGCATGAAGTTGGCATTTCATTCTTGAATTATAGGTCATTTTCATGATGAGCAAGAATGCAATTTCAATGTTAGGCTGCATAATCTTGCTTTGCAGGCCTTCTAAATTGTGTATCTATCCATCACTGAATGATTACAAAAACTTTTGAGCTATAATCCAAGTGGTTTAAGCTTTATCCAATTCACATTGCCATTTTGGGAAGAAAGTGAAGAATACCATTCTTGAAAAGCAAGCTTTATGCACAAAGTCAATTCTTGAACCTCTAATTTGTTCTCTCTGATCACACTCCATCTACAAAGTCAGAAGCAAGTGTGTTTAAAGCATAGCCACTCTATCTTAGCAAGTACACAAGACTTTGAAACTTGGATTTCTCAAAAATCACATGTTATGCTTAAACTTGTGATTTTGAATTTTGATTAATAACAAGCTTCCAAACTTGTTACTTATAAATAGAGGCACTATTTGTGAGCTAGAACAAGAGCATAAGCACCCTGAAACACGCCAAAACTCCCTCAAGCCAGAATTTGCACAAGAAACTCCATTGATACATAGTTCTGACCTTAAACTTATATCTCTCATTTCCCTCGTGCATTTTCCTTCCTAATCAATCACAAAGCTCCTACACATCAAATATAACTTATCCCTGACCTCGGTTCATAACTGTAACACCTCCATCATAAAGTTCGATCTTTAAAAATAGAGCTTTGCAAGTGGACTTCTCTAGAACTCCTCAACCACTTTCAGCTCAAGCCAAGAATCACATTAGCTTCCTGGGAACTTGAGGAACTAACCCAATCACTAGGACTCATTGAAAGCTGCTCAAACTCAAAATACGATACCCTCTTGCAAGGTGAGTTTTTTGACTTTTGAACTATTCATATAGGCATTGTTAGGCTTCCATTTTCATAGATAAAATGTAGATACCATTGCCATGAAACTGTATATATCCATAGTTTGCATTTATATGGCCTGAGCTTAGAGAATTTTAGAGTTGAAGTTTCTGAAAAAATTAGGTTTCAGTTTAGGGCCAACAAAATTCTCATTCATCTGTGATTTATAACTTTAGTTATTTACATGTTTGAATTCGTATTGAAATTTCAAGCAAGTTTCATGTTTGTCTTTTTCAATTTGGTTGAGAAATGAAGAAGTTAGAAAATAAAAAATATGGCAATGGCTTCTGGAACGTGGAAGAAGAAGATAACTGGCATGGAGTTGTTTTCCAATATATATTCATGGTTTGACATAAGTAAATGGATGTATCACCACCCTAGTGGTTAAAGCGCGTGCCTTTCACCTGTGTTCGAGCCCCAACGTCTGTTTTTTCATATTTCATATTTCTTGTTTCTTTTTTGTTTGAAGTCACCGTTGGGCCTCCCCCCTTTGGGCCTTCCATTTTTTCTTTCTCTAATCCCCTGTTTACTTTTGCAGGTTAGCCCAATTTATTTTTATTATTTCATTTTATTTATTTTCTTATATTTTTTATATATATTTTATTTTAGTCTCTTTTATTTATTTTATTATTATTATCATTAATATTTTTATTATTAAAAAATATAATAAATTTTGTTTTTATTTATTTATTTATTATTTACACTTATTTAGTTTATCTACTTATAAAACTAAAAGAAGAAAAAACATTTTTCTTAATAAATTAATTTCTTTCTTAACAATTAATATTTAGGTTTAGATTTAACCTTTTTATATTATTTTCTTATAAATTAAAATTAATTTAGAATTTAGGTTTATTTTATTTAATTAATTTTCCTTTTATTTTTATTAATTTAAAACCTTTTCATAAATAAAACCCTAAAAAATATTTTTTTAGTTAATTTCTTTTTTTATTTAGTTTAAGTTAATTTTTAATTAACTTTCATTAATCATTTTCCTTAATTAGGTCTAAGACTAAAACCCCTTTCATAAAAATCCAAACAAAAGTCATTTCTTTTCCCATTTACACTTTTGCAATTTTATTTTAAATTTTGTACAATATTCAATATGGTTGTAATAATTATTTAGATTTAATTTTCTTGCAATATCCCCATTTGTAAATTTGTATACCCCTCCCCTATTGATGTAATAGCTTAATATTTTTATTTTCCGCAATTTAATGCTTTATATATATATATATATATATATATATATATATATATATATATATATATATATATATATATATATATATATATATATATATATATATATATATATATATATATATATATATATATATATATATATATATATATATATATATATATATATATATATATATATATATATATATATATATATATATATATATATATATATATATATATATATATATATATATATATATATATATATATATATATATATATATATATATATATATATATATATATATATATATATATATATATATATATATGCTAGTAAATTAGGGTTTGTGTGGAAAGATTCAAATCAACAAATTAGCAAATCCTAATCAAGACAAATCAAGCATGAAAAAGTCACACTTACACACTTACACCCTTAGGGTAAATCCACGTTGTTGCCTTATGAAAATGGTCATAATACGCATGTAAGATGTCTTAGCAAAAACAAACAAAATATAAGATCATAGTCCCTCGATGACGCTACAAATGTTTCCTTGCGAATGATCTTAGTCCCTCAAAGAAAATGCTAAGATATCTTACAACATTGTTATTCATGATTATACGATGACCCTTGCCCGTCCCTTTTACATCCAAAGATAGGGTTTCTTATCAAATCAATGGTAAGATAACAATGTCAAAGGAAAGAGGAAATAAACATGAAAGACTTTTGAGTAGGTAGAATGTTACTAGTTGCTTCCTCATTTTCAAACCAAAACATCCTTGCTATTTTAAAAACAAACACCAACACTTTCAAAACATCTTTCAAACTTGAAACATTTTCAAAAGATCAACACTTTGTATACATTCTTATGAACGAGAATCATTACAAAATTTTCCTAAACTATGGCGCCATTTTAAAATACTTTCAAAAACCACACAAAGCATATTTTCAAACAAAAGAATGTGATCTAGCAAGAAACTAAGAGTTCGTAGATAACTACTGATGAAAAGGGTACTAATACCTTCCCTTTTCATAATCTACCCCCCGCACTCAAGAAAACATCTCAAAGGTCTTTCTTGTTCTTTTCAACCTTTCCTTTTGGATAAAAGAAAAGTCGGTGGCGAATCTTGCTAACCGCAACATTTGCAATCAAATGCAAAATAACCAAGTCAGTTCTCCCACCGCGTTACAGAATTGGCGACTCTGTTGGGGATTATTTTAAAAGTAGGGTTACCTTAGGGCTAGATCACATTTATTTGCTTTAATTGTTTGACTTGTATGCTTTACATTTTGGTTCTTTGTTTGAGTTTGAATCCTCTACTCAGATTTGGATTACCTTATAGGTAAGTAGCAATACACTGTGGAAATTGTGTGGGGTATACCGACATGGTCTAAGCAATAGCTACGTTAGTGTGACATATTTGTGGGTACTGGTAGCCCTTGAGTAGTCAAGGAGAATACGGGGCCGCTGAGTAATATCATGAAGCACTAACTAACTTCTAGAACCTTTACTTGACCAACTTGGCCATTAGGACGTAGTGATATGACCGGCTATGGTGCAGTCCGAAGTTGGTAGATACTCGATACTACACTCATTGAGGTTTGGTTTTTTGGGATATTTCGGTCGCCATTAAAGAGGCTTACGCTGAAATAATGCCCGAGAAAACAAACCAGTGATATTGAGATCCCTTACAACCCGATTACTATTGCTAGGACTGGTTTGAGCCAACTAAACTTCAAGAGGGTACTTACCTATGAGACTCCATGCAAGCCTAAACCTAAGGACTTGTTTGTTTTGTTTGTATATATCTACTTGTACATAACATCATAAACATCATAACATCATACTCATACTCACTAACCATTTCAAGGATTTTTGGGATTTATCTTTGTTCTATTTTGTAAGACATGGATTCTATTCGCAGGAAAGCCATTCAAGTCAATCTTGTAAGGATCCCTCCTCAACTTAAAGAGTTAGCATCAAGGATTCCCGAAAATTATCCATTTACCGAAAGACATGATGAAGGTGCTCTTCTAGTTCTTTGATCCTCTACACCATTGCTTCACATTTCCTGATTATTAACTTGTGTCAACTTTGGAAGAATTCTCCCAACTCTTGAGGATTCCCATTCTCAATCAACTACCCTTCAACGGTACGGAAAGAGACCCAAAACCATAAGATATTGCTCAAGCCCTACACTTGCAACAATCTGATATCACAACAAATTGGGAAACAAGGAGTGGTGTCAAAGGTTTCTTAGCCAAGTTCTTGTTTGAGAAAGCTCAAAGTTGTTGGAGCTCCTTGGACTTGCAAGCTTTTGAGGAAATTGTGGCTCTCCTCATCTATGGGATGGTTTTGTTTCCAAATCCTGACCAACTCATAGCTGTAAATGCCGTCAAAATCGTCATGTCTCGTAACCCAGTGCCTACTTTGTTAGAAGACAACCTACATTCTTTTCACACTAGCATTATGAGGAAAACGGGTATTCTCATGTGTTGTACTCCTCTCTTGGCAAGATGGTTTATTTCACATCTTCCCCAATCTATATTGAAGAACGAGCAAGGTTAAAGGTGGTCACATAGGTTAATGACCCTTAGACATTCAGATATTCATTGGTGTTCCCGATCTTTGGAGAATGTTACTATCATCGACCGTTGTGGAGAATTCTCTAATGTCCCCTTACTTGGCATTATAGGAGGTATCACTTACAACCCCTGCTTGGCCTTACGTCAGTTTGGTTACGCCCGAAGGGATGGTCCCTATGAGATGCTTATTCAAAGGTTGGTATTTGACTAAGAGAATGATGACCAAGGTTACCGCCAGAGGTTTATCCGAGCTTGGAGGATGTTGAACAAGGTGGATAACAAGACACCGGGGCACAATAATTACATCCTTCTTGAGCCTTATCTCAAATGGGTACGAGCCTATGCTCAAAGTCTTATGATGCCTTACCCCTCCATTCTCACGGTTATCAAAGAGCCTGTTGTGGAAGGAAATGTCCCATACACTATCCTTCATCCTGACATGCCCACCTCTCTCTAAGACTTGCAAAGGCATTGGATACGGATTAAGGGGGAGCGAGACACTTTTGAGGCCCAATTCTATGCCAGCGAGAAGAAAGTTCTGGAACTCACCAAGAAGCTTCATGAGGACCAGAGTCCGAACGCCTACATCGCACCAAAGAGGATGCGTTCAACTTTTTTATCTTAGAGTTTTTGTATTTCTTTGTAAGCCCAAAGAGGCATGATGTACTCAAATTTTGATTTATTAATATAACGTGTATTCCTTTTTGTCTAAAGAAAATTTAAATCTCTAATTTCCTTGAAATCATTGCATATGCATCTTCATTCATCATTACATAAACAGACTTCTTACAACAGGTCTCCTCATCTTTCTACTATTTATTTCAGTAAGATGGACATGGAACAGACTGTAAAAGATCTCCAGATGCAGAATGCTCAGTTTCAACAAATGTTCTTGACAACCAAAGGACAAGAGGATTTGAAAACTGTGCTGATCAAAGAAAAGAAGAAGAAAGCAGAGAAATCAACCAGTGTTTTGAATATGGGAAGAAGGTTCCCGGGGCCAGCCAGACGGACCCTAGACTTTGCAACATCATCAAGTGAAAAGGATAATCAAGAAGGGAAAAACAAAGAAGTGATTTACCATCCAAAATCTGAAGAGGAAGAAGAGGATAATTACTCTGAAGAGCAATATCCTCAAGCTGATGAGAAGTACAAACATCTGGAAGAGCGTCTAAGGGCAATAGAGATTCAGAAAGTGCCCGGGCGGGACTTTGAAGAACTGGGATTGGTGTCTGGGATTGTTATTCCACCAAAGTTCAAGGCACCAGTGTTTTCTAAGTACGATAGGGTTTCTTGTCCCAAGAAGCACCTCCGATCTTATGTGAGGAAGATACAGCCTCACACTACTGACAGAGATTTGCGGGTCCACTTCTTTCAGGATAGTCTATCCGGAACTCAGCTAGATTGGTTCTATCAACCGGAGAGGGCCAATATCCATAATTGGGAAGACCTGGCCGCAACTTTTTATAAACATTATCAATACAACACAGACGTTGCTCCCACCCGTACTAAACTCCAAAGTCTGGCTATGGGTTTAAGCAAGGGTTTCAAAGACTACGCTCAGAAATGAAGGGACTTAGAAGGAAGAGTCCATCATCCCCTGTATGACAGAGAGCTAGTGGACATGTGTCTGGGTACCCTGTCCAGTCCTTTCTTTAATCATCTAATTGGAAGCTCCTCAGTCGGCTTCACTGAATTAATCTTGACCGGGGAGAGAGTGAAAGCTGGGATTAAGAGTGGGAAAATCCAAAAGGACGCATCCTCCAGTTCCGTGAGAAAACCATTCATTGGGAAGAAAGAGGTCGGTGCTGCATACCATCAAATGAATCAGGACAAAACTGAACTCCGTCCAACGGTAGTAGCCGTCATGATCCTTAAGCCTGCACCTAATCAACAAAGGAACAACCCGCCTAGAGCGGAAAGACCAGTAAGACAATTTACCTGATTAAACATGACACTATCTCAGGTCTTGCCACATTTGTTGAGATCCAATCTGGTAACTTTGAAGGAAGCCCCGAAGAATCCCAACACCGCCTCTCCTAATTACAATCCTAATGCTTGTTGTGCTTACCATTCAGAAAGTCCAGGCCATGATACCAACAACTGCTGGGCTTTGAAAAACAAGTTGTAAGACCTTCTCGATGAAAAAGAAATTGAATTTGGTGCTCCTGAGATCGCAAATGTTATCACCACTCCTATGCCCAAGCATGACCGTGATGTTAACGCTGTTGAAGATGATGTGTTTGTTACTATCGTTGATGAGCTTGTTACTCCTCTCCTGACCGTCAAGAGGAACCTGTTGAAGGCCGATTTATTTACAGGTTGTGGAAAGGCTTCCACTTCTGTTTATCCCTACTAACTGGTTCTCATTTATTGAAAGCAGGTGTCCAGCGCCTGATGGATGACAAAGAGATTTTGTTTGAAAAGACTCCTGTTTCAACCATTTCTTACAAGGATGTTTCAATAGTAACCATTTCCACCAATCCTTCCAGGGTCTCAACCAAAATACGCGTTAGGATTACATCTATTCCTAAGGTGAATCCAATGATAATTACTATGCCAGGGCCGATCCGGTACTCCTCAGATAAAACTGTCCCATGGAACTATGGGGGTGACGTCTACTATCACAGCGTCAAGCAGGATTGGCTGGATGATGAAGACTCGATTTTTGATAAGGTTGACCCCGACATCAGACACATTGTGGGAACCAGCAAAATAACCCGAAGTGGAAGAGTATTCTCCCATGAGATTGATCCTTCGAAGACTGTTACCGGTCCTGTGATCATCCCTGCTTTTGTTCCTTTTGACACTACTACTACAGTTCCTATGGTTATCCCTACTGACACCCCTATCACCGAGTCGACCGATACTCGGGGCAAAGGCATTTTGGTTGAACCTGTTTGGATGAAGGCGCAATCAGTATCTATCCCATAGGCCTCCAAAAAGGAGATAGAAGAAATTTTGGAAATTATAAAGAGAAGCGACTACAATGTAGTCGAATAACTAGGGAAGACTCTTTCAAAGATCTCTATGCTAGCTTTACTGTTGTGCTCCGAGGCTCATGTGAAGGCCTTGGTGAAATTTCTTAAAACTGTCCATGTGCCACAAGAAACCTCTACTGACCAATTCCAAGACTGTGTGGCCAGTTTGACCGTTGATAATGGTTTGGGCTTTTCTGATGCTGATCTTACACCTAGAGGGAGGAAACACAATGAGGCATTGCATGTCTCTGTCGAATGCAGGGGCACAACTTTGGCCCATGTTCTGGTTGATATTGGTTCATCTTTGAATGTGCTGCCTAAAAAGGCTTTGGATAGACTAGACCGTGAAGGTTTGATCTTAAAACCCACCAACATAGTGGTCAGGGCCTTCGACGGTTCGAAGAGAATGGTGCATGAGGAGGTGGATATCCCCATAAAAGTTCGAACTCAAACCTTTGATTCAACTTTCTATGTAATGGATATTCTCCCACCCTATTCCTGTTTATTGGGCCGATCTTGGATTAATGACATTGGTGCCGTTACCTCTACATTACATCAGATGCTGAAATACCCAACCAAGGGTAAAATGATCATTGTCCATGGAGAAGAGGAATATATGGTCAGTCACCTGAACTCCTTCAAATACATGGAAATGGATGGTGAATTCATCAAAACTCCGTGTTAAAATTTCGAGGAAGTCCCACAAATAGTTGTAGCAACCAAGACTGTTTCCTAAGTTCCGAAGATTCCCAGATCTCCGCTAAAGATGGATTTTCTGAAAGATTCCAAGGCAGTAGTCGAAGAATGTGGGTGTACTATTTATGGACAACTCCCAAATATCCCCTACAAGTCTAGAAAATTTGGTTTGGGTTTTACTTCAGGAGCCCATAAAGTTGTTCGTCGTGCTCGTGTCGGGGAACCACCTTTGCGGATCAGTAACCATGGAGTCAACACAGTGGAAGATAGTGAAGACAGTTGTGACCTGGAATAATGGATTTTCCCAACCATCAACGGAGGACTCACCAACTGGGAAGCCAAAGATTTTGTCCCAATTAATTTTATCCTATAATAATTATCTTTAAATTTTTATCAGACTTTTAATGATTAAACATTTGAGACTTTTAAAACCTTGTGTCTTGCCCGAGGCACAACGGTCCATTTGTAAGGGTTTTTACTTCATTTTAATATGTCATCAATGAATCATGGACGTTTTTGCATGCAAACTTTACGCTCTTTGTTTTTCTTTTTCTACATGTTTATTTTTGATAGCTATGCTCTTACACACACTCACATATCAAAATGTAGATCCACATCCACTCAGGATCCCATCGGTAATGATTCTGCTATGGCCTTTTGTGACTTTGAAAATCTGATCTACCGAGCAGAAGACGAAGGTGGGGAAGATTTTGATGTTCTAGGGAAACTAGCCAGGTTACTACAACAGGAAGAAAGGGTCATACATCCCCACGAAGAACAAGTTGAAATAGTTAACTTAGGTACCGAAGAGGACAAGAATGAAGTCAAGGTAGGAGCCAATATGGAACCCAGTGTCAAGAAGCATTTAACTCAATTACTACATGAATATGTTGAGTTCTTTGCTTGGTCATATGAAGACATGCCAGGAATTGATGCTGATATTGTGGTCCATCTCTACCGACAAAAGAAGATTACCCTCCGGTAAAATAGAAAGTCCGTCGCATGCGGCCAGACATGTCATAGAAGATCAAGACTAAAGTCATGAAACTATTAAACTCCGGATTCTAATCTGTCACCTCCTATCCATAATGGGTCGCCAATGTTGTTCCAGTGCCTAAAAAGGAAGGCAAAGTACGCATGTGTGTGGATTACCGAGATTTGAATTGGGCAAGCCCTAAGGATGATTTCCCACTTCCTCATATCGATATTCTGGTTGACAATACAGCACATCATAAAGTGTTCTCATTTATGGATGGTTTCTCAGGATACAATCAAATAAAAATGGAACCTGAGGACATGGAGAAAACGAAATTTGTCACACAGTGGGGCACTTTCTGTTACATGGTTATGCCATTCGGGTTGAAGAACGCTGGGGTAACTTATCAGCGCACCATGGTAGCTCTATTTCACGACATGATCCATCACAAAATAGAGGTCATGATATCCAGATCTTAAACTAAAGAAAAACATCTTGACCATTTGCAGAAACTGTTTGAAAGGCTAAAGAAATACAAGCTAAGGCTGAACACGAATAAATGCACATTTGGGGTGAGGTCCGGTAAACTCCTAGGCTTCATAATCAGTGGTAATGGTATCGAAGTGGACAATGCCAAGGTGAAAGCAATACAAGAAATGTCTTCTCCTCGCACCGAGAAGGAAGTCAGAGGATTCTCAGGATGGCTAAATTACATCGCCAGATTAATTTCCCACCTAACCGTTACTTGTGAACCAATCTTCAAATTACTGAAGAAAGATCAAGTAGTCAAATGGAATGATGAATTCCAAGCTTCCTTCGACAAGATCAAAGAGTACCTTCAAAAGCCTCTTGTTTTTATGCCGCCAGTCGAGGGAAGACCTTTGATCATGTATCTAACTATTTTGGAAAATTCAATGGAGTGTGTGCTCGGGCAGCATGACGAGTCTGGCCGAAAAGAGCATGCTATTTACTACTTGAGCAAAAAGTTTACCGACTGTGAAACAAGATATTCGCTGCTCGAGAATACTTGTTACACTCTAGCATGGGCTGCTCGCCGGCTAAGACAATATATGTTGACCCATACTACCTTATTAATATCCAAGATGAATCCAATTAAATACATCTTCAAGAAGCCTTCCCTCTCTGGGAGAATAGCAAGATGGCAGGTGATCCGGACTGAATACGACATTTAGTACACTACCCAAAAAGCAATAAAGGGAAGTGTGCTAGCTGATCACCTTGCTCATCGGGTTGTGGATGACTATCAGTTCATGAGATTCGTATTCCCAGATGAAGACATCATGATGGTAAACAATTGTGAAGAGTCTAGACCATATGACGAACCTGAACGAGGATCCCGATGGACCTTGGTTTTTGACGAAGCTTCCAACGCACTTGGCAATGGCATAGGTTCTGTAATCATATATCCTGAAGGATGTCATAATCCCTTCACTGCAAGACTTTGTTTCAACTGCACCAATAATATGGTGGAATATGATGCGTGTATTTTTGGTCTCAAAGCTGCCATAGATTTGGTAATTAAGTCCTTAAGTGTATTTGGAGATTCATACTTAGTCATCAGTTAGATAAAAGGAGAATATGACACGAAGCACCCTAATCTCATCCCCTACAAAGAACATGTGTTGACATTAATCCCACATTTCGAGGAAATTACCTTTGAGCATTTTCCACGAGAGGAAAATCAACTAGCATACGCGCTAGCCACTATGTCATCCATGTTTAAACTCAAGTGGGGGTAACGAGGCTCCCTAGATCACCATTGAACGGATGGATGAACCTGTTTACTATCACGAGATCGATACTGAAGAAGTAGTGGACAAACCTTGGTTCCATGAAGTTAAGAGGTATCTCGAAACCCAAGAGTATCCGGAGGGATCTTTAGTCAATGATAATAAGTTCTTAAGGAGATTCTCTGCTAAATTCTTCCTCAGTAATGGAATTCTCTACAAGCGCAACCACGACCCTGTTTTGCTTCGTTGCGTAGACATGGTTGAGGCAGACAAGATCATGGCTGATCTATATGAAGGAACTTTTGGAACCCACTCTAGTGGGCACACGATGGCTAAAAAGATCCTACAGGCAGGGTACTACTGGTCTACCATGGAAGCAGATTGCCATCAGCATTCACGAACTTGTCACAAGTGTCATATCTATGCTGACAAAGTACATGTGCCTCCAAATCCTCTAATTGTCCTGACTGATCTCTGGCCATTCGCGATGTGAGGCATCGATATGATTGGAGAAATCAAACCTACAACTTCTAATGGACACCTCTTCATCTTGGTGGCCATTGACTATTTCACGAAGTGGGTTGAGGCAGCTTCTTTCGCTTCCGTTACCAAGAATGTTATAGCCCGATTCATCAAACAAAATCTCATCTATCGGTATGGTATCCCAGAGAGAATCATCATAGACAATGGTAAGAATCTCAACAATACTATGATCACTCTACTATGCGCTCAATTCAAGATCCAATACCATAATTCTTCTCCTTACCGGCCAAAGATGAATGGTCTTGTCGAAGCCACAAATAAGAACATCAAGAAGATCATACAAAAATGACAGTAACCTACAAATACTGGCATGAGATGTTACCATTTTCTCTCCACGGTTACCGTACCACGGCGTGCACATCAACAGGGGCAACTCCATTCTCCTTGGTATATGGCATGGAAGTTTTTCTACCAATTGAAGTCCAAATACCTTCTCTGAGAATCATAAAGGATGCAGGGCTCAATGAAGATGATTGGATCCAAACTCGACTTGACCAATTAAACCTAATTGATGAGAAGAGGCTTACGGCTGTTTGTCACGGCCAGATGTACCAAAAACGTATGATCAAAGCTTTTAACAAAAAGGTCAGACATCAGGTATATCAGGTTGGTGACTTGGTAATCGAGCATATCATATTACCACAAGGTGATCCCATGGGAAAATGGACTCCTACATATTAGGGACCATTTGTGATCAAAAGAATATTCTCTGGTGGAGCAATGATCTTAACCACTATGGATGGCGACGACCTTCCACACCCTATAAACGCGGACATAGTCAAAAGATACTACGCATGAATAAATACCCGCTAGGTCAACTGGCCTAGGAAAAAATTAGGGCATCCTGGCAAACCACAAAGGTTTGGGCAAAAGTTAGGCATAAAATACAAAAACATTTGTACAACCGACAAGTTGAAAACCCGAAAGGGCGGCTTGGTAAAAAAGGGGTATCCTGGTGGACTGAAAACCTGAAAGGGCGATCCAGGAAAAAGTTAGGGAATTAAAGCGTATGACTATGTCCCGTTAAATCACTTTACAGACAACCTTCAGCATCTACTGACAAATTCAAACGGGTCTAATCAATCCAATCAACTTCAGACAAGGCAGCAAGTGGATGAGACGCTAAGAGATACAAAACTATAGCAGAATGGGAACCCTATGGGATAATTTCACATAGCTATCTTTCTTTGTATCAATTTTCATTTTTTACGACGACATTCTCACACTAGGATGTTCGTCTCATTGTACAAAAATACTTATTCAAGTTACTACAAAGATATCCCTTTGAAAGTGCAAAAGTATCTGTTTTTCTTTTATTTCCGTGTTTTGTTTGTGAAAACGTCCAATGATTATTTTTGAACATATGAATTTGAACGTGACTACTGTTTACAAATGGACAAAAAAGAGGAAAATAAAATAGAAATACAATCACTAATGGCTTTAAGAAATAGGATAATATCTTTAGACTATTCCATAGAATTCCCCGCAGGTACCTTTTCCCACAAGAACGAAAATCAGGATATCCCATTGTAGGATCGCCATCATATCTTCGGTACGCATCCTAATGGTATCAAGTACTCTCACACCCTCGACGGAACAAAACTTCCTGTTATAGCTCTAAAGATTCCTCAGTGAAAGTCGCCCAATTTCTCAGGATTCCCCAACAGGATTTCACAAGGTCCACAAGCAATGCACGACGTTTCCCCTTCACAATAGAGTTTATTTCTCTAAAAAATGGAAGCTCATCAACACTTCAACTTCAAAATATGAAGGCTTACACTCCTCATACCCAGCAATACTCGGGGATTTTTTTTCCCCGACTCCAACAACACTGCAACATAACAATTAACGTGTCCATACATTGCATCCATACGTTATAGCATTGACAACACAAATACATACGACACAATCTCATTTATTTTAAAAATATCATTACACCATGCATTTCATACATCATGACATCGCATGTAACTAACCTTTCATCTTTTTCAGGAAAGATCAATCAACATAAAATTATCGTTAAATTTTTAATAAGTCAATTACAAATCAATTACCAAGAAAGGACTGGTCAACCATCTACATAACAGTGAGAGAATCTCTCAATGGTTCAGTTTAAATCTCTCAACGGTTTATTCTGATTCTTTCTGCAGACGTCTTCTCTGGTTCAGATAAATATCTCAATGATTTGTTCTGAATCTTCTCCAGATCCCTGCCGGTTCAGTTTAAATCTCTCAACGGTTTATTCTGATTCTTTCCTACAGACGTTTTCTCTGGTTCAGATAAATCACTCAAAGATCTACTCTGATTCTCTCCAGTTAAAGAATATTCAAGACCTCTGTTGGTTTAGTTATAAATCCCTCAACGGTTTATCCTAATACTTTCCAAATGAACATTTCTGGTTCAGATAAATCACTCCAAGATTTATTCTGATTCTTCCCAGTCAAACAACATACAAGACTTCTGCTAGTTTTAGATAAATCGCTCCAAAGATTTATTCTGATTCTTTTCCAATTGAAATCAAGTTCAGACTTAGTCCATTTTCTTTCAACAGCCACCTTTGGATGGAATCTACAAGCCCATCTTCGGAAAATCTCCCCCATTCTTCCAAATGGAATCTATAAGCCCATTCACAATTCATCTTCGAGTGCAAATTTTTGGGCACTCTAGTGTTCAATCATCTTCCACCTTCAAGCCACGAATGACAGATCCGCCAATCTAACTCTTCAGGTTTAATAATATTGAACAGGGGAAGCTGTTGTACCCCAAAATTTGCCTTCTCATTTATCAAGTATTTTCCCATAAGATCTCCTTTGGTTCAAGACTGCACAAGGGTTGATCAACTTAGGACACCTCCATAAGCACTGATGACTGAAATTAGGGTTTAAGATTGCACAAGGATAATTGAACTTTTAATGGCTCATATGACTTTCATGGATCATTATGGACCATCAAGATTACTCATGTCAAGTTTCAAGTCATGGATCACATTTTTGTTCAATCAATTGATCAGTTGACCTAAAAATCAGTTGTATTGGGGAAAAAGTCAACGGTGGCCAATTTACAGTCAAACTTCATAATTTTTATCCATATCAACATTATGAACTCATATGTATCATTTGATCAAGTTTGGACCACAATTCCTCAAGAAATTTGATCTGATCATCAAAAGGGCAAAATGGTCAAAATTAGGGTTTTGACTGAGAAAAGGCAATTTCTGAATTTTACCTAGCAAATGGTTGATTAGATGGAAACATGATCTCAAGGTTTCAATTTAATCGTTTTGACCTAATGGCATGACTCAACATTTCTCGAGGTCATTTGATTGATGGTTGAATTTCAGTCAACTAATTAAAAGTCAACTACACACTGAAAAGTCAAACAATGACTTTTTTGTCAAAATTAAGTGTCAAAGATCACAATTCATCTAAAAATGTCAAAATATGAAACTTATTCATCAATAAATCAAAAAGTCAAAATTTCATTTTGAAATGTCAAAGTTTTCAAACTTGGAAATTTTTCTAAGTGTTGAAAACTTCATTTTTTTAACAACTTTGAGCCAATTTTTCACCATGCTGCAAGATGATTCAAAGGAAACTTTAAACATGAAAGATGTAGATATCAATGAGATCTAAAACATTTCTTTACACAACTTCTCCTAGAAATTCATGGATTTCAAGTTATGATTTTGTGAATACATGTTCATGAAACTAGGAAACTTAGTAAAATTTTGCCCTAGTTTAGGCAGGATTTTGACTTAACTTCATGCCAATTTTCACATAGTTCCAAGGGGATTTTTCAAAAGTGATTCAAAGAGGGGTTGTATAGCACATTACAAGCTTTCTAAAATGGAAAAGAACTCCCTGATATCATGTTTTAGCAAGGAGAATCAAAGGCATGAAGTTGGCATTTTATTCTTGAATTATAGGTCATTTTCATGATGAGGAAGAATGCAATTTCAATGTTAGGCTGCATAATCTTGCTTTTCAGGCCTTATAACTTGTGTATCTATCCATCATTAATGGATTACACAAACTTTTGAGCTATAATCCAAGTGGTTTAAGATTTATCCAATTCACATTGCCATTTTAGGAAGAAATTTAAGAATACGATTCTTGAAAAGCAAGTTTATGCACAAAGGCAATTCTTGAGCCTCTAACTTGTTCCCTCTGATCACACTCCATCTAAAAAGTCAGAAGCAAGTGTGTTTAAAGCATAGCCACTCTATCTTAGCAAGTACACAAGACTTCGAAACTTGGATTTCTAAAAAATGACATGTTATGCTTAATCGTGTGATTTTGAATTCTGATCAACAACAAGCTTCCAAACTTGTTGCCTATAAATAGAGGCACTATTTGTGAGCTATAACAAGAGCTTAAGCACCCTGAAATACACAAAACTCCCTAAATCCAAAATTTCCACAAGAAACTCCATTGATGCACAGTTCTGACCTTAAACTTATATCTCTCATTCCCCTCGTGTGTTTTCCTTCCTAATCAATCACAAAGCTCCTACACATTAAATATAACTTATCCCTGACCTTGGTTCATAACTGTAACGCCTCCATCATCAAGTTCCATCTTCAAAAATAGAGCTTTACAAGTGGACTTCTCCAGAACTCCTCAACCACTTTCAGCTCAAGCCAAGCATCACATTAGCTTCTTGGGAACTTGAGGAAGCTAACCCAATCACTAGGACTCATTAAAAGTTGCTCAAGCTCAAAACACGATACCCTCTTGCAAGGTGAGTTTTCTGACTTTTAAACTATTCATATAGGTATTGTTAGGCTTCCACTTTCAAAGATAAAATGTAGATACCATTGCCACGAAACTGTACATATCCATAATTTGCATTTATATGGCCTGAGCTTAGAGAATTTTGGAGTTGAAGTTTCTGAAAAATTAGGTTTCAGTTTAGGGCCAACAAAATTCTCATTCATTTGTGATTTATAGCTTAAGTTATTTACATGTTTGAATTTGTATTGAAATTTCAAGCAAGTTTCATGTTTGTATTTTTCAATTTGGTTGAGAAATGAAGAAGTTAGAAAATTCAAAAATATGGCAATGGTTTCTGGCGCGAGGAAGAAGAAGATAACTGTCATGGAGTTGTTTTCCAATATATATTCATGGTTTGACATAAGTAAATGGATGTATCACCACCCTAGTGGTTAAAGCGCGCGCCTTTCACCTAACAAACCTGGGTTCGAGCCCCAGCATCCATTTTGTCATTTTTCATATTTCCTGTTTCTTTTTTTATTTGTAGTAAGCGCTGGGCTTCCCCCCTCTGGGCTTTCCATTTTTGCTTTCTCTAACCTCTTGTTTTCTTTTGCAAGTTAGCCAAATTTCTTTTTATTATTTCATTTTATTTATTTTCTTCTATTTTTTTAATTATTTTATTTTAGTCTCTTTTATTTATTTTTATTATTATTATTATCATTATTATTTTTATTATTAAAAAAATCTTATACATTTTTTATTTATTTAATTATTATTTACACTTATTTAGTTTATCTATTTATAAAACTAAAAGAACAAAAAACATTTTTCTTAATAAATTAATTTCTTTCTTAACAATTAATATTTAGGTTTAGATTTAACCTTTTTATATTATTTTCTTATAAATTAAAATTAATTTAGAATTTAGGTTTATTTTATTTAATTAATTTTCCTTTTATTTTTATTAATTTAAAACCTTTTCATAAATAAAACCCTAAAAAATATTTTTTTTAGTTAATTTATTTTCTTATTTAGTTTAAGTTAATTTTTAATTAATTTTCATTAATCATTTTCCTTAATTAGGTCTAAGATTAAAACCCCTTTCATAAAAATCCAAACAAAAATAATTTCTTTTCCCATTTACATTCTTGCAATTTTATTTTTAATTTTGTACAATATTCAATATGGTTGTAATAATTATTTAGATTAAATTTTTGTGCAATATTCTCATTTGTAAAGTTGTACACCCCTCCCCTATTGATGTAATAGCTTAGTATTTTTATTTTCCACAATTTAATGCTTTATATATATATATATATATATATATATATATATATATATATATATATATATATATATATATATATATATATATATATATATATATATATATATATATATATATATATATATATATATATATATATATATATATATATATATATATATATATATATATATAAATGCTAGTAAATTAGGGTTTGTATGGAAAGATTTAAATCAGTAAATTAGCAAACCCTAATCAAGACAAATCAAGCATGAAAAAGACACACTTGCACACTTACACCCTTAGGGTAAATCTACTTTGTTGCCTTATGAAAATGGTCATAATACACATGTAAGATGTCTTAGCAAAAACAAATAAAATACAAGATCATAGTCCCTCGATGACGCTACAAATGTTTCCTTACGAATGATCTTAGTCCCTCAAAGAAAATGCTAAGATATCTTACAACATTATTATTCATGACTATACGATGACCCTTTCCCGTCCCTTTTACATCCAAAGATAGGGTTTCTTACCAAATCAATGGTAAGATAACAATGTCAAAGGAAAGAGGAAATAAACATCAAAGACTTTTGAGTAGGTAGAATGTTCCTAGTTGCTTCCTCATTTTCAAACCAAAACATCTTTGTTATTTAAAAAAAAAAAACACCAACACTTTCAAAACATCTTTCAAGCTTGAAACATTTTCAAAAGATCAACACTTTGTATACATTATTACGAACAAGAATCATTACAAAGTTTGCCTAAACGATGGCGCCTTTTAAAAATACTTTCGAAAACTACACAAAGCATATTTTTAAACAAAAGCAAGTGATCTAGCAAGCAACTAAGAGCCCGTAGATAACTATGGGTGAAAAGGGTGATAATACCTTCCCTTTTCATAATCTATCCCCCGAACTCAAGAAAACATATCAAAGGTCTTTCCTGTTCTTTTAAACCTTTCCTTTTGGATAAAAGAAAATTCAGTGGCGACTCTTGCTAACCGCAACATTTGCAATCAAATGCAAAACAACCAAGTCAGTTCTCCCACCGCGTTACAGGTATCATAACGCTTACCACGATTCTGTTGGTGCTTACCTTTCTCCTCACTGATAATCTTATAATGAGCATTATTATCCTCCTCTTAAATTCTTCAACTATCAATCAGATCAGCAAAGACACGAATCTTCTGGTATCCAACCGCCTTCTTGATCTCTGCACGCAACCCTTTCTCAAACTTGATACACTTTGAAAACTCAGCATCTGCCTCACCGTAGTGCGGATAAAATTAGACAACTTAGAAAACTTTACACTATACTCAACAATCGACATATTCCATTGCTTCAGCTAAAGGAATTCAATTTCCTTCTTACCACAGACGTCTTTTGGAAAGTACTTCCTTAGAAATTCCCTACGGAACACAGTCCAAGTGACATTTTCACCCGCAACTTCCAATCACTGACAAGTCTCTAGCCACCAGTCATCAGCCTCGACTGCTAGCATATGAGTACCATAACGAACCTTCTGCGCTGGAGTGCAGTCCATCACACGGAAGATTCTGTTAATCTCTTTCAACCAATCCAATGCTCCGTCAGGATCGTACTTTCCCTTGAAGGTAGGAGGATTCTCTCTCTGAAAAGTCGCCAAACTATGAGATCCATCATTCCCGTCCACATTCGGCTAATTATCCATCGCATGCGCCATTGCTTCTAAAGCAGCAGCAAGTGCAACATCATTCCTTCCAGCCATCTCAACTTTTCACTACAACATAAACAATGGCTATAACTCAAATTAACAATACTCGATTGTTAGACAACTAAGACTCGACAACTTGGTCGGACGGACCAACCTTTTGCTCTGATACCAACTTTGTAACACTCCAATTCTACCCGGAAATTATAATTGTAAATCAGAGTTTTAAAATTCATACAACTGAATAAGGATGCCATAAATTCAACTTAAAAACACATTGCATTCAACATAGATACATAACACTTTAAACTTTGGATGAACCAACAATAGAATAATTTAATCTCTTAATTCAACAACTTGAACAACTACGCAACAGAATCATAATAACATATTTGTTCAACAATTACAGCAACTTCAAAATAACACATACTTAGCAATAATCAAATTAAAGTTCAACAACTGGAATAATAAAAAATTAAAAGCTTCAAGTGTTCATCCCCCCGAGTGTTACGTATCAGAGCAATGACAACGACTTGACCTACCGAAGGTGTACTGCCTTCACTCTGGATTACCTGCATGTTACCAACGTAAGGGTAACATTCAAACAGAAGGGGTGAGATATTTAACAATATAATAAATCGTATGATAAATAATATATTAAATTAGATCACATAATATCACCACTTATCATCTTATAAACAACAATTATCACAAAAAAATACCAACAATATACACATTTACGGCGTCAATACACAACTTCTTTATGCACTCGTATAATGTGACTAAATACTATGCAAATGCATGTGGTACCATTGGAGCAGAACTCCCATCTCAAAATAATTGTCAATAAATAGAGGCCTCAACAAGGCATAAGCCTTCATCTTAATATCCGCCAATATAGGCCATCTTAACGAGCAACAACTCCATCTTGATATGTAATATATACGACACAATCATAAATGTAGTAACAACAACCACAATTAAAAACATCTCAACACAACATCATAGTTACCCAGAAGCCTACATCTTAATAGCTGGCAATTATTTGAGGCATCTCAACACCATTCATCAACATCATTCATAAACATAATTCATCAACATAATTCATCGCATAATTCATCGCATAATTCATCAACATAATTCCATCAATGTGATTTTACAGCAACTCATCCACAACAACAATACAATGATATATTGACAATCCCTCAACGTTGGCCATAGGCCTACTACATGATAATTCCTATAATTAAATAATCATCTAAGGCTTACCTATAATTACCAAACCTCTACCTGTTACTATTATGTAATACTACATCATTACCATCATTAATCTTACTGTTATGAACTAAGCAATAATCTATAATCATCTTATCCTCGTCATACTTCATAAAATCATCATAGCGATTAACGCGGGAAGCTAACTCTAATCATAATTTTGGTACTAGGATTATTCTTCTTATCTTTCATTTTAATCCTTAGGAATGAAGTTTATCGCATTAGCTATGCAACGCTTCAAACGACACCTCAAACAGAGTCCGGAAACTCAAGTTACATCCTTAGGAAGAATCTGTCAAAAATCAGACTACATGAGTCAACGCATAATGTTTTGAGTCAACGCGTACTGGGCTAAAATCCTGCATGAGTCAATGCATACTCCTCTTGGGTCGAATCATACTGAGTCTGCAACGCTGCATGTATTGATGCATAGACCTATGTATCGACTGTTCCTGAGTCTAAAAGCCGACATGTGTCAACGCTTGGCCTTTGAGGTCGACTCATACTGTTCTGTCATGAATATTTTTTGTGATTTCACTGTGTTTTCACCGCTATTTCCCTACCTTAGGCCCTAAAAACATCCTCTAATCATAGGTAATCATCAATTATAATAATCTTATGTTTCTACATCAATTATACATTATTAGGGCATCATTACTCATCTCTAAATCATTGATCTTCAACATACAACAATATATACATTCAAATCATAAACAAGACAACTTTTCACATCTAATCCCACATACTACTCATCATAAACCCTATTATAAAGTCAGAACCCCACCCTTACCTTGGATTGAAGGTTGCTCTATAACTTTTCTAATTGATTTCCGTTCTGGCTCTTTTCCTTCCTTTCTACAACTTTCACGTTCTCTTCCAACCCTTATTTCTTTCTCTTCTTACTGCTACATCTTTTCCATATTAATTCTAAATAACTAATATATTAACTCTATAATTCTCATTATGTCTTAATGGGCTTTAACTCCTACTACCCCCCCCCCTTTCTACTACTTCTAATCACTAAAATAAGTCCACATCAAATAATATTATTATTTAACTATTATTCCACAACTTAATAGAATAATTAAATCCAACAAATCACAACACAACATATATCATCATAACACAACTTCACAAATAATCCAAAAATAATTTAATTAAATAATTAATTAAATTACGGGCGTTACAGGGGGTAGGTTATGAAAAGGGAAGGTGTTAACACCCTTTTCATACGTAGTTATCTACAGGCTCTTAATCGCTTAGCTCACTTTGAAAACTTTCTTTGTGTGTGTGTTTGTGTGATTTGTTTGAAAATATTTTGAAATCGACAATGTAAGGCTGACTTTGTAATGGTTCTTGTATCATTCCTCAAGAATGCATAAAAAGTGTTTTTGAAAATAGTTGTTTGAAAATAAGTGTGAGAAATGTTTTGTTTATGAGAAAAGTTGTGAGCAAGCAATTAGGAGTTTCTTACCCATTCAAAACCATCCTTGTATTCTTCGCTTCTCTTTTAGAGATAATACTATCCATACCATTAGTTGGTAGGTAGCCCTATCCATTGGATGTGAAGGGATAGTTGAAGGGTCATCGAAGGCAACTCGTAAGAACGCTTTAGCAATTTTCGTCAAGGGACTGTATCATTTACCAGAAGGCAACACCGAAGGGGTCATCGAGGGACTATGATATTTTGTATCGGAGAGACTTTGCTAAAGCTTCCCCATGTTCGAGGGACATGAATGTTTAATCGAAAGGCAACAAGAGAGGCTCCCCTAGAGGTGCGCATGTGCAAGTATTTTGTATTCAGTTATTTTGTCTTGAAGTTAAGGTTTTGCTACGATTATTTTTAATCTTACCATACAAACCCTAGTTACTAGCAGTATAAAATATAGCGGGAAAAGTAAAGTGTGGAATGTAAAGTCCTAAGCTATCACAGGACTTTGGGGATATTACATAAGTAGGAAAATGCTAGAAAGTAAACCCTAAAACTATTACATCATGGGAGCAGATACATAATAGAGAAAAAGTGCAAGAAAATAAATCTAAGCTATTACAATTAAATAGTGCAACCTATACATTTTTCTAAGAAAATAATAGCAAAAAGAAATAAGAAAATGTTTAGAAAAATATTTGAATGTTATAAAACCTAAGTTTGTATTTTTTTATTTTTATAGAAAATAATTTAAATGATAATATTAATTAAAACCTAAATTCTAATTGATTTTAATATATAAGAAAATATTAATTAGCCTATTTAATTAATAAATAAATAAAATGTCAAAAGTTGATTATTGATTAAAAGAACCCTAATTCTAATTAATTTTAATATTAAGAAAAATGTTAATTAATTTAATACATCGTGAAAATTAAATATTAGTTAAAAAAAACCTAATCCTAACTTATTAGTAAAAATTTAGGTTAGTTTAATAATTGATTAATAAAAATTAATAGGGTTAGAAAAGAGAAAAAGGAAATAAATTAGGTTAAGACAAAAATAGGAGAAAAAAACTGCATGGGGTGGGTGTTGAACCCACACCCTCTTGGCTTTTTACTGCATCGCTTGCCACTAAGCCAGATGCTCATTGGTGTTTGAGAATAAGTGTTGCATAATATATATGAAACCTGCATTAATTCATCTCAGGAACACGTTAGAATTGTTAGTTTCAATCAAAGCATCATGAATATTAAAATATGAATTTCATAAAAAAACAAGAAATCGGTGATGCATGGAAGTGGTTTAAGGCACTTTTGATCATTAAGAATGATCCCGGCTTACTCTATGGTACCTCAGGAATTGATTTGAATGGTCGCTTGGCCTTGAAGATGGTTGAATCTTTGATTTTAAGTTTGCCCTAGTTTTGACAAAAGTTGAGATTTTGAGATTTTTTAGAGTTCTTCTTGAGACTTTCTTTGGAGGCAATTTCGTGATCCCTTTGTATGAATGTGTTCTCTATTTATAGGCCATGAATTATGTCAACAAACATGAATAAAATCTTTGTATTTCATGGCAAAATCTTTGATTTGATTTTTTTTTGCATGGAAACATATTTTTTTTACTTCAATCTTGTGCCAAATCCAATCTTCATGATCTCTCACCACTTTTTAGCATGATTATGTGATATTGGACTCATGATTTCATTAAAAATAGATCCTCACACCTTGTATCATTTATTTGATATTTTATTTGATTTATTTTGCTTTTTAATGAATAAAAAAAAAAACCATAAAAATGAATTAATGGATTTTGGAGTCTATTATGGAGTCAGGAACATGTTTAGACCTTAAAAGATAAGCCCATTAGCCCAAAAATTCAAATTTTCTCAAATTGGATTTCATGCATTTTCTCAAAATTGCCCAACTTTCACAAATCACATCTCTCAATTTTTGTCATACGAAGATGATCTTTGACTTTTTAGAAAGCTCAAGATGTCCCCTACAACTCTCATGTTGATCATTTATTCATTTGAACCCTTTATCTTGATGTGAATTTCTTTTACAAAAAGTGTCTTTTTGTTGACTTTTAAAATGACCTATAATGTTTTGGCCCATATCTCTCAAATGAAGCATTTTTTGGACTTCAGCTTAGAGAAACCAAGTCATAGAGAATTTGATTTCCTTCAAAATGATCTTTGGTTGAGAATTTTCTGATGAATCATGTGAAAATTATGCTTGGTCAAAGTTAAGTTGACTTCTCTTAAAGAAAACCCTTATTTAGCAACTTTTGACTTTTGATGAATCTTGAGTCTTCTTGATTAATCCTGATCAACCCTTGATCAAATGATAAATGTGAATTCAAAATGTTTATGTTGACCAAAAATATTGAAGTCGAACTTTAAATTGACCATAGTTGACTTTTTGTCTTATATAGTTGATTTTCAATCATCTAAGCAATTGACTGAGAAAACTTGTGATGGAAGGCTTGAAACATGACATGAGGGTACTTTAAAGCATATGATAAACCATAAAATTCACTTGAGTCCTTAGAAGCTCAATTTTCCTTGAGAAAAACAAAACCCTAGTTGTAGGTCAACTGCTTAGGAGGAGGGTTTGCCTGATCAATTATTGAGCAATTGAGAACCCTAGGAGCATGAGAAGATGTCTTAAAGAAAATGGGAGGGCAAATTTTGGGGTACAATAGTAGGGTGTTATGCCAACATGATTTCTCAATACTCGTTTCAAACTCGAAGATTATTGATGTATGAAAGGGATTCACTAAAGATCATGAAAGTAAGAGGAGACTTTTCCCTTTTCGTGGTATGTCTTGCCCCAGTCTGTTGGGTCTTTGAAGAGATTCGTCTCAATCTGAGTTTTGAAATAGTTTGACCATACTTAAACACTTGAGATGAGTGAACCCATTATTTTGACAGGTCTTCCCCTCGGAGAGATTCATCCTTGATTAGTCGGCTCTTAGAATAACTTTCCATGATGAACCGTTTTGAGTCGGTTTCTGAGTCTTGCAACAACTTTCCTCAACATTTGAATTTCTAGAGGTATGCCTCAATCTTTAGAGTTAGGAGGAATGTCCTGAGATGGAATTTAGATCTCATCCTATTGTGATATAAATTTGATATGGATTTCCCCTTGCCTCTGATTCTGGATAGGTATGCCCCTGATTATTAGGATCTTGGAAATATATTCTCTTGATTTAACTGGTGCTTAGAGATGTAACACAAGTTAACCAAATCTTAGAATTATTCTCCCTAACCAATAAGATCTCTATGCGATATACCCCTATGATCATTAGTATTTTCCCTCTAAAGGAGTAGGACCCTGGTTGTTTTTCCCCTAGCTAGGAGCTTCTTGAAATGAATCGCGTTTGATCAAATTGTTCTCGAGATTTCTTTGATGCAAAGTATTAGTTCGTACATAAAATTGTACATTTTGAAAAGTAATTCTAACTTGACGCACATGCAAGTTTTTGAAATATAAAATCATTATGGAAAATAGATATGTGGAAATTTGTTGTGGAAAATTGATATTGTGTACGATGGATGAGTACGGATGAAGGTGTGAAAGCAATATGGTTAGAAACAAAATAACAAACATTAGCAGTCAGTTTAACATAAATTTTGCAGAGTATGCTATCATAGTGAACCTAGCTTCAATTAGGACTTTTGAAGGTTGTAACGTGGTCTGGTTCATGGTTTAAGAAACAAAGGATATAAGGCTCAAAATTTATTTAACCCACCCCATTCTCCCTGATGTTCTCCATTCCTAAATTCAATTAACTCAATGGATGCGTTCAGTCTACAAGAGAATTTTCTTGGTAGTCATGATGATGAGTAGAAGCATTGATGCAGTTAAAGCACCGATGAGATACATTGATTGTTATTGAGGTGGAAGTCACAAGTTTCTTTTCATTTTTTCTATGCTTTCAATCCCTTATATTTGCATGGACCGATTCTTTTGAATTTTTTGATCCATCAGGATGCCTTAACTTTTTCCTAAGTCAATTTGTTTTTGGATTTTTCCTTTTTGACTTAGTGGACTCTTTTTTGGAATAATTCTTAACGTTTTTATTTTGATTCACGAAAGATGTGACAACCATGTTGACTTTGGTGAACTTTATCTTAGTTGCTTCCACGATCTTGGATGTTGTATGTGAGGAAGAAGGTGTTCATGAACCTCTTGCTTAGATAGACTGATGCTCTTGAAGTTAGAATGCATCATTGAGTTTATTGAAATCTACCCTTCCCCTGATTAAGATTAAGGTTTTTTATTAAATATAAACAAATTCAACTTTTGGCTCGAGGGGGTTGACTATGAATTAAATCCTTATTTTCCAGTGTTTGAGAAGTGAAACAATGTCTTACATCGTCGGCTAAATCTTACTATTAAAAAGCATACATCAGAGCATTTAGTTATTTTGTTTACCTCATTATCCCTTAAGTTTTTTAATAATAAAGATGAAACTGGAAATGTAAGAAGTGAAAATAAAAAGTCGTTGACGTTTATAGATGTGGAAAGTGATGGAAGAGTAAAACGAATGTATTTATTTCAAAAACATGCATGCTCATTTTATTTGAATTACTAACCAAAAGGTACATAGTTTACAACAAATATAACCTTAGCAAAAAGGAAATTACAAATTGAAATGATAAAGGCCTAATGATCATAGGGATGAGCTTCTTTGTTGATCCACTAACTTTAGGAGATGCTTCTTAGTTCTTGGACTTGTCAAAGTAAAGGGCTGATCTTTGACTTTTATTTTGTTGGGCATACCAATTCTACTTACAGGGAAATTAATCTTGATATTGTTCCCTTTGACATAAGGGAATTACCCATAGTTGTAGTACCTGAGGTGTTGTGTAGGCCTATAATTGTCATGGTGAAGGCTTGCCTTCTCTCTCCAATAGGACTTGTGTCCTTGTGACTTTATTTGAATTCTTTTGCAAGTCTCGAGAAATCACCTAGCTGGATAAACGTTGGACATGGGAGAAAGGGGAAATCATATGAACTTTATGCAAATGTATGTATGAGATGTATGAAAATGCATGGTTATGAAAAAAATATGTTTTTAGAATATGATAAAAGTTTTCATGGAGATGCAATGTAATACAGAGTTTGGATAAAGATAAACTTAAGGACAAAACCCTAATGGGTGACAATTAAAAGGAAATCCATACGGGTTAGGAATTGTGACATGTAAAAGGAAACACATACGAGCTAGGGATTATAACATACAAAAGGGAAATCCCTACAGGCTAGGGATCATGACATACCAAGGAAAATCCCTATAAACTAGGGATTATGATAAACAAAAGGGACCCCTACAGGCTATGGATCGAGATATACAAAAGGGAACCCTTGTGGGTTTTTGATACTGAATACCCTATACGGGTTTATGGTAGTGAATAATCTATACTGATTTTGGGATAGATATGGAAATGAGAACACCCTATGCAGGTTTAGGGATGGATAGACAAAAGGAAACCTTTACGGGTTTGAGGATTGTAAAAGAATGTCCCTTGCGGGAAGGCTCCTTATAAAGGATAGGATGTAAATAAAATATCTTGTAGGAGGGCTCCTACGGGAGGTTCTAAGTCTTTTCTACCTAACCCCATACAAGGGTGGCTTCCAAGGGTATCATGGATAACACAAAAGGGAAACGGAACAAGGGCCTCCCTTGCATGGAGACTCTTTGTAGACCCAGACTTTCGCCTTTTAGGTCATATAAGGTCTCACCGAGACATTTTATTTTTAGGTTACTCATAGAGTCATTGGCCAAATCCAAAGTCCTGTCTCTAAAAGAGGCTAGCCCTCTAAAGATATTCCTCAGAATTCGACCTACTCTAAGCAAAGTTGTCGCAAAAACTTATAGGAATGTTAAACCCCCTTGGCCAATTGACAATCCTTTATCTAAGGTTTTATATATTTTTATTTTACAATAAGATCCCATAAACAATATATGAAAAGAAATATGATAACATAAGAAATAATTGTAAATAAACTCAAAATAAATAAGGAAATAAGTAAAACCCCAAAAATCCTAGACCTAAAGGTAGGTTAAACTTTATCTTAAGGGCTGTTTCCCAGCAAAGACGCCAGTTGTCGTAACCGGCAAAAAAATACGAGAGTCGCCATCACTACTTAGTCCTAAGGACATGAAAGGAACAAAAAACCCTAATGGTTTAGAGATTACTGAATTCGCGAGTTGATTAGATAAAAGGAAGATGTTAGGCACCCTTTATCTCCCTTGTACTCAAGGGGACCCTTTTTAGTTTTAGGAATTAATGGGAATTTTCTACTTATGTTATTATCATGTATATGAAAAGATTTAGTTTTTTACTTAGGGGACTCGTCTTAGTTTATCCGTGTGCCTACATATCCTTTTGCGAAGAAATCATAGTCCATTTCATAGTTAGAAGTGTTTGGTTGATGTTTTTATAGGA
The DNA here is from genome assembly GCA_948472305.1 of Vicia faba. NCBI lineage: Eukaryota > Viridiplantae > Streptophyta > Magnoliopsida > Fabales > Fabaceae > Vicia > Vicia faba. The sequence goes on from OX451739.1 coordinate 929,979,614, forward strand.
TTATATAAAGTTGCTTTCGAATGATTTTTGAACTTTGCCTGTGTTTAAAAATTGAGTGATGGTAGACGCAGATTTGAATTCAATTTGAGAGCAATTTTGACAATCCTTTTTTAAAATAATCTTGACTTTTTATTATGTTAGTAGAAAAAAAGGTTTGATTGATTACCTGTATTAAGTTTGATTTGATTTTTGAAATTGAAGATTAGAAGTAAAAGTGAATAATGGAATAAATAGATAAGTGACAAATAGCATTAGGATGAGTAAAATATTTATTGATTATAAAAGAAAAAAAAACAAATGATTAAATTTATATTTGAAAAAAATTAGAAGTGAAGATGAAATAAAAGTAAATAAGTTTAGAATTTGAAACATTTTAGTTAGTAAAAACTATTTATCAAAATTATTAACTAAGAAAGTCAATTTTTAAAATTAGAGTTATTATTTTAGAACAAATGTGACTAACTAAAAGGGATTTTATTTAAATTTAATGAAGGGTATTTAATAAAAGAATTATTTTTATTATTTTTAATAAAGAAAATATAATTTACAGAAATTAAAAACACAATTAATTTATTAACTTATAAAAAATATATATATATATAAAATAGAAGTAGAGCAGGGGGTGTAAATAAGAGTGGGGATAGGTTCAAAACAAAATTGAGTTCCAATAGGCATAATGTGGGTGAATCAAGATACTATTGGGTGCTAATGGGGTTAGAGGCATTTGATTTAGATCACATGGTCACCAAAAGTTAATTCTAGAACGTTGATCAAAAGTATGATAGACTGAAGGCTGGGATGCACTACGCCAAAAAGGGTTTTAGGCAGCACACCTTAGACAACGCTTTATTCCAAAAGCGCTGCTATAAGTTAAATAAAAAATAAAACACAGAAAATATTAATGAAATTATGCAAAAGCACTACTAAAAGGCCCACTTTAGACAATGCTTTTACAAAGCGCTGCTAAAAGGCCCACTTTAGAAAGCGCATCTCCAAAGACCCACATTAGACAGCGCTTCTTAGAAGCGTTGCTAAAGACCTACGTATGAAGCGCTGCTAAAGGCCTATATTAGAAAGCCCTTCTTTAAAGCGCTGTTAAAAGGCCCATCTTAGACAATGCTTCTTAAAAGCGATGCTAAAGGCCTACGTATGAAGCGCTAAAGCGCTGCTAAAAGACCCACCTAAGATAACGCTTCTTAAAAGCACTACTAAAGGCCTACGTATGAAGCGCTGCTAAAGGCCCATATGAGAAAGCGCTTCTAAAGAAAGATAAAGCGCTTCTAAAGGCTCACATTAGACAACGCTTCACAAAAGTGCTGCCTAAATTCCTGTTATTAAAAAATTAAAACACGCCCAAACACACAGTATCGTTAACATTTCCATAAGCTTTTCTCACACGAACCCTCTTTGCTCTTGCCCATAACCATTCAACGCCTGAAGTTCTCTTTTTTTTGTTTGCATCTAAACGATAATCTCTTCTATTTGTTCCACATAATTCAAGGTTCTCATCCTTCTTCCATTCAATACCATTTCATCCTTTATTCCATTCACAACCAAGGTTCTCTTCTCCTCTAGGTATGATTTTTGATATATTTGATAATGTCGATATATAATGTTGCATTTGGTTTAGTTGATAGTGTTGATAGTGTTGATTTAGTGTTGATTTAGTGATGATAATGTTTATGTTGTGTTTTGTGTGGCATGTAAGGTGTTTGTGAAAATGTCACAATGAGTTTTGCATGTAAGGTGTTTTTGTAAATGTCACAATGAATATTGCATGTATTGAATGAGAGAAAATATGTTCCTATACAATTAATCGAGCTATACATTTTGGTTTGACAGGTTGTTGTAATAACACTTATAGTGTTGAAATTGAAAGCACTTCACATATAATTGAAAATGAAATTGAAAGAACTCATATAGTTGATGGTGTAAAGTTGATAATATAAGTGATTATTTGATGATAATGTAAATTTGAAACGATATTCGCATAAGTTGATAATTTAAGCGCTTGATGTCTATGCCGCGTTATTCGCATAAGATATATTCGAGAACCATTCATGGGGCAACAATTCATCTTTTAACGTTTCTTTGAGATTCATAAAACTTTAATGTGTAATTTAATTTAAATTCTAAAGTTTGCATGGTTGTGACATCGGGTGCTTTCCCATTTTGTTTTCAATCTTCTTGAGTTGAAACTATCGAGCATTCATAAATTGTTATAGTTTCTACCCGGTGTTTGTTTAATCGAATAAAGAACGTGTTGAAATCAAATTTCCATGTTCCGATTCTTAAATTTTCTAATAAAATGAGTTCTTTGATTTTATTTTCATTTGAGGATTGGTATCTTGATTTTATTCTCAACTCTATGCATTTTCAATGTTAGTGTGCTTACTAAAAAGTTGGTTACGAATTTTTTTGTATTGGTGTAGTTAGTCGAAGACCATCCCCGATTCGAAGAACATCAAAGCAGCAGCATATGCCGTCGGCACCAATAACCCCTCTTCTTTCTTTGGTAAGTCAAGTTCAAATTCAACATTATCGACTCATTTATTTATTTACTATCTGCTTCCTTAATTATAAAACATTCTATCTATATCAATTAAAAAACATAATTAATTTTATATAGAAATAATTAATTTTAGTCTATATCGATCTAGAAGTAATCCGATTAAATCTTACGAAAAATTTCTAAAAGTTTGTATTAATATTCTTTTTGTGTCGCAAAAGTGTTTTTCTTTATGTTCTTTTGAAATAGTTGCGTAAATAATTATAGTGTTTTTGTTTACCTAAATTAGTAGTAATTTCATGGATAAAAAATGGATGATTGTCGATCGATTATCAAAAGAGTATGAGAATGAGTTATTGGAATTCGTTAAGTTTGTTGTTGAACACGTCAAGGACTCCAGTCGAATGAAATGTCTTTGCTTGGGTTATTGTTATATGGGTCGGGTTGATGCAGATGGATTAAAATTGCATTTTCTGACCCGTGGGATTGATCGAAGTTTTAAGTGTTGGAAATATTATGGTGAGAAAATTAATGAGAATGTTGAACCTTGGGAGAAAAGTAATATGAAGACCTATGCTCCAGATGACAATAAACACGGATACATACGATTGTGATCGAGTCGAAGGGATTGCATAAGCACTTGAAGAAGATCTTAAGGATTGTCCCAAAATGTTTGAGAGGTTTGTAAGCGATGTAGAGAAACCGTTGTATAAAGGTTACACTAAATTCACAAGACAGTCTGCGGTATTAAAGTTGTACAACTTAAAGGCGGGAAATGGATGGTCAGATAAAAGTTTCAGAGTTATTAGCCCTTATGAGAGATATGCTTCCGGAGGATAATGTTCTTCCAAATCGAACCTATGAGGCCAAAAAATGTTGTGCTCTATTTGCATGAGCTATGATAAGATACATTCTTGTCCAAACGATTGTGTTTTGTTTCAGAGCAAATATGCATCTTTAAATGAGTGCCCTAAATGCGGTTTATCTCGATATAAGAAAAAATTGTCTCCAGCGAAAGTGTTATGGTATTTTCCTATAATTCTGAGATTTAGGCGCATGTTTCATATTGAAACTGATGCAAGATAATTGACTTGGCATGCAGATGAAAGAATTATTGATGGAAAGTATCGACATCCGACAGATTCACCACAGTGGTCAAAAATTGATGATGATTATCCTGATTTTGGAGAAGAAGCAAGAAACCTTCACTTGGCATTATCTACTGATGGAATGAACCCACATGGTCTTCAAAGTATCTCATATACCACATGGCCTGTGATTCTTATGATTTATAACCTACCTCCATGGATATGTATGAAGCGTAAGAACATGATGTTATCTATGTTAATTTATGGGCCTAAAAAACCAGGGAATGAGATAGACATATACTTGACACCTTTGATCAAAGATTCAAAGATTTTGTGGGAGAACGGTGTGGAGGTTTATGATGGATATAGTAAAGAAAGTTTCAATTTAAGGGCGATGTTGTTTAGCACAATTGCTGATTTTCCAGCATATGGGAGTCTATTCGGGTATAGCATTAAAGGTCAACGTGTGTGTCCTGTTTGTGAAGATGGAACCGATACGACGTGATCAGAACTTTGTCTGAAGAATGTGTTGAAATCATGTGTAGAAATTAATTTTCCATGTTCCGATTCTTAAATTTTGTAACAAAGTAAGTTCTTTGATTTTATTTTCATTTGAGGATTGGTATCGTGATTTTATTCTCAACTCTATGCATTTTCAATGTTAGTGTGCTTACTAAAATGTTGGTTAAGTCTTTTTTGTATTGGTGTAGTTAGTCGAAGACCATCAACGATTCGAAGAACATCAAAGCAGCAACATTTGCGGTCGACACCAATAACCCTTCTTGTTTCTTTGGTAAGTCAAGTTCAAATTCAACATTACCGACTCGTTTATTTATTTCCTATTTGCTTCCAAAATTATAAAACATTATATTTATATCAATTGAAAAGCACAATTAATTTTATATAGAAATAATTAATTTTAGTCTCTATCGATCTAGAACTAATCCGATTAAATCTTATGAAAAATTTCTAAAAGTTTGTATTAATATTATTTTTGTGTCATGAAAGTGTTTTTCTTTATGTTCTTTTGAAATAGTTGCGTGAATAATTATAGTGTTTTTGTTTACCTTAATTAGTAGTAATTCCATGGATAAAAAATGGTTGATTGTTGATCGATTGTAAAAAGAGTCCGAGAATGGGGTATTAGAATTCGTGAAGTTTGTTGTTCAACACGTCAAAGACTCCAGTCAAATGAAATGTCTTTGCTTGGGTTGTTGTTATATGGGTCGAGTTAACGCAGATGGATTGAAATCACATTTACTGACTCGTGGGATTTATCGAAGTTATAAGTGTTGGATATATCATGGTGAGAAAATTAATGAGAATGTTGAACCGGGGGAGAAAAGTAATACGATGACCAATGCTTCAGACGATAATAAACACGGATACACACGATTGTGATCGAGTCGAAGAGATTGCAGAAGCACTTGAAGAAGATCTTAAGGAGTATCCCAAAATGTTTGAGAGAATGGTAAGAGATGCAGAGAAACCGTTGTATAAAGGTTTCACTAAATTCACAAGACTGTCTGCGGTATTAAAGTTGTACAACTTAAAGGCGAGCAATGGATGGTCGGATAAAAGATTCACAGAGTTATTAGCCCTTCTGAGAGATATGATTTTGGAGGATAATGTTCTTCCAAATCGAACCTATGAGGCCAAAAAAATGTTGTGCTCTATTGGCATGAGCTATGATAAGATACATTCTTGTCCAAATGATTGTGTTTTGTTTCAAAGTGAATATGAATCGTTAAATGAGTTCCCTAAATGCGGTTTATCTCGATATAAGAAAAAATTGTCTCCAGCGAAAGTCTTATGGTATTTTCCTATAATTCCGAGATTTAGGTGCATTTTTCATAGTGAAACCGATGCAAGACACTTGACTTGGCATGCAGATTAAAGAATTATTGATGGAAAGTATCGACATCTGACAGATTCATCACAGTGGTCAAAAATTGATGATGATTATCCTGATTTTGGAGAAGAAGCAAGAAACCTTCTAACTGAAGCAGTTTTAACTGGTCCAAATAAGTCAATATGCAGAAGTTATAATGGCTTAGAGGTAGAAACAACATTTTTAGATTTGAAATAAGGTTTTGCAAATTTGCCTTTCTGACATGCTTCACACAGAGCATCTGAATTGAACTTCAGATTAGGAAGTCCTCTGACCAGATTGAGTTTGTTAATCTGAGATATTCTTCTCATACTAACATGCCCCAATCTTCTGTGCCAGATCCATTGCTCGTTGTTAACAGACATAAGACACTTTACATTCTGACTTTTCAGTTCAGAAAGTTTGATTTTATAAATGTTGTTTTTCCTCTTTCCATTAAATAGGATAGTCCCATCTTTCTGACTAACAGCTTTACATGATTTTTGATTAAAGATTATATCATAACCGTTATCACTTAATTGACTTATGGATAACAGATTATGCATTAATCCATCTACTAGCAGAACATTGTTTATAGAGGGAAGATTTCCATTACCTACAGTTCCAGAGCCAATGATCTTTCCCCTCTGATTGCCTCCAAAGCCAACGTGGCCTCCAGGCTTAAGTTCCAGGCTTTGGAACATATGCCTTCTTCCTGTCATGTGTCGCGAGCATCCAGAGTCCAGGTACCATGACTGGTGTTTCTGATTTGCTGCTAAAGATATCTGCAACATGTATTATTTTATCCTTAGGTACCCATATTTTCTTGGGTTCTGATTTGTTAGATTTACCAAAACTCTGGTTGAATTTTGGTTTCACATAATAATTGCTACTAGTATATTTAATATCATGTGTGTGACCATACACAAAGTGTGAATTCAGAGGAGTGTGTTTAATAGTTAAATCCATGGCATTCTTTGGTGTAGGTACCTTACCTTGGTATCCTATTCCCTTTCTGCCGTTTCTGCTAACTCCATAGATCATTGAAGCCATTTTGCTTCTATCTATGCTTTTAGCCAGGAACTTCTGAAAGCTATGATCATACTCCTTGATGATCTCATCAGCGCTGCTGGGAGTTTCAGAAATTGTTTCCTTCTGAGAGTTTTGTAAAACATTTTCTAATTTTGAAATTTTATTTTTCAACTCATAATTTTCCAATTTGAGACTCTCAGCTTTGTCAGCGTCAGAGGCAAGATTCCTTTTCAGGTTTCTGAATTTAACTCTGATCTGCTGGTACCTTTCCAGAATTTCGTTAAGGCTTTCAGCAAGTTCAGCCTTAGTGAAGTTAATTGTAAAGTCAGGAAATACCTCTTCGGTGTCTGATTCTGAGTCTGATTCAGAAGCTTCACTGTCTTCTGAAATGTTGGCCATGAGAGCTATGTTTTCTCTCTCATCATCTTATTCTGAGTCAGCTTCAGACGAGTCAGAGTCATCCCATGTAGCCATGAGACTTTTCTTCTTTTCTCTTCCAAACTTCTTTTTGGGCTTTTCCCTCTGAAGCTTTGGATAATCACTCTTGTAGTGTCCTTGCTCATTGCATTCATAGCAGATGATGTCCTTGGTGTTTGGCTTTCTGCTTCCTGAGAAGCCTTCATATCTTCTGTATCCAGAGGAAGAATTTGACCTTCTGTATCTGGAAGAGGACTCATTCTAATCAGATCTTCTGGGATTCCTGAACTTCCTTTGCCTCTTCTTCCATAGTTGGTTCACTCTTCTGGAGAGGAGGGAAAGTTCATCTTCTTCTGATGAGGATTCATCAGATGTTTCTTCAACTGCCTGCAAAACTTTAGAGTCAGATTTTCTGTTAGATTTTAATGCTAAAGGCTTACCTTGATTCTGAGGTTCATCAACTTCTAGCTCTATCTCGTGACTTCTGAGGGAGCTGATAAGTTCCTCCAGAGAAATTTTGTTGAGATCTTTAGCTAGCTTCAGCGCTGTAACCATTGGTCTCCACTGTTTTGGCAAGCTTCTGATGATCTTCTTTACATGATCAGCAGTAGAGTATCCTTTGTCCAGAACCTTGAGACCAGCCACCAGAATTTGGAATCTTGAGAACATTGTTTCAATGGATTCACTTTCTTCCATTTTGAATGCCTCATACTTCTGAATGAGCGCAAGAGCTTTAGTTTCTTTGACCTGAATGTTGCCTTCATGCGTCATTCTGAGTGAGTCAAACATGTTCTTTACTGTGTCTCTGTTAGATATCTTTCCATATTCAGCATAAGAGATGGCGCTGAGAAGAATGGTTCTGGCCTTGTGGTGATTTTTGAAGTCACGCTTTTGTTGATCAGACATTGCTTTTCTGTCAATCTTCTGACCGCTTGAATTCACTGGGTGCGAGTATCCATCTGTCACCATGTCCCACATATCAACATCATGTGCCAGAAAGAAGCTTTCGATTATGTCTTTCCAGTAATCAAAATTCTCTCCATCAAAGACTGGAGGTTTGCCATTGAATCTGTCTCTGTCTTCATTGTTGTCATTGCTGGTGTGTTGATAAGTTCATGCCATTGTGTTTTTCTGACGCTGGATCTTGTACTGACACGGTTAAGTGTTTTAGCTCAGAACCAGGCGCTCTGATGCCAATTGAAGAAGTGAAAAACACAAGAAGGGGGGTTGAATTGTAAAAACTTGAAATTAAATGCAGATAACACTGTATTTTTATCCTGGTTCGTTTGATCTCAAACTACTCCAGTCCACCCGTCAAGGTGATTTCGCCTCTCTCCAACGAGGTCTTAATCCACTATATTCAACTGAATATTACAACTGCTTTAACAACTGCTAAAGCCTTCTTGAGTCAAAACCACAAACCGGTTTCTCAAGGAAATACTTTCTTACAGAGAAATGAAATCTAAGTGTGTTGAATGTTTTCTACAAAACTGTTTATCACAACTGTGATACTACACAATTTAAGCTTATGAGAACTAGAGTGCTTAAACAATAGAGTAAGGAATTTGAGAGCTTTAGAAAACTGAGAGTGAAGATGATGATGAATAGCTTTAGGCGTGTAGAGAGTCGTAGAGCATTAGCCAATTCAATCTTCACTGACTTGTTTATATAGCATTGGAAAATGATACGTTGGAGCCAGTTATTCCGTTTCAATGCCAATTACATTCTTTCCAAATTGAGAAGATCTTTGTCTGGAATAATGCCGTTGATAATAAAGTATCTTGAATGCACAGTACCGTTGCCAATAAAGCGTGTTCTGGCTTTGGCTTATTCTGACGCTGCTAGGTGCTGATGAATTGTTGTTGTCTTGATCAGAGTTCAGATTGTTACACGCAGATCTGTTCATCAAGCTTCAGCGTAAGCACATGTTTTGATCTTCTGATTCTGGCATCTGATATAACATCCTCTAATGCTGATGTTGATATTTCATCTTCTGATGTTGATGATGATATTCTCTTGTTGATACCCATCAGATTTTCTGTAAAACAGAATGTCATTTTTAGGTAGCATAAATGTCTTACATGAATCATACAATTTATATATCTTTGCATTTTGTTATCATCAAAACTTTAACTTAGGGTAGTAGATTCAAACTTTGTTCTAACAGAATGCACAAGCCCTCAAACTCTCCCAAACTCATAACTGCATAACAAACCTCCATTGTTGCACATTCTGACCAAAAACTCCAAACTTAGAATCCACTCGTGCGTTTCTTGCCTTTTCACTTCCAAAAGTTCCTAAACATCATTTGGAAAAAATTCCACACTCTGTCACACGAATGTAACACCATCTTCATCAACTTCCATAACCAAAAAATAGAGCTTTCACCTTGACTTCTCTAGCACGATTCAAGCACTCCCAACATCAAGTAAGCATTGCATTAGCTTCCTGGGAACTTGAGGAAGCTAACCTGATCACCACAACTCCTTGAAATCAGCTCAAACTCATTTCACGATTTCCAGTTTTGAGGTATTTTTTCTAAACTTTTATCTCTTCATATAAGCATAATTTGATTCTAATTTGTGAAGATAAAATATAGATATCATTGCCCTGAAGTTGTACATATTCATAGTTTTCATTTATATTGATTGAGCTTAGAGAATTTTAGGTTTGAATCTCTAAAAAAAGTTAGGTCAGAATTTGGTACTTTTATAAATTCATGTTCATCTTTGAGAATTAGTTTAAGTTACTTACATATTCAGAATCGTGATGAAATTTGTAACAAGGTTGATGTTGGAAGTTTTGTGAATGGATGAGAAATGAGTGAGTTACAGGAACCATGGCTAGAAGTTGAAGATGAAGTTTATTTCTGGAACTTGTTGTATATTATTTACTTATTGTTTCAGTTATATTAACAGATGTACAGCCACCCCAGTGGTAAAGGCAGCGCGCGCTTATGGTCAAGGTCATGGATTCAAGACCCAACGCTACCTTTTGTCACATTTTTTTCATATTTTCTTTCTTTTTTTGTTACAAACAACTAGCACGTTGGGCCTCCAGCATTAGACCTTATCATTTTTGTTGCACCATACCCCCTGCTTGCTTACTACAACACAGGCCCAACCTTTTTATTTTTATTTTTTCTGATCACAAAAAACACCATTTGGGCCAAACTGAAAACTATTTTTTTTCTAACATGCACCCAAAATACCATTTCAAACCCCCCTGACTTTTATTTTTATATTTTATTTTATTTTATTTTCTTGACTATTTTTATTATTATTATTATTATTATTATTATTATTTTTATTAATAAAAATCCAAAAATAAATTTTTATTTATTATTTGTATTTTACATGCTTATATTTTTATTTTCTTTATAAAACAAAATAAATATTTTTCTTAAACAAATTTAATTCTTTTGCTTAACAAATTAATAATTAGATTTAGATTTAATTATTTTCTCTTTTAACTAAAATCAACTTAGAATTTAGGTTTTCTCTTAATTAATTAATTTCCATATTATTTTTATTAAACTTAAAACCTTTTCTAAAAACCCTAAAAAATTCTTTCTAACTTATTTTCTTTTTCTTAATTAGTTTAGGCTTAATTTTCTTAATTTAATTAATTATTTTCCTTTAGATAATTAGGTTAAAACCCTTTCCTCAAAAATCCAAATAAAAATCTTTTTCTTTTCCATTTATATCCTTGTATCAATATGGTTGTAATAGATAATTAGGTTTAATTTCTTGTAATCCCCATTTGTAAGTTTGTGTACCCCATCCCCCCTAATGATGAAATAGCATAGTAATTTTACTTTCCGCAATTTATCGCTTTCATATAAATGCTAGTAATTAGGGTTAGTATGGAAAGATAAAATCAACAAGTAGATAACCCTAATCAGAGATTAAATGCATGCAAATCAAACACAATATTCATACATGCACCCTTAGGGTAATTTCACTTGTTGCCTTACAGAAATGGTCATGTTATGCATGTGAGATGTCTTAGCAAAAACAATCAAAATACAAGATCATAGTCCCTTGATGACGCATCAAATGTTGCTTTTCAAATGATCTTAGTCCCTTAAATATAAATGCTAAGATATCTCACAACATTGCTATCATGACTATACGATGACCCATGTCTGCCCCTTTACATCCTAAGATAAGGATTCTTACCAATGAAAGGTAAGATAGAAATATCAAAGGAAAGGAAGAAATGAACAAAAGCCTTTTGAGTAGGTAGAAACGTTCTTAGTTGCTTGCTCACTTTCAACATAAACATCATTGCTCACTTTCAAAATAAACACCAAACATTTTCAAAAACATGAAATATTTTCAAAAGCCCAACACTTTGTATACGTTCTTACGAACGAGAGCCATTACAAAGTTTTCCTAAACAAAGGCGCCTTTTCAAAAATACTTTCAAAACCACCACAAAGCATATTTTCAAACAAATCAAGTGATCTATCAAGCAACTAAAATCCCATAGATAACTATGGATGAAAAGGGTGCTAACACGTTCCCTTTTCATAATCTGCCCCCCGAACTCAAGAAAAAATCTCAAAGGTCTTTCTTGTTCTTTTCAACCTTTCCTTTTCGGTAAAAGAAAAGTTGGTGGCGACTCTTTCTAACTGCAACATTTGTGATCAAATGTAAAACATCCCAAGTCAGTTCTCCCATCGTGTTACAGAACTGGCGACACTACTGGGGAAAAACTTAAAAGTGGGGTTACCTTAGGGATAAATCACCTTTATTTGCTTTAATTATTTGACCTGCTTGCTTTACATTTTGGTTCCTCGTTTGGGCTTGTTTTAATCCTCTACCCGGATTTGGGATACCTTATTGGTAAGTAGCAATACGTTTTGGAAACTGTGCGGGGTATACCGACATGGTTTAAGCAATAGCTACGTTAGTGTGACACATTTATGGGTACTAGTAGCCATTGAGTAGTCAAGGAGAATACGGGGCCGATGTGTGGTGCCATGAAGCACTAACTGACTTTAGAACCTTTACTTGACCAACTTGGCCACTAGGAAGTAGTGAGATAGTCGGATTTGGTGTTGTTCGAAGTTGGTTGATACTCGATACTACGCTCATTGAGATCAGACTTCTCGGGATATTTCAGTCGCCATGAAAGAGGCTTGCGCTGAAACAAATTCTGATAAGAAAGATCAGTGATATTGAGATTCCTTAGAACCCGATTACCATTTCTAGGATAGGTTTGGGCCAACTAAACTTCAAGAGGGTACTTACATATAAGACTCCGTGCAATCCTAAACCTAAGGGCTTGTTTTCCTTGTGTGTATATGTTTACTTGTACATAACATCATAAACATCATAACATCATACTCATTCTCACTAACCATTTCAAGGATTATTGGGATTTATCTTTGTTCTGTTTTGTAGGAATACTATCCAAGTCAATCTCGTAAGAATTCCTTCTCAACTCAAAGAGTTAGAAACAAGGGTCCCTGAGAATTCTTCATTCACCGAAATAAATGGTCGCCTCCTAAACTTGGTTACCTCTAGTACTGATGAAGATTTGATGAAGGTACTTTTCCAGTTTTCTGATCCTCTACACCATTGCTTCACTTTTCCCGATTATCAGCTTGTACCTGCTCTGGAAGAATTCTCTCAACTCTTTAGGATTCCCATTCTCAATCAACTACCTTTCAACGGTACGAAAATAGATCCAAGACCTGAAGAGATTTCCCGAGCACTACACTGGCAACAATCTGATGTCAAGACGAATTGGGAAACAAGGAGTGGTGTCAAAGGGTTCTTAGCCAAGTTCTTCTTTGAGAAAGCTCAAGATTGTTGGAACTCTTTGGACTTACAAGATTTTGAATAAATCTTGGCCCTTCTCATCTATGGGATGGTTTTGTTTCCAAACCCTGACCAACTTATAGATGTAAATGCTGTCAAAATCTTCATATATCGCAATCCGGTGCCTACTTTGTTGGGAGATATACTACATTTTCTCCACTCTCACACTATGAGGAAGAGAGAGATCCTCATGTGTTGCACTCCCATCTTGGCTAGATCGTTTATCTCACATCTTCCCCGGTTTGTGTTGAAGAACGAGCAAGGTTTGAGGTGGTCCTATAGGTTGTTGACGCTTAGACATTCATATATTTATTGGTGTTCTCGATCCTTGGAGAATGTTACTATCATTGACCGTTGTGGGGATTTCCCTAATGTCCCTTTGCTTGGCATTAGGATAGGTATCACTTACAAGCCTTGATTATCCTTACGATAATTTGGTTATGCCCGAAGGGATGATCCTCATGATATGCTCATCCAAGGAGTGGTATTCGACTACGAGAGCGGCAATCAAAGTTACCGTCAGAAGTTTATACGAGCTTGGAGGATGGTAAGTAAAGTGGATAGTAAAATGCTGGGACACAAGAATTCTATTTCACTTGAACCTTATCTTAGGTGGGTATGTTCTCGTTCTCAGAAGCTCGTGATGCCTTATCCTTCCATCCTACCAGTTATCATGGAGCTTGTGGTTGAAGGAGATGTCCCGTACACTGTCCTCCATCCCAACATTCCTACTTCTCTTGAATACTTGTAAAAAAATTGCATTCAGCTAAAGGAAGAACGAGATACCTTCGAAGCTAAATTCTACGCTAAAAATAAAAAGGTCTTGGAGCTTACAAAGCAGCTACATGAAGAGCAAAGCTTGAACACCTACATTGTGCCAAAGAGTATGTGTTCGACCGTTTTATCTTAGAGAGTTATTTTGTAAACCCAAGAGGCGTGTTGTAGTCATTTTGAACTAATTAATGAAAATTGACGCTTGTTCATTATTTGGCTATACAAATTTAAATTTCATAAATCCTTGAAATCATTTGCATACACATCTTCCATGCATCATAACATAATAGGTTTTCACACGACAGGTTTCCTTATCTTTCTGCTACTTATTTCAGCAAGATGGATATCGAGAAAACAATGAAGTACCTACAAGCACAAAACTCTCAGTTTCAAGAGACTCTGTTGACCCTAGCCAAGGGGCAACAAGATCTTATTGCATTGCTAGCAGTCAAAAAGAAACTAAAGATAAAAGCCCTAGTCAACATGGGTAGAAGATTCAAAGAGTCGGTATGTCAGATCCCGGTAGTGGAAGACTCACCTGAGGAAGACGAGAATCAGATTGGAGAAGCTAGGAGTACCCAGGCTGGGTGTATCAAGGATCAAGTGTATGATGATTATTATTATTTTGACGAGCAGTATACTCCTACCAATGTCAAGTACAAGCAACTAGAAGACAGATTGAAGGCCGTCGAGATTTAAGTTGTCCCCGATTTGGATTTTGATGATTTGGGTTTAATATATGGGTTTGTCATCCCCCACAAATTCAAAATACCAATTTTCGCAAAGTACGATGGGGTTTCCTGTCCAAAGCTTCACCTAAAGACTTATGTTTGCAAAATTCAACCGCACACCGCTGATAAGAAACTATGGGTTGACTTTTTTCAAGAAAGCTTGGCTGGGACGCAAATAGAGTGGTTTTACCAATTGGATGGTTCCAGTATCTATACCTGGGAAGACTTAGCCACCGCTTTCCACCACCAATACCAGTATAATGCCGACTTGGCACTGACAAGAGTTCAGTTGCAAGATATGACAATGGGAAAGAATGAAGGGTTCAAAGAGTACGATCAAAAGTGGAGAGACCTTGCCAGTATGGTTCAACCACCTTTGACTGATAGGGAGCACATTGAAATGTTTATGGGCACTTTATCTGGTCCATTCTTTAACTTATTGGTTGGTTGTTCTTCTTCTGGTTTCATGTAGCTGATATTAACTAGTGAAAGAGTTGAAAGCGGTATCAAAAGCGGGAAGATTACCGTGGCATCTGCCTCCACCTCCAATCCTATAAAGAAACATTTTACCACGAAGAAAGAAATCAATGATGTGTATAGGGAAAGGGCCCGTACCAAGAAGGATGATCGTCCATCTATTAATGTTGTCCGGATTTCCAATCCAACTCCTGCTCAAAGACCATTTTCCAATCATAAACGATTTCAGACTCCACCAAGACAGTTCACAAGGATAGGGATGTCAATATCCCAAGCCTTACAACACTTGTTAAAGGCTAATTTGGTGACACTGCGTGATCCTCCGGCCTATCCAGATACCTCTTCACCAAAGTACAATACGAACGCCAAATGTGCATATCGCTCAAATAGTCCCGGGCATGAGATTGTACAATGCTGGGCACTGAAGAATAAAATTCAAAACTTAATAGACAACAATACCATTGAATTTGATCCTTCTCCAACTCCGAACATAATCACCACGCATATGCCTAATCATGGCAAGGGTGTAAATGTTGTTGAAGACACCATGTTTGTTTCCTCCATCGAAGACATGACTACTCTGTTAAACATTATCAAAAAGAATGTGTTAAAAGCCACGATTTTCCCTGGCTGTTCGAAGGACTGTGTTTGATGTGCCAAAAAAATCAATGGGTGCAAAGGTTTGAAGGAAGTTATTCAACACCTAATGAATATCCACGAGATCGTATTTGAGAAGACTCAGCCTGCCAAAAGTTTGACCAATAAGTGTGAAGGCCTCTCCATCATACCATATGAAACAAGCCTCTTAGGATCTCCACCAAGGGTCCTATCAGGATTTCAAATGAACCAATTGTTGCTCCTCTTATAATTACCACTCTCGGGACAATTCCATACTCTTCTATCAAAGTAGTGCCATGGAATTATGGTGCTGAGGTGTTTTATCATGGGATAAAGCAAGACGCTTGGATTGAAGAAAGCAAAGTTGATGATATTGGTAACATTACTGGCTCTAGTAAGATAACCAGAACTGGGAGAATCTTTTCACCCAACATCTCACCACCAATTGTTACAAAGGCGCCTGTCCGCATCACCACTGCTAAACCGAGTGTTGATACAAGGGGAAAAGAGAAGGTAGTTGAGCCTGTCGAGACATAAATACCCGCAAAAGACATTTCTGATGGAGAGCCTTCTGCTCGTGAAATGGATGAGATTTTGAAAATTATAAAAAGGAGAAATTTCAAGATTGTGGAGCAGTTGGGGAAAACCCCTTCCATGATTTCCAGGTTATCTTTGCTACTTTGTTCTGATGCTCATGCTCGGGCGTTAATCAAATTCTTGAAGAAGGCTCATGTCCCTCATGAGACCACAACTGACCAGTTTGAAAATTGTGTGGAAAGCTTGACGGTCGATGATGGTCTAGGGTTCTCGGATGCTGATATGACACCACTAGGAAAGAACCATAATAAATCTCTACATGTTTCTATTGAATGCAAAGGGAATACCTTAGCACATGTTCTAGTTGACACAAGCTCTTCCTTAAACGTATTACCCAAGGGGGCGTTGGACCGTTTAGACTGTGAAGGACTAGTTTTGAAACCAAGTGATATTATTGTGAGGGCTTTCGATGGGTCCAAAAGGACAGTTCATGGAGAGGTGGATCTCCCGATCAAGGTGGGCTCACAGATTTTCAACTCTACTTTCTACATCATGGATATTCGTCCTGTCTACTCCTGTTTGTTGAGTCGCCCTTGGATCCATGGAGCAGGGGCAGTAACGTCAACTCTTCATCAAAAGCTCAAGTATTCGGTCAAAGGAAGGATTGTCACTGCCTGTGGTGAGGAGGATTTCATGGTAAGCCACCTCAGCTCTTTCAAATATGTGGAGATGGATGGCGAATTTATAGATACCCCGTGTTAGGCTTTTGGAGTTGTGCCACCAATTATTGCTACTGCCAAATGTTCCTCTGATGTGTCCAAAGTTGCTAAGGTCGTGCCTAAGATGGTTTCATTAAAAGATGCTCGTTCTGCAGTCGAAGAAGGAAGCTGTGATGCTTGGGGGAAACTCCTCAAGATCCCATTCAAAGCAGACAAATGTGGTTTGGGTTTCACCATTAAGGCTCGGAAGGAAGTGAGGCGTGCTCGTGCAGGGAAGCCCCCTCTCTGTATTGGAAGCCACAAAGTCAACGTTGTAGGTGATTTTGATGATGAAGTTGCATTTGAGGATTGGGTATATCCTACTACAACAAAGCTCAACAACTGGCACACAAAGGACTTCATTCCCATCTCCTTCTTTGAGGAGTAATTACCTTTTTATTGTTTTCTTTTAATTCAAGAACATTTTGTCTGTAATATTAAACAATGACTTTTAAGCCATGTGCCTGGCCTGGGGCACTATGGTTCATTTGTCAAGGGTTTTATTTATGTTCATTTTATCATATGATCATTCAATACAATTCATTGTACTCTTTTGCATTCAAATATTTGTGCTCATTGTCATTCTTTTTCTTCAAATACATATTTCAAAATAACCATGTATCTTACATGCACATACACACACTCTTGCAGGTCCTCATCCACTCTGGATCTCATTGCCAATGACCCTACTATTGCCGACTAAGACTTCGAACGTCCAATTAACCAATCCGACGATGAAGGAGAGGAAGATTGTGAAATATCGGGAGAACTAGCCAGACTTCTATTACAAGAGGAAAAAGTTATTCAACCGCACGAAGAGTTAGTTGAAGTCGTCAATCTGGGTACCGAGACAAACAAGAAAGAGGTTAAGATCGACGCTAACCTGGAAAGCAATGTCAAAAGCAGGCTGGTTCAGATGCTTCATGACTATGTGGAAGTGTTTTCTTGGTTGTATGAAGATATGCCAGGGTTGGATACCAACATTGTAGTTCATTGTCTGCCGACAAAAGAAGATTGTCCTAAGTTCAAACAAAAGGTTCGCCGCATGAGGCCTGACATGTCTGAAAAGATAAAAGATGAAGTAATGAAACAATTTGATGAAGGATTCTTAGTTGTGACATCTTATCCCCAATGGGTTGCAAATGTGGTGCCAGTACCGAAGAAAGACATAAAAGTTCGTATGTGCATAGATTATAGGGATCTGAATAGGGCAAGTCCCAAGGATGATTTCCCTCTACCTCATATTGATGTCTTGGTCGATAAAAATGCTCAGAATAAAGTCTTCTCTTTCATGGATGGTTTCTCCTTCTATTATAAAATTAGGATGGCTCCCGAAGACATGGAGAAGACAACTTTCGTTACGCAATGGGGCACCTTTAGCTACAAGGTCATGCCGTTCGGATTGAAGAATGCAGGCGCAACATATCAGAGAGCTATGGTAGCTTTGTTTCATGATATGATCCATCATGAAATAGAGGTATATGTGGATGATATGATTGAAAGATCACAAACTGAAGAAGAACATCTCAGTCACATGTACAAACTATTCAAGAGGCTGAAAAAGTATAAGTTGAGGTTGAACCCTAACAAGTGCACATTTGGAGTACGATCTGGAAAGCTTTTAGGTTTTGTTATCAGCCGTAAAGGCATCAAAGTCGATCCTGCCAAGGTAAAGGCCATCCAAGAAATGCCAGTCCCCCACTCTGAAAAGGAAGTTAGAGGATTCTTGGGTCGTCTTCACTACATCGCCCGCTTCATATCTCACTTAATTGCTACTTGTGAGTCAATCTTGAAACTCTTGAAGAAAGATCAAGTAGTCAGATGGAATGATGAATGCCAAGCTACCTTCAACAAAATCAAATAATATCTATAAAAACCTCCTATCCTCATGCCTCTAGTTGAAGGAAGACCCTTGATCATGTATTTGACGGTACTAGAGAATTCTATGGGGTGTGTTTTGGGCCAACATGACGAGTCTGGCCGAAAAGAGCATGCTATTTACTACCCGAGCAAAAAGTTTACCGACTGTGAAACCAGATATTCACTGCTCGAGAAAACTTGTTGCGCTCTGGCATGGGCTGCTCGCCGGCTAAGGCATTATATGTTGACTCATACCACTCTAATGATTTCTAAGATGGATGCAATCAAGTACATCTTCGAGAAAACTGCTCTTTCCAGACGGATAGCTTGATGGAAAATGATCTTGACTGAGTACGATATTCATTACACAATGCAAAGGGCCATCAAAGGAAGTGTATTAGCAGATCATTTGGCCCATCAAGCTGTCGATGATTATCATTCTATGAACTTTGAATTCCCAGATGAGAACATCATGCTAGTGACCGACTGTGCGAAACCTGGACTGTATGACGGACCTGGACAAAGATCCCGAAGGACTATGGTCTTTGATGGGGCTTCCAACGCTTTGGGTAATGGAATTGGTGTTGGGATCATATCCCTTGAAGGTTGCCACACTCCTTTCACTTCCAGATTATGCTTCGATTTCACAAACAACATGGCCGAGTACGAAGCGTGTATTTTGGGTCTGAAGGCTTCCATTGATTTGAGGATCAAGCATTTGAATGTGTTTGGGGATTCGACTCTAGTGATTAGCCAAGTAAAAGGAGATTGGTACACTAAGCACCCCAATCTCATCCCTTACAAGGAGCTTGTGCTATCCCTGATTCCTTTGAGCACTTCGCTAGGGAAGAAAATCAGTTATCCGATGCTTTGGCCACCATGTCTTCTATGTTCAAGGTCAGATGGGACAACGAAGATCCTATGATTACCATTGAGATATTTAACGAACCTGCACACTGTTATGAGCTCGAGACTGACCCAAAAAAGCAATGGTACCATGAGGTGAAGAGATACCTTGAAGCACAAGAGTACCCTGAGGGAGCATCCATCACTGACAGAAAGTTCTTACGAAGATTTTCAGCCAAATTCTTCCTAAGTAATGGAATCTTGTACAAACTCAACCATGACTATACTCTACTCCGATGTATGGACAAGAAGAAGGTAGAGGAAATTATGGAAGACATGTACGATGGTCTCTTTGGCACTCACTCTAGGGGATATACGATGGCCAAAAAAATCCTGAGTGCTGGTTACTATTGGTCAACAATGGAGATTGATTGCCATCAACACTCAAGAACGTCATGACCGCTCCGTGGCCATTTGCAATGTGGGGCATTGACATGATTGGAGAGATCAAACCCACTGCTTCCAATGGACATCGCTTGATTCTTGTCGCTATTGATTATTTCAACAAATGGGTCGAAGGCGCTTCATTTGCCTCAGTCACAATGAATGTGGTAGCTAGATTCATCAAACATAACCTCATCTTCCGCTATGGTATCCCCGAAAGGATCATCACCGACAATGGGACTAACCTCAACAATTCTATGATTACCGAACTCTACACTCAGTTCAAAATCAAGCATCACAATTCTTCTCCTTATAGACCTAAAATGAATGGCGCAGTGGAAGCAGCCAACAAAAACACTAAGAAGATTGTGAGGAAGATTGTAGTGACCTACAAAGACTGGCATGAGATGTCACTGTTTGCTCTTCATGTCTATCGTACTTCATCTAGGACCTCAACTGGGGAAACTCCCTTTTCTTTAGTTTATGGCATGGAATTTGTTTTTCCAGTAGAAGTTCATATTCCCTCACTAAGGATTATGAATGAGGCAGGCCTAGGCAAAGACGAGTGGATTCAGACAAGATTAGATCATTTGAACTTTATCGATGAAAAATGACTGGCTGCTGTTTGTCATGGTCAAACATACCTAAAATGCATGATCAAGGCTTTCAACAAAAAGATCAAGCCTCAAGTATATCAATATGGCGACTTGGTGATAAAGCACATCATTCTTCCGCAAGGCGACCCCAGGGGCAAATGGACTCCCACTTACAAAGGGCCATTTGTTGTCAAGAGATTGTTCTCTGGTGGTGCTATGATGCTGACTATCATGGATGGTGAAGACTTCCCGCATCCTGTGAATGCAGACATAGTTAAAAAATACTACGCATAAACAACCCGCTAGGTTGACATACCTAGGAAAAAATAAGGGCATCCCGGCAAACCAAAAGGGTTGGGAAAAAATTAGGGATATATGCAAAAAATTATACACCCAGCAAGTTGAAAACTTGAAAGGGCGACTTGGGCAAAAATGGGTATCCTGGTGGGCTGAAAACCCTAAAGGGTGGTCCAGGAAAAATTTAAGGATTAAAAGCGTATGAATATGTCTCGTGGAATCACCACAATTGAATTTATTATCAAGGTACGAGTTCCAATAGTCCAAGATCAATCCAATCAACTTCTGTCAACGACACGGGGCATTCAAAGACATTGGGGCAATAATAGAGTTGGAATGCAATGAGATCACTTCCACATGGCTATATCTTTTCTTTCAATTTTGTTTTCCTTTTGACCATTTCCTCTTACTAGGATCTCCGTCTCTTTGTACAAAAATTCCTATTCATAGGAAAAATATCAATACAAATATACTTTGAAGTGTAAACTTTCTGTTTTTGTTTTGAATGCAAAAATGTCCAATGACTAAAATTGAACGAACATATGCCTGTGAACATAATTAAAACTATTGGGCACATGTGTCCTGCTAAGCAGCAGCAAGCATCTTTTTTATATATGGAATATCCCCACAGAGTTATTTCATTAACATTATCCCCACAAGACCGGCTACAAGAAACCAATCCTCAACAAAGTTTCCCACAAAGTCACTTTGCATAAGTTGATACCCAGCCAAAGCCTCAACCTCTTGACATATCTCTCCCCAGCTAAGTTGATCCTAAAAGAAGAAGCCTCGTGGATCTCTTTCTAAAAGAACTTACATCGTCATCAGTTTATCAACATGGTTTATTTCCCTAACATACGATAAACAACGAACAACAAAATTCCCCGGCATAGTCTATCCTCTCCAGCTTGAGTTTTCTTTTCAGACTATTACAAATCAAAGGGCCACAACCCCTAATCCCTAGTAAAGTCGTAAATAAAGCCTTTTCTATCTCCAAAAAAGATACTATAAATCTTGGACCCGGCCAGATGATAATAGAATTTTCAAGCTATTATGAAGCCTAGACCCGACCAGATAATAGTCAACTTCTCAAGTCACTATAGAGCCTGGACCCGACCAGATAATAATGAAAACCTTTCAAATACTATGAAGCCTGGCCCCGACCAAATATTAGTATAATTTTCAGTAACTATGAAGCCTGGACCCGACCAGATGATAGCTAACTTCTCAAGACATTATGAAGCCTGGACCCGACCAGATAATAGTTTAACTCTTCGAGATATTGAAGAACCTGGACTCAACCAGACAAGGGTTTAACTTCTTTTCCCCAGTATAGTTTGCCTCTACCAGCGAGTTACTGTGAAGCCTGGATCCGACCAGATATCAGTTTTTAACTTCATCTTTTCAAGTAAGTTATTATGAAGCCTAGATCCGACCAGATAGCAATTCCTCTCAAAAGTTTGTTATGAAACCTGGAATCAGACCAAATAATAATTAAGTTCCAAGAAAGTTACTGTAAAGCCTGGACCCGACCAGATATCAGTTCAACTCTATCTCTTCAGACAAGTTTATTGTGAAGCCTGGACCCGACCAGATAACAATTAACTTCGTCCACCTCAGAAATCTGCAAAGCCTAGAATCCGACCAGATAGATGTCTAATGTCATTAAGTTACTGTGAAGCCTGGATCTGACTAGATATCAGTTCAACTTCGTCTATTCAAGCAAGTTATTATGAAGCCACGAGTCCGACCAGATAATAACTAGCTACAATCCCCAGCAAGTTATTGTGAAACCTGGAACCCGACCAGATAGCAGTTGACTTCCTCATCCTCAGCAAGTTGGTATGAAGCCTGGACCCGACCATATAATAGCTAACATTCAAGAGATGATCCTCGGTAGAAGCATTATGTCAATAAAGTTTGAAGATATGTATATTCTTTATACCCAACAACAATCCGGGATTCAGCTTCCCAAAACTCCTCAGCAAAAGTCAGGGATTTATTTTCCCAGACAAATATGCATCCCATATTCATACACCATAGCATATACATACGAAATGCATTTAGCACAATCTCATTCATCTGGTGAACATCATGCATACATCTACATTTTACTAACCCTTTTTCCCACAGGTAAAACATCAAGTTTTAGTATAAATAAACCAAAGATTTGTGTTGATACTTATTCCAGTTTTTACCATAATTCCTCCAAATGGCATCTATAAGCCCATTCCCAATACATCTTCGAGTGCAAATTTCTGGGCACTCTAGTGTTCAATCATCTTCTACCTTCAAATCACGAATGGCGGATCCGCCAATCTTACTCTACAGGTTTAAGAAGATTGAACAGGGGCATATGTTCTACCCCAAAATTTTCCCTCTCATTTCTCAAGAAATCTCTCCTAAGATTTCCAATTGATTCAAGACTACACAAGGTCTGATCAGCTCAAGACACTTCCTCAACACTGACAACTCAAAATTAGGGTTTGAGTTTTCACAGCGACAAATGGACTTTTAATTCCCCATATGACTTTCATGGATCATTTTAGACCCTCAAGATTTCTCATGTCAATTTTCATGTCTTGTATCACATTTTTGCTCAGTCAATTGATCACTTGACCTAAAATCAACTATATTGGGGAAAAAGTCAACTGTGGTCAATTTGCAGTCAAACTTCATAATTTTTTATCCATATAAACATACTAAACTCATATATGTAATTTGATCAAGTTTGGATAACAATTCCTCTAGAAATTTGATCAGATCATCAAAAGGTCAAAATGGTCAAAATTAGGGTTTTGATTGAGGAGGTTCAATTTTTGACTTTTGACCTAGCAAATGACTTATTGGTTTAAGAAATGATATCAAGGATTGAAATACATCATTTTGACCTAATGGCATGGCTCAAAACATTCCTCAAATCAATTGATTGATAGTTGAATTTCAGTCAATTGATGAAAAGTCAACTGTACACTGAAAAGTCAAACTTTGACTTTTTGATCAAAATCAAGTTTCAAAGATTAAAACTCACCAAGACATGTCAAAATATGAAACTTGTTCATTAAGAAATCAAAAAGTTAAAACTCATCTTTGAAAATTCAAATTTCCAAAACATAGAATTTTTCTAAGTGTTGAAAAGTTCACTTTTTTTCATAACTTTGAGACAAATTTCCACCATGATGCAAGATGATTAAAAGGAAACTTCCAACATGAAAGATGTATATCTCAATAAGATCTAAAACATTGTAGGGCATAACTTTTTCTAGAAATTCTTAGATTTCAAGTTATGATTTTGTGAAGACATGCTAATGAAACTTAAAAGACATAGTGAAATTTTGCCCTAGTTAGGCAGGATTTTGACCTAACTTCTTGCCAATTTTTAACCTACTTCCAAATTGAATTTTCAAAAATGACCACCATTAAGGATGTAAGGGATGTTACAAGATTTCCGAAATGTCCAAGAACTCATTGAGATCATGTATGTTCTAAGAGAATCAAAGCCATGAAGTTAGGGTTTCATTCTTGTTTTGCAAGGCAAATTTGTGAAGAACACTAGATCCAATATTTAAGCATGTTGTACAAATCCCACTTTGCAGGCTTCTAACTTGCCTTTCAATCCATAATTAAATGTTTACATAACTGTTAGAGCATTAATCCAAGCATTTGAGGCATTGTCCAAATGGTTATTCCATTAATGGCACAAAGGTAACATTTCCATTTTGGAAAAGCAAGCTTTTTTGAAAAATTCAATGCATAGAGCTCCAAACTTGTTTCATAGTTGTATAAGAAGTGTCAAAGATAAAAGCAACATGTCTAGAGCCTCCAAGAAACTCAGACTATGCTTGTACTATGCCTTGAAACCATGTTTTCCACTTTTCTTCAAAATCAAGTAACATAGCCATAACCCTATATCCCACAGACCTGTCAACCTAAAGTCCTCTATCCTTTTTATTATAACTATACAAGTTATTTTCAAACTAATACAAGAATTCACAAGCCCTCAAACTCTCCTAAACTCATAACTGCATAACAAGCCTCCATTGTTTCACATTCTGACCCAAAACTCCAAAATTAGAATCCACTCGTGTGTTTCTTGGCTTTTCACTTCCAAAAGTTCCTAAACATCATCTGTAAAAAATTCCACACCCTTTCACACGACTGTAACACCATCTTCATCAACTTCCATAACCAAAAAATAGAGCTTGTGCCTTGACTTCTCTAGCACGATTCAATCACTCCCAACATCAAGTAAGCATTGCATTATCTTCCTGGAAAGATATAATGTATCTATCATTTCCCTGAAGCTGTACATTTTTTTGAACATCTCTCTCTTCATACAAGCATCATTTGATTCTGATTTGTGAAGATATAATGTAGATATCATTGCCCTGAAGCTGTACATGTTCATAATTTTCATTTATATTAATTGAGCTTAGAGAATTTTAGGTTTGAATCTATGAAAAAAGTTAGGTCAGAATTTGGTAATTTTAGAAATTCATGTTCATCTTTGAGAATTAGTTTAAGTTATTTATATATTCAGAATCGTGATGAAATTTCTAACTAGTTTGATGTTGGAAGTTTTGTGAATGGATGAGAAATGAGTGAGTTATAGGAACCATGGATGGAGGTTGAAGATGAAGTTCATTTCTGGAACTTATTTTGTATTATGTATTTACTGTTTCAGTTATATTAATGGATGTACAGTCACCCCAATGGTAAAGGCAACGCATGTTTATGGTCAAGGTCACGGGTTCAAGACCCAGCGATGTCTTTTGTCATATTTTTTCACATTTTCTTTCTTCTTTATTTTTCAAACAACTAGCGCGCTGGGCCTCCAGCATTGGACCTTATCATTTTTTCTGCAGCACTCCCCCTGCTTGCTTACAACAACATATGCCCAACCTTTAAATTTTTATTTATTTTTATTACAAAAAACACCAGTTGGGCCAAACTGAAAACTAATTTTTTTCTAACATACACCCAAAATCCCATTTCAAACCCCCTGACTTTTATTTTTATATTTTACTTTATTTTATTTTTCTTTATTATTTTTATCATTATTATTATTTTAATTATTATTTTTATTAATAAAAATCCAAAAATATATTTTTATTTATTATTTGTATTTTTACATGCTTATATTTTTATTTTTTTTATAAAACAAAAAGACAAAATATATTTTCTTATACAAATTTAATTCTTTTTCTTAACAAATTAATAATTAGATTTATGTTTAGTTATTTTCTCTTTTAATTAAAATCAACTTAGAATTTAAGTTTTCTCTTAATTAATTAATTTCCATACTATTTTTATTAAACTTAAAACCTTTTCTAAAAACCCAAAAAAATGCTTTCTAACTTATTTTCTTTTTCTTCATTAGTTTAGGCTTAATTTTCTTAATTTAATTAATCATTTTCTTTTAGATAATTAGGTTAAAACCCTTTCCTCAAAAATCCAAATAAAGATCCTTTTCTTTTCCATTTATATCCTTGTATATTATATTTTCATTTCTTGTACGCTATTCAATATGGTTGTAATAGATAATTATGATTAATTTCTTGCAATCCCCATTTGTAAGTTTGTGTACCCCATCCCACCTAATGATGTAATAGCGTAGTAATTTTACTTTCTGCAATTTATCGCTTTCATATTAATGCTAGTAATTACGGTTTGTACGGAAAGATAAAATCAACAAGTAGATAACCCTAATCAAAGATTAAATGCATGCAAATGAAACATACTATTTATACATGCACCCTTAGGGTAACTCCACTTGTTGCCTTACAAAAATGGTCATGTTATGCATGTGGGATGTTTTAGCAAAAACAATCAAAATACAAGATCATAGTCCCTCCATGACGCATCAAATGTTGCCTTTAAAAATGATCTTAGTCTCTCTAAGATAAAGGCTAAGATGTATCACAACATTGCTATCATGACTATATGATAACCCACGCCTGTCCCTTTACATCCAAAGATAAGGCTTCTTACCAATCAATGGTAAGATAGCAATATCAAAGGAAAGGAAGAAATGAACAAAAGACTTTTGAGTAGATAGAAACATCTTAGTTGCTTGCTCACTTTCAAAACAAACATCCTTGTTCACTTTCAAAACAAACACTAAACATTTTCAAAAACATGAAATATTTTTCAAAAATCCAACACTTTGTATACGTTCTTACGAACGAGAACCATTACAAAGTTTGCCTAAACGAAGGCACCTTTTCAAAAATACTTTCAAAACCACCGCAAAGCACATTTTCAAACAAAGCAAGTGATCTAGCAAGAAACTAAGAGCCCATAAATAACTATGGATGAAAAGGGTGCTAACACATTCCCTTTTCATTATCTATCCCCCGAACTCAAGAAATAATCTCAAAGGTCTTTCCTGTTCTTTTCAGCCTTTCCTTTTGGATAAAAGAAAAGACGGTGGCGACTCTTGCTAACCGTAACATTTGCGATCAAACGCAAAATATCCCAAGTCAGTTCTCCCACCGTGTTACACAATGTATAGATTATAATTTATGAATTTGTTGAATGAAATAAATTATTTACAAGTGATAAATAATATAAAAATTAAGCAAAATAATTATTATTATAAAAGAATAAGAAAATATAAAATATAATAATTATAAAATATAAAGTGAAATATAATAATAATTGTTATATAAAATAATTTAATAATAATAAGAATAAAAATATAATAGATAAAAAATAATATTAAAGAAATAATAATTTAAATCAGGGTGGTGCGTTTTAAGTTATAGAGTAAAACAAAGGGGGTGCTAAAAGGAGGTTGGGCTAGGATCAATGTGTAGTTTTTTGAAGGGAGGTGTATGGTTATTATTGATTCATAAATATGGGCGGATGGGGGTGTAAAAACCATTTGACTTAGGCCCAAACGCGTTTGGAGAGGTTCAGGGAGATTGTCTATGCGAGGGCGTACGTTAGCTATCATGCAGACTTGGCCTGTGGACGTCTGATGCAGATCTAAGGGCTAAACATGAGGGTGTATGTTAACTATGGTATGCGAGTGCGTATGGGATCTTACAGAACATAAACATTGTTTTGCTATTTACATTTTGTGAAATCCATTTAGTTTTTATTTTTACAGTTTATCATCTTGTCTCTCTCTCTCGCGATGCTAACCCTTTTCTTCCTTTAAACAACCCTAATGCCCCTCAATTCTCCGGCGGTGGCGTAACTCCCCTAGCCCCATCCCCAAGCTAAATTAAATCCCATTTACTCAACCTACCCAACAAGAAAACCTGATACAAGAACAATATACAAAAACAAAAGAAGCTGAGTCCAATTAACCTTTTACTATTTCTCTTTTGTTCTTGAGCTTTCAAGCTAACCTCTCTTCTGATGTGCAGGTCCTGTGAACAGTGGTGAAGGTGGTACGTTGACGGAAGTGATTTGAGTGTGAAGACAACTCAGCAATTCTCCAAGGGCTTAGCGGCAACGCGATTATCAGTGGTGATTAGAAACAGTTAGGCGGGCAACAGCGATTAGGGTTTCAGATATCGAAACCCTAATTGTCCTCCTTCAACAACAACTTGGTTCATCAAGTTCTTCTCAGTTATGTTTCTGTATCTCTTCCCAGTAATCATCTCGATATTACAACTTATATATTCTTTACCGTCCAAAGCTTTTTCCTCTATATCTCCCTCATTCTGTATCGAGCCTTTTTTCCCTCTTTCTGTTCTTCTTAATCTCTTCTTTATAGGGTACGCTTTAGGGTTTTTTATTACAATTACATAGATTTAGGGAGATTTATATAGAAATTAGGAATTTAGTTCTTTGTTGATTGATTTTGTTTGAATGTAATTGAATAGATTGTACTGTAATTTCTGGATTTGATTTTTATATTGATTGAATTAGATTTTGTAAAAAACAAAGATTCTGTAAATTTGAATGATTGTAATCTGTATTTCGCATATTTTGTTTCAATTGTAAAAGATTTTATTTAGCAAATTTTTTCAACTTAGGATTTATTTTGAGATTTAATCTACACAGTACTCGTTAGTGCAAAAAAAACGTGAGTGAAGTTAGTTGTGATTGAAACGATTGTTGTTTTAACTTGGGCCAGTACTTAATTATTATTTTATTGGGCATGCACTTAGTTATTATTTCATTCAACAAGCATTTCTTCACATACAGACTGGGCCTTGGAACTAGTTTCAAAACCTGATCCAATATGTTTCTAAACCATACTCTTTACTATGTAAAATACATTATTGTAAAAAATATTACGTTTTTCTTCTTAAAAAAAAGATACAAATTTCTTTTATTAAAATAATAATAGCAAGGAATTTTTATAATAATTCCCTTTTTCTTTAAAACAAAATCCTTCCTTAGACAGTAAAACGATTTAAAACTCTTCCTAAAACTTGTAAAATAAATTAATCAAAAAATCAGATAATAATCTTGCTCACAAATGCCAAATGGGCTAACTTAGAGACTATTTAATTTCAACTAATAATAAACTCAAGTTGCTTTAAGAATTAAGGACTTAATAATTACTTGAAGTAATTTTCCATTTTCGAGTCGCATGGGCCATTGGCCAACATGCTTCACTCATAAATTTATGAATCTTTATGATTCATAAAGCCCCACCTTCCTGAATTAAAATGCACCCCCGGTTGTCTTAAATTTTAAGATGGGCCATCAGATATTACTGTACCATCTTTAAATAAAATATTTCTTCTATCTTAATCTCAAAAAATAAAATCATCGAGGTAGGACAAATTTGGGGTATGACAGTTGTCCCTATTCAATTATCTTCTAATCGAATAGCGTGACAAAACGTGAGTCTTACGCGTTCTGATTGGGAGTTTATTGAATACTTGGAATACCCAAAAAATTTCCCGACAAACATAAGTTTACACTGATATAACATACCCTTACGAGTCTCAAGGAAGTAGGGAAAAGCTGATGATGTATCGCTTACCAGGGTTTGATAACGAGGCAGATGGTTTTGAACTTAAGAGCGTAATTTTTTATGTATTGGTTTGGTTTTGATTATTCACCCATTTGGAGGATGAATACAACAATAAGTGATGATGCATGGCTGCTTGAAGACCGAGGCCATGGGTTATGATCGAGAATCGCTGCATGACGTCTGAGGCGATGGGCTAGAGTTTTGTTTTCTTTCGAGCATCGCAGCTTGAAGTCTGAGGAGATGATCAGTATCACGGAATAAAGAAACGTATTGTTGCATTAAGTATTAAGAAATGAACTTAAATTTTTAAATCATTGGTCGAAGTCCGAGGCGATAAGCTAAATTTGATTCTCGAGCATCCCTGTGTGAAGTCTGACGCGATGGTCTGTGTTATGGAATAAAGAAATACATTGTTGCATGAAGTCTGAGGAAATGGATTTGGTTCACAAATTGCTGCGTAAAGTCTGAAGCGATAAGCTAAAAAAAATTTTGAGCATCGCTGCATGAAGTCTGAGGCGATAAGCTGGAGCTTGGAATAAAGAAACACATTGTTGCATGAAGTCTGAGCCAATGGGTTAGGTTCGCGAATCGCTACGTGAAGTCTGAGGCGATGAGCTAAATTTTGTATTTTTGAGCATCGTTGCATGAAGTCTTAGGTGATGGCCTGTGTCATGGAATAAAGAAACACATTGCTGCGTGAAGTCTGAGGCAATGGGTTAGGTTCGCAAATCGCTGCGTGAAGTCTAAGGCGATAGGCTGGATTTTGTTTTTGGACATTACTGCATGAAGTCTTAGGCGATGGCCTGTGTCGTGGAATAAAGAAACACATTTCTGCATAAAGTCTGAGGCAATGGGTTAGGTTCACAAATCGTTGCGTGAAGTCTGAGGCGATAGGCTGGATTTTGTTTTTGGACATTGCTGCATGAAGTATTAGGCGATGGCCTGTATCGTGGAATAAACAAACACATTGCTGCATAAAGTCTTAGGCAATGGGTTAGGTTCACAAATTGTTGCGTGAAGTCTGAGGCGATAGGCTAAGTTTGGTTTTCGAACATCGCTGCATGAAGTCTTAGGTGATGGTCTGTGTCGTGGAATAAAGAAACAC
Organism: Vicia faba; assembly: GCA_948472305.1. NCBI lineage: Eukaryota > Viridiplantae > Streptophyta > Magnoliopsida > Fabales > Fabaceae > Vicia > Vicia faba. The sequence continues at coordinate 930,010,348 of OX451739.1, forward strand.
ATTGCTGCATGAAGTCTGAGGCAATGGGTTAGGTTCGCAAATCGCTGCTTGATGTCTGGGGCGATAAGCTGAATTTTGTTTTCGAGCATCGCTGCATGAAGTATGAGGCGATGATATGGGTTTGTAGGGAACTCATCACTGCAGGAAGACTTAGGTAATGGGATAAACGTGTCACGACATGAAGACTTAGGTGACGGGTTGAATTGTAGGAGAAGAATTTTATTGGTTGACCCTTAGATAGCTAAATCGAGGGCGAGATTGTTTGTTTCTTGTATGATACATACGTGTCATGTCTGATATTGAGATGTTTGGATGTATGCAAAATGTATGATGTTTGATGTGTGGAGCCCTGAGTATATGCGTATTGTATGTAAAATGTATGATGTATGTATGGTTTGGATATGCAAAATGTATGTATTAAATGTGTGTAAGATGTGCGTATGCCTTAAAATGTTATGAAGACCATTTCTGGCATTCTCTCCTTCAAACCAATGGCTTAGAGTTACCAATCCCATGACTTTGTGTGTTATGTTGTCGTAGCATTTTTGAATTTGATTTAAATACAATGAAAAGTGTTAGAAAAATTTGAACATTGACTTTCTGTATTGTGAGTGCAGGTGTAGACGTAGACGTAGACGTGGGTAATGGCATATGCGTATATTTTCATGTTGTAAGCGCAGGCGTAAGTGTAGATGTATGTATTGGCATATGTGTAGCTTTTTATGTTGTAAGCACAAGCGTAGACGTGGACGTGTGTGTAGACTTTGTATTGTGAGTGAAAGCATAAGCGCAGACGTATGTGCAGACGTAGTCTTTTTGCGTCGTAAGCGTAGACATGGGCGTAGACATGTGTATAGAATTTTGCAAGACGTAGGGGTAGCCATGTGCATGGACGTAGACGTGGATTTTCTTTTGATGTTTTTTTAAACCCAAAATGCACTTTCGATGTTTTGCCAAATGCTTTTATTTCCTTAATCCCCCGAAATGATTTCAAGACAGTATTCACAAGTAATAATCATGGCATTTGGTAAATAAGTCATAGAAAAGAAAAAACGCAATTTGAAATATGTAAAGAAAGCAAATGTTTTATTGATATGTCTCTGAATAGGCGAGAATACAAGATGCAATTCCTAGTAAGAGGTAGTTACAAAAAGTTTTACAATTGTAAAGGGCAATAAAAATGATAATTACTACTGCTGCTCCCCAATATCCTTTTAATGATCTTATCTCCTTTTACTCTGAGTTGTATGATTCAGATCTATCTCTCCCTTCGTGGTTCGTAGTCGTAGTTCTTAGATCGCAGTCTTTTTGTTCTTTATTTCTTTGTATGAAATCCCTAACTTTTTCCTGGATTAGCCTTTCGGGTTTTCAATCTACCGGGATAATTTTTTGTTATATGCCCCTAATTTTTGCCTGGATCGCCCTTTAGGGTTTTTGATCCACCAGGACGCTCCTTTTTACCTAAGTCTCTTTTTTAAGGTTCGAACTTAGCGAGCTTTTTATACATAGTATTTTTTGACTGCGGCTGAATTTTCCGGATGCGATAGTTCTTCCCCATCCATTGTTGTGAGGATAAGACCACCACCGGAGGATGCTATTTTAACTATGTATGGACCTTCGTAGTTAGGGGTCCATTTACCACGTGAGTCGAGGTGAGGTAGCAGAATCTTCTTGAGCACTTAGACCATGTTGTGGTTCATCTTGTCCAGTACACTGTTACTCTAAAAGAATTCTGAGGCTAATTTCCGTAGAGTTCATTTGTCGATGTTGGAGGCATTTTTTTGGATGTTCTTGTTTTTCGGGGTACTTCTTGATGTCGTAAAATCAAGGCTTATTATCTGGCCCTTCTTTAATAGCAAGGCAATATGCTGGCTCTTCGAAATGTCTGATTGTGATGCATGGTTCATAGTTTGGCCAATTTACTTTGAATAAAGTTGATAGAGTTTCAAGAGCATCTCCCATTTGATTTGCTTCTCGTGGGATGTGATTGAAAGGGATTTTTGTGAATTCTGCAACCAACTTTAAAACATGATCCCGATAGGGAATCAGTTTTGGATGTTTAGTATCCCATTCGTCGTTAACTTGGTATATGGATTGTGAGCATTCTTTGGAGAAGTCCAGGCTTCCCCTATATCGTGTCCTAGTGCATTTGAAGCCCTGTCGAACGTGAGCATCCAATGTGCCCCTGGCTCGGGTCCTTCGTCAGGTCCTGGTGTTTTGTAGTTGCTTATTTTTTACAGCAATGTCTGTATCTAACCTTGGCCTGTTTCTGTAGGAACAAGTAAATATGTCTAATAATTTGATCCGCTTCTTTGTGGCTCCGCTCTAACATTTCCCCTTAGCTTGATTTCTTCCTGTGTACCTAGATTAATGGTCTTAATATCCTCTTGATACGGGTGTATATTGTCAGCCTTTTCATTTTATTTACCTCGCCATTTTCTCAGAGAGTTCAAGATCTTTCATCATCTTCCTCTTCATCTCAGTTGACGGGAGCATGAAAATTATATCGGGTCGCAGTAGTAACATTATCAGTGGTTTTGGGCATGAATTTGCACACTTATCATGTTTTGGTGCAGATTTGGTATATGAGATTCGAAAATGCATATGCAGAGAAAGTATTGCCATTTTTAACTTTAAGATATAAATGCAGGATAAAGAAAGGGATCTTAATTGAAAATAAAATATAACTTTTATTAATCGTAAATATTGTCTGAAACAAAACGGGGAACCCTTACAAACAACCCCTATGCCTCGGGCTTGACATAGGTTCTTTCTAAAAAAAGAAAAATTAATTAGGAAATAAAAAGATCTCAGGAATCTCCACGGCAGTCCATCTTTTGAGTTCTTCTTCTGGGGCGTATTCTCGGATGAATTCAGTTGCCCCTTTGGTGTTGGATTTGTTGGCTATCATAACCACATGTCTACCATGCTCTACTCCCTTGTTGACAAAGGTATATTGGATTGGAGGAAAATGTGCTTCACCCTTCAGAGAAACATTATATTTTTCTTCAGGGTATTGTCCGAACTGGACTATCCCCTGGTCCACTAGTTCTTGCAGCATTCTTTCGAAGGCTTCATTATATTCCAACAGGAATCCATATTTGAACAGATACTGCTTCAACAAGCTTATCGGAGTTTTTGCTTGTCTGATCGCCCCAAAGTCGGTGAGTACTTTAATTGTATTTATTTTCGGCCCATCGTGCGGAAGTATCAGATTTGATTTGATGTTAGGTTTCTCAAAAGTGATGTCTTTAGATTCTAACAAATCTTGGACCTTATGCTTGAATGGCCAACATTGCTCTATGGTGTGTCCCAGAGAATTAGCATGATACTCACATCTGGCATTGACATTGTATCTTCGCGGGAGTGGTGTTACCAGAGGAGCCAGTGGCTTGAGTTCCACTAAGGATGCCTTAACCAGCTGTTGTAATAACTTTCTAGGTGGCATAGGGAGTGTATCAAATTTTCAGGGTGGCTTTCTGCCTTGCTGCATCCCTTGTGGGATCACTAATGGTCGTTGTACCTTGGGATGTGACGCAACAACATTAATTTCTCCCTCTTTTCCTTTGGGGATGTTTGAAGCAGGATTTTTTGAATTGTAGGGAGCATTTGATGGCCCCCCTGATATCGTCCCACTTTTTATTCCAATCTCGATTCTTTCTCCGATAGTTACTATGTATGAGAACCCCAAAGAGATACTTCCAACCATCTTCTCATAATATATCCCTTGCAAAGTCCCCAAGAACGTGTCTACTAATTCTTTCTGTAACAGTGGTGGTTGCACACGGGATGCCAAATCCCTCCATCTCTGAGCATACTCTTTGAAGGACTCTTCTTTCTTCTGGGACATATTCTGGAGTTGCATGCGGGTGGGCGCCATGTCCATATTATATTTGTAATACTTTAGAAAAGAATTATTAGGATCTTCCCAAGTTCGAATATGTGTTCTCTCCAATTGCATATACCAGTCTGAAGATGCCCCACTCAGGCTATCTTGAAAATAGTGAATCATCAGCTTCTGATCGTGTGCATGGGCATGCATCTTCCTATAATACATACGGTGATGATTTTATGGACAAGTGAGCCCCTTGTATTTCTCAAAGTCAAGTAATTTGAACTTTGGTGGAATCACCACATCAGGAACTAGGCCCATTTCAAGGGAGTCTACTTCAAAAGCGTCAAAACCCTCCACAACTTTTAATCTTTCCTCGAGAGCCTTGTACTGATTCATTACCAGCGGATTATCAATAGCATGAGTATCAGTCGTCTTTAAGGGTGCTTGTTTATCAGATGCTCCTGTACAATCGATTGCACTATGGGAGCAATCGATTGTATAGGAGCAATCGAGTCAAAGCAACCCATAGTGCAATCGATTGCACAGAGTGTATTGTGCACAATCTTTGAAAAAAGTGTATTTTTAGCCTTCAAAAATAAAAAAAATTTAGTATGTGTCGACACATACGTGTTATGTGTCGACTCATGCAAGACAATCAATTTTGTAATGTGCTGACAAAAGTAGCTTGCATCGACCCATAGAGGCTTCTGTCGAATCATCCTAGTTTGTATAACTAGCATGTGTCGACATACACATGTTATGTATCAAATCATGCAATTTGATTAATTATGTATTGTGTTGAAATAGCAGTTTGTATCGACCCATAGAAGCTTGTGTCGCTTCATGCAAATTGATTGATTTTGTATTGAGTTGAAAAGGCAGCTTGTATCGATCCATAGAATCTTGCGTCGACTCATGCTGTGTTATACAACTAGAATATGTCGACGCATACGACTCTTGTGTCGACTCATAGCAGCAAAACACACGTGATTTTTGAAAAAAGCTAGCAATTTCAAAACTGTCATCTTTTTGGCTCCAATTTTTCTGCATAATTTGAAAATTATATCATTAATTCAATTTTTGGCTCCTAGAATCAATTACCAAATTACCACTAATCCTAATCCTAAACTCTATAAATAGAGACCTCATTTCATTCAAATGGAAGCTTTTGATAGCCAAACTCATTTTGCTAAAAAATATATCAATTCTCTCCATCTACCAAATTCACTCAAAGCTCCATTTTCAAAAAAAGGATAGTAAGCTTTGCATTAAAGCTTACTAATCTTTTAGCTAAACCTTCATCTAAACACTTTTTCTTTATCAATTCTCTACATCCAAGCTTTGGTAATTGATTCTTGTAGTTGAATTGAAGCAAATTCTAGAAGTTGTTTGATAATTCTCTAATTCTACCTTTGGTAAGTTAGATCATCATCTTTCACAATGTGATCTCTTGTGGATTTCTGGTTTTGATTCATTGAGCACTGTTTTATGATTCCATTAGTGCTATTTTATCATAATTTGATTGAATATTCATGCTCAATTGGATCCATGATCATAAGGTGTTTGATGAAAAATTGGAACAAGAATTTGATCCTTGAAATGCTGTTTTCTACTGATTTTAACAGGTTGCAATCAATTGTTGTATCATTGCAATCGATTGTCACAAAAAATTGATTTGAAAAAAACTGCATTGATGCAATTGGTTGCTGTCTAAGAACAATTGATTATAACAGTGCCAAAAATACTTTTTCTGCCTTATTTTGGGGTTGTTTTTACTCAAATATTTTTTCTGCTCACTCTCTTTGATGGATAATTTGGATTAAAATTTTAAATGTCTAATTTCTCTTTAAATTCAATGGACTTTATGGTGTAGATGAAGTTGGATAAATGTTCATCAATTCAAATCTATCAAAGAGTGAATTATTTAATTCATTCTTGGTGCTTTGGATTAATGATATGTTTAGTGCTTTAATCCATCTAGATGAGTGATTGAATTTAAAGATGAAATAAATTTAAGGTAGTGATCCAAATTAGCTTATCATTCCCCTCCCTCTTCATCTTATCCCTTTATTTTTTAATTGTGCTACATGTTAAGGGATATTGATCTCTATATCATTTATCCAAACATGAAGTACATAGATTGCTATTGACCGACCTCAAAATAGGTGCGACTTCTACATAAGTCCACTTACGATTGCTTAACACAATGCTAAATTTTGTCCTGATTCAAATAAATGATCATTCGTGGCCCAAACCTATGTTTGCAAGCCCAAGTATGTTAATTTGATCTCTTTTATCCAATAACCTTGAGACTCATTGTGTGGAGGCTTTGGTTCTACCAATTCTCCAATGGATTTACATCACTTTAGGTTAACGCGGATCACTTAAACATCGTTGATCATTAAATGTTACCTTTTGAGGATTCCAAAATGGATGATATACTTGTCAAAAATCAAATGCAACTTGTTGTGTGGAGGTTTTGGTTCTACCAATCCTCTAATGTGTTCCAAATGCAAGTTTCAAGATGGTCATCCAACTAACCACTAATTTCCAACAATTGACTTTATTTTATGCTTTTATTTTTATGCTTTATGTACCATTTACTTTTAGCATTTACATCTCATGCTATTTTCATCTTTGCTCACTTGAGCATTTACTTTTATGTCATTTTTATTTTGTTCACTTGAGATTTTCTTTTCCTTTTGAAGAAACTTAATAATCAACATGAACCATAAAAATCTTTAATGATGCTTGGACTATTTGGTTACTATCCTTGGCATTATGGAGTGTTGAACTTCTTGGACTTAGGATTAGAAACCTTGGCCTATGATTGGAGACCTTGTGACCTTATCTGATTGTTTTGTCTGGAGCTCTTAAGGTTTACCTCAAGACATTGGGTTGTTTGTTTGTTTTGTATGCAGGTTATTGGGATTGCACTCTTTGTTTGTAATCTGGAATTCACTTGTATATAGTCGTTACTCTGCCTAATTTTTGTGAAGACTTAATACACTTGAAGTTTGATTCTCTCAAGAGGTCTACTATATTTTCTTGCTTGGTTTCAATCCAAAGAATGGGAATTCTATCTTGACTCATAATGTCAAGTATTGGCTTCTTGTTGGTTAGATGGTTCCTATCCCTGGCTTTTACCTTATGATTTAGGAGTCTCTTCTTCTCCTCCCATCTTCTTTAATTTCAAAATCTTCTTCCTCCCTTTTGAAAACTCTTCTTATTTTGAAACTTAAACTACTTTCATAATAAACTTGGACTTATGTCCATGCATTTTCAAAATATTTTCATAAATAAACTTCAATCAACTTAATAATACCTTGACATTTTTTGTGAGAAGACTAAAAGTCAATAAATCTCATTTCAAACCATTTTTCCACTTTGGCTTTTATCTTTAAACTTTTCTCAAAAGATTAGACTCTTGTCAATCCTTGTAGTGATGCAAACATTTATACTTCTATAATATGTAGTGAAGTGAGATATTTTCCACTTGGGTGTTGAGTGAGGCATTGTTGATTTTAAAATCTAAGCCATATCCTCCATTTTGAGATGATGCAAATTCTCCTTTCTCAGGATTGTGGGTAGTATGTATGTTTTCTACACGGACAATGATGATGATGTCTTATCTCTTAAAATCAACCAACACACTTTTGTTTCAAATTTTTAAAAGATGAACTACGTGTACCCTGATCCCCTATTGCACGAAAGGTGGTACGTAGGCACTAAAGGTTCACAACCGCGGCGGATGCAAAAACTATAAAAAATATATATTTCTTTTATCACCTCCACCATCTATTTTACATACAACATTTTATAGCCAAAATATACAGATTTTTCAAAGAGGTTCCTGCGGAGTACTGTAGATATTTAGGGTGCTAATACCTTCCATTTGCATAACCAATCCCCTTACCTTGAATATTTCCCCCTCTTTTTGGGTTATTCTCTCTTTTACATTCCTTTGGAAACAATAAAGCGCGGTGGTGATTTTTTTTTATTTGTATAAAGTCTAGTCAATCCAATGGCTTAGTCTTGAACATTTCTACCGCTACAGAAAAACGACGACTTCACTGGGGACAGATTGACCTCTTGCCGGTCCATCCCTAAGTGGGTTGAGCCTATATTTGTTTATATTTGTATATGTGCTATTGTTGTTTATATATTTTGTATATATGTTTGTTTGGATTTTCCTGGTTTTCAGGGTGCTTGGTGATTACTCATAAGTCCTATACCCGGACTTGGGAAAACTTTAAGATAGGATGGGCGATATAGTCATGTTAACTTTGAGGGAGTAATCCCAAAAAAGGAGGCCTGAGATCCCCCACTCAGTAGAGGCCCCTTTGACTGTAGTGTCGTTTACCGAGTAATCGGGAAGATGTACTGCTTTCAACCTGGGAGCCTGCTGAAATTGAGGACCGTAGAATACCAAACCCATCTTGGCATTTTAGGTGTAGTGCAAGCTATGACGGAGTAATTCGGAAATAGTTGTCATGCCATACTATGCTCGGACGAGTCTTTCTTGAGAATATTACTAATTACCGAGTTAATCTGGAAGTTGGTAATATCCGAAGGAAGGATGTAGACTCTGGGAACCTCTAGAACCTTGTTCGCCAGGTGATAACTTTTTAGACCAACACCTTATGGGTAGTACCTTCGACCTCATGCTCGTGACGTTGAACCTATGAACCCTATATGTGTGATCTTGTGTGTGATTATTGCCTCATGCATCCATGTACTCATAAACATCTTTTGAAGAAACAATATGTCAAGGGATTTAAAGGTTGACTATTTGTAAATATCTCAGGTACTTTTAACCATGGATTTTGGAAAGAGAAAGACTGGGAAATACAGTTTCAAGGATCCCAAGATAGATGAGTTGGTCAGTCTAATTCCAGAGATCGAATGTTCTGCAGACTTTCGGAAGAAGTATGGATCCATTATTCCTCTCATGAAGCTAAAGATGAAGGAGGGTATTCTCTCGACCCTAGTCCAGTTCTATGATCTGATGTATCACTGCTTTACTTTTCACGATTATCAGTTGATTCCTACATTGGAGGAGTATTCTTATCTATTGGATTTACCTGTTACCAATCGTGTTCCTTTTACTGGTTTAGAGGGTGAGCCAAAACCACATGAGATTGCTGCTTTGATTCATCTGGGGAAGTCTGAGGTGGAAGTCTGTATGACTACTAAAGAAGGGATTAGAGGATTACCAACTCAGTTCTTATTGGAGAAACCTCGTTACTTTTCCAGAATGAAGAGTAAAGTTTCTTTTGAGGCCATCCTTGCTCTACTTGCTTACGAATTGTTCTTATTTCCTAATGTGGACAAGTTTGTCGACATTAACGCTATCAGGATTTTCACGATTGAAAACCCAGTTCCTACACTGTTGGGTGATTCTTATTGCTCTGTTCATCTTCAGAATTCTTATCATGGGGGAATGATTATGTGTTACACACATCTGTTGTACCGATGGTTCATTTCTCATATGCCTCAGTCTGATGCTTTTTGGGATGTCAAGAAGGAACCCCGTTGGGCTCCTAAGATCATGGAACTTACTCACTTGGAGATTGATTGGTATCATCGAGCTTACAAGGATGTAGAGATTATTGACAGTTGTGGTAGTTTCCCCAATGTACCGCTTCTTGGTACAAAGGGAGGAATTAATTATAACCCTGTTCTTGCACGGCGACAACTTGGTTATCCGATGAGGGATAAACCGAATAGTATTCATTTGAGTAGTTTCTTTCTAATGGAAGGAGAAGACCATAGGGAAGCTATGGAGCAGATTACGAAGGCCTGGCGTCACATTCATAAGAAGAGTAGGAAGGATTTGGGACCTAGGAAGTTGTTTCTTTGGAGCCATATCTCCAATGGATTCGATTGAGAGCTATTCAGTTAAAGATTCGATTGACTTGTTTGTGAATACCACTCCTCCCTTATTAGATGATGTAGAAGAGCTGCAACTCGCTTTGGTCAGGATGCAACAGGAAAGGGATGCTTGGAAGAACAAGTTCCAGACTTTAGAGAGTTCCTAAAAAGCAGACTTGAAGGAGAAAGACGATTTGATTGAGATCCATGAGAGTCGAGCAGTGGAGTCTATGGAGAGGCAAGGGGATTTATTTTCCCCTAAGCCTCAAACAGGTGCTGATTACTCACTTCCTAATTCAGATGATTGGAAGGAGGTTACCATCATACATGTGGAAGAAAACCAGAGGTTGAGGGCTCAGATTTCTAGGCTCACAGGGAAGCGCCAGTGTACAGATTGATCTCCATCAGTTCTTTTTCTCAGAATTTTAGATTGTATTTTCATCTTGTACTTGGGATCATTGAAACTTGTAATCCATTTTAAAGTTATTATAATAAAAAATTTCAATATTTCAAATGCGTTATTATTTTGATGTTTGCAATATGTCTATAAACCATAAATCCCTTGAAATATTAAATAACATAGTAAAAATAATCATATGCATTGCATATCATGCATCATATTACGCATATTTCTTGCATTTGTTATGCTTACCCAGGTGTCTTACCAAGCTTCTTTACTTCATTCAGCAAGGTGACTCATCACTACAACACTCGGGCTAATTTCAAAAAGAAGATGGACAACTTAGAAAAGGAGAATCGCGAGCTTCGCAGAGAAGTTTCTTATTTGAAGGTCGGCTTGGCCAATTTGACTACTCTGATGGAAGCTTTGGTGGTTGCTCAGAATCAACCACCGAGTGTTCAGCCTCAACCAACAACGACAAATATTGAAGTTCCAACTGCTTCTGTATCTGCTACTCCAGTTTTTGTTCAAAGCCGTATTCCTCAAGGTTATCCATGGGGAATGCCAAAGAATTTTGCACCTGAAGGTTTCAATGTTGGTCCTCAAGATACTCCAGTGTTTCAGACTGTTTTTACTCTGGAACCTCCTGTGGTGCATGCTGTTTCTGCTGCACCTCCTTCAATAAACATAGTTCCATTTGTTAATAATGATGTGTGTCGTCCTTTACCTCCGTCGAGTGAAGACTTGGGTCTCTATGAAAGAATGGATTCTTTTCAAGAGCAGTTTGATAAAATGCAGAGAGAGATGATGGCCCTAAGGGGAAAAGGGCTATTTGGGCAGAATTTGAATGAGCTATGCTTTGTCCCAAATGTTAAGATACCTGCTAAGTTTAAGGTCCTGGAGTTTGAGAAGTATAAGGGAAACACTTGCCCTCGTGCTCACTTGGTAATGTATGTGAGGAGAATGTCTACCCACACTGATGATCAGCATCTGTTGATTCACTTTTTTCAGGATAGTTTGACTGGTGCGACACTGAAATGGTATATGAGTTTGGACAACGCCAACATCCATACTTTTAATGACTTGGGAGAAGCATTCATCAAACAATACAATTACAATGAGGATATGGCGCCCGACCGTGACCAACTTTGGGCCATGGTTCAGAAAGACAGGGAATCGTTCAAAGAGTATGCGTAGAGATGGCACGAAGTAGCTGCCCAAGTGATTCCTCCCATGGTAGAGAAGGAGATGACTAAGATTTTTCTGAAGACGCTGGGAGCTTTCTACTACGAAAGGATGGTAGCAAGTGCACCAAGTGACTTTACTAATATGGTAGGAATGGGTATCAGCTTAGAAGAGGCTATAAGAGAAGGACGTTTCATGAAGAGTGGAGGATCCAGAGGTGTGAAGAATCCATCTTATGGGTTTACCAAGAAGAAAGGAGGGGACACAAATGTTGTTATACAAGAGAGGAGGGTAAACGCTCCTAGAAGGAATTATCAGTGTCACCAGCAAGTCGCCTCAGTTACTCCTGTTATGAATGCTGCTCCGACTACCGTTGCTTATCAAAGACTGTACCAGCAGGGGAACCAAGGGAATAATAAGTAAAAGGAGAACTATGACCCTATTCCCATGAGCTATGCGGAGCTACTACCGACATTGATTCAGAAGAAGTTAGTTCAAATCCGACCACCTCCTTCCGTACCATCACCATTGCCTTGGTATTACAAGGCAAACCAAACGTGTGCTTTTCATCAAGGAGCACCAGGGTATAGTGTTGAGAATTGTTATCCTTTGAAGATTGAGGTACGGAAATTGGTAAAGTTTGGTGTTCTATCTTTCAAGGACATGGTACCTAATGTGAAAGATAATCCTCTACCCAAACACAGTTAGAGGAGACTTGGTTAAAATGCACACATACCTCTGTGAATTCAGCTACTATACACATGACCACGCCGGTTGTGCTATTTGCAGTACAGATATATAGGGTTGCGAGAAGATAAAGGCTGATTTACAGGTGATGATGGATGAGGGTTTAATCCATATAATCAGGCCTAGGGAAGAATATAAAGAGGAGGTGAATATGGTTTCTAGATGTCATGGCGAATTCAGAATTTTTGATAAGGAGTATTTGAATGAGGATCTCGTGCAGTTGGATGCTACCTTCTACCATACTGCTGGTTAGGTGGAACACCAATATGGATCTTGCCTAGTTTGCTGTCGAGATCCCCGAGGATGTTCAATTGTGAGGGAGGGTGTTTAGTTACTGTTAGACAACAAAACTATCAAGATCATAGGTCAGAGGGATGATTATCATAAGATTGATATGGTTGAAGTTTGCTTAACGGAAGAAGAGTCAGAGGAAGAGTATGCCTCCACATATGAGTTTTTCTCTTCATACAAAGATTTGTTTCCCAAAAATGACTTTTTGATGACTGATTGTATTGAAGATGGGGTAAACGTCATTGTGCCTTTTTTTGGTGCACCCGCTCATCTTGAAGTGGAGTACCATAGCAAACCAGCTGTTACCCCATTGGTAATTAGTTTTCCAGGCCCTATCCCCTACAAATCAGATAAGGTTGTGCCTTACAAATACAACGCTACAATCTTAGAATATGGGGTGGAATTTCCCATCCAGCTGATGCCTGATGTTGGAAATATAGCTGAAAATAGCAGGGTGACCCATAGCGGTCGTGTGTTTGCACCGATTGTACGAAGAGATGTTGTTGCTGGAAAGAAAATTGTTGAGAATGATTAACCTAAAAAGGCTACAGGAGAGACTAGTGGAGATACATTATAGAATAAAGTGGATGATATTTTGAAGATAATTAAGATGAGCGACTACATAATTGTAGATCAGCTACTACAGACTCCTTCAAAGATATCTATCGTAGCTTTATTGATGAACTCCTCTGCTCATAGAGAATCATTGATGAAAGTACTAGACCAAGCTTTTATGGAGAGTGACATTTTATTAGATAAATTCAGAAGCGTAATTGGAAACATTACGTCTTGTAATAACTTGAGTTTCTGCGATGATGAATTACCAAATGAAGGGAGGAATCACAACCTGGCCATCCACATATCTATGAACTACAAGAATGATTTGATATCCAATGTGCTAATTGATAATGGATCCGTGTTGAATTTTATACCGAGGAGTACTGTCATGAAGTTAAAGTATCAAGGAGAACCTATGTGCCCGAGTGGCATCATTGTGAAAGCATTTGATGGGTCGAGGAAATCTGTCATCGGTGAAGTGGACTTACCATCCATATAAGACCATATTTGTTCCAGATAACCTTCCAGGTCATGGACATTATTCCCGCATATAGTTGTTTGCTAGGACGACCATGGAATCACGAAGCAGGGGTTGTCACTTCAACACTACATCAGAAGCTAAAGTTTGTGCGTGAAGGGAAGGTGGTGATCATAAATGGGGAGAAGACGTTGTTAATATCCCATTTGTCCTCTTTCAGTATCGTAGAAGCGGATGAGGCTGCTGTTAGAACCCAGTTCCAAGCCATATCCATTGACAACATAAGGAGAAATGAGAATTCCATGGTTTCGCTAAAGGACGCTATTGTACCCCAAAATTTTCCCTCCCATATTCTTCAAGATTTTCCAAGATCAAGGTTCAAAATCTCTCAAGGGTTGCACAGTCCAATTGCCTCCTAACAGAGTCAAAATTAGGGTTTTGGTTCTGGCAAAGAAGTTGAGGTTTCCAAGGGTCTAATCAAGTCCCACATGCCCATGTACATTGTCAAGCATCTACATGCCTAGTTTCAAGGCTCACAAGGTCAAGTTGCACAGTCAAAAACCCTAATTGCCCTACAGTCAACTGCAGGGGTAAAATGGTCATTTGGCAGTCAAAAGTCAAAATTTTTGTTCAACATCTTATTTTGAAGCCACAATCATCATTTGATCAAATCTTGATCATGATTCTCAAAGCATGGCTCAAAAAGTCTCAAGATGCAAAAGTTTCTATTTTTGGACAGTTGAAAAAGTCAACTGCAAATTGACCAGGGCATAACTTCCTCATGGTTTATCAGAAAAATTACATCCAAAGCTCGTTTTGAAGAGAATGACATTTCCTACAACTCATATTCACACTTCAAGTCCAAGAAATGCTCTCACAAAAAGTTATCAATTTCAACATTATAGGTTATTTTCAAAAGTCAACAAAAAGGCACTTTAAGTCAAAGACCATAACTTGAGATTGGTAAATCAAAATGACATGGGACCAAAGACATTGGTTATAGGACTTCAAGACCTTTCCAAAATGTCCAAGAACATGATCAAAGCGTAACAATTGAGCAAGATATGCCTTGTAGAAGTTGGGAAATTTTTGGGGATTTTGAAAAGTCAACTTTGCACAAAAGACTTCAAAAATGCTAATGGGCCACAAATTCTTCCATGAATCATTACCAAAGCATGTGCACGACCCACTAAGCTCAAAGGGAGTTATTTTCTTATTTTTGATTAATTATTTGAATTTTTATTATCATTAATTCATTTAATTAAATTTAAATATAAGGAAAATACTAAACCAATGGTTTTAAATCTTTTTATGCAGCAAATATCCTCCTCACATGTGAGAGATCTCGTGCATCAATCAAAAGGGACAAAATCATCCAAATTTGGCATGATTGGCATGAAAAAGATTGAAAAAAAGATATGGAAAATCAAGTATTCAAAACATTGATTCAAGGACTTTGGGCTTGGTTTTTTTAACCTAATTTGCTTCAGATACATAGCATAACCTAAACCTATTCCATTAGACACGAAATACTGCACACAAGCTGCATACCAACTTGCAAAATTTCCTTAAAAAATTGAAAACTGAAAACCTAGTTACAAGGCGTTTCAAAGCCCAAAAAGTATTCCAAACGCTTGCTGGGACTTTCTTGAACGTGTTTCAATCCCTTTCCAGTCTCCACGCACAAGGAATTGGTAGAACAGAATTGCTTTCTTTTCAAAATTTTCCATAATCGTGTTTTAAATTCCATGCATGATTCATGATTTTTAATTGTTGATTTATACTAAAAATGACATTCTGAAGCTAATGGTACCATTTAATTGAAGTATGGCTGCCTAAATAAGAATTCACCATGGACGTGTTCTAGGGTTTCAGAAGTTTTAAATTAGGGTTTCCCTCATGTGGAAAAATTAAGCCTTAAAACCTATGCCAATGGATTCATGGCAACAAGACGAG
This sequence comes from Vicia faba, assembly GCA_948472305.1. Lineage (NCBI taxonomy): Eukaryota > Viridiplantae > Streptophyta > Magnoliopsida > Fabales > Fabaceae > Vicia > Vicia faba. The sequence goes on from OX451739.1 coordinate 930,025,672, forward strand.
ACAAACTCACACCTCACGCCCTTTTTATATTCATCTATGCTCTAATCGCTATTTTTTCAGGTTGAGTTTAGTGGGGGTCTAAAACCCCCACTATTTGCTTTTATTACAGGTACAAAAGGAAGAAGAAGGCTAGCGTGTCTGAGTGTGGTTGGTCAGTTTAAATATTGGCGCATTTTTTGATTATCTCAGCATAATATTGTTTTTCTATTATAATAATCATGTCCCACTAATATTACAAAGAAACGCGCTGGTGCAGTTGGTGGCTGATGTGTCCTGCAGGTACTGGGACCTGGGTTCGATTCCCAGGTCCCCCCAAACGCTTAATAATTTTTGTCTTAAGGCGTTCGTGTGCAACGCCTCTCCCAGGGTTCATCATACAACCCCACATCCTAGCTTGCCACGCGCCCATGAGTTCCAATCTGAAGGCTATAAGGGGACGTTTACCATGCTCGCTAGTCAATGAACACACATGCAAGCATAGAAAGTCAAAAGAGGGCCTTGATTCAGTGGGCCTAAATGCTTCAAAAACCTCCAAAAAGGGCCTGATACCCCCCCCCCCCCCCCCCCCATGGTTTGCATTATTTTTGCTTTTTATTTGATTTTCTTTAAATTCTTTTTAATGTTTTAATTATTTCTTTTCACCCTAAAATAATTTCCACAATAAAAAATCAGAAATTAAAAATGCTTTTTTTAAATAATATCTATTTCACCATTATTTATTTTGTAAATAAAACTTTAAATAATTAATTTAGATTAATTTAGGTTTCAATTTTAATACTTTTTTATATAAATTAAAATATGTAGAAATTAGGTTTTTTTAACATTTTCATCCTTTTCTTAATAAATGATTTTTTCTTATTATCATTATTATTAATTACTAATTTATTTTGTAAATACACATGTAATTAATTAGTTAGTGTAAATTAGGTTAAACTTGAATTTTTTCATTAATAATTAAAAATAGCTTAAAATTAGGGTTTCTTTTAATTTTAATTTTCTTTATTTCATAAAAACCAAAAAACATGAAAACAACACACAAATTCACACACCACTCTTAGGGTACGCCTCACTGTTGCCTTGCCCATCGAAACGTGGTCGTCGAGTATAGGACGTTTTAGTAAGTCCTTATGTCCATGATCTATGGAATAGGGGTAGCTTCTTAGGTGTCATACTGTTGCTCTGGTGACCACACTGTCCCTAACAAACGAATTGACCCGAACACCTCCAACGGTGGTGCTACCTACCTCTCAATGGTGGGATGGCACTACCTTAAGGACATTTACACAGCCTAATTCCTTAGGGTAGGTAGATGACTCATAGATACTTGCTCTATTCAAAAACAAATCAAAAACCTTTTCACACCGACACTTTTAAAAGCTTTCAAAACAATTTTTCAAACACTCTTGAGGACTGATACAAGAGTCATTCTGAAACTTTCAAAGAAACTTTTTCAAACCCACTCACACTTGAAAAGCAAACACTTTTGAAAACACAATGAGCAAGTATCTAAGAGCCCATGGATTACCATGGATAGAAAGGGTGCTAACACCTTCCCTTTCTATAAATCTATCTCCCGAACCGAGAGACAATCTCATAAGGAATTTTGCTGTGCTTTTGTCCTGTCCATGTTGGAGAAAATAAAAGACGGTGGCGACGCTTGCTTCCGCGACATTTCGCGAACCAGCGTTAAACAGTTAGTTCCAGATCCACCGATCGCCAGAACTGGCGACTCTGCTGGTGAATTCTTATAAAGTGAGGTGTACCTTAGGACTAAGATCACTGGTGTTTTCAATTGTTGTGCTTGTTTGCTTTATATTTGTGGGCTGCATCGGAGTTACATAGATCCTAACCCGGATCTGGGGATACCCTGTTAGGTAGCATAAGCTGTGAGGGACCTGTCAGGCATAGACCGACATGGGTGAAGCAGTGGCTACGTTGGTGTGGCACCTTGGTATGTACCGATATCCCTTGTGTCGCAACGAGAAGAATATGGGTCTTCTGAGGAGTCATTAAGCACCAACCGACCTTAGAACCTTAAATGACCCAACTTGGCCAATAGAACAGTAGCAGTATGCTACGCCCATTGAGGCTAAACTCTCGTGATGGTTCTGGCCGCAAGAAAAGATTGCGATGCTGGAGTTTTGACCGATTGAGGGTAGTCAGTGATATTGGGATCCTCTAGAACCCGGTTACTTTTGATAGGACATGTCTTAACCAACAAACTGAAAGAGGGTAATACCTAGACCCCATGCTGGCCTAAACTCTAAGGGCTTCTCTTGTGTGACTTGTGTGCCTTCCAACTTGACTATTTGCATGCTTGTTATCTGACACTTGAGTTTCTTGCAGGTTTTGTTTATAGTCCTTAATCTGGACTCATAACAGGGTTTACATATATCACTCCATGCATAGCATAACATCATACCATTGCATACATCCTGCATAAGGACTAATCCATTTCAAGGATCTCAAGGGTCTATGATGCAGGTCATGATGAACCAACTGTCCAGCAAGGGGCAAAGGGGATTTATTTTCCTCTAGACAAGGTCGTCAGGGGCTATGGCCCACTCGATATGGTGAGCCATGACACTTGAAGAAGGACTCTCAACAACATGAAGTTCCTTCAATCAAGCTACAAAATTCAAACTCTAACGGTTTCTTGTTTACCCCGCGAGATCCTTGAAAACATTGCATGCATACATACATATCATTGCATTACAGGTATCCCTTTTACAGGTTTCTTACCTTCTTCGCTGTTTATTTCAGCTCGCCATCATGAATCCTGAATCATCTACTGAGCAATCCATCAAGGCTCTCCAGGCTCAGAACGCCCAGTTCCAAGAGTTGATCATGAGTTTGACCCAGGGGCAACAAGATCTGAAGACCCTGCTTTTGAAAAAGAAGAAGAAGAGGACGGTGCTGTTCAACCCTAGACGCAAATCTGGGAATGGATCACAAAATGAAGTTGAGCTGACTACCCCGTCTGTTGGGAAAGACAGTCCCCAAAAGGGAGAGGTTCCTAGTCCAGTGGTCTCTGACAACGAGACTGATTACAATGATGAACAATACCCTCCAGCTGAGGACAGGTACAAACAGCTAGAAGACAGGCTAAGTGCTATGGAAATACAGAAAGTGCCCGACCTGGACTTTGAAGATCTAGGTCTGTCTTCTGGGGTAGTAATCCCACACAAGTTCAAGGCACTCGCTTTTCCAAAATATGACGGGGCTTCCTGTCCTAAGCTGCATCTCAGGTCTTACACAAGGAGGATCCAGCCCTACACGGCCGACAAGAATTTGTGGATTCACTTTTTTCAGGATAGTCTGTCGAGAACTCAACTCGATTGGTTCTATCAACTGAATGGAGCCAACATCCGCAGCTGGGAGGATTTGGCCACTGCATTCTACAAGCAATACCAGTATAATGCCGACCTTGCTCCCACGCGTACTCAGCTTCAGGGAATGTCTATGGGTGCAGGTGAAGGTTTCAAAGAATATGCTCAAAAATGGAGGGACCTTGCTGGAAGGGTACAACCACCTCTGACTGACCGCGAGCTCGTCGACATGTTCTTGGGGACCCTGTCTGGTCCATTCTTCAACCACTTGATTGGGAATTCTGCAGCTGGGTTTACAGATCTGATCTTAACTGGGGAAAGAATAGAAGCTAGCATCAAGGCGGGGAAAATACATAATGGTGATTCCTCAAACATTGAGAAGAAACCATCCAAGAGAGAATCTAGTGTTGTCAACGCGGTAGCTATTGCAAAGCCGGCCGGCGCTCCTCAGCGTCACAATCAGCAAAGGGAAGAGAGACCCAAAAGGAAATTCACTCCCCTCGGCATGACCTTGTCACAGATATTGCCACAGTTGCTGGAAACCAAGTTGGTAACTCTCATGGACCCTCCAAAGAATCCCAACAAGACGCCTTCAAGGTATAACCCCAACGTTCGCTGCGCTTATCATTCTGACAGCCCGGGGCATGCTACAAATGACTGTTGGACTTTGAGAAATAAGGTCCAGGATCTGATTAACGCAAAGGAAGTCCAGCTCGACTCTCAAGAGACTCCCAATGTGATCACAGCTCCCTTGCCAAAATATGGCTAGGACTGGATTTTTTGTTCATTCGAATGTTCAATTTGTAATTTTCTTTTGATTGTTCAAACATTTATTCATGTTAAACATTGTTATTTCATTAATGCACTACACATGTCTGTTTTGAAGTAATTATTTCGTATTCACTATATGCAAACTGTTTTCATTTTTCGATGATGATCAATTCTCGGTTAATAATTCTAAGCCTCTTGAGGGAGGATGACGAAAACGATACCACAATCTACAGTATGCTTTTGAACAGACCCCGCTGATGAGGCACAGGCATTGTTTCAATCCCTAAACACTGGAGTTATAAGGAAGATAATCCCTTGTTAACCCCTTTGAGCCAAAGAAGCAGGAGTTTTTCTTTTCAAAATTAAAACCCTTAATCATAACCTGGGGCAGGGTAGTCTTCTCAGTTGATCCAAGTGCACAACGAATGGCACCAAAGAAGTCCTTACAAAACAAAAAAAAAGATTGTGATGGTTCCGAACATTCATAAAGACAGGCCGTCATTAAAAAAAAAATAATAATAAAAGCCCAATAAGTCAAAACCTATGAAGGAGACTTACAAAACTGGGGCATCCCGCTGACTGTAATCACAAAAGAAACAGTTCAGGCAAAAAACAGGGATAACGAAATCAAAAAGAAAGAGGTCCTACGAACCCTCAACCAAAAAAGGAATGACTGCCTGTTCAGAATAAACTGTCAATATCCGAACCATCACGGGAATATCAGGACAAAAACTCAAATAAGGTCTAACGCATAATCAGTTGAGTTTAGGATTGAAGAACATCACGAAGAGCGGGTGGGTACAAATATAATTTGAGCCTTTATCCTTTGTTTCTTAAACCGTGAACCAGGCCACGTTACAACCCTCGAAAAGTCCTAGCTGAAGCATGGGTTAGTTCGAAAGCATACTGTTACAAAGGTATCCTGACTCCTTAAGGCTCGCAGTAAAATAACGAGTTTGACATCATAGTTTACAAAAGAACTCACTTGTTTTATTAAAAAACTGCATTTTCAAAAACTTTGAAACAGACATAAGCTTTGCATTTTTAACATAACTTTGTTTGCATACGACTATTTGTTTGAACAACATAGAAGCTCGCACGAAGAATATCTGATGAACAAAGACACTTCCAATCAAGGGGCATGGCATGATCATTGTTCGTCATCTGGGGCAGTCCAGTCAAGATTCAGAGAATCTCTCAAATGCCAAATAGCCTGGGGCAAATCTCCGCCTAAGTCACTTGGGGCATTGGGCATGAGTTCCAACGATAAAACTTGCACGATCAAACATCTTCTGGTAGCATGGCAACACAACAACAGGGGAACCTCCATACACTCTGAGAGCGTGGACATAGTCGAAAAAATACTGTGCATAATCAAAGACCCGCTAGGTTGACACACCTAAGCAAAAATAAGGGATGAAATGAAAAAAATCTGTACACCCGGCAAGTCGAAAACCTGAAAAGGCGGCTTGGGCAAAAATGGGTATCCCGGTGGATTGAAAACCCGAAAGGGCGGTCCAGGCAAAAATTAGGGATCAAAGCGTACGACTATGTCCCGATATCTCGTCACTTGCCTACCAGAAGAAGATTTGTCAAACGACAGTCATCAAACACCTTCACAGGTACCTTCTTCTCCAACAAGAAACTGGGGCAATAATGAGTTGTCTAAATGATCCCGTTGCCCTGTCCACCGAAGTGCCAAGGTAAGTTCAGCTGAAGAATGCGACCAAGATACCTTCACTCCCTGCAGAGCGAACGTGTCCCCCGGACTTTATTCAAAGGTTATTTCCCCACCCGGATATAACTGGGTTATCCTCAGCCAAAAGCCACGGAAAGACCGTCCTCGGCAAAGCCTTTCTATCCCCAGCGGAGTTCATCTTCCAACAGAGCACAACAACGGTATCCCCAGCGGAGTTATCCTCATCAACCTCAGCAAAGTACCTCTCTTTCCCCACAGAGTTACCTCTCCGCAGAGTAATCTATTCGCCAAGTTTATTCCCCAACGGAGTCATCTTCTCCTACCGGTATTCTTGCAATCATCATCCCCAACGGAATTGAAGAATCTCACTCTTCAACATCAGCCCAGGATTTGACTTCCCAGCATCCGTCAAGGATCTATTTTCCCAGACAAAGATACATTCATAAACATCACATTGTTATACATCATGATACATGCATATACGCATCATATCATACAATCTCATGTGTTGAAAAATATTATTGCTTGATCCATTTCATGCATTGCATATGACTGACCTTTACCTTTCAGGAAGGATATAGTTAAAAGATCAGCTATGTAGACGAATACAGTCAAAAGAGACCAACCCAGTCAAAGAATACAAATCCAGTTAAATCAATGCCTAAAGATTTCTCTGATACAACCCGTCGTTATAGACACTCGTCGTCATAGACACTCGTCGTTATAGACACCCGTCGTTATAGACACTCGTCATCATAGACACTCGTCGTTATAGAGACTCGTCGTCATAAACACTCGTCGTTATAGACACTCATCGTTATAGACACTCGTCGTTATAGACACTCGTCGTTATAGACACTCGTCGTCATAGACACTCGTCGTCATAGACACCCGTCGTCATAGACACCCATCGTTATAGACACTCGTCGTTATAGACACCCGTCATTATAGACACTCTTCGTCATAGACACTTGTCGTTATAGACACTCGTCGTCATAGACACTCGTCGTTATAGACACTCGTCGTTATAGACACCCGTCGTTATAGACACTCGTCGTCATAGAAACTCGTCGTTATAGACACTCGTCATCATAGACACTCGTCGTTATAGACACTCATCGTTATAGACACTCGTCGTTATAGACACTCGTCGTTATAGACACTCGTCGTCATAGACACTCGTCGTTATAGACACTCGTCATCATAGACACTCGTCGTCATAGACACTCGTCGTTATAGACACTCGTCGTTATAGACACTCGTCGTTATAGACACTCGTCGTTATAGACACTCGTCGTTACAGACACTCGTCGTTATAGACACTCGTCGTTATAGACACTCTTCGTTATAGACACTCGTTGTTATAGACACTCGTCGTTATATACAGTCGTCGTTATAGACACTCATCGTTATAGACACTCGTCGTTAAAGACCACCTGTCCAGGGAAATAACCTGTCAGTAGAGACAACTCACCAACCTTTCTGAATTCCAGACTCGATTCCTATATCTTGCCAGGGCACGTCTGAAGAGTTCGAAGATTCGATTCCTGTATCTCGCCAGGGTGTATCTGTTGACGACTATATTCCAGACTCGATTCCTGTATCTTGCCAGGGCACGTCTGAAGAGTTCGAAGATCCGATTCCTGTATCTTGCTAGGGTGTATCTGTTGACGACTAACATTACCAGACTCGATTCCTGTATCTTGCCAGGGCACGTCTGAAGAGTTCGAAGATCTGATTCCTGTATCTTGCCAGGGTGTATCTGTTGACGACTATATTCTCCGGACTCGATTCCTGTATCTTGCCAGGGCACGTCTGAAGAGTTTAAAGATTCGATACTTGTATCCAGCCAGGGCACATCTACATAAAGAGTTTGAAGATCAACTCCTGTAACAGGCCAGGTAATTATTTTTCTTTCTCAGGTACGCAAGTTCTCGCCAAGGAGTCTCTTACGCGATCGACAACCTCCCGATGGCATCTGTAAGCCCATCCACATACCAACAGTCTCCAAATGGCGTCTATAAGCCCATTCCCGACAAGGTACTGTCACACTTCCAGATGGCATCTATAAGACCATCCTCCTATCCAGCATCTCTCCAAATGGCATCTGTAAGCCCATTCCTGCAATCACACTGCTGATATTCTACTATGTGAGTGCAAATTTCTGGGCACTCTAGTGTTCAATCATCTTCTACCCTCGAATTACGAAAGGCACGCCAGCCAATCTACATCCTCAGCCAATCATCTTCTTCAAGATTTGCCAAGATCAAGGTTCAAAATCTATCAAGGGTTGCACAGTCCAATTGCCTCCTAACACTGTCAAAATTAGGGTTTTGGTTCTGGCAAAGAAGTTGAGGTTTCCAAGGGTCCAATCAAGTCCCACATGCCCATGTACATTGTCAAGCATCTACATGCCAAGTTTCAAGGCTCACAAGGTCAAGTTGCACAGTCAAAAACCCTAATTGCCCTACAGTCAACTACAGGGGTAAAATGGTCATTTGGCAGTCAAAAGTCAAAATTTTTGGTCAACATCTTATTTTGAAGCCACAATCATCATTTGATCAAATCTTGATCATGATTCTCAAAGCATGGCTCAAAAAGTCTCAAGATGCAAAAGTTTCTATTTTTGGACAGTTGAAAAAGTCAACTTCAAATTGACCAGGGCATAACTTCCTCATGGTTTATCAGAAAAATTCCATCCAAATCTAGTTTTGTATAGAATGACATTTCCTACAACTCATCTTCACACTTCAAGTCCAAGAAATGCTCTCACAAAAAGTTATCAATTTCAACATTATAGGTCATTTTCAAAAGTCAACAAAAAGGCACTTTAAGTCAAAGACCTTAACTTTATATTGGTAAATAAAAATGACATGGGACCAAAGACATTGGTTAAAGGACTTCAAGACCTTTCCAAAATTTCCAAGAACATGATCAAAGCCTAAAAATTGAGCAAGATATGCCTTGTAGAAGTTGGGAAATTTTTGGGGATTTTGAAAAGTCAACTTTGCACAAAAGACTTCAAAAATGCTAATGGGCCACAAATTTTTCCATGAATCATTACCCAAAGCATGTGCACGACCCACTAAGCTCAAAGGGAGTTATTTTCTTATTTTTTATTAATTATTTGAATTTTTATTATCATTAATTCATTTAATTAAATTTAAATATAAGGAAAATACTAAACCAATGGTTTTAAATCTTTTTATGCAGCAAATATCCTCCTCACATGTGAGAGATCTCGTGCATCAATCAAAAGGGACAAAATCATCCAAATTTGGCATGATTGGCATGAAAAAGATTGAAAAAAAGATATGGAAAATCAAATATTCAAAACATTGATTCAAGGACTTTGGGCTTGGTTTTTTTAACCTAATTTGCTTCAGATACATAGCATAACCTAAACGTATTCCATTAGACACGAAATACTGCACACAAGCTGCATACCAACTTGCAAAATTTCCTTAAAAAATTAAAAACTGAAAACCTAGTTACAAGGCGTTTCAAAGCCCAAAAAGTATTCCAAACGCTTGCTGGGACTTTCTTGAACGTGTTTCAATCCCTTTCCAGTCTCCACGCACAAGGAATTCGTAGAACATAATTGCTTTCTTTTCAAAATTTTCCATAATCGTGTTTTAAATTCCATGCATGATTCATGATTTTTAACTGTTGATTTATACTAACAATGACATTCTGAAGCTAATGGTACCATTCAATTGAAGTATGGCTGCCTAAATAAGAATTCACCATGGACGTGTTCTAGGGTTTCAGAAGTTTTAAATTAGGGCTTCCCTCATGTGGAAAAATTAGTCCTTAAAACCTATGCCAATGGATTCATGGCAACAAGACGAGACAAACTCACACCTCGCGCCCTTTTTATATTCATCTATACTCTAATCGCTATTTTTTCAGGTTTAGTTTAGTGGGGGTCTAAAACCCCCGCTATTTGCTTTTATTACAGGTACAAAAGGAAGAAGAAGGCTAGCGTGTCTGAGTGTGGTTGTTCAGTTTAAATATTGGCGCGTTTTTTGATTATCTCAGCATAATATTGTTTTTCTATTATAATAACCATGTCCCACTAATATTACAAAGAAACGCGCTGGTGCAGTTGGTGGCTGATGTGTCCTGCAGGTACTGGGACCTGGGTTCGATTCCCAGGTCCCCCCAAACGCTTAATAATTTTTGTCTTAGGGCGTTCGTGTGCAGCGCCTCTCCCAGGGTTCGTCATACAACCCCACATCCTAGCTTGCCACGCGCCCATGAGTTCCAATCTGAAGGCTATAAGGGGACGTCTACCATGCTCGCTAGTCAATGAACACACATGCAAGCATAGAAAGTCAAAAGAGGGCCTTGATTCAGTGGGCCTAAATGCTTCAAAAACCTCCATAAAGGGCCTGATACCCCCCCCCCCCCCCCCCCCCCCATGGTTTGCATTATTTTTGCTTTTTATTTGATTTTCTTAAAATTATTTTTAATGTTTTAATTATTTCTTTTCACCCTAAAATAATTTCCACAATAAAAAATCAGAAATTAAAAATGCTTTTTTTAAATAATATCTATTTCACCATTATTTATTTTGTAAATAAAACTTTAAATAATTAATTTAGATTAATTTAGGTTTCAATTTTAATACTTTTTTATATAAATTAAAATATGTAGAAATTAGGTTTTTTTAACATTTTCATCCTTTTCTTAATAAATGATTTTTTCTTATTATCATTATTATTAATTACTAATTTATTTTGTAAATACACATGTAATTAATTAATTAGTGTAAATTAGGTTAAACTTGAATTTTTTCATTAATAATTAAAAATAGCTTAAAATTAGGGTTTCTTTTAATTTTAATTTTCTTTATTTCATAAAAACCAAAAAACATGAAAACAACACACAAATTCACACACCACTCTTAGGGTACGCCTCACTGTTGCCTTGCCCTCGAAACGTGGTCGTCGAGTATAGGACGTTTTAGTAAGTCCTTATGTCCATGATCTATGGCATAGGGGTAGCTTCTAAGGTGTCCTACTGTTGCTCTGGTGACCACACTGTCCCTAACAAACGAATTGACCCGAACACCTCCAACGGTGGTGCTACCTACCTCTCAATGGTGGGATGGCACTACCTTAAGGACATTTACACAGCCTAATTCCTTAGGGTAGGTAGATGACTCATAGATACTTGCTCTATTCAAAAACAAATGAAAAACCTTTTCACACCGACACTTTCAAAAGCTTTCAAAACAATTTTTCAAACACTCTTGAGGACTGATACAAGAGTCATTCTGAAACTTTCAAAGAAACTTTTTCAAACCCACTCACACTTGAAAAGCAAACACTTTTGAAAACACAATGAGCAAGTATCTAAGAGCCCATGGATTACCATGGATAGAAAGGGTGCTAACACCTTCCCTTTCTATAAATCTATCTCCCGAACCGAGAGACAATCTCATAAGGAATTTTGCTGTGCTTTTGTCCTTTCCATGTTGGAGAAAATAAAAGACGGTGGCGACTCTTGCTTCCGCGACATTTCGCGAACCAACGTTAAACAGTCAGTTCCAGATCCACCGATCACAGACGCGCAGCAGGTTGTGCGCAATGGTCATAATGCAGTTTGGGGACGAATTGTGGATCCACCCGTGAACAAGAACATAACTGGTTTGGGTTTCTCTTTGAAGAATGGAAAAGGCGAAAGTTTGAAGCCAAAGTCTACTATGAACAGTTATCATGATGTTTTCCGCAGTGGAGGTTACCTTCATCCAATTGATTCTGGAATTAATGTTGCTGAAGAGGATAAAGCAGGCAGGAAGTGCCAAATCATGTGACACATGGAGTCAGGGTTCATAACTGGGTCACCATTGATGTTCCTTCTTGCATACATGTTTCAAAGTAATTTGTTTTGTTAATCTCTTTTTTCTTAAAAAAGCTTTCACTCTGCCCAAGGTGGAACTATTAATGTTGTGAGGTTTATCTGTTTGCTATGAATTTTAAGATCATTAATAAAAGTTGTCTTTGCTTCCCGAATTATGTCTTTATTTTCTGCTTTTTCTTGGAAAATGGTAATAAAAAAACCTTGTAAAATAAATAATAACTAAAAATCAATCTTCATGATCACTTGTTATATGTGTCAGTTTCTAAAAGCAATCATAAATCATATGTGCAGATTAATTAAAAAACTCGTTGAATACAATGACCCTGCACCCTCTCCCAACTTTGAATGTCCTGTGTTTGGGGCTGAAGAAGAAGATTATGATGAGATCCCAGAAGAGGTCTCACGGTTGCTAGAGCACGAGGAAAATACCATTCAACCATATAAGGAGCCTTTGGAAGTGATCAATTTGGGTTCAGAAGAAGATCCAAAGGAAGTTAAGATTGGAGCATCGTTGCATCACGATGAGAAGAGCAGGTTGATTGAGTTGTTGAAAGAGTGTGGATATTTTTGCTTGGTCTTATCAAGATATGCCCGGTCTAGATACATATATTGTCGAGCATCGTTTGTCTTTGTAGCCAGAGTATCCACCAGTTAAACAAAGGTTGAGAAGAACCCACCCAGATATGGTAGTAAAGATCAAAGAGGAGGTTCTAAAGCAGATTAATGCTGGTTTTCTTGTGACGTCAGTGTATCCTCAATGGATTGCCAATCTTGTGACGTAGATTACAGATATCTAAATAAAGCTAGTCCAAAAGATGATTTTACATTGCCTCACATCGACATGTTAGTGGACAGCACATCAAAATTCAAAGTATTCTCGTTCATGGACAAATTTTCCGGGTATAATCAAATAAGAATGGCTCTAGAGGACATGGAAAAAACAATGTTTATCACACCCTGGGGAACATTCTGTTACAGAGTGATGCCCTTCGGGTTGAAGAACGTTGGTGCAACGTACCAGAGGGCTATGACACCCCTATTTCATGATCTGAAGCACAAAGAAATCGAAGTATATGATGATGATATGATTTCCAAATCCCATACTGAAGAAGGGCATATAGAAGATTTGTTGAAGTTGTTTCAGTGTTTGAGGAAGTATCGTCTCCGCTTGAGTCCAAATAAATGCACCTTCGGTGTTCGATTGGGGAAATTGTTGGGTTTCATTATTAGCCAGAAAGGAATTGAAGTTGACCCTGATAAAGTCAAAGAAATTCAAGAAATTCCAGCACCAAGAACTAAAAAGCAAGTTAGAGGTTTCCTCAGGCGTTTGAATTCTATTTCCAGATTTATTTCCCACATGACTGCAACATGTGAACCGATCTTTAAGTTGCTAAAGAAAGATCAAGGTTGTGTGTGGACGGATGACTGCTAAAGGGCATTCGAGAGTATTAAAGAATATCTGCTTGAACCTCCTATCTTACTCCCTCCCGTAGAAGGAAGTCCGTTGATTATGTATCTAACAGTGTTAGATAAATCCATGGGTTGTATTCTGGGATAACAGGATGAAACCGGGAAGAAGGAGTTCACCATTTATTATCTCAGCAAAAAATTCACTGATTGTGAGTCGCGGTATTCCATGCTGGAAAAGACATATTGTGCTTTGGCCTGGGCGGCAAAGCGTTTGCGGAAGTATATGTTGAATCATACCATTTGGTTGATCTCCAAAATGGATCCGATCAAGTACATTTTTAAAAAGCCTGCTCTTACCAGAAGAATTTCCCACTGGAAGATGTTGTTATCTGAATATGATCTCGAGTACCGCACTCAAAAGGCTATTAAAAGTAGTATGTTTGAAGATTACCTTGCTCACCAACCGGTGGAAGATCATCAGTCTGCAGAATATGAATTCCCCGATGAGGATGTGATGTTCCTGAAAGTGAAAGATTGCGATGAACCATTGCCCGAGGAAGGCCCTAACCCTGAATCTCGTTGGAGTATGATATTTGATGGAGCTGTGAATGCTTATGGTAAAGGAATTGGTGATGTGATTGTCACTTCTCATGGATCGCACATTACTTTTACTGCAAGGTTAAAATTTGATTGCACTAATAATATGGCAGAATATGAGGCTTGCATCATGGGTCTTGAGGAAGCTATTGATCTCAGAATCAAAATTCTAGATGTGTATGGTGATTGAACTTTAATAATAAATCAGATTAAAGGAGAATGGGACACTCGTCACCCTGGCTTGATCCCTTACAAAGATTATGCTAGAAGATTATTACCCTTCTTCAATAAAGTTGAATTCCATCACATCCCTAGAGATGAAAATCAAATGGCGGATGCTCTGGAAACTATGGCTTCCATGTACCAAGTGAATACTTGGAATGATATACCCCGAATTAAAGTTCGACGGCTAGATAGGCCCGCTCATGTGTTTACAACAGAGGAGGTATAAGATGAAAAACCTTGGTATTATTATATCAAACATTTTCTTCAGACTCAGGAATACCCGTTTGGTGCATTGAAGAAAGATAGAAAGACATTGAGAAGATTGGCAGGCAGTTTCTTCCTTAGTGAAAATGTGTTATACCAGAGAAATTATGACATGGTCTTGCTCAGATGCGTGGATAGAGATGAAGCAGACATGTTGATGCATGAGATTCATGAAGGTTCATTTAGCACTCATGCTAATGGATATTCGATGGCTAAAAAGATGCTAAGGGCTGGTTATTATTGGTTAACAATGGAGTCTGATTGTTACAAATTTGCAAAGAAGTGCCATAAATGCCAGATCTATGCAGACATGGTCCATGTGCCTTCGACACTTCTCAATGTGATTTCCTCCCCATGGCCTTTCTCTATGTGGGGTATTGACATGATCGAGATGATAGAACCCAAAGCTTCGAACGGACACCGTTTTATCTTGGTATCAATTAACTACTTCACCAAATGGGTAGAGGCTGCTTCTTATGCCAATGTTACCAAACATGTAGTTATGTGTTTCATCATAAATAATCTTATATGCCGGTATGGTGTGCCGAGCAGAATCATCACTGACAATGGCTCGAATTTGAACAACAAGATGATGATAGAACTGTGTGAAGAATTCAAGATTGTCCATCACAATTCGTCTCCATAAAGGCCAAAGATGAATGGGGCTGTTGAAGCTTCTAATAAGAATATCAAGAGAATTATTCAGAAAATGGTAGTTACTTATAAGGATTGGCATGAAATTCTCCCTTTTTGCTCTGCATGGATATCGAACATATGTTCGCCCTTCAACAGGAGCAAATTCGTTCTGCCTGGTGTATGGAATGGAAGCTGTACTCCCTGTCGAGGTAGAGATTCCCTCGTTGCGCGTGATAATGGAAACCAAATTGACAGAGGCTGAATGGGTCTAAAACATGTTTGACCGTTTGAATTTGATTGAGAAGAAGAGAATGACAGCTTTGTGTCATGGACACTTATATCAGAAAAGAATGAAGAAAGCTTTTGATAGAAAGGTCAAACCTCATGAATTCAGAGAAGGCGACCTCATGCTCAGGAAGATCATGTCTTTCAACACTGATTCTAGGGGCAAGTGGACTCCCAATTTTGAAGGCCCGTATGTTGTCAAGAGAGCCTTCTCTGGTGGTGTATTAATTCTTGAAACTATGGATGGCGAGGAGTTCCCACGTCCCATGAATGTTGACGCAGTCAAGAAATACTTCGCCTAAAGAAATAAAAGAACAACTCGCTAAGTTGAAAACCCGAAAGGGAGGCTTAGGCAAAAAGGAGCGTCTCGGTAGGCTGAAAACCCGAAAGGGCGGTCTAGGCAAAAATTAGAGACATAAACAGAATAAATTTCCCGCTAAGTTGAAAACCCGCAAGGGCAGCTTAGGAAAAAGTTAGGGATTTTCTTGGCAAGTAACTACGTCAGACAAGACTTGATCGTTGAAGCAACAATCTTCTCGGATCCTCACCACACTTCAACAAAAGCTGTTGCTCAGGATTTCAAAAGTTGCTAGGGGGGATAGTGGTCATTATATCTCAATGTATCTTTTCCATTATGTATTACCATTTCCCAAACTTTGTAATCATACATGGAGTCTCGCCATTCGCAGACTACCATTCTATTAATGAAATTTGAGCTTTTACCCAATTCTTTATGTTCTTATTTTATTTATCTTGCAAAGACTCCATTTATTACTGATAATAACTTTCAAAGCAAAAAAGATTAAAAAAAAACAAAATTGAGTTTTCAAAAAAAAAAGAGATTGTTACAATTTACTTTTACTTTGAGATTTGTGATGAAACAATGACAACAAAAATGGTGATCCCAGGAATGAACAAACTCCGGTTGTTTTGAGAAGTTTTATTTCCCTCATGAAGGTTCTCTCAGATCATTTTGCTGGTATGCGTATGATCTTTGTATGTTTCTCAGGTAGTTAAAGACGATACCAATTGGTGTAAGATGCAGTATTGGATTTGTGATCCCATTATCCCCAGTCAAGTCTTGGTTCACTTTTGATTTTGGGTTTGCATGGTCAGAAGCCTCTGTCCCAAATTCCCCAGTCAAGTTTTCCCTCACACGATGAAAGGTTTTATTCCCTTGGTGTGCTGAGATGTCTCTCTTTCTGCAGTATTGGCATTATTGTTGGTATTTATTTCCCAGGCAACTAGACCAGGGAGGTATATTTTCTAAGAAGTGTCAAGACTGTTGTCAACCCTTTGGGTTTTCACCCACCAAGTGATGGGTTTGATTTAAAATCCCCATGGGTTTGACTTCTTTTTATAAGGTTGACTTCTTGATTCCCCAGGAAGGCTATCCCAGGGCATCTTTTGTTGGATTATGTTTTCATGATGTAAAGTTTCAATCCACATTTTTCTCCAGGGAGGTAGGCTTGAATTCCCCAATGAAGTTTAATTGTTTCGGCGTTAGTCTACTTTATTTGAGGCTGGTCTTACAATCTCCAGTAGGCATGTTACTTTCGAAAAAACCGGTTTCTCCATTGAAGCCGGAAGAAGGATGTTCTATCCCGATATCTGTTTGATTTGTCTACCTCCGAATTATGTTTCTCCTTAGTAAAGTTAAAGGCATACAATATGTTTGGTTTCCGCAGTTGGCCTTTACCTTTCTTCGAATGATCATTCTGGTTGAATTTTAGCCAAGTGTTATTAGTACCTGAGGAGGTTTTGTTTGTTTGTTCCTACTGACTGTGTATCTGTTTTTCCAGCATGCGCACGATAGCACTCATACATTCATACATACATCATGCATGGCTAAAATTGACAAATCATTGTTCATTGACATTTTGCTCTGGCCTTCCTGCAACGCTCCTTGCTTAGATGGATTCAGTTTTACCTCTTGAATTTATTTCTCAACGGATGTATCTTGGTTGACTGTCTGGCTCCAGTTTATTTCTGGTTTGGATCTGTGGTTACATTAAAATATTATTTACTTTGGATTTCTGAAAACTTTGAGTTTTAGTTTATGCATTTATTTTGCACGAGAAGACTATATCTCCTCAGCAGGAATATCATGGCATCTCCCCAGTAAGCCATACCTCTTGCCCAAAAAGTCATTTCCTTTTACAATCCTCTGTGACCACAGATAGAAAGTCTCTTTATTTGAGACAACTTGTGATTTATCCTTTCCAGTCGGAGTGCCTCGGTTAAAGAAGAAATGGAGACCCGTTCTAGGAAAAACACCAGAATCTTGGGGAAACTTATTATCTTTTTGCTACCTTCAGTGACTGTTAGTAGTTCATCGTCATTGAACGGAGGTGATATGATATATTCTCTTTCTAGCTTCAGTGAAAGTTGGTAGACCATCGACAGTGAACGTCGGTGTTTATTATCATTTTGCTATCTTCAATGAACGTTGGTAGTTCATCGTCAGTGAACGGCGGTGATATGATATATTCTCTTTCTACATTCAGTGAAAGTTGGTAGACCATCGGCAGTGAACGTCTGTGTTTATTATATATTTTCTATCTTCAGTGAAGGTTGATGGTTCATCATCAATGAACGGCGGTGCTATGATATGTTTTCTCTCTACCTTCAGTGAAAGTTGGTAGGCCATCGACAATGAACGTCGGTGTTTATTATCTTTTTGCTACCCTCAGTGAACGTTGGCATTTCATCGTCAGTGAATGATGGTGATATGATATATTCTCTTTCTACCTTTAGTGAACGTTGGTAGACCATCAGCAGTTAACGTCAGTGTTTATTATCTTTTTGCTATCTTCAATGAACGTTGATAGTTCATCGTCAGTGAACGGAGGTGCTATGATATATTTTATCTCTACCTTCAGTGAAAGTTCGTAGGCCATCGACAATGAATGTCGGTGTTTATTATCTTTTTTCTACCCTCAGTGAATGTTGGTAGTTCATCGTCAGTGAACGACGGTGATATGATATATTATCTTTCTACCTTCGGTGAAATTCGGTAGACCATCGACAGTGAACGTCGATGTTTGATATCTTCCTATCTACCTTCAGTGAACATTGGTAGCTTCTCCTTCAGTAGAAGTTGGTGTGTCCTCCTACTATCCTCTCTGATTCAGTTCTTTGGGTCCGCCAGTGATTTATTTTCCTGGTGCGGTTGCTCCTTTGTTTCATTATCATTGTTGCATTCCCAAGTGATACTTTGTGTCTCTTTGGTACTGTTCATGCATTCATATGCATAAGCATTTGCATGGCATCTTAAGGCAAAAAATAGGGTTTGTTTTATATTTAAGTATCTTCGATCGCGTCGACACGAAGATTTTTAACCTTCGTATCTCTAGATAGAAGAAACTTAAATAAGGGAAGCTGTTGTACCCCAATTGTTTCCCCTAAGGTTCCGCTATCATATCATGTCAACTTGATCATAACAAAATCACATTAGGGTTGGTTCTTCCTCTTTTTCTATCTCATATCTTTAAGTTTGCTCTTGAGGAATCTCCAAGCACCTTAGTTGTGTATTTCGTATATGCGTTGATAATTAACCTCTAACCAAAATACAAAAAAATATTTGTCTTTACCTTTGCATATTTGTTTTTTGTAGGTACCGAGTCAAAGCATCCGATAAATAAGGTTTTCCCGTATTATTTCCCTAAAATCTCTATTTGCAAAGAAAAAAATAATAATAATTAAAATTTTCCATTTTTTGTTTTCCTGTACAATTGATTGCTCCCATAGTGCAATCGATTGCACAGAGTGTATTGTGCACAATCTTTGAAAAAAGTGTATTTTTAGCCTTCAAAAAAAAAATTTAGTATGTGTCGACACATACGTGTTATGTGTCGACCCATGCAAGACAATCAATTTTGTAATATGCTGACAAAAGCAGCTTGCATCGACCCATAGAGGCTTGTGTCGAATCATCATGTTTTGTATAACTAGCATGTGTCGACATACACATGTTATGTATGTAATCATGCAATTTGATTAATTTTGTATTGTGTTGAAATAGCAGTTTGTATCGACCCATAGAAGCTTGCGTCGCCTCATGCAAATTGATTGATTCTGTATTGAGTTGAAAAAGCAGCTTGTATCGATCCATAGAATCTTGCGTCGACTCATGTTGTGTTATACAACTAGAATGTGTCGATGCATACGACTCTTGTGTCGACTCATAGCAGCAAAACACACGTGATTTTTGAAAAAAACCAGCAATTTCAAAACTGTCATCTTTTTGGCTCCAATTTTTCTGCATAATTTGAAAATTATATCATTAATTCAATTTTTGGCTCCAAGAATAAATTACCAAATTACCACTAATCCTAATCCTAAACTCTATAAATAGAGACCTCATTTCATTCAAATGGAAGCTTTTGATAGCCTAACTCATTTTGCTAAAAAATCTCTCAATTCTCTCCATCTACCAAATTCACTCAAAGCTCCATTTTCAAAAAAAAGGATAGTAAGCTTTGCATTGAAGCTTACTAATCTTTGAGCTAAACCATCATCTAAACACTTATTCTTCATCAATTCTCTACATCCAAGCTTTGGTAATTGATTCTTGTAGTTGAATTGAAGCAAATTCTAGAAGTTTTTGATAATTCTCTAATTCTACCTTTGGTAAGTTAGATCATCATCTTTCACAATGTGATCTCTTGTGGATTTCTGGTTTTGATTCATTGAGCACTATTTTATGATTCCATTAGTGCTATTTTATCATAATTTTATTGAATATTCATGCTCAATTGGATCCATGATGATAAGGTGTTTGATGAAAAGTTGGAACAAGAATTTGATCCTTGAAATGTTGTTTTCTACTGATTTTAACAGGTTGCAATCAATTGTTGTAACATTGCAATCGATTGTCACAAAAAATTGATTTGAAAAAAACTGCAATGATGTAATTGGTTACTGTCTAAGCACAATCGACTATAACAGTACCAAAAATACTTTTTCTGCCTTATTTTGGGGCTGTTTTGACTCAAATATTTTTTCTGCTCACTCTCTTTGATGGATAATTTGGATTACAATTTTAAATATCCAATTTATCTTTAAATTCAATGGACTTTGTGGTGTAGATGAAGTTGGATAAATGTTCATCAATTCAAATCTATCAAAGAGTGAATTATTTAATTCATTCTTCATGCTTTGGATTGATGATATGTTTAGTGCTTTAATCCATCTAGATGAGTGATTGTATTTAAAGATGAAAGAAATTTAAGGTAGTCATCCAAATTAGCTTATCATTTCCCTCCCTCTTCATCTTATCCCTTTCTTTTTTAATTGTGCTACATGTTAAGGGATGATGATCTCTATATCATTTATCCAAACATGAAGTACATAGATTGCTATTGACCGACCTCAAAATAGGTGCGACTTCTACATAAGTCCACTTACTATTGCTTAACATATCGCTAAATTTTGTCCCAATTCGAATAAATGATCATTCGTGGCCCAAACCTATGTTTGCAAGCCCGTGTTAATTTGATCTCTTTGATCCAATAACCTTGTGGAGGCTTTGGTTCTACCAATCCTCTAATGGATCTACATCATTTTTGGTCAACGCGGATCACTTAAACATTGTTGATCATTAAAGATTACCTTTTGAGGATTCCATAATGGATGATATACTTGACAAAAAGAAAATGCAACTTGTTGTGTGGAGGCTTTGGTTCTACCAATCCTCTAATTAGTTCCAAATGCAAGTTTCATGATGGTCATCCAAATAACCACTAATTTCTAACAATTGACTTTACTTTATGCTTTTATTTTTATGCTTTATGCACCATTTACTTTTAGCATTTACATCTCATGCTATTTTCATCTTTGTGCACTTAGGCATTTACTTTTATGTCATTTTTATTTTTCTCACTTGAGCTTTTCTTTTCCTTTTGAAGACACTTAATAATCAACATGAACCATAAAAATCTTTAATGATACTTGGACTATTTGGTTACTATCCTTGGCATTATGGAGTGTTGAACTTCTTGGACTTAGGATTAGAAACCTTGGCCTATGATTGGAGACCTTGTGATCTTATCTGATTATTTTGTCTGCAGCTCTTGAGGTTTACCTCAAGATATTGGGTTGTTTTTATGTTTTGTATGCAGGTTATTGGGATTACACTCTTTGTTTGTAATCTGGAATTCACCTGTATATAGTCGTTACTCTGCCCAATTTTTGTGAAGACTTAATACACTTGAAGTTTGATTCTCTCAAGAGGTCTAGTATCTTTGCTTTCTTGGTTTTAATTCAAAGAATGGGAATTCTATCTTGACTAATAATGTCAAGTATTGGCTTCATGGTTAGATGGTTCCTATCCCTGGATTTTACCTTATGCTTTAGTATAGTCTCTTCTTCTCCTCCCATCTTCTTTAATTTAAAAATCTTCTTCCTCCCTTTTGAAAACTCTTCTTATTTTGAAACTTAAACTACTTTCATAATAAACTTGGACTTACGTCCATGCATTTTCAAAATATTTTCATAAATAAACTTCAATCAATTTAATAATACCTTGAAATTTTTTGTGAGAAGACTAAAAGTCAATCAATCTCTTTTCAAACCATTTTGCCACTTTGGATTTTATCTTTAAACTTTTCTCAAAAGATTAGACTCTTGTAAATCCTTGTAGTGATGCAAAAAACTATACTTCTACAATATATAGTGAAGTGAGAAATTTTCCACAGAAGTGTTGAGTGAGGCATTGTTGATTTTAAAATCCAAGCCATATCCTCCACTTTGAGATGATGCAAATTCTCTTTTCTCATGATTGTGGGTAGTAAGTATGTTTTCCACATGGACAATGACGATGATGTCTTATCTCTTAAAATCAACCAACACACTTGTGTTTAAATTTTTTAAAAGAGGAACTACGTGTACCCTGATCCCCTATTGCACGAAAGGTGGTACGTATGCACTAAAGGTTCGCAACCGCGGCGGGTGCAAAAACTATAAAAAATATATATTTCTTTTCTCACCTCCACCATCTATTTTACATACAACATTTTATAGCCAAAATATATAGATTTTTCAAAGAGATTCCTGCAGAGTACCATAGTTTTTTAGGGTGCTAATACCTTCCCTTTGCATAACCAACCCCTTACCTTGAATCTTTCCCCCTCTTTTTGGGTTATTCGCTCTTTTCCCATTCCTTTGGAAACAATAAAGAGCGGTGGAGATTTTTTTATTTATTTGTATAAAGTCTAGTCAATCCAATGGCTTAGTCTTGAACATTTCTATCGGTACAGCATCCTCTGGGTCTGGTCTCTGTATTAAATGTCCAAGTAGTTGTTTGCATTATTGGTTGGAATTTGTAGGGTATATGATTCCCCTGCTTTTGGTGGAAGTAGGACAAATCCTTCAGTTTCAGCTTCTTGTCAGGCCGTGACGAACTTATGGAGTTCTGCTTTTGGCTCTTTCCTTGGTTGGTGACCGCTTGATGCACCAATAGTTTGGGCTACTTCCTCGAAAGCTACCATAACAATCTGGTTTATCCTGTCAATAATGTTCTTCAAAGCTAGGATAAATTAACTCAGATCTCCTTTCATTGAAGTGACATCACCCTTTACTTGGTCGAGATCCTCTTTGAATGAAGCTTGAGTTTCCTCAATTTTCTCTATTGATTTTTGTTAGTAAGCTCTGGTTTGATATGGAGGCCAAGGAGGTGGAGATCTTCTTCTACCAATGGTTTAACTGAGATTTTTTTTTTGAAAAAATGAGTTTAGATATGATATGCAGATGTTTATGAATGCATGCATATGAATAAATATGTATGAATATGAGCGGGGTTTTGTGACAAGTACTCTTAGAGGGTAGGCTCCTTAATTTTGACCTTTGGTTAATCTACCCTCCCAAAAAGTAGCTTCCTTAAGGGTTTCATGATAACACCAGAGGGAAAAGGCACAAGGGCCTCCCTTAGGTGGAGCCTCTTTACGGACCGAATATTTCGTCTCAAAGTCGTGAAAGGTCTCGTCTGATATTTTAGGTTAAGTTCGTTACAAAGAGTCACGGGTGTCCTTCCAAAGTCCACTCGTCAAGAGGATATCTATCGATAAGTATTCCTTATTCGGAAGTCCATCGACTCAAGGCGAATTCGTCACAAAAACTTGCAGGGATTATGTACCCCGTAAGCTAATAGACGAACCTTGTTTCAAAAGGTTATTGAAAATATATATTTTTTGAAATAAAAATTCCCGCCACGCAGTAAATATATGATAAAAAGAATTGACAATATCTAAATAAATGCAATAAATAAATAATGCAATAACTAAATAAAAACCACAAAGTAAAAACCTTAAAACCTAATATTGAAGTCCCCAGCAGGGTCTCCAGCTGAAGCAACTGGTTTTTTAATCAGAGTTTCCACTATTAATTTTTATCCTAGGGAAGGGAATCTAACAGAAAACCCTAATTCACAGACAGGGATTCTAGGTTTCGGACTTCTTTAGACGAAAGGAAGGTGTTAGGCACCTTTCATCTACCTTGTTCACAAGGATACTAGGTTTTAGGTTTCAGTTGGGAAAAACAGGATTTAAATTTTATTAGGGGAAGGGTTTAAATTTTTTATAGCGGAAAGTGTTTTAATTTTTAATAGGAGAACTCGCGACGATTTTTGATTGTATGCCTACGTATCCTCTTAAGAGGAATCAGAGTCCCAATTCGTAGTTCGTATGGGGTTGGTGTTTTTTAGGGGTTGCAAATGTATTTTGAATCGCCTCACATTTGACCGGAAGTAGTGATTGCGGAGATTTTGTATAAATGCGCGATTAGTCAAAATCCATTTGGAACCCTTTTGCAAAAAAGAATGTTGTTTAGCTTAATTTGTTGCGAAAAATAGGTTGTTGTTTGTTGCGTGTTTTATTAATCGTATTAATTGCAAAAATCTTAATTAATGCATGATATAAAAATATTTAATGCAATGTATAGAGAATAATATATGAATTTGTTGAATGAAATAAATTATTTTCATATGATAAATAATATAAAAATTAAGCAAAATAATAATTATTATAAAAGAATAAGAAAATATAAAATATAATAATTATAAACTAAAGAGAAAGTATAATAATAATTGTTATATAAATTTTTTTAAAAATAATAAGAATAAAAATATAATAGATAAAAAATAATATAAAAGAAATAATAATTTAAATCAGGGGGGTGCATTTTAGTTATAGAGTAAAACAGAGGGGGTGCTAAAAGGAGGTTGGGCTAGGCCCAATGTGTAGTTTTTTGAAGGGAGGTGTGTGGTTGTTCTTGCTTCAGAAATATGGGTGGATGGGGGTGTTAAAACCATTGGGCTTAGGCCCAAACGCGTTTGGAGAGGTTCAGGGAGATTTTCTATGCGAGGGTGTATGTTAGCTATCATGCAGACTTGGCCTCTGGCTGTCTGATGCAGATCTAAGGGATAAACTTGAGGGCGTATGTTAACCATGATATGCGAGCGTGTATGGGATCTTACGAAACATAAACATTGTTTTGCTATTTACATTTTGTGAAATCCATTTAGTTTTTATTTTTACAATTTATCATCTTCTCTCTCTCTCTCTCTCTCTCGCGATGCTAACCCTTTTCTTCCTTTCAACAACCCTAACGCCCCTTAACTCTCCGGTGGCGGCGTAACTCCCCTAGACCCATTCTCAACCTAAAATCAATCCCCTTTACTCAACCTACCCAACAAGAAAACCTGATACAAGAATAATCAACAAAAAAAAAGAAGCTGAGTCCAATTAACCTTTTGTTGTTGCGCTTCTGTTCTTGAGCTTTCAAGCTAAACTCTCTTCCAATGTGCAGGTTTTGTGAACAGTGGTGAAGGTGGTATGTTAATGGTAGTGATTTGTGTGTGAAGTCGACTTAGCGATGCTCCAAGGGCTTAACGGCGGCGCGGTTATCAATGGTGATTAGCAACGGTGAGACGGGCAACAACGATTAGGTTTTCGGATATCGAAACTCTAATCGTCCTCCTTTAACAACAACTTGGTTCGTCAAGTTCTTCTCAGCTTTGTTTCTATATCTCTTCCCAGTAATTGTCTCGATATTACGTCCTCAATATTCTTTACCGTCCCAAGCTTTTTCCTCTGTATCTCCCTCCTTCTGTATCGAGCCCTTTTTTTGCTCTTTTTGTTCTTCTTAATATCTTTCTTTATAGGGTATGATTTAAGGTTTTTGATTACAGTTACTAAGATTTAGGAAGATTTATATAGAAATTAGGGATTTAGTTCTTTGTTGATTGATTTTGTTTGAATGTAATTGATTTGATTATACTGTAATTTCTGGATTTGATTTGTATATTGATTGAATCGGATTTTGTAAAAAACAAAGATTCTGTAAATTTGATTGATTGTAATCTGTATTCCTCATATTTTGTTTCAATTGTAAAATATTTTATTTAGCAAATTTCTGCAACTTAGGATTTATTTTGAGATTTGATCTACCCAGTACTTGTTAGTGCAAAAAAATGTGAGTGAAGTTAGTTGTGATTGAAACAATTGTTGTTTTAACTTGGGCCAGTACTTAATTATTATTTTATTGGGCCTGCACTTAGTTATTAATTCATTCAGCAAGCATTTCTTCACATACATACTGGGCCTTGGAACTATTTTCAAAACCTGATCCAATATCTTTCTAAACAATACTCTTTACTATATAAAAACATTATTGTAAAAAATACATTATGTTTTTCTTCCTAAAAAAAAGATATAAATTTATTTTATTAAAATAATAATAGCAAGGAATTTTGCTAATAATGCCCTTTGTCTTTAAAACAAAATCCTTCCTTAGACAATAAAATGATTTAAAACTCTTGCTAAAACTTGTAAAATAAATTAATCAAAAAATCAGATAATAATCTTGCTCACAAATGCCAAATGGGCTAACTTAGAGACTATTTAATTTCAACTAATAATAAACTCAAGTTGCTTTAAGAATTAAGGACTTAATAATTACTTGAAGTAATATTCCATTTTCGAATTGCATCGACCATTGGCCAACATGCTTCATGAATAAGTTTATGGGTCTTTCTGATTCAAAAAGCCCCACCTTCCTGAATTAAAATGAACCCCTCGGTTGGCTTATATTTTAAGATGGGCCATCAGATATTGATGTACCATCTTTAATTAAATATTTCTTCTATCTTAATCTCAAAAAATAAAATCATCGAGGTAGGACAAATTTGGGGTATGACACACATGGCTTGTAATTCTTATGATTTATAACCTACCTCTATGGCTATGTATGAAGCGTAAGTACATGATGTTATCTATGTTAATTTCTGGGCCTAAACATCCAGAGAATGACATAGACGTATACTTGGCACCTTTGATCGAAGATTTAAAGATCTTTTGGGAGAACTGTGTGGAGGTTTTATGATGGATATAGGAAAGAAAGTTTCAATTCTAGGGCGATGTTATTTGGCACAATTAATGATTTTCCAGCATACGGGAATCTATCTGGGTATAGCATTAAAGGTCAATGTGCTTGTCCTATTTGTGAAGATGGAACCGATACGACGTGACTGGAACTTTGTCAGAAGAATGTGTTTCTCGGTCATCTTAGATTCTTACATTCTAAACATCACTATCGTGGGTGGAGAAAAGCATTAAATGGAGACATCGAACAACGTAAAGCTCCACCTGTATTGTCAGGTGACTAAATTTTTGAAAAGGTGAAAGATGTGTGTACTCAGTTTGGCTAGCCTTTTGCATATAAGGTTGTCAAAGTTGGGTGGAAGAAGAGGTCGATTTTTTTTTTAATTTCTATATTGGATGTCTTTGTATGTGAGACATTTTCTCGATGTTATGCATATTGAAAAAAATGTATTCGAAAGTGTTATTGGTACATTAATCAATAGCAAAGGAAAGTCTAAGGATGGCCTTAAAGCAAGGAATGACATGTTAAATATGGGAATAAGAACTGAATTAGGACCCGTGAAGAAAGGAAGATGAACATATCTACCACCTGTTGTTTTTACTCTATCTAGAAAGGAGAAAAAAATATTGTGCAAGTTTCTAAGTGAAGATAAAGTTCCAGAAGGATACTCTTCAGATATTAGAAGACTTGTGACTATGAAAGACCTCAAGTTGAAGAGTTTAAAGACGCATGATTGTCATGTTATAATGGAGCATTTTCTACCAATAGGTATACATTCTATTTTTCCAGAAAAAGTAAGAAGCGCCATAACTAAATTGTGTTTTTTCTTTAGGTTAATTTGTAGTAAGGTGATCGATCCTGAGGTCTTACCAACACTACAAAAAGAAATAGTTATTACCTTGTGTGAGCTTGAGATGTATTTTCCTCCCTCTTTTTTTGACATAATGTTATATCTAGTTGTTCATCTTGTGAAAGAGACAAAGTTGTGTGGACCAGCTTATATGAGATGGATGTACCGTATTGAACGTTATATGAAAATATTAAAAGGGCATGTGAAAAACTGAATTCGCCCAGAGGGTTGTATTGTTGAACAATACATTGTTGAAGAAGCGGTTGAGATTTGTACTGAATATTTGTCCAATGTTCAATCGGTCGGGCTCCCAAAAACTCATATTTTTGGAAAAAAAGGAAGGTAAAAAATTAATTGGAAATAAATTTGAGACAGTATCAAGGGATGAACGGGAGAAAGTGAATTTGTATGTTCTACACAATGACTGTGAGGTTGAGCCATATGTTGAAATGCACAAGGCTGTACTCTGAGGGTTAAATCAGAATAGAAATGAAAATTGGATAGTACGAGAGCATAATCAAAGTTTTATACAATGGTTTAAGGATCATATTTATTCAAAGAGCTCTTCAGATCCCGCTTCAATAACAGAAAGGTTTATATGTTTTGCATATGGTCCAAGTTTGCATGTGTTTTCTCATAGCGCATACGCAATAAATGGATACACATTTTATACCAAAGAACAAGATGATAAAATTACTATGCAAAATAGTAGTGTCACTGTGCTAGCTGAAGCAATGCACATATCAAGTATGAAGGACTTAAACCCCAAATATGAAAATCTGTCATATGTTGGGGTTATTGAGCATATTTGGGTGTTTGATTACGAGAAGTTTCAGATTCCTATCTTTGGTTACAAGTGGGTAAATAGTAGTGGCATACGAATGGATAAGTCAGGATTTCTGCAAGTTGATCTTAATAGGGTGGAGTATAAAGATGAGCCTTTTATTCTAGCATCTGAAGTTAAACAAGTGTTCTATGTCACTGACCCGACGAGTACGAAATGGTTTATAGTGATTTTATCTAACAAAGTGATTGATGATACCAGTGTAGATCAAGGTGATATTTATGTTGAGAATCAGTCATGTATTAGATGGAACGATCAAGATGAGAATATTATAGCGGATGAATCATATATTAGAAACGATCATAACGAGGGAATTTGGATCAATTATGATGTTCGCATTGCTTAGAAAAAGTAATTCATATTCCAACCAAGAAAAGAAAGAGATGTTAGTGAAAGAGGTAATATAGTCAAATGTTATATATTATGTCATTTTCAATAAATTTATATGTTCTTCTTTATTTGTCATTTGTTATATATTCAATTGATTATGGATTTTTATATTGGGTTTATATTTTTCTTTATTACAGGTTAGATGGCTAGTAACGAGGATCACCCACATGATCATGTTATTGATGATGGAGATCATGATACTGTTATTGTTCAAGAAGCGGAAATTAGACGAGGAATAACAGTTATGAATAAAGTCATTTGTGATAGAGACCGAGGCATAAAATTAGATGCGCATTGGAGCCAAAGTAGCCAACTAATTGAGCCTAATGGTTCAACGGTGACAAGTTTTATTGGTGCACTTGTAAGGAATGAAGTTCCAATTACTTGTGATGATTGGAGAAAACGAGAGCTGAAAGAAGCTAAAGAAAAAATATGGAGTGAGATACAGGTACGATATTTAATGAAGTTCCAATTTGTTTTTAATGAAAATTATGTCTTTATATTACTTGTACTAACACACTCTGTGTATGTTTTTTGTATAGGTCTTTCAACAACATTGATGATACTAGAAGAACTTTTTGTCTCCGATTGGCCGGAAAACTACTAAGAGGGGTTACGACTTTTTAAAATATCAAGCTTCTTAGGGATGCGGATAAAAATTTGTTAATGCAGAGCTTACATCTAAATATGCAAGTTTGGTTTCACCTAAATAATGGGAAACGTTTAAAGGAAAACTAAAAACCCAAGAATTTCAGAGTGTAAGTGAAACAAATCGGCAAAGAGCATCAAGTCTCGCGTATCCATACAGAAAATGGAGTATTGGATATGGACGCTTAGAACAGTCTATCGTAAGTATCTATAAATTGAAATGATATACTTGTTCATCATGAATTATATTTGATCATATTATTTGTCTCAATGTGTAGTTAACAAAGGAGAATAGTTCTGAAACATCTCTTCTGGCACATGTTTGGTGGAAGGAAGCCCGTGTGGGTAAGGATGGAGTTGTCAAAGAAGATGTTCAAAAGGTTTTTGAGAATTGAGTAAGTATAACATTATTTCTTTAATATAATCAAAAGTTTAGTAACATATAATTAAGACAAATTTTCAATATTCATATGAATTTCAGGAGACTCTATCTCAGTCTATATGTCCGGATGAAGACAATAATTGCAGGAGGATACGTAGTCGAGCATTAGATGTTCATGAGTATTCTGGTCGGGTGAGGGGTAATGGATTTGGAGTCACTCTAACATCCTTGAAGATGAAAACACAAAAGACTCCTAGCAATAAAGAACTGCAGGAAACCTTGGAAGCACTACAAGTTGAAGTTCGTGAATTGAGAAGGGAAAAAGAATTAAGAGAGCAAGCTTCAGGTTTTAAAGCTACTAGGGACAAAGGTAGTATCGGTTGTAATTTTCAACCGAATCTTCTAGAGGTAATTATATATATCATTATGAAATTAAAGTAGCTTAATTTATTTAATTGAATTATATACACAATAACAATTTGAAATTTATTATTGGTTTTAGGGAATTTCACCTTGTCAACTCTACTTATCATCATAGACTTATCAGATGGTTGGCAAGGGAAAAGTGCATAACACTTTGGGATAATTACTTCACACTAAACCGCTCCCTACTGGCTGTTTGAAAGTATCGGTTGACATTGCTTTGGAGAAGGATGCGTTATTACCATATCCTGACGATGTTTCGGATGCCACACTGGTGGGAGATGCAATAGGTTCGTTTGTTGCATGGTCGTCAAGCCTCATTAGTGTAGATAACGAGGTATGATTAAAACCATATATATGAACATTTGAGTATTCAATGTTTTTACGCGCATTTTACGTAAATTTGTTTTTACATGGTTATGTAAATTAGACTCCAACAAAATCCAAAGCAAAAGACATGGGGATTCCGCGACAAACCGAGTCAGTTGCATCAATAAAAGAGGTACATCATAATTATATGATATTTATGCATGAAACATGTTAATTCATGATCTTATACTTCACATAACTAATTATATGATCTTTAGATTCATGCTAAATAGAATGAAGATGTCGGTAGGGGTAAGAATCCTGAAAAAAGGTTGTTGCTAAGAAGATCGTAGCTAAAAAAAACCTACTTCAAAGTATAGGTCGTGCCTTGGGACATTTTTAGAAAATTCTGATATTCCGGAAGGAAATACTCGTCTTCTACCTATGTACTTTTGTATTTTTGGTTTTGAATATTTTGAAACAATTGATATGGAGGATTTTGATCAAGTTTTACAACATACGCAATTAGGCCTCGGTGTTGTTAATACATACATAAGGTAAATTCGATCTACTTTGTCTAATTAATTGATCAATTCATTTACTCCTTTCAAATGTTAATGAGGTATTTTATTTAAAGTTTTTGTATGAAATATTGATGCGCCCGAGTGGATTGGAGAAAAGATTCACTTTCTTATCTCCTTTCACTACCAACTTAGGGTTAATCTTGCATAAACCCGATGAAGTCATGGCGTACGTACTCGGGTTCTTTATGGCCGACAAAGATACCGAAAAGTTGTTCTTTTTACCGCTTAATATCATCAGAATCACCTTATCACTCAGAAGAAGAACTATGAGTTTGTTTCTAATGAAACGTCAGTAGTTTTGTTAAATGCTGAATGTTCGACAAGAAAAGAATATCGATCAGTTTCTAAGAAGAGCTCAAGCTTTAAAGGATCAGAAATAAAAGAGCTAAGAAGTCAATATTCAAAGTTCATCTAGGCATCCAAATCAAGATATATGAAGTCAAGATATCAGAAATGAAATAAGTTGCTGATAAAATCTTTTTCTTACAGATCAATTTCAAGAATGAAGATATTAGAGATGAAGATGCTCAGAAACAAAAATATCATAAATCAGAGCTTATAATTTAAGATGTCAAGATATCAGAAACGGAGATCGTAGATTAGAAAGGAAAGAATTCAAGATCATAAATTAAGATGTAGCTGACATAAGTTATTGCTTCCAAATCAATTCAAAGATCAAAGTTCAAGAGATCAGAAAGAAAGAATTCAACGTCAAAATCAAACGTACTGATATAAGCTTTTGCTTCAGAAATTAGACATCAGATATGCAGCTCAGAGATCAAAGATAAGATCAAGATGAATTAACCAGAAAATCAGATGTACTAATATAAGCTTCTACTTCCGAAATCAGACATAAGATATGCAGCTCAAAAAAGCTGATTACCAGAAATCAAGATCAAGATCAAGACATAGTGGATCAGAAAAGCTTTCACTCACAAAAAAATAAGTTATTCCTCATATTAGTTGTTGCTTGTATATATGAAAACAATGTTCGAATATCTGAAAGACTTTGAATATATAATAAGTGAAGTATCTTCTAGATTGCTATCATTCTTAAATGAAAATCAATTTAGCCAGAAGAAAAGAATCAAAGCACAAGAATTCAAAGACTTGAGAATCAGAAAGGTTATTGTCGCAATATCTGATTTCAAGATCCAAACATCAGGAAAATCTTTTTATATTAACTTTTGAAAAGATTTCGCCTACAATGACAAGACTTATTTTTAAAATTAGATGTTGCTTATATATCTGAAGACAAGAATTCACTAATGAAAGATTTTGTAATGAAACATCTTCTCACTTAATCTTCATCTCTCAGATTAGATAAGACATATACCTTTAAGACTAGTTCTAAGATCAGAAGTTAAGCTTCGTGTTTCAGAAAATTCATTGATGTTATTTCTAAAGACAAGTCATGGTTCTGATAACTCTGATGTTCCTATGCTATAACAACAAAGTAGTTTCTTAACTACTCGTCAATTATTCATCAGAAGAACAAAGACAAAGTAATTGATCTCTTCCAAGCTTAATACTTCAAAATCATAAGTACATCGTCAGAAGATACAGATTAAGAAAGTCAGTCAAGAAGAATACAGTAGAAATAGTTCACCATAAATTACACTATCATGTTTCGGAAAGTAGCAGTGAACATTCCACTTCTCGATGTCATTAAGCAGATTCCCAAATATGCAAATTTTCTAAAATACTTGTGCACACACAAAAGAATATTAAATGGAAATGAAAGAGTAAACACTGGAAGGAACGTTTCAGCTTTCATTCAGCCTATGCTTGTACTGGAAAAAGCCAAACTGAACCAGAATGTTTCACCTCTCGCTCAGGCCATGCCTAAATGTGCAAAGATCTAGGAACCTTCTTTATTCCATGTACCATTGGGGATTCCATGTTATAAAATTACATTTAGATTTAGGATCTTCTATTAATTTTATGCCTACTTATGTTTATAACAATCTTGATCTTGGTCCTTTGTAGAATACATGTTCAACCATTTAACTAGAAAACGGAAGCAATACCTGCCCTGTCGAAGTAGCGGAAATGTACTTGTTCAAGTTAATGATTTTATTTTTCCTATAGATTTCTATATTCTAGATATGGAAGGAAAAACTAATTCAAAGTTAAAAAAGACACCCATAATTTTAGACAGATCTTTCTTAGTGACTGTAAAAACAAAAAATTAATGTCGATGATGAAACAATGTCCATGGAGTTTAGTGATATTACTTCAAAATTTAACATTTTTTATGCTATGAAACACCCCATGGAAGAGAATTATGTTTTTTAAATTTATTTTCTTTCTGAATTAGTTGCTGAAATTTATTCTGACTTATTTTCAGTTGATTTTTCATCACTATCTGATTTTTATGATACTTACACTTATGATACATGTATTGAAACTCACATTTGTTCTATTTGTGTGGAAATAAAAGATGACTTGTAGATTGATATTACCTTTGACTCTTCCATAGACACCACTCTTTGCATTATTCTTACAGATGAAGCTCTCAACAATCTGGTCACCCGAAACAAATCATTCATTGAAAATTAAGAATTTTAGCATGAAGAGAAATCATTGCATGAAAATAAGAAGATAATTGGATGGACCTTGGATGAAAATATTGATATTATTCTATCCATGTGTGTGTACATGATCTCACTTTTAGATGGAGAAAAAGCGACGACACACCCCCTTAAACCATTGCTCCTTGATGTTGTGAAAAATGAGATCATTGTCACGTGCTTATTCAATACTTTTACTTATTTAAGATCATTCTTCGATCTTGGAATAAAAGGCGAAGGCACTGTTGATAAAAAATTCAAAGTCAACACACACCGCCTGAAGCTAATGCATGAGAGCCCCACTTTGGAAGAATAAACTGTACAATAGGTATCACTAGGAAAGGATGCCTATGTAATCAACTATCCACCTTAACTCCCCAAGAGTGTTCTTTCCTCTCTCTCTCTCTCTCTCTCTCTCTCTCTCTCTCTCTCTCTCTCTCTCTCTCTCTTATTTTATGATTTTTTTTCTTTCATTGAGGACAATATATGTTTTAAGTGTGGCGGAGATATTCCATTTACTTTTGTTGTTTTTTTTCATAAAAAAATTAAAAAAAAATGTATGCTTTTTATTTGGTTTTTGGGTTGCAAGTGAGTAAATTATTTGTTCTCTTGACTAAAGACTTATGGTGTGATGTGAGTGATTTACTGTGAAATTCTTAGTATGTTAAGTAGGACAAAATTCTGAGTATTGCACCATTTATAGTTTATCAACATCATTTGTGATATTTTGAGCCTAATAATGGATAACATACAAAAACCCATCTCTTTCCTTCTTGTGTGATTTCACTCATGTATGTTAGCCTCTAGAACTGATCTGACTCTCTTTGAAACTTTTTGTTTTCTTGTGCACATTGATATGATAAAGGCAACTTATTTTTGTTTTATTTTTAGCCTCTTAGCCAAAAAGATAACCTGAAAAATATCACCCCTTGTTTGAAACCTTCTTGAGCCTATTTATCTCATTCTTTGTTTGTGACTCATTACAGGCCTAAAATTGAAAAATAATTTTATCACCCTATTTAAAGGATTGAAAAACCCTTGTTTGGAGTTATGTGGGGTTGAATTAATATAGTGTGATGTTTCAAAAGTTTACATAAAAAAATAAAGAAAAATAATAAAAAAAGAAAAAATGTAAAAGGAAAAGAAGGATGATAATTCATATTACCGTCATACATATTCCTTTTGAAAAAGAAAAAAATAATAAAAAGAGTAAAGATAAGAGAAAATAGATGCAAGGTTGTTAATTGAAAGTGAATGAAATATCCCATAGTTTCTTTCAATTTTATTTTATCCCTTTGAATTTTAGCCTATTACCCCTTAGGATTTATCTCACCTTTACCTTGGCCAAGTTACAATCTGAATAAAGTCCCTTTAATCTTTGTGTGCATGTATTTCAAGTGTGGATGTTAGATTCTTTTCAAGTTTATGGTAGTTCTAATTTTCATGATGTGATTTGACTGTAAACAAATAACTTAAACACTTGAGAGTTAAGAGAATTTTGTCATGTGAGGATTTTGATGCTTATGATGTAATCTTTGGTATGCTCTAACTGTCAATAAAAGTTACTCACTAACACCATATTCCTTTAAGATTAGAATTAAATTTTTATTGCCTATTTGTGATCCTGAGAATCTTTGAAATAGTCTTCTTAATTTATCATAGAGAAAAGGCTCTAAATGGTCAAGCTTGTTACAGAAAAAACTTTTATAAATAGGTCAATTAAATTTCTTCATATTTTTAGTTATCTTTCCCTATGATATACCTAGCTTAAAACCTATTACATTATTATTAAAGGAAAAACTTTGACTTAATAGGATCAAATCAAGATTTTCTTTCCCCTTAGTAAATTTACTTAGGGTTTCCTACAGATTAGATACTTCACTTTTAAACGAATCGAAAGAATTACAATTGGTTGATTTTAAGAATCCCCTTATTAAGCTAGTGATATCTTCACAAAGAATCTTATTGCTTTTCTCCAAAAATTTGACAAAATTGTTAAGATAAAAAATGATCTTCTCTAGATTCTAATTTTCCTTAGCGATCTTAAAACTAAGTTTAAATAATTTATTATGAGATAGAGAAGTTACCCCAGAGCTATCTTTATCAGAGACTTTCCAGCGAGCATCTTCATTCTCTTCGGATGTCTTTAAAGATTCCTTTGACGATTCCTCATATAGATATTTAGAAGGGTTGTATGGGATATTGTCAAAGTAGTTTTTGCACGAGTCTTCATATTCTTCTCTTGATAAAACTACAATGATTATACTTGATGAAGTTCTTCATCATTTCTACTTTCAAATATTCTACTTATTAGAGCTTATGCATCATCTTTTCTTACGTTGGATGAAGTTACTTCAAATATCCCACTTGATGAATCTTCTTAATCTATAGTATAAGAAAACCCATTCTACCGATTCTCACAATTTTGTCCTTTTATTCTAAAAACACTCCACATGGCTACCTTCATTGGTCTCTATTTCAGATTTTCATATTCTTTTAAACACTTCCATGATGCATTTGTATTCCCTGCCTCTCCATATCAATTTTGTAACTGTTGTCCATAACTCATCATGGCATTTCTATAACCGTCTCCAAAACACTACCATTCTATAACTGTCTCCAAATCACCCCCATGGCTACCATTCTTTATATCCTTCCTCTAACCCTATAGTTTTTGCATTTGTCCTTCCTATCAGTTTACCATGGCACGGCCGATTGAAGCTGTATGTGACATCAATAATGGTAAATAATTATGGAAGGTTGCAATCAGGGTTCATCATCGGTGGAATGTGCTGATTAACAACAAAGAGCATTTTGAAATGATATTTGTGGACAAAGCGGTGAAATAAATCATCTTTGCATCTGGATGTTTTATTTTTCGCACAGTTTCTTTGTCATATTTTGTTGTAATGGAAGATTTTCTGTGCATTAGGTAGTTGTTGTACCCCAAAATTTTCCCTCACATTTTTCTCAAAGCATTCTTTCAAGGCTTTTCAAGTAGTCAAGACACTCAAGGGTTGACTAGTCAAGACGCACCTCCTAAACCAAAGGCCTACATATAGGGTTTAGAGTTTTCAAGTAAATGTGGTTTTAAAAGGTCCCACGTGGTTTCCATGGTTCTTCATAGGTCCTCAACAAGGTTCATGTCAATTTTCAAGCCCTACATCACAAGTTTGCTCAGTCAATGAGTCAAATGTTTGAAAATCTACTATATTGGTCAAAAAGTCAACTATGGTGACCATACAGTCAAAATTCAATATTCTTGGTCAACATCAACATTTTTAAGTGATATTCATCATTTTGTAAATGGTTTATCATGATTCTCCAAGGAAATTCCTCAGATCATCAAAAGTCAAGAATTGCCAAATTAGGGTTTCCTTAGGAGAAGTCAACTGAACTTTGACCAGGCATAAATTTCACATGCTTCATCAACTTTTCCCCAACCAAAGCCCATTTTAAATGAAATTCAATTTTCTACACTTTTTTTTATTCTCAAGTCCAAAAAATGCTTCATTTCAAAGATATGAACTCATACATTCTAGGTCATTTTCGAAAGTCAACAAAAGACACTTTTTGTCAAGGCAACTTACATCAAGATAATGTCTTCAAAAGCACAAATGATAAACATATATATTGTATAGGACATCTTGGAATTTCCAAAAAGTCCATGATAATCTTCAAAACATAAAATTTGAGAAAGTTATGAGTTGCACAAGT
Source organism: Vicia faba (assembly GCA_948472305.1). Taxonomy (NCBI): domain Eukaryota; kingdom Viridiplantae; phylum Streptophyta; class Magnoliopsida; order Fabales; family Fabaceae; genus Vicia; species Vicia faba. The sequence continues at coordinate 930,062,855 of OX451739.1, forward strand.
TGGGAGATTTTGAAGAAATTCATGAAATGCAAATGGAGCAAAATTGTAATTTTGAACTAATGGGCCTAAGTTTTAATAGTCAAACATGTTTATAAGATGTGATAGGAATTCTAAAAAACATTCACACATGCTCGTGATTTTTATTTCTTTTATTTGTTTTTTTATTCATTTAAAAATGAATAAAATTGAATAAAAAGATGGAAATAGAGTGTGAAGACTTGGGCCTTTGGATCTCAAACCTTTTGTAAGCCCAACAAACATTTGCAAGCCTAAAAAATTTGGGAAATCCATGCCACAATATGTACAGGTTCATTGCAAGCTTCAAAAGGCAATAGACATGACAAAAATGGAAAGAATTCAAAAATTTTGATGTCATTTGATGAGAGCCTTTATGGCTTGATTCGTTTCCATCTTTGCTAGCACTTTCCATTCTCTATATATACTACAAATCATAGCATGATAAGGACCATGAAATCCTTTCATACAAGAGCCCTCTCAAAATTCTCAAAAATAAAAGAAAAGTTGCAAAATCTGTAACTTCACTTCCAAGCGCTATCAATCGAAACCAAGGCCACTGATACATTCCCGAGATCCCTAGGAGTCTTCCAGAGTCCAGATTCAACCCCTAAGCATCCTAGATCATCCTCATAAGCATCCCACAGTTTTGGTAAAATTTTGAATCTCAAACTCTCTTACCATGTAATTTAAATAAGTTTTATGCCTGCATTCTTATTATTATTGATGTTTTGAGTGAATCTAACGTCTTACATGTAAGCATAGATGCAGGAATTCAGATGTATTGGATCAAATGAAGCTCTTGGGCTCATTTTTCTTGAACCTAGCCAAACTCGGGATTGCACCCCCATTTCCTTTTGCAAACGTCTAGGCCTGAGATGCTGGACCTTGAAAAAATATGATTATTCACCCCCCTCACATTTTTTTGCAGCAACTCATTTATATTTATTTTTTTATTTTATTATTTCACTTAATATTTTATTTAATTAATCATTTTTTAATAAAAAATCGTAAAATTAGAAAATTACAAAAAAAGTAGATTTAAGTTTCTATTAATTAAACTAATCAATCATTTAATCACCTTTTTTTAATTAATTAACTAATTAGAATTAGGTTCTCATAATTTAATTATTTTCTAAACACAAATTAAAAAACAACAAAAAAACATTTTTTTCCAATTAGATTTTTAGGGTTCCTTACATCTTTCTTTCTTTCTCCTCCGCGTGTTCATTTATTTTTATTCGCATTATTTTTATTAAATTATGTTACTGTACAAGAGATGTAATAGTTTAAATTTGGACCTTTTACTTTTTTTCCCCCCGTTTTTGGTTTGTAATTCCCCCCATCCCGAAGCGATGTAATAGCGTAGATTATTTTCCGCATTTTATTTTCTGCACTTGTATAAATTTAACTGCTAGATGTATGCTAACAGGCTTGTATGGAAAGACTAAACGCAAACTCTATATAACTTAATTTCAAGACAAATAATTAAAACACAACACACTTGCACACTTGCACCTCTAAGGTACCTCCATTTGTTGCCTTCAGAATAAACAGTCACGTCTATCAAATGTAAGAGAATTTAGCAGTGACTATTTGGTTATAAGATCATAAGTCCCTTGATGACCCTTTCGATGTTTCCTCGGTAAATAATCTTAAAACCTTAGGGTAATTGCTAAAGTATCTTATGAGTTGCCTTCGTGACTGTACGATGACCCTCGCTTGTCCCTCAAAATATCCAACGATAGGGCTACCCACTGACTAATAGTAGGATAGCACTGTCTAAAGGAAAATAGGAAAAGAACAAAGATCATTCGAGTAGGTAGACTGTTCATAGTTGCTTCCTCACAAAAACAAACAAAACAATTTTTCACACATACAAATACTCTTTTTCCAAATATTTTCAAAGACAAAACACTTTGTATATGTTCTCAACGATACAAGAAACATTACAAAGTTCTCCGCACTAAGGCGTCTTTTCAAAAATATTTTCAAAAATACACTTACACAAAAAAGCATTTTCAAAAGTAGGAGAGCAACTAAGAGCCCGTAGATAAATACGGATGGAAAGGATGCTAACACCTTCCATTTCCATAACCTACCCCCCGAACTCAAAATCTTTAAAAAAAAAGGACTTCCCTGTTCTTTTCACCCTTTCCTTTGTTGGATAAAAGAAAAGTCGGCGGCGACTCTTGTTAACTGCAACATTTGCGATCAAAATGCAAAACAAATAAAGTTAATTTTCCCACCGTATTACATAACATGCGACTCTGCTGGGGAATGTTGAATAAAAGTTGGGTTACCTTAGATCTAGATCATATTTAAATTGTTTAACTTGTTTGACTTGCTTGGTTTACATTTCGGGTTTATGTTTGGGTATTCTTGTATAGATCTTATACCCAGACCTGGGACATATTAGGTAAGTAGAAATAGATCATAGGGACTGTTCCGTGTAATACCGACATGGTTGAAGCGATGGCAACTTGTGTGACTTGTTTGCATTTATTATCTAACAAATTGAACTACTTGCAGGAATTGTTTGTATTTATTATCCAATAAATTAGACTTCTTACAAGACTTACTTGTTTTCATCACCTTACACTTTTGCTTGGTGCATAACATCATGACATCATGCCATAGAATTTTCATTAACTATTTCAGGGATCACAAGGGCCTGTGATGCAGGTTATCATGAACCAGACGCCTAGCAAGGGGCAGGAGGATTTATTTTCCTCTAACCAAATGCCGCCAAAGTATCCTGAACCGACGTCTAGCAAGGGCAAAGGGGATTTTATTTTCCTCTAGCCAATGCCATCAAAATACCAAAGCACGATAACTTGAGTCAGAGGATATGACCCATTAAATATGGTGAGCTTGATTCTTGTAGAAGGACGTTCAATGATACGAAGCTCTTAAGTCAAAGCTGCAGTCGGATTCTAACATTTTCTTTGTTTACCCCGCGAGATCCTTGAAAATATTACATCTACATATTATGCATCATTTCATGAACAGGTTTTTCAGTACAAGTTTCTCATTTTTCTCGCTTTTTATTTCAGCAGAAAAATGGCCCTCGAACAAAATTTCAAATATCTCTAGGCTCAACATGTACAATTCCAGGAGACCCTTCTGAATCTGGACAAGGGGCAGCAAGAAATAATGATGCTCCTTACTAAGCAAAAGAAGAAGACTAAGAAGCCAGTTATTGTCCTTAATCTGGGAAGGAGATTCAAAGGTTTGGCCCAACCGATTCAAGTTGTTGAAGTCTCCTCTAATGAAGATGACTATAAAGATGAAGAGGATAGAAACATAAATCCAAAAGATAGGAATAACCAGGGTTCTGAAGACTAAGATTACTTGGATGAACAATACCCTTCTGTTGATGATAGGTACAGACAATTGGAGGATAGGCTCAAGGCTATGAAGGTCCAGAAGATACCAGGATTGGATTTTGGTGAATTAGGGCTGGTTCTAAGGGTGGTCATCCCACCTAAGTTCAAGGTCTCTGTATTTGCAAAATATGACAGGGTCTCTTGTCCTAAACTTCACTTAAGGTCATACGTCAAAAAGATCCATCCTCACACTACTGACCAGAAGTTATAGGTCCATTTCTTCCAAGAATGTTTGGCAGGCACTCAACTGGAATGGTTCTATCAACTGGAAGGAACCAACGTTCATACCTGGGAAGACTTAGTTGCTTTTTTCTACAAGAAATACCAATACAAAGCTGACCCGACACCAACTCGAGTGCAATTGTCAAATATGCCCATGGGCTCAAGGGAAGGATTCAAGGAATATGCACAGAAATGGAGGGATTTGGCTAGCAGGGTGCAACCTCCTCTGACTGATCGGGAAATGGTAGACATGTTCATGGGCTCTCTGACATTCCCATTCTTTAATCTGCTGATTGGGATTTCTTCGTCTGGATTTACAGAGATAATTCTGACTGGGGAAAGGATTCAAAGCGGTATCAAAAGTGGGAAGATCCCAATGGCCTCAACCTCTAATGATGTGAAGAAGCCCTTTATTGGTAAAAAATAAACTAATAATGTATATGGTCAAATGAGTCATAGTAAAAATGACCACCATCAGTCCCTGGAAGCAGTGTTAATTTCTAATCCTACACCTATTCAACAACAACAGGGAAATAAGCGTAGGATAAAGTTTCAATAAAGGCAATACACTAAGATTAATATGCCATTGTCTTAGGAGTTACAACATTTGCTAAAAGCGAAACTGATTACACTAAGGGATCCTCCTTAAAACCCTGATACCTCCTTTGCTAAGTCTAATCCGAATGCGAAGTGTGCCTACCATTCTAATAGTCTTGGGCACAACACCGACAACTGCTGGTCTTTGAAAAACAAGATTCAAGATTTGAGTGACAACAAGAAGATTGAATTTGACCCTCCTAAGGCTCCCAATGTGATCACTTCTCCCATGCCAAATCATGGCCAAGATTGAGAGCGTTTATTTCATTTGAATTCTCAAATTGTAATTTCTTTTGATTGTTCGAACACTTATTTTATGCCAAACTTTGTTATTCAATTAATGCATTGCATATGTTTGTCTTGAATAAATCAATTAATGTTCACTATATTTAAACATTTCTTTTACTTCCTTTTTGTGATATTCAACTCTCAATTAAAAAATTGTAATCCTTTATAAGGAGGATGATGAAAAAGATACCACAGTCTCTACAGTATGCTTTTGAACAAACCTGGCTTACGATGTATAGGCGTTGTTTCAAACCCTAAACAATGGAGTTATAAGGAAGATAATCCTTAGTCAACCCCTTTGAGCCTAAGAAGTAGGAGGTTTCTTTTTCACAAAAATTGAAACCATTAATCATAACCTGGGGCAGGGTAGTTTCTTAGTTAATTCAATAGTGCATTCAATCGCAAGCTTTCCCTTCGTACACAACGAGTAGTGTCTGAGGTATCCTACCAAAACAAAATATGGTGATGGTTCCGCATAATTATTAAATCAGGAAGTCATTATATCTCAAAAGAAAAGCCCGTTAAGTCAAAACCTATGAAGGAGACTTAAGGAAAAAACTAGGGCATCCCGCTGATTGTAATCACAAAAGAAATAGTTCAGGAAAAAGGTAGGGATAATAAAATCAAAAAAAGAGGTTGCTACAAATCCTCAACAAAAAGAAAAGGTTACAAAAATGGCTGCCTTGCCAAATAAACTTTCAGTATCTGAACTATCACCAGAATATCAGGGCAAAGATTCCAGACTTAATTGGGATCTAAACGCACAATTAATTGAGTATAAGAATGAAGAACATCATGAAGAATGGGTTGGGTACAAACAAAGTTTGAGCCTTTATCCTTTGTTTTTTAAACCGTGAACCAGGCCATGTTACAACCTTTAAAAGTCCTAACTGAAGAATGGGTTAGTTCGAAAGTATACTGTTACAAAAGGTATCCTGACTCCTGTAAGGTTTACTATAAATCCTGAGTTGAATTCATATTCTTACAAAATTCTATTTGTTTACTAAAAATTCATTTTTAAAACTTCAAGACAGACATAAGTTTTGCATTTTTTAAATGACATTGTTTGCATATTACTAATTGTTCCATGGAAGAGAAATTTGCACGACGAATATTCAATGAACGGAAATCCTCTCAATGAACAAAATCACCTCAGATGGAATGACATTTCCAATAACAGGCCTTTCATAATCAAGGGGCATGGCATGGTGTCCAACTGATATGGGGGAATTCGATTCAAGATTCAAGGAATCTCTCAAAAGTGCCGAATAGCCATGGGCAGATCTCCATCTGAATCACTTGGGGCATTGGACATGAATTCCAACAAAGGATCACGTACGGTCGAGCAAACATTTTTCTGGCAGTGCTGCAACTCTTATAGCAATGGACAGTGATAATTCTCCCCACCCGGTGAACACAGACATAGTCGGAAAATACTATGCATGAAAAAGACCCCCTAGGTTGACTGGCCTCGGCAAAAATTAGGGCATCTCAGCGAACAAAAAGAGTTCAGGATAAATTAGGGATATATAAATAAAATTGTACACCCGGTAAGTCGAAAACCTGAAAAGATGGCTTGGGAAAAAAAGGGTATCCCTATAGACTAAAAATATGAAAGGATAGTCCAGGGAAAAGTTAGGGATTAAAGCATACGATTATGCCCCGTCATCTTGTCATTTGTGTATCAGTAGAAGATTTTCACCCTGATCAGCAGTCACCGAGGGCTCTATGAGTTGAGGATTTTCAAGCCATCCACAAAATCCCCACAAAGCCACTTCCATGATATTATCCCTACAGGGTTATCTTCACAAGTTCATACATTCCCTGCAATTTCCACGGTAGATTGCTCTTGCTGATAAAGGAGTATGATCTTCTCCCCAGAAATATCACCAACCTATGGTGTTCCGATTAGTATAGTTCATGGAGTATCTCTTCCCCAGCTGAGCTTGTTCCTCTGAGGTTGTAAAACCCCTTCAGACTTCTGCTCTCTAGCAGAGTTCATTTCCTTAATAAGGGTGTTTCCTCAGTAAGATAATTTCTCCATCAGATACAGTCTAGATATAAATTCATTCTGACACTCATTTTAGATCCACTTCTAGATATAGTTCAGATACAATATGAATATAGATTCATTCTGAAACTTATTCCAGACCATCGTCTAGATAGAATTTAGATACAATCTAAATATAGATTCATTCTGACACTCATTCTAGATCCAATTCTAGATACAGTTCAGTTACAGTCTAAATATAGATTCATTCTAACACTCAATCCAGATCCATTTATAGATACAGTTTAGATACAATGTAAATATAGATTCATTCTGACACTCATTTTTGACACAGTTCAGATATGATCCAAATATGGATGTCATTATGATACTTATTCAGTACATCTTCCAGATACAGTTAAAATACGATCCAGATATGGATGTCATTCTAATACTCGTTCAGTGCATCTTCTAGATATGGTTCAGATACAATCCAGATATGGATATGATTCTTATACCCATTCAATACATACTCATATACAATCAAGGCATAGATTTATTCTGACACTCCCCAGCTTGAGTGTGCTTCTACCACAAATCAACGACTAAATTCCTCTCCCCAGTGAAGTCTTCACTATCCCCCGGGAGTTGCTATGGAACCTGAAATTGGACCAGATACCAGTCAACTTTATCCTCCCTAGGCGAGTCAGAAGGAATATTCATCTCTTTTATCCCCAGTAAGGGTATAAACTCCTGAGTAGAGCAATGGACAACCAACGTTCTTAAACTCTTCTCCCCAAGCAGGAATTAATACTCTCCAACAGACACTCAAGAGTTGTACCCTAAAATTTTCCCTCACATTTTTCTCAAAGCATTCTTTCAAGGCTCTTCAAGTAGTCAACACACTCTAGAGTTGACTAGTCAAGATGCACCTCCTAAACCAAAGGCCTACAACTAGGGTTTGGATTTTCTAAAGGAAATGTAGTTTTCAAAGGTCCAAAGTGGTCTCCATGGTTATTCATAGGTCCTCCACAAGATTCATGTCAAGTTTCAAGCCCTACATCACAAGTTTGCTTAGTCAACAACTCAAATGTTTGAAAATCAACAGTATTGGTCAAAAAGTCAATTATGGTCAACATACCGTCAAACATCAATTTTTTTGGTCAAAATCAACATTTTGAAGTGATATTCATCATTTGATCAAGGGTTGATCATGATTTCCCAAGAAAAGTCCTCAGATCATCAAAAGTCAAGAATTCCCAAATTAGGGTTTCCTTAGCAGAAGTCAACTGAACTTTGACCAGGCATAACTTTCACATGCTTCATCAACTTTCCCCAATCAAAGGCCATTTTTAAGTAAATTCAATTCTCTACAACTTTGTTATTATTCTAAAGTCCAAAAAATGCTTCATTTAGAAGATATGATTTCATAAATTATAGGTCATTTTCGAAAGTCAACAAAAGATACTTTTTGTCAAGATAACTTACATCAAGATAATGTATTCAAAAGAAAAAATGATAAACATAGATATTGTAAAGGACATCTTAGTAGTTCCAAAAAATCAAAGATCAACTTCAAAATATGAAAATTGAGCAACTTATGATTTGCACAAGTTGCGAGATTTTGAAGAAATTCATGAAATGCAAATGGAGCAAAATTGCAATTTTGAACTAATAGGCCTAGTATTTTATATTCATACATGTTTATAAGATGTGATATGACCTCTAGAAAACATTCACACATGCTCATGATTTTTATTGCTTTTATTTGATTTCTTATTCATTTAAAAATGAATAAAATTGAATAAAAAGATGAAAATAGAGTGTGAAGACTTGGGCCTTTGGATTTCAAACCTTTTGCAAGCCCAACCAATTCTTGAAGTCCATGCCACAATATGTCCAGGTTTATTGCAAACTTCAAAAGGAAATAGACATGACAAAAATGGAAAGAATTCAAAAAATTTGATGGCATTTGATGAGAGCCTTCATGGCTTGATTCATTTCCATCTTTGCTAGCCCTTTTCATTCCCTATATATACTAAAAAGCATAGCATGCCAAGGACCACAAAATCCTTGCATACAAGAGCCCTCTCAAAATTCTCAAAAATCAAAGAATAGTTGCAAAATCTGTAACTTCACTTCCAGGCGCTATTAATCCAAATGAAGCTCACTAATACATTCCTAAATCTCCAAGAATCTTCCAGAGTCCAGATCTAACCCCTAAGCATCCCATATTATCCTCATCAGCATCCCACGGTTTTGGTAAAATTTTGAATCTCAAACTCTCTTACCATGTAATTTAAGTAAGTTTTATGCATGCATTCTGATTACTATTGATATTTTGAGCGAATATAACATCTTACATGTAAGCATAGACATAGGAATTCAGATGTATTGGATCAAACAAAGCTCCCGAGCTTAGTTGTCTTGGGCCTAGCCAAACTCGGGACTGCACCCCCCATTTCCTTTTGCAAACACCTAGGCCTGAAATGTTGGGCCTTCCAAAAATATGATTATTCACCCCCCTAACATTTTTATTTGCAGAAGCTCATTTATATTTCTTTTTTTATTTTATTATTTCATTTACTATTTTATTCTTTTCTTTCAATTAATTCTTTTTTATTAAAAAATCATAAAAAATCATAAAATTCGAAAAATCACATAAATAGTAGATTTAAGTGTTTATTAATTAAATTAATGAATCATTTAATCATATTTTTTTAATTAATTAACTAATTAGAATTAGGTTCTCATAATTTAATTATTTTTCTAAACAAAAATTAAAAAACCACAAAAAAACATTTTCTTCCACTTAGATTTTTAGGGTTCTTTACATCTTTTTTCTTTATCCTCCGCGTTTTTATTTATTTTTATTCGCACTATTTTCACAAAATTATGTCATTGTACAAGGGATGTAATAGTTTAAATTCTGACCTTTTACTTTTTATTTCCCCCATTTTTGGGTTGTAATTCCCCCTATCCCGAAGCGATGTAATAGCATAGATTAATTTCTGCATTTTATTTTCCGCACTTGTATATATTTAACTTCTAGATGTATGCTAATAGGCTTGTATGGAAAGACTAAAAGCAATCGCTAGATAACTTAATTTCAAGACAAATAATTGAAACACAACACACTCGCACACTTACACCTCTAAGGTACGTCCACCTGTTGCCTTCAGAATAAACAGTCACGTCTCTCGAACGTAAGAGATTTTAGCAGTGACCCTTTGGTTATAAGATCATAAGTCCCTCGATGACCCCTTTGACGTTGCCTCGATAAATGATCTTAAAACCTTAGGGTAATTGCTAAAGTATCTTACGAGTTACCTTCGTGACTGTATGATGACCCTCGCTTGTCCCTCAAAACATCCAACAAAAGGGCTACCTATTGACTAATAGTAGGAAAACACTGTCTAAAGGAAAAGAGGAAAAGAACAAAGACTGTTTGAGTAGGTAGACAGTTCATTGTTGCTTGCTCACAAAAACAAACAAAACAATTTTTCACACGTACACAAACTCTTTTTCTAAATATTTTCAAAGACAAAACACTTTGTATACGTTCTTAGAAATATGAGAAACATTACAAAGTTCACCACACTAAGGCGTCTTTTCAAAAATATTTTCAAAAATACACTTACACAAAAAAGCATTTTCAAAAGTGAGCTACCAACTAAGAGCCCGTAGATAAATACAGATAGAAAGGATGTTAACACATTCCCTTTTCATAACCTACCACACGAACTCAAAGCCTTTAAAAAAAAGGTCTTTCATGTTCTTTCACCCTTTCCTTTATTGGATAAAAGAAAAGTCAGTGGCGGCTCTTGCTAACGGCAACATTTGCGATCAAAATGAAAAACCAGTAAAGTGAGTTCTCCCACCGTATTACAGTAGTGGTATGTTAGTTTTCTGATATGCTGTTATTTTTTTGTGCATAACAGGGCGATGATATTCATGTTATTGTCCCGGCGGCACATAAGTCTATTTTTTATGGAAAACTTTTGTTGGGCCATACTTATACTGTGGCAAACTTTAAGGTTCAGCCGAATGTGTCATTGTTTAGACCTTCGGCTCACAAATTTATGCTCAATTTTACAGGAGGTACGTTTGTTGGTGATGATAACAAACATGATACCTGCGAAATCGCTAGTGTTTACTGGTTTATCTGGTATAATCAGCGGCAATTATAACAGAGATGTGTTGATAGGTAATTAAAATCTAACGTTTATTTTGATATTTTTGTCGCGTGATTGAATTCGATATACTGTTATTTTCTTATGCGAGTGTTTGTATTTTTTTGGAAAGATGTAATTGGAATGGTTGAGGGCATTGGGTATTCACAGACGCAGTCAGGTTCAAAACAAATATAGGTTAATATGATGTTAAGGGACCACATGCATGTAATCCAGAAATTTCGTCATTTTTGTTATATCATATATTATATTGTGGTGCATCTTAAATTTTTTTTGCTGACCGAATGTTGTGTATTCATTGTTTAGCAATAACACTCTGAAATGTACTCTTTGGGAATTGTATGCCTAGCAGTTTATCAAATTTAAATAGGATCGTGACAATAGCTCTGGTCCAATAGTGTTGTTGCTGAGTATGCAACAGTAAAACAAGAGGGTTGCTTGGTTCATTCTGTTATGATATTATCTATTTATTTTTTACCACTCACACTTGCCTCCTGTTTATGTTTGTGTAGGGAAGTTTCCGTTGTCGGTCACAAACACCTACAATGTCACATTGCTCAGCCTCGATGCTGGTTTTCCTCCGATCAAAGATTTCATTGACTGGTATGTTCTATGTATCGATTCGATGGTATCTATTATGAGGTTGGAATTCTTTTGCTGTTGCGTGAACATTTTTTAATTCACTTATTCGTGAAGCATGCTTAAGGAGTCTATCATTATTGTCTCTGGGAAGATAGGTTCGGGTTCGTAGTTATCATGACAGAATTAAAAAAAAAACATAACTCATCTCTGCTCAGATGTTACTCTTGAGTTCTATTGTTTTGCCTCTTGGTGAAATAATCAAACTCCGTGATGTATGCTACAGTTTGGTTATTACTGTTGTTTTTTTTCCAATTGTGTTGGTCACTTCTTTTTTTTAATTTGGAATTCATGTCATGGGCTATTGATGAAAATTACTTTTTGCGCCACTGTAGCAAAAACAAGGATTCTGGTTACATCTCCGTTTGGATGGTGTTACCGTGCCTGCCATCTATGTCCTTGCATTGCATATGGTGACACTCTGCTGTTTGACTATGATGTTGGTGATTCAACTGAGGATGAAATCTTTAGGTCTTATTACTTGTCCTTTAATATATGTAGTGGCCGTTAAAGCTATTTTTGTTTATTTATTTCATCATATTTTTTAACTCATGTAATCATGACATTGTAGGTACAAGATAGAAATTTATATTTTCCACGGCGGAAACAATTGTAACTTTGTGTTTTGGAATAGAGAATGTGAGCTTCTCCTAGGTTTGTATGCTGCCCAACTACGTAATACTATGATCAAGATTTAGTTTCTTATTCCCCACCCTTAGTTTATTCATTTTTGTAATGTTTTGGTACTCATTGTTGAGGTTTGTTATATAGGCGGGAATTGATGATCCATTGGAATTCCCATTGGCACTGGATCAGCTGTTGAACTTGGAGATGGCATTTAAGGTGAAGTGACAGTCGTGATGGAAAAATTGCTCTATTGTGAGGATCCTTAGGGATGATCCTTTTATCAGACATCTTAAGGCTCCATGGGACATATACGAGGTATAATCTATTTTAACAGGGTTTTGGTATTTTAGGTTGTTTGATAATTTAGGTATTACAAAAATTTTATAATCATACTTTGTTTTCCTCAATAAGGAAGTTGTTCGGGTCCCCTCCATAACATATGATCCACTACAGGTATTTACCCTATTGCAGTTTTTTATTGTTCCTTTGTTTTACGATAATTGTTGTTATATGGTTATATGACAAATACTGATTACTGTTATATTATGCTTAGATTAAGGAAGGTGTGGATGAGGCCAAGACAGGTGCGCCTTAAGATTGTGTAAAGAAAATGGTAATTTATGCCTCCCTCCTTGTTTCTGTCAGGTTTATGTTGTCGGAATAGTATAGAATAAAACATTTTGTTTGATTCATTGTGTAACAGGATCTCAAGATCACCTCTAAGCATAACCCAAATCCAACGACTCCTATTAGTAAGAGAGACTTTCCAGGGGGTTCAAATGAATCAAAAACCTTGGAGGAATTCTATGAAGGAGAGCTATCTCTTAACAAGCTTAGGAAGACAATCAAGTTGGAGAAAAGTGATTAGTCGTGGAGGTTTTTTGTTATGAGTCTTCATATGGTTTTAGATTGGCTTTGTTAACAATTATCACTGTTTTCTTTTTATATTTGTTTGCCTTTTCGATTTGGAATTGTGATTTTAAAGAATAGTGTACTATTAAGTTATGATAAGTTGATGTTAACTCAATTTCTTGCATCTGTGTGCTTCTTTGTAATGATCCTATATACATCATGTTTACGTTAAACTATTGTGAATTTATTGCTTTGTTATCACTCCTATTGAGCAGCAACTTTTACTCCATTGTTTTGAATCTATATACTCCTGCATAACAGTAATGACAGTTTCAAACGTGGCTTTGTTCCAGCATATGCATATAACCCTTTTCAAAATGGCGTCGGGAAATTAGCGTGTATGCATGACACTTTTAACCTCTTCATTACCAGTAAGTAACTGTACGCAGAATCAGGTGTAGGTTTTCCCTGCCAAATCAGGATGATTCCCATCCAATACGCTTGTGGAGATTTGCATCAGTTGGAAAATCCTTGCACTATTTGTATTTGTGCGGTGGAACTTGGGATAATTATATTACTCTAATATTCATGTAAATTGTGCAAATGACATTTGTGATTTTCGTATTTGTAAATACGTTAGGCCTGCTCATTGCAAATAATGTGATAGATCTATGTTATAATTATCACAACATTAAATGATGTTGTATATAAAATAAAAACAAGTTAAATTGTGTTTCTTTTTTGCTGTTGGTGACTTTAACTATTAGTTTTGTATATATAATCTTCAACTGCAATTCTCTGAGTTGAATCTCATATGGAATTTGAACATGACTTGATAGAATACAAAATCTTATTACAACCAATGTCAGGGGTTTGTGCTTTCATGTGACAGTAACATCTGATTTGTGATTCGGAGTATCGTTCTTATCGAATATATTTTAATGCAGTTATGAAAGTGGTATACACCTCCATATAATAGAAAAATCGACATATACCTTCAACGCCTATAACTCAATTGACCATCTCAAATGATATTAATCACATTTGTTATCTCCTTCGATCAAACAACATAAATAATAAAATGATATACGTAGGTACTATCAACTCTGTTTTTTCTAAACTTGTAACTCAGATTGAATAACACAACATCATTCTCCAGTTTTTATTATATATACATATGAAGTAATGTCTTGCCACTAATGTTAAATATTGTGCACATTAATACACTTAATAGAGTCAGTTATAAATTTTAATAACCACCATATCTACTAAAATTCATAACTTCCAACCTTTTGGATTTTTATACCAGTCCAATTATATTATACTTATATTCCTACTTTCCACGCTGCAACAGTCAGCAACAACGTTACAATAATTTTTTAATGTGATATCATTTAGAAACATTCATTGGCTCGTCATTCTGAAACTGCAATCATGTATTATTCTATATTTTCTATAGAGTTTTGTGTGCACAATAATCTGTTTGGAAGCGGGTTTGTTGTTTTATCTGTGCTAACTGACATTTCTTCACAAATACCAACATCTCTTAAACACTTATTTTATGCATTTCTTTGTCCTGAAGCCATGATACCATATTATTTTCCAAGAAATCCCGCTCAATCATCCATTCCCAGACATAGGAGGAGAGACATTTTAAAAGAACGCAGAAATTCTCGACATTGTTTGAATTCGACAACTGAATGTCCATCGTCTGTACCACCTTCTGTTTCAACGATTACATCGAATGCACCAACTTCTTTTTCTGCTGCATATGAACATTTCAGAAATCTTTCTGATTCTACTATTGCTATAAAGAGGAGGAAACTAATTTTGGATAACATGAAAAGGTCGCATAATATGACAACCGACTCAACTTCAATAGGTATCAGTCCAATCCATGAAATTCTTGCGCAAGTGCTGCCCACTTGTGCACAAAAGAAGTCTGTTACATCAATTCCATCTAATAATAATATATGCATTGATACATCATTTATCAGTCTTTACAAACATCATGTTTCCAACAATTTACCTGCTTTTGGAAATGCAGAAACATTGTTCCAGAGTATCACTCATGGAGCTCGAACAATAGATACCACCGATCCTGCATCTTCCTCAAGGGCATCAGCTTCTCATCACCATATAGCACCTGATACAACCTCTGAATCTCATCGGTCAGTCGATGCAGTCTCCAATTCCAGTGACGATATGAGCTTGACTCATGGTTCAGGTGTGGAGTGTGAATCGGAGTATGAACCATTAGTAGATTCTCATCTACAAGGTAGGTTACATTTTACAAGTTAAGTTGTCAACTAATATGATTGCTATACTTCGATAGATTTATGTTAAGCTGATTTTTCATCAAAAAACTCTTCACTGAGATGTTTTAGTGAATCACCTTAACACCTCTATTTAGAACACCATTCATGTTTAACTTTGAACCCGAAAAGGAATAACTACACAGTTTCATTCCATACTTTTGTGGAATTGCTTTTCAGACTATTCTGAAATAGGAGACAAAACTTGGGAATTTGAAAGTTGTCAATCATTAATGTGGTATGGTGAACGCACTGGCAGACCAAAAACACCAATTAATTTGAAGTTCCACCATTGCTGCCACAGTGGAAAAGTTGTATTACCCTTTATTCAGGACCCACCGTCAGTATCGCAATATCTTCTATATAATGAAACCTGCCCAGAGAGTAAAAACTACCAGAACAACATTAGAACCTATAACGCAATGTTTTCTTTCACATCTCCGAGAATGAAATTAGACACAACATACTCAAAAATAGGAGGCCTATCTACTTTGAGACTGCACGGACAAACCTGTCATTGAATTGGTACTCTACTACCAGAATTAGGACAACCTCCCCAATATGTGCAGCTATATATTTATGATAACAACAACGAGGTTGATAAAAGAATGAAGTGTTTCATGTTTTATAATCAAATAACGATTTATAATTCCTCTGTCACCATATTTCCTATCTCAATATTTGACGTTTCCTGTAATGTATAGGGATAATAAGGTGATCAGAATCAACAATGTCAACAAGCTCAAGGTCATATTAGATGAATGCAATGTTCATGCAAAAGCCTTTAGGATGGCAAGAGGTGTTTTGAAGCTTAATTCTTTCTTGGACCTAAAGCTGAGGCTAATTACTGATAGATTGAAGGATGGTCGTGTCTACAACAAACCAACAGTATCTGAGGTTGCTGCCCTGATTGTGGGTGATATTAATTCTACTTCTAAACGGGACATCATTGTTCGACCACACGAAGGTGGCTTATAGTGAATAGATGAATTTCATCCCGCGTATTTGGCATATCAATACCCTCTTATATTTGTGTATGGTGAGGATGGTTATAGGAAAAATATACTTCACAAGTATCGCCATGATAAGACAGTTACTGGAAGAAATTGTCAAAGCATAAAGGACTGACTTTCTTAGCGTTTGCAGCAATGAACCGATGAGGCAAAAACCTTACTTCACTCTAAACGTCTGTTTCAACAGATTTTAGTTGACGGTTACGCAAGGACGGAATCTGAACGGCTTAATTGGTTGAGAGATAATCAATCAAAGTTATGGGTTGGAAAATATAATAGATTGACTAATGAATGCGTTAGTGGTGGTATAAATCAAATACGAAAGAAAGGAAAGTGTATGGTCTTACCGTCTACATTTGTTGGAAGCAAAAGATACATGGATCAACTATATTTTTATGGTATGTCCATTTCAAGTATATTTAGATTTCCTGACTTATTTGTTACATTGACATGCTATCCAACTTGGCCCGAAATCACATGTGCACTATCTGGCATTGGATTACGGCCACACGATCAACTGGATATTATTACAAAAGTATTCAAGATCAAATTTGATGAACTAATGGATGATATTACAAAACACCACCTTCTAGTCAAAGTGTTGGCATGTAAGTACTCTTCTTTATATTAAATCTCAATTATGCAGTAGGTTTTGTTCCAACAACTTTATATGTTAACTAACTATTACCCTTTTTTAGTTATATACACCATTGAATTCCAGAAGCATGGATTTCCTCATGCACACATTTTGATTTTCCTTCACCCTCGGAGCAAATATCCAGAACCTTCGGACATTGATAAAATCATTTATGCTGAAATTCCCGACCCCATTGTTCATCCTAAATTATACAATTTAGTTAAGGCGAACATGATGCATGGTCCTTGTGGGTTATCGCAGATGAATTCACCATGCATGAAAAATGGAAAATTCACTAAATACTTCCCCAAAAAGTTCATTGAACATACTGTTATTGATGCCGATGGCTATCCCTTATACTGAAGAAGATCCAAATCACATGTTATCGGGAAAAAATGGAATTACATTGGACAATCGACATGTGGTCCCGTATAATACAAGATTTCTTTTGAAATATCATGCACATATAAACATGGAATGGTGTAACCAGAGTACATCCATTAAATATCTTTTCAAATATATAACTAAAGGATATGGTAGGATAACAACATCTATTTCTTGAAATGAGACAGAGCACGTTGATAAAATCAAACAATAACTGGACTGCAGATATATCTCCCTGAGTGAGTGTGTTGGCAGATTTACTCTTACAACATTCATGGGAGAAAACCTATGATAGAGCGTATGTTCTATCATTTAGTGGGTGAGAAGGTTATTTACTATACAGATCACGATCGAATGGAAAATATTTTGGAAAACGCAAGTGTGACTGAATCTATGTTTACTGCATGGTTGGCTGCAAATGCATATTATGAAGAAGCCTAGTCACTGACTTATGCTCAGTTTATTTCAAGGTTTGTTTATGACAAGGGAAATAGGGTATGGAGGCCATGCAAAAGAGGGTTCACAATAGGTCATTTGGTATGGGTTCCTCCAACTATTAGAGAACTGTTTTACTTGAGAATGATGTTGACGGTAGTCAAGGGACCTACATGTTATGAAGATATTCGCAAAGTTGGTGACAACCAACATGAGACATTTAGAGATTCATGCTTTGCAATGGTCTTTCTCGATGACGATAAATAATATGTATCTGCTATCAAGTAAGCAAGTGAATGGGGTTCAGGACATTTTCTTTGCAGACTTTTTATTGTAATACTATTGTCGGGTGCTGTTAATCAACCAACACATGTCTCGACAGAATCGTGGCAACTGTTGTTCGATGGTTTTTTACACTCCCAAAGATTATTAGCTCTAAATCCAGGTTTATTCATATCTCACTCTCACTTATTTATGCAAACTGTTTATTGGGATGCTACCTCACTTTCAGCATGTTACTGCAGTAGACGTGTGTACATTCTTCTTGAACCCGTGTCTGATCTAACTACTTTTGAACTTTGTTATTCCTGCTGCATCCGTACAAATTTGCTGTTTACAAGGACTGAATTGCAAAGTCTGACTTTAATAGAAATTGAGAAGATAATGCAGGCAAATAGAAGGACTCTAAAAGATTTTAGTCCCATTCCATATCCAAAAATCTATGTATTGCAACATTTAGGAAGCATACGCATATATTATGAACGTAATAATGATTATGCAGCTATGAAATTGGAATTTACAAGACTCTTCAAATCTTTTACTGATAATTCTTGAAATTTGTTTTCTTATGAAAAACATTGCCATTGTCCTCCTGGATATCTATTTTACCTGTTCCTTTTTAACATTTCTTAGATGAATAAAAAGGCATATATGAAAAAATAATGGGGGCTGTCTAGTCACAGAATGGTGGTGTCTTCTTCCTTCATGGTTACGGAGGTACTGGTACGACCTATATATGGAGAACACTGGCGGAAGATTTGAGGTACAAACATAAGATATCTTTAACCATTGCCACTTGTGGTATAGCTTATTTGTTATTTCCATGGGGTAGAAATACACATTCCAAGCTTAAGATACATGTATCGACGCATGATAATTCTACTTGCAACGTTGAATACAACGATTTTGTTGGAGACCTTCTCAGACATACAAAGTTAATTATATGGGATAAAGTACCAATGGAACACAAGCATGTTATAGAATAACTTGGCAAAACATTTAAAGATGTCATGAGTACATACAATAATTCGAAGGATGCGTTTGGTGGAAAGGTTGTAGTTTTTGGTGGTGTCTTTAGACAAATTTTACTTGTTGTTCCACGAGGCAGCCGTTCGGATATTGTTCACTCAGCGATAAATGAATCTTACATATAGCATTCATATCGGTTTTTAACACTGAAAAAACATACGTTTGCATTCGGGTCCGACAGAGCAAGATAAAAAGGAAATTGCAGATTTTTTGGATTGGATTTTGCGAATAGGCGAAGGCAAAGTATCAGAACCTAACGATGGTGTTGCAGAAAATGACTTTCCCACTGAACTTTTGATTACGGACTGTCATGATCCTATTGCTGTAATTTTCAATAGTACATATCCTGATTTCATTAATAATTATCATTCCTACGATTACCTCAAGGGTCGAGCAATTCTCGCTTCTACGTTAGAAGTTATGGATGACATCAAAAACCACATTCTTGCTTTAATGGAAGGTTGTCATATTCTTACATTTTTTCTTTTTACTATCAAATATACATTGACTTCTATTTGCTAATTTATTTCTGTTCCAAAAATAGGAGACATACGCGACTACTATAGTTAAAATTCAATGGATAGGTCCGAAATCCATGTGCCTGAAGTACTTGACATCCTGACACCGGAATTCCTTAGTTCCCTATGTACATCAGGTTTGCCTAACCATCACTTAATGTTAAAAATAGGAACACCTGTTATGTTAATGCGAAACATAGACCAGTCGGAAGGTTTGCGTAACAGCATAAGGCTAATCATAACAAACATGGCTAACCATGTCCTTGAAGCTTCGATAATGTCAAGAAAGGGTTCTTGAGATTTGGTTTACATCCCGAGGATGGATATGTGATCGTCGCAGTCACCATGGCCATTCAAGTTAAATAGACGACAATTCCCAATTATTGTCTCGTATGCCATGACGATTAACAAATCACAGGGAAAATATTTGGATAATGTAGGTCTCTACTTGCCAAGAGATGTATTTACTCATGGTCAAATTTATGTTGCACTATCGAGGGTCAGAACAAAACAAGGAATCAAAATATTGATACATGATGAACATGGAAAGTTCAAAGTAACAACTTCAAATGTTGTTTACAAGGAAGTTTTCGGCAATATATGATTATTCAAATATTAGGTATGCTTTTATGTTAATCTGCGTCATTTCGTTCTTGCTTCAGAATGTGTAGTACATGAGTCTATAACATCACTTTTTGGTATATTCTGAATTTAATGTTAAGCCTTTTCTGTTTGAAAAATATATGTTGTTCCTTTTATGTTTCTAAGCACACACCAACTATATTTGATTCTTATGCCATTTTATTTCTGATTGTTAATCATAACGTTCTGTTTGCTATGCATTTCTATATCAACATGGGATACTCGTCTCCATTGAAAAATTATTATGGACACAAAGTCCTAACGATGGTACTCTGCGTTCTTTGTGGAGCAGGGCCGAGACCATTAAGAAAGCTTGTAGGACATTTTTCCAGAGGAGTTAATTAATAGCTTAATCATCAATTCCTTAAAATTTCATTATGAATATTCATTACTCACTCTAGAATTCCAATTTGAAGTGTAGAAGCACTGAAAGTGGGTAACTCAAATGTTGATAGAGGTAGACTACTTGCAATCTAACCGTGTAATCCACCGAGATCTTAAGGTGTTACATATTCTCTTATACTAATAAAAGTAAAATAAAAATGAAATGAAATTCGTGTAATGTTTACTGAATATAATTTAATTAAAATCTCAGTATCCCAACATATTCCTCACCAACAATAACAATATCCGGCTAGGTACATAACATTACCCTTTGAAAGCTCAATTTTTCCAACTTTCATGTGCTATGTTATCAAAAGATATGTTTTCTTTGTATGGATCATACATGTGATTTTGGTCTTGCAAAGCGACTGAATGGAGAAGACCTCACTTCTTCCATATTGCGACTTCTTATTCCAGATGTCTCTTTGAATGGTAACGTTGCTGCATTTTGAGATTGATGCACATCAATCAGCATTTCGTGTCCAGTGTCTTGTAAACAAGAAGGTTACATGAAATTGAAAGGTTTGATTGGGCATATTAGGGAAGCAGGTTAGTTATATTAGAAAATATGTTAATTGTTAACTGCTCTATTAAGTTGCAGTTAGAATAGAAGGAGGTTAAGTGAATCGATTAGTTTGTTTAGCTAATTTCGGTTAGTGACTGTTAGTTGCATGAGATGTTTGGTTAATAGTTAGTATGAGTTGTTAAGAAAATTGAGTGTGGAGTTGTTAATGTGAGCTGGAGGCAGTCTAATCTGGATTTTAAAACTGATATTTTCGCTTAAAATTTATTTGTGATTTGCATTGTAGACGAATTATCATGGATTTGTTTGTGAACCAAACTTAGATCTTTGAATTTGTACCATTTGACATGTTTGAATGAAATTGCATTGCACACTGGATATGAACTATCTGGCCTTACTATATATATATATATATATATATATATATATATATATATATATATATATATATATATATATATATATATATATATATATATGTGTGTGTGTGTGTGTGTGTGTGTGTGTGTGTGTGTGTGTGTGTGTGTGTGTGTGTGTGTGTGTGTGTGTGTGTGTGTGTGTGTGTGTGTGTGTGTGTGTGTGTGTGTGTGTGTGTGTGTGTGTGTATGTGTGTGTCAATATTGATGTTTGGGTTTTGGTTTATTGGGAAGATGGTGTTACTGGTGCAGATATCACTCAAAACATGCATTAAGCTCATGCTTTTACTTTTAGTATTATAACATCAACTATCTAAATATTACAGAATTGTATGTACACCATGCCAAAAACTTATTACCAAAATTTAACATTATCATAACACCCATTGTTTACTAAATACTTGACCAAAATATTTAACAGATGTTCAAACCTTACAAATTTAAAAACACGGAGTCAACATAAACAAAAAATGCAGACAACTAATCCTTATATCCCATTACATATCCAACAGAATTTGTTTCAGTGTCTATTCTTTCCCGGTTCAACATAAAGCAGTATTTCATCGGTTGACGGATATCAAATGCAGAAATGCATAATGACTCCTTTCTTTATATTTTCCTGTTTACCAAATTCATACCAACCAGTTGTGAGATATTTCTCTCCTTCGTCACCATTCCTCATGTTCACTACATAATTTTTGGACATACCCTTGTCCGAATCATTGAAGGTAATCGAGCTGACCGGTCCCATTAGGCACTTCTTAATCACTTCATGCGGTAGTTGCTGCAAAGCATTTAATTAAATTATATGACATTCAACCCTAAAAAAATTAAATATATTGCATTAACTATTAACTTCTATTACTTACCAACACATTCCTCCTCATAACCTTAGCATTAGATACAACCCTGCTTTATGTTTCTTTGTTTTCTTCAACATACATTGGAGTAAATTTCCTGATTCAAGCACCAAACCAAATATATGCATAGTAATATTAATTTATTTCTTCAATATAACTTATCCAATACATTTTATCCATCCTAAAGATACTTTAAATATACATAATATACTAAATTATTAATGGATTTTCAATACTGTTAAACTTTTCCAACATAACCACATCGTAGAAAATACACAACAATATAATTGGGTTCCATTATATTTGTATTATCTATAATTCTGCAAAAACAGAACACGCCACAAATAATAATCTGTACATACTGAACTTCCAACCAAAAACCTACCTAAATCACGCTTTTATAACCTTATTATCGCAATGTACATCAATAATATATACATAACATTTTGCGACATTATTATCATGACAACAATAATATATACATAAATTTGTTATACAACAGGAAAAAACACCTACATTTAATAGCACCATGCCTTTTTAAATATATCAATTACAAAAACAAACTTGCCTTGACTTTGTTGTCCCTTGGACGCCTGTTGAACTGTTATTAATTCCTTTCGCTTTATAATTACATTTTCTTCCTCCGACTTTATGTTCATCAGAACCCTTCCCTTTTGATGGAGAATAAAGTTGTATTCCAGATAGAGAATAATATTATATAAAACCAATTATATCCATCTTTATATTGGTTTGTTGGAGACATTTACGTGAATATTCAACATATTTGTTATACTTTTTTTCGGTCTTTTGGCGTTCAATTGATGACAAATTCTCTGAGCAGATCTGCAACAAATTTCATCATGCATATATATTACTCATAACCTATATAACTTCTAACTAAAACAGTATTAATTCCACCAACAAAATTAACAATACTTGAAGATTGATAGCTATTGACTTATCCACATGCATGTCGTTTGACCCCACGATTCTTCATCTTCAATCGAAAGCTGAACCGAGCTTTTCTTTTTACTGCTTCTTCGTGTTATGGTAATCTATAATTTTTAATTTTAACAGAAGCGTTTTTCCTGCATTTCTCAATGCAAACCCATTTTAACCCTGTTATCACTAGAATGTCCCTTTTGTACTTCCATTCCTTCTTTTACAGCGACCCAATGGCCCATTTGACTCTCAATATCTTTTTTGGGAATAAAATTTTCCCTAATAGATACAAATTATTTCTTTTTATATTAAATGTTTATATTATTATATCTTTTTAAACGTAATAAAGATTTTAGTTTTGTTATTATTTTATACTTGCAACAAGATCAGTGCTCAAGATTTAAGCAATAATAAAGCAAAAAGTGAACCCACTTATACATATACTCACATTTTCACCCTTTGTACACAAAACACAGTCTTCGTCAATCCTAACCCTCCCCACACAGTGCGCTATCTCCTCTTCGAATCATCCAAACATGGCCGCCAGAGACTGCTCGAAGACCACAACAACCTCAGATGAAAACACATCACGCTAAGTGTGAATGTTAGAACTATGATTATCATGGATTGCATTTCGTTTCAGTTGTTAAAATTCTAACTTGTTTGTATTTGCATGTGTGTTTAACAACGGTTCTTTGTGGTCATTTATAAAGTTATTGATGGTTAATGGGTTAGAAACTAATGTACCAAGTTTTTTATGCTACACGGATGATGAAAACGATTTTGTACAGTGATTATTTAGGGTTACCAACCTTCGGGTGAACTTGAAAACAAACACTTAGCATAGGAAAAACAGTTTATGATATTCATATAAGTAATATGCATTTCCCGGTTTTGGTTATAATACAGAATATGGCCACTCGCACACTATAACAGATTTTGTTGTTTTTGTTGAAATATTGCAGGACAGATACCCCTGTTACTGAGAAGAGTTTAGAACAAAGCTGGACTCAGGTTGTTTCGGATCCCATGAGCATGTGCTGTAATGCCCTTGTAAGTAAAAAACTAATTTGTATTTATACCTTTCAATTGGGAATATTGTTAACAAAACTATACAAACTCAGTTTTATTCATCCATCTATATTGGTTCATTAACAGCAAATACCCAGAGACATTATTAGAAATTATTTCCAGGGAGGAGACAAACTGATTAAGCTCTTAGATAGCGACAAAGGAGTCAGGTACTATTTCCTTTTGAAAAAGCGGAAAGGGAGTGTGGAAAGGTAGCCAATCTGAAGGTTGGTAATACAATACACTTCGGCATCCACTACCCACCAGTGGACGAGATATTTGTATAGGTGGAGCAAGGAAATGCAACTGAGGGTTGGCGGTCGTGATAGGATAACATTAAGGTTTTTTATTTAAATAGAAATGGAATATGTTCATCAATACTTATGGTATTTTGGTTTCTTGTGAGTGTCTTTAGCAACGTTACAATGATTTTAAGTTTCCCCACCATTGTTATTAGGTGAACAACTTATTTTTTGTAACATGAAACTTATGAATGTTTTATATTACTGTCTTATTAGATAATTAATTATGTTTGTTTCATATAGTTTTGTTACTATCCATATGTGACAATTTGACTATACCATCGTACAAGTGACAATTATAACTATTGAACAATTGTGGAATACAATTGAAGTTATTATCCCTTCATTCATGACCTCTTCTTCAAATTTACGTAAGTCTTTGTGACTGTGAAGTTTTATAATTACCCATGTTTGCTGGATGTAAATGTTGGTAGTGTAAGATTGAAATTTGGTTAGCGCCATGATAATGTATTGGTTGCATTTGGGAAAATAAATCCACAATAAAATCACAACAATATCTTTACAGCAAACTCTGCTTTCATTGTATTGCATTGTTGTAAAGATATGATAAAGTATGGAAATACAATGTGAATAGTTGAGGTAACTCCAATTGAAGTAATATGTGATGTTGTGTGTTATCACTTTATGTTATATTTTGGTATCTAAAATACAATTTTAACTGAGGTAGCATGTGTAATACGGTGGGAGAACTGACTTGGGTGTTTTGCGTTTTATCGCAATTGTTGGGGATAACAAGAGTCATCGCCAAATTTTCTTTTATCCAATTAAGGAAAGGGTGAAAATAACAAGAAATACCTTTTGATATATTTTCTTGAGTTCGGGGGGGTAGGTTATAAAAATGGAAGGTGTTAGCACCCTTTTATCTGTAGTTATCTACGGGCTCTTAGTTAATAGCTCACTTTGAAATGCTTTGTTTGAAATGTGTTTGTGATGGGTTTTGAAAGAATATTTGGAAAGTGCCTTTGTTTAGGCGAACTTTGTAATGATTCTCGTTTTGGAGAAAATGTATACAAAGTGTTGACTTTTCAAAATATTTCATTTGAAAGTGTTGGTGTGTTTGAAAGATGTTTGAAAAATGGTTGTGAGCAAGCAACTATGAACGTTTTACATACTCAAAAAGTCTTTGTTTATTTCCTCTTCCTTTAAATATTTCTATCTTACCATTGATTGATAAGAAACCCTATCATTGGATGTGAAGGGATGGTCGTGGGTCGTCGTATAGTCATAAAAAGCAACATTGTAGGATACCTTAGCAATTTGTCCTAAGGGTCTAAGATCATTTATCGATGGAAATATTTAAGGGTCATCGAGGGACTACAATCTTGTATTCGAGGGTAATTGCTAAAGTATCCCACGTTCGAGGGACATGACTATTTAAATCACAGGAAACAAGTGTGGATTACCCTAGAGGTGTGGGTGTGCGAGTGTATTGATTTCAAGCATTTTTGTCTTGAATTAGGGTTGTCTACTTGTTTATTTTAAGTCTTTTCATACAAACCCTAATTACTAGCATTTGTATTTGAAAGTTATAAATTGCGGAATGTAAAGATTTTGTGCTATTACATCATTTGGGGATGGAGGTGAAAATTTACAAATGGGGAGATGACAAGTAATTATAACCTAAGTCACTATCACAACCATTGAATAATTAATAACAATAAAATTACAAAAAAATATAAAGATAATGTAAAAAAAAGAAAAAAGTTGTTTTAAGAAAACCTTTATGTATTAACACAAAATTATGTATTGATACATATAATTATGTATTGATACGAAAATGTTATGTATTGACGCATGCACTTATGTATTGATACAAAAACTTTTATGCATTGATACATATCAATCCTTGCTCCTGGAAGTCAAAAATAACTCAGTATGAGTCAAAACATAAGGGTTTGTATCGACTCATACTGCTTTGTATCAATGCATGCACTTTTTGTATCAATTCATACTCATTTCTTGCTCGTGGAAGTCTAAAACAACTCAGTATAAGTCGACCCATATGGTTTTGTATCGACTCATTTTTGTTGTATTGACACATACGCATTTTTTATCGACTCATAACCTGTTTTGTACATAATACGTGTTGACTCATAGTGATATGCATCGACTCATACTGCTGTTTTTTATATCTAACATTATTCTGCTACATGTAAAAGTCAGCTCTCAGCACATGGTTAGTGAAAATGAAAAGCAAGTATTTGGTTAGCTTCAAGGCAATGATATCTATATTTTATCTTCACAAATAAACGACTAATGATGTTTGTATGAGGAGTTCAAAGTCAAGAAAACTTACCTTGAAACTGAAATTTGTGTTTTGATTTTGAGTTGGAGAAGTCAAGTTGCAGGTGGTTGTTTTTTAGTTTGGAAAATAGTGATGTTACAGAAGTTGTTCTTGAGTTTGGACAACTTATATATGATGTATTTGGAGTGTTTGGATGATTTGTTTGGACATAACTTGCAAGGTGTGAGAGGTTCAAACGGTTTGGACTTCAAAGCTCAAAGATGAAAGTTTTTATGGACAATTCTAGTTTTTAGAGTAAAGGGGGGTTTGAGGATTTTTCAACATACAAGAGGATCTCTATTTTTCTGACCTCTTTATTTTGAAAATGCTCCCTCTATTTATAGGCAAGAGATTTGGGAACAAGAGCTGATTAGGTTTGAAAGACAGCATGTTATGATTTGGTTGGGATGCAAATATCAAACTATGTCAAGTATTCCATTGTCCCAAGATGAAGTACCAAAGTTGCTAGTATAGAGGAGATACCTTCCATGATTTATGGTGAAGTATAATCAGAAGCAAACAAGGTATGGGCTCAAGACAAATTTTGTACCAAAAGCTTGCTTTTCAAGAATAGCAATGGTGCCTTTATGCCATAAATGGAAAGATCTTTTGGAAAATGGCTCAAACACATGGGTAATAGCTTAAGAGTAGGTGTAAGCATTAAATTATGGTGAAAATGGCAAGTTAGAAGGCCTGTAAAACAAGATTATGCAGCATAGCATAAGAATTTTGTTATGTGTTCTTCAACAAAAGGACTTGCAATTCAAGGATGGATGCCCAACTTCATGCCCTTGAATCTCCTAGCTCAAGTATGCTAAATTCATGCTCTTGGATTTTTTGGAAAGCTTGAAAAATCCTCTATAACTTTCATGCTTCCCATTTTTACAAAATAATCTTGGAACTATGTGAAAAAATGCCAAGAAGTTGGGATAAAATCCTGACTAAAATCTGTTGAAAATTTCTCTAAGTGCTAGATGAAAATGTCATGTCTTCATGGGCTTATATCTTCAAATCTAAGCATTTTTTGGACATCAACCCTCTAAAATAAAGTCGTAGAATTCATCAAGATCTACAACTTTCATGTTGAAAGTTTCCTTTGAATCATTTTACATCATGGTGAAATATTGGTATGAAGTTATGAAATAAACGTGTGTAAAACACTTAGAAAAATTTCTTAGTCTTGAAAAGTTTGACTTTTCAAATTGACTTTTGACTTTCTTGATTTCACGATGATGAAGCTTCATATTTTTTAATGTCTTGATGAAATATGATCTTTTAAATTAAATCTTGACCAAAAAGTCAAAGTTTGACTTTTTGTGCATCAGTTGACTTTTCATCAGTACAACTGTTTTTTGACCATCTGGTCAATTGACTGAGCAGAATTTGTGATACAAGACTTGAAACTTGACATAAGCATTCTTGAAGGTCCATAATGATCCATGAAAGTAATTTGAAGTATTAGAAGTCCAATTGTCCTTGTGCAAGCTCAAACCCTAATTTTGAGGTATCAGTGTTGAGGAGATGGCTTGACCTAGTCAATACTTGTGCAAGCTTGAGCTGTTGAAGATCTTGTGAGAAATATCTTGAGAAAAGAGAGGGAAAATTTTGAGGTACAACAGCATATATTGTTGGAAAGTTGCAGTTACTATATAAGGCTTATGGTAGTTAAAAATTATATGCTTTTGCACGTTAAACTTAAGTGAAATAGTATCAATGATATAAATAAGAATGATACGTTTTTGTTACTATTTAAATTTAACATTATTTCTTTAATTCAAACTATTCCATTTTATTGATTTATACTCATTGCACAAACTAATAATGCAAAATATAATTTTTACAGATTAAATTATTCTTTTAGTTATATTATTTTTTATCATAGATAATATCATAGCATTTGATTATTTTTTTTCTTTGTAAATGAAATCCCCTTAGCTCAATAAGAGTGCCATACTGGTACTCATTAGATGATAATTCATTAGAAGATAGTTCATCTACTGAGATTGTTCTTTCAAACGAAACCAATGGGGTTGATTTCACTTCTTCTTCTTCTTCAAGAACCTTTTGATTAAGTTGATTACAAGTATTATAAATTTATTCATCCCTCCTTCAAAAATTGAATTAACTTGTTGATACTTTCAAGGATTTATTCTTTTTTGGATGTTTCTTGAAAATTGAAAACACTACCATCTCTTGATTTAAGGTTTGGATCATATTTCTGATTCCATATCTTAACTCTTAGAAATTTGTAAAAACAATAAAATCTTTATTATATCATACAAGGTTTCCAATGGTTGAACACTATCTATGAAGATAACCTTCACATTAATTTGATGTTTCAACATCCCGAGTTTGTATGTTTGTTCCCTCTTGCTTGAAACTTAGTGAAACTCCATAAATCATTTTAGCAGTGTCTCACACTTCCTTGAATGACTCACAAGTAAAAAATAAAGATAAAATCCCTTGGAACTTATAGAATTTATCAAAAGATAATTAACTTTATAACCAAGTTTGACTTTCCTCAAATACCCTACGATCCAATCAATATCAAGTTTATTTACTACTTCATCATTAATGGACAAGGTAGGAATAAATATAAAATTGTTTAAAATATGCCACATTTCAAAATCATTATCTTTAATAAAAGTTTGAAATCTAGGTTTCCGTAAGTCAACCTTATCACCATCAAACGGTGGAGGTGAATTATTGAAAATACTCTTGTTAAAAACATTATTGTTTTTAGTCATCCTCGTCTTCTTCCAAAAATGATCAGTCTTTAAACAAGAATTAGGCTCTGATGACACTTGTCAGACGTGAAACGCCAAACACGAGGGGTGAGTTGTGTTGGATTGAAAATCCATTTAGAAAAAAAAATCTTTTTTTAAAAAAAGTTCAAAACTTTTTTCTAAAACAAATAGAGTAAAAGGAAACTGAAATAATAAAGAAATAAGGGATGAGATAAGTGCACACAAAAATTATAGAGGTTCGACTTCATAATGAGACCTATACCCTTCTCCAAGAATTCATTCTTGGGAGTTTCCATTGATGATGTCATCTTTTTATAAGCTTTTCCCATGAACCTCCTTTTATAAGGATTTGAGTTTTTCAATGGCTAACTACCAGACTAAGATAGAGTTTTAACTACATAGACCTCCATAACAACTGAGATCTTTTTAACAGCATGCTAAGCTTACGCACCGACTGAGATTTTTAACTACGAAGACGTCCTCAACCAATACAAGGTTTTCAATGGTTTACTTAAATAACCAAAAGAGAATTTTAATGGTTTTTCTCACAACCAAACAACCCCTTATTAAAATAAAATACATTGCACAAGATATAATACACTTGATCAATTTATAAATTTACTCCTCTTCTGAAATAATTATCCTCACAAAACACATAGACATTCTCAACGCATTAAGGCAAAACTAAAGGGAAAAATGAGAGATTCTTAGAAGAAAAAAAAGGAAAGAGTGGGAAAAGAAAGGAATCAAAACCCATTTTTTGGATGACTTGAAATGATGGAGGAGCCCTATATTTCTAATATAAAGTGTGATTTGAATTTGGAAACAATCCATGGGCTAATTAAGACTCACAATCGATTATCACAAAGGAATAATCAATTATGACACCGAAAAATGAAATGTTTGATTTCTAGCAGTTTTCGATCATTTAAGGGTAATCTCCAATCAGTTTTAAGCATTACAAAGTGAAATAATTGACTACCCTTAAGGCTTAATTGATTTTTACCTTTCAAAACATGCTTCAAACTAACCAGAAAGTTCCTTAATCAATTCCCTAAGATTTCAAAGCACTTTTAGACGATTTTATAAAATTAGGAAATAATTTTCAATATGTTTAAGTGTCTATGTGTGTGATTTACCATAGTAAAATAGAAAGTTTGTCTTATACCTTTACATACACTTCTCACTTAACACGTTCAGGCAAGATTTCACACTTCTTTTATCTTACAAGTCTTAAGATTATGGTACCTTGCCACATTATCTTTTACTTTATCACTTTAACTGGAATCTTGAATCTTTTTTCTAATGAGGTTTGAGATAACCAATTACATTAGATGATCTTTAGGATTCATCTTAATCAACATATCTTGATCTACAAATCTTTATCTTCAAGAACCAAGCACCATCACTTGGTCAACATATTAAGCACCGTCACTTGATCAATAACAAGTCAATTATCCATATTTATTTAACATATTAAGCACAAAAAATTGATCAATCTTTAAGTACCATCCGTTGAATAACCATATCATAAGATATCATCTAAACCAATAATCTCTAAATAACAAGATTGATTAAGACTTCTCTAAAGAATGTTATCAGCATCAAAACCAAATCAACAAATATATGAAGTCTTCATACCTGCAAGCACATTGATCCACACTAAGACTTCTCAATCTTTAAGTCTTTAAAATGGAGGTTAAATGGTTCATTTACAATTTTCCATCTTTTTCTTCTTATATATCAAAATACATATCTCAGACCTTAATCGATAACTTTCATGTGATTCTATGCAACTTCCATATCATTGTTATACTTCATTCCTCTTGTCGCATGTTTATTCTTAGTTCCTTTTAGGTTTTATATTTTTCGATGCTTTTTGTTTCTTATGTATATATTAATTGTGATTATACCATTGTGTTTGCTCATACTTATATTTAATGTAGTTTTATGTGTTGAACATGTATATCAAGGTTTTGATGATGACAAACAATCAAAGAAAATATCATACATCATCAAACAGAGAATAAAACTTAAAATAAAAACAAGAAATTTCTAGTTATTAGTGCAGAAGAGTTATATACTAAAGAATATCATTAAGAAATAATGACAACTGCTAAAAGAACGTCTTTGACCCTACTCTATTGCTTATATATTTTTGTAGGATAAAAAGAGTAATATTAAGTTTATCACTCTAAAAGAATTAAGTTCTTTTAAAATTATTTTGGTTTGGGCAAAGTTCTTTAAAATCGAAAATGATTTTTGATAGGAAAAATCGAAAATGATATAACTTTAACAATTATAAAGATGACAAGAATGTAAATTATGACTTTTACTAATATTATCAAACATGCTAGGGGTATGTGTTTGACTTTCCATATGATACCTTTGACTCTTGATCTTTTCAACAAGTTCATCAATATCAACTACTGATTCTTAATATTGTCATTCCCTAAGTCCTTAGTGAAAAACCTTTTACTTCTATCCTAATTTCAATGTCCATTTAAACATATTGATGAAGCCAAACATTTGATTATCATGAATTTCCGATTATTATAAGATTGCCCTAGTACTAGGTGAAATCATCTATAATATAACTGTCTAGAAAATCTTAACAAGACTGTCCAGCTTTATTGTGTTAAGAAAAGTGAAACCCTATTGATCCAATAGGGAAAATAGTAGATTATTCTGAACAATTAAATTGATAGACAATAACTATTGTGTTGAATAAAATAAAGAGATCAGTATCGTTACAATGACAAATCAAGGACACCCCCTAGATTTTGGGGGTTTAGCCTCTCATAGTATTCAAAGAAAATTCAATAAAAATATTACACATTATAAGAAAAGAGGATTATGTTGATCTTCAATGGCAATAAATCTTGAAGATATTTGTTCTCCAAACCCTCGAGAGCTTTATTCCTTCTTCTGCAAATCTTTCGTACGATCCAAAAATTCGTTCTCTCTTCTCAAAAACAAGCTTAAATAGTCCCCAATAAACAATAGCTGTTAGAAATATCCAAAATACCCTTCGGGATGGCTAAACAACCAAGTTTCCTAAAAGTCATATTTTCTACGCCCTAGCCAACACGGTCTGTGTCACCTGACACGGGCACCCGTGTTGGCCTCTGTCCCTTGTACCAACAAATTGCTCGCCCAAACCTTTAGACACGGGCATCCGTGTCAGCTCTGCTTCTTCTTTCAATCTGCGTTGTGCATCCTCTCCTGACACGGCCCGTATTAGGTGACATGGATGTCCGTGTCAGCACCCCTATAGCCTCTAATATTCTTCGTCTCAACATCGGAACTCCTATTTTCTTTACACAAGTCCATTGGGGCTTTTTTCCTAAATTTCACAACATAGAACACTACCAAGAAAATAAATAAAATGCAACAAAAAGATTTAAACTTATACTAAAAACAATGCGAGAATGGAAAATAGAAAAAGTCAAACATATTCAAAAAACAATAGACAAAAGAACTAAAGTGTTATCGATTTTTGCAGATTCATGATGAATAAATGAATGAAAACTAGTAGAATTGGTGACCGATCACAACCCCAAACTTATCTCATTGCTTGTCCACAAGTGATACTCGAGACGACATAACGGTCACCCGCGAATTGTTCACAATTGTTACAATAATACTACCTAGAAGTTTCACGACTTTATTTCCATTTTCTTTTCAACGTTTCCTTCTTTCCTGAATTTTGATGTTCCGCTACACTTCCATGTCGAGGTATCTTTTTACCTGTCAGCTTTTCACACTCTCACCAAATCTCTCGGGTTAAAGTGTTTACACTCAATAATCAAAGCATGAAAAGTTAATTCATAAGCTTAAATAACCTTTATCTTTATCTCATACACACACTACACACACTTTTTGAGGGATTTTACCGTTGTAACGGGGCTTAGGGACAAAGTGGGACAAACAAAAAGGAAAACATGTGGTTTTTTGCTCAAAGTCAGCGTTTCTAATTTCATCACGATGTTATTTACATCGTTCACAATTGCAAGTATCAGACACTGTTCTCTCAGGATTCTTTATTTCCTACTCAAGTGTTTCTTTTAGCATAGATTTTCTTTCAAAACACTCTTTTCATACTAAATCCTCCTCTAGGTAAGTACTTTTATTCTACTTCTCCATTATTTTCTTTTTTTTTCAAGTTTTTATTTTTCTTTTTACTCCACTTACCTAGTTTTTCTAACTACTTTCAGTGTCCCAACCCTAAACTTAAGATTGTTCACAGCTCAGAAATCAACAATACTTATCTAAGCAGGGTGAGGGAGTGTTTGGGATCATGGTTAAATTATGTGGTTAACAACCAGACAAAAGGGTACAAGGCTCTAGAGGGTTTAATGAAGGATAACATGACAAGGTTGGTTGGAAAGGCTCGGGGTTAAAAAATAAACAATTGTCTCAGTGTGTATATGTGTGCATAGAAATTCCAACAAATATTTATGCAAACTAAGAGTGACAATTACATGCTGAAACAACACGGCCGAAACCTGTCATCTAGATGTAGTGAAACATCAATGAAGTCGCCACCGAACGTCTTTTATCCTGCCGAAAGGGAAAGGTAAACATCGAGAAAACCTGAAAAGGTAGAAATCACGGTCTTTCGACCGAGAGATCGGGTAAGGGAGTCTGTTACGCGAGGGGAAGGTATTAGCACCCCGCACGCCCGTAGTACTCTACGGTATCGACTCTTGTTGTCTAATCTAATGGGTGTGGTAAAAACCTATGTCTATGGCTTAAAGATAAAGAGGGAATGCATGCGAGATAAAAAATAAAATAATGTAGGGAAAATAAAATTTATGCTCGGTTGGGCCCTACCCCTTTGTATATGTATCCCTTTTAAGGAATCAGAGCAGCCGTAGTTCGGCCTATATATTTTGGTTGGTTTGTGTTTTTTAGTTAAGGCAAACAAAAACAATCAAGATGGCAAAACATCGGATGAAACAACAAACAAATGAGTTGGTCAAACATCGACTAAATAATAACAAGGTAACATGTCGAGGATGGCGAAACATCAAATGATAAAACGGATGACAAAACATCACACTTAGAAATGATATTGAGAATCAATGCAGGATAAAAAACAGATGCGATGGCGAAACATCAGCTTCAAACAAATGTGCGATGACGAAACATCGGCTAAGAGATAACAAGGTATCATGGCAAAGATGGAGAAACATCGATGAAACAGATGACAAAACATCACACCTAACAATGATATTGAGAATCAAAGTAGGATAAGAAACATGTGCGATGGAAAAACATCGACTTCAAATAAGTGTGTGATGGCGAAACGTCGGCTAAAAGATAGCACAGTATCATGGAAGAGATGGCAAAACATCAATAAATCGGATGACGAAACATCACACCTAACAATGATATTGAGAATCAAAGTACGATAAAAACATGCGCGATGGTGAAACATCAGCTTCAAACAAATGTGCAATGGCGAAACATCGGTAAACCAGGTTCAAAAACAAAGCCAAGAGGCACACAGATAAAGTATGATTGGTTTGTATCTTTTACCTTGAAGAAGGGTTTGAGTTTATTAGAAATGTCTTATGATTTTCCAAGAAAACAATTTTTGTTTTAAAATGCAGAATTCATAGAAAGGAAAAAAACAACGAAGGGAAACTAGTTTAGTACTATCCCCAGCGTTATCATACAAGGGTTGACCCTAAGGTTGAGGATAAAGGAAAACCCTACCTTAATTAACATGTTAAAGGAAGCTTAACAAAACAATCCTATAGGGAACATGCAATGAGATCGAAGTCGTGATCTCAATTTCTAAATTGAGTGACTCATCGATCAACAATTAAAGAAGAAAGCAATAAACATCCTATAGGGAACATACAATGAGACCGAAGTCGTGATCTCAATTTCTAAATTGAGTGACTCATCGATCAACAATTAAAGAGGAAAGCAATAAACATCCGATAGGGAACATGCACTGAGAGCGAAATCGTGATCTCAATTTCTAAATTGAGTGACTCATCGATCAAAAGCAAACACAACACATGTATCAGACAAAAACCAGAGGGCCTCCTGACATATATCAGCAACAAAGATCCCATCATGCAATCAGTGAACTATGCAAAATGAAAATGGAAGAAAGGGAATAATGCAATACCAAACGGATAACTATCCGTAACAACTGAGCAAGAATAAAAGAAACCCAAAGAACTTCAAGCAAGCTGCAAAAGTGAAAAATAAATTCACTTAGTGCCTCTGAAATATAGCAAGAAACCCTTCCAAATAGCTTCCTTGTGCTCCAATGAGGGTTTTGAGTAGAGAGATGAGGACTGGATCAAGAGAATTGAGCTACTCGATTCAAGTTGCAGAGCAAGAAAAATGAAAAAATTATGAGGAGCTTCTTCCAATGCAGTGCATGTTTTTTTGAAAGGAGAGCTTGAGCAGTTTATATAGAGTGTTTGGAGTGATGTTAGAGTGGTAATTCAAGCTGAGAGTCGTTGGAGGGCAAAAGTGAATTTTTTGTCAAACCCAAACAAGTGTGATGGCCATTTGCGTTTTGCTTGGTATTTAGGCAATGCTTGCAGTCATTTTGAGCAACAAAAGGAGAGTGTGAGTGAGTGAAAAAAGCGTGATGAGGTGAGTTTTCCTCTTTTGCACATGGGACTGATTTGCTTGAGTGAGAAGTTTCCCATTTTGGCAAAAATGTGAGAATGAGATAGGCACGAGGTATGCACCTGGTTTGGCCTTTTTAGAAATCACATGAGGTGTTCAATTTGTGCCAAGCATGTGCAAGTGGACTCTGAAATGATTGAATCAAAAATAAACCAAAACCTGAAAATTGCCATGGCCAAGCATACACCAAAAATCAACTGACTTCCAACTGAGGACATTTCAAATTGGCTCGTGCATTTTCCAAATTTCTTTGAGCCAGTTAAAATTCATATGATGAGCTTCACAATGATCTTTTATTAATAAAAAATGGTGGAGAAATGAAAGAGATATGGACATTAGGATTCCTGGGCAAGTCAAGCCAATCTTGCCCAAGACAGCGCGCGCGCTGGCCTGCCCGTGTTCCTTGAAAAATCCGGTTTTGCCACCCATCTTCCTCAAACCATAACTTCCTCAATTTCAAACCAATTTGAGTGATTCCAAGTTTAATGAGAAGCTTTCATAGCCCTCTTCAAAATGCACTTTTAAATTTTTCAAATTGAGGCTTAGAGCACAAGAAATTGATTCCTCAAAATGGCATCCCAAGTGTTTGATGAAATTACGCGTGTGGCTTGCCCAAGAGAAGTCATTTTGAGACTTAGAATTTTTTTCAATTTTTAAGTTACTTCTTGAATAAGTTACACTCAAATTCACAATTTCTCATGATCCAAAGATGAATTTCGGTATATAATATGAAAAGAGGATGCTTAAATTGATGGTTGACCAAAAGTCCACTTGGTCAACTCTTGATTTTGACCAAAATTACCATTTTGCCCCTTTTCATTAATTGAATCATTTCCAATCCAAACTGAACCTCAATTTTTCAATCCTAAAGGCATAATAACATGTGGTGAATCATGGAAACAAGTTTGGATGAAAAAGTCAAAGAAGTCCTGATTAAATCCAAAAACCTAGTTTTGTGCCATGTGCTAGGAGGTAGCTGATCAAGCTTCAAAACCCTAATTCCACTGAGTATCATGAGGGACTCCTTGATCAAATTTGATTCTAATGATGATAAGATAGTTATGCTTCATGAATTGGCTCATATAGACCCTAATTACCTCAACTTGGACCAAACCCTAATTTTGACTGATTCCTCAAAGGAGAGTGATGAATCATCTTTAAAAGTTCAAAACTTTTGGACATCTTGACATATTTCTTGTACTAAGACCTTCCAAATACCAATGAGATGTTGTAGCTTCCAAATCAAGACTTGTACATTGATCAATAGCCTTGATCAAGCAAAACCCTAATTTGACTAGTGAATCAAAGGAATGATTCCTTCCTATAAACAAACACAAACTTCAATCATCTGATGATCCAAAGAGATGGATAAAACATCTTGAGATATGCAAAAACTTTTGATTTTGAAAGATCCAGAGGTTTAGATGATAAGATTCTTCTTGAGCAACTTGTCAAAGCAACCAACCTTCAAAGCTTGAGGAAGACTTGATAACCAAAGTACCTTGACCCCATAACAATGTATGAATGCAATGCAATATGATATTCATGATGAAACATAAGCCAAAATCAAAAGGGTAAATTTTGGGGTGCAACAGCTGCCCCTATTCAAATATCTTCAACATGATAAGTGAGAAAAGTGACAACTTTCGAGCATTCAGAGTTGAAGATGATTGAATACAAAAGAACCCGAAAATTTACACTCTTGAAGAAGAAAGAAAAAGAAACAGAAAACCCCCCAAGACATGAGCTAGGATGAAGATGTAACGCAGGTTGAAATAGAAAAAAAACAAAGAAGAGTAGACGCAACTAAACTTTCGGACAAATGTGCCAGGGCAAAACTGGGATTCAAAAAGGGGTGAGATAAAACTCAAACCACAGAGTATAGGCGAAACTAAGCTCTGGACAAGAAAACGTATGCGGGTGAGGAGGAAAAACTCTGAGCTAGACCCAAAGCAAAAGTGGCTAGAGTGTGTGATTCTAGGGGCACTTGCTAATCTCAACTAAGATAGACAGTGTGATACGGTGGGAAAGAACTGACTGTTTTTTGGAATGCTGGTTTGCGTTTTGCGTTTGTTTTCGCAAAATTTTGCGGTAAGCAAGAGTCGCCACCGACTTTTATTTTATCCAATAAGGAAAGGAAAAAAGCACAGAAAAATTCCTTTTTTGAGATATTTCTCGGGTTCGGGGGGTAGATTATAGAAAGGGAAGATGTTAGCACCCTTTCTATTCGTGGTTATCCACGGGCTCTTAGATACTTGCTCATAATGTTTTCAAAATTACTTTTCTTTGTGCTTTTGGGTTTAAAAAAGTTTTTATTTGAAAACTTCGATTTAACTCTTGCTTCTGCCCTCAAGAGTGTATGAAGTGTTTTTGAAAACTTTGTTCGAAAGTGTAAGTGTGAAAAGTTTTGTTTTGTTTTGGAAAGAGAAAGTACCTGAGAACCATCTACCTACTCGAAAAAGGAATCGTTCTATGCTATTTTCCTTTAGACAATGCTATCCCACTATTGATGAGTAGGTAGCACCGTCGTTGGAGTTTTAAGGATCAATTCGAATGAGGGATGTGCGGTCACTAAAGTAATGTTAGGACGCCTTAGAAGTAACCCTAATGTCTTAAATCATTTGTTTTGAGGCAACAATATCCGAGGCAACCGTTTCGAGGCGACTATGATCTTTTACACAAGAGGACGACCTCTAAAGTGACCTATACTCAATGACCGTGTTACGAAGGTAACCAAGTGGGGTGTACCCTAAGAGTGCGCATGTGCGAGTGTGTTGTTTTCAGTTAATTTTATCTTTGTACATGTTAAGGGTTATCAAGGTTGATTTTAGGTTAAACATTCATTCTTGTCATACATTCCTATTATCAAACATCTAATAGTTATATTTTGCGAAAAATAAATTATGGAAATTAAATTACAAGGCGTCGGGTATTTACATCGCCAAAAGCAACCCTTTGAAATTTAAATGCGGAAAAATAAATAAAGCGATAAATAAATGGTCTTAATAATCTATTACATTCTGGAAACAAACACAATATTGAATAAATGAAAACAAAATCGCGTGCGAGAAATAAAATCGAGCGCAAATAGGGTTTTGACCCTTTTTTGAGAGAAAGTGTCTTTTTTGGTGTTTTTTTGAATTAAGGAAGAAATTAATCTAAGTTAATTATTAAATTAATAAATAAATTAATTAATTAATGAAAATAAATATTTTTTGGGTTTTTTGGTATTTCAAGAAACAAAAATAAAATTAATTAATGTTAGTAAAACCTAATTAAATCTAATTGATTTTAATTATTTTTTTAAAAAAACAATATTAAAGTTATCTCTAATTAAAGCCTAAATTAATTAAATAAACATTTGTTAATAAAAATAAAATTTTGATTTTATGAAGAAAACGTTTTTTTTTTATGGTTTTAATTTTGTAAAAGAAAAAAAAATTGATTGGTTAATTAATTAAACATAATATTATAAAGCAATTAAAACAAAAATAAATAAAAGAGGGTTAGAGATGTATGGGCCTGAAAAAGGGGGTCAGAATTGCAATTCCAAGGCCCATTAGGCGCTGGCCTGGTTGACTTTCTTGATTCAGTGGGTACACGCTAACTGGGTCTATGGTAGACCCTCACTCCTGGATCACCAAATTTGACCTTGGGCCATCTGGCACTTTGGTGTGTGAAGGAGCGTGGTACACTACGCATCTAGATCTGCATGTGATTACCTGAAGAAAAAATACAAAGAGAAATTTGGAGGACCTGGGATTCGAACCCAGGTCCTGATGGTATTTGCGTTGCTTGCTTCGCCACTAGGCCAATGTGTCTCAATTGTTAGTATATTAAACAATAATAATAATAATAAGAGATAATGCGCCATATGCCAGCACAACAAAACCAAGCGCATTATGGTTTGAACTGGCCATTGGAGAAGCGACACATCTCCATCTTCTTCCTCACGTCCGTGGCTACAACTCTGTAACACCTATAGCCACGGACACCGCCTGTCACTAAAACTCACGTGTACCTATAATCCACTGGGAGCCATGGGAATGAAATCTAAGGGCAGGGTTGTGCTCCTCTCATCGTCCCGGTCACAACCACGCCCTCCTCATTAGCCAATTTTTCCTGCAAAAGAAATACTCAAAAACAAACCACGAAACCCTAGATATGGTACTTGGCTTTACAGGTCAGATAAATAAAATTGGATAATGCAGAATGCTTGGAAACTTGACGAGGATCATGAATATGCAAATAATTTGTACAAAAGATGCAGGAATAAAGATTTGCGAATTCAAGAAAAAGGCGATTTTTTGTGACACTTACAGTGCTTTGTGATGCGCGTGGAGGCTTGCTTGGGATCCAGGAGGGTTATGTGATCACCCAGGAATTGATTGGAATCCTTCTCGGCTTCTGAAAACGCCTCTAAGTATGATTTTGGTTTCACACTTTTTAGTGAATTTTGCAAGTTTTGTTTTTCTTATTTCTGCAGCCTTTAGCCTTGTTTTCAAGCCCTCTAGCTTCCTTATGTATTATAGAATGCATTATGTTAAGAATTATAGATTGAATCCTTCCACATCAATGCCATGAGATTTGATTTGATTCACCATTACTAAACCTTCCAAAATTGTCAAAACTCAATCTTTTTGCACATGGATTGCTTGATACGAGTTTGATACCTTTGATGATGATGATTCAGGCCTGAAATAGCCAAAAAGATATCAAGTAATCAATATTTGGATTTTATTTGATTTAAAATGAAATAATTCAATAAAAAATCAAATAAAATAATAAAAAAGAAATATGATCTCAAGGATGAAGCTAGGACAAGTGTGAAATGGGGCAAGCTCAAATGAAGTGGAAAAGAATGGGCCTATTTAACAAAATTTGAAGATTTGGGGATAGTTAACTTTTGGCAATTTTGCAAAAATTCCCAACTTCAACAATGCATAACTTCTTCAATTTTGAACTTTTGGAGGTGTTATTGGACTTTTTAGAAATCTTGAGATGTCCTCTAACCAACCCTTTTGGTCTCATCTCAATTCGATATACCATGCTGAAGATATAAGCTTTCGCAAAAAAGGAGTTTTTGTTGACTTTCAAAAAAGACCTATAATGTCCAAATTTATAACTTCTTGTGAGTGCATGTTTTGATCTTGGGGTGTGAAGATGTATTGTATGAAATTTAATCCTATTCAAAATGAGATTTGGATGGGTCATTTCTCATAAAGTATGAGAAAGTTATGCTTGCTCAAACTTGAGTTGACTTTTCCTGCAAAACCCTAATTTAGCAACCTTTGAGTCTTGATGAATTTTGAGCAATCCTTGATGAATCATGATCAACCCTTGATAAAATGATGAAATATCCTTCAAGATGAGAATGTTGACAAAAAATCTTGAAGTTTGACTGTATTTGGCAACAGTTGACTTTTGCCCTCGTAGAGTCGATTTTTGGACCCTTTGAGCATTTGACTCAGCAAACTTCCTTTGCAAGGCTTGAAATTTGACATGGATGATCTTGAGAACATTTTAGGACATTTGGGAGCACTTGAGGTCATTTGGATTCAAGGATCTTAATGCAACACAAAACCCTAATTTGGGGTTGACTGCCTTAGGAGATAGCTTGATTGTCCAACTCTTGAGCAATCTTGAGCCACTTGGAGATTTTTCTTGGAATGTTTGGAGAAACATGAGAGGGAAAATTTTGGGGTACAACAGCTGCCCCTGTTCAATCTTCTTAAACCTGAGGGTGTAGATTGGCTTTCGTGCCTTTCGTGATCCGAAGGTGGAAGATGATTGAATACTAGAGTGCCCAGAAATTTGCACTTGCATGAAGTGGTATTAGCCTGGTGATTTCGGGAATGGGCTTACAGATGCCATTTGGAGATTGTTGGTAGGAGGAAGGGCTTACAGATGCCATCTGCAAGAGTGTCGATCTCATAAGAGATTCCTTAGCGAGAACTTGCATACCTGTTATTGTAGAAGATTCCGCTGGGGAAGTCTAACTTTTATTGAGATTTAGGAACTTGCCTGTACCTCAGCTGAGAGAACATCTTTGCTGAGTTTTAAGCACCTGTCCATAATTTAACTGGGGGTAAACATCTTCATCAAAATCTAGGAACTGTCTGGTCTTCAACGTAGTATACCGATGAGATTGTAGAACTCGTCCATACTATGACGGAGGAAAACATCAAGATCTAGGAATTGTCTGGTCTTCAACGTAGTATACCGTTGAGATTATATAACTCGTCCAAACTATGACGTAGGGAAACATCTTCATCAAGATCTAGGAACTGTCTAGTCTTCAACGTAGTATATCGTTGAGATTATAGAACTCGTCCACACTATGACGGAGGAAAATATCAAGATCTAGGAACTGTCTGGTCTTCAACGTAGTATATCGTTGAGATTATAGAACTCGTCTACACTATGACGTAGGGAAACATCTTCATCTAGATCTAGGAACTGTCTGGTCTTCAACGTAGTATACCGTTGAGATTATAGAACTCGTCCACACTATGACGGAGGAAAACATCAAGATCTAGGAATTGTCTGGTCTTCAACGTAGTATACCGTTGAGATTATAGAACTCATCCACACTATGACATAGGGAAACATCTTCATTGAGATCTAGGAACTGTATGGTCTTCAACGTAGTATACCATTGAGATTGTAGAACTCATCCACACTA
The DNA here is from genome assembly GCA_948472305.1 of Vicia faba. Classification (NCBI taxonomy): domain Eukaryota; kingdom Viridiplantae; phylum Streptophyta; class Magnoliopsida; order Fabales; family Fabaceae; genus Vicia; species Vicia faba. The sequence continues at coordinate 930,105,817 of OX451739.1, forward strand.
TGACGGAGGAAAACATCAAGATCTAGGAACTGTCTGGTCTTCAACGTAGTATACCGTTGAGATTGTAGAACTCGTCCACACTATGACGTAGGGAAACATCTTCATCAAGATCTAGGAAATGTCTAGTCTTTAACGTAGTATACCGTTGAGATTATAGAACTTGTCCATACTATGATGGAGAAAAACATCAAGATCTAGGAACTGTCTGGTCTTCAACGTAGTATACCGTTGAGATTATAGAACTCGCCCACACTATGACGGAGGAAAACATCAAGATCTAGGAACTGTCTGGTCTTCAACGTAGTATACCGTTGAGATTATAGAACTCGTCCACACTATGACGGAGGAAAATTGTCGAGATTGAGAACCTTATCTGAAATTCAACCGAGGATAATTCAGTTGAGATTTAAGAACCGGTCAGGTCCTCGACTGCTGAGAACTTAACTGCATCCTTCCTGAAAGGTAAAGGTCAATCATATGCAATGCATGATATGGATCAAGCAATGATGTTCTCAAAATAAATGAGATCATGTTGTATGATGTGTATATTCATGTATCATGATGTATGGAAACGTAATGTTTTACCTGGGGAAAATAAATCCCGGATAGCTGCTGGAGAATAGAGTTGGATTCTTCATTTCCGTTGGGGATGGTGAATGAAGATGATTGTGAGAATAGACCTGTAGGAGAGGATAACTCTGTTGGGGAATAAACTGAAGAGGAGATTACTCTGTGAGGAAGAGATGCTCTGCTGAGGCTTCCACTGATAAATTCCGCTGGGGATGAATTACCGTTGCTGGTGATATTGAATCCTGTTGGGGATTGAATTCCTGTTTGTGATAGGAAAGAACTTCATTGGGGATGATCTTTCAGTTGCGACCTCACTGGGGAACCTTTTAGACTCTTGTGGGGATAATCCTTTGAGCTTTGCTGGGGACAATCTTCCTTTGAACTCGGCTGGGGATATTTATTTTTATACTTCGTCGAGGATGAACCTCCAGAGTCTACTGGGGATGATCCTTCAACTCCATTGGGGAAGCTTTTTCCGACTGCGCTGGGAAAATTTTAAATCCACTGGGGATATCTTGTATTCTGCCAGGGAATATTCTTATACTCCGTTGGGGAATATTAGAACTTCCGGGGATATTAAGCCTTTTCACTGTTGATGGAAGATAAACTCTACTTGGGGGAGAATATTACCGATTCATTCATTCACAGTTGCAAGTCTCAGTTGGGGAGAGGTATCTTTACTGTCTTTCTCTGCGGGGAGTGAAAGTACCTTGGTCATATTCTTCAGCTGAATCTATTGTTGTACCTGGTGGATAGAGCAACTGTTCAGTTTGGACAATTTTATTGCCCCTGTTTCTGATATTACCAGTAATCATCTTTTGTTTCCCATGCAAATATTTATGTGCAGCTATTAATGTCAAGTGCATATATCAAAAATGAACATTGGACGTTCTTTGAAAAACAAAACAGATAAAGGAAAAATAGTTTGAAATTTCTTAGAAAATGAATTGTATTGATTTTGAAGTTTGGCCTGAAAATAGGCGTTTTTGTACAAGAGGTTGACGTCCTAGTAAGAGAACGCCGCCGAACAAATTGAATTTATACAATTTGTGAAAAGAAAACAAAACAGCTATGTGAACAATCCCACTGGGTTCCAACTCTGCTATTGCCTTTATATTCTCGAGCATCTCATCACTTTACTACTGGTTGAAGGTAGATCAGATTTATTAGTGCCGTCTGAGCTTGATAGTCGATACCGACGTCTGGATGCAAGGTGATCCAATGAGACATAGTGTTACACTTTAATCTCTAATTTTTTCCTGGACCGCCCTTTCGAGTTTTCAGTCCACCGGGATACCCTTTTTTGCCCAAGCCGCCTTTTCAGGTTTTCGACTTGCCGAGTGTACAGTTTTTCATTTTCATCCCTTATTTTTGCCCGAACCCTTTTGGTTCGCTGGGAAGCCCTTATTTTTACCTAGGCCATTCAACCTAGGGGTCTTTGATTATGCGTAGTATTTTTTCACTATGTCTGCATTGACGGGGTGAGGAAGGTCGTCACCATCCATGGTGGTTAGAATCATAGCTCCTCCTGAGAAAATGTTCTTAACCATAAATGTCCCTTCGCAAGTAGGGGTCCATTTTCCCCTGGGATCACCTTGTGGTAGTATGATGTGCTTGATAACCAGGTCCCCAACTTGATACTCTTGTCGTATAACTTTTTTGTTAAATGCCTTGATCATCCGTTTTTGGTATGTCTGACCATGACAAATAGCAATAAGTCTCTTTTCATCGATTAATTTCAACTGATCAAGCCGGGTCTGAATCCAGTCATCATCGCTTAAACCTGCATCCTTCATAATCCAAAGAGAGGGTATCTAAACTTTAATGGGCAAGACTGTCTCCATACCATATACCAAGGAATAAGGTGTTGCCCCTGTTGATGTCCGTGCTGAGGTACGATACCCATGGAGAGCAAATGGTAACATCTCGTGCCAGTCTTTGTATGTCACTGTCATCTTCTGCACAATCTTCTTAATGTTCTTATTAGCTGCTTCAACAGCCCCATTCATCATCGGCCGGTAGGGAGAAGAGTTGTGATGATGTATCTTGAATTTCTTACAGAGCTCAGTGATCATCTTATTATTGAGATTGGTACCATTTTCCGTAATGATCCTCTCGGGTACACCATATCGACAAATCAGATTGTGCCGAATGAACCGCGCCACGACATTCTTGGTTACAGTAGCAAAGGAAGCTGCTTAAACCCACTTTGTAAAGTAATCAATTGCTACCAGGATCAACCGATGCCCGTTGGATGCCGTAAGTCTGATCTCGCCGATCATATCAACGCCCCACATTGCAAAAGGCCAAGGTGCCGTCAAGATGTTCAAAGGAACTGGAGGTATGTGCACCTTATCAGCATAGACTTGGCACTTGTGACATGTCCGAAAATGTTGATAACAGTCGGCTTCCATTATGGACCAGAAATATCTTCCCCGAAGGATTTTCATTGCCATGGTGTGTCCACTGGAATGAGTTCCGAAAGCACCTTCATGTAACTCCGCCATGATCCTTTCTGCTTCATTCTTATCCACACAACGCAGTAAGGTCGAATCATGGTTACACTTGTAAAGAATACCATTGCTGATGAAGAACTTCGCCGCGAATCTCCTCAGAAACATCTTGTCATTAACAGATTCACCCTCAGGGTATTCTTGAGCCTCAAGGTACCTCTTTACTTCATGAAACCAGGGTTTTTCTGCTACCTCTTCAGTCTCAATGTCACAACAATGTGCAGGTTCATCCAATCTTTCAATGATAATCTGGGGAGCTTTGTTGTCCAATTAACTTTGAACATAGAAGACATCGTAGCCAGCGCGTCCGCTAACTGATTCTCCTCTCTCGGGAAGTGTTCAAAGGTTATCTCCTCAAAGTGCGGAAGGAAAGTCAACACATAATCCTTGTAAGGAATAAGATTTGGGTGTTTCGTATCCCACTCTCCTTTGATCTGACTGATCACGAGAGCGGAATCTCCGAAAAAACATAGAAACTTAATCCTTAGGTCAATTGCTGCTCGAAGACCCATGATGCACGCTTCATACTCCGCCATGTTGTTGGTGCAGTTGAAACATAGTTGGGCGGTAAACAGATTATGAGAGCCTTTAGAAGATATGATCATGGCGCCAATGCCATTTCCCAGAGCATTTGAAGCTCCATCAAAGTACATAGACCATCGGGATCCTTCCTCAGGTCCTTCATCCGGTCCAGGTGCCTTACAGTTAGTTACTATCATGATATTCTCTTCCGGAAATTCAAAGTTCATAGACTGGTAATCATCCACTGCCTGATGTGCCAAATGGTCTGCCAACACACTTCCCTTGATTGCCTTTTGAGTCGTGTATTGGATGTCATACTCAGTCAAGATCATCTGCCATCTTGCTATTCTTCCGGACAAAGCAGGATTCTCGAAGATATACTTGATTGGATCCATCTTTGAAATCAATAGAGTAGTGTGAGTCAGCATATACTGTCTCAACCGGCGAGCAGCCCATGCCAAAGCGCAACAAGTTTTCTCGAGCAACGAGTATCGGGTCTCGCAGTCGGTAAACGTTTTGCTAAGGTAATAAATAGCATGCTCTTTTCGGCCTGACTCGTCATGCTGCCCCAACACGCACCCCAATAAGTTGTCGAGTACTGTCAAGTATAAGATCAAAGGTCTCCCTTCAACTGGAGGCATCAGAATGGGTGGCTCTTGGAGATACTCTTTAATCCTTTCGAAAGCGGCCTGACATTCATCGTTCCAATGTACCACTTGATCTTTCTTCAGTAACTTGAAGATTGGCTCACAAGTAGTAGTCAGGTGCGAGATGAATTGGGAAATGTAGTTCAGACGTCCCAGAAAGCCTCTGACTTCTTTTTCTGTTTTGGGAGTTGGAATTTCCTGTATAGCCTTCACTTTGCAGGATCCACTTGAATACCTTTATCACTTACGACGAAACCCAGCAGCTTACCAGATCTCACCCCAAAGATGCACTTGTTCGGGTTTAACCTCATCTTGCATAACTTCAACCTGTCAAATAACTTCTGAAGGTGGTAGAGATGCTCTTCCTAGGTTTGGGATCTTGCAATCATGTCGTCGATGTGTACCTCAATCTCGTGATGGATCATGTCATGGAACAAAGAGACCATGGCGCGCTGATACATTGCCCCAGCATTCTTTAATCCAAAAGGCATTACCTTGCAGCAAAAGGTACCCCATTGAGTAACAAAGGTTGTCTTCTCCATGTCTTTGGGAGCCATTTTAATCTGATTATAGCCGGCGAAACCGTCCATAAAGGAGAAGACCTTATGCTGAGTGGTGTTGTCAACCAGAACGTCGATATGAGGCAGAGGGAAATCATCCTTGGGACTTGCCCTGTTCAGATCCCTATAGTCGACACACATTCGAACTTTACCATCCTTTTTCGGCACAAGAACCACATTGGCCACCCACTGAGGGTAAGAAGTAACTGCTATAAAATCGGCGTCAAACTGTTTCATTACTTCAGCCTTGATGTTCTCAGACATATCTGGGCGCATTCGGTGGACTTTCTGTTTTACTGGGGGACAGTCTTCCTTGGTAGGCAACCGGTGAACCACAATATCGGTATCCAACCCAGACATATATTTATAAGACCAGGAAAAGATCTCAATGTAGTCACGCAGCATCTGAATCAACCGTTGCTTTACACTAAGCTCCAGATTTGCACTGATCTTAACTTCTTTCTTGTCTATCTTTGTACCCAGATTTACTGATTCCACGGGCTCTTCATGAGGCTGAATAACCCTCTCTTCCTGAAGTAACAGTCTAGCAAGTTCACCAGGCACTTCACAATCATCTTCACCTTCGTCTTCGGCTAAGTTGATCGGACTTTCGAAGTCATAACTGGCGGTAGCAGAGTCGTTACCAATGAGATCCAGAGTGGATGTAGACCTATATATGTGAGTGTGTGTAAAATAGCTGTTTTGCAATATAACAAAATAAAAACAAGGAGCACAAGATTTGAAATGCAAGAAATGTCCAATGCTTTTATTAATGATATCTGAAAATGACATACATAAAGCCCTCACAAATGAAGCCACGGTGCCTCGGGTAAGACACCGGGCCATAAAGTTTAAAACATTGTCTGTTACAAATTCAAAACAAAAGTTTCATTACTGGGTAACAAAATAAATTGGGATGAAGTCCTTTGCTATCCAGTTGCTTAGTCCTCCATCAGTAGTAGGATAAATCCAACTGTCAAACTCAGACTCTTCAACGTTGTCTTCAATGGCATTCACTCTTGAATTGCTGATGAATAGGGGAGGTCTTCCGATCCGTGCACTCTGAACAACCCTTTGATCTTCTGCAGTGAAACCCAAACCAAACTTGTTAGTCTTATGCACAAAATCAGGGAGTTGGCCCCAATTTGCACACCCACCTTTCTCAGCAACAGCCCGGGCATCCTTGAAGGAAGCCATCTTCATAGGAGGATCTTCAACAATAGTCTCAGTTGATGCCAGCGTCTGGGGAACCTTTTCAAAATGCTGAAATGGTGTCTCAATGAACTCCCCATTCATTTCTACATATCGGAAAGAGTTAAGGTGGCTCACCATGCACTCCTCTTCTCCTTGCACTGTCACAATCTTCCCTTTCACCGGGTATTTTAGCTTCTGATGGAGCGTAGACGTCACTGCCCCAGCTTTGTGGATCCATGGAAGGCCCAACAAATAAGAATAAGATGGTCGAATTTCCATCACATATAATGTAGATGCAAAAACCTGAGAACCAACCTTAATCGGAATATCCACTTCTCCGTGCACCATCCTCTTAGACCCGTCAAAGGCCCTGACGACAATGTTACTTGGTTTCAACTCCAAAACTTCGCAGTCCAACCGGTCTAGAGCTTTCTTAGGCAAAAAGTTCAATGAGGAACCAGTATCCACCAATACATGAGCAAGAGTAGTGCCCCTGCATTCAATGGAGACATGCAGGGCATCGTTGTGATTCTTCCCCTTAGCAGTCAAGTCGGCGTCAGAGAAACCTAACCCATTATCAGCAGTCAGACTAGCCACGCAATATTTAAACTGATCAGCTGATGTTTCTTGAGGTACGTGTTCAGTCTTCATGAATGCAATCAGAGCCTTAGCATGGGCCTCTAAGCATAGCAACAGTGATAACATGGAGATTTTGGATGGGGTTTTCCCCAGCTGCTCGACTACATTGTAGTCGCTCTTTTTGATGATCTTCAGAATCTCTTCCATCTCTTGTCTAGAGGCTTCAATGGTAATCTTCTTCGGTGCCTCCGTCTGGGAAGGCTCACTGGTGGTCCCTTTGCCCCGAGTGTTAGATGACTCGGCGACAGGGGTAAGAATGGGAACTTGGGCAGGAATAGTAGCAGGTACAGTGGAGGGTGTAATAACAACATGTTTTCGCGCAGTTGGTGGAGAGATATCAGGGGAGAAAAGTGTTCCGCTGCGGGTGATTTTGGCAGGTCCAACAATGTTGCTGACGTCAGTATCAGCATCCAAATCTTGTTTAACTTTGGGATAATAAACATCATCCCCGTAGTGCCAACGGACAACTTTATCATATGTATAGGGGATAGGCCCTGGAACAGAGATGATCAACGACGCGATTCTTGGAACAAATGTAATTCTAACAGGATTTCTCGAGGAAGCCTTGGAAGAATTGTCGAAAATGGTGATAATAGTAACTTCTTCAGCAGGGACCAAAGGAACAACAGTCTTCTCAAACAGAATTTCTTCATTATCCATCAGGCGTTGGACACCTGACTTTAAAAGATGGAAACTGGTGGGTAGGACATAACACATACGACAACCTTCGTCATAGCTCGGAAATAAACTGGCTAACAGAAGGTTCTTCTTCACAGTCATCAAAGGGGTAACAATGTAATTCACAGAAACCACAAACGAGTCTTCATCTATAACATTTACTCCATGCCTAGGCATAGGAGCAGTCACAACATTAGGTCTTTCAGGTGCTTCAAACTCAATCTCCTTCGCATTAATTAAGTCATGTACCTTGTTCTTCAAAACCCAACAATCATTTGTATCATGCCCCGGGCTATCAGAGTGAAAAGCACAGCGGGCATTAGGGTTGTACTTTGGTGATGTTATATTCGGATTCTTCGAGGCCTCCCTTGGAATCACTAAATTGGTCTTCAGTAACTGTGGCAGAATCTGATATAAAGTCATGTTGAGCTGAGTGAATTGCCTTCACGGTCTCTCGGCCTTTGGCTAATTGTTGTGCTGAGGAGCACCAGCAGGTCTTGAAATAACAACCGCATTAACAGCTTGGCGGTGATCAGGTCTATTCTGGATTTTCAAACTGTAAACAACACTGGACTCTTTCTTAAAAGGATTCTTTTCGGTGCCTGATGAATCCCCCTTCTGTATTTTACCAGACTTAATACCAGCCTCAATCCTTTCCCCGGTCATGATCAACTCTGTAAACCCGGATGATGAACTTCCAATCAGATGGTTGAAATACGGACCAGACAAGGTCCCCAGAAACATATCAACTAACTCCCTATCAGCCAAGGGTGGTTGCACTCTTCCAGCGAGGTCCCTCCATTTCTGAGCATAATCTTTGAAACCTTCGCCCGCACCCATTGACATACCTTGGAGTTGGGTACGCATGGGAGCAAGGTCAGCATTGTATTGGTACTGCTTGTAGAAAGCAGCAGCCAAATCTTCCTAATTACAGATGCTAGTTCCTTCTAGCTGGTAAAACCATTCAACCTGAGTCCCTGAGAAACTGTCTTGAAAGAAGTGGATCCATAGGTTCTTATCAGCGGTGTACGGCTGAATATTTCTTACATACGACCGGAGGTGCAGTTTTGGGCAAGAAACTCCGTCGTATTTAGCAAAGGTTGGTGCTTTGAACTTGTGGGGAATTATCACCCCAGATGCCAGACCTAAATCACCAAATTCCAGACCAGGCACTTTGTGAACTTCCATCGCACTCAACCGGTCTTCCAGTTGTTTGTATCTATCCTCAGCCAGAGGATACTGGTCTTCGTCGAAGTCTGTCTCGTTGTCTAAAACTACAGGGCTAGGAGCCCTCCTTTCTTCCTGACTATCTTTCCCTCCTGATGAGGTGTTCAAATCAACTTCATCTCGTAGCCTGTTTCCAAACCTGTGACCTGTGTTATATATGACTGTCCTCTTCTTCTTCTTCTCTTTCAGAATAAGGGTCTTCAGATCTTGCTGACCCTTACCTAGATTCATGAACAACTCTTGGAATTGGGCATTTTGAGTCTGCAGAGCCTTGATTGCTTGTTTAGTCGAAGGTTCAGAAGACATGATGCTGAAATAAACAACGAAGAAGATGAGAAAACCTGTAAGGGCACCTGTTATGAGGTGCATGGAATGAAATGCGTATTCTATGATTTCAAAGACATCGAGAGATTCAAATTAGTAAACAAGAAATGAAACACACTTTTATTAGATAAACTGGTGAAATTAATTGTTCAACAAATTTCCCTTAAGGCGTTACAAGAAAGGGAATGCTGAAAAGTAAATAACAACTAGAAATAATCAAAGGACATCAGTGCTCCCATGGTCGTTTGCCTTTGGTGCTGACGTAGTCATTGAGGATCCGCTCATTCTCTAACTTCCTTGTTAACTTCTGGATCTTCTGCTCTTGCTCGTGATACTTTTCTCTATAAGTATCTCGTTCTTCCCTTAGCTGCATCCAGGACCTCTTCAATGCCCCAATGTCAGTAGGCATGTAAGGGTGGAGAATGGTAGGAGGAACCCCTTCCTCATCAGCAACTTCAACAATAATAGGCATGACGGCTTCATAGGGCATTCCCAGCTTTTGGGCCCGTATGCGAACCCATCGGAGATATGGTTCTATTGGTAGAGAAGTCTTCGCACCCAGCTCATGTGGATCATATCTGTGTACTCTATCCCAAGCCCTTATGAATTTGCGGCGTTGCTCGTCACTATCCCCTTGAAAATCAAAGATGATACTAGGTATTAGAAATTCATGAGGTCCTTCTCTTCTAGCTCGCCTGAACTGACGTAGGGCCAAACATGGATTGTAAGTAATTCCTCCATTGGTTCCTATCAGTGGAACATTGGGGTATTCCCCACAGCGATCAATGACGGCTACCTCGTCCATACCCTTGATTGTCCAAATGATGTCATTGTGAGAGAGAGAAATAACCCTATAAGCCCATCCCATGCCTTCTTTTTTCTTTAAAACTCATTTGGGGAGGTGAGAAATAAACCACCTCGCCAACAATGGAGCACAGCACATCAAGGGTCCCCGCCTCTGAGCAGTACAGGCATAAAGCTGATGAAGAATGTCACCCAAGAGAGTGGGTACAAGATTACCAGATATGAATATTTTTACCGCATTCACATCAATAAAGGAGTCAGAGTTAGGAAACAATACCAAGCCATATATCAGAAGAGCCAAAATATCTTCGAATGCTTGGAAGTCTAGACTATCCCAAAATTGATTAGCCTTACAAACCAAGAACTTAGTCAGAAAGCCCTTTGCTCCTCTACGAGTTTCCCAATTAGCCATTACCTCATCCTTTGTCATATGAAGGGCTGAACCAATCTCTTCTGGCCTAAGGATCTTCTCCCAACCTGTGAACGGGGTCTGCTCCAGAATAGATATACCAAGCAGATCGGAGAACTCTTCCAAGGTGGGGACCAACTGGTAGTCCTGAAAAGTAAAGCAATGGTATAGTGGATCAAAGAACTGGACCAGGACACTCATAATCTGCTCGTCCAATTTGGAAGTGACCAAACTAAGAAGATGCCCATGTCTTCTGATGAAGGAGGTAGTATCTGACATCTTTGCAACCAATTCTTTAAGCATAGTGGGAACCTGGACAAAGTTGATCCGGATGGTATTCCTACACATAGGTGCCATGACCTACAAAACAGAACAAAGATGAATCCCTCATGTCTTTGAAATAGGTTAGCCCAGAGCAAGATGTATGCAATGTTATGAGGTCATGATGTCATGATAGAAAGCACACCACAAGTATCCACAAATAGCAAACATGGTAAAGGCACACAAGTCACACAGAGAGCCATTAGATTTCAGGCGGGAAAGGAGTCTAGGTACTACCCTCTTTCAGTTCAGTTGGTTCAAACCTGTCCTAAAAATAGTAACCAGGTTCTAGAGGATCTCAATATCACTGACTACCCTCAATCGGTCATAATTCCAGTTTAGCAACCTTTTCTTGCAGCCGGAATCATCGCGAGAGTTTAGTCTCAATGAGTGTAGCATACTGCTACTGTTCTATGGCCAAGTTGGTCAATTTAAAGGTTCTAAGGTCAGTTGGTGCTTAATAACCCCTTAGAAGACCCATATTCTCCTCGTTCCAACACAAGGGATATCGGTACAAACTAAAGTGCCACACCAACATAGCTACTGCTTCAACCATACCGGTCTACGCCGTACAGTTCCCTCACAGTTTATTGCTACTTACCTAAAGGGTGTCCCCCAGATCTGGGTTAGGATCTATAGTAACTCTGATACAAGCCCACAAATATAAATCATACAAATCAAGCAATTTAAAACATTATGAACTATTCCTAAGGTACATCCCACTTATAAGCGTCCCCAGCAGGGTCGTCAGTTCTGTGATACGGTGGGAAAGAACTGACTGTTTTTTGGAATGATGGTTTGCGTTTTTCAATTGTTTTCGCAAAATGTCACGGTAAGCAAGAGTCGCCACTGACTTTTATTTTATCCAACAAGGAAAGGAAAAAAGCACAGAAAAATTCCTTTTTTGAGGTATTTCTCGGGTTCGGGGGGTAGATTATAGAAAGGGAAGGTGTTAGCACCCTTTCTATTCGTGGTTATCCACGGGCTCTTAGATACTTGCTCATAATGTTTTCAAAATTGCTTTTCTTTGTGCTTGTGGGTTTGAAAAAAAATTTATTTGTAAACTTCGATTTAACTCTTGCTTCTGTCCTCAAGAGCGTATGAAGTGTTTTTGAAAACTTTGTTCGAAACTGTAAGTGTGAAAAGTTTTGTTTTGTTTTGGAAAGAGCAAGTACCTGAGAACCATCTACCTACTCGAAAAAGGAATCGTTCTATGCTATTTTCCTTTAGACAATGCTATCCCACTATTGATTGTTAGAACAATGTTTGAATCTAGTACCCTATATTTAAGTTTTGATGATAACAAAGTGAAAAGATATAGTATTTAAATGTTTCATGTTTGAATTATATGCTGCCTAAAAATACTATGCTCTGACTTGCAGATATGCTGATTAAAATAAGCAAGATCACTTCATCAGCATCAGAACTTGATTTGATACACCAGCATCAGAAGTTGCTGAATCAGAACGTGAAGATCAGATGATCAACTCATGCACATGCTGAAGCTTGATGAACAGAACTGCGCGTAAAACACTCTGATACAGAATCAATAGTTCATCAGCAGCGAAGCAGAATCAGAATGAGTCAAGCCAGAACGTGCATTGAAGAAGCAACGGTACTGTGCATTGAACGCCAATTAATTCCAACGGCATCATTCTAGACAAGATCTGCTCAAAAAGGAAAGCTTGTTATTAGCATTGAATCAAGAATATTGCATTCAACGTTCATCTTCTCAAGTGCTATATAAACAAGGCTTCGAAGATTATAATGGCTAATGCTCTCCAATTCTCTACACGCACAAAGCTGAACAATAATCTTCATCTACCAGTTTTGCTAAACCAACAAACTCTGATACTTCATTAGTGTTTAGCATTCTAAGTTTCTAAGCTTAATTTGTGTATACATCACAGTTGTGATAAAGTTTTGTAGAAAACATTCACACACATTTGTTTTATACCTTTGTAAGAAAGTGTTGCCTTGACAAACCGGATTGTGGTTTGAATCAAGAAGGCTTTAGCAGTTGTTAAAGCAGATTTGTATTCAGTTGAATATAGTGAATTAAGACCTCGTTGGAGAGAGGCGAAATCACCTTGACGGGTGGACTGGAGTAGTTTGAGATCAAACGAACCAGGATAAAAATATCTTGTCATTTGCTTTAAGATTCCAGTTTTACAATTCAACCCCCCCTTCTTGTGTTTTTCACCCCTTCAATTGGCATCAGAGCGCCTGGTTCTGAGCTAAAACACTTAACCGTGTCAGTACAAGATCCAGCGTCAGAAAAACACAATGGCAGGAAACAACTCTCATTTCAGCAATGACAACAATGAGGATAGAGACAGATTCAGCGGCAAACCTCCAGTCTTTGATGGAGAAAACTTTGATTACTGGAAAGACAGAATTGAAAGCTTCTTTCTAGCACATGATGCTGATCTGTGGGATATGGTGACAGATGGATACACGCACCCTGTGAATGCAACTGGTCATAAGATTGAAAGAAAATCAATGACTGATCAACAAAAGCGTGACTTCAAGAATCACCATAAGGCCAGAACCATCCTCCTCAGTGCCATCTCCTATACTGAGTATGAAAAGATCTCCAACAGAGACACAGCTAAGAACATCTTTGATTCTCTCAGAATGACGCATGAGGGCAACGTTCAAGTCAAGGAAACAAAAGCTCTGGCGCTCATTCAGAAGTATGAGGCGTTCAAAATGGAAGAATCTGAATCCATTGAAACTATGTTCTCTAGATTCCAGATTCTGGTAGCTGGTCTCAAAGTTCTGGACAAAGGATACTCTACTGCTGACCATGTCAAGAAGATAATCAGAAGTTTACCCAAGCAGTGGAGGCCTATGGTTACTGCTCTGAAGCTAGCGAAGGATCTCAACAAAATCACTCTAGAGAAACTTATAAGCTCCCTCAGAAGTCATGAGATAGAGCTAGAAGCTGATGAGCCTCAGAAGCAAGGTAAGCCTATAGCTTTAAAATCTAACAGAAAATCTGAATCTAAAGTTTTGCAAGCAGTTGAAGAAACATCTGAGGGATCCTCATCAGAAGAAGACAAACTTTCCCTTCTCTCCAGAAGAGTAAATCAACTGTGGAAGCAAAGACAAAGGAAGTTCAGGAATCCCAGAAGATCTGATCAGAACGAGTCTTCGTCCAGATACAGAAGGACAGATTCTTCCTCTGGATACAGAAGATCTGAAGGCTCCTCCGGTAGCAAGAAGCCAAATACAAAAGACATCATCTGCTACGAGTGCAATGAGCAAGGACACTACAAGAGTGACTGTCCAAAGCTTCAGAGGGAAAAGCCCAAAAAGAAGTTTGGAAGAGAGAAGAAGAAAAGTCTCATGGCCACATGGGATGACTCTGACTCGTCTGAAGCTGACTCAGAATCAGATGATGAAAGGGCAAACATAGCGCTCATGGCTAACATTCCAGATGACAGTGAAGCTTCTGAATCAGACTCAGAATCAGACACAGAAGAGGTATTCCCTAACTTCGCTGTTAATTTTACAAAGGCTGAACTTGTTGAAAGCCTCAATGAAATTCTGGAACGTTATCAGCAGATTAGAGCTAAATTCAGAGACCTGAAAAGGACTCTTGAATCTGACTCTAATAAGTCTGAGAGTCTCAAATTGGAAAACTCTGAGCTGAGAGATAAAATTTTAAAATTAGAAAACTCTTTACAAAACTCTCAGAAGGTACCAATTTCTGAAACTCCCAGCAACGCTGATGAGATCATCAAGGAGTATGATCATAGTTTCCAGAAGTTCCTTGCTAAAAGCATAGATAGAAGCAGAATGGCTTCAATGATCTATGGAGTTAGCAGAAACGGCAGGAAAGGAATAGGATACCAAGGTAAGGTTCCTACACCTAAGAATGTCATGGATTTAGTTATTAAACACACTCCTCTAAATTCACACTTTGTGTATGGTCACACACACGACATCAAATACACTAGCAGTAAGCACTCTGTGAAACCAAAATTCAACCAGAGTTTTGGTAAAACTAACAAGTCAGGACCCAAGAAGATCTGGGTACCTAAGGACAAAATAATACATGTTGCAGATATCTTTAGCAGCAAGTCAGAAACACCAGTCATGGTACCTGGACTCTGGCTGCTCACGACACATGACGGGAAGAAGGCATATGTTCCAAAGCCTGGAACTTAAGCCTGGAGGCCACGTTGGCTTTGGAGGCAATCAGAGGGGAAAGATAATTGGCTCTGGAACTGTAGGTAACGGAAATCTTCCCTCTATTAATAATGTTCTGTTAGTTGATGGATTGATGCATAATCTGTTATCCATAAGTCAATTAAGTGATAACGGTTATGATATAATCTTTAATCAAAAATCATGTAAAGCTGTTAGTCAGAAAGATGGGACTATCCTATTTAATGGTAAGAGGAAAAACAACATTTACAAAATCAAACTTTCTGAACTAAAAAGTCAGAACGTAAAATGTCTTCTGTCTGCTAACAACGAGCAGTGGATCTGGCACAGAAGATTGGGGCATGTTAGTATGAGAAGAATATCTCAGATTAACAAACTCAATCTGGTCAGAGGACTTCCAAATTTGAAGTTCAATTCAGATGCTCTGTGTGAAGCATGTCAGAAAGGCAAATTTGCAAAACCTTCTTTTAAATCCAAAAATGTTGTTTCTACCTCTAAGCCATTAGAACTTCTGCACATTGACTTATTTGGACCAGTTAAAACTGCTTCAGTCAGTGGCAAGAAGTATGGGTTAGTAATCGTAGATGACTATAGCAGATGGACATGGGTAAAGTTCTTAAGACACAAGGACGAGTCACACTCTGTGTTTGTTACCTTCTGTAACCAAGTTCAGAATGAAAAAGATCTTAGAATCGTTAAAGTCAGAAGTGATCATGGTGGAGAATTTGAAAATAAAGACTTTGAGTCATTCTTTAATGACAAAGGCATTCTGCATGATTTCTCTTGTCCTAGAACTCCCCAACAAAATGGAGTTGTAGAACGAAAGAACAGAACATTGCAAGAAATGGCCAGAACCATGATCAATGAGACAAACGTTGCTAAGACTTTCTGGGCAGAGGCAATAAACACAGCGTGCTACATTCAGAATAGAATCTCAATAAGACCTATTCTGGAAAAGACTCCATATGAATTGTGGAAGAACAGAAAGCCCAACATTTCGTATTTTCATCCATTTGGATGTACTTGCTATATGTTAAATACTAAGAATTATTTGAACAAGTTTGATTCTAAGGCACAGAAGTGTATTATGTTAGGATACTCTGAACGCTCAAGAGGGTACAGAGTATACAATACAGAAACACAGATTGTGGAAGAATCAATCAGTGTTCGTTTTGATGACAAGCTTGACTCTGAAAAGTCAAAGCAGAATGAAAATCTTGCAGGTATAGAAATTGAATTTGTAGGTTCTGAAGACAAGTCATCAGAAGCTCTCAACACAGACACTCCTTCAACGTCTGAAAGAAGCAATGCTAGAAATCCTACAACTGCTGCTGATCAACCTCAGAAGAGATTACCCAGAAGCAGTTTGGATCACCCAGAAGAGACTATCCTAGGAAGAAAGGAAGATCCAATCAGAACAAGAGCAAGCTTCAGAAACTCTGAAGAAACTCTGATGGGACTTGTGTCTCTGATTGAACCTTCTTCTATTGATGAAGCACTTCTGGACAACGACTGGATTCTGGCAATGCAAGAAGAGCTGAATCAATTCACCAGAAACGACGTGTGGGATCTCGTTCCCAGACCAAAAGGATTCAACGTCATTGGAACAAGATGGGTGTTCAGAAACAAGCTCAATGAACAAGGTGAAGTCGTCAGAAACAAGGCACGACTGGTTGCACAAGGTTATAGTCAGCAAGAGGGGATAGACTATACAGAAACCTTTGCCCCAGTCGCCAGGTTAGAATCTATCAGACTTTTAATTTCATTTGTTGTTAATAGAGGCATCACTCTGTATCAGATGGATGTCAAAAGTGCATTCTTAAATGGTTATATAGAAGAAGAAGTTTATGTTCACCAACCCCCAGGTTTTGAAAATACAAAACATCCAGAACATGTTTTCAAACTGAAAAAGTCACTGTATGGTCTGAAACAAGCTCCCAGAGCTTGGTATGAAAGGCTAAGTAACTTTCTGCTTGAAAATGAATTCACCAGAGGGAAAGTGGACACTACTCTATTCTGTAAAACAGTTAAGAGTGACATTTTAGTCTGTCAAATTTATGTTGATGATATTATTTTTGGTTCTACTAATTCTTCTCTTGGAAGAAAATTTGCTAAGTGTATGCAGGCAGAATTTGAGATGAGCCTCATGGGGGAACTGAAATTCTTTCTAGGAATTCAGATTAATCAAACTCCAGAGGGAACTTACATTCATCAGAGCAAATACATCAGAGATCTTCTGAAGAAATTTGACCTCTCAGAATGTAAGCCATCAAAGATTCCAATGCATCCCACGTGCATTCTGGAAAGAGAAGAGGTAAGCAAAAGTGTAGAACAGAAAGTCTACAGAGGTATGATTGGTTCTCTCCTTTATCTGACAGCTTCAAGACCTGATATCTTATTCAGCGTATGTATATGTGCTAGATTCCAATCAGATCCTAGAGAATCTCACTTAACAGCAGTTAAGCGAATTTTCAAGTATCTGAAAGGTACTACTAATCTGGGTTTGTTTTATAGAAAATCTAGTGATTACAGCTTAGTAGGCTACTGTGATGCTGATTTTGCTGGAGACAGAGTGGAACGTAAAAGTACTTCTGGAAGCTGCCAGTTTCTGGGAGAAAATCTGATCTCGTGGTCCAGCAAAAGGCAATCAACAATTGCTCTGTCAACAGCAGAAGCTGAGTACATAGCAGCAGCTGGATGTAGCACACAAATGCTCTGGATGAAAAGTCAGCTTGAAGACTTCCAGATTTTTGAGAGTAACATTCCTATTCTTTGTGATAATACTTCTGCTATTTGCTTAAGTAAGAATCCTATTTTACATTCTAGAGCTAAGCATATAGAAATAAAACATCATTTCATTAGGGACTATATTCAGAAAGGCATTTTAAACTTGAAATTTATAGATACAGACCATCAATGGGCTGATATCTTTACTAAACCCCTTTCAGAAGATAGGTTTAATTTCATTCTGAAACATCTCAGCATGAAAGTATGCCCAGAATGAAAATGTTTTAATTCCATGTATTTATCTTCAGAATGTAATTATATTACTGTGAACTTCTGATCAATCTTCTTTCAGAAAGATAGAACATGCAGATTGTATCAGATGCAAGTCTAAAGATCTGAGAAGTCTAATCTCAAATACAGACGTGCTGATCACTACATCAAACAAGTGTCATCCAATCATCAGCAAATCCCTGAAGCAGAACGCATGCACGCCTCTGAGAAAGGAAAGCGCTGATTGGGTGCATTGAGACACATGTCTGGTAACCGTTTTTAAGTATCTTTCTCAAATCCCCCAAAATCAGCAAGCATTTAATGCAGAGTAATCACGCTTGTTAATGGCAATCATTATTTTTTTTCTCTCTCTTAAAAACGTTTAATTTTTCAAAATAATTTTTGAAAACTTTATTTAAGCACATTATTCTTCATTCTTACTCTTTACGCTTTCTCATAATCTCTCAAGAACTTTCTGCATATTTCTGAGTTTATCTCCTTCAAAACCTTTTTCTCTCAAATCATTCTAAAATCTTTGTTGTGTGAGAACAATGGCATCCTCCAGCATTTCTGCAGGGAATCAGAAGAAAGAAACTTCTGAGCAATATCAGGTGCCTACCAGAACTCTTCTCACACCGGTAAAGAATCTTGAGGTTCTCTCTGAGTTAATCATCGACTTCGAAAGTTTGAAGAAAAATGGATTTGACCTAACTGAAGAGATTAGGGCTCAAAAGTGGGAGAGGTATTTCGATAGATTGGTTGGACCAACCTTCCTAGAGCTTGTCAAGGAATTTTGGATTCACGCCAAGATTCATAAACATCTAGTCATTTCTTCTGTCATGGGAAAGAAGATAGTAATTTCTGAAGACCTCATTGCTAGGTTAATCGGTCAAAGTGGTGGTGGAGTCCGTTGTGTGGACATGGATGATAGATGCCCTGACATAGGTGTGGTAGCCAACTGCATTTTCACTCTTGGATTTCCCAGCAGCAAAATTAAGGATCTGAAGGATCACTGCAGAGTATGGGCCAAGATTGTTCTGGGCTGTTTCAATCACAGGAAGCCAACAAGCTCTCCTGATTATATAAACGTGGATCAGCAATTTCTGATCTACTTTATTGATCAGAGGGTGAAGATCAATCTGGCACACTTCCTGTTCAACCATCTCAAGACTAGTGTGAAAGAGACTAGAGAAGAAGAAAGGACCAAAAGGGACTGGATACCGTTTGGGAGGCTCATATCAGATATTCTGACAGAGAATAAGCTGATAGATTATCTGAGCGAAGCTCAAGTGCTGGGCACTATGGAACCAACTGTTGGAAAACCGCTGAACGCTAAGAACCTGAAAAAGATGAAGCTGATAGAAAATATCAGGAAGGAACCCAGAGCTACTTCAACTGCTGACATCTCCAGCAGAAGAGTGCCTCTGAGTAATTTCCCAAGATTTTCTGAAATGGAATCCCAACCTGATATGTTTCTCAAGTATCCAGATTCATACAAGGAACAAGATGCAGGTTCAAAGCTGAAGATCAAAGATCTGAGTCAAGTCCAACCTGAAGTGACTCAGAAGAAGACAAAGAAGAGGAAAGCAGAAGGATCATCTCATCAGACTCCAAAGAAACGAGGTAATTCATCTGCTGGCCCTATTTCAATTTCATCTACTATTCCAACATCTGCTGCCCCTCCTAAAACCTCTCACAGAATATCAATCCCAATCCCTACCATTGATGAAACCATACCAGAAGACCCTTCTGAGGCCTTACTACTCAGAAGACCCAGAATCAAAATTACCAAACAACCAACTGTTTCAACAACACCAGCACTTGATAGAGTGCTAGCTGATATTGAGCGTGAACATACTTCTGCTCAACCAAATTCTGAACCACCAAATATTCCTCCTCCACAACCAGAACCACAACCTGAACCAGAAATACAACCAGAACCAGAATCAGAACCACAACAACAACAACCACTCACAGAAGAACCTCTGATCCCTGAGCAATCAGAGATTCCACCTCCTCAACCAGAAAATAAACCACCTTCACCACAACCAGAGTTTCAACGCTATGAAACCCCATCTCCTCATCATTCTGATCCCCACTCACCTCAACCTTCACCGCTGGCAATCCAGTTGCCATGTGGAACCACTATTATCAGGCCCCAGTTGCCATCATCAGAGGAATCAACACCTCCAAAAACTCCAACCACTCCAATAGAAATATCCTCTGATTCTGATAACCCTCCTCCAAAACAATCAGCCCCTCAGCAAACATCTGAAAACCCCAGCAGAACTTTCATTGACTTAACAAGTCTTGAACGTCTTGCTGATCTAAGACACAAAATTGCCATACCCAAACCAAAGCAACCAGATGTTGGCTCTGGTATTTTGAATTTTGAAACAAGTATGCTGCAATGGATTGCTTCTTTGAAGCAAGTCTGTCCGGGGATGATCGACCCAGCTGCTTCTGATCAGCTCTGGTCACAGTTCAGAGTATGGGTACGTGCTGAAGCCCTCAAGCTGCAGGACGTCAACTATGAGCAGGCTCAACAGAACTTTAGCAAGCTGCTGAAGGAAGTTGAGAGTCAGCTACCTCAAGAAGTTGTGCTCCCTCTGGACAGTGAATCTTGGTCTGAGAAAGAGCAAGCTGCACAGGTGCAACCATCAGAAGAAGACAAGACCCTTCAGGAAGAAAATCCAGCAGAAGATATAGCTGAAAGTTCTGAGAAGCTTCCTCCTGCTGAAAGTTCTCAAGCTGCCTTGGACAGGCAGGCTCTGGAAGAACTAAGGCTGAATGACTTGCGTCTACAGCAGCGGATGGAAGAGAATGATCAGAAGATGGAAGCAAGAATGAATGTACAGGACAGCAAGATTGACACAGTTGTCACCATGGTTCAGAAGCAGAATGAAACTTCTGAAAAGATTCAAGCAATGCTGGAAAGCCTGTTCTCACGCATGCCCCCACAACCTTAAAATTTTTTTTCATGCATGACATTCTCTATGTTTTCTTCATTTTCTGATGTATTGTTTTGACTATGTTTTGTAATGCTATTTTGCTCTGATCTTGAACTATTTTAATATAATTTGTTTTTCTGATCTAAATCGTTTTAGCACATCACCAGCACTTTTTGATTGCTGACAAAAAGGGGGAGAACAAGAATGATATTTAAAATCAATAACGGCTAACTAGACAGAAATTCTCAAACATTCTAACTCTATTACTTGAAATGTTTTTCTGTTTTGTTTTTAAGTCTACAGGCACAATGAAGACTAGAAGCTAGAAGCTCTGATCAAAATGTAGAAGCTCATGTTGCTCTGATCTAATATGAAGTTCTGATCGACCAAACACTCTGATCCGAAGCAAAGCTCTGACAGGAAAAGCTCTGAAGCTCTGCTCTCTGATAAGTCAAAGACCTATAATCTGATGTTCAAAGATAGAAAAAGATCTGATCCTGAAGAACACGCATATCAAAGGGAAGTAACAAACTCAGGGGGAGTATCTCTTAACTCTGATTTCTTCTTACTTCTTAACTCTGAAACATTTCCTAGATACCTTTTCACGTTATTTGTTATTTAAAATATCTAGTTTTTGTCATCATCAAAAAGGGGGAGATTGTTAGAACAATGTTTGAATCTAGTACCCTATATTTAAGTTTTGATGATAACAAAGTGAAAAGATATAGTATTTAAATGTTTCATGTTTGAATTATATGCTTCCTAAAAATACTATGCTCTGACTTGCAGATATTCTGATTAAAATAAGAAAGATCACTTCATCAGCATCAGAACTTGATTTGATACACCAGCATCAGAAGTTGCTGAATCAGAACGTGAAGATCAGATGATCAACTCACGCACATGCTGAAGCTTGATGAACAGAACTGCGCGTAAAACACTCTGATACAGAATCAATAGTTCATCAGCAGCGAAGCAGAATCAGAATGAGTCAAGCCAGAACGTGCATTGAAGAAGCAATGGTACTGTGCATTGAACGCCAATTAATTCCAACGGCATCATTCTAGACAAGATCTGCTCAAAAAGGAAAGCTTGTTATTAGCATTGAATCAAGAATATTGCATTCAACGTTCATCTTCTCAAGTGCTATATAAACAAGGCTTCGAAGATTATAATGGCTAATGCTCTCCAATTCTCTACACGCACAAAGCTGAACAATAATCTTCATCTACCAGTTTTGCTAAACCAACAAACTCTGATACTTCATTAGTGTTTAGCATTCTAAGTTTCTAAGCTTAATTTGTGTATACATCACATTTGTGATAAAGTTTTGTAGAAAACATTCACACACATTTGTTTTATACCTTTGTAAGAAAGTGTTGCCTTGACAAACCGGATTGTGGTTTGAATCAAGAAGGCTTTAGCAGTTGTTAAAGCAGATTTGTATTCAGTTGAATATAGTGAATTAAGACCTCGTTGGAGAGAGGCGAAATCACCTTGACGGGTGGACTGGAGTAGTTTGAGATCAAACGAACCAGGATAAAAATATCTTGTCATTTGCTTTAAGATTCCAGTTTTACAATTCAACCCCCCCTTCTTGTGTTTTTCACCCCTTCATTGATAAGTAGGTAGCACTGTCGTTGGAGTTTTAAGGGTCAATTCGAATGAGGGACGTGCGGTCACTAAAGCAATGTTAGGACGCCTTAGAAGTAACCCTAATGTCTTAGATCATTTGTTTTGAGGAAACAATATCCGAGGCAACCGTTTCGAGGCGACTATGATCTTTTAGACAAGAGGACGGCCTCTAAAGTGACCTATACTCAATGACCATGTTACGAAGGCAACCAAGTGGGGTGTACCCTAAGAGTGCGCATGTGCGAGTGTGTTGTTTTCAGTTAATTTTATCTTTGTACATGTTAAGGGTTATCTAGGTTGATTTTAGGTTAAACATTCATTCTTGTCATGCATTCCTATTATCAAACATCTAAAAGTTATATTTTGCGGAAAATAAATTGCAGAAATTAAATTACAAGGCGCCAAAAGCAACCCTTTGAAATTTAAATGCGGAAAAATAAATAAAGCGATAAATAAATGGTCTTAATTATCTATAACATTCCGGAAACAAACACAATATTGAATAAATGAAAATGAAATCGCGTGCGAGAAATTAAATCGAGCGCAAATAGGG
Organism: Vicia faba; assembly: GCA_948472305.1. Classification (NCBI taxonomy): domain Eukaryota; kingdom Viridiplantae; phylum Streptophyta; class Magnoliopsida; order Fabales; family Fabaceae; genus Vicia; species Vicia faba. The sequence goes on from OX451739.1 coordinate 930,128,537, forward strand.
TTTTGACCATTTTTAGAGAGAAAGTGTCTTTTTTGTTATTTTTTTGAATTAAGGAAGAAATTAATCTAAGTTAATTATTAAATTAATAAATAAATTAATTAATTAATGAAAATAAATATTTTTTGGGTTTTTTGGTATTTAAAGAAACAAAAATAAAATTAATTAATGTTAGTAAAACCTAATTAAATCTAATTGATTTTAATTATTTTCAAAAAAAACAATATTAAAGTTATCTCTAATTAAAGCCTAAATTAATTAAATAAACATTTGTTAATAAAAATAAAAATTTGATTTTATGAAAAAAACATTTTTTAAGGTTTTAATTTTGTAAAAGAAAAAAAATTGATTGGTTAATTAATTAAACAAAATATTAAAAAGCAATTAAAACAAAAATTAATAAAAGAGGGTTAGAGATGTATGGGCCTGAAAAAGGGGTCAGAATTGCAATTCCAAGGCCCATTAGGCGCTGGCCTGGATGACTTTCTTGATTCAGGGGGTACACGCTGAATGCGTCTATGGTAGACCCTAATTACTGGATCATCAGATTTGGCCTTGCGCCATCTGGCACTTTGGTGTGTGAAGGAGCATGGTACACTACGCATCTGGATCTGCATGTGATTACCTGAAGAAAAAATACAAAGAGAAATTTGGAGGACCTGGGATTCGAACCCAGGTCCTGATGGTATTTGCATTGCTTGCTTCGCCACTAGGCCAATGTGTCTCAATTATTAGTATATTAAACAATAATAATAATAATAATAATAATAATAATAATAATAATAATAATAATAATAATAAGAGATAATGCGCCATATGCCAGCACAACAAAAACAATAGCGCTATGGTTTGAACTGGCCACTGGAGAAGCGACACGTCTCCATCTTCTTCCTCACGTCCGTGGCTAAAACTTTGTAACACCTATAGCCACGGACACCGCCTGTCACTAAAACTCACGTGTACCTATAATCCACTGGGAGCCATGGGAATGAAATCTAAGGGCAGGGTTGTGCTCCTCTCATTGTCCCGGTCACAACCATGCCCTCCTCATTAGCCAATTTTTCTTGCAAATGAAATACTCAAAAACAAACCACGAAACCCTAGATATGGTACTTGGCTTTACAGGTCAGATAAATAAAATTGGATAATGCATAATGCTTGGAAACTTGGTGAGGATAATGAATATGCAAATAATTTGTACAAAAGATGCAGGAATAACGATTTGTGAATTCAAGAAAGAGGAGGTTTTTTGTGACACTTACAGTGCTTTGTGATGCGCGTGGAGGCTTGCTTGGGATCCAGAAGGGTTATGTGATCACCCAGGAATTGATTGGAATCCTTCTTGGCTTCTGAAAACGCCTCTAAGTATGATTTTGGTTTCACACTTTTTAGTGAATTTTGCAAGTTTTGTTTTGCTTATTTCTGCATCCTTTAGCCTTTTTTTCGTGCCCTCTAGCTTCCTTATGTATTATAGAATGCATTAGGTTAAGAATTATGGATTGAATCCTTCCACATCAATGCCATGAGATTTGATTTGATTCACCATTACTAAACCTTCCCAAATTTTCAAAACTCAATCTTTTTGCACATGGATTGCTTGATACGAGTTTGATACCTTTGATGATGATGATTCGGTCCTGAAATAGCCAAAAAGATATCAAGTAATCAATATTTGGATTTAATTTGATTTAATTTGATTTAAAATGAAATAATTAAATAAAAAATCAAATAAAATAATAAAAAAGAAATATGATCTCAAGGCTGAAGCTAGGACCCATGTGCAATGGGGCAAGCTCAAATCAAGTGGAAAAGAATGGGCCCATTTGACAAAATTTGAAGTTTTAAGGATAGTTGACTTTTGGCAATTTTGCAAAAATGCCCAACTTCAACAATGCATAACTTCTTCAATTTTGAAATTTTGGAGGTGTTCTTGGACTTTTTAGAAAGCTTGAGATGTCCTCTAACCAACCCTTTTGGTCTCATCGAATTTTGATATTCCATTCTTAAGTTATAAGCTTTGTAAAAAAAGGTGTTTTTGTTGACTTTCGAAAATGACCTATAATGTCCAAATTTATAACTTCTTGTGAGTGCATTTTTTGATCTTCGGGTGTGAAGATGGATTTTAGGAAATTGCATCCTCTTCAAAATGAGATTTTTATGGGTCATTTCTCATAAATTATGAGAAAGTTATGCTTGGTCAAACTTGAGTTGACTTTTCCTATAAAACCCTAATTTAGCAACGTTTGAGTCTTGATGAATTTTGAGCAATCCTTGATGAATCCTGATCAACCCTTGATCAAATGATGAAATATCCTTCAAGATGGGAATGTTGACAAAAAATCTTTAAGTTTGACTGTATTTGGGTCACAGTTGACTTTTGCCCTAGCAAAGTCGATTTTTGGACCCTTTGAGCATTTGACTGAGCAAACTTCCTCTGCAAGGCTTGAAATTTGACATGGGTGATCTTGAGAACATTTTAGGACATTGGGGAGCACTTGAGGTCATTTGGATTCAAGGATCTTAACGCAACACAAAACCCTAATTTGGGGTTGACTGCCTTAGGAGATAGCTTGATTGTCCAACTCTTAGGCAATCTTGAGCCACTTGGAGATTTTTCTTGGAATGTTTGGAGAAATATGAGAGGGAAAATTTTGGGGTACAACAGACAGTATGAAGGAACTGAAAGAATCTCAGAAATGAGGAACAAAAGCGAGACGAAACTCGACTCAATAACTAGTTAGACGAAACTAGACTAGATGAGTACTAGGACGGAACTGGATTTCACACACGGGTAACGAGGCGAAACTCGACCCGTAGCAAAATGATGAGAGTGCATGTTTATCAAAGCTACTGCTGGTCTCAGGTCAATGGATAAACGGTGACGAAAACTGATAGAAGAATCCAAGGAACAAAGGAGACTGATTTCAAACCAGGGACATAGTACAAACACTGCACTCGGTAAACGAACACCGTCAAAGGGTCCAGTGTATGAAAGCAAGAACGAGACGAAACTCGGCTCAATGACTAGTTAGAATAAACTAGATGAGTACCAGGATGAAACTGGATTTCATGCACAGGCGACGAGGCGAAACTCGACCAAAACGAGAGTGATGAGAGCGTATGTTTCTCAGAGCACCTACTGGTCTCAGATCAATGGATAAATAGTGATGAAAACTGATAGAAGGATCCAAGTAACAAAAGAGACCGATTTCAAACCAGGGATGCAGTACGAACACTGCACTCGGTAAACGAACACTGTCAAAGGGACCAAGGTATGAAAGCAAAAACAAGACGAAACTCGACTCAATAACTAGTTAGGCAAAACTAAACTAGATGAGTACCAGGAAGAAAATGGATTTCATGCGCAAGGTGAGGAGAAGAAACTCTGAGCTCAACCCAAAGCAAAGAGATTAGGGCGTACACCTAAAAACCTGTTGAAAGAGAATATCAGGATGAAAACTGGTGTTCGAAAAGGTGCATCAATAGACATTAGAATGAACCGGAGAGGGTAATGAAGATTAAACCCGAGAAGACCGTGCCAGGGTGAAACTGAACTACAGTCAAGAGCAGACACTCAAACAAACAAATGATTGATGTCAAAAGGATACTGTTATGGGGGGGAAACTGAGATAATGAGGACGAAGACCTCGCTGGGGATTTAACCCGAAGTATTAGCAAATTCACTGGGGATAACAGAAACAATAATGGCTTATGTTTCGATGCATGTTTGAATTCTTTTTATATAGCGCAATGCTCCATATAATAGAAATGCTACGCGTTTTGGTAGATGCAATGTAATGACGCATGTTAAAAAGTTTCACTGGGGAATGGCCAAATGAGAATCCAATAACCAAGAAGTCAGAATCTGACACGGCTTACAAAAATAAATTGCAAAATCCAAAGGAGAGGAGAAAATATGGGGAACCACTAGAGAGGGAACCTCGAAGAGATGAAGCTTTGCGGGGAGCAATAAACGAGCAACCGGTAGAAACAGGCCACAAACATTTGAGAGGAGCTACAAAAATAAATTATAAACTCCTAGAGAAGATCAGATCGACAGTGTAGCTTCTGGAGAAGATTAGACATTTGAGGGAGAAAATCAGGGCAAGACTGCAATCTCTGGAAAAGACAATGCACGACCGTGTTGAGGATGAGACCAAGACAATAAACCCGACGTGAGGGACGAAAACCTTTGTTGGGGGAACAAAGCTCTGCTGAGGAGATGGGACTTCACCGGGGAGACAGAACTCTGTTGAAGATTCTGGTTGGAGGGAGATTTTGAAATGTAACCTTTGGATGGATCATGCAGATAATCACACAGTATCGACCTTACTGGGGATAAGGAAAGGTCTTAACATAAGGATGCTCCATTCAGCAGATCGGCTGGGAAATGAGAGGTCAAGGAGGGGGATCTTTGTTGGCAATTCTGTTGGGGAGTTAAAACTTCTTCAGAATGTGAGTTCCCATTTAAACAACTCCACTGGGGATGTGGGATATATACAAACTTGAAGTCTCAGAATGAAGCCTTTAAAAGAAGATTCTTGGGGCAATAAAACTTCGCTGTAGAAATGAAACTTCACTGGGGATAGGTAAAGTCCTATTCATACATGGGCTCCGTCTAGCAGAAGAAAGACCAAATATTCCCTTCCTGACAATTATTAAGCTCTTTACAGGTGTTCAACGTCTAAACTCTTTTTGATGTCAAACAAATGTTTCGCATGCAGGAAGATGTTTATTTTGGGAATAACATACCTGATGCGATGATTATTTAAGCCTTAAAGTCAAAAACCTTAACAAAGTGTCACATCTCTGTTGTGAATGAATCACTGGCTAGAGTGCAAAAAATTTCAAAACTTTTCTTTTTTCAACAAAAACGAGTCAATATGCGGGTGATAGGATACCAACATGGATATGCAACACATATTGTGAGTCTAGGAATAGCTATCCTATCGTAGTATGCTTTTGAGTTAAACCCTTGTTTCAGTTAGGACTTTTAAAGGTTGTAACGTGGCCTGGTTTGAGGTTTTTTAGAAAAAAGTTTTTCAAGGCTCAAGTTATTTGGTGCCCACCCCCTTTGTGATGTTCTCCCGTCTTAAGTTCAGCTGACTTATCACAAGCATTCATCTTTCAAAAGGATTCATAATGGTTGAGTGATCACGAAAAATTCTCCAAAATGATTGTCACTTTACTTCTGCTACTTTTGTTTTTGATATTATTGTTCCTCTTCTTTTGATGAAAATTTTATTGAATAATCTTTTTCGGCCTTTTAGGCTCTTCTTTTCCCTAACTTTTGCCTGGACAAAATCTTTTGAATTTCAATTTTGGAAGTCCAGCGGGATGCCCTAACTTTTGCCTAAGCGACTTGTTTTCAAGTTTCGACTTAGTGGGGTTTTTGTTTCTTCTTTTTGTTTTATGCTTTCCACTTCGAACAAGTCAACATGACTTTAGGTCTTTGAACTTTTTCTTTCTTTATGTTTTTTTTAAAGCAAATGCCTCATTCCTTGGTCGGCGAGGGATAACCATTATTGTATCGATTCGATCTCGACCGCAGGACTTTGTCAGGAAATGAACATCGTGGTTTTGACATTTTTCCTGATCTCATGATGCGAAAGATAAAACATGGTGATCCTCAGATGTGACATTCCTTCTGAAATTTGAATGCTTGGTCAAATCAACTGAACATCTACCCTGCCCCTGGTTTAATAAAAAGGTGGTTTTTTTTTAACGGAAAAGAAACTCCTACTTTGAAGGCTCAGAGGGATTAACGAGGGTCTAACTCCCTTATATCTCCTGTGTTTGGGGATTGAAACAATGCATGTACATCGTCAACGAGGTTCTACCCAAAAGTATACCACCACAGTCATTGTTTTTAGCTAAACTCCTTCCTCCAAACTCTTGGCTAAGCAAAATAATTGGCACAATTGGTATCAAAATGCCCAAAAAAACGATTGAAGAGTGATACCGGATGGATTAAGAAAAACGAAACATTTTTTTCTTTTTTTTAACGCAAAAATATTCAAAGCATCAAGACTAACATTCGGCTATAAACAAAATCCTATATGAAGACAATGCTAAAACAATCAATTAAGATGACACATGAAAGTGCGGCAAAGAAATGTAATGAAAGCCATTATGGGGAAGAACTGTCTTCAACTAGGTTTGCGATCTCGTCGACCTGCCGTAATCTTGATATTACCCTGACCCATGACCTTTACCAACAGCTCGGAGCAGTGAAAAAAAATGGCAAGGCATCCACCAGTAAAGTGAATGAGAATCCTATCAACCATAGAACCAAACATGCCCCTTGCACAGGTAGTAGTTGTGTTTGTTATCTGTATTTCAAGCGATCAACCAACCATGACTTAGATTACCATTTCCGTGTAAGGCCCATGAAGTTTATATGCTCATGCTTATTAAAAATATTGGATGTTTTTGCAAATAAAAATAGTAAAAAAAAAGAAGGGAGAAAATAAAAGCATACGTGTACTTGAAAGAAGATATTCTATTGATTTTGAGAAATCAGCTGTGAAAAAGGAGTTTACATTTGGAAGCAAGTAATTACAAAATCAAAGCAAACAAGTGTTTACAAATGGAAATGTGAATGTGAATCTCCATCAAGTCCCGACTCTACTATGACTCCTATAACTCTCACACTTCCTGCTTTCAGATAGATCAATCTTGGATTGGCTTTGAGCTTATGCTAGGTGACGGAATGAAGGAAAGAAACAAAGGATCTCATGCTGAGCGTAGTCATTTTCTTTAAGTCCCTAACTTTTCGCAGAATCGCCCTTTTGGGTTTTCGATTCACCGGGACACATACTTTTTGCCTAAACCGCCCTTTCGGGTTTTCAGTTTAGCGGGTTTTTTTTTATGCAAAGTATTTTTTAACTACGTCAGCATTCACATGGAGAGGGAAGTACTCTCCATCCATAGTTGTGAGCATCATCGCTCCTCCAGAGAAAACTTTTCTGACCAAGAAAGGTCCTTCATAAGTCGGTACCCACTTGCCCCTGGGATCTCCCTGGGGGAGAATTATCCTTTTTAGCACAAGGTCGTCTGGCTTGTAATACTGAGGTTGTACCCTCTTATCAAAAGCTTTCCTCATTATTTACTGATATACATGACCATGACATACAGCCGTCAACCTCTTCTCGTCAATAAGTTCCAACTGATCTATCCGATTCTGTACCCATTCACTTTCATCCATCTCAACATCCCTCATGATCCTAAGAGAAGGAATCTCGACTTCTACCAGCAATACTGCTTCCATGCCGTAAACCAACGAAAATGGGGTTGCCCCATTCGAAGTACGCATAGTGGTACGACAATAATGCAACGTAAAAGGCAGCATCTCATGCCAATCTTTATAGGTTACCACCATCTTCTGCACGATTTTATTGATATTCTTATTGGCCGCTTCGACAGCACAGTTCATCTTTGGTCGGTATGGGGAAGAGTTATGATGCTTGATTTTGAAGGACTCACAAAGCTCTTTCATCATTTAGTTGTTCAAATTAGACTCATTATCGGTAATGATCTTTTCAGGCGCTCTGTAATGACAAATAATATTATGCTTAATGAACTGAGTTACCACCTGCTTGGTGACATTGGCATAGGATGCAACTTCGACCCATTTTGTAAAATAATAGATGACAACCAGAATGAAACGGTGCCCGTTGGGTGTAGTTGGTTCAATTTTGCCGATCATATCAATTCCCCACATTGCAAATTGCCAAGGGGAAGTCAATACATTCAAAGGTACTGGCGGTACATGCACTTTCTCAGCATAGACTTGACATTCGTGGCAAACTCATGCATGATTGTAACAGTCAGTCTCCATGGTGGACCAATAATAACCTGCTCGCAAGATCTTTTTAGCCATGGTATGCCCGTTGGAATGGGTCCCGAAATCACCTTCATGTATCTCTTCAATGATTCTAGCTGCTTCTTTCTTGTCAACACATCTGAGCAGTAAACCGTCATGATGCCTTCTATACAACACACCACCACTGAGAAAGAACATGGCTGAAAATCTTCTCAAAAACTTCTTATCTATGACGGATGCCTTTTTAGGGTACTCTTGTGTTTCAAGATACCGTTTAACATCATAAAACCAAGGATTATCATTTGATTCCAAACTGGCCTCAAAACAGAAAGCTGGCTCACTCAAACTTCTGATAGTAATGGAAGGTGCCTCATTAGCCCACTTAACCTTGAACATGGAGGACAAAGTTGCTAGTGCATCAGCTAGATTTTTTTCTTCTCTGGGAATGTGCTCAAACGTGATCTCTTCGAAGTACGGAATCAGCTTCATAACATGCTCACGATAGGGAATTAGGTTCTGATGGCGAGTCTCCCAATCTCCATTAATCTGGCTGATAACAAGATTGGAATCCCCGTAAACTTTCAAAAACTTGATGCGCAGGTCGATCACTGCTTCAATGTCATAAATGCAAGCCTAATATTCGGCCATGTTATTAGTGCAATCAAAACAAATACGAGCCGTGAAAGGAATGTGGTATCCCTCAGGGAAAGTTATAATAGTTCCGACACCGTTGCCCATGGCATTGGATGCACCATAAAAAACAAGCGTCCAATGCGATCTCGGCTCGGTTCCTTCGTCTGGGTCTGGCACGTTACAATCCCGAATATACACAATTTCCTCATCTGGAAAATCAAAATTCATTGATTCATAATCGTTCAAGGGCTGATGAGCAAGATGGCCAGCCAGTACACTACCCTTAATTGATTTTTGAGTGGTGTATTGGATATCATATTCGATGAGTATCATTTGCCAACAGGCTACCCTGCCTGTAAGAGTTGGCTTCTCAAAAAATTACTTGATTGGATCCATTTTGGATATCAAGTAGGTGGTGTGAGTTAACATGTACTGCCTCAAACGTTTGGCGGCCCAGGCAAGCGCACAACAAGTTTTTTCCAATAATGAGTACCTCGACTCGCATTCCGTAAACTTCTTACTCAAGTAGTAAATTGTCTGCTCCTTCTTCCCTATATCGTCGTGCTGACCGAGGACACAACCTATTGAGCTCTCCAACAGAGTTAGATACATGATTAGTGGCATTCCTTCTACTGGAGGCATGAGTATCAGAGGTTCCTGCAAATACTCCTTTATCTTGTGAAAGGCCTTCTGAAAATCTTCATTCCATTTCACTGTCTGACTTTTCTTCAACAACTTGAACAAAGGTTCATAGGTGGCTGCGAGATGAGAAATAAATCTAGAAATGTAGTTTAACCTTCCCAAGAAACCACATACTTCCTTCTCTGTCTTTGGTTCGGGCATTTCCTGTATCGCTTTTACCTTGGTCGGGTCCACCTCGATACCTTTTTCACTTACGATAAAACCCAACAGCTTGCCGGATCTCACCCCGAAGGTGCACATATTTGAATTCAACCTTAGCAAGAACTGCCTCAGTCTCTCGAACAATTTTTCCAGATGAACAAGATGTTCCTCTTCCGTGTCAGACTTAGCAATCATATCGTCCACATATACCTCAATCTCTTTGTGAATCAAATCATGAATGAGAGTGACCATGGCGCGCTGATATGTTGCCCCGACATTTTTCAATCCAAACGGCATCACTTTATAACAGAAGGTTCCCTAAGGCGTGATAAATGTTTTATTTTCCATATCCTCCGGAGCCATCTTAATTTGATTGTAACCCGAAAAACCATCCATGAACGAAAATACTTTGGAATGAGCAGTATTATCGACCAACACATCAATATGCGGAAAAGGGAAATCATCTTTAGGGCTGGCCCTGTTCAAATCCCTATAATCCACGCACATCCTGACCTTACCATCCTTCTTGGGCACAAGCATAAAATTTGCAATCCAAGGCGGATAATTGATGACCTTTAAGAAACTTTCATCCAACTGCTTCTGGACCTCCTCCTTGATCTTCTTGGACATCTCAGGATGAGTTCTTCGGAGCTTTTGCTTGACTAGAGAACAACCTTCTTTGAGCGGTCGTCGATGCACCACTATGTCTGTATCCAAACCAGGCATATCCTCATAAGACCAAGCGAAGATATCCGAATACTCACGAAGTATCTCAATCAATCTGACCTTTATAATTTCTTCAAGATCCACCCCTATCTTGACTTCTCTTCTTACCTCTTTTGTGCCAATATTCACCACCTCAATCGAATCCTGATTCGGCTGGATAACCTTCTCCTCTTGTTTTAATAATCTTGCTAATTCCTCAGGAAGATCACAATCCTTATATGCTTCTTCTTCAGCTTGATAAATAGGAGTATCAAAGTCATAATGAGCCATAGCAGAGTCGTTATCAATATGATCGGTGGTGGTAGTGCATCTGCATGAACGACATTTTTTGCGTTTTTTAGTGACAGTGTGTGAAAAGAGAAACATTGCCATTTAAATAAAAAATAAATGGAGCAAAATTTTGAATGCAAAAACGTCCTTTATTTCATGATAAGATTTTTGAAAATAAACATGGTGGCCCTACACAAATGATCCACTACGCCTTGGGCAGAGCATAGGAACTATGATATGATAATAAAAGAAACAAGAAAATTACTCCTCAGCGCTTGAAACTTGGATAACATCCACAGAAGTTCAATTGTTGAGTGTCTGGCCTGGAATACTCGGTGAATCTAATAATCGATATTGTAGCCAACAACCCTATCGTCGCCAACTTCATTGACGTGTCCTTTCTGAGTGGCACAAGGGCGGGAAAACTTCACATGAGTAGATAAACTAGATGCTCTAGGAGTTGCACTCTGCTGACCTTGGCTAAAACCAAGACCAAATTTATCAAAATTTGGAGTAAAGTCCAGCACCTGACCCCAACCTTCAGGGTTACCATTTTCCACCACAGCTCTAGCATCCTTGAGAGAAGACATAACAGTTTCAGGTTTCCAATTCTGATCTGGAGGAGGAAAATTGATAGCATGAACTGTCTCAAACGCTTGAAACGGAGTCTCATGTATCTCGCCTTCAACTTCAACATAGAGGAATGATGTCAAATGACTCACGATGTACTCTTCCTTGCCGCACACAGTTATTACCTTTCCCTCTGCAGGATACTTGAGTTTTTGATGAAGAGTAGAAGTGACTGCCCTTGCTTTATGAATCCACGGACTCCCCAACAAACAACAATACATTGGCTGTATATCCATCACAAAAAATGTAGCTGTGAAGGTTCGAGGACCACCTTTATTGGTAACTCCAACTCCCAAAACACTGACCTTCGAGACCCATAAAACGCTATCACCATCAAATCACTAGGGCGCAACTCCAGTCCAGAATAATCAATCTTCATCAATACTGACTTTGGTAGTACATTCAAAGACGATTCTGTATCCACCAAAACCCGGGATAAAGTAGTGCCCCTGCACTCCAATGAAATATGCAATGCTTTGTTATGGTATGGCCCCTCCGGAGGAAGATCAAAATCTGTGAAGCCCAGGCCGTTCCTGGAAGATATGTTAGCACAAACATTCTCAAACTGATTGACTGTTATCTCATGTGGCACGAACGCATTCTTTAACTTCATCAAGGAATTTCTGTGAGGTTCTGAATAAATCAACAGAGACAAGATAGACATCTTAGAAGGAGTATGGCTCAGATGATCAATTATGCTATAATCATTCTTTCTGATAATTCGCATCAACTCTTCAACCTCATCGGGAACTGAAGAAGCTTCTGGTATCGGAATTGGTTGAGCCACATTGGCTGGCGTAACCCTTGGATTACCAATCATCGCCTATTATTTTCCTTTTTATCTTGCAGAAGCATATTCCATATCTTGCACATTGGAAGGACCAAATACTCTCCCGCTTCTAGTCATTCGACCCACACTAGAAAAGTTATGAACTTCCTCTTCATTATCTCCAGTACGTTCTTCTTCAGACAAACGGGCACTTACTTCCTGCTTCACCCCATGGTAATAAACATCGGCACTGTAATGCCATGGGATGGCCTTCTCACTGGTATACGGCATGGGTCCAGGTACCGTAATCATCAAAGGGGGTGCTCTAGATGGGGTAGGAATGCGCACAGGGGTGTAAGGAATAGATACCACAACAACATCTTCTTCGGTAACCTTACGGTAGCTCGATTTTCTATCGAACTGCAGGGAACCCTCCTTTATCATCAACTAGATACCGGCTTTTAAATCAATCACAGCCCTTCGGTTGCTCTCTACACTTGGCACACTCTGAAGTACAACCCGGGAAAATAGAATTGTCAAGCAAAAACCTCTTAACATACCACAACGGAGTAGTTACTTGTTCCACATTCATGATTAAATTCAACACTTCACCATTATCATCAATCATATTAACAACACCCCCTCAATGCCTAGGCATTGGGTTCTGAGTAACATTCAGACCAGTCACTGGAGTAAACTCAATTGCCTTAGCATCCAACAAGTCTTGTATTTTTCTCTTCAACGCAAAACAATTGTTAGTAGAATGACCAACTCTGCCTAAATGGAATTCACATCTTGCATTAGCATCATAGTTAGGAGGAAGTCTTGCGGGTGGTGGTGGCATATTTCTCAAACTGATCAACTTCAAATCAAGCAAATGGTGTAGTGCTTCAGTAAGAGATACCGACAAGGGATCGAATTTTCTGGGTTGTCTCTGCTGTTGATTATTATACTGATGGGGAGCATCTTGTTGTCTTTGTTGTTGAGGCACTGTATTTGGTCTCTGCTGCGGAGGAACATTAACAGGAATAGAAACAGCATTGATTTGTTGGTTCTGACGATCCTCTCTTCTTCCTCTATGAGAGTAAACCGTGCTTGCGTCACCTTCCCTTTTCTTAGGGTAAGTGTTGAATGGTTTCTTACTTCCCCCTGATGAAGCACTAGAACCTCCAATATGAATTTTTCCCAATTTCAAACCTACTTCAAGTCTTTCACCAGCCATAACCAAGTCTACAAATCCTTCCGAAGTACTTCATATCATGTGCTCAAAGAATGGCCCTTGCAGAGTACTCATAAACACATCAATGAGTTCTCTCTCCATGAGTGGAGGTTGAACCCTCGCAGCTAACTCACGCCACTTCTGAGCGTATTCCTTGAAAGATTCTCTTGGTCCCTGTGACAAATTTAGTTACTTAGTGCGATTAGGCGCCATATCCATATTGTACTGATAATGTTTGACAAAAGCCCGAGAAAGATCATTCCAGCAAGGAATATGGGTTTTCTCCAACTTCATGTACCACTTCAAGGATGCCGCAGATAGGCTATCTTAGAAAAAGTGAATCGAAAGCCCCCGATCTTCAGTATGTACCGACATCTTTCGGAAATAAGCAGTTGCATGAGTAACAGGACATGTCGTTCCGTTGTACATTTCAAATGTAGGAGGCTTGAACTTTGGAGGAACTTTCACCCCAGACACCAACCTGAGATCATTAGCATCCATACCAAGGACTCCTTTCCCTTCCACAACCTTCAAACGTTCTTCCAACAACCGATACTTCCTATCCTCAATTTGAACCTCCGGCTCTGAACACCGAACAGAAAACTGATCTTCATCCTGGTCAAAGTCATAATCTTTCTCCTGATAGTTCCTTACACCGCCTTGATTATCACTTATGTTCCCCACAAGACGAGGTCCCGAAGACGGGGGAAACTACCCTACGTTGCACATAAAAGGGTTTCCAGGCATCCCATGAAAACTTCCAACAGGATGATCTTGCACATCCCCCAATCCTACAGAAATGTCCTTATAGAGCCCTTGATTTCCACCATCCCCTGGATAGCAGAGCTGGTTCTTAACAATGGAAGCTAGTTCCTCTTGTCGGCGATTCACGTTGGTAATTACCTCCATGAACTGGGTCATCTGAGTAGCCATCTAAGACCTCATTTCAGCGAGTTCAGCTTGAACCTGTTCCATCTGTCTTGGAAAATTGTTTCTGGTGGAATACCGATGAGTAGTCGTCTTGAATTCTGAATAAGAAAAGCAGAAGAATAAGAATATCTTCTTGAGATAACCTATAATGTTATGAAATGCATGATGTGCATGATATGTTTGTCATTTCCAGGTATTCAAGAGTCCTTTTATGCATCAGTCACGGCGTGAAACCAAAGATCAAACATACAATCAAAGGAAAGAAGAAAAGACAACGAGACAAACACTTCAATCATTTACAAACAAAAGAAATGATGTTCAAGCGACTTCGGACATTTAAGAGTGTAAAGATAATCAAAATACATGTTTTAAAGTAAACTTAACAAAAACTGAATAATAAAAAAGAACAACTGGTCCCTTCCAACAATCCTGGGGGTGACCAAATACACCAAAGGTAAGTAACAAAAACTAAATCTCTGGAACAAGACATGTTTCAAGCTGTTGACAATACTCTTCAAGCCTGGATTTATCCTTCAAAAATCGTGATGCGACTAATTTGCTTTCTTGAAACCGATCATCTACGACACGCCTCTGGGCTACTTCCTTCTTAAGCTGAGCATCTTTGTCTTTGAGTTATTTCTCCAAGCTTTGAATTTTCTTCCTGTAGCTATTCTCCGATGCCTGAAGCTTCTGGAACTCTTGCTGGGTCTTACTCAACTCTTCTTCCATTTCAGCATGAGATCTCTTCCTAAAACTGGTTGCATCAGAAGTTTCCCCTTAGCTTATTTGAGTTTGCGAGCTAAGTCGGCCCTTTCTTGATCCACCCAATAAAGTTTCATCCTTGCCTCACGGTATTTTGCACGAAGTTGAATGTTCTTAACATGAACCTGGGTGAACACCTCGGTAGGCACCGTGTTACTTAGAACAGTAGGAGGTTTCTCACATATAGGAGCCGACCTTGCAAATGGTAACCGTAAAATCTTAACCCTGGCTTTAATCCATTCCAAGTAAGGAACCCTAGCAATAGGAACCTTCTTGCCAAAAGTAGTTCTATCCTTCTTGTGAATTCCCTTCCAAGTAGTTGTCACTCTTTTCGACATCACATGATCACTTCCTCTAACAAAATACACTGATTCAGACACCTCCTCAACCTTTGGCGGTCCATCCATTGCATATCCCAATTGATGATAAGTAAGCACAGGATTATAGTTGATACACCCCTTAGTTCCTATGAGGGGAACATTAGGGAAATCTCTGGAGCTAGTGATACTACTTCGTACCTCCCCCATGTCATAATTCCACCAGATATCAAATGAAGTAAGGTTGACAAGTCTTGATGAGCATCGGATAGAATGTCTGGTATCCATGAAAGGGCCACTTACCGGTAGGTCAACTTGAACCATTGATACAACATTTAATGACATAAACTTACATTACCTCCTTTTCCATGCCTGGAATGAATGGTGTAAAGAGTATCTTCCAAGAGCGTCGGTACCGGGTTCTTGTTTCTAAAAACACAAATAGCCTTCAAATCCACAAAATTTCTCTTGCGAGGGAAGAGGATGATCCCGTATATCATGAGAGCAAATAGAGTGTTGAAGCCATTCCAATTCCCTTTCTTCGCCCAGTCTTCAGCTTTCTTCACCTCCTTCCAACTCAAATGAAGAACCTCAGCAATAACTTCGAACTTTGGCTTCTCTGGCACTTGGACAAAAGGAACTTCATCGGACAACTTGATATTAAGTAGAAACGCGTACTCTTATAGTGTGGGAACCAGTTGATAATATTGAAAAGTAAAACACTGTAATTCCTTGTCATAGAACTGGAAGAGAGTGATCAAAGTCATTGGGTCAACTGGAGTATTAAGGACTAGTAACAAATTGCCATAATTTTTGTTGAAATTATTCAGAACATCATCCTTTAGATAAGAACTCAACCTCTTTAATTCAGACACATCAATAGTTGGAATCTGATAAGCGAAAGTATGCCTGGTGGGCTCTTTAACTCGAACTGAATCAAACTATTCCGTAGGAGGCTAGCCATTTCTTGATGGAAAGAAGACTCTTGAATGTCCCTGGAAGATGACATGCATATGCTAGTTATTTTTATACATTATTTTTTAGAAATAAATATGCTATGATGCAATATGACAGGATCAAAGTTTCACACAGGATCAAGGTTGGACCATTACAGAACAACACCACTCAAGATCAAAAGAAAATACCAAAGTTTCAAAACTATCATGGGAACCTGAGTCACCTTCACAACACATAGTCACCAACCGTACCTGTACCTCTAAGAAAAATTTTCCCGCCCCTCTCATGGGTGTAGTCTAGGTCAAGGTAAGGTTAAGAGAGAAATCAGAGTACAAGATCTCGAATGTCAGTATCATCATACAATAACACGTCCGAACTACCTCTGAAGTCATGGGTCTCATGGTCAGGTCTATAAAGCATCCGCCTCATAGCTGCCATGGCCACTCTATTCCTAGTTCCTATGGAATTCACTTATAGCCTGGGTATGAGGCCTTTTACCTCATGGAACAACCCACCCACCAAGAAATCCAGAATCCAAACAGTCCAACCAAATCCTGTATGCAGAAAGTAAAGCGCACATAGGATGTAATGCAAACAGATAAATATGCAAAGCGGTAAAATAAACACCCGAAAAGAAAACAAACATGAGCTAGGATCGACTCCGGGATGGACCAGAAAAAGGTCAATCATTCCCCAGTGAAGTCGCCAGCTGAAACAATGCGGCCGGAACCTGTCATCTAGATGTAATGAAACATCAATGAAGTTGCCACCGAACGTCTTTTATCCCGCCGAAAGGGAAAGATAAACATCGAGAAAACCTGAAAAGGGAGAAATCACGGTCTTTCGACCGAGAGATCGGGTAAGGGAGTTAGTTACGCAAGGGGAAGGTATTAGCACCCCGCACGCCCGTAGTACTCTACGGTATCCACTCTTGTTGTCTAATATAATAGGTGTGGTCAAAACCTATGTCTATGGCTTAAATATAAAGAGGGAATGCATGCGAAAGAAAAAAGAAAACAATGTAGGGAAAATAAAAGTTATGCTCGGTTGGGCCCTACCCATTTGCCTACGTATCCCTTTTAAGGAATCAGAGTAGCCATAGTTCGGCCTATATATTTTGGTTGGTTTGTGTTTTTTAGTTAAGGCAAACAAAAACAATTAAGATGGAAAAACATCGAATGAAACAACAAACAAATGAGATGGTCAAACATCGACTATAATAACAAGGTAACATGTCGAGGATGGCGAAATATCAAATGATAAAACAGATGACAAAACATCACACCTAGAAATGATATTGAGAATCAAGGCAGGATAACAAACAGATGCGATGGCGAAATATCAGCTTCAAACAAATGTGCAATGACGAAACATCGGCTAAGAGATAACAAGGTATCATGGCAAAGATGGCGAAACATCGATGAAACAAATGAAAAAACATCACACCTAAAAATTATATTGAGAATCAAAGTAGGATAACAAACATGTGCGATAGCAAAACATCAGCTTCAATCAAGTGTGCGATTGAGAAACATCGGCTAAAAGTCAGCACAGTATCATGGCAGAGATGGCAAAACATCAATAAATTAGATGACGAAACATCACACCTAATAATGATATTGAGAATCAAAGTAGGATAACAAACATGCGCGATGGAAAAACATCGGCTTCAAACAAATGTGTGATGGCGAAACATCGGTAAACCAGGTTCAAAAACAAAGCCAAGAGGCACACAGACAAAGTATGATTGGTTTGCATCTTTTACCTTGAAGAAGGGTTTGAGTTTATTAGAAATATCTTATGATTTGCCAAGAAAACAATTTTTGTTTTAAGATGCAGAATGCATAGAAAGGAAAAAAACAACTAAGGGAGACTAGCCTAGTACTATCCCTAGCATTATCATACAAGGGTTGACCCTAAGGTTGAGGATAAAGGAAAACCCTACCTTAATTAACATGTTAAAGGAATCTTAACAAAACTATCCTATAGGGAACATGCAATGAGAGCGAAGTCTTGATCACAATTTCTAAATTGAGTGACTCATCGATCAACAATTAAAGAAGAAGCAATAAAAATCCTATAGGGAACATGAAATGAGAGCGAAGTCGTGATCTCAATTTCTTAATTGAGTGACCCATCGATCAACAATTAAAGAGGAAAGCAATAAACATCGTATAGGGAACATGCACTGAGAGCGAAGTCGTGATCTCAATTCTAAATTGAGTGAATCATCGATCAAAAGCAAACACAACACATGTATCAGACAAAAACTAGAGGGCCTCCACACATATATCAGCAATAGAGATCCTATCATGCAATCAGTGAACTATGCAAAATGAAAATGGAAGAAAGGAAATAGTTCAATACCAAACAGATAACCATCCGTAGCAACTGAGCAAGAATAAAAGAAACCCAAAGAACTTCAAGCAAGCTACAAAAGTGAAAAATAAATTCACTTGGTGCCTCTGAAATCTAGAAAGAAACCCTTACAAATAGCTTCCTTGTGCTCCAATGAAGGTGTTTGAGTAGAGAGATGAAGACTGGATCAAGAGAATTGAGCTACTCGATTCAAGTTGCAGAGCAAGAAAAATTGGAAAATTATGAGGAGCTTCTTCCAATGCAGTGCGTGTTTTTTTTAAAGGAGAGATTGAGCAGTTTATGTTGAGTGTTTGGAGTAAGGTTAGAGTGGTAATTCAAGCTGAGAGTCGTTGGAGGGCAAAAGTGAATTTTCTGTCAAACCCAAACAAGTGTGATGGCCATTTGCATTTTTCTTGGTATTTAGGAAATGCTTGCAGTCGTTTTGAGCAACAAAAGGAGAGTGTGAGTGAGTGAAAAAAGTGTGATGAGGTGAGTTGTCCTCTTTTGCACATGGGACTGATTTGCTTGAGTGAGAAGTTTCCCATTTTGGCAAAAATGTGAGATTGAGAGAGGCACGAGGTATGCACCTGGTTTGGCCTTTTTAGAAATCACATGAGGTGTTCAAATCGTGCCTAGCATGTGCAAGTGGACTCTGAAATGATTGAATCAAAAATAAACCAAAACCTGAAAATTGCCATGGCCAAGCATACACCAAAAATCAGCTGACTTCCAACTGACGCCATTTCAAATTGACTCGTGCGTTTTCCAAATTTCTTTGAGCCAATTAAAATTCATATGATGAGCTTCAGAATTATCTTTGATTCATCAAAAATGGTGGAGAAATGAAAGAGATGTGGGCATTAGGATTCCTGAGCAAGCCAAGCCAATCTTGCCCGAGACTGCGTGCGCGCTGGCCTGCCCATGTTCCTTCAAAAATCTGGTTTTGCCACCCATCTTCCTCAAACCATAACTTCCTCAATTTCAAAACAACTTGAGTGATTCCAAGTTTAATGAGAAGCTTTCATAGCCATCTTCAAAATGCACTTTTTAATTTTTCAAATTGAGGCTTGAGTCACAAGAAATCGATTCCTCAAAATGGCATGCCAAGTGTTTGATGAAATTACGCGCGTGGCTTGCCCAAGAGAAGTCATTTTGACACTTAGAATTTTTTTCAATTTTTAAGTTACTTCTTGAATAAGTTACACTCAAATTCACCATTTCTCATGATCCAAAGATGAATTTGGGTATAGAATATGAAAAGAGGATGCTTAAATTGATGGTTGACCAAAAGTCCACTTGGTCAACTCTTGATTTTGACTGATTTTGACCAAAATGACCATTTTCCCCTTTTGATTAATTGAATCATTTACAATCCAAATTGAACCTCAATTTTTCAATCCTAAAGGCTTAATAACATGTGGTGAATGATGTAAACAAGTTTTGGTGAAGAATTCAAAGAAGTCCTGATTAAATCCAAAACCCTAGTTTTGTGCCATGTGCTAGGAGGTAGTTGATCAAGCTTTAAAACCCTAATTCCACTGAGTATCATGAGAGACTCCTTGATCAAATTTGATTCTAATGATGATAAGATAGTGATGCTTCATGAATTGGCTCATCTAGACTCTAATTACCTCAACTTGGACCAAACCCTAATTTTGACTGATTCCTCAAAGGAGAGTGATGAATCATCTTCAAAAGTTCAAAACCTCTGAACATCTTGACATATTTCTTGTACTAAGACCTTCCAAATACCAATGAGATGTTGTAGCTTCCAAATTAAGACTTGTACATTGATCAATAGCCTTGATCAAGCAAAACCCTAATTTGACTGGTGAATCAAAGGAATGATTCCTTCCTATAAACAAACACAAACTTCAAACCTCTGATGATCCAAAGAGATGGATAAAATATCTTGAGATATGCAAAAACTTTTGAGTTTGAAAGATCCAGAGGTTTAGATGATAAGATTATTCTTGAGAAACTTGTCAAAGCAACCAACCTTCAAATCTTGAGGAAGACTTGATAACCAAAGTACCTTTACCCCATCACAATGTATGAATGCAACGCAATATGATATTCATGATGAAACATAAGCCAAAATCAAGAGGGTAAATTTTGGGGTGCAACAAATACCTGAAGAACTCTCATGATGATATTGTGTTTGGATTTTTATGATCCTCTACATGTTTGGTATAGCTCACATGTTCCAAAATACCTCTACTGTAATGTAGCTTCGTCTCAATCTCGGATGCATAGTACTCCCGTCTCAGTCTAGTGTCGGAAAGTTGCAATTAATCCTTACCTAAGCAGTACGAACTTTTAAGGGTTTCCTGGAGAGCAAAAATGGGGTACATCTTTTCATCCACAAACTACAAGCATCATCATTTATCCTGCATCAATACCCTCAATTTGTAACATACTAAAACCAATACAAAACGAAAAATATCGAAATTAACAAAAAAACTGAAAACTACAAACAAAAATAGTAAAATAAAAAAAAACATACTTGAACTAAACATTGTCACAATATTTTTGTACAAGAGCGAAGGGGAACTCACATGACATCACTGCGGGGGAGGAGGAAATTTCAACATAAAATGTTGCATCATCTTATGCATCTCATCTACCAATTTTCCCTTCCAAACCTACACCACTCCTTGATGTGTCTGCTCCTCCCGGAGATCCCCAAACTCACGTTGCATCCATGATAACTGGGCTTTAATCATAAATTGTGACCCAACACCTGATTTAATGGGAATCTCTAGGGAATGATCCTCTTACTCTTGATTCTGAGTATCTACATCCATTTGGTCCTCTGCATAATGATCTGCAGCATTGTCCTCCTCCTGATCCTCCTAAAGATCGCTCACATATACCCAATTATTCATTTCAACAATAGTAATTCTTTCAGGGTTAGGATAAAGATATTGTCCTAGCCTGTAGTTGTTTATTGGGACGACCATGGATCCATGAAGTAGGAGTTGTTACTTCAACCTTGAATCAGAAGCTGAAATTTGTCTGTGAAAGAAAGTTAGTTATTATTAACGGTGAGCAAGCCCTATTGATATCTCATTTGTCTTTCTTTAGAATTGTAGAAGTTGATTAAGCCGCTATTAGAACTCAGTTCCAAGCTTTGTCTATTGATAATATAAGGAAGAATGAAGATTATATCACCTCATTTAAGGATGCACAACAAGTACTGCAGAAGGGACCTAGCAAGGTGTGGGGCAGGTTATAAATCCACCAGTGAACAGGAATGGGAATGGTTTGGGTTTCTCCATGAAGAATGAATTTGTGAAGCCAAAGTCCGCTTTGAGTAAATATCAAGATATTTTTCACAGTGCGGGATATCTCCATCCGACTACTCCAAGGATCAATGTTATTCTCGAAGATGAGTCAGAGAAAGAGATGTCGAACTTTATGACACATGGAGTCAGAGTCCAGAATTGGGTTACTATTGAAGTTCCTTCTTGCATTCATATTTAAAAGGTAATTTTTATTTTGTTTGTCTTTTCAAAAGTCTTTCACTCTGCCCAAGGTGAAAGTAATGATGTATGGGCGTGTCTATTGTTTTTATTTTTAAGATCATTAATAAAAGTTGTTTTTGATTTCTAATTTGTGTTTTTATTTCCTGTTTTTCTCAGAAAATGGTAATCAGAAAAAACCTTTTGAAATAAATAATAATTGTAAATAAATCTACATAATCACTTGTTACATATGTCAGTTTCTAAAATCAATCATAAATCATATGTGCAAATTAATTAAAAACTCGTTGAATTAAATGACCCTCCACCCTCTCCCAAATTTGAAAATCTTGTATATGTTGATAAAGAAGAAGAATATGATGAAATCCAAAAAGAGGTTTCACGATTTCTTGAGAGCGGGCGAAATACAATTCATTCGTATAAAGAGTCGTTGGAGACAATTAACTTGGGTTCAGAGGAAGATCTGAAAGAAGTCAAGATTAGGGCACTACTTCATTCCGACGTGAAGAGAAGGTTCATTGAGTTATTGAAAGAGTACATGGATATCTTTGCTTGGTCTTACCAAGACATGCCTGGTTTAGACACCGACATTGTGGAACATTATTTTCCGCTAAAGCCAGAATTTCCACTGATCAAGCAGAAGTTGTGAAGAACTCATCCTAACATGGAAGTGAAGATTAAGGAACAGATTAAAGAACTCATCCTAACATCATTGTACCCTCAATTGATTTCCAATATTGTTCCAGTACCAAAGAAAGACAGAAAAGTCTGCATGTGCGTTGATTATAGAGATTTAAATAAAGCAAGTCTGAAAGATGATTTCCCATTTCCCCATATTGATACGTTGATTGATATGTGAAACAACTTGGCCGAACCGTCATCTGATATAAAACCAATGAAGTCGCCATCGAACGTCTTTTATCCCAATAGGAAGGGAAAGGTAGACATCGAGAAAACCTGAAGAGGATGTAATCACGGTCTTGTGACTGAGAGATCGGGTAAGGGAGTCTGTTACGCGGGGGGAAGGTATTTGCACCCCACATGCCCGTAGTGCTCTACGGTATCCACTCTTGTTGTCTAATCTAATGGTTGCGAAAATCTATATCTAAGTTGTATAGGGAATGCATGCAAAAGAAAGGAGAAAAGAATGTAGGGAAAATAAAAGTTGTGCTCGCCTGGGCCCTACCCAAATGCCTACGTATCCCTTTTAGGAAATCATAGCAGCCGTAGTTCGGCTCATATATTTTGGTTGGTTTTTGTTTTTTAGTTAAGAAGACAAAAGCAACAATCAAGAAGGCAAAACATCCGATAAATGAAAAAACATCGACATGAATGATAAAGCAACAAAAATGGATGACAAAACATCGCATGGCAACAAAAACTCAGATAAGATGATAAAATGTTAGCCTGATAGCAAAATATCAGACAAGACAATGAAACATTACACCTAGCAATGATACCAAGGATCAAAGTAGGATGACAAACATACGCAATGGCGAAACATCGGCTAAAAGAATATGTGTGATGGTGAAACATCGGCTAAGAGATAGGAAGATAACATGGCAAAGATGGCGAAACATCAATAAATCGGGAAACAAAACATCACACATGGCAATGACATTGAGAATTAAAGCAGGATAACAAACATGTGCGGTGGCGAAACATCAGCTTCAAACAAATATGCGATGGAAAAACATCAGCTAAAAGATAACAGGTTATCATGGAAAAGATGGCGAAACATCAATAAACCAAATGATAAAACATCACACCTACTATGATATCGAGAATCAAAGTAGAATAACAAACATGTGCGATGGCGAAACATCGGCTTCAAACAAATATGCGTTGGTGAAACATCGGCTAAAAGATAATAAGGTATCATTGCAAAGATGGAGAAACATAAATAAACCAAATGATAAAACATCACACCTACTATGATATCGAAAATTAAAGTAGGATAACAAACATGTGCGATGGCGAAACATCGGCTTCAAACAAATATGCGATGGCAAAACATCGGCTAAAAGATAACAAAAAGTCATGGAAAAGATGGAGAAGCATCAATGTGACAAGATTTTAAAATAAAATAGGAAGGTGCACAAGCAATTAAGATTGGTTTGTATTTTTTACCTTAAAGAAGGGTTTAAGTTCATTCGAGGTATTTTATGATTTTCCAAGAAGAAGTTTTAGTTTTAAGATGCAAGAATGCAAAGGAAAAGAAAACAACTAAGGGGGACTACCCTAATCTCTAGCCCTAATTTTATCATACAATGGTTGATCTTGAGGTTGAGGATGAAAGAGGGATGTTTCTACCCTATGTTAGCATACATGGATTCCTATCCTAAGGTCTAACTCGAGGAATAACCCTACACGAGCAATCCTAAGGGAGCATGGTGAAAACCAAACAAGTAAACAAACAAGTGTTTAAACATGAGTATCAAGATACCTATGCAGAATTGCCTTAAACACGTCGTTAAATAAATAAGAGAGATTCCTGACATGATCAGCATTGGAAGTCCCCATTATACATCTATATTCCTACTCGACATGGCAAGGAAAACGCTGAAAACCCTACTTCTCAGTATCTTTAGAAAGTAGTAAATGGCAGAGATAAGGGGGTAGTAGTGCAATATCAAACAGATAATTGTCCGCAGTAACTAAATGAGAGAAAGAAGCCCTGAGAACTTCAAGCAAGATAGCATCAGTAAATAAATCATGTCAGAAATCATGCCATCAAATGTAAGCATTGAAGCTTCAAATATGAACGTATCCCACAGGTGAAGTATAGCAGTTACAATCACATATATATCCTGTAAAAGAATAAAAAATATACAAATCACAAGAATGGTGCAAGCACAACCAATTGTGTTCCACAAATAAAGTGGAACACTACAGCATCAAGTCAAAATGAAAAAATTTCTTCAGAGTACCTCACACATTCAATAGTCAAATTAGTGATTTCAAAGAGAAATGATAAACCAAATTGACAAAGTTAGGCAAGTAATGAGAGCTTGAATGGTTCAATGATGAACTCAAGTCTCCAAAATAGGGGATAGGATGATAAAAAGAAAAGATGTTGATCTCTTATGTGTTAGAACAAGATTGTTTCTGATCATATCTCAGTGTTTTGATGATAATAATAATAATATATATTTTATATAATTGATACTCTGATGAGCATATTTATTTGTTTCAGATAATATTCTGACTGAAGTATTTTCCTAGATGAAAATCATTTTGACGTGCTGAGATGAAAATAAATGAAAAAGTTCTTTGATGAAAGAACTATTTGTTTTAGCGCAACTTCTGATGCTGACTCTGATAAGAAACTAATTTTATGCATCTTCTAAAGCTTAGCAAGTTTCCATGTAAACTATGTTCAGAAGTACTTTGAAAGCAAGCATTGATAAGAAGTTATTTGCAAGCATATTCTGAAGCAAGATTTGAAGCTAGTTCTGATAGAATAAAGAAGCTAACAAGTCTTGTCAAGTTTCAGGAAACATGCTATGGCAAGTGTCGTTTATTCATTTAATGCAAAGACGGCTACATGGACTCAAGTGTCTACGCTAGTTCATTAGAAAATGCAATACTGTAAGCAAACACGCAAACATTAATTGCTCTCCACTTTTAAAGGCAGCAACGATCGTTTTCTTCATGCTATAAATAGAAGATCATTTATTGCAAGCCAACTACCCAACTATGTGAAAATATTCTGTTGCTCACAAATTATTTTACAAACACTTTATGCAAAACTAATTTTAGTGAAAAATCACAGTTTGTGATATAGCTTTCTAAGAAGCAATTTGTTTCACTATCTATAATGATATAATTCTTGTAATTGTTCCTTGAGAGGCCATGTTTGGTCAGATTTCTCAAGAAGGCTAGGACTAGTTTGAGTCTTAGTGGTGTTAGTAACTTGTATGTTTACTTGTGCTTTGAATTTTTAGTCACAACAGTTTGGTTGTGTGATTATAATAACTTTGATTATAGTGAATTAAGTCCTTGTTGAGAAAGGCGAAATCACCTTGGCGGGTGGACTAGAGTAGTTTGAGTTCAAACGAACCAGGATAAACATAACTATGTCTTTCCATTATTGTTGAGCCTTTAAGAAAAAGAAAAAGAGAAATTTATTCAACCCCCCCCCCCCGCCTTCTAAGTGTTTTCTCACCCTTATATTGGTATCAGAGCTTGACTCTGAGCGTAACACTTAACCGTGTCAGGAAAAGATCCAGAAAGAAAGCATAAATGGCAACTGAACAAAACAACAATAGCTACAACAAACCTCCTGTATTTGATGGAGAAGATTTTGAATATTGGAAAGATAGACTAGAAAGTTTCTTTCTAGGTCATGATTGTGATTTATGGTATATAGTCTTGGATGGTTACACACATCCTACAGACTCAGAAGGAAACAAGATTGATAGAAAGATTATGGATAGACAACAAAAAGTTGATTTCAAAAATCACCATAGAGCTAGAAATATCTTTCTAAATGCTATCTCTAAAATGGAATATGAGAAGATCACAAATAAAGATACAGCACATGATATGTTTGAGTCTCTCAAAATGACTCATGAAGGAAACGCTCAAGTGAAGGAGTCTAAAGCTCTGGCTCTCATCCAGAAGTATGAAGCCTTCAAAGTAGAAGAAAGTGAATCTATAGAAGCTATGTTCTCAAGGTTCCAAACTCTGATCACTGGCCTGAGAGTTCTGAACAAGGGATACACTAAGGTAGACCACGTTAAGAAGATCATCAGAAGTTTACCCAAAAGATGGGCACCTATGGTCACTGCTTTCAAAGTATCAAAAGATATGAACAACGTGTCTCTTGAAGAACTCATCAGCGCTTTAAGAAGTCATGAGATAGAACTTGAAGAGCACGAGCCTCAGAAGAAAGGTAAGCCTGTTGCCCTTAAATCAATTAAAAAATATGAAACTAACGCTTTTTAGGCTGAAGAAGGAAACTCTGAAGAATCTGCGTTAGAAGAAGATGAACTATCCTTGCTCTCCAGAAGGATCAAATAGATGTCGAAGCACAGACAGAAGAAGTTCAGGAACTTCAAGAAGTCAGAAGATAAACCAGAATCTTCTGGACACAAAAATTCAAACAGAAGAGAGATAATCTGTTATGAATGTAAATAACTTGGACACTACAAGAGTGATTGTCCAAAACTTCAAAGAGAAAAACCAAAGAAAAAGTTTGGTAGAAAGAAAGGAATGATGGAAACCAGGGACGATTTAGAATCCTCTGAAGATGAATCTGATTCTGAAGATGAGAACGCCAACCTAGCTCTGATGGCTACTACATCATTTGACTCAGAATGTGAGTCAGAACCAAAAGAGGTATTCTTTGAATTTACTAGAGCTGAACTTGCTGATAGTTTATCAGAACTTCTGGAAAACTATAGTCAACTCAAAATCAAATACAAGAAACTCAAGAAGAGTCTTGCATCTGATCTTGAGAAACATGAAACAGAAAACTCTGAACTCAAAGAAAATAATTTTAAACTTAAAGAAGAAATTCAAAAGGTTCAAAAAATTTCCATTTCAGAGTTTGTGTCAAGTTCAAAAGATATTCTAATAGAAAATGACTCTAGTTTTCAAACTTTTCTTGCTAAAAGCATAGATAGAAGCAAAATGGCTTCAATGATCTATGGAGTTAGTGGGAACAACAGAAGAGGAATTGGATATGAAACTCCTGAAGGGAAGGAGACATATATACCAAAACATGTTTCTAAGATGACTTTCACATATAAACCTATGAACAAACAATTCAAATTTGAACAAACACATGATATTAAATATACATCACATTCTGGAAACTCTTATGCTAATCCAAAGTTCAAACAGAACTTTAAATACTCTAACCCAAGAGGGCCCAAAAAGATATGGGTACCTAAGGAGAAAATAATATTTGTTGCAGATGTCCTTAACAGCTCAATTGAGACACCAGTCATGGTACCTGGACTCTGGGTGCTCACGACACATGACGGGAAGAAAGTCTATGTTCCAAAACCTGAAATTTAAAGTTGGAGGAGACGTCAAGTTTAGAGGTAATCAGAAAGGGAAGATTATTGGTTCTGGAACCATTGGAAATGGTAACCTTCCTTCTATCTCTAATGTTTTATTAGTAAAAGGATTAGCACATAACCTGCTGTCCATAAGTCAATTAAGTGACAACGATTATGACATTATCTTTAATCAAAATTCTTGTAGAGTTGTTAGTCAAAAAGATGGAACAATCCTCTTTTCTAGCAAGAGAAAGAACAACATCTACAAAATTGATTTGTCAGATCTTAAAACTCAGAATTTAAAATGCCTTTTGTCTGTTAGCGATGAGCAATGGGTATGGCACAGAAGATTGGTAAATGTCAGCTTAAGAAAAATCTCTCAATTAAATAAACTAAATTTAGTCAGAGGACTTCCTAATCTGAAGTACAACTCAAGCTCTATGCGAAGCATGTCAAAATGAAAATTTTCAAAACCTTCTTTTAAATCAAAAAAATGTTGTTTCTTTCTCTAGGCCATTAGAACTACTTCATATTAATCTGTTTGGGCCAGTTAAAACTGCATCCATCAGAGGCAAAAAGTATGGATTGGTCATTTTTGATGACTACAACAGATGGACATGGGTTAAGTTTTTAAAACACAAGTATGTGTCACATTCTGTGTTCGTTGACTACTGTAACCAAGTGCAAAATGAAAAAGATTTTAAAATTATAAAAGTCAGAAGTGATCATGGAGGAGAATTTGAAAACCATTATTTTGAAAAATATTTTAAAGAAAATGGTATTGTTCATAATTTCTCTTGTCCTAGAACTCCTCAACAAAATGGAGTTGTAGAATGAAAGAATAGAACGTTACAAGAAATGGCCAGAACCATGATCAATGAAACAAATATGGCTAAGCACTTTTGGGAAGAAGCTGTGAACACAACATGTTATATTCATAATAGAATCTCTATAAGACCTATTCTTGAAATGACTCCCTATGAATTATGGAAAAACAGAAAACCCAACATTCCATATTTCCATCCTTTTGGATGTACTTGTTTTATTTTGAATACTAAAGATAATCTGAACAAGTTTGATTCTAAAGCACAAAAGTGTTTTCTGCTTGGATATTCTGAATGCTCAAAAGGCTATAGAGTATACAACACAGAAACTATGATTGTTGAAGAATCAATCAAAGTCAGGTTTGATGACAAGCTTGGCCAGCAACAGCCAAAGCAAATTGATATTTTTGTAGGTACAGAAGATCATCTCGCAAACTCTGGAAAGTCAAAAGCAAAGGAAGACACAAAAGATCCTCCTCTTGATAATGCTCAGGATAATCTCAGAATCTCTAAACAACCCACTCAGAAAAGGTTTTCTAGGATCGCTTTAGCTCATAAAGAAGACGTGATTATTGGAAGAAAAGAAGATCCCATCAGAACAAGATCCTCTCTCAGAATCAATGAAGAATCATTATTTGGATTGGTATCTTTGATTGGGCCAACCTCTATTGATGAAGCTCAGGAAGACAATGATTGGATCCTAGCCATTCAAGATGAACTCAATCAATTTTCCAGAAACAATGTATGGGATCTAGTTCCAAGACCTAAAGGATTCAACATTATAGGAACTAAATGGGTTTTCATAAACAAACTAAATGAGCAAGGAGAGGTGGTTATAATTAAAGAACGATTGGTTGCACAGGGTTATAGTCAACAAGAAGGAATTGATTATAATGAAACTTTTTCCCCAGTCTCCAGGTTAGAGTCTATTAGATTATTAATTTCTTTTGTTGTTTAAAATAACATTTTATTATATCAAATGGATGTTAAAAGTGCATTTTAAATGGCTATATAGAAGAAGAAGTTTATGTCCATCAACCTCCTGTGACTCAAAGTATCCAGAACATGTTTTTGAATTAAAAAAGTCTTTATACGGTTTAAAACAAGCTCCCAGAGCTTGGTATGAACGTTTGAGTAATTTTCTTTTAGAAAAATATTTTACCAGAGGGAAAGTGGACACAATTTTATTCAGAAAGACATTTAAAAATGACATTTTAATTTGTCAAATTTATGTTGATGATATTATTTTTGGAACCTCTAATATTTCCCTTGGAAAATAATTTGCTGAGACCATGCAGGCAGAATTTGAGATGAGCATGATGGGAGAATTGAAGTTCTTTTTGGGAATACAAATTAACCAGACTCCAGAAGGTACTTACATACATCAGATGGGGTATGTTAAAGAACTTCTGAAGAAATTTCAGATGTCAGAAAGAAAAGATGCTAAGACACCAATGCATCCAACATGCATTCTGGGAAAAGATGAGGTAAGTATGAAGGTAGATCAGAAGCTCTACAGAGGTATGATTGGATCCCTTCTCTATCTAACTACATCTAGACCTGATACATTATTCAGCGTATGTTTATGTGCTAGATTCCAATCAGACCCTAGAGAATCTCACTTAACTGTTGTTAAGAGAATCCTGAGGTATATGAAAAGTACTACTAATCTGGGTCTGTGTTACAGAAGATCAAAAGATTCCAGACTAGTAGGTTATTGTGATACTGACTTTGCTGGAGATAGAATTGAAAGAAAGAGCACCTTTGGAAGCTGCCAGTTTCTGGGTGACAATCTTATCTCGTGGTACAACAAGAAGAAAGCAACAATTGCACTTTCAACAATAGAAGCTGAGTATATATCTGCTGCTGGATGTAGTTCTCAGATGATCTGGATCAAAAGTCAGCTAGAAGATTTTAATCTTTATGAAAGTAAGATTCCTATCTTATGTGACAATACCTCTGCAATTTGTCTTTCTAAAAATCCCATTTTACATTCTAAAGCTAAACACATAGAAATTAAATACCATTTTATAAGGGACTACATTCAGAAAGGAATTTTAAATTTAAACTTTGTAAAAACAGACCATCAATGGGCTGATATTTTTACCAATCCCCTTTCAGAAGATAGATTTAAATTCATTATGAAAAATATTTGTATGGAATTATGTCCTGAATAAAATTGTATTTATCTTCTGTGTTTGCCTTCAGAATGTTCTGAAATGAATGTTATGATTAACAACTCTTCAGAAGTTAGAAGAGGAGTTACATCAGAAGCTATATATAAAGTTCTGAAATGTTCTAACGTGTCATTACAAGTATAGTTCAGTAGTTCATTATATCAAACAACTGTCCCATGCAACCTTCAGGAGATGAACATGTGGTGTGTTTCTAAAAGGTCACGCGTGCTAAGCTATTGACGCCGTTCCAAGGTAACTGTTATGATTTGCTCAAATCTCACGCTTTCCCCTCAATTTTAATTATCATTAAAAGCTAGTAATGATTATATTATTTTTAATTAATTTTTTCTTAAAACATTTCCTCCTCTAATCTTTCTGGAAACACCCAATCAGAAATTGGATGATGAAACAAGAGGAATCTGCATCTGAGATCAAGAATCTTCTTATGGATCTTGTTTTTAAAAAATCTTAGTGTCGTTCTGTTTCTTGTTTTTGTTTGTTGTTGTGTACCTCTGAATTTTTTTTTAAAACTTTTCGCTCTTTAATTATTTTTATATACTTTTTGATTATGCCAAAAAGGGGAGAGAAAATGAGTATTTCGATCTAATCTCTGATTGACAGTTATGGGACTAAGTCTTAAACATTCTAACAAAATACAAAGATTTATTTCTATGTTTAAAAGAATTTTTGCAGGTATCACTAAACTCTGGAAGTTTAATTCAACTGAGCATTATCTTCAAAAGACTTACTGAAGAAATCCTAGAAGACAATTTCAAAGCTCTGATGAAAATTCTCAGGAAGTTTATTCTTATAGAAATATCTATTTCAGGGGGAGATTCTTATCTCTTGTTCAATTTTATTTCTAAATCTGAATATTTTTATCATCATCAAAAAGGGGGAGATTGTTAGAACAAGATTGGTTCTGATCATATCTCAGAGTTTTGATGATAACAATAAAATATATTTTATATAATTGATACTCTGATGAGCATATTTATTTGTTTCAGATAATGTTCTGAATGAAGTATTTTCCTAGATGAAAATCATTTTGACATGTTGAGCTGAAAATAAATGAAGAAGTTCTTTGATGAAAGAACTATTTGTTTTAGTGCAAGTTCTGATGCTGACTCTGATAAGAAACTAATTTTATGCATATTCTAAAGCTTAGCAAGTTTCTATGTAAACTATGTTCAGAAGTACTTTGAAAGCAAGCGCTGATAAGCAGTTATTTGCAAGCATATTCTGAAGCAAGATGTGAAGCTAGTTCTGATAGAATAAAGAAGCTAACAAGTCTTGTCAAGTTTCAGGAAACATGCTCTGACAAGTGCCGTTTGTTCATTTAATGCAAAGACGGCTACATGCACTCAAGTGACTATGCTAGTTCATTGTAAAATGCAATACTGCAAGAAAACACACAAACATTAATTGCTCTCCTCTTTTGAAGGCAGCAACGGTCATGTTCTTCATGCTATAAATAAAAGATAATTTATTGCAAGCCAACTACCCAACTATGTGAAAATATTCTGCTGCTCACAAATTATTTTACAAACACTTTGTGCAAAACTAATCTTAGTGAAAAATCACAGTTTATGATATAGCTTTCTAAGAAGCAATTTGTTTCACTATCTGTAAAGATTTAATTCTAGTAATTGTTCCTTGAGAGACCAAGTTTGGTCCGATTTCTCAAGAAGGCTAAGACTAGTTTGAGTCTTAGTGGTGTTAGTCACTTGTAAGTTTACTTGTGCTTTGAATTGTTAGTAACAACAGTTTGGTTGTGTGATGGTAATCAGTTTGATTATAGTGAATTAAGTCCTTATTGAGAAAGACGAAATCACCTTGGTGGGTGGACTGGAGTAGTTTGAGTTCAAATGAACCAGGATAAAAATAAATGTGTCTTTCCATTATTGTTGAGCCTTTAATAAAAAGAAAAAGAGAAACTTATTCAAACCCCCCCCCCCCCCCCTTCTAAGTGTTTTCTCACCCTTCATTATTGGTTGCACAAGTGCATTCCCTTTACCTCTAATACAAAAGAAAATAAAGGCTTGATCATCAAATTTAAAATAGAATAAAATGATTCAAACATTAGAGGTCAAGTGATCTCAAATATTTATGAGACTATCCTTGATGTATCATTCCCCAACTTGTTATCATTGGTCAATTTATGACCTCAAAATCAAGACAAAAAATTCAAAACTCAAAGCAAAATTCACAAAAAGAACATCTATTAGGAGGTATGGATAAAAAAAGTGCTCATCAACTAATTATGAGAAGTCAAGAGGATTGAATTGAATTGGTGTGAGGAAACATAATCAATATGATCATTATGTGCCAAATTTAAGACCTCACATAAGTTCATTGGCCATCCAACAAATTGCAACAAAGAAATGTAACACCAATTGGTCATTTTCACTTCAAAAATCCGTCAAAAATAGAAAAGGACTTCAATAATTCAAACCAAAATTTCCTTAAAATTATTGAGATGTGTAGAGGTTAGAAAACAAGTTTGAAGTTCATGGATAGTAGAGGAGAGGATAAAGTGAGGCTCAAGGATCAAGACTAGTTGACAAAACTACCAAACTAGACAAGCTTTCAAAACAATTTGTGGAAAAATATTCAATCAAGTAAAATAATTCAAGGAAGATGGTTTTTAGATCCTTAATACATTCATTAACATTAAACAAGACCCAAATTCTAATGAAAACCAAAGCAAATTGGATTTGAAAATAAAACTTGCAATGTAAGCCACAAAACCCTAATTGTTTGAATTTTAATCTTAAATATTAATTAGATAAGATCAAAGTTCAAACAATTCAAACCAAGATCATACAAATCACAAGGAAATCCTAAAGATCAGAAGACATATTCTTCCACATTTTTAGAATTAATGAAAAGTCAAAAATAAAATCAAATTCCAACCATTAAACAATTAAACAAATATTCACATTTTCAAAATAAAATTCAAATCAAAAGTTAGAAAAATATCCAACCAAAGTTATATTCAAATACTAGAATTAAAAATAAGCATCCATGATTTTTTTAGGGAATTCTACATTTTAACAATATGGTTAAAATAATTGACAAAACATAAGAAGCAATTAAAATCTTATTAATTAATAAATCAACTAGAAAAAGGGAAATTCTATAATAAAATTCATAAACCTAAAATAAATTGATCAAAATGTCTAAAATATTTTTTATATAATTTTTGTACAAAGGAAAGGTCTTAAACAAAAATTAACAATAAATGTTATGCAAAAATAAAATCATTTAAACAAGATTAATTAATGCACAAAATTGTTTCACTAATCAAATGGTTTTTATAAATTCCAGAAAATTTATGACAAATACTAGAAATTAAGGTCAACATATGGTAATTTTTATAGAATTTTTGAAAAAGTTTTGATCACAAAATAAAATCAGAGAAAAAAATTAAAAAAGAAAATTATGAAATTGCATTAAAACTCAAATGGACCAATCAGATCCAGCCATGCCATCTTCTTCTTCCTTGAGACAAACCTAAAACGCGAGTTTTATAGTTTCAAGCTCCTATGTTCTACTCAAGATTTCTACTTTATTTCTCCACTAAAATAAGTGATTCGAAGCTCAAAACGAAGCCAGATCCATCATCTTCATCATGTTACTTATAGATCTCAAAAAGATTGACTAGGTAATTAGAAATCTGGATGCGAAAATTGCAAAAACTCACTGAATATGAATTATTCAGAAGTTCAAAAATAATCTATTCTTCAAATTCAAGCAAATTTATACGTCAAACCTATTGTTTGGCCAGCTATGAGCATGCATTCAAGATCTTAAAGTCCAAATCAAACTACATTGAGAGAAATCGAGATCTGTTTTTACCTCTTGAGTTGGAAAATAAATCCAACTAGTGCCTCTGATCAACAAGAAAAACCTTGAATCCTTGCTCTGAAACTTCAATGAACACGAATAGAGGAAGAAATCATGACTGGAATGAAGGAGAATGAAGTTTCGAAGAGCAGGGAATTTTGAGGATAATGAGAAATTTTAGATCTGATCTTTGTGTATCTCTTGCGTGTATTGAAATGAGTGATGCAGTATGCTTATATAGCATCTCTGGAGTGAGGGCAAGTATGGTATTTCCATGTTTTTGAGAACAAACAAAAACAAGTTGCGTTTCACCTTACTTTTGCCTACTACATGGTGCGTTTTGGTGAGTGTAAAAGGGGATAGAATCAGAGGGAATATGGTGAAAATGATGAGGTGGCAAGAGTGTGCACTTGGGCCAAATATCTGATGAGAAAATCTTTCTATTTTTGGCAAAACTTGAGAGGATAGCGTCATGCCTCATGCGTGCCTTGCTTTGACTCATTTGTCAAGAAAGGAGTGTAATAATTAGTGCTAAACACATGCTAAATATAACTAGACATCAATCAAAACCAGACTTATGCAAATTCTACAACATGGCCATGGTTGTCCATAATTTTGGTCAGCTGACTTTATGCTTAGGCCATTTGAAATTCCTTCGTGCGTTTTGGGCCAAATAAAGGCCTTCAAAAGACCTCTTGATAGAGAACAAAACGTGCCTTGAATTTTTGAAAATGATTATGAAATGAGTAAGATGTGCTAGCATCAACTTAGGGAAAAGGAATTGGTTGGCCTGTAGGGCGCGCGCGTGCATGGGCATGCATGTTGTGCATGAAGTCAGCCTTGAGGTACCGACTTTGAGACCTTATAACTCACTCAAATTTTGGCCAAATTGGATGATTCAAAGATCAATGAGAAGCTCTTATAGAAGAAAACAAAAAAGTTCATCTTAATTTTTCAAATTGAGGCTTGTGTCACAAGAAATTGATTCCACAAAATGGCATGCCAAGTGTTTGATGAAATTACGCGCGTGACTTGCCTAAGAGAAGTCATCTTGAGACTTGGAATATTTTTTCAAATTTTAAGTTACTTCTTGAACAAGTTACACTCAAATTCACCACTTCTCATGATTCAAAGATGAATTTGGGTATGTAATATGAAAATAGAATGTTTAAATTGATGTTTGACCAAAAGTCCACTTGGTCAACTCTTGATTTTATTGACTTTGGTCAAAATGACCAATTTGCCCCTTATCATCAATTGAACCATTTCCAATCCAAATTGAACCTCAATTTTTCAATCATAGATGCTTAATAACATGTGGTGAATCATGGAAACAAGTTTGGGTGAAAAAGTCAGAGAAATCCTGATTAAATCCAAAACCCTAGTTTTATACCCTATACTTGGAGATAGTTGATCAAGCTTCAAAACCCTAATTCCACTGGGCATCATGAGAGAATCTTTGAAAAAAATTTATTCTAATGATGATAAGAGAATGATGCTTCAAGAATTGGCTCATCTAGACCCCAATTACTTCAACTTGGGTCAAACCCTAATTTTGACTAGTTCCTTAAACGAGAGTGATTCTTCTTTCAAATTAATACAAACTTCAACCCTCTGCTAGATGAAAAGATTTTGAGACAAGAGGTCCCCTTGTGGCTTGAAAAATTAAAAGTTTTGGAGAAAGAGATCCCTTCTTACACCAATTGTTAACACCATCAACTAGCACCTCTCATAGACAACTTGAGAACCAAAGTCTCTTGACCCCATCACAAAGTATGAGTGCAATGCCATATGATATTTATGATGAAAAGTAAACCTACATCAAGAGGGTAAATTTTGGGGTGCAAAAGCTGCCTCTATTCAATTATCTTTAACTGGATAAGTGAGAAAAGTGACAACTTTTGAGCGTTCAGAGTTGAAGATGATTGAATACGAAAGAACCTGAAAAAATTTACACTCTTGAAGAAAAACAGAAAAACCCCCAAGACCTGTGTCAGAATGAAGCTGTAATGCAGATAACAATGAGACAAAACCAAAACTTAGAAGAATAGATGAAACTAGACCTCTGCAAAAATGTGTCAGAACGAAACCGGACCACAAAAGGGTGAGATAAGACTCAAACCAAAGAGAATAGGCAAATCTAAACTCTGAAAAAGAAAAAGTTTGCGGGTGAGGAGGAGAAACTTTGTGCTCCACCCAAAGTGAAGTGGCTAGAGTGCGTGATTCTAGGAGCACCTGCTAATCTCAAACTAAGATATCCAGTATGAAGGAACTAAATAAATCCAGGAGTAAGGAACAAAAGTGAGACGAAACTCGACCCAAATAACCAGTTAGACGAAACTAACCTAGATGAGTACCTAGATGAAATTGGATTTCACGCATGGGTGACGAGGCGAAACTTGAGTCATAGCAAAGTGATGAGATTGCATGTTTCTCAAAGCACCTGCTAGTCTCAGATTAAAGGATAAACAGTAATGAAAAATGAAAGAAGAATCCAAAGAACAAAAGAGACTGAATTCAACCAGGGATGTGGCATGAACACCGCAAAGAGACTCAGTAAACTATAACCGAAAAGGGTTCAGTAAACGATAACTGATAAAGTCCAAGGTATGAAAACAAAAATGAGATGAAACTCGACTCATTATAACTAGTTAGACAAAACTAAACTAGATGAGTACCGGAATGAAACTGGATTTCATGCATAGGCGACGAGATCGAAACTCGACCCAAAGCAAAGTGATGAGAGTGCATGTTTCTCAGAGCACTTGTTGGTCTCAGATCAAAGGATAAACAGTGACGAAAACTGATATAAGAATCCAATGAATAAAAGAGGCTGAATTCAACCAGGGACGTAGTACGAACACCACAAAGAGACTCGATAAACGATAACCGAAAAGGGTTCCGTAAACGATAACTAATAATTTCCAAGGTATGAAAACAAAAACGAGACGAAACTCGAATCGTTATAACTAGTTAGACAAAACTAAACTAGATGAGTACCAAAACAAAATTGGATTTCCTGCACAAGGTGAGGAGACGAAACTCTGAGCTCGACCTAAAGCAAGGAGATTAGGGCGTAAACCTAAAAACCTGCTTAAAGTAAATAACCAGGGCAAAACCGAAATTCAAAAGGTATATCAATTGACATTGAAATAAACCGATGAAGGTAGTGAAGACCTGAGAAGACTGTGTCAGGGAAAAACTGGGCTATAATCAAGAGTGGACACTGAACCAGACAAATGATCAACATCAAGAGGATATTTGTTATGGGGTGAAACTTGAGATAATGCGTAAAAAGACCTCGCTGGGAATAAGCTTGCAGAATAAGAAAATCATTGGGGATAAATAGAAACAATAACGGCTTATGTTCTGATGCATGTTTGAAAATTTTTTTATATAGCGTAATGCCCCATATAATGGAAATGCTACGCATTTTAGTAGATGCAATGTAATGATGCATGTTTAAATGTTTCACTGGGGAATGGCTAAGAGAGAAGCCAACAATCAAGAAGTCAGAATCTGAAAAGACTTGCAAATATGAATTGCAAAATCCACTGCAGAAAAGAAGATATAAGGAACCGCTGAGGAGGAACCCTTGAAGAGCTGGAGCATCGTGTGGAGTAATAACTGAGCAACCAGTAGAAATAGGCCACGAACACCTAGAGGAGTTGCAAAAATAAACTGCAAACTCTGCTATAGAAGATCGGGTCGAAACTAATCAACTTCAAGAAGGAATGCCAAATGAAGATTGGGCGTTGTGGGAGAAGATCAGGGCGAGATTGTAATCTCTGGAAAATACAGCACACAGCCATGTTGAGGATGCCACTGATATAACAAACCAAACATGAGGGGTAAAAACCATTTCAGGGGGATAAAGTTCTATTGAGGAAACGGGACTTCACCGGGAAAACAAAACTCTATCGAAGAGCATTTTGTTGGAGACTTCTTTTTAAACTTTGGAATGCAACCATTGGATAGATCATGCATATAGACACATAGTATCGACTTTACTGGGGATAAGGAAAGATCCTATCATGGGGATGCCCCAAGCAACGGATTAGCCGGGAGATGAGAGGTCAGGACGATAAATCTCTAATTGGCAACTCCGCTAGAGAATTGAAACTTCTTCAAAATGTGAGTTCCCATATAGACAACTCAACTGGGGATATGCGACATCTTCAAACTTGGAGTGAAACTCTACTGAGGAAGTGAAACTTCACTGGGGATAGGGAAAGTTCCTTTCCATGCCACGAGTGTCCTCTGTTCAACAGAAAACCCAAATCTTCCCCTCCTAACAACATTAAGCTCTTTACCGATGTTCATTGTGTAAGTTCTCTTTGATGTCAAACAAATGTTTTGTATGCAGAAGGATTTTTACTATGGCAACGACAACCCTGATGCGACAATCATGTAAACCTTGAAATCAAAAACCTTGAATGAAAAAAAATGTTACACCCCTGTCGTGAGTGAATCACTAGTTAGAGTACATAATCTTAGAAACTTTTCTTCTTTAAAACAAATATTATGCAGGAAATAAGATACCAACTTATATATGTAACTCATGTTCAGGAAACACTATCCTGTTGTAGCATGCTTTCGAGCTAAACCCATGTTTTAGTTAGGATATTTTAGGGTTGTAACGTGGCCTGGTTCTCAGGTTTTTGAAAATAAAGATTTTTAAGGCTCAAAATTATTTGGTTCCCACCCATTCTCCATGATGTTCTTAATTCCTACATTCAGTTAACTTGATGTGAGTACTCATCTTTCAAAATAGGCTATAATGATTGAGGGATCTAAACAGTTACTTTGACACGGCAGTCATTTTAACTGTTGGTTTTTATGTTTTTTCTTCTTCTTCTTTAGGTGTTTGATTACACGACTTTTCTTTTGATGAGGGTTTTCATTGGATAATCCTTTTCTGCCTTTCAGGATTTTCAAGTTCCTCCTATTTTTCTTTCCCTAACTTTTTCCTGGACCCATTCATTTGAATTTCAATTTGGAAGTCCAACAGGATGCCCTAACTTTTTCCTAAGCGACTTGTTTTAAAGTTTCGACTTAGCGGGGATTTTTTGTTTCTTTCTTTTTATTCATACTTTCCTTTTTGAACAAGTCTTATAACCCTAAGTCTTTGAACTTTTTTTTTGAACAAAAGTGACTGCCCCATTCCTTTGTCGGCGAGGGATAATTATTGTTGTATCGATTCTATCTCGACCTCGGGATTTTTTTGTTGTGTTTATTTTTTGCACAAGGGAAATATCTATTGTTGTTTTGACATTTTCCGACCTCATAATGCGAGGGATAAAAGGTGGTGATCCCTAAATGGGACGCTCCTTATGAAATTTGAATGCTCGATCAAATTATCTGAACATCTACCCTGCCCCGGGTTAAAAAATAAGGGTTTTTTTTCGAACAGAAAAGAAACTCCTACTTCGAAGGCACAAAGGGGTTAACGAGGGTCTATCTCCCTTATATATCCGGTGTTTGGGGATTAAAACAAGGCATGTACATTGTCAACAGGGTTCTACTCAAAAGCATACAATCGGAGATATCGCCCTTCCTCCAATCTTTTGACTAGGCAAAAGAGTTGGCGCAGTTGGTATCAAAATGCCAGAAAATAATTTAAAGAATGATAATGAATAGTTTTAAAAAAACAAAAGAAACACGTCAAGGCAAACATATTCAGTGCATATAGGTTGACGTTCAAGAACAAACAAATTCCTGCATGCAGAAAGTGTTAAATTAGTCAATCAAAATACATTTGAAAGTACATAAGAGAAAAGAAATGCCACCCTAGAAGAGAATCATCTCTATTAGGACTTGTCAATGTACTGAAAACTCGCCACTATTTGACACATGATCACTTTATTATGAAGGGAAGTTGCGAATGGTTTTCTTTGCATCTTTCTAAAGAAATGAACATTCAAAAGGGAGAGATAAACCTTTGCCACAAGTACAGGGTTATGAAACGGCTTAGCAAAATATCCACAAGAAAAGTAGCTGAGTATCAACAAGAAGAAAAATTAACATGCCCCTTGCATAACATGACAGTTGTAATTATTATCTGTATTTCAAGAAATGATAACTTAGATTATCATGTTTATGTAGGGCCAACAATGTTCATATGCACATGCTTATCAAAATATTGGATGTTTTGCAAACAGAACAATAAAAAGGAATTTATGTGAACATATAAGAGAGGATCTTTTATTGATTTTGAGAGATCAGCTGTGAAAAAGACATTTACATTAGGGAGTAGCTAAATGCAAAATCAAAACAAACAAGTGTTTACAAATGGAAATGCAAATACGAATATCTATCAAGTTCCGACTCTGCTATAACTCTTATGACCTTAACGCCTTCATCTTCCTACTTTGGGCCCAAGCATCTTGGATTGGCTCGAACCTCTGCCAGGTGACTGAAAGAGAGAAACAAAGGATACCATGTTGAGTGCAGTCATTTTTATTTTAAGTCCCTAACTTTTGCCTGAATCTCCCTTTCAGGTTTTCGATTCACCAGGACACCCTCTTTTTGCCTAAGTTTCCCTTTCGGGTTTTCAACTTAGCGGGATTCTCTTTTTTTTAAGAAAAGTATTTTTTGACTACGTCAGCATTTACAGGAAGAGGGAAGTATTCTCCATCCATGGTTGTGAGAATCATTGCTCCTCTAGAGAAAACTTTTCTGACCACGAATGGTCCTTCATAAGTCAGGGCCCACTTGCCTCTGGGATCCCCTTGGGGAAGAATTATCCTCTTTAGCACAAGGTCACCTGGCTTGTAACAATGAGGTCGTACTCTCTTGTCAAAATCTTTCCTCATCCTTTCCTGATATACCTGACCATGACATACAACCGTCAATCTCTTCTCATTGATGAGTTCTAACTGATCCAGCCGATTTTGTACCCATTCACCTTCATCAAGCTCAACATCCTTCATTATCCAAAGAGAAGGAATTTTGACTTCTACAAGAAACACTGCTTCCATGCCGTAAACCAGAGAAAATGGGGTTGCCCCAGTCGAAGTACCCACAGTGGTACGATAACCATGTAGAGAAAAGGCCAACATCTCATGTCAATCTTTATAAGTTATCACTATCTTCTGTACAATTCTCTTAATGTTTTTATTGGCCGCTTTAACAACTCCATTCATCTTCGTTCGGTACGGGCAAGAGTTATGATGCTTGGTTTTGAAAGACTCACAAAGCTCCTTCATCATCTTGTTATTCAAATTGGACCCAATGTCGGTAATGATCTTTTCAGGCACTCCGTAACGACAGATAATATTGTGCTTAATGAACTGAGTTACCACTTGCTTGGTGACATTGGCATAGGATGCCGCTTTAACCCATTTAGTAAAATAATCTATGGCAACCAGAATGACACGGTGTCCGTTGGATGCAGTCGGTTCAATCTTCCCGATCATATCGATTCCCCACATTGCAAACGGCCAAGGGGAGGTCAAGACATTCAGTGGTATGGGCGGAACATGCACCTTATCAGCATAGACTTGACATTTGTGGCAACTTTGTGCATGATTGTAACAATCCGTTTCCATGGTGGACCAATAATAAGCAGCTCGCAAAATCTTTTTGGCCATGGTATGTCCACTGGAGTGAGTCCCGAAGTCACCCTCATATATCTCTCTGATGATTCTAGCTGCTTCTCTTTTGTCAACGCATCTGAGCAATAAACCATCATGATGCCTCTTATACAACACACCACCACAGAGAAAGAACTTGGCTGAAAATCTTCTCAAGAACTTCTTATTTGTGACGGACGCCTATTCAGGATATTCTTGCGTTTCAAGATATCTTTTGAAATCATAAAACCATGGTTTTTCGTCTGATTCAAAATTGGCTTCAAAGAAAAAGGTTGGCTCATCCAACCTTCTGAAGGTAATGGAAGGTGCTTCGTTAGCCCACTTAACTTTGAACATGGAAGACAAAGTTGCGAGTGCATCAGCTAGATTGTTCTCTTCTCTAGAAATGTGTTCGAATGTGATCTCTTCGAAGTACAAAATCAACCTCATAACATGCTCGTGATAGGGAATGAGGTTCTGATGAGGAGTCTCCCAATCTCCAATAATCTGGCTGATAACAATATTGGAATCCCTGTAAACTTTCAAATATTTGATCCACATGTTGATTGTTGCCTCAATTCTATAAATTCAAGTTTCATATTCGGCCATATTGTTAGTACAATTGAAGCAAATACAATCTGTTGTACCCCAAAATTTTCCCTTCCATATTTCTCCAAACATTGCAAGAAAAATCTCCAAGTTGCTTAAGATAGCCCAAGAGTTGGTCACACAAGCTCTCTCCTAATGAAGTCTACCCCAAATTAGGGTTTCATGTTGCATCAAGGTCCTTGAGTCCAAGTGACCCCAAGTGCTCACCAATGTCCTAATATGTTTTCAAGGTCATCCATGTCAAGTTTCAAGCCTTGCAGAGGAATTTTGCTCAATCAATTACTCAAAAGTCCAAAGATCAACTGTGCTAGGGCAAAAGTCAACTGTAACCCAAATACAGTCAGACTTTAAGATTTTCTGTCAACATTCTCATTTTGAAGGATATTTCATCATTTGATCAATGTTTGATCATGATTCATCAAGGATTGCTCAAAATTCATCAAGATTCAAAAGTTGCTAAATTAGGGTTTTGCAGGAAAAGTCAACTCAACTTTAACCAAGCATAACTTTCTCATACTTTATGAGAAATGACCCATCAAAAGCTCATTTTGAAGAGGATGAAATTCCCTACAATCCATATTCATGATCCAAGATAAAAATATGCACTCACAAGAAGTTATGAATTTTGACATTATAGGTCATTTTTGAAAGTCAACAAAAACACCTTTTTTGTCAACGCTTCTAACTTGAGCATGGAATATCAAAATGAGATGAGACCAAAAGGGTTGATTATATAACATCTCAAGCTTTCTAAAAAGTCCAAGAACACCTCCAAAGAGTCAAAATTCAAGAAGTTATGCATTGTTGAAGTTGGACTTTTTTGCAAAATTGCCAAAAGTCAACTATCCCCAAAACATCAAATTTTGCCAAATGGGCCCATTCTTTTTCACTTGTTTTGAGTTTGCATTATTTCCCACGTGCTCTAGCCTTGTCCATGTGTTCATATTATATTTTTATTATTTAATTTGATTTTTATTTGAATTAATTCATTTTAAATCAAATAAAATCACATAAAATCAAAAATATTGATAACCAAAGTTCTTTTGATGATTATAGGTTTCAATGGACAGCTTGCACCATACCAAACTCGTATCAAGGCATTATAGTACAAAAAGATTCAAATCAAGCCAAAATTGGAAGGTTGTAAAAGAAGATCAAATCAAATATTCAAGCATTGATAGAGGAAGATTTGGAAAGTAAAAACAACCCTAATATATTGTACAATACATAAGGAGGCGAGGCAGACAATTTTAAGGTTGGAGATTAGTTATAGAGGCAGAACCAAATTGGAAAAAATCAAGAAAAAGCTTGAGATTGAAACAGGGCATAGAGGAATCCTTAGGGCTTGGCAAGTATCTCAATCGTTTCCTGGCCATCTCCACAAGCGAGACCAATCAAAATCATGCATTTTCAGACCCTCCCAAGCATTGTAAGTTGCTCACGAGGCAGCCTGTTCTTGATTTCGTATTTCAGAAATTAGGCACTGTTAACATGAAATAATTGCATATTTGTGATCACCATGCCATTTGCAAGCTTTTTACATTAACCAATTTCATTTATCTAACCTATATCACAGATCACCATTGCTAGGGTTTTTTGTTCGTTTTTAGGGCTTTTCGTTTCAAGAAAAATTAGCCTTAGTGATGGCTATGGTTATTATCAGAAGAGGATGACGAGTTCAACCATGGTCTTGGAAATCATTTTCATGGCCTGTAGGAGCTTTTTGAATGAGCACAACTTGTAGTGACGGTTTGCGTCTGAAGCTATAGGTATTAGAGTTTTAGCCACGGTTGGAGGACAGGGATGATG
Organism: Vicia faba; assembly: GCA_948472305.1. Lineage (NCBI taxonomy): Eukaryota > Viridiplantae > Streptophyta > Magnoliopsida > Fabales > Fabaceae > Vicia > Vicia faba. The sequence goes on from OX451739.1 coordinate 930,173,111, forward strand.
CGTTGTCACACCATCATTCGCCCATTCAAATACACGCGCATTTTTTTCTTTTTTATGACCATTGAATTTTGTTTTGTTATATTATTATTAATTTGTATCATACTAACAATTGAAAGCAAGCAACCTAGTGGTAGACACATCAGCGCATAAAAACCCAAAGGCTGGAGGTCAGGGGTTCGATCCCTGCCTCCACCAATTTGCATTTTCTTGTTATTTTTCAGGAAATCATGTGCATATTCAAGCTAAAGGTTCACCATGGACATTCACCATCAAAGCGCCAGATGGCCAAATGGCCAGATCTGATGGTTAGCATCAAAGGTCCACCAAAAGGCAAGTCAACGCGTGTGCACAGGATCCCCAAAAGTCTAATGGACTGCATGCTATTGGGCCAACAAAATTACTATGGACACCTCCAAATCTCAGGCCCAATTTCTCTTTCTCTCATATTTTGTTTATTTAACTTAATTATTTTTGAAATTCCGGGAATGTCACAGACTCAGAATGTCTAATGGAATGTTAAGACCTCTGATCTGACATTAAGCGTTGTACAAGTAGAATAGGTTGTACTTTTGATATCTGTTCTACAACAGTCACTGGACTAACATACCAGAGCCAGCAACATGCAGGTTCTGATTTAATGAAGTTCAGAATAGTTAAGGTTAATCTTATACATTGATGTTACGAGGAATGCTGTGACATCAAGGTAAATAACCAATACAGAAAGTAAATAACACACAGAATTGTTCACCCAGTTCGGTTCAACCAACCTACATCTGGGGGCTTCCAAGCCAGGGATAAAGTTCACTATTAGTAGTATCAATTCAAAGACCCTACAGCCAACACACCCGTTGACAGCCTTCTCACTTAATCACTACCTAATGACACTTTTACCTAAGATTCAATCCTAGATATGAGACCCCTCTCACTCCCCCTCAATCACCACAGTGATAACTTTCTATAGTACTTAAACTGTTCAGAAGATACATTTCCATTACACATCTTGATCATGCTTAAAAGCTTCAATCAAGTACAATGCATACATCATTTAACCTACAGATTTCAAGGAGTATGGTGACCATCCCACAGCCCGGGTGGTTCACAACTAGCCCTAAGTGATTACATCTTGTCAATCAGCGAACTCCTTTTAAATTAGGTTACAATGCTTCTATTTATAACCCTCTTTACCCAGCTGGATTTGGGCCTTCACATAACAACAATGCAGCTCTAACAACCTGCATAAAATAAGCAGAAAACTTCTGCTACAAGTTAGGTCTTCAATCGAGCTTTTCTCCTTATCCTTAGCTTCTGATTGAATCTTCTAGGGCTCCACGTATGCCTTCAATTTTCGCTACTTGTTATGCATTCTATTTGGCAGAATATTCTGCATAACTTTAGGAACAGAACTGCATCAGTCTTGACAGTTCAGTAGCTTGATGTCTGGTATGATGTTATGACATCTCTTGAGACATGTTGTTCCAGAGCATGTTTAGGCATTTACAATAGAATTTTCAGGTTGTTCCTATTGTACATTACATTACATTATTGTTGCTATTTGTTTTACAAGAGATGAGCCAATCCCAAACGAAGGCACTTACAATCTCCCCCTTTGGCTAATTTTGGCTAAAACAAATACAACAATAATACTCACCATTCAGGACCTCTTGTGGCACAGGAGGAAGAGGATGCACCTTATTCCCTTTTAGACCACGAACCATTTCTTGTCACTGATGGTGGAAAAAGAGGACCGTGGGAGATAAACTATCCTTTCAGAGGCATCAGAGAACCTTTAAGGAGTGACCAGAATATCTCCCTTGTAACTCAGAACACAGGTCACAACTGTGTTCATAACTCAGATCACAAGTCACAAAGAAATTCACGCCATTTGAATTTCTGCTGAGTTTGTGACAAGTCTTTGTGATCAAAATTTTGAGTAGTAGCTGCTGCAACGAGGACAGTTTCTAACAGTACTCCTTTCTCCCCCTTTTTGGCCAAAAATTGCCAAAGAAAGCCCTCACAAAACCAGATCCAAGAACAGTTTTCCCAAATCCGTATAAACCCCATGATGGTTGTGAGAGAAAAGAATGTGTGACAGGAGGTTATATAAGGAGATACCAGGTTCAAAAAAGATGGTAATATAAAATCTTGGTCAAGGATACCTGTTAGAGCATGTGCACATTTCAGACTGACTGTGCATGTATTGTTTGTTTCTGTCAATACCACAAAAAGATCCAGTCCTAATACATGCATAAATTTTGGTCAAAGTAATTCCTGAATAAAATCAGCCTTTGACCCATTTTCGGGACTGAAGATTTATTCCTTCTAGGAAACAGACTACCAATGACGTGGCGAAGTTATTTTCCCGTATTCTTCTTGATTTCCCCAAGGTTGCAATGTCGTTGATAATGTCATGACACTTACTTAGACATTACCTTGCATTTTTCAACAGCAGCCTTCTTTTTACTTCTCTCATTTAGGCACAGAGAGGGGCACTTTAACCAGCTAGTAGCAAGAGATTTTAAGCATGGCCATCACTCATGCTTTGTGTTGCTGAGATTCAATACACCCAAAAGACTCTAAATTCTTCTGATCTTCCATTCACTAGTAGTTGTTGGAGCTAGTGAAGTCTGATTTGCTAGACCAATTTGCTATTGATAAGATCTGAATCTTCCAAATTGCTCCAAAAGTATCAAAACTGCCACTTATGATACTTTTAAGAATTTGCTATTGATAAGAGCAATTCTTCAATCTCCTGTTGTTGAGACATTATCCATGACTTCACAATATTATCAGAACACATAAACATCAGCATATCACTGCCCTCTTCTGACTTCTGATCTTCAGATTAAGTCCAACATTACAGAATCTCCCTTCAATGTATATTGTAATTGGAAAAGTGCAACACTCAGTGACTTCCCTTGTTAAGGCCAATCAAAACAGTGGCGTGGAAACCAGTAGCACTAGCTCTGTGGTGGTAACTTCAAGTACCCTGAACTAGTCTTAGAATAGTAAGAACATCTCTGATTCATGCCCTTGTGCTTCCACACTTATCATGTCTCTCATGTAGCCATAGTCTGAAACCAACCTCCAACCTTCTTAGTGTGCTTACAAGCTTTACTAAGATTTAGACTTTCTAGAAGGATTATCCTTTGATCATGTCATCCTTCTGTATAATATATTTACTAGTAGTTGCTAATACTAGTAAATTTCTTCAGACCACAACAGTAGTTATGCGTTGTTAAGCATACTTCTTTTAAACACAAGTAGAATCTACTTATTCCAAACCAACAATAAAACTGCCACACTAGAATATTAAGATTCACAGTTCCAAGTCTCTGCCACGGACTTCTAACAATAAATGATGTTACAGCATGAACCTATCTGCTTGGATTCTGAAGTTAACATCCAGGGGATTGATGCCCTTTTATATTCCCCATAAGAAAGGTGTGATTACTCACCAGAATATTCTTAGAGAGAAATAAACTCTCTACCAAGTTCTGAGTAATAGGTTCAGAATACAGCCTTGCATACATATTAGACAAACAATTAGTCTCCCATCCAAGTGCTTATATATATATATATCTTTATGCAAGATCCTAATGAATACTTAGTCTCCCGTCAAAGTATTCATTATTAGTTAGATTATGCCATCTTCTCAAGGTAGGATAATTATTCTAACAATCTTCTGCTCCATGCATGAAAAACCAACTGCTGAAGCGGCCCTTCGTTTGAGATGATGTTGCACCATCAAATCTGACATTGATCTCAACCATATGAACCTGGCTTATACTATGGTTTTGGATGAACATCCAAAGCAATCAAAGCACACTTTTCTTACATCCTTTATGATCAGACCCACAACAACCACATAACCATGCAGCAACTAGCATGTATCACCTTCACCTTGACCCTTGAACAGTACAAGGAGTTAATCGTACCATACTCCTGTAGACAAGAGCAGACCAAGTTGTAAGGTCACCACATAAATGAACTTTAAGTAAAAAGAGGGTCTTTTGAAAATAACTCCTCCTTGCTACATACAACTAACAAGTGCATCCTAGATGATGGGGATGACTTGTCAAAGTGTAGATATCCACCATTTGACTTTGTAGAGACTTAAGTGAATTCTCCTTCACATGCTGCAGTTTATGTGATTGGTAGACATACCCTGTTCTATTCCTATCCTCTTAGGAAATCACTAAGATCATGAGAAATAAACTCAAGCATCTTATAGAACAAGGTAAGATGAACTCCCTTTCATATCAGCTTGATCATACAGTGTTGAGCTCTTTACTTTAGACACATAGTAAGTACTCTTCATTTGGAATTTGCCACAGGTTTCAAATTAAGAGTCCTTAGTTTACTTGCTGTACAAGTTTCAGGTTGCCACATTCTGTAACTTGTACTAGAAGAAACTTCATTATCAATCATGAGGATGTTCACTAAATCTGGAACTTATCTGTCTTTCCTCAACAACTGATGTCTTCACATATTTATCACATAAAGATTCTGCTTCCATTATCTAATCATACTAGATGATCATGACTGATTACTTCTTCATATTTGTTAAGTATATTTACTTGGCTGAAGACACAGAAATCATATGAGGGGAAACCTGGAAATCACACTTTAAAGTCCTTTTAAGTGCTTTTAGCTCAGTACATATACTCCCTCGATCAATTATTTCAAACCAGATGTCTCCTCTTCCAGATCAGGAGTAGGTTCCAAACATATGTATTCGTACTACAAGTGTTTAGCACCCAGAACATCTGTTCTTCAACTGGCAGTTGCATGATGTTCTAACATCCTCAAGCATATCAGTTCCATCTCCTTGGAACACATCATCCTTGATAGTCTTCAAGCAGCTTGTAGACGTATACGAGAATCATTGATCAATTGATACTCATCAACACTAATAATAAATGCCTTGCCTTTATGAGTGGACTTGGGGACATTATTGATAGATTGCAAAATCTGCTTACAAATTCTGTTGAAAATAATAACCCTAGAGTTCTTCTTTCACTTTAGGCGTTGTATCAGAAGCTATGCAGCGGAATAGCAGTACTTCAACAGAACCTACACAATGCTTACTCCATATAGCAAGCATGACACATAAGGATTGAAAATAAATCAATCCTACAAGTTGTTTGCTTCTTCACCAAGCAACTTTCTAGACCCAACTCTGCAGCCTGGTTAAAAGGAAGCTTTATACACACAGATGATACCTTATCAATATCTTCACTCCCGCATGAAGGTTTTGATAATATTCTTCTTTGTACAGGTTGAACAATGCACTCCAAAATCTTCACTCCCACATGAGGTCTTTGAATTTGTTCAAACACTTTCATCTTCCTTCAACATTGCTGATCAGATTGATCTACTTTCTCCCAAATTGGTCCATCCTCCACTCCTAGGGACCAAACAATATGAACACTACTGGTTCAAACAATATTCTACCTTGTACACAACCGGAAAGTATCCCCCATGGATCTCATCCAGAGACAGACAGGATGCCTGCTCTGATACCAATTGAAATTCCGGGAATGTCACAGACTCAGAATGTCTAATGGAATGTTAAGACCTCTGATCTGACATTAAGCGCTGTACAAGTAGAATAGGTTGTACTTTTGATATCTGTTCTACAACAGTCACTGGACTAACATACCAGAGCCAGCAACATGCAGGTTCTGATTTAATGAAGTTCAGAATAGTTAAGGTTAATCTTATACATTGATGTTACGAGGAATGCTGTGACATCAAGGTAAATAACCAATACAGAAAGTAAATAACACACAGAATTGTTCACCCAGTTCGGTTCAACCAACCTACATCTGGGGGCTTCCAAGCCAGGGATAAAGTTCACTATTAGTAGTATCAATTCAAAGACCCTACAGCCAACACACCCGTTGACAGCCTTCTCACTTAATCACTACCTAATGACACTTTTACCTAAGATTCAATCCTAGATATGAGACCCCTCTCACTCCCCCTCAATCACCACAGTGATAACTTTCTATAGTACTTAAACTGTTCAGAAGATACACTTCCATTACACATCTTGATCATGCTTAAAAGCTTCAATCAAGTACAATGCATACATCCTTTAACCTACAGGTTTCAAGGAGTATGGTGACCATCCCACAGCCCGGGTGGTTCACAACTAGCCCTAAGTGATTACATCTTGTCAATCAGCGAACTCCTTTTAAATTAGGTTACAATGCTTCTATTTATAACCCTCTTTACCCAGCTGGATTTGGGCCTTCACATAACAGCAATGCAGCTCTAACAACCTGCATAAAATAAGCAGAAAACTTCTGCTACAAGTTAGGTCTTCAATCGAGCTTTTCTCCTTATCCTTAGCTTCTGATTGAATCTTCTAGGGCTCCACGTATGCCTTCAATTTTCGCTACTTGTTATGCATTCTATTTGGCAGAATATTCTGCATAACTTTAGGAACAGAACTGCATCAGTCTTGACAGTTCAGTAGCTTGATGTCTGGTATGATGTTATGACATCTCTTGAGACATGTTGTTCCAGAGCATGTTTAGGCATTTACAATAGAATTTTCAGGCTGTTCCTATTGTACATTACATTACATTATTGTTGCTATTTGTTTTACAAGAGATGAGCCAATCCCAAACGAAGGCACTTACAATTTTATTTTGTTTTAATTAATTTCTAACCAATAAACAAATTTTCTTTTTTATTAAAAAATCACAAAAATACTTTTTATCCAATTAAAATTCAGAATTTTATTTTTTATTAATAAATACTAATTAATTAATTAGGATATTAATTAGGTAACATTAATTTATTTTGTAAATAAATAAAATCAATTAGATTTAATTAGGTTTTAACTTTAGTTTAATTATTTTTATTTTCTTTCGTAAAATAATCAAAACTCCAAAAATATGTCATTAATTATTTTTCATTAATTAATTTATTTAATAATTAATTTAGCATTTAAATTTTAGGTTTTAATTCCTTTTCTTAAAAATAAAAACAACCAAAAAACATTTTTCTTTTAAAAGGGTCAAAACCCTAAATTTCACATTCGATTTAATTTCACTCCCGCGATTTATTTTTCCTTATTTAATTATTGATGTATCTGCTCCCGGCTTGTAATAGTTTTAAATAGGACATTTATTATTTTTACCGCTTTATTTTATTTTCAAAGGGTTGCTTTTGGCGATGTAAATACCCGACGCCTTGTAATTTAATTTCCACACTTTCATTTCTGCTAATTATAACTGCTAAATGTTTGATAATAGGGTTTACATGATAAGACTGAATGCTTAATCTTAAAATCAAATTAGAGCACCCTTAACATGTGCAAAGATAAAAATAATTGAAACAACACACTCGCACATGCGCACTCCTAGGGTACACCCCACTTGATTGCCTTTGTAAACGGTCATTGAGTATAGGTCGTTTTAAGGTCGTCCTCTTGTCTAAAAGATCATAGTTGTCTCGAAATGGTTGCCTCAGATATTGTTGCCTCAAACAAATGATCTAAGATATTAGGGTTACCGCTAAGGTGTCCTAATATTGCTTTAGTGATCGTATGTCCCTCATTCGAATTGACCCTCAAACTCCAACGACGATGCTACCTACTCACTAATAGTGGGATAGAATTGTCTAAAGGAAATTAGCATAGAACGATTTCTTTTTCGAGTAGGTAGATTAGCTCTTAAGTACTTGCTCTTTCAAAATAAAACTCTTTCACACTTACACTCCTTTATAAACAAAGTTTTCAAAAACACTTCATTACACTCTTGAGGACAGAAGTAAGATTTAAATCGAAGTTAAAAACAAAAGCTTTTTTAAACCCACAAACACAAAGAAAACAATTTTGGAAACAATGAGTAAGTACCTAAGAGCCCATAGATAACTACGGATAGAAAGGGTGCTAATACCTTCCCTTTCTATAATCTACTCCCCGTACTCAAAAATATCTCGAAAGAGGAATTTTTCTGTGCTTTTTTCCTTTCCTTGTTGGATAAAATAAAAGTCGGTGGCGACTCTTGCTTACCGCGACATTTTGCGAATAAACAAACGCAAAACGCAAACCAGCATTCCAAAAACAGTCAGTTCTTCCCACCGTATCACAGAATTGGCGACTCTACTGGGGAATTAATAAGTGCGGTGTACCTTAGGATTAGTTCATCATAATGTTTTCAATTGATTGATTTGTATGCTTTATCTTTGTGGGTTTGAATCGGAGTTACTATAGATCCTAACCCGGATCTGGGGATACCTTTTAGGTAAGTAGCAATAGACTGTGAGGGAACTGTACAGTGTAGACCAATACGGTTGAAGCAGTAGCTACGTTGGTCTCGCACTTTAGTTTGTACTGATATCCCTTGTGGTGGAACAATGAAAATATGGTTCTTATAAGGGGTCATTAAGCACCAACTGACCTTAGAACCTATAATTGACCAACTTGGTCATAGAACAGTAGCAGTATGCTACACTCATTGAACCAAACTCTCGCGATGATTCTGGCTGCAAGAAAAGGTTTCCAAACTAGAATTATGACCGATCGAGGGTGTTCAATGATATTGAGATCCTCTAGAACCCGGTTACTATTACTAGGACAGGTTGAACCAACTAAACTGAAAGAGGGTAACACCTAAGCTCCATGCCAGCCTGAAATTTAAGGGCTATCTGTGTGACTTGTTTGCCCTTACCATGTTTACTATTTATGAATACCTGTGATGTGTTTCTATCATAACATCATGCATCATGACATTGCATGCATCTTGCATCAGACTAACCCATTTCAAAGACAGAGGGGATTTATATTTGTTCTATTTTGTAGGTCATGGCCTCTATACATAAAAACACTATTCGGAATAGCTTTGTACAAATTCCCACTCAGCTTAGAGATTTGGTTGCAAAAGTTCCAGATACTTCCTCTTTTATCAGAAGACATGGTCACCTCCTTGGTTTGGTCACTTCCAGATTAGATGAGTAGATTATGAGTGTTTTATGCCAGTTCTTTGATCCATTGTATCACTGCTTCACGTTCCCGGACTATCAGTTGGTCCCTACTCTGGAGGAGTTCTCTGATCTACTTGGTATCTCTATTCTAGAGAAGACCCCGTTTACAGGTTGGGAGAAAGTCCTTAGGCCAGAAGAGATTGCTTAATCCCTCCATCTGACAAAGGCTAAGGTAATTTCTAATTGGGAAACTCTGAGTGGTACAAAAGGCTTCTTGGCTAAATTCTTGGTTGATCAGGCTAATCAGTTCTGGGACAGTTTAGACTTTCAGGCGTTTCAAGACATCCTGGCTCTTCTTATATATGGTTTGGTTCTGTTTCCTAACTCAGATTCTTTTGTCAACGTGAATGCGGTGAAGATATTCATTTCTGGTAATCTTGTGCCCACTCTCTTGGGTGGCATTCTACACTCTCTTTATGCCCGTACTGCGCGGAAATAGGGAACCCTTATGTGTTGTGCACCATTGCTGACGAGGTGGTTTATTTCTCACCTCCCCAAATCATTTTTGAAGAACAAAGAAGGCATGGGTTGGGCCTACAGGATTATGTCTCTTGCTCACACTGACATTATCTGGAGCACTAAAGACATGGAAGACGTATCTATTATTGATCGCTGTGGGGAGTATCCCAATGTTCCATTGCTGGGAATTCGAGGAGGGATTACCTATAATCCTTGTTTGGCCTTACGTCAGTTTGGGTGAGCTAGGAGGGACATACCTCATGAGTTGCTAATGTCGAGCATTATCTTTGACTTCCAAGGGGATAGTGAGGAGAATCGCCGCAGGTTCATACGAGCTTGGGATAGGGTGCACCGATCTGATCCACATGAGCTAGGGATGAAGACCTCTCTTCCGATGGAACCATATCTCCGATGGGTTCGTACACGTGCTCAAAAGCTTGGAATGTCGTACGAAGCTGTCTTGCCTGTGATTGTTGAGATTGTTAATGAAGAAGGGTTTCCTCCTACCATCCTCCACCCATACATGCCTACTGACATTGGGGAATTAAAGAGGTCTTGGATCCAACTAAGGGAAGAACGAGATACTTACAGAGAGAAGTATCACGAACAAGAGCGGAAGATCCTGAAGTTGACAAGGCAGTTGGAGAATGAGAAGGTCATCAACGACTATGTCAGCACCAAAGGGAAACAACCATGGGAGCGCTGATGTCTTTTGTTATTTCTAGTTTTGATTTAATTTTCAGTATTTCATTTTGTAACGCCTTAAAGGCATTTGTTGAACATTGAATTGAAGTTTTATCTAATAAAAGTGTGTTTCATTTTGGTTTACGAATTTTAATCTCTAAAGTCTTTGAAATCATATCATACGCATTACATTCCAATGCACCTCATTACAGGTACCCTTACAGGTTTCTCATCTTCTTCGCTGTTTATTTCAGCACATCATGTCTTCTGAAACATCAATTGATTAAGCCACCAAGGCTCTGCAAGCTCAAAACGCTCAGTTCCAGGAAATGTTCATGAACCTGGCCAAGGGTCAGCAAGATCTGAAGACTCTTATCTTGAAGGATAAGAAGAAAAAGAAGAAGAAGAAGGTCATACTGAATATGGTTCGCAGATTTGGAAACAATTTGCAAGAAGATGTTGATTTGTCTCACTCACCTGGAGGTGGAGAAAACCAAGAAGAAAGGAGGGCACCTAGCCCTATGGTTTCAGACAACGAGATTGACTTTGATGAAGACCAGTATCCTCCGGCTGAGGATAGGTATAAGCAACTCGAAGACCGGTTGAGCGCAATGGAGGTCCAGAAAGTGCCTGGTCTGGACTTTGGAGATCTGGGTTTGTCATCTGGGGTGGTGATTCCCTATAAGTTTAAAGCACCAGTCTTTGCTAAATACAACGGGGTTTCTTGCCCAAAGTTGCACCTCCGCTCGTATGTGAGAAAGATTCAACCATACACCGCTGACAAGAACCTTTGGATCCACTTCTTTCAAGATAGTCTTTCAGGGACTCAACTTGAATGGTTTTACCAGCTGGAAGGAGCTAGTATCCGTAATTGGGAAGACCTTGCTGCTTCTTTCTACAAGCAGTACCAATACAATGCCGACCTCGCTCCCACACGTACCCAACTTCAGGGTATGTCTATGGGTGCAGGTGATGGTTTCAAAGACTATGCTCAGAAATGGAGGGACCTTGCTGGAAGAGTTCAACCTCCTTTGGCTGATAAGGAGTTAGTACATATGTTTCTTGGGACCTTGTCTGGTCCGTATTTCAACCATCTGATTGGAAGTTCATCGTTCGGGTTTACTGAGCTGATTATGACCGGGGAAAGAGTTGAGGTCGGTATCAAGAGAGGTAAAATACAGAAAGGTGTTTCGTCAAGTACCGAATAGAAGCCTTTTAAGAAGGAATCCAACACTGTTTACAGCTCAAAGAGACATAATAGACCCGAGCGCCGCCAAGCAATCAATGCGGTTGTTATATCAAGACCTATTGTTGTCCCTCAGCGCAACAATCAGCCAAGAGCCGAGAGGCTGCGAAGACAATTCACTCAGCTCTATATGAACCTGTCTCAGATTCTGCCGCAGTTGTTAAAAACCAACTTGGTGATTCCGAAGGAAGCCCCGAAGAATCCCAATAGAACATCACCGTTGTACAATCCGAACGCCCGCTGTTCTTTTCATTCTGATAGCCCGGGGCATGATACGAATGATTGATGGGTCCTGAAGAATAAGGTATAGGATTTGATTGATGCTAAGGAGATTGAGTTTGAAGCGCCCGAAAAGCCTAATGTTATGACTGCTCGTATGCCCAAGCATGAGTGAATGCTGTAGATGAAGACTCGTTTGTGGTTTCTGTGAAAGACATTGCTACTCCATTAATAACTGTGAAGAAGAACCTTCTGTTAGCCAGTTTATTTCTGGGCTGTGGCGAAGGTTGCCATCTGTGTTCCGTCCTACCTACTTGTTGCCATCTTTTGAAGTCAGGTGTCCAACGCCTGATGGATAACAAATAAATTTTGTTTGAGAAGACTTTTGTTCTTTTGGTTCCTGTTGAAGAAGTTTCTATAATTACCATTTTCGACAATTCTTCCAAGGCTTCCTCGAGAAAGCCTGTTAGAATTACATCCATTCCAAGAATCGCTTCGTTGATCATTACCATTCCTGGGCCTATCCCCTATACATCAGATAAAGCTGTCCCATGGCACTACAGGGCTGACGTGTATTATCATGGGGTTAAACAAGACTTGAATGCTGAAGAGGATGATACTGACATCAGCAATATTGTTGGATCTATTAAAGTCACCCGCAACGGAATACTTTTCTCCCCTGTGATCTCTCCACCACCTATTCGGAAGCCTGTTTTTATTACACCTACCAGTGCACCTTCTACTATTCCTGTTCATGTTCCAATCCTTACCCCTGTTGCCGAGTCATCTGACGCTCGGGGCAAAGGGATCACCGGTGAACCTGCCCGGATGGAGGCACCGAAGAAGATTACAGTTGAAGCCTCTAGACAAGAGATGGAGGAAATTTTGAAGATCATCAAAAAGAGCGACTACAATGTAGTCGAGCAGCTGGGGAAAACCCCGTCAGAGATTTCTATGTTGTCTTTGTTGCTATGCTCAGAAGCCCATGCCAAGGCTTTGATTGCTTTCCTGAAAATTGCACACGTACCCCAGGAAACATCTGCTGACCAGTTCAAAGACTGTGTGGCGAGTTTAATTGTTGATAATGGTCTGGGTTTCTCCGGCGCTGACTTAACCGCCAAGGGGAAGAATCACAATGACGCTCTACATGTTTCAATCGAGTGCAGGGGCACTACTCTAGCTCATATGTTGGTGGATACGGGGTCCTAGTTGAATGTTTTACCTAAGAAAGTGTTAGATCGGTTGGACTGTGAAGGGTTGGTGCTGAAGCCGAGTAACATTGCAGTCAGGGCCTCTGACGGGTCCAAGAGAATGGTACACGGAGAAGTGGATATTCTAGTGAAGGTTGGTTCTCAGATTTTCGCGTCTACATTCTATGTGATGGACATTCGGCCATCTTATTCTTGTTTGATGGGTCGCTCGTGGATCCACAAAGTTGGGGCAGTAACTTCTACGCTCCACCAGATGCTGAAATACCCGGTGAAGGGGAAATTTGTTACAGTACGAGGGGAAGAGGAGTACATGGTGAGACACCTCAACTCCTTTCGGTATGTGGAAATGGACGGGAAGTTCATTGAGACCCCGTGTCAACATTTTGAAGAAGTTCCCCAGATGTTGGCGTCAACTGAAACTATTACCGAAGATCCTCCAATGAAGATGGCTTCCCTCAAGGATGCCCGGGCTGTTGTTGAGAAAGGTGGGTGTGCAAATTGGGTCCAACTCCCTAATTTTGCACATAAGACTAACAAGTTTGGTTTGGGTTTCAGTGTAGAAGCTCAAAGGGTTGTTCGGCGTGCACGGATCGGAGGACCTCCCCTGTTTATCAGCAATTCAGGAGTGAATTCCATTGAAGACGAGGATGAAGAGTATGATATTGACAGTTGGATTTACCCAACTACCGACGATGGATTAAGCAATTGGACGGCAAAGGACTTCGTCCCAATTTCTTTCATTATCCAGTAATGAGACTTTTGTTTTGAGTTTGTAACAGACAATTTTTAAACTTTACGGCCCGGTGCCTTACCCGAGGCACCGTGGCTTTGTTTATGAGGGCTTTATATGTCATCTCTATATATCATTAATAAAAGTGTAGGTGTTTAGGTATTGGCTTGCATTTTTGGTAAATCCCAAGTGTATGTGTGAATGTCATGACTGATGTCATAACATTCTAGTTCAGGTTGTACTAACTCATTAGGTACATGTGAAGAAAAATATTGTAATTCAAATACTGATGTTTATAAGTGTGTATCTGAGCATGTTTGCAAAATGATCACATTTTGCTAAATCAGTAGACAGGTTTTCTCAGATGTCATAACAGATGTTATGACATCCTGTTCTGAACTAACAGGATTGCATGATTGGATAAGTCTGAGTTTTTTCAGGAAATAACTCAGTCCTTTCTAAACAGAATCCTGTGTTTTCTGAGGAGTAACCTAGCTCAATCCTAACCTGATCAATAAAGTACTGTGACCTGGTCTTTAGGTCAAACGGAATCAACCCTAGGTTCTTGGAAACCCTAACTGAAGTTGCAGCTGCTATATATTCAACAGAGCTGCTGTTTTTCAAGACATCCCTGCTGATTGATTAGAAGATCAATTTTGTAATCTGTATAGATTTGTTTATTGTACTCCAAGCAATTATCATTGTGATAAGTGCCTTGGAATAGGTTTCGATTGTAAGGGTTGTGTAGCACTCAAAGCTTTGAAGCAAGAGTGTTTGAATGTCCCTTGACTAAAGCTGTGAAGCAGAGTCAAGTTAGTTGTGTACATCACTCAAAGCTGTGAAGCACGAGTGATTGTGTTGCTTGATTAAAAAGCTGTGAAGTTTAATCAAGTGTGTGTTTTTTGTTGAAGAGTGTCTTCATCAATTCTTAAGTCAAATTGGTTTATGTATCACTACTGTGATTGAGGGGGAGTGAGTAGGAACTCAGGTTTAAGTTGTACTTAGATTAGAATTGCATTGGGTAGGTCTTAAGTGAAGGAGATAAACTGGTTGGTTTATTCCTTAATTAACATCTCTTATAGTGGATTCTCTCCCTGGCTTGGTAGCCCCCAGAGTAGGTGTTGTTGCACACTGAACTGGGTAAACAATTGACTGTGTTCTTTACTGCTTTTGTATTTACTGTCATATAGTAAGTCAGATACGGTGTCATAACATTGGACGTGACATTGAGTATCTGCACCCAGAATTTTCAATTGGTATCAGAGCAGGCACCCTGCCTGTATTACTGGGTGAGATCTAGGGATATCACTTTCTGGCACTATGGACAAAGAAGGAGTTTTTGGAAATAGACCACCCATTCTGGATGGAACCAATTATGACTACTGGAAACCTCGTATGATTGCCTTCCTAAAATCTCTGGACAAAAAGGCTTGGAGAGCTGCTGACAAAGGATGGATTCATCCCACCATAACTGAAAGAGATGGGACAATCAGTCTGAAGCCTGAGGAAGATTGGAGTAAAGAAGAAGATGAGTTAGCTCTGGGAAATTCAAAAGCTTTAAATGCCTTGTTCAATGGAATTGATAGAAACATCTTCAGACTAGTACATCAATATGAACTGGCCAAGGAAGTTTGGGACACTCTCAAAACTACTCATGAGGGCACTTCCAAAGTAAAAATGTCAAGGCTTCAGATGTTGACCACTAAGTTTGAGAATCTAAAAATGATGGAAGATGAAACCATTCATGAGTTTCACATGAACATCTTGGAGATTGCCAACACCTCAGGAGCACTGGGAGAAAAAATGTCAGAAGAAAAACTGGTGAGGAAGATTCTCAGATCCTTGCCTAAAAGATTTGCAATGAAGGTAACTGCCATAGAGGAAGCCCAGGACATTAGTAAGTTAAAAGTGGATGAACTTATTGGGTCTCTTCAGACTTTTGAGATGGGGATCACTGATAATGGTGACAAGAAGAACAAAAGCATAGCACTTGTATCCAACACTGATGTTGAATACAAGGAGGATGAAGAAGAAAACATATCAGAAGCCATTGCCATGCTTGGAAGACAGTTCAACAGGATCATCAAAAGAATGGACCCAAAGTCAAGGTCTAATGTTCATAACATTCCTTCTGACATTGACAGTTCCAGCAGAAGACCAAGGTCAGAAGATAAGGGAAACCAAGGCAGAGGTATTCAATGCCATGGATGTGAAGGATATGGACATATTCGAGCTGAATGTCCTACCTTTCTTAAGAAGCAAAAGAAAGGAATGACTGTTACTTGGTCTGACTATGATTCAGAAAGCAATTCTGAAGAAGAATCTGCCAAACTAGTTACTGCCCTAACTAGTGTTTGTACTTCTGAAAGTGACACCAGTGATGAAGAAGTGACATTTGAAGAACTGGCTGATACCTACAAGAAATTGTGTATCAGAAGTGGTGAAGTCTGTGTGCAAAATGAGAAACAATCAAAACTCATTGTAAAGCTGGAGGCTGAAAAGAGGGCAAATCTTGAAACTATAAGTCATTTAGAAGGAGAAGTTCAACTGCTGAACTCACAACTGAATCAAATGACCAAATCTGTCAAGATGTTGACCAATGGAACAGACAAATTGGAAGAGATCCTTCAGGCTGGACAAAATATGGGAAATAAATCTGGCCTAGGATTTGTGGAAACAAAGAAATTTGGTACTGGGAAGCAAATGTCAAAACGGATGTCTCAACATTACTCTCAACATCAGGGACAGAGACATATGAAGAAGAGGTACCAAAGATGGAGATGTCATCATTGTGGGAAATATGGTCACATAAAGCCCTTCTGCTTCAGATTACATGGATATCCTAATCAGAACTCAGATGTCAAACCTAAGTCTAAAAAGGTACCACATGCTCCTCAATGGAAGAAAAAGGCTACTGCACTGATAGCTCACACTTCCCTGAAGATCTCTGCAAAGGAAGATTGGTACTTTGACAGTGGATGTTCCAGACACATGACTGGATTCAAAAATCTCCTCAATAATGTTATGCCTCACACCACCAGTTTTGTGACCTTTGGAGATGGTGCTAAAGGAGAAGTCAAAGGAGTTGGTAATTTGGACTATTCTGGAGTTCCAAGTCTGAATAAGGTACTGCTGGTAAAAGGGTTGACTACTAATCTCATTAGCATCAGTCAACTATGTGATCTAGGATTCATGGTCAACTTCTCAAGATCTGAATGTCTAGTATTTAATGAAAAACTAGATGTTGTAATGAGAGGAATCAAATCCAAAGATAACTGTTATGTGTGGCAGCCTGAGAACACTGATATCTCCACTATGAGTCAAATCATCAAAGAAGAAAAAGAGATGAAACAGTGGCAGCATAAGCTTGGAAGAATGAAAAGAGCTATTCCTATGGAAGCTGTCAGAAGAACTCCAAAACTACAGGCTGATAATATATGTGATGTGGCAAATAAACTTGAAGAAGAATGTGTTGTCAGAACCTTAAGTCATCTTGACAAGGATGTTGGAAAGAACAAGTCTCATAAATTCTGTTCTCAAAACATTTGGTCAAAACAGATGCTACCTGAGTACAATGTTACACAAGATGTTGTGACATTGTGGTGTGATAATCTGAAAACATTCAACATTTCCTTGAACCCTATTGACTTTGAAGAGAAAAAGTCATTTGAACTGGAACATAGTTTCTCTAAGCTTCAGCTGACTGATTCTTCTACCAAGGCGCTTGTTGGAAATAAACTTGAAAATTTGAGGGGCAGATTGGGTATTCACCAACATGAGAAATTATAGCAATTAGTTTTGCTGAAAACAAGGGTTGAAGGGATTAATTTTATTAAGTCTATATTTAGTGGGTTAATCATATTCATTCACAATTCCTTCAAAAGCCTTAAGAAGTTGAAGAGACTCCCTTTTACTCCCTACCTCTCTCATCCTTGCAACCTGTTTCCTCCTCCCAATCAAAGAGTTTTCTCAAACTGCTACTATTACTCAAAGTTAAACAAAATGTCTCAGACATCGTCTTCCACCATGGCGGCTTCGTCTCCCTCATCATCGTCATCATCTGATCAAGATTCTAGGGCAATCACTACATGCATAGAATCTGAAGTTCTTGAGGTCACTCCTCTCAGGGAGATGGCAACTGACCCATCCAGAGTCAAAAAGCTCAAAACCAGACATGCAGGAAGAGCTCAAGCTACAGTCTCTGGTAACTCTTCTCATCCTTCGTCTTCTATACCTAATAAAGAAGGATCAGTTCAAGTACACCAAGCTATTGCTAGGCTGGTTACTAGCATTCTGAGTGGCAACCAATCTGTACCGGGGATTTCTATCCCTTTGAATCAATCAGAAAGTCCAAATGTGGAAGGTTCTGAAAATGTAGATGTCACTGAGGATGTTGTGACACCAAAAGACAACATTCAAAACCCCTCTGAAAAGGCTGCTGATCCACCTATCATTGATGTGGATGAAGATTACTCAGATAATGAACTGATTGCTAATGTGAACCCTAGCATTGCTAGGAGATTGATGAAAAGAAAGAGTAGTCAGAATGTTAAACCTGATGCTAAGAAATCCAAGGCTGAAGGGATGGCTGAGAAAATTCAGACAAAAGGGAAGAAGGCACAGGTGCAGACTGCTAGACAACCAATCTCTAAGAAAAGTAAAGAACCTGAAACTTCTGATTCTGATGATGAATCAGAATTTGAGATTGATATTGAAGATACTCCCATCAGAAGGAAGCTCCCCTCCAGTAAGATTGCTAGAGTGCCTGAAGTGCCAACAGACAACATCTCCTTTCATCATCCTGACAATGCAAACAGATGGAAGTATGTTTGCTTGAAGAGAATAGCCTTGGAGAGAGAACTCAACAATGATGCCTTGGAGTGCAAAGACATCATGGATCTGATCAGGAATGCTGGGCTAATGAAGACAGTGATGAAGTTTAACAAATGTTATGAAAATCTGGTTAAGGAGTTTGTAGTGAACTTGTCCAATGATTATGCTGATGGGAGGTCAGCTGACTTTGAGAGTGTGTTTGTTAGAGGAAGAAGGGTCAAGTTCTCTCCATCAGAAATCAACAAGTTTCTTGGAAGAACAAATAAGGACTGTCCTGATCTAGAGGCAACTGACAATGAAGTGTGTTTAACCATCACTGCCAGGCAAGTAAAGTGCTGGCCATTGAAAGGGAAGCTGGATGCTAGTAAACTCAGCATGAAATTTGCCATCTTGCATAAAATAGGTGCAGCAAACTGGGTGCCTACAAATCACAAATCAACCATCTCCACAGGATTGGGGAGAGTTATCTATGCTGTAGGAACCAAGACTGCCTTTGATTATGGAAGGTACATCTTTGAACAAACTTTGAAGCATGCTGGCAGTTATGCTGTCAAAGAACCAATTGCTTTTCCCTCCCTCCTTTGTGGAATCATCCTTGCACAATACCCTGACATTCTTGTAGCAAGAGATACAGTCTGCAAAAGAGCTCCTGCCCTTGGCCTGCACTACAAACTGTTTCAGGGATCCCATGCTCCAGACATTGTCATAACATCAGCTGAGACATCGTCTGCAAAGACCCAGTCCAAGACATCAGATGTCATAACTGTTTTAAAAGAAACTTGCAAAGATCTGGATGCTAGAAAAAGGACCCTAGAAGCTCTAATTGCCAGGCTAGAAAAGGAGGAAGCTGAAGAAAGCAGAAGGGAAGAAGGTATAGAAGCTGAAGGACAGCTCAACATTGAAGAAACTGGCTCCTCTGAGTCTGATGACAGTGCTTGAAGGGTGATTGCTGCTTGGTGGTGTTGCTGGTGGAGTTTGGAAGTGTGTTCTGCTGTTGTCAGCTGCTGATCTCATTATTTTTGTTTTGGATAA
The DNA here is from genome assembly GCA_948472305.1 of Vicia faba. Lineage (NCBI taxonomy): Eukaryota > Viridiplantae > Streptophyta > Magnoliopsida > Fabales > Fabaceae > Vicia > Vicia faba. The sequence continues at coordinate 930,192,525 of OX451739.1, forward strand.
CTGTATAACTTTATGAACATGTATCTTTGGCCCATTTGTGGCTAAAGAGGGGGAGAATATTTTGGTACTTGCTTAATTAGTACTTTACATTATATTTTTCTGCTGTCACTTATTTCTGCTGCTATCTATCTATCTCTGATTGTTTAGGGACTTTAGCCAAAAATCTGCCAAAGGGGGAGTTTGTAGGTGTTTAGGTATTGGCTTGCATTTTTGGTAAATCCCAAGTGTATGTGTGAATGTCATGACTGATGTCATAAAATTCTAGTTCAGGTTGTACTAACTCATTAGGTACATGTGCAGAAAAATATTGTAATTCAAATACTGATGTTTATAAGTGTGTATCTGAGCATGTTTGCAAAATGATCACATTTTGCTAAATCAGTAGACAGGTTTTCTCAGATGTCATAACAGATGTTATGACATCCTGTTCTGAACTAACAGGATTGCAGGATTGGATAAGTCTGAGTTTTTTCAGGAAATAACTCAGTCCTTTCTAAACAGAATCCTGCGTTTTCTGAGGAGTAACCTAGCTCAATCCTAACCTGATCAATAAAGTACTGTGACCTGGTCTTTAGGTCAAACGGAATCAACCCTAGGTTCTTGGAAACCCTAACTGAAGTTGCAGCTGCTATATATTCAACAGAGCTGTTGTTTTTCAAGACATCCCTGCTGATTGATTAGAAGATCAATTTTGTAATCTGTATAGATTTGTTTATTGTACTCCAAGCAATTATCATTGTGATAATTGCCTTGGAATAGGTTTCGATTGTAAGGGTTGTGTAGCACTCAAAGCTTTGAAGCAAGAGTGTTTGAATGTCCCTTGACTAAAGCTGTGAAGCAGAGTCAAGTTAGTTGTGTACATCACTCAAAGCTGTGAAGCACGAGTGATTGTGTTGCTTGATTAAAAAGCTGTGAAGTTTAATCAAGTGTGTGTTTTTTGTTGAAGAGTGTCTTCATCAATTCTTAAGTCAAATTGGTTTATGTATCACTGCTGTGATTGAGGGGGAGTGAGTAGGAACTCAGGTTTAAGTTGTACTTAGATTAGAATTGCATTGGGTAGGTCTTAAGTGAAGGAGATAAACTGGTTGGCTTATTCCTGAATTAACATCTCTTATAGTGGATTCTCTCCCTGGCTTGGTAGCCCCCAGAGTAGGTGTTGTTGCACACTGAACTAGGTAAACAATTGACTGTGTTCTTTACTGCTTTTGTATTTACTGTCATATAGTAAGTCAGATACGGTGTCATAACATTGGACGTGACATTGAGTATCTGCAGCCAGAATTTTCAAAAAGCATTGGACGTTTTCTTGCATTTCAAATTTTGCGCTCCTTGTTTTTCTTTTTTTACCTTGCAAAACAGCTATTTTACACACACTCACATATACAGGTCTACATCCACTCTGGATCCCACTGATAACGACTCTGCTACTTCCAGTTATGACTTCGAAAGTCCGATCAACTTAGCCGAAGACGAAGGTAAAGATGATTGCGTAGTGCCTGGTGAACTTTCTAGAATGTTACTTCAGGAAGAGAGGGTCATACAGCCGCATGAAGAGCCAGTGGAATCAGTGAATCTGGGCACAGAGGCAGACAAGAAAGAGGTCAAGATCGGTGCAAATCTAAAGCCTAGCGTTAAGCAACAGTTGATTCAGATGCTGTGTGACTATGTTGAGATCTTTTCCTGGTCTTATGAAGATATGCCTGGATTGGATACCGATATTGTGGTTCATCACCTGCCTACCAAGGAAGATTGTCCTCCAGTGTAATAGAAAGTTCGTCGAATGCACCCAGAGATGTCCGAGAAAATCAAGGCTTAGGTTATGAAATAGTTTAACGCTGGTTTTCTAGCAGTTACTTCTTACCCTTAGTGGGTTGCCAACGTGGTTCCGGTGCCGAAGAAGGACGGTAAGGTTCGAATGTGTGTTGACTATAGGGATCTGAGCAGGGCAAGCCCCAAGGATGATTTCCCTCTACCTGATATCGACGTTCTGGTTGACAACACCGCACAACATAAGGTCTTCTCCTTTATGGATGGTTTCTCCGGTTACAATCAGATTAAGATGGCTTCCGAAGACATGGAGAAGACAACCTTTGTTACTCAATGGGGTACCTTTCGCTATAAGGTCATGCCTTTTGGATTGAAGAATGCTGGGTAAACGTATCAGCATGCCATGGTCGCTTTATTCCACGACATGATTCATCATGAGATTGAGGTATATGTTGACGACATGATTGCAAGGTCACAGACAGAAGAGGAACATCTTGATCACCTTCAGAAGTTGTTTGACAGGTTGAAGTTGTACAAGCTGAGGTTAAACCCGAACAAGTGCACCTTCGGGGTGAGATCTGGTAAGCTGCTAGGTTTCGTCGTAAGTGATAAAGGTATTCAAGTGGATCCTGCAAAGGTGAAAGCTATACAGGAAATGCCAGCTCCTCGAACCAAAAAAGAAGTTAGAGGCTTTTTGGGACGGTTGAACTATATTTCCCGATTCACTCACACCTGACTGCTACTTGTGAGCCAATCTTCAAGCTACTGGAGAAAGATCAAGTGGTAAGATGGAACGATGAATGTCATACCGTTTTCGAAAGGATCAAGGAATATCTCCAAGAGCCACCTATTATGATGCCTCCAGTTGAAGGGAGACCCTTGATCCTATACTTGACAGTACTCGACAACTCAATGGGGTGCGTGATGGGGCAACATGACGAGTCTGGCCGAAAAGAGCATGCTATTCATTACCTTAGCAAAACGTTTACCGACTGCGAGACCCGATACTCGTTGCTCTAGAAAACTTGTTGCGCTTTGGCATGGGCTGCTCGCCGGCTGAGACAGTATATGCTGACTCACACTACTCTATTGATATCAAATATGGATCCAATCAAGTATATCTTCAAGAAGCCCTCCTTGTTTGGAAGAATAGAAAGATGGCAGATGATCTTGACTGAGTATGACATCCAATACATGACCCAAAAGGAAATTAAGGGAAATGTGTTGGCAGATCATTTGGCACACCAGGCAGTGGATGATTACCAGTCTATGAACTTTAAATTTACAGATAAGAATATTATGATAGTAACTTACTGCGAAGAACCTGGACCGGATGAAAGACCTGAGGAAGGATCCCGATGGTCTATGTACTTTGATAGAGCTTCGAACGCTTTGGGCAATGGCATTTGCGCCGTGATCATATCTCCTAAAGGCTCTCATACTCCGTTTACCACCCGACTATGTTTCAACTGCACCAACAATATGGAGGAGTATGAAGCATGCATCATGGGTCTTAGAGAAGAAATTGACTAAGGATTAAGTTCTTGAGTGTCTTCGGAGATTCTGCTCTCGTGATCAGTCAGATCAAAGGCGAGTGGGATACGAAACACCCGAATTTTATTCCTTACAAGGAGTATGTATTGACGTTGCTTCCACATTTCAAAGAGATAACCTTTGAACACTTCCCTAGAGAGGAGAATCAGTTGGCGGACGCGCTAGCTACGATGTCTTCTATGTTCAAAGTCAATTGGGACAACGAAGCTCCCCGGATTATCATTGAAAGGTTGGACGAACCTGCACATTGTTGTGACATTGAGACTGAAGAGGTAACGGATAAACCCTGGTTTCATGAGGTAAAGAGGTATCTTGAGGCTTAGGAATACCCCGAGGGTGCATCTGTTAATGACAAGAAGTTTCTGAGGAGTTTTGCGGCGAAGTTCTTCATCAGCAATGGTATTCTTTACAAGCATAACCATGATTCAACTTTATTGCGATGTATGGATAAGAACAAGGCAGAAAGGATCATGGCAGAGTTACACGAAGGTACTTTTGGAACTCATTCCAGTGGACATACCATGGTAAAGAAAATCCTACGGGCAGGATATTATTGATCCACAATGGAAGCCAATTGTTATCAACATTCTCGGACCTGTCACAAGTGCGTAGTCTATGTTGATAAGGTGCACATACCTCCAGTTCCTCTGAACATCTTGACAGCTCCTTGGCCTTTTGCAATGTGGGGTATCGACATGATTGGTGAGATCAGAGCTACGGTGTCCAACGGGCATCGTTTCATCCTGGCAACTATTGATTACTTTACAAAGTGGGTTAAATCAGCTCAATTTGCTACCGTGACCAAGAACATCGTGGCACGGTTTATTCGGCACAATATGATCTGTCGATATGGTGTACCAGAGAGGATCATTACGGACAACGGTACAAATCTCAACAATAAGATGATCACCGAGCTCTGCAAGCAGTTCAAGATACAGCATCATAACTCTTCTTCCTACTGGCCGAAGACGAATGGGGTTGTAGAAGCGGCTAATAAGAACATCAAGAAGATTGTGCAGAAGATGACGGTGACATACAAATATTGGCACGAGATGTTACTGTTTGCTCTCCATGGGTAACGCACCTCAGCGCGGACGTCAACAGGGGCAACACCATATTCCTTGGTATAAGGTATGGAGGTCGTATTACCCATTGAAGTTCAGATACCCTCTCTTCGAGTTATGAAGGATGCAGGTTTGAGCGAAGATGACTGGATTCAGACCCGGCTTAATTAGCTGAACTTAATCGACGAGAAAAGACTTACTGCTATTTGTCATGGTCAAACGTATCAAAAGTGGATGATCAAGGCATTTAACAAAAAAGTTAGACGACAAGAGTATCAAGTTGGGGACCTGGTTATCAAGCGCATCATACTGCCACAAGGTGATCCCAGGGGCAAATGGACCCCTACTTACGAAGGGCCATTTGTGGTTAAGAACATTTTCTCAAGAGGAGCTATGATTCTAACCACCATGGATGGTGACGACCTTCTTCACCTCGTTAATGCAGACCTAGTGAAAAGATACTACGCATAATCAAAGACCCACCAGGTCGATAGGCCTAGGAAAAAATAAGGGCTTCCCGGCAAACCAAAAGGGTTCGGGCAAAAATAAGGGATGAAAATGAAAAATCTGTACACCCAGCAAGTCGAAAACCTGAAAAGGCAGCTTGGGCAAAAAAGGGTATCCCGGTGGACTGTAAACCCGAAAGGGCGGTCCAGGAAAAAATTAGGGATCAAAGCGTAACACTATGTCTCATTGGATCACCTTGCAACCAGACTTCGGTATCGACTATCAAGATCGGACGGCACTAATCAATCTGATCTACCTTCAACCAAGTAGCAAACTGATGAGATGCTCGAGGACATAAAGGCAATAGCAGAGTTGGAACCCAATAAGATTATTCACATAGTTGTTTTTCTTTGTTTTTACAAATTGTATAAACTCTATTGATCGGCGGCGTTCTCTTACTAGGACGTCAACCTCTTGTACAAAACACCTATTTACAGGCCAAACTTCAAAATCAATAGAATTCATCTTCAAATAAATTTCAAACTGTTTTTCCTTTATCTGTTTTGTTTTGCGAAGAACGTCCAATGTTCATTTTTGATATATTCATTTGACATTAATTGTTGCTCATGAATATTTACATGTGAAACAAAAGACGATTACTTGTAATATCAGAAACAGGGGAAAATAAGATTTGTCCAAGCTTTACAGTTGCTCTATCCACCAGGTATGAAGGTAGATCCAACTGAAGAATATGGCTAAGGTACATTCACTCCCCGCAGAGTAAGAAAAAGACAATAATGTTAACTCTCCCCAGCTGAGACTCACAACTGTGAATGAATCGGTAATATTTTCCCCAAGCAAAGTTTATCTACCATCAGCACTGAAAAGTCTTATCATCCCCGGTGGAGTATAAAATATCCCCAGTGGAGTTTGGAGGATCATCCCCAGTAGACTTTGGAAGATTGTCCCCAGTAGAGCCTAAAAGGTTATCCTCAGTGAAGTCACAACTGAAGATCATCCCCAGCGGAGTTCGTTCCTTTCACAAACAGGAATTCAATCCCCAACAGGATTCAGTATCACCAGCAACGGTAATTTATCCCCAGCTAAATTTATCAGCGGAATCCTCTACAGAGCATCTCTTCCCCGCGAAGCCATTTCCTCATCAGTTTATTCCCCAACGGAGTTATCCTCTCCTGCAGGTTTATTCTCACAAACATCTTCATTCAGCGGAAACAAAGAATTCAACTCTTTTCTCCAGCAGTTATCCGGGATTTATTTTCCCCAGCTAAAAACATTACATTTCCATACATCATGACGCATGCATATACGCATCATACAATACAATCTCATTTATTTTGAGAACATCATTTCCTGATACATATCATGCATTGCATACAAGTAACCTTTACCTTTCAGGAAGGATGCGGTTAAATTCTCACAAAATTCAAAGCTATGAAGCTTTTACCTCAGTCGAATTACGGACAAGTTATTAAATCTCAGCAGAGATGTTTTTCTCAGTTGAATTACGGACAAGGTCCTAAATCTCGACAAAGTTCCTCCGTTGAATTACAAACAAGTTCCTAAATCTCAGTAGAGAAGTTTTCTCAATTGAATTACGGGCGAGTTCTTAAATCTCGAAGAAGATGTTTCCCCAAGTCGAATTACTGACAAGTTCTTAAATCTCAGCAGAGATTTTTTTCTCAGTTGAATTACAGACAAGGTCCTAAATCTCGACAAAGATCCTCCGTTGAATTACAGATAAGTTCCTAAATCTCAGCAGAGAAGTTTTCTCAGTTGAATTACGGGCGAGTTCTTAAATCTTGACGAAGATGTTTCCCCAAGTCGAATTACTGTCAAGTTCTTAAATCTCAGCAGAGATGTTTTTCTCAGTTGAATTATAGACAAGGTCCTAAATCTCGACAAAAGTTTTCCGTTGAATTACAGATGAGTTCCTAAATCTCACCAGAGATGTTTTCTCAGTTGAATTACGGGCGAGTTCTTAAATCTTGACGAAGATGTTTCCCCAAGTCGAATTACTGACAAGTTCTTAAATCTCAGCAGAGATGTTTTTCTCAGTTGAATTACATACAAGTTCCTAAATCTCGACACCTCAATTGAATTACGGGCAAGTTCCTAAATCTCAACGAAGCTCAAACGTCCCTAGCGGAATCTTCCTTAATAACAGGTACGCAAGCTCTCGCTAAGGAATCTCTTATGCGATCTACACTCCTCCAAATGGCATCTGTAAGCCTATTCCCGACAGCACAAGACAATTACCACTTCATGCGAGTGCAAATTTCTGGCCACTCTAGTTTTCAATCGTCTTCCACCTTTGGATCACCAAAGCCAATCTACATCCTCAGGTTTAAGATTGAACAGGGGCAGCTGTTGTACCCCAAAATTTGCCCTCCCATATTTCTCCAAACATTGCAAGAAAAATCTCCAAGTTGCTCAAGATAGCCCAAGAGTTGGTCAGACAAGCTCTCTCCTAAGGCAGTCTACCCCAAATTAGGGTTTCATGTTACATCAAGGTCGTTGAGTCCAAGTGACCCCAAGTTCTCACCAATGTCCTAATATGTTCTCAAGGTCATCCATGTCAAGTTTCAAGCCTTGTAGAGGAATTTTGCTTAGTCAATTACTCAAAAGTCCAAAGATCGACTGTGCTAGGGCAAAAGTCAATTGTGACCCAAATACAATCAAACTTCAAGATTTTCTGTCAACATTCTTATTTTGAAGGATATTTCATCATTTAATCAAGGGTTGATCATGATTCATCAAGGATTGCTCAAAATTCATCAAGATTCAAAAGTTGCTAAATTAGAGTTTTGTAGGAAAAGTCAACTCAACTTTGACCAAGCATACCTTTCCCATACTTTATGATAAATGACCCATCCAAAGCTCATTTTTAAGAGGATGAAATTCCCTATAATCCATCTTCATGCCCCGAGATCAAAATATGCACTCACAAGAAGTTATGAATTTTGACATTATTGGTCATTTTTGAAAGTCAACAAAATTGCCAAAAGTCAATTATCCCCAAAACATCAAATTTTGCCAAATGGGCCCATTCTTTTTCACTTGTTTTGAGTTTGCATTATTTCCCACGTGCTCTAGCCTTGGCCATGTGTTCATATTATATTTTTATTATTTAATTTGATTTTTATTTGAATTAATTCATTTTAAATCAAATAAAATCACATAAAATCAAAAATATTGATAAACAAAGATCTTTTGATGATTATAGGTTTCAATGGACAGCTTGCACCATACCAAACTCGTATCAAGGCATTAGAGTACAAAAAGATTCAAATAAAGCCAAAATTGGAAGGTTGTAAAAGAAGATCAAATCAAATATTCAAGCATTGATAGAGGAAGATTTGGACAGTAAAAACAATCCTAATGTATTGTACAATACATAAGGAGGCGAGGCAGACAATTTTAAGGTTGGAGATCAGTTATAGAGGCAGAACCAAATTGGAAAAAATCAAGAAAAAGCTTGAGATCGAAACAGGGCATAGAGGAATCCTTAGGGCTTGGCAAGTATCTCAATCGTTTCCTGGCCATCTCCACAAGCGAGACCAATCAAAATCATGCATTTTCAGACCCTCCCAAGCATTGTAAGTCGCTCACGAGGCAGCCTTTTCTTGATTTCGTATTTCAGAAATTAGGCATTGTTAACATAAAATAATTGCATATTTGTGATCACCATGCCATTTGCAAGCTTTTTACATTAACCAATTTCATTTATCTAACCTATATCACAGATCACCATTGTTAGGGTTTTTTGTTCGTTTTTAGGGCTTTTCATTTCAAAAAAAATTAGCCTTAGTGACGGCTATGGTTATGATCAGAAGAGGATGACGAGTTCAACCATGGTCTTGGAAATCATTTTCATGGCCTGTAGGAGCTTTTTGAATGAGCACAACTTGTAGTGACGGTTTGCGTCTGAAGCTATAGGTATTACAGAGTTTTAGCCACGGTTGGAGGACAAGGATGATGCGTTGTCACACCATCATTCGCCCATTCAAATACACGCGCATTTTTTACTTTTTTCTGACCATTGAATTTTGTTTTGTTATATTATTATTAATTTGTATCATACTAACAATTGAAAGCAAGCAGCCTAGTGGTAGACACATCAGCGCATAAAAACCCAAAGGCTGGAGGTCAGGGGTTCGATCCCTGCCTCCAGCAATTTGCATTTTCTTGTTATTTTTCAGGAAATCATGTGCATATTCAAGCTGAAGGTTCACCATGGACATTCACCATCAAAGCGCCAGATGGCCAAATGGCCAGATCTGATGGTCAGCATCAAAGGTCCACCAAAAGGCAGGTCAACGCGTGTGCACAGGATCACCAAAAGTCCAATGGATTGCATGCTATTGGGCCAACAAAATTACTATGGACACCTCCAAATCTCAGGCCCAATTTCTCTTTCTCTCATATTTTGTTTATTTAACTTAATTATTTTATTTTGTTTTAATTAATTTCTAACCAATAAATAAATTTTCTTTTTTATTAAAAAATCACAAAAATACTTTTTATCCAATTAAAATTCAGAATTTTATTTTTTATTAATAAATACTAATTAATTAATTAGGATATTCATTAGGTAACATTAATTTATTTTGTAAATAAATAAAATCAATTAGATTTAATTAGGTTTTAACTTTAGTTTAATTATTTTTATTTTCTTTCTTAAAATAATCAAAACTCCAAAAATATATCATTAATTATTTTTCATTAATTAATTTATTTAATAATTAATTTAGCATTTAAATTTTAGGTTTTAATTCCTTTTCTTAAAAATAAAAACAACCAAAAAACATTTTTCTTTTAAAAGGGTCAAAACCCTAAATTTCGCATTCGATTTAATTTCACTCGTGCGATTTATTTTTCCTTATTTAATTATTGATGTATCTGCTCCCGGCTTGTAATAGTTTTAAATAGGACATTTATTATTTTTACCGCTTTATTTTATTTTCAAAGGGTTGCTTTTGGCGATGTAAATACCCGACGCCTTGTAATTTAATTTCTGCACTTTAATTTCTGCTAATTATAACTGCTAGATGTTTGATAATAGGGTTTGCATGATAAGACTGAATGCTTAATCTTAAAATCAAATTAGATCACCCTTAACATGTGCAAAGATAAAAATAACTGAAAACAACACACTCGCACATGCGCACTCCTAGGGTACACCCCACTTGGTTGCCTTCATAAACGGTCATTGAGTATAGGTCGTTTTAGAGGTCGTCCTCTTGTCTAAAAGTTCATACTTGCCTCGAAATGGTTGCCTCGGATATTGTTGCCTCAAAAAAAATGATCTAAGACATTAGGGTTATCGCTAAGGTGTCCTAACATTGCTTTAGTGACTGTATGTCCCTCATTCGAATTGACCCTCAAACTCCAATAACGATGCTACCTACTCACTAATAGTGGGATAGCATTGTCTAAAGGAGATTAGCATAGAACGATTCCTTTTTCGAGTAGGTAGATTATCTCTTAAGTACTTTCTCTTTAAAAACAAAACTCTTTCACACTTACACTCCTTTATAAATAAAGTTTTCAAAAACACTTCATTACACTCTTGATGACAGAAGCAAGAGTTAAATCGAAGTTAAAAACAAAAACTTTTTCAAACCCACAAACACAAAGAAAACAATTCTGAAAACAATGAGCAAGTACCTAAGAGCCTGTAGATAACTACGGATAGAAAGGGTGTTAATACCTTCCCTTTCTATAATCCACCCCCCCCCCCCCCCCCCCCCGTACTCAGAAATATCTCGAAAAAGGAATTTTTCTGTGATTTTTCCTTTCCTTGTTGGATAAAATAAAAGTCGGTGGTCACTCTTGCTTACCGCGACATTTTGCGAAAAACAAACGTAAAATGCAAACCAGCATTCCAAAAACAGTCAATTCTTCCCACCGTATCACACAATCTGTGAAAGGAATGTAGAATCCTTCAGGGGAAGTAATAACAACTCCGACATTTTTTCCCATGGAATTGGAGGCTCCGTCGAACACAAGCGACCAATGCGATCCTGGCTCGGGTCCTTCATCTGGGTCCGATATATTAAAATCTCGAATATACACTATTTCCTAATCTGGAAAGTCAAACTTCATTGGTTCATAACCATCCATGGGCTGATGAGCAAGAGGATCGGCCAATATACTACCTTTGATCGCCTTTTGCATAGTATATTGGATATCATATTCAGTGATTATCATCTTCAAACGGGCTACCCTACCTGTAAGTGTCGGATTCTCAAAAATGTACTTGATTGGATCCATTTTTTATATCAAGTAGGTGGTGTGAGTTAACATGTATTGTCTTAAGCGTCTGGCAGCCCAAGCTAGCGCATAACAAGTTTTTTCCAACAATGAGTACCTTGACTCGCACTCCATAAACATCTTACTTAAGTAATAAATGGCTTGTTCTTTCTTCCCTGTCTCGTCATGGTGACCAAGGACACAACCCATAGAGTTTTCTAACACAATTAAATACATGATTAACGACATTCCTTCCACCGGCGGCATGAGTATTGGCGGTTCTTGTAAATACTCCTTTATTTTGTCAAACGCCTTCTGACAATCTTCATTCCAACTTATTGTCTAATTCTTCTTAAACAATCTGAATAAAGTTTCACATGTGGCCGTGAGATGAGAAATAAATCTAGAAATGTAGTTTAACCTCCCCAAGAAAACACTGACTTCCTTCTCTGTTTTTGGTTCGGGCATTTCCTGTATCGCTTTCACTTTAGTTGGGTCAACCTCGATGCCTTTTTCACTTACAATAAATCCCAACAAGTTGTCGAATCTCACCCCGAAGGTGCATTTATTTGGATCCAGCCTCAATAGGAATTGCCTTAATCTTTCGAACAACTTCTCCAGATGAACAAGATGTTCCTCTTCCGTGTCAGACTTAGCAATCATATCATCCACATATACCTCAATCTCCTTGTGAATCATATCATTAAAGAGAGTAACCATGGAACGTGGATATGTTGTTGCAACATTTTTCAAACCAAACGACATCACCTTATAGAAAAAGTTTCCCCAAGGCGTGATAAATGTTATCTTTTCCATATCCTCCGGAGATATTTTAATTTGATTGTAACCCGAAAAGACGTCCATGAAGGAAAACACTTTAGAGTGAGAAGTATTATCGACCAACACATCAATATGAGGAAGAGGAAAGTCATCCTTAGGGCTAGCTCTGGTTAAATCCCTATAATCCATGCATAACCTGACCTTACCGTATTTCTTAGGCACTAGCACAATATTTGTAATCCATGGCAGATAATTGATGACTTTTAAGAAATTCGCATCCGACTGTTTCTGAACTTCCTCTTTAATCTTCTTGGACATCTCAGGATGAGTTCTTCGGAGCTTTTGCTTGACAGGGGAGCAACCTTCTTTGAGAGGTAGTCGATGGACCACAATATATGTGTCCAAACCTGGAATGTCTTCATAAGACCAAGCGGAGATATCAGAATACTCACGGCGTAGTTCAATCAATCTGACCTTTATACATTCTTCGAGATCTGCCCCTATCTTGACCTCTCTTTTTACCTCTTTTGTGCCAATATTCACCACCTCAATTGACTCTTGATTCGGCTGGATAACCTTCTCTTCTTGTTTTAACAATCTTGTTAATTCCTCAGGAAGATCACAATCCTCATATGCTTCTTCTTCAGCTTGATAAATCAGATTTTCAAAGTCATAGTGCACGATAGAAGAGTCGTTATCAATATAATCTGTGGTGGAAGCGCATCTGCATAAATGATATTTTGGGTGTTTTAGTGACAGTGTGTGAAAAGGGAAACATTTCCATTTAAATAGAAATAAAAAGAAAAGAATGAAACAAAATTTTGAATGCAAAAATGTCCTTTATTTAGGATAAACTTTTTGAAACTAAACACGGTGGCCCTACACAAATGATCCACTACGCCTTGGGCAGAGCGGAGGAATTATGATATGATAATAAAAGCAAACAAGAAAAATTACTCCTCAGCGCTTGAAACTTGGATAACATCCACAGAAGTCCAGTTATTGAGTGTTTGTCATGGAACGCTCGGACGAATCCAATCTTCAAAATTGTATCCATCAGCCCTATCGTCACCAATTTCATTGTTGCATCCTTCTTGAGTAGCATTAGGACTGGAGAATCTCCCAGGAGTAGATAAACCAGAACCTCTGAAAGCTGCATTATGCTGACCCAGGACGTGACCAAGACCGAATTTGTTGAATTTTGGGGTAACATCCAGCACTCGACCCTAACCTTCAGGGTTTCCGTTTTCTACCACCACTCTAGCATCCCTAAGAGAAGACATAACAATTTCTGGCTTCTTTTTCTGCTCTGGGGGCGGAAAATTGACGGCTTGAACTGTCTCAAACGCTTGAAACGGAGTCTCGTGTATTTCACCTTCGGTTTCGACATAGCGGAATGATGTCAAATGACTCACGATATACTCTTCCTCACTGCATACAGTTATCACTTTCCACTCTGTAGGATATTTAAGCTTTTGGTGAAGAGTAGAGGTGACTGCTCCTACCTTGTGAATCCACGGCCGCCCCAACAAACAATAATACACTGGCTGCATGTCCATCACAAAGAAGGTAGCATTTAAAGTGTGAGGCCCCACCTTTATAGGTAATTCCACCTCCCCAAATACTGCTCTTCGAGACCCATCAAAGGCTTTTACCATCAAATCTCTAGGACGTAACTCCAGGCCAGAATAATCAATTTTCATTAATGCTGACTTGGGTAGTACATTCAAAGGCGACCTTGTATCCACCAAAACTCGAGATAGAGTAGTGCCCCTGCAATCCATAGAAATATGTAAAGCTTTGTTATGATCTCTCCCTTCTAGAGGAAGATCAAAATCTGTAAAGTCCAAACCGTTCCCAGTAGATATGTTAGCACAAACATTCTCGAACTGATTAACGGTTATCTCGTGCAGCACAAATGCATTTTTCAACAATTTCATCAAAGCATTTCTGTGAGGTTCTGAATAAATCAACAAAGACAAGATATATATCTTAGAAGGGGTGTGACTTAACTGGTCAATTATGCTATAATCACTCTTCTTGATAATTCGCATCAACTCCTCAACTTCATCGGGAACTGAAGAAGCTTCTGGTACTGGAATTGGTTGAGCCACATTGGCTGGTGTAACTCTCGGATTTCCAATCGTTACCTGTTGCTTTCCTTTTTCTCTTGCAGAATATATGTGTATTCTTCAAGAGTTGGTGCTAGCTGGTAATCTTGAAAAGTAAAGCAACGTAGTTGTGGATCATAGACATGTCTGGTTTGGACACCGATGTTGTGGAACATTATTTGCCGCTAAAGCCAGAATGTCCACCGATCAAGCAGAAGTTATGAAGAACTCATCCTGACATGGAAGTGAAGATTAAGGAAGAGATTAAAGAACTCATCCTAGCATAATTGTACCCTCAATTTAGTGCCAATATTGTTCCAGTACCAAAGAAAGACGGAAAAGTTCGCATGTGCGTTGATTATAGAGATTTAAATAAAGCAAGTCTGAAAGATGATTTCCTATTTCCCCATATTGATACGTTGATTGATAGCTGAAACAACCTGGTTGAACTTTCATCTGATGTAAAATCAATGAAGTCGCCATCGAACGTTTTTATCCCAATAGGAAGGGAAAGGTAGACATCGAGAAAACCTGAAGAGGATGAAATCACGGTCTTGCGACCGAGAGATCGGGTAAGGGAGTCTGTTACGCAGGGGAAAGGTATTAGCACCCCACACGCCCCTAGTACTCTATGGTGTCCACTCTTGTTGTCTAATCTAATGGGTGCAAAAATCTATATCTAAGCTATACAGGGAATGCATGCAAAAGAAAGGAGAAAAGAATGTAGGGAAAATAAAAGTTGTGCTCGCCTGGGCCCTACCCCAATGCCTAGGTATCCCATTTTAGGAATCATAACAGCTGTAGTTCGGCTCATATATTTTGGTTGGTTTGTGTTTTTTAGTTAAGAAGACAAAATCAACATTCAAGAAGGAAAAACATCTGATAAATGACAAAACATCGACAACAATGATAAAGCAACAAAAATGGATGACAAAACATCGCATGGCAACACAAACTCATATAAGATGATAAAATGTTGGCCTGATAGAAAAATATTAGACAAGACAATGAAACATTACACCTAGAAATGATACCGAGGATCAAAGTAGGATGACAAACATACGCGATGGCGAAACACCAGCTAAAAGAATATATGTGATGGCAAAACATCGGCTAAGAGATAGGAAGATAACATGGAAAAGATGGAGAAACATAAATAAACCAGGAAAAAAAACATCACACCTAGTAATGACATTGACAATCAAAGTAGGATAACAAACAGGTGCGATGGAGAAACATCAGCTTCAAACAAATATGTGATGGTGAAACATCGGCTAAAAGATAATAGGGTATCATGGCATAGATGGAGAAACATCAACAAACCAAATGATAAAACATCACACCTACTATGATATCGAGAATCAAAGTAGGATAACAAACTTGTGCGATGGTGAAACATCGGCTTCAAACAAATATGCGATGGCGAAACATCAGCTAAAAGATAACAGGGTATCTTGGCAAAGATGGCGAAACATCAATAAACTAAATGATAAAACATCACACCTACTATGATATCTAGAATCAAAGTAGGATAAAAATAATGTGTGATGACGAAACATCGGCTTCAAACAAATATGCAATGGCGAAACATCGACTAAAAGATGAAAAAAAGTCATGGCAAAGCATCAATCTGACAAGATTTTAAAATAAAACAGGAAGGCGCACAACCAATTAAGATTGATTTGTATTTTTTTACCTTAAAGAAGGGCTTAAGTTCATTAGATATATTTTATGATTTGCCAAGAAGAAGTTTTAGTTTTAAGATGCAAGAATGTAAAGGAAAAGAAAACAACTAAGGGAGACTACCCTATTCTCTAGCCCTAATGTTATCATACAATGGTTGATCCTGAGGTTGAGGATGGAAGAGGGAAGTTTCTACCCTATGTTAGCATACATGGATTCCTATCCTAAGGTCTAACTCGAGGAATAACCCTACACGAGAAATCCTAAGGGAGCATGGTAAAAACCAAACAAGTAAACAAATAAGTGTTTAAACATGAGTATCAAGATACCTATGCAGAATTGCCTTAAACAGGTCTTTAAATGAATCAGAGGGATTCCTGACATGATTAGAAATGGAAGTCCTCGTCATACATCTCTATTCCTACTTGACATGGCAAGGAAAGTGATGAAAACCATACTTCTCAGTATCTCTAGAAACCAGTAAGTGGCAGAGATAAGGGGGTAGTAGTGCAATACCAAACAGATAAATGTCTGCAGTAACTAAATGAGAGAAAGAAACCCAGAGAACTTCAAGCAAGCTAGCATCAGTAAATAAATAAAGTAAGAAATAACGCCATCAAATGTAAGCATTGAGGCTTCAAATATGAACATATCCCACAAGTGATGTATAGCAGTTACAATCACATATATATCCTGCAAAAGAATAACAAATATAAAAAGCACAAGAATGGTGCAAGCACAACTAATTTTGTTCCACAAATAAAGTGGAACACTACAACATCAAGTCAAAATGGAAAAGTTTCTTCAGAGTACCTCACACATTCAACAGACAAATTAGTGATTTCAAAGAGAAATGATAAACCAAATTGACAAAGGTAGGAAAGTAATGAGAGCTTGAATGGTTCAATGATGAACTAAAGTCTCCAAAACAGGGGAGAGGATGATAAAAAGAAAAGAGGTTGATCTCTTATGGGTTGCACAAGTGCATTCCCTTTACCTCTAATACAAAATAAAAGGAAGGCTTGATCATCAAATTTAAAATAGAATAAAATGATTCAAACATTAGAGGTAAAGTGATCTCAAGTCTTAATGAGAATATCCTTGATGTATCATTCCCCAACATGTTATCATTGGTCATTTGATGACCTCAAACTCAAGGCAAAAAATTCAAAACTCAAAGCAAAATTCACAAAAACAACATCTCTTAGGAGGTATGGATAAAAAAAGTGTTCATCAACTAATTATGAGAAGCCAAGAGGATTGACTTGAATTGGCATGAGGAAACAGAATCAATATGATCATCGAGTGCTGAATTATAGGCCTCACATAAGTTCATTGGCCATCCAACAAATTGCAATAAAGAAATGTAAAATCAATTGGTCATTTTCACTTCAAAAATCCATAAAATATAGAAAAGGACTTCAATAATTCAAACCAAAATTTCCTTAACATTTTTGAGATCTGTAGAGGTCAGAAATCAAGTTTTAAGTTCATGGATAGTAGAGGAGAGGATCAAGTGAGGCTCAAGGATCAAGACTAGTTGACAAAACTACCAAACTAGACAAGATCTTAAAACAATTTGTGGAAAAATATTCAATCAAGTCAAATAATTCAAGGAAGATGGTTTTTAGATCCTCAATACATTCATGAACCTTAAACAAGACCCAAATTCTAATGAAAACCAAAGCAAATTGGTTTTGAAAATAAAACTTGCAATGTAAGCCACAAAACCCTAATTGTTTGAATTTTAATCTTAAATATTAATTATATAAGATAAAAATTCAAAAAATTCAAACCAAGATCATACAAATCACAAGGAAAGCCTAAAGATAAGAAGATATATTTTTCCACATTTTTATAATTAAAGAAAAGTCAAAAATCAAATCAAATTCAAACCATAAAACAATTAAACAAATATTCACATTTTTAAAATGAAATTCTAATAAAAAGTTAGAAAAATATCCAACCAAAGTTAAATTCAAATAATAGAATTAAAAATAAACATCCATGATTTTTTTGGGGAATTCTACCTTTTAAAAATATGGTTAAAAAAATTGACAAAAACTAAGAAGCAAATAAAATCTTATTAATTAATTAATCAAATAGAAAAATGGAAATTCTATAATAAAATTCAAAAACCTAAAATAAATTTATCAAAGTGTCTAAAATATTTTTTATATAATTTTTATACAAAGGAAAGGTCATAAACCAAAATTAACAAAAAATGTTATGCAAAAACAATCAATTAAACAAGATTAATTAATGCACGAATTTTTTCACCAATCAAATGATTTTTAAAATTATAGAAACCTTATGACAAATACTAGAAATTAATATCAACCTATGGTAATTTTTTTAAAATTTTTGAAAATGTTTTGATCACAAAATAAAATCAGAGAAAACAATTAAAAAGGAAAATTATGAAATTGCATTAAAACTAAAATGGACCAATCAGATCCAGCCACGCCATCGTCTTCTTCCTAGAGACAAACCAAAAATGCATGTTTTACAGTTTCAAGCACCTATATTCTACTCAAGGTTTCTACTTCATTTCTCCACCAAAATAAGTGATTCGAAGCTCAAAACGAAGCCAGATCCATTATCTTCATCATGTTACTTATAGATCTCAAAAAGATTGACTAGGTAATTAGAAATGTGGAGGCGAAAATTGCAAAAACTCACTGAATATGAATTATTCAGAAGTTCAAAATGATATATTCTTCAAATTAAAGAAAATTTATACGTCAAACCTATTGTTTGGACAGCTATGAGCATGCATTCAAGATCTTAAACTCCAAATCAAACTACACTGAGAGAAATCGAGATCTGATTTTTACCTCCTAAGTTGGAAAATAAATCCAACTAGTGCCTCTGATCAACAAGAAAAACCTTGAATCCTTGATCTGAAACTTCAATGAACACAAATAGAGGAAAAAATCATTACTGGAATGAAGGAGGATGAAGCTTCGAAGAGAAGGGAATTTTGAGGATAATGAGAAATTTTCAGATCTGATCTTTGTGTTTATCTTGCATGTGTTGAAATGAGTGATGCAGTATGCTTATATAGTAGCTCTTGAATGAGGACAAGAGTGTAAAATAGTTTGATAACCGTTGGAGGGCAAGTGTGGTATTTTAAAGTTTTTGAGAATAAATAAAAATAAGCTGCATTTCACCTTACTTTTGCCTACTACATGGTGCGTTTTGGTGAGTGTAAAAGGGGATGGAATCAGTAGGAATTAGGTGAAATGGTGAGGTGGCAAGAGTGTGCACTTGGGCCAAATATCTCATGAGAAAATATTGTTATTTTTGGCAAAACTTGAGAGGATAGGGTCATGCCTCATGCGTGCCTTGCTTGGACTCATTTGTCAAGAAAGGAGTGTAACAATTTGTGCTAAACACATGCTAAATATAACTTGACATCAATCAAAACCGGACTTATGCAAATTCTGCAGCATGGCCATAGTTGTCCATAATTCTGGTCAGCTGACTTTATGCTTATTCCATTTGAAATTCCTTTGTGTGTTTTGGGCCAAATAAAGGCCTTTTAAAAGACCTCTTGATAGAGAACAAAACGTGCCTTGAATTTTTGAAAATGATCATGAAATGAGTAAAATGTGCTAGCATCAAGTTAGGGAAAAGGAACTGGATGGCCTGTAGGGCGCGTGCGTGCATGGGCATGCATGGTGTGCATGAAGTCAGCCTTGAGGTACCAACTTTGAGACCTTATAACTCACTCAAATTTTGGCCAAATTGGATTATTCAAAGTTCAATGAGAATCTCTTATAGAAGACAACAAAATGTTCTTCTTAATTTTTCAAATTGAGGCTTGTGTCACAAGAAATTGATTCCATAAAATGGCATGCTAAGTGTTTGATGAAATTACGCGTGCGACTTGCCCAAGAGAAGTCATCTTGACACTTAGAATATTTTTTTCAAATTTTAACTTACTTCTTGAACAAGTTACACTCAAATTTACCACTTCTCATGATTCAAAGATGAATTTGGGTATGGAATATGAAAAGAGGATCTTTAAATTGATGGTTGACCAAAATTCCACTTGGTTAACTCTTGATTTTATTGACTTTGGTCAAAATGACCAATTTTCCCTTTTTGATCAATTGAACCATTTCCAATACAAATTAAACCTCAATTTTTAAGTCATAGATGCTTAATAACACGTGGTGAATCAAGGAAACAAGTTTGGGTGAAAAAGTCAGAGAAATCCTTATTAAATCCAAAACCCTAGTTTTGTACCCTGTACTAGGAGACAGCTGATCAAGCTTCAAAACCCTAATTCCACTGGGCATCATGAGAGACTCTTTGAACAAATTTGATTCTAATGATGATAAGAGAATGATGCTTCAAGAATTGGCTCATCTAGACCCCAATTACTTCAACTTGGACCAAACCCTAATTTTTTCTAGTTCCTCAAAGGAGAGTGATTCTTCTTTCAAAATAATACAAACTTTAAACCTCTGCTAGATGAAAAGATCTTGAGACATGAGGTCCCATTGTGGCTTGAGAAATTCAAATTTTTGGAGAAAGAGATCCCTTCTTACACCAATTTTTAACACCATCAACTAGCACCTCTCGTAGACAACTTGAGAACCAAAGCCTCTTAATCCCATCACAAAGTATGAGTGCAATGCCATATGATATTTATGATGAAACATAAGCCTACATCAATAGGGTAAATTTTGGGGTGACCAAAATTCAAAGTGTTCTCATTCATGGATAGATTTAACGGATACAATCAAATTAGGATGGCTCCTGGGGACATGGAAAAAACAACATTTGTCACACTCTGTGGAATATTCTGTTATAGAGTAATGCCTTTTGAGTTAAAGAACGCTGCCAAAGGGCTATGGCAACCATATTCCATGATCTGATGCATAAAAAAATTGAACTATATGTTAATGATATGGGCGCCAAATCTCAGACTGAGGAAGGGAATATAGCAGACTTGTTGAAATTATTTCAGCGTTTGAAAAAGTATCATCTTCGCTTAAATCTAAATAAGTGTAATTTTGGTGTTCATTCAGGAAAGGTGCTAGCTTTCTTTATCAGCCAAAAAGGAATTGAAGTTGATCTTAATAAAGTTAAGAAAATTCAAGAAATGCATGCACCAAGAACTGAAAAGAAAGTTAGAGGCTTCCTTGGACGTTTAAATTACATTTCCAGGTTTACTTCCCATATGATTGAAACATGTGAACCAATCTTCAAGTTGTTAAAGAAACATCAAGGTTATGTGTGGATGAATGATTTCCAAAAGGCATTTGAAAGCATGAAAGAGTATTTGCTTGAGCCTCCTATCTTTCTCCCTCTTGTTGAAGGAAGACCATTGATTATGTATCTAACTGTGTCGGATAACTCCATGGGCAGTACTTTGGGACAACAATCATTTGATCAAGAAGTTCACTTACTGCGAGTTACGATATTCTATGCTAGAAAAACATGTTGTACTTTGGCCTGAGCAGAAAAACGATTGTGGCAATATATGTTGAATCATACTACTTGGTTGATTTCCAAAATAGACCTAATTAAGTATATTTTAGAAAAGCCTGCTCTTACTGGAAGAATTTCCCGTTGGTAGATGATGTTGTCTGAATATGATATTGAATACCGTACTCATAAGGCTATTAAAGGCAGTGTGTTGGCGGAGTACCTTGCTCACCAACTGGTTGATGATTATCAGTCCGTTAAGCATGATTTCCCTGATCATAATGTGATACATTTTAAAGTAAAATATTGTGATAAACCATTGCATGAGGAAGGTCCTGATCCTGAATCCCGATGGGGTATGGTGTTTGATGAAGTTGTAAATGCTTATGGAAAAGGAATTAGTCGCCATAGGTCACATATCTCTTTTATTTCAAGGTTGATATTTGATTGTACCAATAACATGGTGGAGTATTAAGCTTGTATAATGGGTCTTGAATAGGCAATAGACCTCAGAATCAAAATTCTTGATGTATATGGTGATTCAGCTTTGGTTATAAATCATATCAAAGGATAATGGGAGACACGTCACATTGGCTTGATTCCCTATAAATATTATGCAAGAATATTATTACCTTTATTAAATAAGGTTAAGTTCCATCATATTCCCATAGAGGAGAATCAGATGGCAATTGCTTTAGCAACTTTGGCTTCCATGTATCAAGTGAATGCTTGGAATGATGTACCTCGTGTTACAGTTTGACATCTTGATAGACCAGCTCATGTGTTTTCTACATAGGGGAACTTAGATGAAAAACCTTGGTATTATTATATCAAGCACTTCCTTCAGACTCAAGAATACCCGCTTGGTGCGTCAAACAATTATAGGAATACATTGAGAAGGTTGGAAGGTAGCCTTTTCCTCAATGACGATGTGTTATACAAAAGAAATTATGACATGGTCTTGCTCAAATGTGTGGATAGACATGAAGAAGCCATGTTGATGCATGAGATCCATGAAGGCTCCTTTGGTACCCATGCCAATGGACATTCGATGGCAAAGAAGATGCTTACAGCAGGATACTATTGGCTGACAATGGAATCTGACTATTACAAATTTGTGAAGAAGTTCCATAAATGTCAGATTTATGCTGACAAGATCCATGTGCCTCAAATGCTTCTCAATGTTATTTCTTCCCCGTGGACTTTTTATATGGGGTATTGGTATGATTGGGATGATGGAACCCCAAGGCGCCAAATGGAAATCGTTTCATCTTAGTGGCAATAGACTACTTCACCAAGTGGGTGAAAGCAGCTTCCTATGTTAACATCACCAAGAAGTTGGTAGTACACTTTATTAAGAACAATCATATATATGGTATGGTGTGCCAAGTAGGACAATCACTGATAACTTCTCAAATTTGAATAATAAGATGATGACAAAACTTTGTAAAGAATTCAAGATTGTCCATCACAACTCATCTCCTTACAGGCCTAAGATGAATGGGGTTGTTGAAGTTGCTAATAAAAACATTAAGAAGATCATCCAGAAGATGGTTGTTACCTATAAGGATTGCCATGAGATGCTCTCTTTTGCTTTGCATGGGTATCATACATCATCTGCACTTCAACAAGGGCAACCTCGTTCTCTCTTGTGTATGGTATGGAAGCAGTGCTTCCAATTGGGGTTGAGATTCCCTCTTTGCGTGTAATAATGGAAACCAAGTTGTCAGAGGATGAATGGGTTCAGAACATGTTTGACCAGTTGAATTTAATTAAAGAACAGAGAATGACGGCCTTGTGTCATGGTAAGTTGTATCAGAGAAGAATTAAGAAAGCTTTTGATAAGAAGGTTAAGCCTTGTGAATATATAGAAAGTGACTTTGTGCTCAAAAAGATCATGTCTTTTAACGCTGATTTTAGGGGCAAGTAGACTCCCAATTATGAAGGCTCATATGTTGTCAAGAAAGCTTTCTCTGGCGGTGCATTGATTCTTGAAACTATGGACGGTGAGGAGTTCCCATGTCTTATGAATACTTACGCAATCAAGAAATACTTCGCCTAAATAAATAAAAGAACCATTCGCTAAGTTGAAAACCAAAAAGGGCGGCTTAGACAAAAAAAACGTGTCTCGGTACGCTGAAAACCCGAAAGGGCTGTCTAGGAAAAAGATAGAGACATAAGCATAATAAATTTTCACGGTAGGTTGAAAACCCGCAAGGGTAACCTAGGCAAAAGTTAGGGATTTCCTGGAAAGTACCTGCTTCAGAAAAGGCTTGATCATTGTGTTGTACCCCAATTTTTGCACCTAAGATCCCTTCATCATACCATGTTGATTCATTCACAACAAGATCACACTAGGATACTTGGTTATCCTCCCTATATTTATCTTTGCCCTTTTAGAGGAATCACCAAGCACCTTGACTTATGTTCTTTTGTGATTATGAATATTGTTTTTGTCTTGATTTTTTTCTTTCAAATAATAAAATGCACTGATGGTTTGTCTTGCTTGTTACCCATGTAGGTAAAGGCAATAAGATTTAAGAAGTTGCCCCATGGGTTCATGAGTTTATTTCCATTCCGTGGTCAATAAAGCTGGAGAAGTTCAAATCTCACTATTGGATTGGTTTTGGAAGAATTGGCATGGCAAGGCCTTCTTCCTATTGGTCACAAGAGCATATATTCCTCCATTCTCAAGATATGGAAGTGGTTTTGGTGGCTATGAGTTTTCATTATCATCCTCAATAACTTTTATTCGCAAAGCAAGAATGTTGGTACAAGAAGTTTGTTAAAGCTTGCCCAAGTTCCTCAAAGCATTTTCTTGATCTAGGAGCTAGGGTTTTGAACTTCAAAGGGGTATATCTTGCTCACCTTTTGGTATTTTTGAGTGATTCCAAAGACATCCTTATCTTCAAAGGGTTATCAACAAATCCCTTCAAAATTTCCAAGGAGTTTTCATGAGGAAGCGACTTGATGAGGAAGAAACATTACAAGTCCTCCAGATGAATCCGCAATTCTCCATGTGTGATTTAAAATGGTCATAACTTGGTCAATTTCCATCACCTTGAGTCCATTCTTTTTCCATAATGATCTTGAAGATGTTAACTTCATGCCTTCTTTTATGTGCAAAGTGAGAAAATGGATGGAAATTGCCTTAAAGATGCAAAAGTTTCCTTCTAAATTACTTGAGCTACAGTTTATATGAATTTGGCGCGAGGGTGTGATTTTCTTCGTCTTGAAGAGACGAAGCGAATGGTATAGGTCTGAGCTTCTGATTTTACAGTTTGAGAGACATGCAATTCTTGATGGCTGGAGGTTGAAGATGACTAACGTGTCATCTTCCAACCAATGAAGGCGCGCAATCTGTTTTTTTTTCAAATTCTGATTTAATTAATGATTTTGTACATTATTCACTAATGACCATGATATGCACAGCGCGCCAGATCCCTTGGATTTTATTACTAACGCGTTTTGACTTTCATCCAATGGTCCATATATTTTACTTTTATTTTCTTTTTCTAATTTTTATATTTTAATTGTTTTTAATTTCAAAAAATCATAGAAAATTAATTTTTAGTCCAAAAAAACTAAAAAAATTATGAATTTTTTTTTTGATTATTCACTTTCTTATTTTTATTTTTTCACAATTAAATTTTGTGTTTTGGTATTTTTTATAAATGTTACAATTTATTTAATTTGTTTAAAATGTTAAAAATACTTTTATACATTTTTGAATTCTGAAAAATTATGGAATGATCTAATGATATTGTGACAAATATTGGTGACCTTATTTTATTTTTGTTTCTGACTTTACTATTTTATAACATTTTTTGTTTATTTTACCCATTTATTTTGATTTTAAAAATAGTTTCTGACTTTAAAAAATTACCAAAAAATTTGTAAAATTATTTGAGCCCTTCTCTGATTTTTCTATGGTCTTACTTTTTATTTCTTGATTAATTTGAACATGGATGATATTTTTATCTTTATTTTCTATTTTTAAACCCTTATGTGTATATTAAAATGTGATATTATTTTGTGACTATTTTCTGGCTGATCTTGGGTCAGATTTTGGATCATGAACTTTATTAACTTCATTGGATCCATGGTGTTGAGTTTAACTCCACAAAAATGGATGAATGATTTTAATAATAGTTTGATTAAAATTTAATTCAAATGTGGTTTGTATATTTTTTCCACATCCCTCTTCATCTCATCCCTTTCTTATTGCACTAAATGTTGTTGGAGCATGATCTCTATATCATGTCTCAAAACAAGTGGTTCATAGATTGCTATTGATCAGCCTCAAAATAGGTGCGACTTCTATATAAGTCCACTTACGATTGCTTAACATAGCGCTAAATTTTGTCTCGATTCAAATAAATGATTATTCGTGGCCCAAACTTATGATTGCAAGCCCAAGTATGTTAATTTAATCTCTTTGATCCAATAACCTTGAGATTCATTGTGTGGAGGCTTTAGTTCTAGCAATCCTCTAATGGATCTACAACATCTTTGGTAAACGCAGATCACTTAAACATCGTTGATCATTAAATGGTACTTGTGAGAATTCTAAATGGATGGTATACTTGACAAAAACCAAATGCAACTTGTTGTGTGGAGGCTTTGGTTCTACCAATCCTATAATGAGTTCCAAATGCAAGCTTCAAGATGGTCATCCAAATAACCACTAATTATTTACTTGTCTTACCTTATGCTTTTATTCTTTTTTTTTATGCTTTATGTACCATTTACTTTTAGCATTTACATTTCATGCCATTTTCATCTTTGCTCATTTGAGCATTTACTTTCTTGCCATTTTTACTTTGCTCACTTGAGCTTTTCTTTTCCTTTCTTAAGATACTTAATAATCAACATAAACCCTAAAAAATCTTTAATGGTACTTGGACTATTTGGTTACTATCCTTGGCATTATGGAGCATGGGACTTTTCTTAGACTTAGGATTTGGAACCTTGGCCTATCTTGGAGGCCTTGTGATCTTATCTGATTATTCTATCTGAAGTTCTTGAGGTTTACCTCAAGACATTGGGTTGCTTGTTTGTTTTTGTGTGCAGGTTTTTGTGATTACACCCCTTGTTTGTAATCTGGAATTCACCCGTATACAGCCATTACTCTGCCCAATTTTTGTGAATACTTAATACACTTGAAGTTTGGTTCTCTCAAGAGGTCTAGTATTTTTTTTGCTTGATTGGTTCCAATCCAAGAAATGGGAATTCTATCTTGGCTCATAATGTCAAGTATTGGCTTCTTGTTAGGTAGATGGTTCTTATCCCTAGCTTTTACCTTATGCTTTAGGATAGTCCCTTCTTCTCCTCCCATCTTCTTTAATTTCAAAAATCTCCTTCCCCTTTTTGAAAACTCTTCTTGTTTTTGAACTTGAACCACTTTCATAATAAACTTGGACTTATGTCCATGCATTTTTAAAACATTTTTCTTAAATAAACTTCAATCAACTTAATAATACCTTGACATTTTTTGTGATAAGACTAAAATTCAATCAATCTCATTTAAAACCATTTTGCCACTTCGGCTTTTATCTTTAAACTTTTCTCAAAAAGGTTAAACTCTTGTCAATCCTTGTAGTAATGCAAACAACTATACTTCTATAATATGTAGTGAAGAGAGATATTTTCCACTTGGGTGTTGAGTGAGGCATTATTGATTTTAAAATCCAAGCCATATCCTCCACTTTGAGATGATGCAAATTCTCCTTTCTATGATTGTGGGTAGTAGGCATGTTTTCCACATGGACAATGACGATGATGTTTTATCTCATAAAATTAACCAACACATTTGTGTTTTAAATTTTTGAAAGAGGAACTACGTGTACCCTGATCCCCTATTGCACCAAAAGGTGGTACGTAGGCACTAAAGGTACGCAACCGCGGCGGGTGCAAAAATTATAAAAAAATAAATATATTTCTTTCCTCACCTCCACCATCCATTTTTATATACAACATTTTTTTATATAGCCAAAATATACATATTTTACAAAGAGGCTCATGCGGAGTACCGTAGATGATTAGGGTGCTAATACATTCCCTTTGCATAACCAACCCCCTTACCTTGAATCTTTCCCCTTCTTTTTTGGGTTATTCGCTCTTTTCCAATTCCTTTGGAAACAATAAAGCGCGGTGGCGATTTTTATTTTGATTTGTATAAAGTCTAGTCAATCCAATGGCTTAGACTTAAACATTTCTACCGTTACACATTGAAGCAACCATCTTCTCAGATTCTCATTACAATTTAACTGAAGCCTATGCTCAGGAGTTCAAAGTTGTTAGGGAGAATAGTGGTCATTGTGTTTCAATGTATCTTTTCCATGTATTTAAATTTTTCAAAACGTTGTAATCATCCATGGATCCACGCCATTTGAGGAATACCATTCTATTAATAAAGTTTGAGCCTTTATCCAATTCTTTGTAGTACTTATTTTATCCCATTTACAAAAATACTTAATAATAAAAATATGTTTTTGAAAATAATTTGCAAATTACTTTTTACCTCAATTCCGTGATTCAAGTGGGACAAAAATAGTGATTCCAAGGATGGACGAACTATGAAGTTTTTAAAATATTCCCCAAGAAATATCTCATGTTACTCTTGCTAATATGCATATAGTCCACTTGTGTTTGTTGAATTTAATACCAATTGACGTGTGGTGTAGTGTTGAGTTTGTAATCTCATTTTTCCCCAGTTAAGTCTTGGTTCATATTTTCTCCAAGTTGTTATTTGGTGTTGGTTTGGTTGGTTTGATACCTTTATCCCATATTCCACAATCACGTCTTGATGCGAATTTCTTTAGTTGAGTGTGATTCTTTCCCCAGCTGGGTTGTAATCAAGCGGAGATTGTAAAGTTATGAAGCCTTTTCTCATTTTTGGAGTCATTATCCCTTTGTGTTGAGAATTGATGTAGAACCTCTTGCAGAGCATTGCTCTATCCAATTATGATATTGTGGTTGTTGTGTGATCCCCAAGTAGCCAGACAAGGGAAATATCTTTTCTAAGAAGTGTTGAGAAATTCGTCAAATTTTTGGGTTTTCTCTCGCCAAGTGTTGAGTTTGATTTAAAATCCTCATAATTTTGACTTCTTGTTGTGATGTTAACTTCTTAATTCCCCAGATGAATCAAAGATGATACTTCCCTCAAAAGTTGTTATCCCCGTGAAGTTTCATAGATCTACCCTAGTGAAGTCAGTGCGACATCCCCTGTTGAAATCTCGATGATCTGGCATTGTCTTCCTTAGTGAAGTCAGTACGGTATCCCAGTTGAAGACTAGACGATATGGAATTGTCTTCCCTAGCGAAGTCTGTATGATATTCCCCGGTGAAGCCTGGAGAAGGGTATTATATCGCTGCAACTGTATTGGTTTATTGCTATCATATTTTTCTTTGATTATTTTTCAAACCATGTTTCTTCTCAGTGAAGTTAAGCCTTGAAGTAGGACTTTGTTTCCTCAGTTGGTGCTTACTCTCTTATGGAATCTTCATCCTAGATGTGATTTAATTGAGTGTTGTCTTTACCTAATTTGGTTTTGTTTGGTTATCCCTGGTGCAATATGTCTTCTTTGTCAACATATATATGATAACATTCATACATACATCATGCACAACTTATATAAAATTCATTGATCATTTGCATTCATTGATTTTTTTGTTGGCATATTATCCTCTTTGCAAAGTTATGTTATCCTCTCTCCAATAGAGTGTCAACCTTAAGCAGAAAGTGTATATCCTTTCAATTTCCCCACTTAGTTATCCCTCGTGGAAGAATTTTGCTTTAGCCTTCCTACCCATCTCATTATTTGGATGGAATTTGATTCCCATTTGAGTTTACTCCTCATTGGGTGGTGTCTTGGTTGACCTTTTTGCTCCAGTTTGTTCCTGGTTTGAATTTGTGGTCCCTGACAACAATATTATTTTGATCCCTATAGGATATGAGCCCTGGATTAAGAATGTGCATATATTTTGACGAGAAGACTTTATCCCCTCAGCAGGAATGTGTTGGCATTTTCCCATGAAATCAAGATTTATTCCCAGCAATGTTATCACAATCCTTTTTGTAATAGCAAGTGGCAGTCTCTTTATTTGAGCAACATGTACTTCCCCAATAAGCCTGTTAATGTCAGATAAGATGTTTTTACTTCGATGAATGGTAGTCTCTATGTAGTGGGAGATAGTTTGTTGTTAAGGTTGGCTTTACTTCGATGATAAAGATCGTTCATTGAAAGATTCTTATAGCAGTTGTTACCCTTTTCAACTGATAACTTGGTCAAAGAAGAAGTTGTTACCGTTCTTGGAGAGATCCAGAAGTTGGTAAAATTTGTTACCTTTCCAAACGGAATGCCTCGGTTAAAGAAGAAGTTGACACCCGTTCTAGGTGGAATACCAGAATTTTGGGAAACTTGTTACTGTTTTATGTTTTTCTACCTTCATCCCTGAGTTGGTAGTTCACCGCCATTCATTAGTTGCATCTATCTCTTTCTCCTCATTGGACTTTATCCTAATACAGTTGAGTTATTCCCAGCCATAAGTGATGATGTCAACCTTTGTTCCCAACCATAATTCTTGATGTCAAACCTTTGTTCCCATGTATAAGTGTTAATGTCAACCCTTTGTTCCCAGTCATAAGTGTTGTTGTCAACCTTTTTTTCCCAACCATAAGTGTTTATTTCAAACCTTTGTTCCCAATCATAAATGCTTATCTCAACCTTTGTTACAATCCATAAGTGTTGATGTCAAACCTTTGTTCCCATCCATAAGTGTTGATGTCAACCATTGTTCCCAGCCATAAGCAATAATGTTAATCATTTGTTTCCAGTCATAAGTATCAATGTCAATCATTTGGTATCATCTTACTGTTTCTATTTGCGTCCTTTGGGTTGTTAATTTATGATCCCCTGTGAGTCGATGTTACTCTCTTTTTGTTATCTCCTCTATGAGTGGGTAGTTCATAATTATCTATCGGTTGTTCTTACCCATTGCTTTTTTCCTTATTTTGTTGAGTTGATTGTCCTTTGTCTCCTCTTTGGGATTTACCCTAGTAGAGTTGAGTCTTCTTTTCCCCCAGAGGAGTAGATTTTTCCTCCAATAGAGTTGAGTTTCTTTCTTCCAGTCGAGCCGATAATCCTTTCTTATTGGTTACCTCCTTGATAGTTTGTTTCTTGCATTGTTAAGAATTTCCGTTGTTGAAATATTACTATGCATTTTGTTTCTTTAATCATAATTTTGGATTTACCTAATTATTGTCATCCCTAGAGTCGTGTTATTTCCTAGCGATTTATTTTCCTGGTCGAACTCTCCTTTTGTTCTGTTGGTTTTATTTCCCGCCTCCCTGATGGTGTTCTGTGTCATATGTGGAGTTGGTTGTTTGCATTCATAATCATAATCATTTCATGGCATCTTAGGGCCAAAAATGACACCGCGAGTAGTGGGGAACAACTTGCACTTAATGGTACCTCTGAGTTGCGATAGTTGAGCAAGGCATCAATGTTTTCAAGGTGCGCATTGGGGTCTTCTGTACCATCATATATTCCCAGGTTCAGCATTTTTTCCATCCCGATGGGAAGGGGAGCCTCCATGACGTCTCAAGATAGTGGCCCACGGGGGATGTCTTTGTCACTCTAAAATGATGATAGCGGTGGGGAGCATTCATTCCTATCTTGTCGAGGGTTGTCCTCGCGGTATGGCAGCGAGTTTTATGGTTAATCTCTTGATTTACGTGGGGGCATATGACGTTTATCCATGCTTTGAGTGGCCTTGTTTTTCTTGAAAACAGTGGTGCGTTGATCCTCGTGAGGAGGAGTACGGTTTCACTTTATGGCCACCAATGATTGTGGTTTCTCCAAAGTTGGGTGATGAAATGGTCATCACGGCAACAGGCTTCGGGACTCGTACCACTAGTGTCTCTGCAGGAGAGAGCGTGAATGATTGTCCTTCTCTAGGGATCTTATCCTCTCATTTTGTTGAAAAATCAATGTGTGTTTCTGGTTGAGAGTTGCGAACAAGACCACCATGGTTGGGTTAGCATTGACCGGTACCGAAATTGGTTGAAACTTCTCTGGCATGTTCTATGGAACTCTCTGGACTTTGCGGGTTTTAACATATTGGATGTCATTTTCGGTCGCATCGTCAGAGTCGGGGGAAGCAGTGCGACAGTCTCTCTTGGATAGAGTGATATCCTTCAAACATGGTATCTCATCATCATTGTCAGCCTCTTAGAGAGGAGAGATGGCAGTTTTGCCACTACCGTTAGTTGCATCTTAGTCAGCCATGATCGGTTTGTGAAGTTTTTTTTATCTTTGGTTTTAGAGAAAGGAAGGATGGGGAAAACAACTTCCCACTATTAGCGTCATAGATCTTACCGGTGATCAGAAGAGGTCAGTGGCCAGTAAGACAGTGTTCAACGGAGGTAGGGGTGTACCTGCAGACACTTTGATGCTTAAGTCAATCGCGTGAAAAGATAGTGAGAATAAGGTTAATAAGTGAATACATGACCCTCCTGTAGAGGAGGGTATTTATAGAGAGCCCCCAACACTAGACCAATGGTCTCCATTATGGGCTGAGTATCCAAGCCCATAATAGATGACTTCTAGGATTCCCACGTAAAAGTTGGGATGAGCAGCACGTGCTCATTATTCTGGGTCAACCGCTCTTCACTTCATGGATAGTGGACTGGTCGTGTCCATTACGAAGGGCACAATGATTCCTTTAGTTATGTGAAGCGTGTAGAATAAGTTGATGATGTATCCTCGGGTGAGGGACACGTGAGAAACGTGTTCTCCACTGGCCTAAATGGACCGGGCCAGTGTTTAGCCCATCCTCGACGTGGAGTTGGAAGGGTCGTGCCTGATGGTGGGCCATCTCTAGGCCCAGTCCAGAACAAGTAGTAAGATATGGAAACCCTCGATCCAGACCTCCACCTCGTTGAAGCTCTGGTGGTTATTTCTATTCTTCTCCAGGTTGGCAAGATGGTAGCCACAACCAAAGCTCATATGCTAATGTTCTTAAGAAGAATACTTTCCAAACAAAAGTTGGTTTCTAAAGTCAGTCATGACACCAATAGTTCTAAGAACTATTCTTTTGCTCATCTGCAATACATCCTGGATGACCAAGAAGTTTGGAACAAATTCAATAAGGCTTATGTGGGGGTGATGGAAAACTCAGGTATGTCTTATGATATTCATAAGACTTTCAACTATAAAGGTTATTTTTCCATCAAAGCTACACCCCTTAGCACAAGCCTTTGTCTACTAGAAGAATGTGGGAAGGGTGAGTTGCTGACCTTATGGAAGAAAGAGGTGATTGGTTAAACTAATGGTTTAAGGAAGTCCAAAAATGGAAACCTAAGGATGTTTATTTAGAAGGGGTAACTTGGCTTAGGATTTAGGAATTCCATTTCATGCATGGAATATCAACTTCTTCTAATTTATTTGTAAACTAGTAGGTGTTTATTTATGTGTCGATGACGACACAAAGAAGTAGTTGAAAATTGATGTTGCTAGGATTCTAGTAAGAAAAAAAATGTTATATGGTTGTTAATGAGGTATTCAATGTTAAGATTAATGGAATCATATACATTCTCAAAGTTATAGAAGATTCATATGACCCTCAGAGGATTTGTTTTCCAGCAAATATAGAGAAACTTGGGATTCACCAGACTCAAGCGATAGCTCTAGAGAATGTTTTGATGAAGAAAATAAAGCTTGTATAAAGGGGAATGAAGATGTCATAGTTTTTCTAGCAGTGGTTTGGAAGGAACAAGTATGTAAAAAAGTAATTTTGATAGGATTATAGTAGGAGAGCCAAGAAGTGTAAACACAAAAATAGACTTAGTGGTTTACTTTGAAACCCCCGGGGGAAATGTATTATAGTGAAAAGAGAGGAGCAAGAAAAGTTAACCTTGGATGTGATCCTTCAATCGCTTGACAAGTAAGTAGGGGTGGCAGAAGTTCCCTTAAAGGAGACCTCGACTTCTAAAGTCTAGGAAACCTAGGAAAAAATATTTGGTGACAAAATATGGACCACTAAGGGTCATTAAACTCCTCTTAGTCATAAAATAGCCTCATTTTGGCCCAATGAATCGGATTCCCTTTTTCCCTTTTGGCAGTTGGCAGCCCAAACCAAAATTCCAACCCATCTCTCAATCTTTGTTCCAAACCCAAGATAATTTCTTCTTCCCATAGAATTAAAATTAATACCATTTACAAACCCTCATATTTTCCTATCTCGAACCTTATCCTAAACCACTAAGTCATGAAATTAGTTTCAATCCTTCTTCCTCCAAAGATAATAAGGTCGAATCAGAACGTTTTTTGGGCGGATTTTCCCTCTGTTGTGATTCCAATTGCAACAAAGTCATTATTCAAGGTAATAAACATTTCTAGAATTCTAAACATGTGGATTATTCTCCCAAAATATAGAAAAGGCCATGAATATTTGGATTAAGGGAGTATCCAACTACTCAATTCACATTGAGCCGATCAACTTCTTATAAAAGATGGATCAAACAGTAAAGCATCAGTAGGATGTTCAAAAGAAGGTTCTAAGATGAATATTCTCTCTCTTAATATTTGAGGGTAATGGAGGGCTTCCAAGAAAAACATTCTAAGCCAATCAAACTCAAAAGGTCAGTTTGATGTTTGTATGCTATAAAAAACCAAAACATAAAATTTCAATTCTGATTTAGTTAATTCTCCATGGGGTAGAAATGATGGAGATTATAGCTTCAAGGACTCTCAAGGAAGGTTAGGAGGGCTAGTAATCATAGGTAAGACATGTATTTTCTATACTAATTTTAGTTTCTTGGGCGAGGGCCTTTTTGGGATCAATATTGATTGGGGTGTGTTGCACCCCAAAATTTCCCCTCTTCATTTTACTTTTGTGGCTTATATTTCGTCATACACATTCATGCATTTTAAGATGTGATCAAGGTTTATGGTCTTCATAGTTTTTTCCAAGCTATGGAATTTGGTTGTATTGTCAGACAGTCCAAGATGGATTTCATCTCCTCATTATTTTGATCATTCAGGCTACGTGGCTAAGGCCTCATGACATCTCAAGTTGACTATCTGTTTCATCATAGATTTGGAAATGGCTAGGGTTTTGATTATTGAAATGAATGATTTTCCCTTGATAAAATTCTTAAAACAGTGGCATCATAAGTCTTATACTAGTACACCATACATTTTTATTTGAAAGATCAACAAGGTTAGGGTTTTTATCCTAGAGATCTCTTCTCATCGAGCTTAGGGATTTTCTTCTCCAAATTACCAAGGTCGAAGTAGAGTTTATTTCTCTATGCTTCTCAAGGGATTTTAAAGGAATTGAGGATCCCATTTCAATCAAGGTAAGTACCTGGTTCCTTCTTGTATCAGGATCGGTGGAAGTATCATTGTGTTTGTTCATTATGGAAGGTTGGTGTGGATTAGATTTGAATGGAGTTGGAATTCTTGTAAAAAAATGCAAGTTGCTTGGAACTTATTCATTAAGGTTTCAAGTTTAATAATAAAGCATGGTTTTCACACAAATTGAATTTGAATTTTCTAAGGCAACATTGCAAATTTTATTCATGGTTTCAATTACCTTTCAAGGTTCCTTGAATTTGGATATAAAAGAGTTTTGACGTAAAGCTTATTCAACCATTCCATTCAAGTTATATTCATCATTCATTCATTCAAGTTCTATGACCAAGCTTCAAGATACAAGGATTTGAAAATATCTCAAAGTTTAAAAAGACATTCAATATTTATCAAATTGATAAGACTATTACATAAATCTTTAGGTTACAAGCTTTATTTGTAATGAAGATTACATTCTAAAATTTTGCAAGTTTTATTACATGAGGAAAATTACACAAAGGTCCTAAGCTACTTGTGAAGCCATGAACTAAAGTCTTTTATTTAAGCTCTTGGTCTTCATTTCCTTTATGTCAAGCTCCATGCCATCTTCTTCATCTTCCCTCATCACCATTCTCAAGCTCACATAAAAAGAAATAAGAAAGAGAAACAGTTAGCAAAGAAAATCAAACATGAACACAAGCGAAAGAGTTTTCAAGGAGTTTTCTATTCAAGTTTCATCATTAGGGATTTGAGTTTGGAATCAAATAATTAAGGGTGTTCTTAAATAATGATTCAAGCATAGATTAAAGCCTCATAAAATCAAATTTTAAATGCTAATCATGGGAAAAATTCTATTGCAAATCTCAAAATCAGTTTGGTTCACAAAAGAATTCCAACATCAGAAAATTAAAACAACATAATCAGTTTCCAAGCAGAAAATCACGGGTCTGTTTCCTATACTACAAATCACAATCTCAATTTGGTTCATAGCAAGTCAAAATCATGTCTCGGCCCAACAAATTTGCAAACTCATTTGAATCCCCAAAGAAATCACAAGTCATAATCACATTTTAAGCCCAATAACAGATGCAGCAAGCAGCAAAATTCAGCAGTACATCATCACAGCATTGCAAAGCAAATATCATAAAATAAAAACTAATTCAGAATTGCAACGGTCCAGCGCAACAAACAGTTTGTTATGACACATCAGAATTCAGAAAGTAAAGCAGTATAGAGTTCAAGTCCCAAGCCCACACGTAAAAATTACATTTCAGCCCAACAAGCATCACATTTCACATCTCTGCAAGTGTAAACCAAGTCTCAACCCAACAACATTAAGTGACATATCAGTAAAAAAATTACTTATAAAATGAAATCAAAGATCAGAAAATAATAACATATCAGATGGATCAGAGCCCACGTCAAAAAAACTCATTTAAAGCCTGTTAACAAACATCAACAAGCCTGTCAAAGAAAATCAGAGCCAAAACCCTAAGTGATAGGAGTATATAAACAATCAATTGGCACTAAAATGGGGGGATTCACTGTTCAAAATATCAGAAGTTGCACAGCAGCAGCAACCAGAAAACCCTAAACATCAACATCACCTTCATTATTCACAAAAACCTTTCAGATCTCAGAAATAATCACAATTTATGCATATCACATATTCAAAAACTCAAAAACTCAAACCCTTCAGAATTTTTTATTTCAGAAATTATGAACTCTGATTACAGAGAAAGATGAAGAGGAAATAGAGGTCGCAAAGAGTTTAGAAGAAGAGATAAGAGAGATCTCACCCGAAAGAAGCTGGAAATCACAAATCTTAGACCTAAAGTTCCGAAACCCCTTCAAGATTTATGCTCGATTGCTTACCCCTTGCAAAATTGAACATCAGATTCATGTTCAAAAGGAGGAGGCAAATAAGAATACACAAGAAAAGTAGATATCATAGCAATTGACAGCGGCGCCTCCGTCATCTTCATCAGCACTGCTGTTGATCTTCATCAGCGTTGCCGCGTGTTCTTTATCACCACTATGATGCTCATATCCTCCACCGTAGACCTCCATGATAACTACCACGTTTGATTGGGTCTTCTAGGTTTTATAATAACTTTATCTATTGATATGTGAATGAAAGATAGAGAGATGAGAGAGTTTGAGATAGAGAAATAGGAGATTTGGTTAATGGGTAGAAATGTTTTGATATTATGTTTTTTTTACATTTCCTAATCTGATTAAAATTACTCCCACTAAATGTTGTTGTTGTTGTTTGCATGGCTGGACCGGTACAGTGGTGACAAGTGTCACCACCCATGGGATACTTGTCACTGTTCAGGTGGGAGTTCATAATGATTATGCGTGAGCAACTCAACTTTCCCTACGGTGCATCCTCACCCAGTAGTTGTTGGATAGTCATCAGATTAACATCAATGCCTCAACATGCGCGTTCAACCGTGGACCTCCTGGAGCACTTCCACTGGATCACACACAGTCTCTTTAGAATTTGGGCTTCCTTCATGTTGGGCCTGAACGCCCAACTCCTTCCAGCACCCTCCATTTCTGTTTATTTCAAGCCCTTCCTCTTTTTTCCTTTATATTTGTTTATATTATATTATCTTGTTAATTATTTTGATTTTTATAAATAAAAAATAATAATAAAAATACAAAAATATCATTTATTTTAGATGATCAACTAAATTGAGAAATGTTATTTAATATTATTAATTAATTTAGTAATTAATTATATTAAATAGGATTATTTAATTTAATTAGTTATTTAAATTAATTTTAATTGGGTTGTATTGTTTGTTTATTTATACTTTTTATCGTATTATCGATTCAACTCATCCCCATTCTTAAACTTGTACCCCCATTCCCATATGGTTTGTAATAGTTTAGAATTTTATTTTCTTTGCTATTTTCTTTATATGTTTAAATTTCTATCATGCATATTTTTTTAAATTAGAACACATGGCCTCCTCTTGGGCTCATCATAAATGAAAAGGTATCCACTTACAAATGCACACTTGCACACATTTCATAGTTTGGTCCTGGGCTTTTCTACATCGACAACTATTGGATCAATTGTTCCAATTGGTCGTTTAGAATACTAGTGCCACGCTAGTCCCACTTTCTAGGAGCATGCATATAGCCACCTTGTATGGGCTTTTGATTTTTATCTTATGTATTGAAGTAACTCTCTTCTTTCCCCTTGGTCCGCATACCAAGCATCCTCATAAAGGGTCTCATAGTTGAGTTTTGGCATGGCCATTCTCATGAGGTTAATCAAGTTTTTCCCTTGGTTAACCATAACCCGAATCAACCACTTTGGTCCATATACCAAGTGTTTCCATGCACAAAGGGTCTCATGGTTGATAGTAGGAGCACCTACTCTCACGAGATTAATCAAGTACACCCCTTGGTTAATCATAACTCGATTCAACTCCCATACCCCAAGCACTCTCCTTATCTTGTGGACATTCGTGTTATGACCTTGCGACCGATCGTTGATGCAACCCGGGTATGCCTAATTAAATGTTGATTAAGGATATTCAAGGAGTCGTTCTGTAGAGTTGTCTTATCTCATGCGCTTCGAAGAGGCAACGGACCTACTCTGTTAGGTATCATTGTGACCTCATTCTTATCTTTGCATTTTATTGCTTTCTAGAGATCATGTCAAAAAGGAATATAGATGCATGACAGGTACTTCCGTTGTTGATATCTGTCAAGAATCCCTATGGTTTATTTAAATACTTGTTTAAGGAAATTCCGCATATGTGCCTTGCTTTCTACTCATGTTTGTTTTCTTTTTCCAAAGCACTTGTTCGCTCGCTTGTTTGATATTCACCATGCTTCCTTAGGACCAGTCGATTAGAGTAACATTCGAGCTAGATATTAGGATAGATATCCATGCATGCTAACATAGGGTAGAAACTTCCCTCTTTCATCCT
Source organism: Vicia faba (assembly GCA_948472305.1). Classification (NCBI taxonomy): domain Eukaryota; kingdom Viridiplantae; phylum Streptophyta; class Magnoliopsida; order Fabales; family Fabaceae; genus Vicia; species Vicia faba. The sequence goes on from OX451739.1 coordinate 930,230,957, forward strand.
CAACATTAGGATCAATCATTGTATGATAACATTAGGGCTAGATATTAGGATAGTCTCCCTTAGTTGTTTTCTTTTTTTTGCATTCTTGCATTTTAATACTAAAATTTCTTCTTCGAAAATCATAAAACATCTCTAATAAACTTAAATCCTTCTTCAAGGTAAAAAAATACAAACCAAACTTAATTATTTGTGTTCCTTCTAGCTTTGTTTTAAATCTTGTTAAATTGATGTTTCGCGATTTTTGCAATCTTATTTTATTATCTTTTAGCCGATGTTTCGTCATCGCATATGTTTGTAGCCGATGTTTCACCATCGCACATGTTTGTCATCCTACCTTGATTCTCAATATCATTGTTAGGTGTGATGTTTTATCATCTGGATTATTGATTTTTTCCATCTTTGCCATGTTATTTTATTATCTTTTAGCCGATGTTTCGCCATCGCATATGTTTGTAGCCGATGTTTCGCCATCGCACATGTTTGTCATCCTACCTTGATTCTCAATATCATTGTTAGGTTTGATGTTTTATCATATGGATTATTGATGTCTCTCCATCTTTGCTATGTTATTTTATTATATTTTAGCTGACATTTCACCATCACATATGTTTGCAATCGATGTTTCGCCATCGCACATGTTTGTCATCCTACCTTGATTCTTTATTTCATTGTTAGGTGCGATGTTTTATCATCTGGATTATTGATGTTTTTCCATCTTTGCCATGTTATTTTATTATCTTTTAGCCAATGTTTTGCCATCACATATGTTTGTATCCGGTGTTTCTCCATCGCACATGTTTGTCACCCTACCTTGATTCTTAATATCATTGTTAGGTGTGATGTTTTATCATCTGGATTATTGATGTTTTGCCATCTTTGCCATGTTATTTTATTATATTTTAGCCGACGTTTCACCATCACATATGTTTACAGTCGATGTTTTCCCATCGCACATGTTTGTTATCCTACCTTGATTTTCAATATCAGTTATGTGTGATGTTTTATCATCTGAATTGTGATGTCTTGCCATCTTTGCCATGTTACCTTGCCATCTTTTAGTCGGTGTTTCGCCATCTCATATGTTTTTCACCGATGTTTCGCCATTGCCATGTTTGTTATCCTACTTTAATTCTCAATATCATTGTTAGGTGTGATGATTTATCATCTGGATTGTTGATATTTCGCCATCTTTGCCATGCTATCTTGCTATCCTTTTGCTGATGTTTCACCATCGCATATGTTTTATTGCTGATGTTTCTCCATCGCGTATGTTTGTCATCCTACTTTGATTTTTGATATCATTGTTAGGTGTAATGTTCCGTCGTCTTGTCTAATATTTTGTTATCATGTTGAAGCCTTGTCATATCATCTGAGTGTGTGTTGTCATGTGATGTATTGTAATCCCTCTTTTATTGCTTTATCACTGTTGTTGATGTTTTGTCATTTTATCTATTGTTTTGTCATCTTGTTTGTTGCTTTTGTCTTCTTAACTAAAAACACAAACCAACCAAAATATATGAGCCGAACTACGGCTGCTCTGATTCCTTAAAAGGGATACGTAGGCATTAGGGTAGGGCCCGACCGAGCACAACCTTTATTTTCCCTACATTATTTTCTCCTTTCTTTTGCATGCATTCCCTGTACAGCCTAGACATAAATTTTACACACCATTAGATTAGAATAAACAAGAGTGGAAACCGTAGGGTACTACGGGCATGTGAGGTGCTAATATTTCCCCTCGTGTAACAGATTCCCTTAACTGATCACTCGGTCGCAAGACCGTAATTTCACCCTCTTCATGTTTTCTTCATGTTTACCTTTCCCTTTCGATGGGATAAAAGATGTTCGGTGGCGACTTCATTGATTTCATTATCAAATGACGGTTCGGTCGGTTATTTCAGCTGGCGACTTCACTAGGGATAGTTGACCAAATGTTGGTCCATCTCAGAGTCAATCCTAGCTCTTGTTTTCTTTTCTTTAGGTGTTTATTTTCTATGCTTTCAGTTTATTCATTTATACATGTTTATCTGAGCATATGTTTGCATTGCATTTTATTGCTTTCCATATTGGTTATCTGCGGTGCTGGATTCTGGTTTTCTTGGTGGGTGGGTTGTTCCATGAGGTAAAAGGCCTCATACCCAGGCTATGAGTGAATTCCATAGGAACTAGGAATAGAGTGGCCATGGAGGCTATGAGGCGTATGTCTTGTAGACCTGACCATGAGACCCATGAATTTAGAGGAAGTTCGGATAGGTGTTATCGTATGATGAAACCAACAGATGAGCTCTTGTACTCTGATTTGTCCTTCGACCTTACCACGACCTAGTCTTCACCCGTGAGTGGGGCGGGAAAGTTTTTCTTAAAGTTACAGGTACATATGGTGACTATTTGTTCTATTGGTGACTATTTGCTCTAGTTATGTTGGTAACTTGAGTTATGTTGGTGTACATGTTCTGATAGTTATTATGTGTTTTTTATGGTGACTTTGATACTGTCAGTTACTATATGATCTCCTGGTTTTGTTCTGAACTTCTCACCTTATGATGGTCGTTTATTTCGGTAGTTCAGCAGTTATCTTTTATGGCAGGGAGATTTTGGTCTCATACAGTTGTTGATCTACTTGGTACTTGTCTCTTTTGTGTTCCAAGGTGGTGTCGTACCTTTGATCCGGTGATGTTCATCATTCAGTTTAGAGACAGTGCAACCATGTTCCATGTCTATGGAACCTTGATCTCGTGTTCTTGCATACATGATCTGTTAACATCATTTTAACACACATGTTCTTTCCATTTCCAAGGAACCATGCTTTTGAGCTTTGTGTTGCACTTCTCCATCTTTTACTGGTTTAAAATCAAAATTAAAAGCATGTGAGTTCCTTGAAAATGATCGAACATGGCATTTCATCCACTCACACACCTCATGCATATTCATGCATTCAATACAGGTACTCAGAGTTGGAGATTCTTATTCAGACTTGGTCTTCTCTTCAGAGTTATAGACTTGAATCCTTGTTGTCACATGTTCAGAGATCATTTACGGAATGACTTTGTGGGGTATTGGCCGGGATGAAGATCCATATGTGTTTGTTTGTGGTATACATGCAAGCCTTGGCCTGTGATCGGGAACTCTTCGAGAAGGAAGATAATCAGTTGAAGACTCAGTGGAGTCGGGTCATGGAAGTCTTGATGATAGTGTCAGCAATCCTACACTGACTGTTGCAACATGAGTTATTCTCTTCTCCCCGTCTTTCAGAATTTCACACCATGGAAGTGCCTTGCAAATTTCATCCATTATCTTAAGTGCGTGGAATGTCTTATCAGCAGATGGTTCCCGTTTTCTAGCTGAATTCAAGAGGTTAGTTTTACCAGCAAGAACAAAAGAAGCCTGGAGAACAATTTTAATCCCATCTCAGTGCTTTATTCACATTTGTCTCCACGCTTGTTTGAGCTTCAGTGGGTTAGGCTCTGTGCTTCATTATCGTCTACAAATTCCCCTTCCAAATCCTGTTACCAACGTCAGATGTGGCTACCATGTCGAGCTACCCGATTATTCAACAAGGCGCACTCTCTACAACTTTGGGACACCTGATCTTCTCCAGCAGTAAGTGTTTATTTCCCAAGTGGGTGCATGGGTCAAAGCTTTTAAGCAGAGACAAAAGAAGCCTGAGAAGTATGTTGATACCATCTCAATACCTTACATCCTGGAACTTCCTCGTTTGTTGGGAATTCAGTTGATTAAGCTTCATACTTTGGAGACTATTTAGTTGATTAATCTCTCTCTTGATGCAAATGTTAAGTGTATCTCCCATTCTGGTCCATTTGGTAATGATGTTGAAAATTGCGAGATGGTTTAAGTGAAGTCTATCTCCTTCCGGGCGTCTCTCTCAAAGTCCAATCTCTAAGGTGATGAACAATATCGAAGTTTTAGCTTAGTACAACATCCAACCTCTCTTTTGAGATAATCTTTAGTGGACATCATTTTGGGGCACTCGGCTATTCAATTTGAAGATTGGTTTGTCTTCCAGAGATAAAGAACAAGTTTGGAGCAATTCAGAGACTGTTGTGTCCAGATCAACGGGGAATCTCTTATCCAAGTGAGCCTCAAGGCTATTGAAGATCGTTTAAAGCAATTAGTTTATATGGAGTCATGTCTCCTCAGCATGGACATTTCAAATTTCATTCGCATTCTCATTTGCAATCTTAATTGTTTTTTTCCAGTACTTTCTTGTATGCAAACTTTCTCATCTTTTTGAATGATTAATCATAACACACTGAATATGCTTGTCTTGAATTAATCCATTTGTTATCACTCTTAATTATTTTACTATGCTTTTGATATCAAAATCTTGTTAATAAAGTAATAACTCTTGAGGGAGGATGACTAAAATCTACCTAAAATATCAAATGGTATGCTTTCGGGTAAAAATCTTGCTGACGATGTACAGGCCTTGTTTAAATCCCCAAACACTGGAGATATAAGGGAGATAGACCCTCGTTAACCCCTCTGAGCCTTCGAAGTAGGAGTTTTTTTTTGTTCGGAAAAAACCCTTATTCTTAACCTGGGGCAGGGTAGATGTTCATATAATTTGATCGAGCATTCAAATTTCAGAAGGAGTGTTCTATCTGAGGATCACCATATTTTATCCCTTGCATTATGAGGTTGGAAAAAGATCAAAGCCACAATGGTTATTTCCTCACAAAAATCCTGAGGTCGAGATTGAATCGGTACAACAATGGTTATCCCTCGTCGACCAAGGAATGAGGCAATCACTTTCCTCCAAAAAGTTCAAATACTTAGGGTGACATGACTTGTTCAAAATGGAAAATATGAATAATAAAGAAACAATAAAGCCCCGCTAAGTCGAAACTTGAAAACAAGTCGCTTAGGCAAAAGTTAGGGTATCCCGCTGGACTCCCAAATTGAAATTCAAAAGAATTTGTCCATGAAAAAGTTAGGGAAAACGAAAAAGAGTTTAAAAAGCCCGAAAGGAAGAAAAGGATTATCCAATAAGAATCCTCGTCAAGAAAAAAGTCGTGTGATCGAACACCCAAAAACAAAAGGGTAAGTGATTGTCGTGTCCAAGAAATCATTGTGGTTCCTCAACCATCATAAACTCTTTTGAGAGTTGAATGCTCATATCGAGTTAACTGAATGTAGGACTGGAGAAGATCATGGAGAATGGGTGGGCACCCAAAATTTTGAGCCTTAAATCCTTTTTTCTAAAAACCGTGAACCAGGCCACGTTACAACCTTTAAAATTCTTAATTGAAGCATGGGTTAATTCGGAAGCAAAACTGTTATGAGATTACGGTAACCTGACTCCTAGGAGGCTTGCTAAAATAACTTTTGAGTTGGTATCACTCCCTCTTTTATTTTCTTTGTACAAATTTTTTTTAATGTTTCAACATCTTTTCAATAAAAGTTTTCTTACTTCAAGACAAACATATGATTTGCATTAGATTTATCATTCATAGGATAAAACATTCTTTGCATATGAAAAAGTGCTTAAACATCGAGTGAGCTTGCATAATGAGCATCAAATGAAGAGTTTGATTATCCCGAGGGACAAAATGCTTCAGGAATCTGTTAAAAATAATGATCTTAATTTGGGGCATGCTTTCTAGCTACTCCTTTGAATTGGAAAAGACCAGTATGAGAGGTTGATCAAGAACTTTTTGTTTGATGATTGTATGGAAGTTTTGTTTGTCCCCAAACGTCTGATTGAGCAATGGTGTATCTTTTCCAGTTGGTCCCCAAAGGACAATTTTCTTCGAGCATTTGCTTACGTGCGAAGCAGTTCGAGTTGAGAAGTATGGTTGTGTACTAGCTTGTTTTGAAGACATAAGTCAATTATCCTGAGGAGGTGTTATCTTTCAAACTCCTTCAACTTCTTGTTCCTCTATAAGCACGAGGTAAGGAAATGGTTTGCCAAGATTCTGTTAATCTGGGGCAATCAAGTCAAGATCCATTGGCTCTCAAAGTTTCGTCAATTAGAGGCAATTATGTCGAGATTCGAAAAATATTTCAAAGTGTCGAATGATCAGGGTACGTTACCCAAGATTTACTAAAGACACTTCTAATATTGATTAGTCGGAAGCCGTTTTTCAAAGTTTGTAACACTGGTGAAGTTTATCAGGGTGGTACAGATCTCATAAAGTCCTTTCAAGGCACGCTCTTTAAAAGCCCTACAGACTAGAGCAAGGCATTATGTAGGGGCATTGCTCCACCTCAGAGTTGATCAGGTTAAGTCCAGTTGCAGGCTGGGCAACTTGTGATTTGAAGAGCATGACCAGAAGTCGAGATCGTTATCCTTAACTTATTAGAATTTAAGGTATATGAATTGTTGTTCCTTCATAAGTGATTGAGATCTTTATCTCCAACTAAAGCCAGGAGTGCTATTCTCAGCACAGATCTCGGGAAGTCCTCTCAAGGAGAATCTCTTCAAAGGTTAGTCAACCTAAACAGTTACATCAAAATTCAAAAAATCTCTCCATGGAGCTGTTGTATCAGGTTATCACACTATGCCTGGGGCATGTTTAGTGGCCTCTTTCGCATGAACTATCATTTGCTTTACTTATCTGTGTAATTCACCATTACCAGGGCAACATCTTTCAAGATAATTAAAGTTTCACTAACTTGGGTTGTTTCCGCCGAAGCAACACTGAAGTTTCTACTTCTCCAAAGTAAGTCTTCCCAAATGGGGAATTTTAAGATTGGCCAATTGGAATTCTAGATTTAAAAGAGTCTCGTTCTCTGACTGCATAAAGTTTTGTCTCCTGGTATCGCCCAACAGAAAGTCTTTTGGCTGGAAGTTGTGATCTTTTGATATGGATTTCCATTTCATCGGAGCAGAGCGTCTTTACCCGGACTAAAGATTTGGTTGAATATCTTCTTATTCCCCGGCAGAAATCACTTCATGAAGAACAAATCCATCTGAGATTAGTCATGGGCTTCTACAGAGATGTGAAGTTTCTATTTCTCCCCAGTAAATCTCCCCAAGCGAAGAATTTTAAAGATTGACTAATTGGAATCTTAGATTAAGAGAGTCTTATTCTCTGAGTTCTTGAAGTATTGTCTCCCCAACGTCACCTAGAAAAAGATAATGTTTATTCCCTGAAGTGGAGTGTTCTTATTCCCAGCTGAAGTCGAGAGTTCCTTCGGAAATTTCTCTTATTCCCCGGTGAAGTCATTTTATAAATATTTCTTGTTCAAGAATTCTCTAATCTCCATAGCAGAAGCATGGTTTGAAGTTCGTCATGTTGAGAATCTTTTATTATCCCCAGTAAAGACTATTTAATTATGTTCTGTTTCTTAGTGAAGTAATGAGACCATCATCTCACTTTCTTAGAGGAGGCTGTTTATGAGGATCTCTTGTCCAAGATTTCTCATTCCCCAATGAAACTGCCTTATTGGAGATCTCGCTCTCAGGAATTTTTATTCCCCCAGCTAATTTGTGTTGAGGTTTATTTTATCTCTCCCATAAAGACCACTGTCTGAGATCTCTTATGTAAAATTTCTCCTTTCTCCAGCGGAGCTACCTTCGGAAATATCTTACTCGAAAATCCTCATCTCCCCTGTGAAGTTTCCTTATCAATAAATCTCCTATTCGGGAATTCTCATTTCTCCAATGGAATCGTTTCATCAAAAATACTTGCTCACAGATTCACTCTTTTCCCAGTAGATCTCAATCTTGGATGTTGATAAGTTTTACCTCTCTAAAAGAGTATGCTATTGTGGTTGCTAGCCCCAGGATAGAGCATCATAGCGGGATTTCGCTCTGGTTGAAGCACATCCTTATTTCCCTGTGGAGTCGAAGATTCTCATATTTCCAGCAGTAACATATTCTGTTGAGTTTCTCATACGAAGAATATCTCATTCCCGACAAGAGTTCTTTTTGTAAGGTCGCTTACCCCAACATGAATCTTTATATCCTTGGCATTATAAGGGATCTTTGTCCCCAGTGATAGAGTATGGCTGAAATATTTCCTCAGGCGAGTTCTGAACCTCAAGTTTATGGTTCAAATATACCCTCATTTTCCCTAAGTGAGGATTGGTAGTCTCCAACGGTAGCATCCCTGGGGTGGTCTGGTTGGAATTATTTTGTTTAAGAATTTTGACGTTTCCCCAGTTGAAATCTCTTTCACTGAGGACTTACATCAGAAGGTCCCAGCTCCCAGCAATGTTCTCTTTATCTGTGGAAGAAAATACTGGATCTTTTCCCCAGAAGGTTAAGAAGTGGAACACATGTCAAGATTTCTTCTGCACTGTAATTTATTTTTGTAGTATTTTCCCCATGAAGTTATCCACCAGTGATAAATTGACAAGTTATCAAACAAAAAGTCAGGTGGATTTTGATTTCCCGTAGACTCCATTTTATTAATGTTCTCTCCAGCAACGTCAAATCTCCAAGGTTGTCATACTGTAGTTATTCATTCTTTCCATTTCATCAATCTTGGGTAGTCAAGTTGAGGATTGATCTCTCAAAGGTTGTCATACCGTACTTTGGGCATTCATGTTGTGATTTTGTTCACATGAATTGTTGTTCGCTCCGTAAGTTGCAGCTTGTCAACATACATGCAAGAGCGTTATCTCTAACTTTTGAATGTTGGAATAGGGAATTCCCTGTAGAGTTAGTTCTCCTTAGCATTTTCATGTAAGGGATTCTCGAGGCAGATTAGGTTTTTGGATACTTTCATTCCCCAACCAAGTCTGGAAGAGCATTATCTCGTTTCTCAATAAAGACTACTCCCAACGGAGTTTACCTACCTATTTGAATTATCATCGAAGTTTGCATTCAAAAATTCTCATTTTCCCATCTAGGTTGTGACTTAGGGAATTTAATATCAAAATAATCTTTTATCATCCTCAGTAGGGTTAATGTTGGCTGAGATTTCCGCTTCCCCAGTAAAGTCGATATTGTTTGACTATCTTCATGTTTTTTTATGACTGCATATCCAAGGTTCCTTTAATCCTTGGAAGTTGGGTTCTTTGTGAAAAAATCCATGGCAGAAGCATTCCCAGTAGGGGTTGCCACTTTTAGAGTTTGGTATCTCTTAGCCCCAGTAAAATACTCCCCGGCAGAGTTTTGTATCCTCAGTGGAGTTTTATTTCCTCAACAGGGTTTTATTTTCCAAAAAAAAAAATTTAAGAGGAAGGCTTCACTCTGAGACTTCAAGTTTGAAGACGTCTCATATCCCTAGTGGAGTTGCTTGGATGAGAATTCATAGTATGAATAAGTTTCAATTCCCTAGTGGAGTTGCCAACCAGATATTACTCATCTTGATCTCTCATTTCCCAGCTAATTTGTTGCTTGGGGCATCCTTATTTAAGGATCTTTCCTTATCCCCAATATAGTTGATGTTGGTCGATTAATTGAGATTTTGTTAATCTTAGACAATCGGTAAAAGAATTTTTTTACAGAAGTTCCCCCAACGAGGGTTTCGCTTCTCACATATGGTTTGTTATCTTGGTATCATCCTCAACACGACTGCATGCCGTCATTTCCAGAGATTACAGTCTTGCCCTGATTTTCTCTAGCAATAGCCAATTTCTATTTGGCATTCTCCTTCAGAAGCTACAGTCTTGCCCTGATCTTCTCCCACAATGCCCAATCTTCATTTGGCATTCCTTATTGAAGTTGATCAGTTTTGACTCGATCTTCTCCAGCAGAGCTTGCAATTTATTTTTGCAGCTCCTCTCAGTATTTATAGCTTGTTTCTACCGGTTGCTCAATTTTTACTCCCGGTAGAGTTTCAGCTCTACAAGAGTTTCTCTCCAGCGGTTCCTTATTTATTCTCTTCTCTATTGGATTTTGCATTTTGTATTTGCAAGTCCTGTAAGGTTCTAACTTATTGGTTGTTGGCTTCTCGATTGGCCATTCCCTGGTGAAACATTTAACATGCATCATTACATTGCATCTACTAAAACGCGTAGCATTTCCATTATATGGAGCATTACGCTATGTTAAAAAAATAAAACATGCATCAGAACATGAGCCATTACTATTTCTATTTTCCTCGGTGAATTTTCCAAAACGTCGGATTTTGCCCCAGCGAGGTCTTCATCCTCAATATCTCAATTTCTCCCCTTACAAATATCCTTTTGATGTTAATCATTTTAATGGTTGAGTGATTACTTTTGTTTGTAGCTTAGTATTTCCCGGTGCAATTTTCTCGGGTTTAATCTTTACTACCCTCGTTGGTTCATTCCAATTGATGTACCTCTCGAATACCAGTCTCGTCCTAATATTTGCTTTCAGCATGTTTTTAGTTGTACGCCCTATTCACCTTGCTTTGGGTCGAGCTTTAAGTTTTGTCTCCTCACCTGCGCATGAAATCCAGTTTTGTCCTGGTACTCATCTAGTTTAGTTTTGTCTAACTAGTTATAATGAGTCGAGTGTCATCTCATTTTGTTTTCATACCTTGGACTTCCATCAGTGTTGTATTACTGAACCCTTTATCGGTTTTCGTTTACTGAGTCTCTTTGCAGTGTTCATACTGCGTCTCTGGTTGAAATCAGTCTCTTTTGTTCCTTGGATTCTTTTATCATTTTTTGTTACTGTTTATCCATTGATCTGAGACCAGCAGGTTCTCTGAGAAACATGCACTCTCATCACCTTGCTTTGGGTCGAGTTTCGATCTCATCACTTGTGCATGAAATCCAATTTCGTCCTGGCACTCATCTAGTTTAGTTTCATCTAACTAGTTATAATGAGTCGAGTTTCTTCTCGTTTTTGTTTTCATACCTTAAACCCTTTATCGGTTTTCGTTTACCGAGCCTCTTTGTAGTGTTCGTACTACATCCCTAGTTGAAATCAGTCTCTTTTGTTCCTTGGATTCTTCTATCAGTTTTCATTACTTTTATCCATTAATCTAAGACCAGCAGGTGCTCTGAGAAACATGCACTCTCACCACTTTTTCTATGGGTCAATTTTCGCCTCGTTATCCATGCTTGCTAACATATGGTAGAAACTTCCCTCTTTCATCCTCAACCTTAGGATCAATAATTGTATGATAACATTAGGGCTAGAGATTAGGATAATCTACCTTAGTTGTTTTCTTTTCTTTGCATTCCTGCATTTTAAAACTAAAATTTCTTCTTGGAAAATCGTAAAATATCTCTAATAAACTTAAATCCTTCTTCAAGGTAAAAATATACAAACCAATCTTAATTGTTTGTGCGCCTTCTGGCTTTATTTTAAATCTTGTTAAATTGATGTTTCGCCATCTTTGCGATGTTATTTTATTATCTTTTAGCTGATGTTTCGCCATTGCATATGTTTGTAGCTGATGTTTTGCCATCGCATATGTTTGTCATCCTACCTTGATTTTCAATATCATTGTTAGGTTTGATATTTTATCATCTGAATTATTGATGTTTCGCCATCTTTGCCATGTTATTTTATTATCTTTTAGCCGATGTTTTACCATCGCATATGTTTGTAGCTGATGTTTCTCCATGGCACATGTTTGTCATCCTACCTTGATTCTCAATATCATTGTTAGGTGTGATGTTTTATCATCTAGATTATTGATGTTTTACCATCTTTGCCATGTTATTTTATTTTCTTTTAGCCGATGTTTCTCCATCGCATATGTTTGTAGCCGGTGTTTTACCATCGCACATGTTTGTCATCTTACCTTGATTCTTAATATCATTGTTAGGTGTGATGTTTTATCATCTGGATTATTGATGTTTCGCCATCGTTGCCATGTTATTTTATTATCTTTGAATCGATGTTTCGCCATCGCATATGTTTGCAGCCGGTGTTACACCATCGCACATGTTTGTTATTCTACCTTAATTTTCAATATCATTGTTAGGTTTGATGTTTTATCATCTAAATTGTGATGTCTCGCCATCTTTTCCATGTTACCTTGCCATCTTTTAGCCGATGTTTCTCCATTGTATATGTTTTTCGCCGATGTTTCGCCATCGCACATGTTTGTTATCCTACTTTGATTCTCAATATCATTGTTAGGTGTGATGTTTTGTCATCTGGATTGTGTATGTTTCTCCATCTTTGACATGATATCTTGCTATCCTTTTGCCTATGTTTCGCCATCTCATATGTTTATTGTTGATGTTTCTCCATCGCATATGTTTGTCATCTTACTTTGATTTTCGATATCATTGTTAGGTGTAATGTTTCATCGTCTTGTCTGATATTTTGTTATCATGTTGTCGCCTTATCATATTATCTGAGCTTGTACTGCCATGTAATGTATTGTCATCCCTCTTTTATTGTTTTATCACTATTGTTGATGTTTTGTTGTTTTATCTTATGTTTTTCCATCTTGTTTGTTGCTTTTGTCTTCTTAACTAAAAAACACAAACCAACCAAAATATATGAGCTGAACTACGGCTGATCTGATCTTTTAAAAGGGATACGTAGGAATTGGGGTAGGGCCCGACCGAGCATAACTTTTATTTTCCCTACATTATTTTCTCCTTTCTTTTGCATGTGTTGTACCCCAAAATTTTCCCTCTCATGTTTTCCAAGATCTCCTCTTACATGGGTGGTTACAAACACTTGCCTAAAGAAAATGAAAATTTTGAATGATGGTCAAGTGTCTTTCAATTGGCATGTCAACAGTGTCCTTCGATTGGCATCTGAACAGTGTCCTTCAATTGGCATGTCAACCAAATGTCCTTCGATTGGCATGTCAACAGTGTCTTTCAATTGGAATCTGAACAATGTCCTTCAATTGACACATTAGAGCAAAGTGTCCTTCGATTGGCATGTCAACAAGCTTCAATTAGGTGATGGGTCTTCTTAGACCAAGTTCAATTCACAAGGCTTCGACTGAGCATTGGTTGTTTCAGGCTTGTCTTAGATTCACAAGGTAAAGGCCCCTTAACTTGCTAGCACACCAGGCAGAAGTCTCATTCGAAGGACATGTAAATGATCCATTCGAAGAAGCATTCAAAGGCCCATTCGAAGGAAACAGTGTTGTCTGAAAAGGGTTATGGTCAAAGGATGAATCTAGTTGGTCAAAACTAAAGAGAAATATGCAAATATGCTTGCTGGCCAAAATCCCACATATTGTCATATTTAATCTTCCTGCGCAAGCATATTCATGCCAAAGGAAGCTTCGATTGGCCAGAAAAGAGCTTTCATTTGGGCTAGCTGAGTAGGGGCTCAATCGAAGAGGCCTCGATGATGATAATTGGAGTCATTAGAAGGAAGTAACTCATAGTCAATTGAAGGGAAAGACTTGATCCATTCGAAGGAAGTAACTCAGAGCCAATCGAAGGGCAAGACTTGAGCCATTCGAAGGAAGTAGCTTAAGGCCAATCGAAGAGCAAGGCTTGGAGCCGTTCGAAGGAAGTAACTCAGAATTAATTGAAGGGCAAGACTTGAGGGCATTCGAAGGTGAAACATGTTCAGGTTCACTTAATATTTCAAAATGGCATGGATAATCCAAAAAAGGCAATCCTTTAATTTGTCTGATTTTTCCTTCAAAGCCTGGTTAATGGTTGTCCCTTTCAATTTCCACTCCCCTCAAACTCCTATAAGTACATTCCTAACGCACATTGCAAAGGGAGGAGAGAGAACCACACAAACATCAAAAACACTCTTGCCACACTCACGCCATCATCCAGACGCTGCATCACACGCAATACTTACTACCAATCAAAGTTGCAGACACATTTCCAAACAAAGGCCATTTTGCCACACGCACATGTTGCCTCACAAGAGCTCGACAAAACTTCCAAAGTTCCAACAAGGTTTCCAGAATCGAAGCACCCTAGTGGTAACGAATCTTCAATCTTAATTTCATTTCCCATGTAACTTAATTTCGACTACATATTCATGTTTCATGATTGTTAATATGTTACATGTAAAGTATGAAGTAACAGGATACCATTACTAAGGCATGTGAAGTTGATTTCTTCAAATCTTAAGTCTAGCTCAGATGGTGAAGGAATATGGGCAATCGAATGGGCCTGGGTTCGATAACCAGGCCTCACAATTTTGTTTTTCTAACTATTATTCTACAGATCCATTACTGACAGGTCTTATGCACGCTTACCATACACCATCGATTTCATTCCATCCAATGCATATCTGATCCGGATCCAACGCCCTGAGCACACAGCTTAACCATAGGCTCTCCTCGGTACCTCCCCACTGAATCTAAGGGCAAATCTGGGCTTCTCTCATTTGGACCCAGTGAATTTCACTTCATACCCCTCTATTCCTTTTTCCAATACGCCAATTTATATTTTTATTTTATCTTTATTATTTACTTCTTTTAGTTTTTTTGTTTTATTTCGTTTAATAAGTAAAAACAAATAAAAACCACAAAAAAACATTAGGTTAGTATTTTTTAAATAAATTAATTTAATTAATTAATTAATTAATTTAACCTTTTCTTTAAATTTAAATTAAATAGACTTAGACTTTATTTTCTTTCATAAACAAAAACAACCAAAAGATTTTTATTTCTTAGGATTTTTAGACGTTATTTTCAATTTTGCGCGCGTTTATTGCTTCGTCGCTATTTTTTTATATTATTGTACTTGCTCAGAGGATGTAATAGAAATTAACTAGGATTATTTACCGCTTTTCTTTATTTTTCCAAGTTTTGGACATGTAATTAATCCCCAAAGCCATGTAATAGCGTAGGATTTACATTTCCGCACTTTTAATTCTTGTACATATATTAACTACTTAGATGTATGATAACAGGATTGCATGACAAGAGCCTAATAATCAAATGTTAGCAAACCTAAGTCAAGACTAAAATAACTGAACATAACACACCTTGCACATACACACCTCTAGGGTACTCCCACTTTGGTTGCCTTCGGAAAATAGTCACAACTCTCGAAACGTGAGAGGTTTTAGTGGATACCCTCTGGTTCAAAAAGATCATAAGTCCCTCGATGACCCTGTCGACATTGCCTCAGTAAAAATATGATCTTAGAATCATAGGGTAGCTACTAAAGCTTCTTGCCCAGTTGCCTTTATGACTATAAAAACGTCCCTTTGAATGTCCCTCAAACATCCAACGATATGGCTACTGTGTTACAGTGGCAGAACCGACTATTAATATTGGTTTTGCATTTTGTATTTGCAAATGTTGCAATAAGCAAGATTCTCCACCGTCTTTCTTTTTATCCAACAAAGGAAAGGGTGAAAATAATATAAACAGACCTTTTCGAGAGTTTTCTGAGTAAGGGGGTAGATTATGGAAAGGGAATGTGTTAACACCCTTTCCATATGTGGTTTTCCATGGGCTCTTAGGTACTTGCTCATTTTGAAAACTGCTTTCGTGTTTGTGTGTTTTGAAAAGTTTGCTTGCTTTATGATAACTCTTGTATCAGTCCTCAAGAGTGTTGATAAAGCGTTTTTGAAAAGGTTTTGAAAGTGTAGTGTGAAAAAGATTGTTTTGAGCAAGTACTTAACAGCTATCTACCTACACAAAAAAGGTGTTATTTTCCTCCTTTCCTTTAGATAGTGCTACCCTACTATTAGTGAGTAGGTAGCCTTATCGTTGGATGATGAGGGACTATCGAAGGGACATTTACGGTCAATAAGGCAACTGGGAAAGAACTCTTAGTAATTTTCCTAAAGTTCTAAGATCACTTTTTTAACCGAGGCAACAGTCGAAAGGGTCATGGAGGGACTTGTGATCTCTTTAACTCAAGGACAGTCACTAAAAATTCTCATGTTTTGAGAATTGTAAGTGTTTCGAAGGAAACTAAAATGGGAGATACCCTAGGGGTGAGCATGTGCAAGTGTATTGGTTCAGTTCATTTATCTTGCGCATTTAGGGTTATCTAATCGTTTTAATTTCAGACTTTTTCATGCAATCCTATTAATCTAAACAGTTAATAATAGTGCAAGAATTTAAAAGACAGAAATTAAACCTATCTATTACAAGGCCTCGGGGAAGGGGATACATAACCAAAATTGGGGAGTGCGTAAATTTAAAGCAGTAATAAACCCTAAGTTAAACAATTACAAACTATATACAAATACAATAAATTGAAAAATAATAAAACAGAAAATGATAAGCGCGCGGAGATTAAAATGAGAACAAGTTTGAAAAACCTAAAAATCTAATTGATTTAAAAAAAAAATTGTATTTTTATTGAGAAAAAGATTTGAAGTGATTCAACCTAATTCTAATTGATATTAATTAAGGAAACAAGTAAAATAATTAAATTAATTTCCAAGAATTAAATTAATTAAAAAAAACCTAAGTCTATTTTTTTGTGATTTTTTTATTTATTTTATAATTAAAATAAAAATTGAATTTAAAAAAATTAAAATAAAAACAAAGAAATTAAAAAAGCAAAATGAATAGAAAAATGGGCCTGTTAGTGTTAGCAGATTGGGAGTGTGGTGCTCAATTTTTGTTAGGCCCACTCAACTGAACCTAGCATTCCAAAAAATAATCTGGTGGGGATGAGTCTTGAGGGGTCACCATGGTCCCTAGCCACTGGGAGCGTTGGATTTAGACTCTTAGATCTGAATAGTCCATATGTGAGGCATATCATGCACGTGTTGGCCTTCGCATGCACTAGATCTGAAATGAATTTGTGAGAAAATTCAAAACTCAGTCCCCTGGAATAGAACCATGGTCCCCTCATTGCAGAATAATTCGCCTTGCCATTCAGTCGTCCTATTCATTCATTTATAATAACCAAAGCATAATATTATATAAAAAACAAAGTCATATATATATATATATATATATATATATATATATATATATATATATATATATATATATATATGGGCCCTATCTTTTTTAAATATGTGAATCATAAGGGGCCGTTCAGACACGCCAACACAGGGGGGTCAAACCACCGTTTATGATGGTTGACCACCTTCTTCTCCGGCCATCAAAAATCAACATCGATCAGTGAGAGGGAGGTACAGTGCTCTGGCTTGTTTCAATCCTAAATGAAGTATGTACACGACTCCTAGAGGTCTCAGGAGTAAGACTGAATACTTCAAATGGTCTGAGAACGGCTGGATCTGATGATGTAAGCTTCACTTTTCTTTGAGAAATTTTGGATTTTTTCTAGGGTTATCTCTAAAGCAGTTGCGCGTCCCCTTTTAGGCTAGAATGTTTGTGTATATATATTAATCTACATTAGGTTAATAAATATGGAGGGGTATCAATGCTTTAAAAAAATTGATTTCCAAACTTTCCATTTTTTAAAGATTTCTTTCTACTCTTGGCTTGCACGTTTCTCTTTTCCATGTGACAACTTTCATGAGTTGTCTTGGGCCTCCAATATGATGGAAATCGAAAGCTGGCACGCCCTTGCAGATGAATTTCCCTTCAAATCTTCTTTCTTCGGGGACTTTAAACTCTAATTCGAATTATTCAGAGCTTTCCTCATCAAAACCTTGTTTCCTTTGAAAGCTCTGAACTCTAATTCGAATTGCGCCATCTCCAATATCATGGCTCCTTCGATTGAGCCAACCTCTGCTTCGATTGCTTGATTTGAAGAGAATCACCCTGGTCGAATCATCTCTTGTGAAGTTAGGAACAAACAAAGAAAGAATCTGGCCTTTAACTTAGGAATTGAATCCACGGTCAACATTGAATTCTTGCCATATTTGCAAGGAAAACATGCCATTTTGAAATTTGGGTGAACCTGGATAGGTTAGGATAGTTGTTTTGTTCGAATTTGGCTTAAGGCTTTCATCATGGTTCCTTCAATTAAGACTCAAGTTTTGCTCTCTTCAATGGTGTGATACGGTGGCAGAACTGATTGTTAATACTAGTGTGATACGGTAAGTAAGAGTCTCCACCGACTTTTCTTTTATCCAACAAAGGAAAGGGTGAAAAAACAAAAAAGACCTTTTTTGATATTTTCTGAGTAAGGGGGGTAGATTATGGAAAGGGAAGGTGTTAGCACACTTTCCATTTGTGGTTCTCCATGGACTCTTAGGTACTTGCTCATTCTGAAAACTTTTTGTGTTTGTGTGTTTTGAAAGATTTTGTTTGCTTTATGGTAACTCTTGTATCAGTCCTCAAGAGTGTGATAAAGCGTTTTGAAAACTTTGTTTGAAAAATGTTTGAAAGTGTGGTGTAAAAATGAATTGTTTTGAGCAAGTACTTAACAACTATCTACCTACTCAAAAAATGTGTTCTTTTCCTTCTATCTTTTAGACAATGATATCCTACTATTAGTGAGTAGGTAACCCTAGTCGTAGGATGTTTGAGGGACTATCGAAAGGGACTTCACGGCCACTAAGGCAACTGGGAAAGAACTCTTAGTAACTGTCCTAAAGCCCTAAGATCACTTTTTTAACCGAGGCAGCAGTCGAGAGGGTCATCGAGGGACTAGTGATCTCTTAGACTCAAGGAAAGCCACTAACAATTCTCACGTTTCGAGAATTGTTACCGCATTCGAAGGCAACCAAAGTGGGAGATACCCTAGGGGTGAGCATGTGCAAGTGTGCAACAGTGTGTTTTTTCAGATATTTGTCTTGAGATTAGTGATCTAATGGTTAATTGATTAATCTTGTCATGCACGCCTAAGTTACTAACAATTATATACAAGCATATAAGAATATAAAGAGCGAGAAATAAGAGTTCTTACGTGATCGGGACTTTATAAGTCTGTCGGGATACTAACTGCAAGTATACAGTTCAGTCGTTCTAGTTTTAAAAGATTATCGAACCCACAGAGACTGAGGATCAATCGCATACGATCTAGTGCTACAGTTTGTCTAACTAAGCGATGAATATTAGATTTTTGGGGGAAACAGTTTAATTAAGAATAATAGTACTAATTATACCGGTATGTGATAATCGGACTTAGGGAATTCGGTGAATCGCTTGTCCTATATAGTATTTCGGTAAAAGCTAATTGTTTAAAAACCTGAGACATACACTCTCGTGTTTATGAAATAAGTCATGCTACTAAACCTAGTGGATGCACTTTAAATTTAATAACACTTTTTGAAAACAATTTGAATTTAATTAATTTATTAAAACACTCTCGTGTATTTAAAAATCAATGCTTCGTTACCACTATCTGGGTTGAACCCCAGCTCTCGCATGCAGGTTCTTGCCTTAATTAATTTCCCACTCTCGTGGCAAAATCGTGTTAATTAACCTCTCACTCTCGTGACAAGGATAGTTAAATTAATCTTGGAAATTGGAAACCAGAAATTGTTTTATAAATATTTTTGGCCAAGGTATCACTGAATTCTTTCGGTTCTTATGGCCACATACCGGTATTAATAATTTAGCCACATAATTAATTTAATAGCAATACAGTTCAAAATATAATTCATGGCAATAATTGGCATATTATAAAAACTGGATGAATAATAATTGCAATATAAAAACCTGGAATCAAAGTTGCTATGGTAATCTTGAAGTATTACAATAATCCAATCTTCGAGCTTGATTTGCAGTAAATAATTCGTGTTAATTCTTGATAGAAGAATTAACACTTAAACTAAAAACTAAGACTTTGAATGAAAATTACAGGAAAGTGAAAACAATATTCCAAAACAAGGAAAATGGAAAATAACTGCAAAATAAAATAATATTTGTTCTGAGGAAAATTCTTTGACCCTTGAACTGTGCACTGGTACACATATATATAGCATAGGAAAAATCAGCAGTTTTTGAATTCTTGATGAAGTCTTCCGTGGAGAAAATATAGGAGCACTAATAGTGGTGGCAAGAAAATAGGGGACTCAGTAGAAAAAGGGAGAACGAGTCTGCCCTTAATGCCCATGTCTCAATCCATGCATAACGTCCACCTTCACGCGCGTGACGATCGTCACATGTGGGTGATGGTCGTCACGCGCTGAAGTAGTGCATTACGCTCGTCAGTGGTGTGTGACGAGCGTTTCTTCATGTTGGGGGGGTGTTACGCCCGTCACAAGCATGTGACGACCGTCACTGTTCCAAAAATCCAAACTTTGTATTTTTTATTCTTTTTCTCTTTGTTTATTGTCTAGCCTTCTTCATGTTGTCCTTTTCCATCGGTTTGAGTCGACAAATGATATACCTGTAAAAAGACACATAATCTCAGAATAATCAGGGGTTAGACGACTTAATGAAATATAAAAATCGGTAAAAAGCATGGTAATTATACGATATGTTTTCTCGTTATCAAATTCCGCCATACTTAAACCTTTGCTTGTCCTCAAGCAAATAGTCATTCGATAGGTCGGACATGTTTTGTCAAGCGCATAAGCATGACATACCTTGGATTTTTAAAGTAGTTTCGGGAAATCCTCGTCGGTTCGGCCAATACTTGAGTAAAACACTAAAGATACGCTAATGACACAAGCGATAAGCTTAGCCGTAGACTTCCATTTTAAACGAGCTATCCAACAGTTCCGTTATAACTCTTCCCGGAGTTCCTTGTATCTATTTCACCCGGTTTCGTTCTGGCGCAATCACATTAAGCCCTTTGTCTTAGCACGCACGTAGTGGAGTAACCGGTTAGTGACTTTGATCCTTTAGCACGGGGTCTGGTACATGAATGTGGCAACCCTACATATGTTATCCAAATTGGAGGTTGTGGGGGATCGGGCTGTAGCACACCCTACCGAGTTCAGAACCAGATACCTCTGAACCAACCAACACTGGATTCCTTCATTATTTGCTCAGCTCTTATATGTGCCCGTATATTTTGGTACACAAATTTTCTTTTCTTTTAGCAGCGAGATAGGAAGGATATTTTTAGAATCAGGCATCAAACAATTATATTCATCGATTCTCCACGTGGTTTGTGTCAAGACGGTGCTGACTGCTAGTATAAACTACTAGGGGTTACTTCTAGTACTTGAAACTCCAGATATCGGTATAATGGTTATTGAAACGGATCGCATAAGTAGGAAGTCTACGGTGTCATAACCGTATCGATCTTGTTATGTCGTTTTCGGCTTCCTCAACTGGGATTTCGTTAAAATAGGTATGTCGGGCTAATGCGAAAATAATTAAAAAAAATTTGGTATGGCAAAATAAAGCGAAGAATTTGAATCGAGACATATCGTAAGAATTTACTAGTTTATAAAAGATTGAAAGGTACCTCTCCCACACGAAATCCGACATTGTCCTCAATGTTGCGGTACATATGCGGGGAAGTACAATTACAAAAATAAACGAAAAAGAAATGAAATAGAAAAATAATAGATTACATAGAAATTAAGGAAAGACTACTGGTGACCACGTCCTCTACTCCTGGTGCGAGAGCGTCTGGTAGGAGTGGCTTCAGTGTCGGTGTCTTGGAAACCAAGGGTGGTAATATCTATCCTCAAGGCGTTAAGCTCTGACAGGGCCTCATCTAACTTCTCATTCATGTTGCGCTGCCCAGTCAAGATCTGAGCGTTTTGGGCGCAGAGAGACTCAAATTGCTCGGCTTGCCTCCTCTCAAGCGCCGCATTCATTTGGTTTTGCATGTGGAGGGCGCGGAGGATGTCTTCAAGATTAATTGAAGGAGGTGCAGATGAGGATCCTGGAATGTCGTGGACAGGAGGAGCACTATCCAACTCTTCTTGTACTTCGTCAGCAGCGGCTGCAGGTTGGTCTTCATGGGCAGGTGCATGCTCTGCGGGAATTTCAGGATCGAACAACCAGTTTGCTTGGTCACTTGGATCGATTCGGTCCCTGTTCGGCAAAATGATATTCTGATAGACGGTGTTCCTGATTACAGGGTGGAATCTTTCGTCTTCCCGCTCGTAGATGAGGTGTGCGGCTTTGCAGTGATCCAAGGTTAGCAAAGCCGGTGCCATAGAAGGCAAGGTTGCGAGAGCAGCACCGTAGTTCAGACCAATGGCAATTGAAGTAACCAGCCCTCCAAAATAAAATGGTTTTCCACCTCTAGCACAAATAGAGTGGATGTGAGCAAGTAGGAATGGGGCGGCATTTATCTTTTGCCCAGAGAACGCGCAATGTAAAAAGAAGAGCTCCTTGGAGTTGAGCTTATGGTTGCTGTCACGGGCGAAGATTGTGTTGCTAAGGATGCGATGGAAGTAGCGGATGGCCGGATTGTGAATATGGGTGGCATTGAGGTGGTCGTATGATCCGGCACGGATATTCGTTAGACTGTGCCACAAGTTGAAAGCCTCCTCACCAAAACTATCCGGTACCCGGAAATGAGCACCTTCGTCCGAACAAAATCCTAGAAGTCTCGCGATGTCGGATTGAGGCAACTCGTGCTCAATGCCAAACATGCGGAATTTTGCCAGCCCCGACAGTTGGTTTGTGAAACCCGGCGGAGTGAGGTAACCAAATGAACTCAAGAACTCAAGAGTAAGAGTTTCGTAGATTGGTCTTGGTTCGCGGCACAAGTTCCACAGATCCACGCTTTGCAATAATCGGCGGACACTGTCGAGTAGTCCCAAACTCCTTAGGCAGTCGATGTCAACGTACCTTGTGGGTTGGAGACCTCGACGTTGAAATTTCTGAAACTTTGCTCGTTGATTCTCTCCCTGTTCGCCGATTCTGAAATTGATGGCTGGAACGTGTGGGTTGTTTGCCATGGTGGAGGTAGGATTTGATTTAGGGAATATGAAAATGGGGTACTGTATGGATGGTAATTTGGTGTTGGAAGTTTAGAAATTAGAAGAAGAATGGAGTGAGTGGGTAGTTTTTCGTGTGATGTGGTAACAATGGAGGAAGGAAGTGGGTTTATGAAGGGGATGGTTGAAAGTTGGAACGGTTCCCTGCAATAGCCGTTCTGATAAACTGTTTGCGTGACGGTCGTCACAAGGGTGTGACGCTCGTCATGAGGCAAAAAGGCGTGTTACACTCGTCACAAGGGTGTGACGGTCGTAACGCGGGCAGCGTCATTAATAAGACGACCGTTACAGGACCGTTGGGGTGTTTATAGTTTTTATTATTTTCTTGGTAATAATGTTTTTGAAGAATTTTTATGTTTTTTCTTGGTAATAAGGTTTTTTTTGGTTTATTTGAAATATTTTAATCAATTAGAGTTTTAAATATAAAAGTGTTTTAATAGTTAAAGTTTTGTAATACTAGTTACCAGTATATAACGAAATAGAAATATTGCGTATAAACATAGACAGTAAATAAAACAGTAAACTGGAAATGAAAAGAAATGAAAATTAAAATAAACTTTAATTGAATAAATTCATGACAAATTGTTTCAAAGTAACTAGGAATAAAATATGATAATGCTGAAATAATAACCAAAATTCCCTCCCATACTAAAACGAAACAGTGTCCCCACTGTACGTACAAATGCGAGAGAGAAGATAATGAATAACAATGGCAACTCTAGCCACGGGGAGGCGGAAACATATATTGATGCATGTAGTCCAACTGATCAGTCACCAAGTCCATGAAGGTTATGAAGTCCACCCTGAGAGAAGTCAGCTCGCCCCGCATGTCCGTAATTGCCTCATGTAGGGAGTCTAGGGTAACAGTAGGTGGAGGTGGAGTAGTCTCAGGAGCCTGGGTCGCGGTCTCAGCAGAAGTAGCCTGCTGTTCCCAAGGATCAGGGAACTCATGGTATCCTGGCGGTGTAGCAGGATCTTCATCAGCATTAGTAGTGTTTAGAACCTCATAAATGTCAACCGTAGATGGTGAGGAGGGCGGTGAAGCAGGATGGTGAAGGTCAAACAGCCAGTTATCTCGGTTGTGCACACTGGTGATAGGGTCCGGAAGCTTAAACTGGTGGACGATCTGATGATTAACTAGCAGGTCAAATTGATCTGGTCCAAGGTTTCCGATCATGCTAGTGTTGAAACAAAATGCAATGTCAATCGGCTTTATTCCATAAAGCGGGGCAGATCCGAGCATAGGCCGGCGGAGTCCAATTGCATTAGATAGCATGGTAACTAACCCACCCAATAAGATCGGTGCATTCGGAGTCTGGATGATACGCTCCATATTAGCGAGCATATACGCTTCACCGTTCACCGGACGGCTCTGGGATGCACAATACATAATAAACAGCTCATCGCGGGATACAGACGTGACGTTCTGCTGCCTGCCAAAGATGGTGTGGGTTATGATCTTGTGGAAATACCTGATAGTCGGGTTATGGATGCATTCAGAGTAAAGATCAGACGGCTCAGGATGGTTATTACCAGCGATGCTTCCCCAGAAATAATCAAGATCAGATTCAGGCAAGAGGTTTTCCTGTGTCATACTGATAACATCGGGTCCAAAAGGGAACCCAAGCAGCTGGCTAAACTCCCGTAGGTTATAAGTGTAATCCATGTTAAACATCCTGAATGTGATCAACCCACGGTTGAAGCCCATCCCATGATTTGGAATGAAACTCAGGGTGCTTAGAAACTCAAGAGTCAGCCTTTTGTAGGTACAGAACTATCTATGGATAGGAGCAGTGTCCCAGCCAATCTGATGCAACAAGTACATGACACTCTCACGAATGCCAAGGGCAGCCATAGCATGATCATCTGCGTAGATAGTAGGGCACATCTCCCGTTCACCCAGGTCCACAAATCGTCTTCTTTGGTGTCGGCTTCTCAATTTGACATTCATGAAGTTTGCACAATCCATAGCGCGAAATATGAAAGTAAAAGAATTACCCCCCTGAAAATATTTGATAAATATTTGAAAAAAGAGAAATTAAGTAAGTATTTTCGGGTTAGGAAATTTCCAAAGTTAAATTAAAAAGAAAAAGAAAGATGAAAGGGAAAAATAAAAACAGAAGAAAAATAGAAAGGAGTAAGAGATGCAATCATGAAAATGTTTTAAAGATTAAGAAAAAGAAAAGAAAAATAAAAGCATGTTAAAGCAGAAAAAAATAATTAAAGTGAAACATGGGTTGCCTCCCACGAAGCGCCTTTATTTTATGTCGACGGCTCGACAGTTAACACCTATTCAGTTAGGTATTTGGGGTAGGCGGCTCACTTAACTGAAGATAAGCCGAATAGTCGATATTTCCGACGTTAAAGTAGTGCTTTAGGCGCTGGCCATTAACTATGAATGGTTCGATAGAACTGCCTTTAATTTCTATCGCACCACTTGGGAAAACTCTGTTGATTTTGAACGGTCCGAACCATCTGGAACGTAATTTTCCCGGGAAAAGTTTTAGTCTAGAGTTGAATAGGAGTACGATGTCTCCTTCCTTAAAGTCTTTCCGCGAGATACGCTTATCGTGCCATTTTTTTGTTCGTTCTTTATAGATTTTAGCATTTTCATAAGCGTCTAAACGCAATTCTTCTAGTTCATGGATATCTAACACTCGTTTCTCGCCAGCACTCTTATAATTTAAGTTAAGGGTTTTTATGGCCCAATAAGCTTTGTGCTCTAATTCTACTGGCAAATGACAAGATTTTCCATAGACTAACTTGAACGGCGTTGTTCCGATAGGGGTTTTAAAAGTTGTCTGATATGCCCAAAGAGCATCGTTTAGCTTAGAGGACCAGTCTTTTCTGGATGTGGCTACGGTTTTCTCAAGTATTTGTTTGATCTCCCTATTTGACACCTCCACTTGTCCGCTCGTTTGAGGATGGTATGGTGTGGCTATGCGATGTTTAACGCCATATTTGGAAAGTAACTTTTCGAAGATTCTAGAGATAAAATGGGAGCCACCATCACTGATCACTAGTCTTGGTACACCGAATCGGGGGAAGATAATATTCTTGAATAGTTTTAGTACCACACGTGTATCGTTTGTGGGTGCGGCGATAGCTTCAATCCATTTTGATACGTAGTCGACGGCTACCAAAATATATTTATTTCCAAAAGATGCGGGGAAAGGTCCCATGAAATCAATTCCCCATACATCGAAAACTTCTACTTTGAGGATTCCTTTTTGCGGCATTTCATCGCGTCTAGATATATTTCTTGTGCATTGACATCTATCACAGTTCATAATTGCTACGTGGACGTCTTTCTATAAGGTAGGCCAAAAGAAGCCAGCTTGAAGTATTTTTGCACAGGTTTTTGACGTACTAGCGTGTCCACCATAAGGGGCGGAATGGCAATGGGAAATGACGTCGTCTATTTCATCATTGGGAACGCAGCGACGGTAGATACCATCGGCGCCTCTTTTAAAGAGTAATGGTTCATCCCAAAAGTAGTGTTTAAGGTCATGGAAAAATTTCTTCCGCTGTTGGTACGTCAAATCAGGTGGTAAAACACCGGCAGCTAAATAGTTGACGAAGTCAGCGTACCATGGTAATATGGTGTTAGTACAAATGGCTTTTACTACCGCAGTTGTTAAAGGTTCATTATGTTGATCTAAACTGTCGGTAGGGTTTATGTCTAGCTTGGCAATAAGGCGTTCATAAGGGAAATCTTCGTTTATGGGAACACTCTCGGTTTGGATTCCATCTAATCTCGATAAATGGTCTGCTACCACGTTTTCAGTTCCTCTCTTGTCTTTTATTTCTAAGTCAAACTCTTGTAGGAGTAAGATCCATCTGAGCAGTCACGGTTTGGCGTCCTTCTTGCTTAGTAAGTATCGGATCGCAGCATGATCCGTATAGATAATGATTTTAGCGCCTACTAAGTAGGAACGAAATTTATCCAACGCGAATACCATAGCTAAGAGTTCCTTCTCTGTAGTGGCGTAATTCATCTGTGCAGGATCGAGCGTTCTGCTTGCGTAGTAGATAGCGTGAAGCTTCTTTTCTTTGCGTTGTCCTAGGACTGCGCCTACAGCATAATCGCTCGCATCGCACATTATTTCAAATGGTAAATTCCAATCAGGAGGTTGCATAATAGGTGTTGAGATTAAGGCCTCTTTAAGTGTCTCAAATGCGTTCAAGCATTTATCGTCGAAAATAACCTCAGCCTCTTTCATTAATAATTCAGTTAGTGGCTTGGTGATTTTAGAGAAATCTTTTATGAAACGTCGATAAAAACCCGCGTGTCCTAGAAAACTGCGTATTTTTCTAACTGTTTTGGGTGGTTAAAGGTTTTTGATAATTTCGATCTTTGCTTTGTCAACTTCAATCCCTCTGTTTGATACAATGTGACCCAACACAATTCCTTGTCTCACCATGAAGTGACATTTTTCCCAGTTGAGCACTAGGTTGACACTGACACAGCGTTTCAATACTAATTCAAGATTTGATAAACATCCGTCGAAACTCTCTCCACAGACAGAGAAATCGTCCATGAATACTTCCATGATTCCATCTAAAAAATCTGCGAAAATCGCCATCATGCATCGTTGGAAAGTTGCAGGTGCATTGCATAGTCCAAATGGCATTCTCCGGTATGCAAAGGTACCATAGGGACATGTGAACGTAGTTTTCTCTTGATCATCAGGATGAATGGGAATTTGAAAAAATCCTGAGTATCCATCAAGGTAGCAGAAATGGGAATGTTTGGCTAAACGCTCGAGCATTTGATTAATGAATGGTAATGGGAAATGGTCTTTGCGCGTAGCTTTGTTTAATTTTCTATAATCGATACACATTCTCCATCCTGTTTGAGTACGTTGTGCTACCGATTTGCCTTTTGTGTTCGTTATAACCGTAACGCCCCCTTTCTTAGGCACCACGTGAACTGGACTGACCCTGTTGCTATCTGATATTGGGTATATGATGCCTGCCTCTAGAAGTTTTTGCACTTCCTTCTTAACGACTTCACTTAGGATAAGATTTATCCGTCTTTGATGTTCTCTAGAAGTCTTGCAGTCCTCCTCCAGCATAATGCGGTGCATATAGAGATAAGGGCTTATTCCTTTTAGATCTGATATATTATAGCCTAATGCGGCTGGATATTTCCTTAACACACTAAGAAGATTTTCGGTTTCGATCTCTCCTAATTTGGCATTGACTATAACTGGTCGTTCGAGTTCTTTATCTAAGAATTCATACCTAAGATCCTCAGGTAATGTTTTAAGTTCTATACCAGGTTTCTTATTAGTTAGGTCAGGATCGGGTGTTAAGGCTAAACATTCGCTTAGGTTGGCATCTAAGTGTTCTTTTTTCCAGTCTTCGTTCTTGAGGATAGTTGGTGTCTGAATTTTCAGCATCTCAGAATAGGTGTCCTCTTGGCATTCAAGTTCTTTGACACATTCATCAATGATGTCTAGGAGACAACATGAGTCATCTATAGCGGGGGCTTTAAAGAATTGGGAAAGAATGAATTCTACTTTTTCTTCTCCTACCTCGAAGGTAAGTTTTCCTTTCTTAACGTCTATGATGGCTCCTGTAGTAGCTAAAAATGGTCTTCCTAGTATAATGTAAAATTGTCCTATTCGGACAGGAATGTTCTCTGGCATACCAACAGGAAATTTGACTGACCTGTCGGCTAGTTGTAGGGACATCTTAGTAGCTCTCATGTCGCCTAATTTGAGCTTCTCGCAAATAGATAAGGGCATTAGACTGACACTGGCTCCTAAATCGCATAGAGCTTTGTCTATGACAGATTTTCCAATTACACATGGTATGGAGAAACTACCAGGATCTTTTAGCTTTGGAGGCATGTTATTTTGAATTATGGCGCTACATTCGGCAGTTAGCATAACGGTTTTGTTTTCAACGATTTTTTTCTTATTAGCCAATATTTCTTTTAGGAATTTAGCATATGACGGCATTTGGGTTATAGCTTCTGTAAACGGAATAGTGACGTTTAGTTGTTTCAGAAGTTCTACAAATTTCTTGAATTGTCCCTCGTTCTTGGATTTTGCAAGTCTTTGGGGGTATGGAATTGGTGGTTTATATGGTGGTGGAGGCACATAAGGTTTTTCTGAAGCCTCTCTGTTCTTATTCGCGTCTTCCTCTACATTTTCAGATTGATCTTTCGACTTCTCTATTTATTTTTCATGTTTTTGATACATGGTCGGGTTTTGGAGTCTAAGATCTACCGGTCCATCAAGGGCTGTCCCACTTCGTAATGTAATAGCATTTGCATGTCCTTTAGGATTGGGCTGTGGCTATCCAGGAAATGTACCAGCAGGTGTGGCAGAACTAGCTTGGTGTTGTGCTACTTGGGAGATTTGGGTTTCTAACATTTTGTTATGAGTTGCTAGGGCATCTACCTTGTTTGCTAATAGCTTCAATTGTTCACCGGTGTGAACGTTTTGATTGAGAAATTCTTTGTTTTGTTGGGCTTGATTAGCGATAAAATTTTCCATTAGGATTTCAAGGTTAGATTTCTTAGGAATGTTAGGAACATTGACAGCGGGTTTTTGATACCCTGGAGGTACAGCAGGTGCTTGGCCAGGTGCATATAAAGCGTTATTGCTCTTGTACGAGAAGTTAGGATGGTTCTTCCAGCCAGGATTATAGGTATTGGCATAAGGATTTCCTTGAGCGTAATTTACCTGATCAGCTGATATTCCTGCTAAGATTTGACATTCGGTTTCAACATGACCAGGAACGCCACAAACTTCGCAGCTTGGGGTAATTGCAGCCACGGTAGCTGCAGGAGGTAAGGTCAAGCTTTCTATCTTTTGGGTAAGAGCATCTACCTTAGCATTAACTTTATCTAGGCTACTAACCTCGTACATCCCGCCTTTGGCTTGAGTTTTCTCCACAGATGTTCTTTCTCCTCCCCACTGATAGTGGTTTTGAGCCATGTTTTCAATGAGTTGGTTAGCTTCGTCATAAGGCTTGTCCATCAGTGTACCACCTGCGGCGGCATCTATAGATAGTCTTGTGTTGTACAAGAGTCCATTATAAAATGTGTGGATTATCAGCCATTTTTCTAATCCGTGATGTGGGCACATTCGCATAATATCTTTGTAGCACTCCCATGCATCGAATAGCGATTCAGTATCCTTCTGCCTAAATCCATTGATTTGGGCTCTTAGTGCAGCGGTCTTGCTTGGGGGAAAGTATCGTGCCAAGAATATAATCTTCAGTCCTTCCCACGTAGTGACGTAATTTGATGGGAAGGATTGCAACCAAGCCCAAGCTCTATCTCTTAGTGAGAAAGGGAAAAGACGTAATCTTATCGCATCTTTACTAACACCGTTCTCTATAACTATGTCGGCAAATTGAACGAATTTTGTAAGATGTTCATTCGGATCCTCAGAAGGATCTCCAGAGAATTGGAGTTGTTGGATAGTTGATATCAATGACGGTTTCAACTCGAAGTCGTTTCGGTTTATTGCTGGAGCAGCAATGCTGTTATGGGGTTCTTATTGTGATAGAGCTGCGTACTCCTTCAGTGGACGGGTCCTTTGTTCTTCAGCCATGTCTAATTCTGGATTGGTTTCGGTTTCAGAGGAAGAATTAGAATCTGTTTCAGAATCAATCTTGATTTCGGGTTTAGGTAAAGGAATAGCGTGATTTAAACAGTAATCCCTGACTGCACGTCTTACGGAAAGAATGCGTTCAGGTTCGTCCGTCGATTTGTCAAGTGGTTCGCCTTGTGAGCGAGTCCTTGGCATACAAATCGACAAAGGGTGTCTGTTGCTTAGTCTAAACGCGCAACAGAAGAATCGTAATTAATTGACTACCAGTCCCCGGCAACGGCGCCAAAAACTTGATCGGGACTTTATAAGTCTGTCGGGATACTAACTGCAAGTATACAGTTCAGTCGTTCTAGTTTTAAAAGATTATCGAACCCACAGAGACTGAGGATCAATCGCATACGATCTAGTGCTACAGTTTGTCTAACTAAGCGATGAATATTCGATTTTTGGGGGAAACAGTTTAATTAAGAATAATAGTACTAATTATACCGGTATGTGATAATCGGACTTAGGGAATTTGGTGAATCGCTTGGCCTATATAGTATTTCGGTAAAAGTTAATTGTTTAAAAACCTGAGACATACACTCTCGTGTTTATGAAATAAGTCATGCTACTAAACCTAGTGGATGCACTTTAAATTTAATAACACTTTTTGAAAACAATTTGAATTTAATTAATTTATTAAAACACTCTCGTGTATTTAAAAATCAATGCTTCGTTACCACTATCTGGGTTGAACCCCAACTCTCGCATGCAGGTTCTTGCCTTAATTAATTTCCCACTCTCGTGGCAAAATCGTGTTAATTAACCTCTCACTCTCGTGACAAGGATAGTTAAATTAATCTTGGAAATTGGAAACCAGAAATTGTTTTATAAATATTTTTGGCCAAGGTATCACTGAATTCTTTCGGTTCTTACGGTCACATACCGGTATTAATAATTTAGCCAGACATAATTTATTTAACAGCAATACAGTTCAAAATATAATTCATGGCAATAATTGGCATATTATAAAAACTGAATGAATAATAATTGCAATATAAAAACTTGGAATCAAAGTTGCTATGGTAATCTTGAAGTATTACAATAATCCAATCTTCGAGCTTGATTTGCAGTAAATAATTCGTGTTAATTCTTGAAAGAAGAATTAACACTTAAACTAAAAACTAAGACTTTGAATGAAAATTACAGGAAAGTGAAAACAATATTCCAAAACAAGGAAAATGGAAAATAACTGCAAAATAAAATAATATTTGTTCTGAGGAAAATTCTTCGACCCTTTAACTGTGCACTGGTACACATATATATAGCATAGGAAAAATCAGCAGTTTTTGAATTCTTGATGAAGTCTTTCGTGGAGAAAATATAGGAGCACTAATAGTGGTGGCAAGAAAATAGGGGACTCAGTAGAAAAAGGGAGAACGAGACTGCCCTTAATGCCCACGTCTCAATCCATGCATAACGTTCACCTTCACGCGTGTGACGGTCATCACATGTGGGTGACGGTCGTCACGCGCTGAAGTAGTGCATTACGCTCGTCAGTGGTGTGTGACGAGCGTTTCTTCATGTTGGGGGGGTGTTACGCCCGTCACAAGCATGTGACGACCCTCACTGTTCCAAAAATCCAAACTTTGTATTTTTTTATTCTTTTTCTCTTTGTTTATTGTCTAGCCTTCTTCATGTTGTCCTTTTCCATTGGTTTGAGTCGACAAATGATATACCTGTAAAAAGACACATAATCTCGGAATAATCGGGGGTTAGACGACTTAATGAAATATAAAAATCGGTAAAAAGCATGGTAATTATACGATATGTTTTCTCGTTATCATTACGCTATTACAAGGATTTGATGCAGTTACATAATTAGATGAAGGAATTTAAATCTAATTTAATTATTGCAAACTAGGAACAATTATAGAATTAGAAAATAATACGGCAAAAATAACAAACATGCGATGAATTAAAAGAAAAGTATTTTTTGTTTTTTTTATGAAAAAAAAAGTTAAATGATAAAAAAAATTAATTAATTGGAAAAATTATTAATTAAAAAAATTAATTCTGAATAAAAAAACTAATATTTTTGATATTTTTGAAGAAAAAGATTTTGCAATTAAACTTAGGTTCTAATTGATTTTATTTTAAAGAAACAAATCAAAATAATTGCATCAAATTAATTTTAATAAAAAAACCTAAATCCTATTTTTTGTGATTTTACTGATTTTTATGATTAAATAGAAAAAATGATTTTTGAAATAATTAAAAATAACAAATAAATTAAATAAAAATAATAAAAAGGAAAAAAAAGAATGGGTCTGAAGTGTGTTAGCAATCTGGGGGTGCACGTTGGATTTGCAAGGCCCAGATCCACAAGCCCAATAACCCCTTGCGTGTGATTTAATATTGTGGCCTCTGGAAGGTCCACCATGGGACTTCAAGTTTGGTGCGCTGGATCTGGACACTTGGAATCTCATGGCTGGAGAGTTGATGGTGTATGGTGTATGTAGGGGAAGGCAACGCATTGGATCTGAAAGAAATAAGTTAGAAAACATAAAACGTTGGACCTGGGACTCGAACCCAGGTCCTCTCCCTTCCAGCGCGCTTCCTTTACCATCTGAGCCAAGTGTTCATTCGTTTATACAAACAAACACAAAACAATATAGTCAAAATAAATGCCCAGAATTTTATTTAAGAAAAAAAATGCGCGCTGTTTTCAAATGGTCCATCCAGGTCATGCCACACCATCATCTTCTTTAGCTATCTGTTGTTTTAGCCTAACACTTTTACCTACAGACTATATATGTCACTAAAACACCTACAAATGTCCAAAATTCACAACAGGCAATATAAATTCGATTTAAAGACATGAATCAATTGGGTTTGATCCTCTGAGCATGATGGTATCCTTTATTAAGCCCAATTTCTCTTGTACCTGAAAACCCTAAAACGAACGTTTAAACCCTAACAATGGAAGGTTATCATATATGCATCAAAACTGGAAATTAATCATTCAAATACGTTCTAAATGCTCATACAAACATGAATGCATACTCAAAATCAATTTCAAAAAATAAGGTGCAAACCGTGATGATGTAAGTGATGATTTTGGGTGCATTGATGCTTGGGAATGATGTTGTCAGCTTCAGAATGTCCCCAGGTATGGATTGGAAACGTCAAAACTCCTTGAATCCCTCTGCAAATACCAATCTGATTGCCGCTTTTTTGTGACAAAAATTGAAACTTTTTGTGTGTGTTCTATGCGGCTAATCCCCCTGTTTTTGGTCTGGCAATGTTATGGATATATACTAGGATGCATTAGGTCAATAAAATTGGATGGAATCTTGAAGATATGTAAGAGAAAGATTTGATTTGCAATTTGAATTTTAAGTTTCTAAACTTGTCCAAAACATGCTCTTTTCTTTCCAATAAACCCTTGCACGAAATCATGATTTGCTCATCAGATTCTAGACTCATTATATGATCATAAAACAAATCTTTGGTTTTATTTCATTCTTTTACTATTTTATTTGATTTATTATGATTTAAATGAATAAAAATTCAAATAAATAAAAACAAATTTCCTAAAAATAAAATAATGGATTTAAATATCTTAAATAAGTCCATGGATATGTTTGAGATCCAAAACCCACGCCCATTAGTCCAAAATATCCAATTTGCTCACATTGACTTTTGTGCATTTTCCTAAAATTGGTCAACTTTATCAATGCATATCTTTCTCAATTTTAACCCTATTAGGGTGTTCTTATACTTTTTAGACAACTTAGGATGTCTTCTAAACAATCCTTTTGGTTTCATTTCAATTGGATCTTCCATGTCCATGTAAGGAGCTTTGACCCAAAAGGTGTTTTTGTTGACTTTTTGAAAGGACCTATAATGTATGAGCTTGTATCTTTTGATTGAGGCATTTCTTGATCTTGAGGGATGAAGGGAAGTTGTAGGGAATTGGATTATCTTCAAAATGAGCCTTGGTGGAAAATTTTTGACAAAGTATGAGAAAGTTATGCCTGGTCAAAGTTTGGTTATTTTTCCTATAAAAACCCTAATTTACCATTTTTTACTTTTGATGAGTTAGGAGCCTTTATTTAGGAATCATGATCAACCCATGATAAAATGATGGATATTACTTAAAAATGTTGATGTTGACCAAAAATCTTGAAGTTTGACTGTATATAGGCCACAATAAACTTTTGACCTAGTATAGTTGATTTTCAGGCATTTTAGCAGTTGACTAAGTAAACTTGTAGTGCAAGGCATGAAACTTGGCATGGATGATCTTGAGGACATATTAGGGTCATGGAAAACATTTGGGACCTTTGGAGCTTAACCATCTTGATGAGAAGTGAAACCCTAGTTAGAGGTTTATTGTCTTAAGAGGAGAGTTTGTCTGGTCAATTCTTAGTCATCCTAGGACAAGTTGGGGACCTCAATGGGCATGTGTTGAGTAAAATGAGAGGGAAAATTTTGGGGTACAACAGCTTCCCCTGTTCAATCTTCTTAAACATGAGGATGTAGATTGGCTGGTTTGCCTTTCATGATCTAAAGGTGGAAGATGATTGAACACTAGAGTGCCCAGAAATTTGCACTCGTCTGAAATGATACTTGATTGTGTAGATAATATCGGGAATACTCTTACAGATGCCATTTAGAGAAGATGACGGAAGATTATCGGAGATGGGCTTAAAGATGCCATCCATAGGATATGACGGAGAGTCGTTGGGGATGGGCTTAGAGATGCCATCTAGAACAATGTTGATTTCATGAGATATTCCTTTGTGGGGATCGCTATTCCTGTTTTTGAGGAGGACACCATTGAGGTATATTGGTCTTTATCTTGGAAAATAGAGTTTAGGAGCTTCAGTTGTCTGTTACTCTACTGGGGAGTCATCTCTTGATTGAAGAGACGAAAGTAAACTGCTATCTGGTTGGGATCCAGGCTTCATAGTGACTTGTTAAGGATAATAAGGCTGACTGCTATCTGGTCGTATTCCAGGCTTCACAGTGAGTTACTGGGGAAATGAGATTAAACTATTATTTGGTCGTACTCCAGGATTTGCAGTTTCTTAAACTTTTATCTGGTTGAGATACAGGCATTAGTGACTTGAACTGTTATCTGGTCGTGTCCAGGCTTCAGCGATTTGGAGAAATTAAGCGGTTATCTGGTCGGATCCAGGCTTCAACTTGAATTTAAGGTATACTATTATCTGGTCGAGTCCAGGCTTTATAGTAATTGACATAATAAACTACTATCTGGTTAGATTCCAGGATTTGCAGTGTTTGAAGAAGTTAACTGTTATATGGTCGTATTCCAGGCTTCGCAGCAACTTAAAATATTATCTGGTCGAAATCTAGGCTTCACAGTAATGAATAATTTAACTACTCTCTGGTCGAATTCTAGGCTTCGTAGCAACTTACTAGGGAAACGTGAAATTAACTATTATCTGGTAGGACTCCAGGCTTTGCAGTTTCTTTAACTAGAATAGAAATCAGAAAAATCTTAGTGTCAATTTAACTGAACTAGAAAAAGGACTTTAATTAACTTCGATTGGAATGGAAATCAGAAGAATCTTAGTATTGATTCAACTGAACCAGACAAAAGTCTTGGAATATCTTCAACTGGAATAGAATTTAGAGAGATCTTAGTGTCGATCTGACTGAACCAGAGAAGGTCTTTAATTAACTTTGACCGGAATAGAAATCAGAAGAATATTAGTATCGATTCAACTGAACAGACAAAAGTCTTGGAATATCTTCAACTGGAATAGAAATCAGAGAGATCTTAGTGTCGATCTGACTGAACTAGAGAAGGTCTTTAATTAACTTTGACTGGAATGGAAATCAGAAGAATCTTAGTATTGATTCAACTGAACCAGACAAAAGTCTTGGAATATCTTCAACTGGACTAGAAATCAGAGAGATCTTAGTGTCGATCTGACTGAACCAGAGAAGGTCTTTAATTAACTTTGACTGGAATGGAAATCAGAAGAATCTTAGTATCGATTCAACTGAACCAGACAAAAGTCTTGGAATATCTTCAACTAGAATAGAAACCAGAGAGATCTTAGTATCGATCTAACTGAACCAGCGAAGGTATTTTGAGAATGTCTTTCTGAGGAAAATGTTGAAATAACCCTTCATCAGGCGTGGATTTTGAGAAGACTACCAGGTGACATAAGTAGTCAACGATGTTTGCTGATTTGATCTTTCCCTAAAAAAGGTAAAGAGTTAGTCGTATGAAATGTCATGATGTATGAAATGAATTGTGATGATGTTCTCAAAATAAATGAGATTATGATGTATGTGATGTGTATGCTCATGCCATAATGAATGAACATGGGATGCTATTGTGATATTTCTTAGTCCGGGAATGCAAATCCCGGACTACTGCTGAAGAGTATTGGAAAGTGAATACTTTCATTTCTGTTGAGGATGACTAATGGACGATTTTCCGGGGATTTCCTCTTTTTATTTGAGGATATTCTGTCAGGGATTGACTCTGCTTGAGAATTACTCTGTGGAGGGAGGATGCTTTGTTAGAAGATTTTACCGATGTAGAGAAATAAACTTTGTTGGGGAATGATCTTCCGCAGTTTGAGAAATAAACTCTACTCGGGAGGAGGTTTTATAAATTGTTTAAGATTATAAAGCTCAGCTGGGGAATACAGATTTCAACCCTCTAAAGGCACTTTGCTGGAGGAAGTAACTCCTATTTGGGGAAGAAGAGATCAAACTTCAGTTGTTTCTACTCTGCGGGGAACTTAGGCATCACGGGTTCGTATGTAATGGTGACTTCGCATCAGGACGTTTCCGCCTCTGTACCTACTGGAGAAAGTACCTGCGTAGATTTTGTGGATGGATCTATGTCGTGATTGTACTTGAACATGTATTGAATGAGTGTCAGAATGACATTCATCTCTGGATCGTATCTGAACTGTACTTGAAACATGTGTTAAATGAGTGTCAGAATGACATCCGTCTCTGGATCGTATCTGAACTATACTTGAAACATGTGTTGAATGAGTGTCAGAATGACATCCATATCTGGATCGTATCTGAACTGTACTTGAAACATGTGTTGAATGAGTGTCAGAATGACATCCGTCTCTGGATCGTATATGTATTGTACTTGAAACATGTGTTGAATGATTGTCAGAATGACACCCGTCTCTAGATCGTGTCTAAACTATACTTGAAACATGTGTTGAATGAGTGTCAGAATGACATCCGTCTCTGGATTATATCTGAATTGTACTTGAAACATGTGTTGAATGAGTGTCAGAATGACATCCGTCTCTAGATCGTATCTGAACTTTAATTGAAACATGTGTTGAATGAGTGTCATAATGACATCCGTCTCTGGATCGTATCTGAATTGTACTTGAAACATGTGTTGAATGAGTGTCTGAATGACATCCAGCTCTGGATCGTATCTGAATTGTACTTGAAACATGTGTTGAATGAGCATCAGAATGACATTCGTCTTTGGATCGTATCTTAACTGTACTTGAAACATGTGTTGAATGAGTGTCAAAATGAAATCCGTCTCTGGATCGTATCTGAATAGTACTTGAAACATGTGTTGAATGAGTGTCAGAATGACATCCGTCTTTGGATCGTATCTGAACTGTACTTGAAACATGTGTTGAATGAGTGTCAGAATGACATTCGTCTCTAGATCGTATCTGAACTGTACTTGAAAAGAATCTGAATAAGTATCAGAATAACATTCATCTCTGGATTATACCTGAACTGTTTATATAAGAGAAATCTGGAATAAGTACCAGGATAGCATCCGTCTCTGGATCGTACCTGAACCGTTTCTAGAAGAGGACTTGGTTTATTTAGAATGTTTCCGTTGTAAATTCCTGTTCAATTGCTTTTGAGAAGAAATTCACTGAGGAACATTGATTTCACTTGATTGTACATGATTCGTTGTTGGAATTCATGTTTAATACCCCAAGTGATTCAGATGGAGATTTGCCTCTTGCTATTTGGCATTTTTGAGAGATTCCTTGAATCTTGACTTGACTGCCCCAGATGATGGACAATGATCATGTTGTGCCCCTTGGTTGGAAGTGTTTTTCCACTTGAGGTGAACCTTTTCATTGAGAAAGTTTTTATTCACTAGATATTCGTCATGTGAATTTCTCTATGTTCGAATAGATAACTATATGCAAACAACGATATTCAAATAATGCAAAGTTTATGCGTGTCTTGAAGTTTTTGAAAATTAATTTTTTTAGGGAAAAAAATTTTGCAAGAGGGTGATATCAACTCAGGATTTATAGCAAGTCCTACAGGAGTCAGGATAGCTTTTGTAACAGTATTCTTTCGAACTAACCCATGCTTCAGCAAGGACTTTTAAGGGTTATATCGTGGCCTGGTTCAAGGTTTAAGAAACAAAGTATAAAGGCTCAAAATTTATTTGTACCCACCCGTTCTTCGTGATGTTCTTCAGTCCTATGCTCAGTTAATTGTGCATTTTGAATCCCAGTTGAGTTTTGGAATGTCCTTGATATTCTGGTGATGATTCAGAGATTGAACGTTTGTTTGAGAAGGTAGTCATTTTTGTGACCTTTTCTTTTTGTTGAGGATTTGCATGACCTCTTTCTTTTTTGATTTTTCTATCCCTGTCTTTTTCCTGAACTGTTTCTTTTATGATTACAGTCAGCGGGATACCCCAGTTTTTCTCCTTCATAGGTTTTGACTTAATGGGCTTTTATTTTGAGAGATAATGACTCCTTATTTTTATGATTACGTGGAACCTATCATTGTCTTTTGATTTGGGAGGACATCTTTGATTCCACTCATTGTGTACGAAGCGGGAGATTGCGACTGAATACGCGTCTGAATTGACTGAGAAACTACCCTGCCCCAGCTTATGATTAAGGGTTTTAATTTGTGTGAAAAGAAAAACGCCTACTTCTCTGGCTCAAAGGGGTTGACTAGGGATTATCTTCCTTATAACTCCACTGTTTGGGATTTGAAACAACGCATATACATCGTCAGCAAGGTCTGTTCAAAAGCACACTGTGTCAGATTGTGGTATCGTTTTTGTCATCCTCTCTCTAAAGGCTTATAGCTTTTTAATTGAGAGTCGTATATCACGTAAAGGAAGAAAGAAAACAGTTTAAATAAAATGACAATGAAATCATTCAAGACAAACATATGCGATGCATTAATCGGAAAACCAAAGTTCGGCATAACATTAATTATTTGAACAACAAATGAAATTACAAATGAAAAATAAAAAATGAAATGGACGTTTTCAATGATTTGGCCTAGGAGCAGTGATCACTTTGTGAGTCTCTGGAGGGTCGAATTCAATCTCTTTGGCGTCAATCATATCCTAAATTTTGTTCTTCAGAGCCCAGCAGCCATTTGTATCATGTCCAGCACTATCAGAATGGTATGCACACCTTTCGTCGGGGTGGTAACTAGGAGTAGAAGTATTGGGATTTCGCAGAGGAGCCTTTAATGTAATCAATCTTGCTTTCAACATGTGTTGTAACTCTTAAGCTAGTGACATGTTGATTCTGGTGAATTTTCTCTTAGGTATGACCTCATTATGCTGGTTCCCCTGTTGGTGTCATTGCATAGTTGTAAGATTAGAGACCAGTATTGCCCCCACAGATCGATTGTACTCGTCTGCCTTATTATGACCCTTCTGGCCATACACAGCACTGGCTTCCCTCTTACCAGTAAATGGCTTCTTCTCAGCATTAGAAGATGTAGCCATCGAGATCTTCCCACTCTTGATACCACTTTTGATCCTTTCTCCAGTCAGAACCATCTCTGTGAATCCAGATGAGGAACTCCCAATCAGCAGATTAAAGAATAGGCCTATCAGAGTTCCCATGAACATATCTACCATTTCCCGATCATTAAGAGGAGCTTGTACCTTTCCATCTAGATCCCTCTATTTCTGGGCATATTACTTGAAGCCCTCGCTAGAACCCATAGACATGCTTTGAAGTTGTGTACGAGTTGGAGTGAGGTCAGCATTTTATTGGTACTTCTTATAGAAAGAAGTAGCCAAGTCTTCCCAGGTACGAATGTTTGTTCTTTCTAGATGATAGAACCACTCTAGTTGCGTCCCAGCTAAACTTTCTTGCAAGAAATGGACCCATAACTTCCAGTCAGCAGTGTGAGGCTGGATCTTTATGACATATGATCTCAAGTGAAGTTTAGGACAAGAGACCTCATCATATTTGGAGAACGTGTGAGCCTTGAATTTTGGTGGGATGATCACGCCAGAAACCAACCCTAATTCTTCAAAGTCCAAGCCAGGTATCTGCTGAATCTCCATAGCATTGAGACGATATTCCAGCTGTTTGTATTTATCATCAGCAGGAGGATACTTCTCCTCTAAATAATCAGCTTCGCCATCATCAGTCTCCGGGTTGTTATCTTCCTCATGATTTTCCCCCTTATTTGATGGAGTTGAAATATCTAGAGATCCTTTAACCGGTCTTCTGAGTCTTCTTGCCATATTAAGGATTCAAACCAATTTCTTTGCCTTCTTCTTCTTCTCTTTGATGACGAGAGCTTTCAGTTCTTCCTGCCCCTGGGCCAAAGCCATGAACATTTGTTGAAACTGGGCATTTTGAGCTTGAAGGTCTTTTACTGTTTGTTCAAGGGCCATTTCTTTTGCTGAAATAAACAGCGAAAAGATGAGAAACTTGCTTTGAAACCTGCTTATGCAATGATATGTATGATATATGTATGCAATGTTTTCAAGGGTCTCACAGGGTAAACACAAAGAGATGTTAGGAGTTGACTTCAGCCTTGATTGAAGAACTTTGCATCGTTGAGTGTCCTTCTATGAGAGTCAAGCTCACCATATCGAGTGGGTCATAGCCTCTGAATCAAGTTGTCGTGTTTTAGTCTTTTGACGATATTGGCTAGAGGAAAATAAATCCCCTTTCCCCTTGCTAGACGTCTGATTTATCAAAAATTGCATCACAAACCCTTGAGATACTTGAAATGGTTAAGGAAATGTTGTGGCATGATGTTATGATGTCATGACTATGCTAAGAAATTACAGATATAGCAAGCACAAGAAAATCACACCAAGACCTTATGTTTAAGGCTTGCATGGGTTTTAAGGTGATACCCTCTTGAAGTTCGGATTGGTTCAACCCGTCTTAGTAATAGTAATCGGGTTCTAAGGGATCTCAATATCACTGATCTTTCCCACAAGTTTCGTTTCGATAGGCGACTGAATCGCAACCAAACAAAACTCGAGAGTCAAATCCCAATGAGTGTAGGGTCGAGTATCTGCCGACTTTGGGAATACACCAAAGACGGCCATCTCACTACGTCCTAATGGCCAAGTTGTTAAATTAAAGGTTCTAAGGTCATTTGACACTTCATGATACCATGCAGCAGCCCCGTATTCTCCTTGATTAACTCAAGGGCTACCGGTACCAACTAATGTGTCACATCAACATAGCCATCGCTTCAATCATGTCAGTATATCCCACACAGTTTCCATGATCTATTGCTGCTTCCATAAAAGGTTTCCCCAGATCCGGGTGTAGGATCTATAGCACCTAAACAGTACCCTTAAAAGTAAATCAAACAAATAATCAAAGAAGAAAAAATGATCTAGACCCTAAGGTAAACCCCACTTTATTATTTTGTCCCCAGCAGAGTCATCAGTTCTGTGATACGGTAGCAGAACTAATTGTTAATATTGGTTTATGTTTTGTATTCGTAAATGTCGCGGTAAGCAAGAGTCACCACTGACTTTTCTTTTATCCAACAAAGGAAAGGGTTAAAAGAACAGAAAAAGACCTTTTTCGAGATTTTCTGAGTAAGGGGGTAGATTATTGAATGGGAAGGTGTTAGCACCCTTTCCATCTGTGGTTTTCCACAGGCTCTTTGGTACATGCTCATTTTGAAAATTGTTTGTGTTTGTGTGTTTTGAAAGATTTTGTTTTCTTTATGGTAACTCTTGTATCAGTCCTCAAGAGTATGATAAAGCGTTTTGAAAACTTTGTTTGAAAGTATGGTTTAAAAATGAATTGTTTTGAGCAAGTACTTAACAACTATCTACTTACTCGAAAAAGGCATTTTTCCTTCTATCCTTTAGACAATGCTATCCTACTATTAGTGAGTAGGTAGCCCTGGTCGTTGGATGTTTGGGGGACTATCGAAAGGGACGTCACGGTCATTAAGGCAACTGGGCAAGAACTCTTAGTAACTGTCCTAAAGCCCTAAGATTACTTTTTTAACCGACGCAGCAGTCAAGAGGGTCATCGAGGGACTAGTGTTCTCTTAGACTCAAGGACAGCCCCTAACAATTCTCACATTTCGAGAATTGTAACCGCGTTCGAAGGAAACCAAAGTGGGAGATACCCTAGGGGTGAGCATGTGCAAGTGTGCAACAGTGTGTTTTTTCAAATATTTGTCTTGAGATTAATGATCTAATGTTTAATTGATTAATCTTATCATGCCTGCCTAAGTTACTAACAGTTATGTACAAGCATATAAGAATATAAAGAGCGAGAAATAAGAGTTCCTACGCTATTACAGGGCTTTGGTGCAGTTACATAATTAGATGCAGGAATTTAAATTTAATTTAATTATTACAAACCAGGAACAATTACAGAATTAGAAAATAATACGGCAAAAATAACAAACACACGAAGAATAACGAAGTGTCTAAACCCTAAAACGCGCATAGGTTAAAAAGAAAAGTATTTTTTTGTTTTTTAT
Organism: Vicia faba; assembly: GCA_948472305.1. Lineage (NCBI taxonomy): Eukaryota > Viridiplantae > Streptophyta > Magnoliopsida > Fabales > Fabaceae > Vicia > Vicia faba. The sequence continues at coordinate 930,273,794 of OX451739.1, forward strand.
TTGAAAAAAAACTTAAATGATAAAAAAATAATTAATTAATTGGAAAAATTATTAATTAAAAATATTAATTCTGAATAAAAAAACTAATATTTTTGATATTTTTGAAGAAAAAGATTTTGCAATTAAACCTAGGTTCTAATTGATTTTATTTTAAAGAAACAAATCAAAATATTTACATCAAATTAATTTACAAAATTAATTTTAATAAAAAATCCTAAATCCATTTTTTTGTGATTTTAGTGATTTTTATGATTAAATAGGAAAAATGATTTTTGAAATAATAAAAACTAACAAAGAAATTAAATAAAAATAATAAAAAGGAAAAAAAAAAGAATGGGCCTGAAGGTGTTAGCAAACTGGGGGGTGCATGTTGGATTATCAAGGCCCAGGTCCATAAGCCCAATAACCCCTTGCGTGTGATTCAGTATTGTGGCCTCTAGAAGGTCCATCATAGGACTGCAAGTTTGGTGCGCTGGATCTGGACACTTGGGATCTCATGGTTGGAGAGTTGGTGGTGTATGGTGTACACAGGGGAAGGCAACGCATTGGATCCGAAAGGAATAAGTTAGAAAACATAAAACATTGGACCTGGGACTCGAACCCAGGTCTTCTCCCTTCCAGTGCGCTTCCTTTACCATTTGAGCCAAGTGTTCATTCGTTTATACAAACAAACACAAAATAATATAATTAAAATAAATGCCCAGAATTTTATTTAAGAAAAAAAAATGCGCGTTATTTTCAAATGGTCCAACCAGGTCATGCCACGCCATCATCTTCTTCAGTCTGTCGTTTTAGCCTAACACTTTTACCTACGGACTATATCTGTCACTAAAACACCTGCAAATCTCGAAAATTCACAACAGGAAATATAAATTCAATTTAAAGACATGAATCAATTGGGTTTGATCCCCTGAGAATGATGGTATCCTTTATTAGGCCCAATTTCGCCTCTACCTGAAAACCCTAAAACGAATGTTTAAACCCTAACAATGGCAGGTTATCATATATGCATCAAAACTGGAAATTAACCATTCAAATACGTTCTAAATGCTCATACAAACAAGAATGCATACTCCAAATCTATTTCTAATGCATGTATGATCAAAATCGATTTCAAAAAATAAGGTGTAAACCGTGATGATGTAAGTGATGATTCTGGGTGCTTTGATGCTTGGGAATGATGTTGTTAGCTTCAGAATATCCCCAGGAATGGATTGCAAACGTCAAAACTCCTTGAATCCCTCTGCAACTCTCAATTTGATTGCCGCTTTTTTGTGAAAAAAATTGGAGCTTTTTGTGTGTGTTCTATGCGGCCAATCCCCCTTTTTTTGGTCTGGCAATGTTATGCATATATACTAGGATGCATTAGGTCAATAAAATTGGATAAAATCTTGAAGATTTGTAAAAGAAAGATTTGATTTTCAATTTGAATTTTAAGTTTCTAAACTAGGACAAAACATGATATTTTCTTTCCAATCAACCCTTGCATGAAATCATGATTTTCTCATCAGATTCTAGACTCAGTATATGATCATAAAACAAATCTTTGGATTTTATTTCATTATTTCACTATTTTATTTGATTTATTATTATTTAAATGAATAAACATTCAAATAAATAAAAACAAACCTCATAAAAATAAAATAATGCATTTAAATATATTAAATAAGTCCATGGATATGTTTGAGATCCAAAACCCATGCCCATTAGTCCAAAAGATCCAATTTGCTCACATTGACTTTTGTGCATTTTCCTAAAATTGGTCAACTTAAGCAATGCATATCTTTCACAATTTTAACTCTATGAGGGTGTTCTTTGACTTTTTAGAGATCTTAGGATATCCTCTAAACAACCCTTTTGGTTTCATTTCAATTGGATCTTCCATGTCCATGTAAGGAGCTTTGACCCAAAAGGTGTTTTTGTTGACTTTATGAAAGGACCTATAATGTATGAGCTTGTATCTTTTGATTGAGGCATTTCTTGATCTTGAGGGCTGAAGAGAAGTTGTAGGGAATTGGATTCTATTAAAAATTATCCTTGGTGGTAAATTTTCTGACAAAGTATGAGAAAGTTATGCCTGGTCAAAGTTTCGTTGACTTTTCCTATAAAAATCCTAATTTGCCATTTTTTACTTTTGATGAGTTAGGAGCCTTTCTTGAGGAATCATGATCAAACCTTGATCAAATGATGTATATTACTTAAAAATGTTGATGTTGACCAAAAATCTTGAAGTTTGACTGTATATAGGCCACAATTGACTTTTGACCTAGTATAGTTGATTTTCAGGCATTTGAGTAGTTGACTGAGCAAACTTGTAGTGCAAGGAATGAAACTTGGCATGGATGATCTTGAGGACATATTAGGGCCATGGAAAACATTTGGAACCTTTGGGGCTTAACCATTTTGATGATAAGTGAAACCCTAGTTAGAGGTTTATTGTCTTAAGAGGAGAATTTGTCTGGCCAATTCTTAGTCATCCTAGGACAAGTTGGGGACCTCAATGGGCATGTGTTAAGTAAAATGAGAGGGAAAATTTTGGGGTACAAAATATGGCTTTGAACTTGGTCCAATCAAAGCATTATTTTATTGACTAGGCGAAGTCTTGTTCTACTCTCCTAGATTGCTCTAAGTCCTGATTCGAATTGGCCAAAACTTCCCTCATCATAACATTTGTTTTCCTTTAAAGGCTCTGAATTCGAATTGCACCAACTTTGTTATCATGGATCCTTCGATTAAATCTTAAGCCTTTCTCCCTTCGATGGCTCTGCATCCTGATTCGAATTGCTCATATTCTCAGCATAAGAGATTCTACGTTTGAACCATAGTCTGCAGAAAGGATTAGAGTTGTCCTCTCCAATCTGCATGAATTCGAATGGCCCATCATCAGAGCTTCTATAACCCTTTCAGTTCTTGCTCTCTTCTATCTCACTTTCTCTAACTTGGACAATCAGAATATCACCCTGTTGATATGCAATCGAAGTATCACTTAGTTAACATGCCTGTCGAAAGGCACTTTGTACGCCCTAACGAAAAACAGCCTTGTTTAAGATGCCCATTGAAGCTTCCTTGTTTGAGATGCCCATTGAAAGGCCTTATACCAATCGAAATACCTTTTGCAGATTCCAATCGGAGGACCTTTTGCAGATGCCAATCGAAGGCCACTTTGTAGATGCCAATCGAAGGACCTTTTGCAGATGCCAGTCGAATGGCCTTTTGTAGATGCCAATCGAAGGACCTTTTGCAGATGCCAATTGAAGGGCACTTTGTAGATGCAAATCGAAGGATACTTAACCATGATTCAAAAAAATTCTTTTTCTTTAGGCAAAGGTTTGTAACCACCTATTCCAGAGAAATCTTGGAAAAACATGAGAGGGCAAATTTTAGGGTATAATAGTTGCCCCTGCTCAATCTTCTTAAACCTGAGGATTTAGATTGGCTTGTCTGCCTTTCGTGATCTGAAGGTGGAAGAGGATTGAACACTAGAGTGCCCAGAAATTTTCACTCGCATGAAGTAACATTGTTGGTTGATGCTAATCGAGAATGGGCTTACAAATGCCATTTGGAGTAGATGACTGAGATTCGTCGGAGATGGGCTTAAAGATTCCATCACAAGTAGATGACTGAGTCATAAATGGTCCCTTTCTGGGGATTCCTGTTCCTGTTGTTTGAGGAGGAGTCCACTGGGGGATGTTGATTTCTGTTGTTTTCCTGTTTGAGGAAGAACTTGGTGGGGAATAGAGTCTAGGAACTTAAGTTGTCCAAGGCTCTACTGAGGAGTTATCTCTGGTCTAGAGAGATGAAAGTTTTCCATTTTTTGGTTGAAATCCAGGCTTCGCAGTAATTTTATAGGGAGAATGAAATTAACTACTATCTGGAAATGTATCAAAAGAAACCTGTGTAGGGCTGTTTCAGAATGAGTCTGAGTAAGACTTCATCTGGAAGTGTATGAGAAGGAACCTAGGTAGGGCTGTTTTAGGAGATATATGAGAGGGAGCATGGGTAGGGCAGCTTCAGGATGAGTATGGGTAAAACTGTATCTGGAAATTGTAAGAAGGAACCTGGGTAGGGTTGCCTCAGGATGAGTCCGTGTAAAAATGCATCTGGAAATTGTGAGAAGGACCCTGGGTAGGGTTGCCTCAGGATGAGTCCGTGTAAAACTGAATCTAGAAATTCAAGATAAGGAACCTGGGTAGGGTTTCCTTAAGATAGTCAGTGTAAAACTGCATATGGATATTGTAAGAAGGAACTTGGGTAGGGTTGCCTCAGGATGAGTCCGCGTAAAACTGCATCTGGAGATTGTGAGAAGGAACCTGGGTAGGTGTGATACGGTGGTAGAACTGACTGGTAATACTGGTTTGCGTTTTTTATTCGCAAATGTTGCAGTAAGCAAGAGTCGCCACCGACTTTTATTTCATCCAACAAAGGAAAAGGGAAAAGAACAGAAAAAATCTTTTTCGAGATATTTATGAGTGCGGGGGTAGATTATAGAAAGGGAAGGTGTTAGCACCCTTTCTATCCATGGTTTTCCATGGGACCTTAGGTACTTGCTCATTTTTGAAATTGCTTGTGTTTGTTTTGAAAAGTTTTTGTTTAACTTTGTGGTAACCCTTGTATCTGTCCTCAAGAGTGTGACGAAGTTGTTTTTGAAATCTGTTTTGAAAGTGTTCGCGTGAAATATTTTTTGTTGTTTTGAGAAAGTACTTAATAGTTTCTACCTACTCGAAAAAGACGGTTCATTTTCTCGTTTCCTTTAGACAGCTTTATCCTATTATTAAGGAGTAGGTAGCCCCATCGTTCGAGTTAAAGGGACATTCGAAGGGCCAATTACATTCACAAAAGCAATGGTTAGGAAACCTTAGTAGTTACCCTAGAGTATTAAAGATCTTCCCGAGGAAACATTCGAATGGATCCTTTTTTATCTTTTGGGACTAGAGGGGGACCACTAAAATTCCCTATACTTCATGACTGTTTACCGAAGGCAACTGAAGTGGGGCAAACCCTAGGAGTGAACATGTGCATGTGTTTGATTTCAGTTGATTATCTTTGCACAATTAGGGTTTTCTATGTTCACTTAATCGTTATCTTTTGCATGCAAGCCTATTATCCATACATCTAGACAGTTTATAGTTGCAGAAAATTAAAAGCGGAAAAGTAAATCTACGCTATTACAAAGCCTTAGGGAGGGGGTTACATAACCAAAAACCGGGAATTAAACAGTAAATAATATGCGGTAAAACCTAATTAAATGTTATTACAAACCCGAAGCGAATACAATAATTAGAATTAAAAAATAAAATATTACGCGCGAGAATTAAATACGGGAATCAAAATCTAAATTCAAAGGGAATTAAAGAAAATATTTTTGTTATTTTTTTATTGAGAAAATTAACCCTAATTTTCTAATTGATTTTTAATTAAGAAAAAAAGAATTTAAATTGCCCTAATTAAATTAATCTAATTAATTAATGAAATAAAATATTTTTATGAAAAAAATCTGATTTTAATGTTTTTTTTGTAATTTTTTTATTTAATAAAAAAATTATTTTTGTTTTTTTGTAAAAATAATTAAACAAATAATTAAAATAAATAAAAGAAATTAAAAATAAAAAATTAGACTAGGCCTGGTGTAAAGTAGTAATCTGAGAGGTGCATTGTTTGAAATTTCCAGGCCCAGCATAGCTGGCCCAAAGCTGACGTTTGCTCCAGTGAGACGCTGGCCAAGAAGGTCTACCACGCGCCTGCATGCTTGAGGCATTAGATCTGGGATGGAGATGATCCAATGATGAGGTACTATGGTGTATGGTAGGCACGTTTGGTAGGATAACACCAGATCTGCAATCAAATATTAGAAAAAATAATAGAAGCACACGCCTGGGATCGAACCCAGGACATTTGCTTCACAGGCACGCTCCTCAATCATCTATGCTAGTTGGAGCATTTGTACATATAATAAAACAAATAACATATAATGGAAACAAAGCGCATTATGCCCAGAAAATGCGCCAAGATTCAAATCGGCCAGTGGGAGTCAGCCGCGTGATCATCTTCCTCCTCAGAACTGCCGTTTTAGGTATCAGCTTTTACCTACGAACAGGTCTGGCGTTAAAATACCTACAAATCTCCAAAATTCACACCAAGCAATATAAATGCAATTTAAAGCCATGGATCAACTGGGTTTGATCCCCTGAGCATGATGGCATACATTATTAGGTCTAATTTTCCCTGCATCTCAAAGCCCTAAAATGGAGGTTAAAACCCTAACAATGGCAGTTTGGCATCTATGCATCAAAATTGGAAATTAAGTATTCAAATACATTCCAAATGCTTAAACAAACAATAATACATAATCAAAACTTATTTCTAATGTGTGTACAATCAAAATCGAATTCAAAATATCAAGGGCAAACTGTGATGACATAGATGGCGGTTTTGGATGCTGTGACGCGTGCAAGTGATGTTGTTAGCTTCAGGTGATTGCCGGGAATGGATTGCTGGCCTTGAAACACTTTGAATCGTCCCGTATAATAAAATATGGTTCTCATTTTTTGTCCAAAAATTGAGTTTTTGTTCTTGCAGTTTACACAACCAACCCTTGTTTTTATGCTTTGGATATGTTGTGTGTATATTATAGAATGATTTAGGTCAACAAAAACTGATCATATCTTTGCAAATTATGGAGATTTGATTTCATTCTTTGCCTTGTATGATTTGTTTCTAAAATAGACCAAATTAAGATCTTTTCCAAACAATTGGCTCTTGCACGAATTGGATGATTTGCTATCTGTTCATTGACTCATAATATGCTCATAAAATCAAATTTTGGATTTTATTTTATTATTCTACTATTTAAATTGATTTATTTTGATTTAAATGGATAAAAAATAAAAATAAATATTAAAAATAATAAAATAATAAGTGGATAAGCTCAGGGGTCGTGGGACATCTTAGGAACAAGTTTCAAACAAGAAAACATGGGCCCAGTTGGGAAAAAAAGTCATTTTGATCAATGTTGACTTCATGCATATTTCCAAAAATTGGTCAACTTTGACAATACATATCTCCCTAAATTTTAACCCCAAGAAGATGTTCTTGGACTTTTTAGAAATCTTAGGATGTCCTCTAAACAACCTCTTTGGTTTCATCTCAATTGGATCTTCCATGTTCATGTAAGAAGCTTTGACCCAAAAGGTGTTTTTGTTGACTTTTTGAAATGACCTATAATGTCTGAATTTATATCTTTTCATGAGTGCATTTTTTGAAATTGATGGATGAATATTAGTTGTAGGTGATTGGATTATCTTCAAAATGAGCCTTGGATGAGAAATTTCTGATAAAGTATGAGGAAGTTATGTCTGGTCAAAGTTTAGTTGACTTTTCCTATAGAAACATCAATTTAGCAACTTTTAGTTTTGATGAATTTGGGGAATTCCTTGAGGAATAATGATCAACCCTTTATCAAATGATTAATATTACTTCAAAATATTGATGTTGACCAAAAACCTTGGAGTTTGACTGTATGTGGGCCACAGTTGACTTTTGACCTAGTATAGTTGATTTTCAAGTATCTGAGCAATTGACTGAGCAAACTTGTAGTGCAAGGCATGAAAATTGGCATGGGTGGTCTTGAGAACATATTAGGACCATGGAAAATATTTGAGGCCATTGTAGCTGACCCATCTTGATGAAAATGGAAACCCTAATTGGAGATTCATTGCTTTAGGAGAGAGTTTGTCTAGTCAACTATTGGGCATCCTTGAGCAGATTGAGGGCTTCAATGAGCATATGTTAAGTGATATGAGAGGGAAAGTTTTAGGGTACAACAGATTCCCCTGTTCAATCTTCTTAGACCTGAGGATGTAGATTGGCTTGTCTGCCTTTCGTGATCCAAAGGTGGAAGATGATTGAACACTAGAGTGCCCAGAAATTTGCACTCGTATGAAGTGAATGTTGATCGATAATATCGAGAATGGGCTTACAGATTCCATTTGGAAGGTGACGGAGAATCTTCGGTGATGGGCTTAAAGATTCCATCCAGAATAATGATGATTTTGTGAGATATTCCTTCGTGGGAATTCTTGTTCCTGTTGTTAGGGAGGACTTCACTGAGGAATGTTGGTCTCTGTCTTGGGGAATAGAGTTTAGGAGCTTCGGTTGTCCATTACTCTACTGGGGAATATGAAATTGACAGTGTCTGGTCGGGTCCAGGTCTTACAGTTTTGTAAACTGTTTTCTGGAGATACGAGAGAAGGAACCTACATAGTAGGGTTACTTCGAAATAAAAGCCTAGATAGTAGGGCTATGAGAAGGAACCTGGTTAAGGTTGCTTCGTGATGAGCTTAGGTAAAACAGCATCTGAACCGAGAAGGAACCTGGGTAAGGTTTCTTCGTGAGGAGTTTGGGTAAAAAGGCATCTGAACCAAGAAGGAACCTGGGTAAGGTTGCTTCGTGAGGAGTTTGGGTAGAACTGCATCTGAACCGAGAAGGAACCTGGGTAAGGTTGCTTCATGAGGAGTTTGGGTAAAACTACATCTAAACCGAGAAGGAACCTGGGTAAGGTTACTTCGTGATGAGTTTGGGTAAAACTACATCTGAACCGAAAAGGAACCTGGGTAAGTTTGCGTCGTTATGAGTTTGAGTAAAACTACATCTGAACCGAGAAGGAACCTGGGTAAGGTTGATTCGTGATGAGTTTGGGTAAAACTGCATCTGAACCTAGAAAGAACCTGTCTAAGGTTTCTTCGTGATGAGTTTGGGTAAAACTACATCGAGAAATTGTAAGGAGGAACCTGGGTAGGGTTACTTCAGGATAAATTCGTGTAAAACTTCAGAAGGAACCTGGGTAAGGTTACTTCTGGCTAAGTTTGTATAAAACTTCGGGAGGAACCTGGGTAAGGTTATTTCGGGATAAGTCCATGTAAAACTTTAGAAGGAACCTGGGTAAGGTTACTTCGGGCTAAATTCATGTAAAACTTCAAAAGGGACCTGGGTAAGGTTACTACGGGATAAGCTCGTGTAAAAATTTATTTGGAAATGTATGAGAAGGAGCTCGTATAAGATTTTTTCAAGATAGGCTCGTGTGAAGCTGCATTTAGGAGAAACCCAAGTAAGATTTCTTTGTGACGAACCCATGTAAAGTTGCATTTGGTCACGCAGATAATCACTTTGTTTAGCTTCAGGAGCTAATCCTGGACCCGCTGGAAATTATTGATGATAACCATATTTCTTGAAAAGGTACATGATTAATTATATATGATGCATGAAATGCATTATATGATGATGTTCTCAAAATAAATGAGATTATGTTGTATGCAATATGTGTGTGCATGTCATGATGTATGAACATGAAATGCTATTATGGCATATCCGAGTCTGGGAAAATAAATCCTTGACTACTGTTGGATAGTAGTGGAAATCAAATTCCTGACCGTCGTAGAAAAAGTGGTTCTTCTACTTCCGGTGGGGATGGCGAAAGAAGATGATTATGTTGTGGATTTTCTCCTGTTTGTGAATATTCTGCCGAGAGACTCTGCTTGAGAATAACTCTGCAAGGGAATATCTCTGTTTGAGGGAGGAGATGCTTTGCTGGAAGATTTTGTCAATTCAGATAGATAAACTCCGCCGGGGGGTGAACTTTTGTCGCTGGAGGAATAAGCTCTGTTGGGGTTGAGCTTCTGCATTCAGAGAAATAAACTCTGCTTGGGATACAAATTTATGAACCACTTGCGACTTATAAAATTTGGCTGGGGAATATAGACGTCGGCTCTCTGAAGGAGCTTTGCTGGGGAAAGTAGCTCCTGCCTGGGGAAGTCGATGTCAAAGCTTTAGTTGCCTCTACTATGTGGGGAGTGTAGATGTCACTGGGTCGCATGCTGAGGATACGACAATGACTTTGCATCAGGATATTTCGGCCCCTGTACCTGCTGGAGAAAGTACCTTCCGAGGCTTTATGGATAGATTGAGTGATATGCCAACTCATGAGGTGCTTGGTAACTGCTGATCAGAATGATAAGTCTTCTATTGATAGGCAAATGACAAGATGACGGGACATAGTCGTACGCTTTAATCCCTAACTTTTTCCTGGACTGTCTTTTCAAATTTTCAGTCCACCCGGATACCCTTTTTTTCCCAAGCTTCCTTTTCAGGTTTTTGACTTGTCGGGTGTATAGATTTTTTTATTTTTATCCTTAGCGGTTCTTTGTTCATAAGTAGTATTTTCTAACTATGTCCACGTTCATCGGGTACGGAGAATTGTCACCATCTATGAAAACAAGTGTTGTAGAAATTCCAAAAAATGTTTATATGATCACATGTGCCCTTTCATACGTGGGAGCCTGTGTGGGGCTGCTTCAGGATGAATCTGGTGCACCTGATGTTTGATCAAGTTTTTGATAGTGTTGAATTTCCTAGGTATCCTTTCTAAGAACTGTCATGGAAGGATTCGAAGACATGATACTAATACCATATGATACTACTGACACAGACAAGCAATTTGGTGGTACCAAAGATTCAAATTTCACAGTGATTTTCTGCTAGAATCCCCAATCAATGTAACAGCCCCCGAGTGATTCAGATGGAGATCTTCCCCTGGCTATTCAGCATTTTTGGAGAGATTATTTGCATATTGTCTTGACTACCCCAAATTAATTAGACACCATGTCATGCCCCTTGATTATGAAAGGCTTGTTATTGGGAATGTTTTTTCCGTCTGAGGTGATTCTGTCCATTGAGGGGATCTTCGTTCACTGAATATTCGTTGTGTGAATTTCTATGCCCTTTGAACCATTAACCATATGCAAACAATGTCATTTAAAGAATGCAAAGCTTATGTCTATCTTTAAATTTTTTTAAAATGTGTTTTTGTAGTAAAACAAAATTTGCCAGAATGTGATATCAACTCATGATTTATAGTAAACCTTACAGGAGTCAGGATACCTTTGTAATAGTATGCTCTCGAACTAACCCATGCTTCAGCTATGACTTTTGAGGGTTATAATGTGGCTTGGTTTACAGTTCAAGAAACAAAGGATAAAGGCTCAAATTTTATTTGTACCCAACATTCTCTTCGTGATATTCTTCAGTCTTATGCTCAGTTAATTATGCATTTCGAATCCCAGTTGAGTTCTGGAATGTTGGCCCTGATATTCCGGTGATGGTTCAGACATTGAACGTTTGTTTGAGAAGGCAGTTATTTTTGTGACCTTTTCTTTTTTTTTAGGATTTGTAGGACCTCTTTCTTTTTTGATTTTTCTATCCCTCTCTTTTGCCTGAACTGTTTCTTTTGTGATTACAGCCAGCGGGATGCCCCAGTTTTTTTCTTATGTCTCCTTCATAGGTTTTGACTTAATGGGATTTGATTTTGAGAGATAATGACTGCATGTTCTTAATGATTATGTGGAACCATCACCATCTTTTGGAGAGCATCTTCTACACTATTTGTCGTGTATGAAGGGAAAGCTTGCGACTGAATGCACATCTGAATTAACTGATAAAACTACCCTGCCCCAGGTCATGATTAAGGGTTTTAATTTGTTTGAAAATAAAACTCCTACTTCTTAGGCTCAAAGGGGTTAACTAGGGATTATCTTCCTTATAACTCCACTATTTAGGAGTTGAAACAACGCCTGTACATCGTCAGTGGGGTCTGTTCAAAAGCATACTGTAGAGATTATGGTATCATTCTCGTCATCCTCCCTCTAAAGGCTTAGAGCTTTTAATCAAGAGTTGAATATCACAAAAGGGAAGTAAGAAAGAAGTTTAAGCATAATGAAAAAAATTAAGTCAAGACAAACATGTGCAATGCATTAATGAAATAATAAAGTTTGACATGACAATAATTGTTTGAACAAATAAAGAAAATACAACTTGAGAATTCAAATGAACAAAAATGCTCTCAATCATGGCCATGATTTGGCATGGGAGCAGTTATCATGTTGGAAGTCTCAGGAGGGTCGAACTCAATTTCCTTAGCATTAATCATATTTTGAATCTTGTATTTCAGTGCCCAACAATCGTTAGTATCATGCCCAGGACTATCAGAATGATCGGCACACCTTGAATCAGGATTGTAGTTAGGAGAAGAAGTCTTAGGGTTTGGATGAGGTCCTATCAACGTAATCAAATTCATCCTCAACATATGTTGTAATGCTTGAGACAATAGCATGTTGATCTTGGTAAACTGTGTCTTAGGCTCATCTTGCCTTCGCTGATTACCCCATTGTTGTGGTCGTTGCATGCATGCCGAATTAGAGACCAACATTTCCCCTACAGATTGGTGGTAGTCTGCCTTATTATGACCCTTCTAGCTATACACATCATTGGCTTCCCTCTTACCAGCAAATGGCTTCTTCTCAGTATTAGAAGATGCATCCATCGGGATCTTCCCACTCTTGATACCACTTTCGATCCTTTCTCCAGTCAGAACCCTCTCTATGAACCCGGATGAGGAAATCCCAATTAGAAGATTAAAGAATGGGCCTGTCAGAGTGCCCATGAACATGTCTACCATTTCCTGATCATTAAGAGGATGTTGTACCCTTCCGACTAGATCCCTCCATTTCTGGGCATATTCCTTGAAGCCTTCGCTAGAACCCATAGACATGCTTTGAAGTTGTGTACGAGTTGGAGCGAGGTCAGCATTGTATTGGTACTGCTTGTAGAAAGCAGTAGCCAAGTCTTCCCAGGTATGAATGATTGTTCTTTCTAGCTGATAGAACCACTCCAGTTGCGTGCCAACTAAACTTTCTTGGAAGAAATGGACCCATAACTTCCGGTCAGCAGTGTGAGGCTGGATCATCTTGACATAGGACCTTAAGTGCAACTTAGGGAAGGAGACACCGTCATACTTAGAAAATGTGGAAACCTTGAACTTTGGTGGGGTGAACACTCCAGGAACCAGCCCTAACTCTTCAAATTCCAAGCTAGGTATCTGTTGAATCTCCATAGAACTGAGACGATCCTCTAGTTGTTTGTATTTATCATCAGCAAGAGGATATTGCTCCTTTGAATAATCAGCTTCGTCTTCATCAGTCCCCGGGTTGTTATCTTCTTCATGATTATTCCCCTTATTTGATGGAGTTGAAAGATCTAAAACTCCTTTAACCGGTCCTCTGAGTCTTCTTCCCATATTTAGGATGTCAGCCAGTTTATTTGCCTTCTTCTTCTTCTCTTTGTCGATCAGAGCTTTCAGGTCTTCTTGCCCCTAGGTCAGAGCCAGAAACATTTATTGGAACTAAGCATTTTGAGCTTGAAGGTCTTTGATTGTTTGTTCAAGATACATTTCTTATTGCTGAAATAAATAGTGAAGGGATAAGAAGCTTGTACCTGGAATACCTATTATGCAATGACATGTATGATATGCAAATGTTTTCAAGGATCTCGCGGGGTAAACAAGAAAAATGTTAGGCGTTGAACTTCACATCTTTGATTGAAGCACTTCGTATCGTTGAAGGTCCTTCTACAGGAGTCAAGCTCACCATATCAAGTGGGTCATAGCCCCTGACTCAAGTTGTCACTTTGGTCTTTTGACAGCGTTGGCTAGAGGAAAATGAATCCCCTTGCCCCTTGCTAGACGTTTTCTTTTTCATAACCTACATCACAGGCCCTTGAGATCCTTGAAATGGTTAAGGAAATGTTATGGTATGATGCTATGATGTGTATGCTATGCATCAAGCAAACATGCAGGGTAAGAAACCAATTTATTGGATTTATAAAAACAAGGTCCTGCAAGGAATACAAACAAAGCCCTGCAATGAGTTCAAATTGTTAGGAAAAGAAAGCAAACAAGTCACACAAGTAGCCTTAGGTTTAGGCTTGCATGGATTTCATAGGTAAGTACCCTCTTGAAGTTTAGTTGGCTTAACCTATCTTAGAAATAGTAATCGGGTTCTAAGAAGTCTCAATATCACTGATCTTTCTTTATCGAGCATTATTTCATCTTAGCAATCTTTTCTTGCGGCCGAAACATCCCGAAAGACCAACCTCAATGAGTACAGTATCGAGTATCAACCGATTCCCAGCTTTACATCGAGGTCGGCTATCTCACTACTTTCTAATGGCCAAGTTTGTTCAACTAAGGTTCTAAGGTTTGTTAGTGCTTCACGACACCACGCGGTGGCCTCATATTCTCCTTGATTCAAAACACAAGGGATAGTGGTACCAACCAAAGTGTCACACCAACACAGCTATCGCTTCAACCATATCGGTCTATGCCGTATAGTCTCCACGATCTATTGTTGTTTACCTAAAAAGATGCCCCAGATCCGGGTATAGGATCTTTACAAGAATACCCCAACAAACCCTCAAAGATAAAGCAATCAAAGCAAACAAAGAAAGCAATTTTAAAATGATCTGGACCCTAAGGTAAACCCCACTTTATAATTTTCCCCAGCAGAGTCGTCATTTCTGTGATATGGTGGCAGAATCGACCGTTAATACTGGTTTTGCATTTTGTATTTGCAAATGTTACGGTAAGCAAGAGTCGCCATAGTCTTTTCTTTTATCCAACAAAGGAAAAGGTGAAAAGAACAGAAAAAGACCTTTTCGAGCATTTTGAGTAAGGGGTAGATTATGGAAAGGGAAGGTTTTAGCACCCTTTCCATCCGTGGTTTTCCACGGGCTCTTAGGTACTTGCTAATTTTGAAAACTGCTTCCGTGTTTGTGTGTTTTAAAAAGTTTGCTTGCTTTATGTTAACTCTTGTATCAGTCCTCAAGAGTGTTGATAAAGCGTTTTTGAAAAGGTTTTGAAAGTGTAGTATGAAAAAGATTGTTTTAAGCAAGTACTTAACAGCTATCTACCTACTCGAAAAAGGTGTTTTTTTCCTCCTTTCCTTTAGATAGTGCTACCCTACTATTAGTGAGTAGGTAGCCTTATCTTTGAATGTTGTGGGACTATCGAAGGGACATTTACGGTCACTAAGGAAACTGGGCAAGAACTCTTAGTAATTGTCTTAAAGTTCTAAGATCACTTTTTTAACTGAGGCAACAGTCGAAAGGGTCATCGAGGGACTTGTGATTTCTTGAACTCAAGGACAATCACTAAAAATTCTCACGCTTCGAGAATTGTGACTGTTTCGAAGGCAACCGAAGTGGGAGATACCCTAGGGGTGAGCATGTGCAAGTGTATTTGTTCAGTTCATTTATCTTGCGCATTTAGGGTTATCTAATCGTTTTAATTTCAGTCTTTTTCATGCAATCCTATTAATCTAAACAGTTAATAATAGTGCAAGAATTTAAAAGACAGAAGTTAAACCTAGCTATTACAAGGCCTCGGGGAAGGGGATACATAACCAAAACTGGGGAGTGCGGAAATTTAAAGCAGTAATAAACCCTAAGTTAAACTATTACAAACTGTATACAGATACAATAAATTGAAAAATAATTTAACAGAAAATGATAAGCGCGCAGAGATTAAAATGAGAACAAGTTTGAAAACCTAAAAATCTAATTGATTTAAAAAATGTTTTTTTTTGTATTTTTATTGAGAAAAAGATTTGAAGTGATTAAACCTAATTCTAATTGATTTTAATTAAGGAAACAAATAAAATAATTAAATTAATTACCAAAAATTAAATTAATTAAAAAAACCTAAGTCTATTTTTTTGTGATTTTTGTATTGATTTTATAATTAAAATAAAAATTGACTTTAAAACAATTAAAATAAAAATAAAGAAATTAAAAATGCAAAAAGAATAGAAAAATTGGCATGTTAGTGTTAGCAAACTGGGAGGTGTGGTGCTAAATTTATGTTAGGCCCACTTAACTGAGCCCAACATTCCAAACAATAATCTGATGGGGATGAGTCTTGAGGGTTCACCATGGTCCCTAGCCACTGGGAGCGTTGGATTTAGACTCTTAGATCTGAATAGTCCATATGTGAGGCATATCATGCACCTGTTGGCCTTCGCGTGCACTAGATCTAAAATGAATTTATGAGAATATGCAAAGCGCAGACTCCTGGAATCGAACCCAGGTCCCCTCATTGCACAATCATTCGCCTTGCCATTCAGCCATCCTTTTCATTCATTTATAATAACCAAAGCATAATATTATATAAAAAAACGAGGTCACACACACACACACACACACACACACACACACACACACACACACACACACACACACACACACACACACACACACACACACACACACACACACACACACACACACACACACACACACACACACACACACACACACACACACACACACACACACACACACACACACACACACACACATATATATATATATATATATATATATATATATATATATATATATATATATATATATATATATATATATATATATATATATATATATATTCAAACAAAACGCGCGCGCTGAGTGGGCCCTATCTTTTTTAAATGGGCGAATCATAACGGGTTGTTCAAACACGCCAGTACAGAGGGGTCAAACCACCGTCCACGGTGGTTGACCACCTTCTTTTCGGCCATCAAAAATCAACATCGATCGGTAAGAGGGAGGTACAGCGCTCTGGATTGTTTCAGTCCTGAATAAAGTATGGACACGACTCCTAGAGGTCTCAGGAGTATGATTGAATGCTTCAAAAGGTCTGAGAACAGATGGATCTGATGATGTAAGTTTCACTTTTCTTTGAGAAATTTTGGAATTTTTCTAGGGTTGTCTCTAAAGCAGCTGCGCGTCCCCTTTTAGGCTAGAATGTTTGTGTATATATATTAAGCCACATTATCTTAACAAATATGGAGGGGTATCAGTGCTTTAAAAAAATATTTGATTTCCAAGCTTTCCATTTTTGAAGATTTCTTTCTACTCTTGGCTTGCACATTCATCTTTGCCATGTGACAACTTTCATGAGTTGTCTTGGGCCTCCAATATGATGGAAATTCAAAGTTGACACGCCCCTGTAAATGAATTTCCCTTCGAATATGCTTTCTTCGAAGACTTTAAACTCCAATTAGAATTATTTAGAGCTTTCCTCATCAAAACCTTGTTTCCTTCGAAAGCTCTGAACTCTAATTTGAATTGCGCCAGCTTCAATATCATGGCTTCTTCGATTGAGCCGCCCTCTACTTTGATTGCTTGATTTGAAGAGAATCACCCTGGTCGAATCATCTCTTGTGGAGTTAGGAACAAACAAGGCAAGAATCTGTTAGAACAAGATTGGTTCTGATCATATCTCAGAGTTTTGATGATAACAATAAATTATATTTTATATAATTGATACTCTGATGAACGTATTTAATTGTTTCAGATAATGTTCTGACAGAAACATTTTGATGTGCTGAGCTTAAAATAAATGAAGAAGTTCTTTGATGAAAGAACTATTTGTTTTAGCGCAAGTGTTAATGCTGATGCTAACTTTGGTAAGATAATTATTTAAATACATCTTCTAACGCTTAGCAAGTTTCTGTGTAACCTATGTTTCAGAAGTTCTTTGAAAGCAAGTGCTGATCAGAAGTTCTTAGCAAGCAAGCATTGTTTAGAAGATATGCAAGCATGTTCTGAATCAAGACGTGAAGCTAAGTTCTGAAAGAATGAAAAAGCTAACAAGTCTTGTCAAGCTTCAGGAAACATGTTCTTACAAGTGTCGTTTTCTCATTTAATGCAAAGACGGCTACATGCACTCAAGTGTCTACGCTAGTGCATTAGAAAATGGAAAAGTGCAAGGAAACACGCAAACATTTAATGCTCTCCACTTTCTGAAGGCCAGCAACAGCCAAAGCAAATTGATATTTCTGTAGGTACAAAAGATCATCCCTCAAACTCTAAAAAGTCAGAAGCAAAGGAAGACTCAGAAGATCATCCTCTTGACAATGCTCTGGATAATCTCAGAATCTTTGAACAACCCACTCAGAAAAGATAAGTTCTCAGATGATTTGAATGAAAAGTCAGCTATAAGATTTTAATCTTTATGAAACTCAGAAGTTCATTAGATCAAACAGCTGTCCCATGCAACCTTCAAGAGATGAACATTTGGTGTGTTTCTGAAAGGTCACGCGTGCTAAGCTATTGACCTTGTTCTAGAACTTTGCAGGTATCATTTAAACTCTAGAAGTTTAATTTCAAATGAACATTATCTTAAAAAGACTTGCTGAAGAAATCCCAGAAGAAAATTTCAAAGCTCTGATACCACTTGTAGGATCAAGCGCTTACCAATGAGCTAAAAGAAATTGCTTTTAGCTCAGTGGTAAGCGCTTGATCCTACATAATCTGGCCTTTAACTTAGGAATTGAAGCCACAATCAACATTGAATTCTTGCCATATTTGTAAGGAAACATGCCATTTTGAACTTTGGGCGAACCTAGACAGGTTAGGATAGGTGTTTTGTTCGAATTTGGCTTAAGGCTTTCATCATGGTTCCTTCGATTAAGTCTCAAGTTTTGCTATCTTTGATGGCTTTGAACTTGGTACAATCGAAGCATTATCTTATTGACTAGTCGGAGTGTTGTTCTACTCTCCTCGATGGCTCTAAGTCCTGAATCGAATTTCCCAGAACTTCCCTCATCAGAATATTTATTTTCCTTTGAAGGCTCTGAATTTGAATTGCATAAACTTCATTATCACAGTTCCTTCAATTAAATCTTAAGCCTTGCTCCCTTTGATGGCTCTGCATCCTGATTTGAATTGCTCATATTCTCAGCATCAGAGCTTCTATGTTTGAACCATAGTCTGCAAAAAGGCTCAGAGTTATCCTCTCCAATCTGCATGAATTCGAATGGCCCATCATCAGAGGTTCTAGAACCCTCTGATTTCTTGATCTCTTCAATCTCACTTTCTCTAACTTGGACAATCAGAATATCACCCTGTTGATATTCCATCGAAGCATCACTTGGTTAACATGCCTGTCGAAAGGCACTTTGTACTCCCTAACGAAAAACAACCTAATTTAAGATTCTCGTCAAAGCTGCCTTGTTTGAGATGCCCATCGAAAGGCCCTATACCAATCGAAAGACCTTTTGCAGATCCCAATCGGAGGACCTTTTGTAGATGCCAATCGAAGGGCACTTTGTAGATGCCAATCAAAGGACCTTTTGCAAATGCCAATCGAAGGGCCTTTTGTAGATGCCAATTGAAGGACCTTTTTCATATGCCAATTAAAGGACACTTTGTAGATGCCAATCGAATGATACTTAACCATCATTCAAAAAATTTCCTTTTCTTTAGGCAAAAGTTTGTAACCACCTATGCAAGAGAAAATCTTGGAAAAACATGAAAGGAAAATTTTGGGGTACAACAGCTACCTACTCACTAATAGTAGGATAGCACTGTCTAAAGGATAGGATGAAAAGAATGAACCTTTTCAAGTACAAGTAGATATCCGTTAGATGCTTGCTCAAAACAAACTTTTACACTTACACAAAAACATTTCAAAAACACTTTCAAAAACATTCCCTTTATCAACACTCTTGAGGACTGATACAAGAGTTATCATAAAGCGAATCGCCACACTAAGGTATTTTCAAATACTTTTCAAAAACACAAAACGCAAGGTATTTTTCAAATGAGCTAAGCATCTAAGAGCCTGTAAAAAACTACGGATGGAAAGGGTGCTAACACCTTTCCTTTCCATGATCTACCCCTCTTACTCAGAAAGTTCTCGAAAAGGTATTTTTTTTGTTCTTTTCACCCTTTCCTTGGATAAGAGAAAAGTCAGTGGCGACTCTTACTTACTGCAACATTTGCGAACACAAACGCAAAACAAGTATAACAGTGGTTATGCCACCATATCAAAGAACTGACGACTCTGTTGGGGAGTTGAATAAAAAGTGGGGTTACCTTAAGAGTTAGTTCATTTTAAAATTGTTTTAATTGCTTTCTTTGTATGCTTTACTTTTGAGGGTTTGTTTGGGTTGTTACTAAAAGATCCTACACCCAGATATGGGGCACCTTTTTAGGTAAGTAGCAATAAATCATGGAAGTTGTACGGTGTAGACCGATATGGACGAAGTGATGGCTACGTTAGTGTGATACTTTGGCTTGTACTAATGTTACTTGAGTCAATTAAGGATAACATTAGGCTTCCTTATAGTGTCATTAAGCGTTAACTAACCTTTAGAACCTTTAATTGACTCATCCTAAGCCATTAGAAAGTAGTGAGATGGCCGGCTTTGGTTCCGACCGAAGATTGGTTGATACTCGATACTACACTCATTGAGACTTGACTTTTGGGATATTCTGGCCACAATACTTCGGTGCTTGAGCTAGAACAATTTCTTCCAAGAAAGTTTGGCTGACACTCAACTAGAGTAGTTCTATCAGTTAGAAGGAACCGACATTCATACCTGGGAAGACTTGGCTGCTGCTTTCTACAGGTAGTACCAATATAATTCCGACCTTGCTCCAACCCGTACACAATTGCAAAGTATGTCTATGGGTTCCGGCAATGGTTTCAAAGACTACGCCCAGAAATGGAGGGATCTTGCAGGGAGAGTCTAGCCTCCTCTGTCTGATAGGGAGCTGGTAGACATGTTCTTAGGCACTTTGTCTGGTCCATTCTTCAACCACTTGATTGGAAGTTCTTCGGATGGGTTCACCGAGCTGATATTGACAGGTGAAAGAGTCGAAAGCGGTATTTAGAATGGGAAGATTCTAATGGTTGTACCTTCTAATGCTGAGAAGAAGCCATTCGGTGGCAAGAAGAAAGCTAATGATGTATATGGCCAAGAGGTACATGCTAGAGGTAACCCCAACACATTTGTGGGGGCAGTACTTGTCTCTAATCCTATGCATGTGCAATGACATCAACAAGGGAATCAGCGTAAGGAGGTCGCACCTAAGAGACAATTCACCAAAATCAATATGTCACAAGCTCAAGCGTTACAACACATGTTGAAGGCAGAATTGATTATGTTAAAGGATCCTCTACGAAATCCTAATACTTCTGCTCCTAGCTACCACCCCAACGAAAGGTGTGCTTACCATTCTGATAGTCCTGGACATGATAAGAATGGTTGCTGGGCTCTGAAGAACAAAATTCAGGATATGATTGACGCCAAGGAGATTGAATTCAAACCTCCAGAGACTCACCACGTGATCACTGCTCCTAGGCCAAATCATTGAGAACGTCTAGTTCATTTGTGATTTTTCAATTGTAATTTCCTTTGCTTGTTCAAACAATTACTGTCATGTCAAACTTTGGTTTTCCCATTACTGCATTACATATGTTTGTCTTGAATTATGTCATTTTCATTATATTTAAACTGATTTCTTACTTCCTTTTTGTGATATTCAACTCTCGATTAGAAGTTGTAAGCCTCTAGAGGGAGGATGACGAAAAGGATACCCCGATCTCTACAGTATGCTTTTGAACAGACCTTGCTGACGATGTACATGTGTTGTTTCAAATCCTAAACAGTGGAGTTATAAGGAAGATAACCCTAGTCAACCCCTTTGATCCTAAGAAGTAGGAGTTTTTCTTTTCACACAAATCAAAACGCTTAATCATAACCTGGGGCAGGGTAGTTCTCTTAGTTAATTCAGACATGCAAGCTCTACCTTCATACACGACAAATGGTGTAGAAGTTGCTCTACAAAAGACAGTGATGGTTCCACATAATCATCAAGACAGGCAGTCATTATCTCTCAAAATAAAAGCCCATTAAGTCAAAAATCTATGAAGGAGACTTAAGAAAAGCTGGGGCATCCCGCTGACTGTAAACACAAAAGAAACAGTTCAGGCAAAAGTAGGGATAACAAAATATATAAAAAAAGAGGTCCCTACAAATCCTCAACAAAAAAAGAAAAGAGTACAAAAAATGACTGACTTCTCAAACAAACGTTCAATTTCTGAATCATCACCCAGTATCAAAGCAAAGATTACAGACTCAATTGGAATCTAAACGCACAATTAACTGAGGTTAGGACTGAAGAACATCATGAAGAATGGGTTGGGTACAAATAAATTTTGAGCCTTTATCCTTTGTTTCTTAAACCATGAACCAGTAAATGTTACGACCCTTAAAAGTCCTAGCTGAAGCATGGGTTAATTCGAAAGCATACTGTTACAAAAGGAATCCTGACTCCTGTAAGGTTTGCTATAAATCATGAGTTGATATCACACTCTTGCAAAATTTTCTTTACTAAAAAAATGAATTTTCAAACTTCAAGACAAACATAAGCTTTGCATTCTTAAAATACCATTATTTGCATATGACTATTTGTTCAACAGCAGAGAAATTCGCACGACGGATATTTGATGAACAGAAATCCTCTTAGTGGATAGAATCACCTCAGATAAAAAGACATTCCAGTGATAGGCCTTTCATAATCAAGGGGCATAGCATGGTGTCCAGCTGATCTGGGATAGTCAAGGCAAGGTTCAAGGAATCTCTCAAAAATGCCAAATAGCCAAGGACAAATCTCCATCCGAATCACTTGGGGCATTGGACATGAATTCCAGCAATGAATCCTGTACGATCAAACAAACATCTTCTAGAAGTGTGGCAGCACTTACTACTATGAACGATTATAATTCTCCGTACCCGGTGAACATGGACATAGTCGGAAAATACTAGGCATGAACAAAGACCCGCTAGGTTGACTGGCCTAGGAAAAAATAAGGGCATCCCGGAGAACCAAAGGAGTTCAGGTAAAAATTAGGGATATACATATGAAAAAATTTGTACACCCGGCAAGTCGAAAACCTGAAAAGGCGACTTGGGAAAAAAAGGGTATCCCGATGGACTAAAAATCCGAAAGGACAGTCCAGGCAAAAGTTAGGGATTAAAGCGTACGACTACATCCCATCATCTCGTCACTTGTCTATCAGTAGAAGGTTTATTACCATGATTTGCATTCACCAACGACTCCAAGAGTTGGGATAACAGTTAAACCATCTACAAAATCGTCGGCAGATATTTTCTCCCACAGGTACTGAGGCATTGGCATTCTACTACAAGGTCACTGCCATATTCTTAGCATGCAGCCTAATGATGTCAGGTGTTCTCATACTCTCGGAAGAGAAAGAATCTCCAATTACTTCTCCAACATCTAAGAATTTCCCAGTGAATTCACCAAGCTTCTCCAGATTCCCCAACTGATTTCTTCTTAAAACGGGAGTTCCCAGCGAAAACATTCTAAATAAAGTGGACTCTCCTCTAGAAACGGTTCAGGTACGATCCAGAGACGGATGTCATCCTGACACTTATTCCAGATTCTCCTCTAGAAACAGTCCAGGTACAATCCAAAGACGGATGTCATCCTGACACTTATTCCATATTCTCCTATAGAAACGGTTCAGGTACGATCCAGAGACGGATGTCATCCTGACAATTATTCCAGATTCTCCTCTAGAAACGGTTCAGGTACGATCCAGAGACGGATGTCATCCTGACACTTATTCCAGATTCTCCTCTAGAAACGGTGCATATACGATCCAGAGACGGATGTAATTCTGGAAATTAATTCAACACATCTTTTAGAAAGGGTTCAGGTACGATCTAGAGACGGATGTCATCCTGATACTTATTCCAGATTCTCCTCTAGAAACGGTGTAGATACGATCCAGAGACGGATGTCATTCTGACACTTATTTCAACATATCTTCTAGAAATGGTTCAGGTACGATCCAGAGACGGATGTCACCCTGATACTTATTCCAGATTCTCCTCTAGAAATGGTGCAGATACGATCCAGAGACGGATGTCATTCTGACACTTATTTCAACATATCTTCTAGAAACAGTTCAGATACGATCCAGAGACGGATGTCATCCTGATACTTATTCCAGATTCTCCTCTAGAAACTGTGCAGATACGATCCAGAGACGGATGTCATTTTGACACTTATTTCAACACATCTTCTAGAAACGATTTAGGTACGATCCAGAGACGGATGTCATCCTTATACTTATTCCAGATTCTCCTCTAGAAACATTGCAGATACGATCCAGAGACGGATGTCATTCTGACACTTATTTCAACACATCTTCTAGAAACGGTTCAGGTACGATCCAGAGATGGATGTCATCCTGATACTTATTCCAGATTCTCCTCTAGAAATGGTGTAGATACGATCCATAGGCGGATGTCATTCTGACACTTATTTCAACATATCTTCTAGAAATGGTTCAGGTACGATTCATAGATAAATGTCATCCAGACACTTATTCCAGATTTTCCTCTAGAAATGGTCCAGGTACGATCCAGAGTCTGATGTCTTCCTAACACTTATTCCATATTCTCCTCTAGAAACTATTCAGGTATGATCCATAAACGGATATCATTCTGATACTTATTCAATACATCTCCAGATACAATCATGACATAGATTCACTCCGATAATCCCCAAGCGGTTCACGGAGTTTCCTTCCCTAATAGAGTTTATTTCTCTAAAAATGGAAATCCGTCTCCCAGCATTTCAACTTCAAACAAAATCTGAAGACATACATTCTTCACCCCCAGCGGCAATCAGGGATTTATTTTCCGTAGTTCAACAACACTGCAATAGAACAACTTAGATGTTCATACATTGCACTCATGCATCATTTTACAAACATCATAGCATATGCAACAGAAATGCATATATCACAATCTCATTTATTTTGAGAGAATCGTGCAATTCATACATCATGAAATCGCATAAAACTGACTTTATCTTTTTCAAGTTGAGTTCATAGACATACGAATACTATTAACTTATACAATAGGTCAAAGATTAATGCCCGAAACCAGATAGGGAAACTATCTACACGACCAAGTGTATGAATTCCTGAAGCAAGATGGGTTTACCAACAAATACAGCAGGCCACAGGTCGATGCCTGAAACCAGACGGATAAACTATCTATGTGCCCAACATTTCCAAGTTCCAGATTAATACCGGAAACCAGACAGTAAAACTATATGAGAACTATCTGATTGTAGATTAATACCTGTAATAAGCCAGGAAAACTATCTAGATGAAGAGATTGAAGATTAATACCTGTAACAAGCCAGGAAAACTATATTTCTTTCTCAAGTCAGAGATTAATACCTATAACAAGCCAGGACAACTATCTCGACAACCAACAAAACAAGTTCAAGATTAATACCTAAAACCAGATAGGACAACTACCTGTGAATAGTTGATTTGTAGATTAACACTTGAAACTAGACAGGAAAACTATCTACATAACCAGACGAAGCAATCTTACATGGGTTTCTTCTCATGATCTCCAGCCGCAGTCTAACATGGACTCATCCCAAAATAGCCCCCACACAGGCTCCTTCTCATATATCTCTGGATGCAGACTAACACGGACTCATCCTAAAACAGCCCTACACAGGCTCTTTCTAATACATTTTTAGGTAACGGTTAATTCCATTATCCCCAGTAAGTTACTGTAAAGCCTGAATTTCAACCAGAAAGTAGCAAACTCTCATCTCTCCAATACAGAGATAACTCTTCAGTAGAGCCTTAGACAACTGAAGCTCCTAGAATCTATTCCCCAGAGTTTTCCTCAAGAGGGAGAACAACAGAAACCCATATTCCCCAGCGGAGTCCTCCTCAGACAGCAGGAACAGGCATTCCCCACTAAGGGACCATTTATGAAATCAACATCTACTTTGGATGGCATCTTTAAGCCCATCTCCGACGACTCTCAGTTATCTTCTCCAAATGGCATCTGTAATCCCATTCTCGCCATCATGAACCATCAGTGTTACTTCATGCAAGTGCATATTTCTGGGCACTCTCGTGTTCAATCCTCTTCCACCTTCAGATCACAAAAGGCAGACAAGCCAATATAAATCCTCAGGTTTAAGAAGATTGAACGGGGGCAGCTGTTGTACCCCAAAATTTGCCCTCTCGTGTTTTCTAAGATCTCCTCTTACATGGGTGGTTACAAACACTTGCCTAAAGAAAATGAAAATTTTGAATGATGGTCAAGTGTCTTCGATTTGAATGTCAACAATGTCCTTCGATTGGCATATGAATAGTGTCCTTCCATTGGCATGTCAACCAAATGTCCTTCGATTGGCATGTCAACAGTGTCTTTCAATCGGCATTTAAATAGTGTCCTTCGATTGGCATATCAGAGCAAAGTGTCCTTCGATTGGCATGTCAACAAGTTTCAATTAGGTGATGGGTCTTCTTAGACCAAGCTCAATTAACAAGGATTTGACTGAGCATTGGCTGTTTCATGCTTGTCTTAGATTCACAGGGCAAAGGACCCTTAACTTGCCAGCACACCAGAAAAAAGGCCCATTCGAAGAACATGTAAATGATCCATTCGAAGAAGCATTTGAAGGCTCATTCGAAGGACACAGTGTTGTCTAAAAAGGGGTCTTGTCAAAGGATAGATCTAGTTGGTCAAAACGAAAGAGAAATATGCAAAGATGCTTGCTGGCCCAAAATCCCACATATTTCCATACTCAAGCTTCCTGCACGAGGATTTGACTGAGCATTGGTTGTTTCATGCTTGTCTTAGATTCACAGGGAAAAGGACCCTTAACTTGCCAGCACACCAGGAAAAAGGCCCATTCGAAGAACATGTAAATGATCCATTCGAAGAAGCATTTGAAGGCTCATTCGAAGGACACAGTGTTGTCTAAAAAGTGGTCTTGTCAAAGGATAGATCTAGTTGGTCAAAACGAAAGAGAAATATGCAAAGATGCTTGCTGGCCCAAAATCCCACATATTTCCATACTCAAGCTTCCTGCACTAGCACATTCATGCCAA
Organism: Vicia faba; assembly: GCA_948472305.1. NCBI lineage: Eukaryota > Viridiplantae > Streptophyta > Magnoliopsida > Fabales > Fabaceae > Vicia > Vicia faba. The sequence continues at coordinate 930,300,435 of OX451739.1, forward strand.
AGGAAGATTCTATTGGCCAGAAAAAAGATTTCATTTGGGCTAACTAAGTAGGGGCTCAATCAAAGAGGCCCCAATGATGAGAATTGGAGCCATTCGAAGGAAGTAACTCAGATTCAATCGAAGGGCAAGACTTGAGCCATTCGAAGGAAGTAACTCAGGGTCAATCGAAGGGCAAGACTTGAGCCATTCGAAGGAAGTAACTCAAGGCCAATCGAAGATCAAGGCTTGGAGTCGTTCGAAGGAAGTAACTCAGAATCAATCGAAGGGAAAGACTTGAGGGCATTTGAAGGTGAAACATGTCTAGGTTCACTCAACATTTCAAAATGGCATGGATAATCCAAAAAAGGAAATCCTTTAATTTGTCTGATTTTGCCTTCAAAGCCTGGTTAATGGTTGTCCCTTGCCATTTCCACTCCCCTCAAACTCCTATAAGTACAGGCCTAAGGCACATTGCAAAGGGAGGAGAGAGAACCATACAAATATCAAAACCACTCTTGCCACACTCACGCCATCAGTCAGACGCTGCATCACACACAATACTTACTACCAATCGAAGTTGCAGATACATTGTTAAACGAAGGCCTTTTTACCACACGCGCGCGTTACCCCACAAGAGCTCCACAAAACTTCCAAAGTTCCAACAAGGTTTCTAGAATCGAAGCACCCCACTGGTAACGAACCTTCGATCTCAATTCATTTCCCGTATAACTTAATTTCGACTGCATATTCATGTTGCATGATTGTTAATATGTTACATGTAAAGTCTGAAGTAACAGGATACCATTACTAAGGTATGTGAAGTGGATTCCTTTGAATCTCAAATCTAGCTCAGATGGTGAAGGAATGTGAGCAATCGAAAGGGCCTGGGTTCGATACCCAGGTCTCACAATTTTGTTTTTCTAACTATTATTCTGCAGATCCAGTACTGGCAGGTCCTATGCACGCTCACCATACACCATCGATTCCATGCCATCCAATGCATATTTGATCTGGATCCAACGCTCTGAGCACACAACCTCACCATGGGCTCTCCTGGGAACCTCCCCACTGAATCTAAGAGCAAATATGAGCTTCTCTCACTTGGGCCCAGCGAATTTCACTTCATACCCCTCTATTCCTTTTGCCAATAGGCCAATTTATATTTTTGTTTTATCTTTATTATTTACTTCTTTTAGTTTTTTTTTATTTCGTTTAATCAGTAAAAAAAATAAAAACCACACAAAAATATTAGGTTAGTATTTTTTAATTTAATTAATTAATTAATTAATTTAATCTTTTATTTAAATTAAAATTAAATAGACTTAGACTTTATTTTCTTTCATAAACACAAACAACCAAAAGATTTTTATTTCTTAGGATTTTTAGACGTTATTTTCAATTTCGCACGTGTTTATTGCTTTGTCACTATTTTTTATATTATTGTACTTGCTCAGGGGATGTAATAGAAATTAACTAGGACTATTTACCGTTTTTCTTTATTTTTCCAAGTTTTGGACATGTAATTAATCCCCAAAGCCATGTAATAGCGTAGGATTTACATTTTCGCACTTTTAATTCCTGTACATATATTAACTGCGTAGATGTATGATAATAGGATTGCATGACAAGAGCCTAATAATCAAACGTTAGCAAACCTAACTCAAGAGTAAAATAGCTAAACATAACACACCTTGCACATACACACCTCTAGGGTACTCCCACTTCGGTTGCCTTCGAAAAATAATCACAACTCTCGAAACGTAAGAAGTTTTAGTGGATACCCTCTTGTTCAAAAAGATCATAAGTCCCTCGATGACCCTCTCGATGTTGCCTCGGTAAAAATATGATCTTAGAATCCTAGGGTAGCTACTAAAGCTTCTTGCTCAGTTGCCTTTGTGACTACAAAAACGTCCCTTCGAATGTCCCCCAAACATCCAATGATAGGACTACCTACTCACTAATAATAGGATAGCACTGTCTAAAGGATAGGAGGAAAATAACCAACCTTTTTTAGTACAAGTAGATAGCCATTAGATGCTTGCTCAAAACAAACTTTTACACTTACACAAAAACATTTCAAAAACTCTTTCAAAAACATTCGCTTTATCAACACTCTTGAGGACTGATACAAGAGTTATCATAAAGCGAATCACCACACTAATTCATTTTCAAATACTTTTCAAAAACACAAAGCACGGGGTATTTTTCAAATGAGCTAAGCATCTAAGAGCTCGTAGAAAACTACAGATGGAAAGGGTGATAACACCTTCCATTTCCATAATCTACCCCCTTACTCAGAAAATTCTCAAAAAGGTCTTTTTATTTTCTTTTTACCTTTTCCTTAGTTGGATAAAAGAAAAGTCAGTGGCGACTCTTTCTTACCGCAACATTTGCGAACACAAATGCAAAACCAGTATAACAGTCGGTTCTGCCACCGTATCACAACATGCATTCCCTGTACAGCTTAGACATAGATTTTACACACCCTTAGATTAGAATAAACAAGAGTGAATACTGCAGGATACTACGAACGTGTGGGGTGCTAATATCTTCCCCTCGCGTAACAGATTTTCTTACCCGATCACTCAGTCGCAAGACCGTGATTTCATCCTCTTCAGGTTTTCTCGATGTTTACCTTTCCCTTTCGACGGGATAAAAGACGTTCGATAGCGACTTTATTTATTTCATTATCGGATAACGGTTCGACCGGTTGTTTCAGGGTGAGTTTTTAGTCTATTTGGTAACCATTTATTCATCATGTTTTATCCATAACAAAATAAAGTTGTGGAGACAATTGTGTGATTTTAAAAGTAAATTTCCTCAAGGGGAATGATTTCTAGGAGGGGATTTTAATTCAATTAAAAAGGAGAGTGAGAGGAAATGGAAAAACTTGTTGATAAATAGAACAAAGATTATTGAATTTGGTGCTTTTATTGATGAAATGGGCCTCGTTGATTTACTTGTTTTTGGAGGAGAGTTCACTTGGTTCAATTTAGATAGTAGTACCATTAGTAGGTTGGATAGGTTCCTTTTGTCTGAGTCTTTGTTTTCAATTTTTAAAGTAGTTAATCATTTCATATAGAGCAAGGATTTGTCGGATCATAATCCTATCTAGATCAAAGGATCGGCCACAGATTGGGTTCCTAAACTCTTCAAAAAATTTAAATGCTGGGTAGAGCATAAGAATTTCATGCCTTTTGTCTGAAATTATTGGCACTCAATTGTATTTCAAGGAAAAGCAGAGTTTATCATAAAAGAAGAAGTTGAAAGTTCTAAATTTTCAGTTAAGAAGATGAAATTATAAGGTGGTCCATATTCTAGACCTAAATGCGGAGAAGTCAATTAAGGAGCTGAATGATCTTGGTTTATTGGTTTCTACAGGAAACTCTCAACGCTTTTTTGCAGGTGATTGAAAATTGTATTAAGGCATCCTCAAAGGTCTGGCAAGTTGTGAATCTTAAGGAAAGCATGTTGAGTCAAAAGTTAAAGCAACAGTGGATCAAATAAGGGAATTTAAATTCAAGTTTCTTCCATGAGTCTATGAAAGATATCGAAGAAATGATTTGGTTAGTCTTAGCACTCAAATAACCTAACTCGAAGAGACCATTTTTGGAAGGAGTAAATTTTAACAAGCTATCTCACGAGAAAGCCAATGCCCTTGAATTTATCTTTTGTGTAGAAAAGGTAAGATAGGTAATTTGGGATAACGCTAGAGACTAAAGTTCTAGACTTTGCCGAAACACATCAAAAAAATGCTTGTTGGTGAAGGTGGATTTTTAAAAGCCTTGTGTTTTGTGGAATTATTTAAGAAACATTATGTTAAGTATGTGCTTGAGGATTTTCAGAAAACATTAAGCACATACTAACTTGAATGTCTCAGCGTTTACAACAACATCCTGTCTATCAAAGTTGAAGAAGAAAACTCCAACCAAACGTCATTGTCGAACCATCGTTGATTACTCCACTACCACCACTTTAACCTAAATTCTAGATCATAATATAACTATTTGCACAAAAAGTTCTAAAAATATCCCATTTTAATTGATTTTTTTTTTGTGCTTTTAAGTTTTTTTAAAACAGATTTAAAACCTAATGGTTTCCCTTCAACTATCCATTAAAAGAAGATACGATCAAATCCTCTAAAATATCTTTTTTCTTTTAAAATTTTACATATGAAAAAGGACTAACAGGTAAATGCGATTTTTTAACAATAACCAAGTATTGAAAAAAATACACAAATAATTATGTTTTTGAGAAAATTACGCAAATAACCATGTTTCAGAAAACACTACAATGGAGGCGCCAAGTGAATGGCGCATGCACTCACCTTTTTGCCTTAGGCGCCATCTCATTTGGTGCATGCACTTTGTTTTAACCATGTGAGATGGTGCATGCATTATAAAAAGGGGAGGAGGCGCTATCTGAGTTGGCTACTACGTGCAATTGTGTTTTCTATAAATAAAACAGTCATTTCTCCATCATTCTTCACACTTTCTCACATTCTCTTATTATTTTTCTCTGTTATTTGCGTCATGATATCTCCCATGATTTTCACGAGAGATGGATACGTTATTTTCTTGGCTATCAAACCTCTATTGAAAATGAAATTTCAGTATATTCACTCCATGGAGCGTCTGAAGAGAGAGTTGATATGATGGTTAGAGAGAGACATCGAGGCTGGGGAACAAATTAGAAGGATCCAGAGAAGAAGAACAACCACCTCACTTGCAACTGGAAGAACTCAATTTTGGTTGGAGGAAGTCAAAACAGACAGAGACATAATGGTGATGATGCATGGCTCAAATGAAATTGTTTTTACGGTTGTAATTTCTTAGATGTTTTATCGTGTTTTTATTTGTTGTTTGTGTATGTTTTGTTGTAACAAATGCTCTTAATGAAAAAAAGTTACATTTAGAACTTAAAAAAGTACAGATGGTTTGCATACAATTTTTATGTTGTCGAGCTTGTAGCCCGAGTGGGATAATTTTTTCGATTGTGTCCAACCTGACGATATAAACCACACTTTCTTTCTAGCTTGTCAAGGGAATCCATTTCAGTTGTGATACGCTTGCTTTTGGGATGACCCTTTTAATTTCTTCGCATTTGATCATTGTGCCATACTATTTCCCCATCGTATGCAGGTGTTGGCTCCTAAATTCGACACCCTTGTTTTTATTAATATAAGCCATTAAGCATGAAGGATGGTTTCGACCAGCTGGTTCTGTCGAAATGCTCATCAGAAGATGGCAATGTACTTAGAGAATTTCTTCCAAGGAAGAATCTTGTTGCCTTCGATGTCGAAGGTGCTTCTCGACAAAGGTGTTTGATGCTCAAAAGTGGAACGGTTTGAGATTCAAATGTTTGGAGGGAAAACGGTTCCCAGCGGTTACCAAGTACAATGTGCTAAGATCTGGAGCGTCTAACGCTGTGAACGTGCCAAGTGGAGTCATCTCGAAGCAGCGTAACTGCCCGACGGTTACTTGGGATGTGTTTAGTATAAATATTAGTAGTTCACGCAGTTTTTCGCGTGTGTTCACAATTATATACAAGTCACTCATATAGATTCAAGTACCCAGTGTGAGCGAAAGAATTGTTGAGAATGTATGTGTGAAACACCATTTTAATTAATCAAAGTCATTTATTTTCCAGAACTTTATTGCTCTTCATTTACTTTTCCAGTCGAAGCCTTCATTTCAAGCCTTTCTTTATTCTATCAAGTTTTCTTCTTCATACAATTTACATAAAGCTTCTTTATTTTCTTGTCATTTAACCATTATCAAACTTAGTCAAAACCCCAAAATCAACCATGTCTTAGGATCAATCTGATCGATCCTGCGAGTCACCAAATAAGTAACCTTTTGGAAGATCAACAGTTGTTTACCAATTCCCACGGTAAACAAATTGGCACACCCGGTGGGACCTTGTGTTGATTTTGAAGTTTAACCTTTGTTATACAGAATTTCATCTTTTTCGAGAAGTATTGCATGTTATTGAGAAGTGGTAGAATATACACTAACAATACCAATACTGCCAGAAGAAGAGAAGTGATGGCGAATCCGCCAAACAATAAAGAAATCCCACAAACGAATGTGGGAACAACGGTTATCCCAACCGTAAGTGAAGCGCTAACCGCTGGTTCAACACCAGCAGTAACGATCACAACAACGGGGCCATTACCTCCGTTCACTGGCCCCAGAGTGCCTTTGGGAACTCCCCCACCAAGGGGAAATCTAGGCACCAGGCCTTATGTTCCCCCAGGATTTATGACAGGCGGGCCAAATCGAGAACCACTCATGGCATGCCAACGTCTGAATTGGCTATCCTGACGAACGCTGCGTCCACTTTTTCAGACCCTTTAGTGAGTGCCTCTTCGCCACTCCAAGGTTCTGGAGTTGGTATGGCGAACAGAAATAGGACCCAACTCTTAGGAGGAACGTCCCAAGTAGCGCATGGCCTTACGAATGCCTCGACAACAGTCTTGAGGCAACAAATGGACGAAAGCAACCATGATATGGTTCAAATGTTGGCACAAACTTTAAGTACAGTGCTGAACCCTCTGATACAAAATACCACCCAGTCGAATCAGAAGATGACAGTGCAAATAACGCGTCTGGCTGATTTCTTTGGGGTACCCCAACCTATTCGACAGCCCCAAAGGGCGCAAATAAGGGGAAACCAAGGTATACTCTTAGAGGAGGAAACCACTATTAACCAAGTCCAGCAGCCTGTCGAAGAAAACCTTAGGGCACGATTGGAGCAGCCTGTCGAAGAACCTAGGGTCGTAGCCCCAGAGGTAAGGATAGTCAACAGAAACCAAAATGCTGACGAAGTAGTTCAGCATATCCAATACCAGAATATGGGTTTGGAAAATAATCTGGCAGCCATGATCGAAAGAATCATGACGCAAAATGGGATGAATATGGGCTTTCGTAGGCCCAACTTCACATCCCCACTGTCAGAATATGTGTTACAAACAGACTTACCTCCTAGATGTAAAGTCCCTAAATTCACTAAATTCTCAGGGGACACGACAGAATCTACTGTCGAACATGTGGCGAGATACTTGATCGAAGCAGGAGATATTTCAAACAACGAAAACCTGAGGATTAAGTATTTCCCAAGTTCTTTAACAAAAAACACGTTTACTTGGTTCACAACTCTCCCCCCCAATTCGATCCATCATTGGACCCAGTTGGAGAGATTATTCCATGAGCAATTCTACATGGGACAAACCAAGATAAGCCTGAAAGAATTGGCCAGTGTAAAGAGACGTTTCACTGAACCTATAGACGAATATCTAAATAGGTTTAGGTTGCTCAAAGCAAGATGCTTTACACAAGTGCCAGAACATGAGTTAGTCGAAATAGCCGCAGGGGGCTTAGATTATTCCATTAGGAAGAAATTAGACACTCAATACCTGAGAGACATGGCCCAATTGGCCGATAGAGTTCGACAGGTAGAACGCCTTAAGGCTGAAAAAGCCAAGGCGACAAAAGCTCATAAAAGAGAGAGGATAGCGTATGTCGAAATGGATGATGAAGATCCAGAAACCTTCGACGAAACTATAACCGTCGAAGAAAGCGAGGTCGATTTAGTGGAACTAAAACAAGGGCCACCATACTCTTGCAAACTGTTAGTCCCCTCAAGTGGAAAAAATCCCACTGGTCCGGAAAGGACCAACGATAGGTTCCCCAAAAAGACTTATAGTTTTGATATTACAAAATGTGATGAAATCTTTGACTTACTTGTAAAAGATGGCCAAATGATAGTACCCCCAGGGGTAAAAGTGCCTCCTCTTGATCAAAGAAAGAAAAGAGGCTTTTGTAAATATCATAATTTTTTGGGCCATAAAACGTCTCAATGTTTTCTTTTCAGGAATCTTGTGCAAGACGCTATCGAAGAAGGGAGGTTGAAGTTTGCTGACAAGACCCCCATGACTGTGGACTCCAACCCTTTGCAGGCTGAAGCCCATTATGCTGAACCTTCAGAGGTGAACATGATCGAGGCATCCAGAAGCCAGTCGAAGAGGCCAGGAATCACAATGGTCGAAGTCACAAAGGACCATGTCAACATGCCAATCTTTGGCAGTTTTTCTGGGAATCTATCCAGAAAGACAATTGAAACGGTCCAAAAGGCGGTCGAAAGCCCAAAGCTGGAGACAGTTGGAGCCCAACAATCTGGAACAAAACCCAGTTCTTACTTGGCTGCAGTTCAAGGCCAGACAGAGGACTTGGAGATTCAGATGAAGCAGTTGACTCTTGCCACCAAAGACACCATGAATGTCAACATGGTCGAAGTCTCTGAACCAAAAGCATCAGAGGAGGCCATTAGGCAAGAACAAGCCAACAAAACTGCTTTCCCTCGGGAAAATGAAAATCTGGCAGATTTCCTGCAAAGATGCCAGAAAAAGAAGTCAGAAGTGATGCTGTGTCCTCGATGCAGTTCGATCTTTGACAAAAAAGCTGCTGAACATATTCAAGGTGTAAGAGCAGCAAACAGAAAAAGGGAAAGTGTTGATACTCGACATGACCCCAGAAGAACCTCCCAAAAGGGTTCAAATCAAGAAAAGAGGCCACTGACTTTCAGGCCTCCAACTAATGTGCCAGTTGATACATGGTACAAAACATCTGGTCGAAAGAGGCCAAGCGAGGAAAGATGGCACTCCTTCGAAGTGCCAAGAGGTTCATCTTTTACACATAAGAAAGAACCTCAGGTTGCTACCCCTAAGGTGACCCAGGTATCAAGCAACTACAAAGGGAAGAATCCCATGTCTCGATCTCAATGGAGAAGATACCAGAGGCGGCGAAAAGCTGAGAGGGAAGCTGCTAATGAACCAAAGGCAGAATCAAGTTCAAATGTTCCTCAGAGAAAGCAGAGGAAGCCTCTGGAAAGACAACCAGTGACCAATAGGCTAGTCTGGCCTAACCAGGGTGAAGTTGATAACGAAGATGGCTCTGAGTCTGATGACACCCTAGATATCATGGTGAACATAGTCTCAGTTTTGCCAAGAGAGTTCAACCGCCAGGTGGAGGTCGAAACAAGCGATTGGGAGATTGAACAAGAAATGGCCAAGCATAGGCCAGTGTGCTATTTCGTCATGGATAATGGCGCTACTGAAGAGCAGAATGGGTTCTTCGAACCTCCTACAGAGGCGATGAAAAATCACCTTAAGCCTTTATTCATAAGGGCTAAACTCGAAGAAACCACAGTAAATAAGATCTTGGTAGATTGTGGGGCAACCATCAACATCATCCCTCACTTTATGCTAAGAAAAATAGGCAAGAGCGATGAAAACATCAAGCCTCACAACATGGTCCTGTCGAATTATGAAGGTGGCATAGGGACCACTATGGGTGTGATCCAACTGGACATCAAGGTGGGATCCATCCTTCGACCAACAATGTTTATGGTCATATCGGCCAAACCTAACTATAATCTTTTGTTGGGCCGAGAATGGATACATGGTGTTGGAGTTGTACCATCATCAATGCACCAGAGGTTGCTACTATGGCGTCCTGATGGAATGGTCGAAAACATAGAAGCAGATCAAAGCTATTACCTGGGCGAAGTAAATCACCTAGGGCTGGCAGACTTCGACAAAAACCTGGCTCACATTGGGCCATGCCCAACACCTGACTTCGACTTGGCGCCAGCGCCAAATACTTTTTGTTCCTTATACCTGCACCCTGAGCATGGTTTTCAATGGGACATAGAAGACTTGTCCCACATTGACTTTAGTGGGCTAACTGATATCCAACCAACTGGTTGGGGAAGTGAATTCAGTGACAATGACTGAGTCACAATCATTGCAGCGAATTTCGGCTTACGTAGCCGAAACAAGGATGATAACGGCTCTCGAAGCCGAAGTAAAATATATGGCCACACAGGCCAATGATCAAGAGTTACCTTCTGCAGGTCCTGGAAAGGATTTCGATCCAGAACCACCTGATATCATGCCAGAAGGAATGCAGGAACAAAGGCTCGACGCTATCTACGACGATGAGCCTTTGGGATTCGAAAAGGACCCCTTAGCGAACAACATCAAAATGTTAGCGCAGGATCCTTTAGAAGAAATCAACTTGGGCGAAGGGTTAGAGAAAAAGCCAACTTACATTAGTGCAAAAATAGACCCAGAACTCAGGTTGGAAGTAATCCATTTGTTAAAGGAGTTCAAGGACTGTTTTGCATGGGATTACGACGAGATGCCTGGTCTCGACAGAGGATTGGTAGAACTTCAGTTGCCAATCAAATCTGGGAAGAAGCCAATCAAGCAAAGTCCAAGACGCTTCGCTCCAGAAATACTATCGAAGATCAAAACGGAAGTCGAAAGACTGCTGAAGTGCAAATTCATACGAGCTACGAGGTATGTCGAATGGATTGCAAACATTGTGCCAGTGATTAAGAAAAATGGTACATTGAGGGTGTGCATAGATTTCATAGATTTGAATGCTGCTACACCAAAAGATGAATATTCTATGCCTGTCGCGGAAATGCTAGTTGATTCTGCCGCTGGCTATGAGTACCTGAGTATGCTCGATGGTTATTCAGGATATAATCAAATATTCATTGCTGAAGAAGATGTGTCGAAAACAGCTTTTCGATGCCCTGGGGCTTTAGGCACTTACGAATGGGTAGTGATGCCTTTTGGCCTAAAGAACGCTGGGGCAACATATCAGCGAGCGATGAACTCTATCTTCCATGATTTTATTAACACTTTTATGCAAGTATATATTGATGACATTGTTGTAAAATCTGTTTCCAGGAAGAATCATATAGACCACCTTCGACAGTCATTCGAAAGAATGAGAGAACATGGTCTGAAAATGAACCCTTTGAAGTGTGCATTCTGTGTAAAAGCTGGAGATTTCTTGGGCTTCGTCGTCCACAAGAAAGGAATCAAAATCAACCAGAACAAGACGAAGGCAATTCTGGAAGCGAAAGCGCCAGCGAACAAAAAGGAACTGCAATCTCTACTAGGCAAGATAAATTTCTTAAGGAGATTCATATCTAACCTAAGTGGGAAAGCTCAAGCCTTTTCACCCTTACTTCGATTGAATAAGGAAAGATTCGAATGGGGGCAAGAGCAACAAGAAGCCTTCGACAAAATCAAAGGGTATCTCACAAAGCCACCTATTTTGGTGCCTCCTTGCAGCAACAGGAGTATGAGATTGTACATAGCTGCATCCGACAAAACTTTGGGAAGCATGTTAGCCCAAGAAGATGAAAATGGAGTCGAAAGACCCATTTACTATCTTAGTAGAGTTTTGAACGATGCAGAAACTAGATATAGCAAAGTCGAAAAATTATGTCTATGTCTTTATTTCTCTTGTACAAAGCTCAAACAATATATAAAACCAGTTGATGTGTATGTTTCGTCTCATTTTGATGTTTTCAAGTACATGTTGTCGAAACCCATCCTGCACAGTCGAATTGGCAAGTGGGCACTAGCATTAACTGAATACTCTTTGACCTTTATGCCTATTAAGGCAGTGAAAGGACAAGTGGTGGCAGACTTTATAGTCGACCACTCAATTCAAGTTGAGAGTATTGATTATGTGGAGATAGAGCCTTGGAAATTCTACTTCGATGCTTCCAGCCATAGAGATGGAACAGGAGTAGGGGTCTTGATTATTTCTCCAGAAAAAATTCCAACAACATTCAAGTACAAGATATCAGGTACTTGTTCGAACAATGAGGCTGAGTACGAAGCTCTAATTACTGGTCTTGAGATATTGTTGGAATTGGGGGCAACTCGAGTCGAAATAATGGGAGACTCAGAGTTAGTCATTAAGCTAGTCACAAAAGAATATAAGTTCATAAGAGAAAATCTTATTATGTACTTTGTGATAGCAAATCGTTTATTGAAAAAATTCGAAATGGTCAACATTCGACACATACCCAGATTGGAAAATCAAATAGCCAACGATTTGGCACAAATTGCATCTGGGTATAAAATTTCAAAAACGAGATTACAAAGAGCAATCGAAGTTCGAAAAAAGATAAAAGCAACTTGTCTGTCACCAACAGATTTGAAATCGACAAGACTAGGGTATGCTGATCAAAGGAACTTCAAAATTTCGTTCATAGACAATTTGTCAGAGCAAGATTGGAGGAAACCCATTGTGGATTATCTACAAAATCCAGCAGCTTCGACAGAACGAAAAATAAAATATAGGGCGTTGAGTTACGTACTCATGGGTAATGAGTTATTTAAAAAGACGCCTGAAGGGGTATTGCTAAAGTGTTTAAGTGAAACTGAAGCATACATAGCCCTTTCGACTACGCACGCTGGAGCATGTGGGGCTCACCAAGTAGGCCATAAGATGAAATGGTTGTTGTTTCGACAAGGACTATACTGGCCCACCATCTTGAAAGATTGTGTCGAGTTCGCCAAGGGGTGTCAGGAATGTCAAGTCCATACAGGCATCCAGCATGTACCAGCAAGCGAACTTCACTCAATAGTGAAACCTTGGCCCTTTAGAGGATGGGCGTTGGACCTTATTGGAGAGATTCGACCAGCATCATCAAAGAGCCAGAAGTATATATTGGTAGGCATTGATTATTTCACTAAGTGGATCGAAGCTATTCCTTTAGTCAATGTAGACCAAGAAAATGTCATTGAATTTATTCAAAAGAACATTATCTTTAGATTTGGAATCCCTGAAACTATAACTACTGATCAAGGATCAGTTTTCACCGGTCGAAAGATGCAGGAATTCGCTCAAGAAACAGGCTTTAGACTCCTAACATCAACGCCTTATTATGCACAGGCAAACGGTCAAGTCGAAGCAGCGAATAAAATAGTGATTGGCTTGATAAAAAAGCATGTTGGGAAGAAGCCAAAAAACTGGCATAAGACGTTAGACCAGATCTTGTGGGCCTGTCGAACGTCCCCAAAAGAAGCCATAGGTACAACACCGTATCGGCTAACTTTTGGTCATGACGCAGTGTTGCCAGCGGAAATTTGTCTTCAATCTGCAAGGGTTCAGAGACACCATGATATCCCCTATGAAGTTTATTGGGATATGATGTTAGACGAACTAGTAGATTTAGACGAAGAAAGACTGCGCGCTCTCGACCTACTAAGGATTCAGAAGAAAAGAGTAGAAGACTCTTACAATAAAAAAGTGAAACCTAAGGCATTCTCGCCTGGAGAATTAGTTTGGAAGGTGATTCTCCCCATGGATCGAAGGGATCGAAGCATGGGAAAATGGTCACCCAAATGGGAAGGACCATTCAGAATTATCCAAACTTTTTCTGGTGGAGCTTATGAAGTCGAAGAGTTAGGTGAAGATAAAAGGCTCTTGAGAGTAAACGGAAAATATTTGAAAAAGTATAAACCCATGCTCCAAGAGATCAAAATAAATAGCAAGTAATGACTAAATTAACCATAAATAGCCAAGATGGAAAATTTTATAAGAATTAGCCAAAATGGCTATATTGTCAAATACATATTACAATACATGGTTAAATAGCTGAGTAATTTAGAAGGGGATAGAATCTCTGAGTCGAAGGTACTTGGCCTGCTGCAACTCCAGTCTTTTGTTTCACAAGGCATTCGCCTGGGCAAGCTTGGCAATTTGGTCACCGAAGGCTTGGGCTTTCTCAGCAAACTCTAGGCCTCGCGTAACTTCAGCTTGGCTCTCTGTGTCTGAAACAGTCGAGAGAAGCTCCTCCTTGCGCTTAGTATTAGCGTTCATCTTGGCCTCCAGCTCTTCTATTTGCGCCTTTATGGAGGCGTTGTCTCGATCTATGGCGTCAATTTCTTCTTGCTTGGATGCCTTTTGCTTCGACAACTCTACAATTCGAGAAGTCGTCTCAGCTACTGCAGTCCAGACAAAAGAACTTTTGCCATGTAACGCTTTGAGCTGGCTGTTGAAGCCCCTCTGACGTCGATAGTCTGCTGAGACTTGATCAACAATGGAGTATAACTCCATGATAAAGCTCGAAACCTCTGGAGTCACAGCAAGCAAGTCGACTGCATTCAAAACAGCTCCCAAACACGACGGAGCAGTAGGGTCCCCCTCCAAAGCCTTCATCAAATATTTCTTGAAGAACTGAGCCTTGACCTTCATCAAAGCCTCATCGAGAGGAGAAGTCGAAGTGGACTTCCCCGATTGAGTAGAAGCATCCTGACTAAGGTCAGATGAACTTCCCCTACTCTCGATAATGGCATTCAAGTAGCCAATGGGATCAGTTTGCTTCAAGAGTGCTAAGTCTTCTTTAGACTTATGCTTTGTCGAGGTGGTAACCCTTACAACAGCGCTGTCTTGGGGTTGAAGTTGTTGAGTAGCGTTTGCATCGACATGACTCTCTTCGACCTGAAGTTCAGCAGTGCCAGCGTCAGCGTGATCCCCTTCGTCATGTTGTTCCTCTGACAGATCGACCACTTGAATCTCCTTTGGTTGTTGTTCTTCTGTTTCGGCATTGGCTTCATCGTTCGCCAATTCCTTCTCTTGTGGCCTACTGTGTTCAGCAGAGTCTATTGTCTCTGAAGTCTTTGGAGCTGAATTTTCAGTGGTCTCCTGAAAATAGAAGAGGAAGAATCTTCTGGTTTAGAAAGAGACGCAATCGAACGTGAGTATCGACACCTGAGTTAAAAATGGTCAGAGAAACTACCTGCAGAGGAACTTCAGCCCCAGGGCTGGAATTATCACTTTCGACGGGTTTATTGAGCAAAACATTTAGCTCCTCCTCCGTTGGCTCTTCGATAATCACTGGAGGTGGCCTGGGTCTTCTCCCAGCAACCTTTATTCTGATCGTGGATCGAGACTCAGGAGAAGGAGCATCTTTCTTCAGTTTTCTCCGTTTAAGAGGAGCGGGGGGAGATTCGTCCTCTTCGTCACTCCCAGATTCGACCGTCAGTGCAGGTCGTTTCTTGGGTGAAGGTGCTTGAAAACCAATTGGAGTTCGATTTAGAACGCTACATCGAAAATCAGAATGTTAAAACCAGAAGGAAATAATAAAAGTTTGGTTACCGGTGCTGAAGATTTTATCGAAGGACCTTCCCCCTGATGGCTTGTTGTAGTTTTTGCCGGTGATGGAGGTTTTGTCAAGGGACCTCCTCCCTGTTGGCCTTCTGCGGCTTTCTTTGCTGCAGGCTTTCGAACAACTGAAAGGAGACAAGTTATAATTAACAAGTTACCAGTCGAAATGGAAAGACAAAATAATTTAAAAAATGAACGTACATTTCTTTATTTTGTCAAGGACTAGAACGAAAGACTTCTGAAGTTCGTCCACAAAATCTTTCTCGTCGAAGAACTCTTCAGCATAGTAACTCTTCCACCAGTCTTCGAAGGATGGTGAACAGAGAAAGTTAAGTTGATAGTCGAACAGTGAAAGGACTGTTCGACCAGCATACCTGCCAATATGCTTGGTGGCAGCATCCTCAGTATAGTCGTTGCAAAAATATAACATGGACTTCTCCTTAGGAAAAATAGGAGAGGGAAGTGATTGAATGATACCAAACTGTCGAGAGACCAAGTTTGGTTGGTAAGCGATCAAGCTCAAGTGATTCTTGGAGCTCTTAAAGCGCAGGGGCATTATTCTGGGTGTGAGAAATGCTTCCCACATTATTGTGTGTTCTTCGACATGAGGGTCACCTGACGACTTAGGATGGGGCCTGGTGAACCATTCTGGACCAACCTTTCGTCGAGCGAAGGGAGCCATGGTCGAAGTGAATTCTTTTCTTCTTGCAAACATCAAGACGAAGTTTGCAAAAGTCTGTTGAAGCTCCAGCCCATCTTCAGTCGGGGTCAGTAGAGCTAATCTGGTGCCTTCGATACGCCTATTTGCTACCTCAGGAGCTTGCTCATTTATTTGAGTTTTCTGAGGTAAGAAAGACTCAAAAGTAGCATTGAGCCACAGTTGAAGTAGCCAAAAGGGTCCTGCAAGCAACAGACTGGCTCTATTCTCGATGACCTTTAACAGAGTCGCTCCACTGCTGATCGACTCGTACAGATTCGCCAGGATTAATTCTGCCAAACAAATATTTTGGCCATGTTGAAGCTGGGTGGCGAGGGTGACCATCTTCTTTGTCACCTGTAAGGACTTTGTACAGAACACAAAGCGTGACAGCCAAAGGGCTAGAAACGCAATATGCTCTTCATCCGTCACATTGGCTGTCGACCTATCATGGTAATGGTTGATATAGGTGGTATAGGTGGGTTTCGTAGCTGAGAATCCAATCTGATCCTCCGACATTTCCTCTGGGTCGAAATAATCCCCAGTGGGTCGAAGGCCGGTGATGGCTGCCACGTCGAAAAGCGTGGGTGTTAGCATTCCACAAGGAAGGTGGAAAGTAAAATGAGTATAATCCCAGAAAAGCAAAGAGGCTATCAGCATCTCAGGGGAGTAGTTGAGACCCGTCTTCGACAGCATGACTAGGTCGTATATCCCCAGGTTCTTCCAGATCGAAGCCTGGCTTTTTTCCATCTTCTCTAGCCAAGCGCTGTAGTCAGGTGTGAGGCTAGGGCTAGACCTAAAAGCCCTAACACCCCTATTGAAGAAGCGAAGATCTATCTTCTCCTTAGCGGGATCTTCGTTGTCATCGGCAGCTTTTTTAGAGCACCCAACAGGTTTAAGCGCCTCAAGCACTGGAAAGAAGTTCTTGATCTTCATGGATTCATCAATGCATGCAGATAACGGGCCAGACATGGCGAAGATTTGGTTGGAGTATCCAATCGGAATCATTAGTTGGTGTGAATAAGCTTCACGCTCAGCAGTTTCCAGGGGTTCAGGAACCCTTCGCTGGCCTGTAGAGGTAACTGTTGGAACAGTTGTGAAAATTTTTGGTTTAGCATTTCTGGAAGGGATGTTAGAACTAGGAGCGTTAGAGGAACCTGAAGCCATTTTTGAGTTAAGGTTGAAGGTGAAGTGAAGAACAAAGTGTTTGCAAGTTGCAGAGATTTTGTGTTTAGCAATGAGGTTTTGAATGCAGATAGCGTGAAAAAGTCCCACAATGGGTACCTAGCGCTATTTATAGTGGTTGGGAAATCACAAAATTCGAGGCCATTTAATGTTGCAGAAGATAGTGGGACACGTGGCGCTCCCTCGCTGATATAGCCGTTCTGCAGAAACGAAAAGGTGCAGCGTGCGCCCTCGTTTTTGGGAAATTGTCATGATGACAATTCGTGAAAGGACATTGGGCACGCTAAACGCCGTACTGAGGTGACGTCTTAAGTACAGATGGAATGATGGCTTTTTCTTGGGATTGTCAGTGGTTGGTAGAAGACAAAAAGTGCACAGGTTAATTGGTGGCTAAGGATGAAAGACAGGTGTCGAATGGAATCTCAAAGAATGCCTTTTTCTTTTCAGCGTCGAAATAAGGCATTCTTGGGGGGCAATTTGTTGGCTCCTAAATTCGACACCCTTGTTTTTATTAATATAAGCCATTAAGCATGAAGGATGGTTTCGACCAGCTGGTTCTGTCGAAATGCTCATCAGAAGATGGCAATGTACTTAGAGAATTTCTTCCAAGGAAGAATCTTGTTGCCTTCAACGTCGAAGGTGCTTCTCGACAAAGGTGTTTGATGCTCAGAAGTGGAACGGTTTGAGATTCAAATGTTTGGAGGGAAAACGGTTCCCAGCGGTTACCAAGTACAATGTGCCAAGATCTGGAGCGTCGAACGCTGTGAACGTGCCAAGTGGAGTCATCTCGAAGCAGCGTAACTGCCCGGCGGTTACTTGGGATGTGTTTAGTATAAATATTAGTAGTTCACGCAGTTTTTCGCGTGTGTTCACAATTATATACAAGTCACTCATATAGATTCAAGTACCCAGTGTGAGCGAAAGAATTGTTGAGAATGTATGTGTGAAACACCATTTTAATTAATCAAAGTCATTTATTTTCCAGAACTTTATTGCTCTTCATTTACTTTTCCAGTCGAAGCCTTCATTTCAAGACTTTCTTTATTCTATCAAGTTTTCTTCTTCATGCAATTTACATAAAGCTTCTTTATTTTCTTGTCATTTAACCATTATCAAACTTAGTCAAAACCCCAAAATCAACCATGTCTTAGGATCAATCTGATCGATCCTGCAAGTCACCAAATAAGTAACCTTTTGGAAGATCAGCGGTTGTTTACCAATTCCCGCAGTAAACAGCAGGCCAATAATCAGGTTTTGCTACCATTGGCAAGCCATTGTTGTATACGTTGAGTAAGGTTTCAGACTTGTAAATGGGATATAGAAGTAGTAATGCATCTTGATGAGTATATGCACATGCCGCAATGACATGGGAGCAATGCATACGAAAGGCTAGAAACTTTTCACAATCGCACCAACAAGATGGTAGTATAACCCTATACTCTTGTTTTGGCATCCCCTCATTACGGTCGATTGTCTCTTTGACAATGAAGTTGTGGCTATGTCGGTCAAACCTTATAACAAGATGGGTGTTAGCTTTGGCACTTTCTTCTTTAATATACTTCATGCAGCTTTCACTCCATAGTTGTCTCGATTGTAAGACCGCATTCAACATTTCACCTCTTTTTGCAAACAACGAAGCCATCCTAAAATATGTTGATTTCACCAAAGCGGTTACTGGGAGGTTTCGTATTCCTTTGAATACACCATTCATTGATTCGATAAGATTTGTTGTCATGTGGCCCCATCGTTGTCCATTGTCGTATGACCTTTTCCATTTCTCCACTGGAATATCAATCCACCTACCTGCATCCAAATTTGACAATCTGATTTCGTTGCGATAGTGTTTAAATGAAGGTTATGTTAATGCATACCCCGCATTCATAACTGTTTTCCTAAGAGCCTTGTCTTTGATCTCCCTAGTGAAATTTTTGTACGATATTTCTAATGCAGTAGATATGCGTAGAAGGAGGGTCATGCCAACCATTTGCAGGATTATTGTATGCACTCTCAATAGATGCATGTCTGTCATAGATCAAACAGAGACCAGGTTGAGGAGCCACGTGTGTTCTGAGATTCTTGAGAAACAAACTCCAAGCACCACCAGTCTCTCCCTCGACTAGAGAAAAGGCAATTGGAAAAATGTTGTTCTTGCCATCTTATGCACCTTCCATCAGTAGCGTTCCTTTGTATTTCGCGTACAACCACGTTCCAGCTATTTGAATAATAGGTTTGTAGGACGCAAACTCTGTGATACAAGGTTGAAAATCCCAAAACAGTCGACTGAATATTCCATTTTCATTGACATAATTACTATCTGGGGCATATGCCGACAATGTTTCCATAATATAAACAGTTCCAGGAGAATACGTCTAAATTGCATGCAAGTAGTGCAGTAGTTCTTTGTATGACTCATCCCAGTTTCCATATACCTTTTCAATCGCCTTGGTCTTTTCTAACCACGCCTTTCTGTACGACGGAGTATAATTGTATATTGTATTGATGTGAGAGATTATGGTTTTCACCTTTAATGGCAGATCATTGTTGACGACAGGTAGGATTTCTTGATATATTAGATCATAATTTAGTTTACGATGACCTTGTGATTGAGTAGAGCTGACGCACGTGTGGGTGGACATAGAACCTATCACCCAACAATCACCTGTCAACCTGTATGATGCAGTAAGCCTGAGCATACAATCTAGGTGAACACACTTGAGCTTGTACCTTTCTGGATTTACCCGATCTACCTTAAAATCGACAAAGTTTAGCATGTGAAATGTTTTTGTAACTCGCATACAATCTTCCCTATTACGAAATTTGTCTTTCTCTTTTAAATTTATATCTGACTACAAATACGGATTGAAAAAAACATCTGATGACGGTTCATCTCCGCCCATGTTGAAATTTGTCATGTGTGAAGGTGGTGTGTAGATTTCATTCGGAGGTATTTAAGGTAGCACATCATCTTCAGTATCATCGTTGACCATGTTGTCAAACTCTAACTCTTCATCTTCCTCGTCTTTGTCAACGACATCTACTTCAGCTTGTTTGTCTTCGAGAGGATCAACCACTTGTGACTGAGTTGGTTGTGAAAAATGAGGCTCCCGTAGTATAATGTACAACTCAATCGAGTCGTATCCAGAATACTCATGACTGGAAAACATATTTTAAAGGTCCTTATCATATTGAACCTCTACCTTATAAAATATTATTTGGTTCTCACCAAAGAAAACCGAATTTTGATAGAAGATGTGTGTCATTGGACCTCGTCCAAGTTTGACCTCTAATCGTTTTTTGAAATACAAGAAATTGGATTTTCTATTTAAAAAAATCGGATGTTCTCAGTGGCTCTAAATAAAAACCCAGAGGTGGGACAAATGTATGTCTCACTGTCGAAATGTTCACTAATAACGTATTGTGGTGTAGAGGACATTGTGTTTGAATGTTTGAATGTTTGAAGGTTTGAGTGTTTGAATGTTTGAATGTTTGAGTGTTGATAACATTAAATACATGTGGGATAAATAGGTTTCATTAAACTTGAACAAGACAAAAATGCTCCACCACTAATTCGCCAATTGAGATGGCGACACCTTTCAATTTTGCACTCATGCGCCAAGTCAAATGGCGCATCCCTACATGTATTATCACCTTACATGCATGCGCAAACGTTTGCGCCTATGTTGCCACCTATGCTCCCATATAATCTACATGTAGGCCTGTCCCACGCCAAGTTGAATGGTGCATGTTCTCTAAAATGCATGTAGGCTCCATTTGACTTGGCGCCAGCATGGCACATATCATGCATGCATGGAATAACCAACTACCTCATTAATTCACTCTTATACGATTTCGCCTATAAATATGGCACCTGAGACACTTGTTTTGCATCACCAATCATCTCACTCTCTTATACAAACTCTTTCATTGTCTTATACAATTTCAAATATGGCTCTTCTCACAATGGGCGTTTCTCACAGAGGCACAAGAGACAATATTGTGGTGTTTGTAAGTTTCTATAAATTCTTAAATATTCTTGTATATTAATATATTTTTTATAAAATTATTATTCAATTAGTCATCTTATGGACTCTTATACTATTTACATTTTGAATTTAGAATACTAAAAGATTTAGAATTCACTCAGACAACTACATTACTCCTGACCCGTTGATAGTGCTCTATCTCGAATATGCGTGTTTTGGAAATGTTATAAAAATCTCAAAATGCACGATTTATTCCAAGTTTATACTTGCAATGTTGGAAAGTTGGAGACCCGAGACACACACATTTCATCTATCAATAGGTGAATGTACCGTAACACTAGAGGACGTGTACATGTTATTGGGTCTCTCTATCAATGGTAAGGCTGTTAATGGGTCGGTTCAACAACCCAAATCTCTATGCAAGGAATTGTTGGGAAAATATATGGTAGAAGGTAATGGTGCTAGAGGCCAAGGTATATTACTAACGGAACTCAAAAACATTATGTGACTCTTGAGTTGAATGAAAATTCGTCCGACCTAGCAAGAATAATAAAAGCTAGAAATTATATGATGATACTATTTGGAAGCTTGTTATTTCCCGAAATTACAGGGAATAGTATAAATTTTATGTATTTAAGTTTACTTAGAAACTTTGAAAAAAACAAGAAAGTATAGTTGGGGTTCTGTTGTTTTAGCCCCTCTATACAGTTCTTTGTGTAAAAACGCAACAAAGGACAAATATACTTTTATGGATGTGCTTTCCTACTCCAAGCCTGGGATTGGTGGAGAATGGAGTCCCTAAACCCCGTCAACAACAATGAATTCATTTTCTCATACGCAACAAAGTAAGTCAAGAACTTACATAATTTATTATTCATCCTTTCGCCAAATAAATGTATAAAATTAACTATTTTCAATTCCTTAAGGTACTGCGTAATGGGTATGGATTACGACAAGAATCCAAGATTCAATGTTTCTCTATATCGTAATCTATTGGATCACCTTGGCCCGGATGATATACGTGGTACCTTTGAACTTTTCTACTTTTAAATTATTTATTTTTTACGTTTTCATTATTCTGATTTAATTTTATCCACAGTTTATCTGGAGACTGTATTTGAGTTTGGACCATGAATCAAACCCAGAGGATGCAGTAGTTTGGACTGCAAAAATTGCAATCATACGGTTCAACATTGTGGAGATGCACCACAGCGACCGTGTTAAGATGCAGTTTGGAATGCATCAAGAGATACCATGCGATCCAACTTGTTTGTTACCCTGGCATATCAAAAGGGTCAACGCCCAATGGGATCTTACTAATTGGAAAGATTTTGCTCCAGAATGGTGTAAGATGTGGCATAGACATCACCAACATGTCTTGCAATTCTCGGTTTTCCTCAACCAGAATAATATGCGACACACGGATCAATATTTTGATTGGTACAAATCGGTTAATAACCTAGAAATGCACGTGTATCATCCGAGGTATTTGGTCGACCCACGAACATAATAGGCACAAACCTCAAATCCCCAACAACAAACCCAACGTACATCAACTTTCCACCAAACACCACAACGATACAGATCCACAAACACCCAACCATAATCACCACCTCAATACGAATACACCCATATGCCCCACACCCAACCACAATCACCACCTCAATACCAATACACCCATATGCCTCACACCCAACCCCAATCTCAATCGCAATATCAATACATCCACATGCCTGACACACAATTCCAATCTTATGCACATCCCGATGTGGGGCCCTCATCGTCTCACCTTAGCCCAGATTTAGGCTTTCCTGAAGAATATGACACCACTGACCCAACTTACCATCAACCACCACATCACCATAGCACCCAACAATCGCAATACTAAACACCCCAAGATTCATTTCCTTTTTACCCTCCTTACTCATACAACCAGTGCTATAGACCATCCATGGAACCCAACCCCCCACCAAGACGATCAAACTTTGAAGGCATGGGTAACCGACTATACCAAAGCGGATCTTTCAAATATAGAGATCTGACCGATTTCATGAATCCTGAATGCATTGGCTTCGTTGGGCCATCGATCCAACCACAACAGGAAAATCGATGAAACCCACCATGAGATAGGCGAGGACGCGGAACCATGGGTCGTTACTGAGTTCCGGGGGACAACTAAATAATATGCATGGTTTTTTTATTATGTAATCGTTCATTTGTTAATGAAAAATCGAAGTTTCATGAAGCTATATCGTTTACTTATTGTCTAGTATTTAAAATAGAAAGCAAAAAAATTGCCTCTTAAATGCACTTAGGCGCCATCTGAGATAACTTAGGACAAACATGTTGCACCTAGGCGCCATCTCACTTGGCGCCTCCTTCTAAAACTAAAGTGCATGCGCCATCTCACTTGGCATCTCCATTGTGGTATTTTCTGAAACATGGTTATTTGTGTAATTTTCTCCGAAACATGGTTGTTTGTGTATTTTTTTTTAATATTTGATTATTGCTAAAAAAATCGATAAATGCCAAATGTCCAAAATATTATAACTTCTCATTCAATCATATTCTGACACATGGCATAACAAATTCACATTCATTTTTGTCTCTTTCCCTCTCACAAATCCCCCCAAATCAACTATTTATCCATTAAAATAAGATACGACCAAATGCTCTAAAATACTCTTTTTCTTTTAAAATTTTACATACATGAAAAGGATTAACAAATAAATGCCGAATGTTTAAAATATTGTAACTTTTCATTAAATCTTATTTTGACACATAGCATAACAAATTGAAATTCACTTTTGTCTCTTTTCCTCTCAAAAATCTCCTAAATCCACTTTTGCCCAAATATACAATTTATCTTATTAAATATTTATTAATATTTAAATATATACGATGTAGGCATTTAATTTTTTTTATATGATAAATTTAATCAATTTAATTTATTTATTATTATTAAAAATATTAATTTATTTATTATTAAATTTTAATTTAAGAGTTTATTTTTTGAAAATAGATAAAACTCAATAGCCATACACACAACTAACTTTCCATTACACAGATCACTATGAGAAAAATATCTATTTTATTTTAATTAATAATTTTTATCATTTAAAATACAATTTTTTTTTATTTTCAAATATCAAAATTTCACTTTTTCTCAGAGGTCACTGTCAACAAAATATCTATTTTATTTTAATTAAACAACTGTCTTTATTTGATACACAGAATTCTTATTTTAAATTTCAAATTTTTGTTTTTTCTCACGTGTCATTATCAGCAAAATATCAATTTTATTTTAATTAAAAATTGTGTTTATTTTCCACACAAAATTTTTGTTTTCAAATTCAAAAAATTTCTTTTTCTTACAGGTCACTATCAACAAGATACGTATTTTATTTTAATTAATAATTACCTTTATTTGAGACACGAATTTCTTATTTTAAAATGTTAAAATTTCTGTTTTTCTCACAGACCACTATCCGCAAAAAATTTATATTTCTCACGTGTCACTATCAATAAAATACATATTTTATTTTAATTAATAATTGTCTTCCATTTAGACACAAAATTCTTATTTTTAAATGTCAAAATATTTCTTTTGCTCACAAGTCAGTATCAACAAAATACACATTTTATTTTAATTAAAATTTTCCTATATTTGAGACACAAAATTCTTATTTTAAAGTGTTAAAATTTCTCTTATTTTCTCGGGTCACTATCAGCAAAATATCTATTTTATTTTAATTAACAATTGTCTTTATTTGAGACAAAAAAATTATTTTCAAATGTGAAATTTTTTATTTTAATTTTTTTTATATAATTATTTAATACAAATGAATCTATATTATTATTATTATTATTATTATTTATATTATAAATAATTCATTTCAAATTGATATAAATATAAATAAAATCTATATCATATTAAATAAATTTAGAATTTAATTAGAATGTATTGATAGTATAAAAAAATTTACACTGTCAGTTCACTACAAAAAAAAGTTATTTGTCAGGGGCTTAACCCCTCACAAATGGCAAAAACCCCTCACAAATAGGAAATTTGCGAGGGGACTGGTCCCCTAGCAAAATAGGGGGTCACAAATTTATTTGCGAGGGGCTATACACGTGGGTATTTTGTCAGGGGTTAAACCTCTCATTAAATGTAATTTATTTTTTAGAAAATTTGCTTAGGGTTAAGCTCGTGGAAAAATGTAATATTTATATAAAAATTTGATATTAATAGACTAAAAACCAATAATGATAGTTTTATAAAATTATATTATTATAATAAAATTAATATAATAAACATAATAATTAAAATTCAATTAAACATAATAAAAATTAAAATAAAACTTCATACAAATTACAATAAAATAAAGTTCTCAACAAATATAAACCAAATATTTCAGTTTATAAACCAAATATACAACAAATATATACATAAATATATCTATAAATATATCACAAAACAAAATTTTTATAATAATAATCTGAAATTGATGAACAAAATTTCTTGATGTTTCTCCAAAATTTAGCTCCCTTTAGATATATCAATTAATACCTGTAAACAAAAATTATATTACACACTATCATTGAAAATAAATTAAATACATAACAAAATAATTAATATATTTACCTGAAATATTTGTGTGAAGATTGTGATTGAAATTTTATGTTTTATTTGAGGGAAAGAATGAGAAGAGGAATGTTGCAATATTGGTATGGCTTGATGGAAGAGAAGAGAAAGATATGAAACGTTCAAAATTATAACAAGGAATAAATAACTAAAGCGGTAGAATGGTGTTACTTTTAGCGAGGGGTAGCCCCACAGAATTGAAACAGTCAAAGCTCGCGTGGGGTAGCCCGTCACTAATTTCTTTCTTGGAAACAGCCCATGCACGCGTAGTCTGCACACTACCATGACTAGACTAAAGTTGTCTAGCTGGCGTGGGGTAGCCTCTCGCTATTGTCACGTTGACAGATAGCTTGGAGTTTCCCGTCGCAAAATACAGGGGTTTGCGCGCCCATTTATTTTCCTGGGAGTGTGCCCCTCGCAAATCAATATTTTAAAATTCAAAATTTCCCTCTTTTAATTTTGCAAGGCGTAACCCCATGCAATTTGTTTTTTATTTTTTATTTCCTAATCTGCGTTTTACGAGGGGCTATACCCCAAGCAACCTTGTTTTTTTCTCAGGGGTTTAACCTCTGGCTAAATCCCCTGGCAAATTCCATTCTTTCTTGTAGTGGTTAATCTATATAATATTAAATAAATTTAGAATTTAATTGGAATGCACTAATGATCTATAAAAAAACTAGTAGGAAACTCGTGCTATCACACAAGTCTCGTCTGTATTCATATTACATGTATCAATTATTAAATTGTTAAGTATGATACCATGTTTTCAGTTGGATAACATTAATATAGTTATAACTTATAATCATTTATCAAATTTTTAAGTAATGTGTTTTGAATATCAAACATAATATAATTTATTTTGTAGTTCATAAATATTCACATAGTTACAATTATATACTAATAATATGCACCAACTTTTAAGCATTGATTCGTATTTATAATAAATCGCGCACAACTATTTTTATAACTTCAATTATATAAAATGTCAAAGAAATAGTTAAAATATGAACATTAAAATGATCAGTCTACAGCTGATATCTCATAGATATGTTCACGTCTACCTGTGGATTATGTTTGCAATTCCAATAATTACCAAAATCCAGTTAAATTCAGATGAATAATTTCTAAAACTATAATTGTTAATAAAGTCATGTCTTTCACTCTTGGTCAGTTATGAAATTTGTTTTGCAATCCATAAATATTCACATAGTTTCAAATATATACTAATAATATGCACTAATTTTTAAGTATTGATCCGTATTTATAGAGTATAATACATCAATTGCCCATAAAATAAATTAAGAAATATTAAAATAAAGAAAATATACAACAATAAATACCTCAAACACAACAGTCAAAATCTTATTGAAGTACTGCAGTTGTACAATTAAACAATCGTCAAACCAAAAGAAATTCAAATATATATTGGTCAATTTTTCTTTAACACAATGTACACAAAACTTTTCTATTTATTGATCACACAACTCATAAACATAAAAATCAGAAAACCAATTATTATATGCAAATAAAATTTTGTTTTTGGAGAAGGTGATTGAAGACTAAAGATAAATAATGGTACATAATTTTAATATGAATAAATATCAAATCAGAAACACCTGTATGACAATAAGGAGAGAGAGACACGTCAAATTCAACATACCTGGATCCAAACAAAATGATCATTTTCTGCAGAAGCTTCAACTAACTTTAGATGTGCAGTCCGCATACTTGAAATAGTGCTTCTATCACCCTTACTGCATATCTACTTGAAATAGTGCTTCCATCACCCTCACCTCCTCCTGATAGCCTTTATTAGTAATATCCTTTTAAATAGAGAATACAGTCCACGACTTCACTTGATGAACCACCCTACAATTTAACAAAAACAAACACTAAACCTAAGAAAACAGACACTAAACACAATAACTCAAAATTTTACATCTTCTATCCTAGAATTGCTAGACTCTACCATCTACTTTCAAGAAAACACATGTATTCAAAACAAAGAAGTAAATGAAAAAGAAGAAGAACAAAGGATTGTGGTGTCCGGAGGTTTTTATGAGAAAGAATATGAACATGAGAATGAGAAGTATTGTTAAGGATTTTGATAAGTCGGTTTAAAAGAATCGAATTATCATAAAATCCAAAATCAAAAACCCTAAATTCAAAAATGAACATGAAGGATGTGAGATTCATTACATGTGTAGGTTGGAGAAAGGGGATTGAGATTTTATGGGCAACAAAGTTTCAATAGTAGCGCGATAGACACGATTAGGTAAGAAAAATCAAGATGATGTGGTGGTCTTCGTCGTGGGTGGTAGATCGACGGTGGTTAGGGTGGTGGTAGAGGTTTAGAAGGACAAAAAATAAGAAATAAATGAGTTTTTAGATATGACAGGTCGCGGTGATGGTTTCTTTATTTATTGATTGACTTGACCTGAGAATTGAAAATCTGATATTTTAAAATTGTGATCGTTGAGTTTCTTTACAATTATTAAGAATAAAGAAAGTAAAGTCTGAATTGAGAAATGGAAACACAGTTTTTTGGTTTATCTTTTCTAAATTTTCCACGTATAATTTACAATATCTCAATGACTACTCATTAATCAAAATATTACAAATTAACCAATAAATATTCATAAATTGTTTAGAGAGTGACACATCAGCTATCATAAATGTCAAATGAACGAGGATGCAGCAAACATGGATTAAGACAATAATAACTCTGAAATTAGAAAAAATTTAACGTATAGTCAGAACGATATAGGTGGCTTTTCTAGGTACTTTAGCTTTTATATATTTACAATAGATTACTTTGAACGGTTGTGATGCATTGATTGTATAAAGAAATTTACACTAACAATGCATAATAATTATTATGGATTAGGCTGGCACTTGCCCCACCATTGGGGAGGCCCAAACCAGCGTCTTTACGAAAGGCCCAAAACCATGCAGCCCAAAATGACGACGACCGTTGGACATTTCCCCACGTGTCCATTAGGAAAACGCGACTTACGTGTCTATATCATCATCACCCTACCATCCGAGAATAACGAGTCCAACTCTTATTTTCTCGGGGCAATTGACCAGAGAAGATGCCACGTGTTGGACTCCATACACCTGTAAACCCTGACAATCTTCGTTATTAGGCCTCATCGTGGCCCATCACTGAAGATCTTGGTCCAGCGCTGGGGGCTATAAATACCCTCTCACTTGAGAGGGTCGGGTATTCAATCACTCACTCATATTCTCATACTTGCTTGCTTGCATTTACTTTGAACTTCACTTTGGCATCAGAGTATCTTGCAAGTACCTACTCCCTCCCCTAACACTTCACATTCAACAGTTGCTCAACTTGAAGGTAGTGGACTTTACAATCTCTTTTGATCAGGTACGATCAGTAATTAATCTCATAAATTTGTCATCGGTAGGCATGGCAAATAAACCTACTCCCGCCAGGCCCCGGTCGCCCCCGCCTGAAATTAGCGGGGAAAACCCGATTTAACCGGGGGCGAGTGCGGTTGCGGGAAAAACTCGATTTTTATTTACGGGAGCAGATGATGTTAGTACTCGTCCTGCACCCGCACCAACCCCGCACCCGTCAACTAAATTTAATTTATTTTATTTATTTTTAATAGTTTTAATACTCATTTATATTTTTTAATGTTATAATATCATATTTATTAGAATTATTATTTTTTTTTTTGAAAAATACAATTTAAATAAAAATATCAAACATAAAATATGCTGTTAAAATAATTAATTATTTAGTTTAATTATTGATTATTATTTTTATTGAAAAAAATATAAATTTAAAAAAATTAATATTTTATTCGGACGGGTGTAAGGCGGGTGCGGGAAAATCCATTTCCTATTTAGGGTGGGGACGGAGAAATAAATATAATCTTCGACTGGGTTTGGAGGCGGGAGCGGATCTGGATCAGGATGGTGGGTGTGGGTCTGGGGTGTGCTTAAACTCGTCTCCGACTCACCCCATTGTCATCCCTAATCATCGGGACGTATAAGTATTTTGTTAGATATTAATGATATATAGTATTCCATCTATTTTAAAATTAGTGTTATTTTAATAAAAAAATCATTTCAAAATGAATATCATTCTCGTTTTCAAATATATTTTTTATTATTATTACTTTCAACACATTTATAAAATTAATTTAATAAAATATAATATTTTATTATAATATTATTATATTTCTTATTTTATGTAAAGAAACTTTAAACAATATTTATTTTAAAACGAATGAAATAAGATATTATTCTTTAGATTTGAATTAGTTAGAAATATCAACACTCCACTATTAACTTTACGCGCATGGGACGAGTTTGGAGTGGACTCGTAGTTTTCTTACCTTCCCCAATCAATTTTGACGCAAGTGGGACATACCCTCACTCACATGACACTATGCCATAAAGGGACATCTGTGCTTGCCTCCAAAAGCTACTTTCCAATGTCCATGATGATGATGCAATGGTAGGGTTGGTGCTTGGTTCCATATATGCTCTTCTGATCTTCCGGGATATTTTTTATTATTTAAATATTTTTTTAGAATGCACAGTGCTATTTTTTTCTCCATAAAGTAAAGATTGTTAGTGCAGACTTGTAGTATACTCAGTCCACTGTAACCGAGACAGGTGTTCCCATTGTTTCAGCATCCTACACGTATGTTTTCGTACATTCATAGTATGTGTTTGGAGCTCACACATGTTGTGTTTTTCATTGACACGTTTACCCTTGCATGTGCTCGACATTATAAATTCCATCGTCATGCGGCCTCGAAAATCAAAAAGAAGGAGATGCTAACGTAATAAACTCTCGAGTATTTTATAAAGGGAAACTCTTTAGTATTCATGACATTTAGATTTTACAGTGAAGGAGAATCTCATTAGTCAACATAACACAAGAAGTCTTAGGAGATAATGTAAGATAAGAAAGCAACTATAACAATAAATAAAGAGAATTTCTGTTTACATTTAAAATGATAAATTCAATTTTGAAAATCTAAAAATATTCTTTAAATATATATATTTAGAAGATCTTACGAATTAGAGATATTAAATTATATATATATATATATATATATATATATATATATATATATATATATATATATATATATATATATATATATATATATATATATATATATATATATATATATATATATATATATATATATATATATATATATATATATATATATATATATATATATATATATATATATATATATATATATATATATATATGAACAAATTCTTATATTTAATTTTTAAGGAAACTTTGGATATAAATATTTAATTATTTAATATCTTAAATTTCTTTTGATTTTAGTTTGATTTTATTTTTAAAAAAATATATATTTATAATATAGTTATAATATTAAATTAAATTATCATTAATTAATAAAGAATAGTTTGAATTTATAGTTGAAAATTAAATATTAAAATAAATTTATTATATGAAATTAAATAATGAATATAATAATTAAGTTTTTAATTATAATGATGAAATATAATTGTTTTTTTAATTTTTTATTTAAAATTATGAATAATTTTTAATAAAAAATATAAAAAATATTTTTTAATTATAACTTTAAAATTTAAATTTAATTTAGATGATACTTTTTAATTTTTATTAGAAAATTAATAATTAATTATTATGTTTAATTGGAAATTTTATTATATTAAATAAATGTTTTTATGTAAATAAATAATATTTTTCCATTTCTAATACATTATAAATATATAAAATTGATAAGGTAATATAATTAATATAATTGATATATTTTAATTCTAATTATTAGAATTGATACATCTTAATTTTCATTGTTGGTATACTTCAGATATGTATATCCGAAAACTACAAAATATTGAATTATTTTAGATATACATATTTAAAAACACTTTTAAAAAATTAAAATTGAGTTATTTCGAATATGCATATCTGAAAATCTTCTGAAAATAAAATATTAAATTATTTCAGATATGCATATCTAAAAACGTGCTTAAAAACTTAAATTAAGTATGTTAGAATATATATATCCGAATTTTAAAAATATTTTAAATTTTTTATTAGAAATTTTGAAGAAATGTACTAAGTATAAAGAAATTTTTTCATAAATAAAACAAAAAGTCAAGCCACACTATTACAAAGGGTATCAACAAAAAAAACCATACCTACTAATAAATCACCTCCACATGTTAGATTTCAAATCAACCAAATTTATTATTGATAGATTAGATCCCAAAAATCAAAGGAAGTCGGCTCCTGTCTTTGAATCAAGGTAAATATTTTCTTCGTTCTTTTTTAAGTGTTATTTTTTTTAGTTTTTACACATATCAAGTGTGATACGGTGGCAGAATCGACTGTTATACTGATTTTTGCGTTTGTGTTTGTAAATGTTGCGGTAAGCAAGAGTCGTCACTGATTTTTCTTTTATCCAAATTAAGGAAAGGGTGAAAAGAACAGAAAAAGACCTTTTCAAGAATTTTCTGAGTAAGGGGATAGATTATGGAAAGGGAAGGTGTTAGCACCATTTTCATCCGTAGTCTTCTACGGGCTCTTAGATGCTTAGCTCATTCTAAAAAAAAGTACCTTGTGCTTTGTGTGTTGAAAAATATTTTGAAATGTCTTAGTGCGGCGATTCGCTTTGTGATAACTCTTGTATCAGTCCTCAAGAGTGTTGACAAAACAAATGTTTTTGAAAGTTGTTTTTGAAATGTGTAAGTGTAAAAGGTTCGTTTTGAGCAAGCATCTAACAGCTATCTACTTGTACTTGAAAAGGTTATTCTTTTCCTTCTATCCTTTAGACAATGTTATCCTACTATTAGTGAGTAGGTAGCCCTATCGTTGGATGTATGAGGGACATTCGAAGGGACGTACAGTCACGAAGGCAACTTGTGAGACGTTTTAGCAATTTTGTCTAGGGACTAGATCATTTACCGAAAGGCAACTATAGGGTCATCGATGGACTATGATCTTTTTGATTTACGGATCTTTGTTAAAGTGTCCCCGTTTCGAGGGACATGACTGTTTTTCTGAAGGCAACAAAAGTGGGGTACCCTAGAGGTGTATATGTGCAATGTGTGTTATGTTCAGTTATTTTTTATCTTTTGTGTTAGGTTTGCTAACCTTTTGTTATTAGTCTTTCCATACAATCCTATTAGTCATACATCTAGCAGTTAATATGAAAAGCAGTAAAAATGCAGAAAGTAAGGGTCCTACGCTATTACAACCAAATCGAAAGACAAGAAAAATGTAAAAACAAAGAACAAAATAAAGAAGAGAAATGAATTCTTCGATCCAGGCCATGGACTTCTTTGATTCACCATTCTTTTGCCTTCTTTCGATTGGGCTTGAGAATTGACGTCAGCAAGCTTCGATTTGCACCTTTTTCTGCCTCCTTCGACTGAGTTTGGGAATGGTATGGGAAACCTTCGATTTGAACCTTCTCTATTTCTTTCGATTGAGCCAGGGAATGGGCATGAGCAACCTTCGACTGCAAACTCCTTTGCTTCTTTCAATTTAGAATATGAAGTAACATGGACCTGGGGAGCAGCATGAGTGCATTTTTGTCTTTCGTTTGAATCTGTACAGGTTAGTTCCAACAAGAAAAGCAAACAAACCAAGAGGGAAGAAACGAAGAACATAACTAAGAGACTATCTACATATTATACTGAAACGAAAAGTAAGTAAAAGGCTATTTACATGTTATGCTGAAACGAAAAGAGGCTAGGTCAGGAGGACTTACCTTGCCTGGAACTGGAACTTGTGTGTGGACTGGAGTTACTGGATGCTCTTGGATTCGAAAGGAAAGAGGCAAGTTTGGTATGATCTTGTGAGATAGCGTGTGTGTATGTACCTGGTATCCTCCCTTTTTTTCTTCCTCCCTTTCTATCTAAGCTTGCTAGTGTGCTCCTTATATAGAGGGGATGGAGGGGACAAGAGGACAAATGAATAAAAAACCATTAAGTTGGTGTTTTAAGGCCATAAATATCACTTTGAAACTTTGGCAAAGACATGGTTTCTTGTCCCTTTTTGAATTTGCTATGAACCTGGACACATTTGGCTCTTTCGAATGCCCTCAAGCGTTGCTCTTCGATTGGACCTCTTGTATATCCTTCGAATGAGCCTTTTGTTGCCTCCTTCGAATAGACTTTTTGAGTGTATTTAGAATATTCCATATGTATGCCTTGTGCCCTCTTCGAATGGGCCACCAATGTGTGTCCTTCGAATGGGCCTTTGGAGTACTCTTTCGAAGGGGTCATATTGTGTGTCATAGTATAGGAACTGTGTTGAGGGGTCTTGGCCTTATGAATTCAAGACAAGTCTGAGGAAGCCTCTGCCTTATGGATCGAAGGCCCGTTGGGAGAGGCCTTTGACTTAGCGAATCTAAGGCAAGCAAGAATAGGCATTTGCCTAATGAGTCGAAGGTTGCACGTAGAGGCCATGACTGGTGAATCGAAATGGGCTTATAAGGGGGGGGGGGGGTTCTTACCTTATGAATCGAAGGTAAGCCTGAAGTAGCTAATGCGCAGTCGAGGCTTTGTGAACCAAGCTTGGTTGAAGGAGGCCCAGTGCTCCATCGAAGACATTTTGAAATTAACTTGATCGAAGGGGGTCCAGTGCTGTAGTTGTTTAGGTATTGGCTTGCATTTTTGGTAAAACCCAAGTGTATGTGTGAATGTCATGACTGATGTCATAACATTCTAGTTTAGCTTGTACTGATTCATTAGGTACCTTTGCAGAAAAATATTGTCATTCAGGTACTGATGTTTATAAGTGTGTATCTGAGCATTTTGCAAAATGATCACATTTTCCTAAATCAGTAGACAGGTTCCTCAGATGTCATAACAGATGTTAAGACATCCTGTTCTGAACTAACAGGTTTGCAGGTTGATTAATTCTGAGTTTTTTCAGGAAAATAACTCAGTCTTTCCAGAACAGAATCCTGCGTTTTCTGAGGGTTAACCTAGCTCAACCCTAACCTGGTTAATAAAGTCATGTGACCTAGTCTTAAGGTCAAACGGAATTAACCCTAGGTTTTTGTGGAAACCCTAACTGAAGTTGCAGCTGCTATATATTCAACAGAGCTGCTGTTTTGCAAGTATCCCTTTTTGGTCAGAAGATCATTTGTAAACTGTATAGGTTTAATTATTGTACTCCAAGCAATTATCATTGTGATAAGTGACTTGGAATAGGTTTTTAATTGTAAGGGTTGTGTAGCACTCAAAGCTTTGAAGCAAGAGTGTTTGAATGTTTCTTGACTAAAGCTGTGAAGCAGAGTCAAGTTAAGTTGTGTATCACTCAAAGCTGTGAAGCAAGAGTGGTTGTGTTACTTGATTAAAAAGCTGTGAAGCTTAATCAAGTGTATGTTTTTGAAGAGTGTCTTCATCAATTCATTAGTCAAATTGTTTTATGTATCACTGCTGTGATTGAGGGGGAGTGAGTAGGAACTCAGGTTTAAGTTGTACTTAGATTGAAATTGCATTGGGTAGGTCTTAAGTGAAGGAGATAAACTGGTTGGTTTATTCCTGAATTAACATCTCTTATAGTGGATTTCCTCCCTGGCTTGGTAGCCCCCAGAGTAGGTGTTGTTGCACACTGAACTGGGTAAACAATTGACTTTGTTCTTTATTGTTTTTGTATTTACTGTCATATAGTAAGTCAGATACGGTGTCATAACATTGAACGTGACATTGAGTATCTGCAGCCAGAATTTCAATTGGCATCAGAGCAAGCACCCTGCCTGTATTACTGGGTGAGATCTAGGGATATCACTTTCTGGC
This sequence comes from Vicia faba, assembly GCA_948472305.1. Taxonomy (NCBI): domain Eukaryota; kingdom Viridiplantae; phylum Streptophyta; class Magnoliopsida; order Fabales; family Fabaceae; genus Vicia; species Vicia faba. The sequence goes on from OX451739.1 coordinate 930,335,721, forward strand.
ACTATGGACAAAGAAGGAGTTTTTGGAAATAGACCACCCATTCTGGATGGAACTAATTATGACTACTGGAAACCTCGTATGATTGCCTTCCTAAAATCTCTGGACAAAAAGGCTTGGAGAGCTGCTGACAAAGGATGGATCCATCCCACCATAACTGAGAAAGATGGGACAATCAGTCTGAAGCCTGAGGAAGATTGGAGTAAAGAAGAAGATGAGTTAGCTCTGGGAAATTCCAAAGCTTTAAATGCCTTGTTCAATGGAATTGATAGAAACATTTTCAGACTAGTACATCAATATGAACTGGCCAAGGAAGTTTGGGACACTCTCAAAACTACTCATGAGGGAACTTCCAAAGTAAAAATGTCAAGGCTTCAGATGTTGACTACCAAGTTTGAGAATCTAAAAATGATGGAAGATGGAACCATTCATGAGTTTCACATGAACATCTTGGAGATTGCCAACACCTCAGGAGCACTGGGAGAAAAGATGTCAGAAGAAAAACTGGTGAGGAAGATTCTCAGATCCTTGCCTAAAAGATTTGCAATGAAGGTAACTGCCATAGAGGAAGCCCAGGACATCAGCAAGTTGAAAGTGGATGAACTTATTGGGTCTCTTCAGACTTTTGAGATGGGGATCACTGATAATGGTGACAAGAAGAACAAGAGCATAGCACTTGTGTCCAACACTGATGTTGAAGAAAATATTTCAGAAGCTATAGCCATGCTTGGAAGACAGTTCAACAAACTCATCAAAAGAATAGATCCAAAGTCAAGGTCTAATGTTCATAACATTCCCTCTGACATTGACAGTTCCAGCAGAAGACCAAGGTCAGAAGAGAAGGGAAATCAAGGCAGAGGAATTCAATGTCATGGTTGTGAAGGATATGGGCATATTCGAGCTGAATGTCCTACCTTTCTTAAGAAACAAAAGAAAGGAATGACAGTTACTTGGTCTGACTGTGATTCAGAAAGTAACTCTGAAGAAGAATCTGCCAAACTAGTTACTGCTTTAACTGGTATTTGTACCTCTGAAAGTGACATCAGTGATGAAGAGGTGACTTTTGAAGAACTGGCTGATACTTACAAGAAATTGTGTATCAGAAGTACTGAAGTCTGTGTGCAGAATGAGAAACAATCAAAACTCATCATAAAGCTGGAGGCTGAAAAAAGGGCAAACCTTGAAACTATAAGTCATCTAGAAGGAGAAGTTCAATTGCTGAACTCACAACTGAATCAAATGACTAAATCTGTCAAGATGCTGACAAATGGAACAGACAAATTGGAAGAGATCCTCCAGGTTGGACAAAATGTGGGAAATAAATATGGACTAGGATTTATGGAAGCAAAGAAATCTGGTACTGATAAGCAAATGTCAAAACAGATGTCTCAACACAACTCTCAACATCAGGAACAGAGACATATGAAGAAAAGGTACCAAAGATGGAGATGTCATCATTGTGGGAGATATGGCCACATAAAGCCCTTCTGCTTCAGATTGTATGGATACCCTAATCAGAACTCAGGTGTCAAACCTAAGTCTAAAAAGGTACCACGTGCTCCTAAATGGAAGAAAAAGGCTACCGCCCTGATAGCCCACACTTCCCTGAGGGTCTCTGCAAAGGAAGACTGGTACTTTGACAGTGGATATTCCAGACACATGACTGGAATCAAGAACCTCCTCAATAATGTTAAGCCTCACACCACCAGCTTTGTGACCTTTGGAGATGGTGCTAAAGGTGAAATCAAAGGAGTTGGTGATTTGGACTGCCCTGGAGTTCCAAGTCTGAATGAAGTACTGCTGGTAAAAGGGCTGACTGCTAATCTCATTAGTATCAGTCAATTGTGTGATCTAGGATTCAAGGTCAATTTCTCAAAATCTGAATGTCTTGTAATCAATGACAAACAAGAGATAGTAATGAAAGGAGTCAGATCCAAAGACAACTGTTACTTGTGGGAGCCTGAGAACACTAATTTCTCATCTGTGTGTTCCATTGCAAAAGAAGAAAAAGAGGTGAAACTATGGCACCAAAAACTTGGCCATCTTCATCTAAGAGGTATGAAGAGGATTATCTCCTTGGAGGCAGTCAGAGGGATTCCAAGACTGCAAATTGATGAAGAAAGAGTTTGTGGTGAATGTCAGGTTGGTAAGCAGACTAGGATGTAACATCCAAAGTCAAGACATCTGACCACCTCTAAGGTTCTAGAACTTCTTCATATGGATCTGATGGGACCAATGCAAGTAGAGAGTCTTGGTGGAAAAAGATATGCCTATGTGGTTGTGGATGATTTTTCCAGATTCACCTGGATTAATTTCATTAGGGAAAAGTCTGATGTATTTGAAGTTTTTAAAGAATTGTGCAAAAGAATTCAAAGAGAAAAGGAAGGGTGTATTGTCAGAATCAGAAGTGATCATGGCAAGGAATTTGAAAACAGCAAATTTGATGATTTCTGTTCTTCAGAGGGAATTAGTCATGAGTTTTCTTCTCCTATAACACCTCAGCAAAATGGAGTTGTGGAAAGAAAAAACAGGACCATACAGGAATCTGCCAGAGCAATGTTACATGCCAAAAGACTTCCTATGTATTTTTGGGCTGAAGCTATGAATACAGCCTGCTATGTTCATAACAGGGTCACCTTGAGGAAGGGAACCTCATCCACCATATATGAACTCTGGAAAGGAAGAAAACCAACTGTGAAGTACTTCCATGTGTTTGGCAGCAAATGCTATATTCTGGCTGATCGTGAACAAAGAAGAAAACTGGACCCTAAAAGTGATGAAGGCATATTTCTAGGATACTCCTCAAACAGCAGAGCTTATAGAGTATTCAACTCCAGAACCAAAACCATGATGGAATCAATAAATGTTATAATTGATGACTATCATGAAGAAATAGATGTTCCTTGTACTGTTGAGACATTCTTTGAGACTTCAACCCAACAGAATGACCTACCCAACTCCACCACAACAGAATCTGAATCAAAGGAAGCTAGCAAGATCCCTTCCATCAGAATTCAGAAGGATCATCCAAAAGAGCTCATCATAGGAGATCCCAACAGTGGAGTCATCACAAGATCTATAGAAATCATCTCAAACTCTTGTTTTGTGTCCAAAATGGAACCAAGAAATGTCAAGGAAGCTTTAACTGATGAATACTGGATTGGTGCAATGCAAGATGAACTGAACCAATTCAAGCAACATGAAGTTTGGGAACTGGTTCCTAGACCTGAAGGAACTAACATCATTGGGACAAAATGGATATTCAAGAACAAGTCAGATGCTGAAGGAGTTGTCACCAGAAATAAGGCAAGACTTGTTGCTCAAGGATACACCCAGGTTGAAGGGGTTGATTTTGATGAAACCTTTTCACCTGTAGCCAGGCTGGAATCAATCAGACTCCTATTGTCAATTGCTTGTCTTCTGAAGTTCAAATTATTTCAGATGGATGTGAAAATTGCCTTTCTAAATGGGTACTTAAATGAGGAAGCTTATGTGGAACAACCTAAAGTCTTTGTGGATCCAACCCACCCTGATCATGTCTACAAATTGAGAAAAGCTCTATATGGCCTGAAACAAGCTCCTAGAGCATGGTATGACAGGTTAACAAAGTTTCTCTCAGACAAAGGCTACAGAAAAGGAGGCTTGGACAAAACTCTCTTTGTCAAAACTGAAGGAGGGAAGTTGATGGTTGCCCAAATATATGTTGATGACATAGTGTTTGGAGGAATTTCAGAACATATGGTTAAACACTTTGCTGACCAGATGCAGGCTGAATTCGAAATGAGTCTCATGGGAGAACTAACTTATTTTCTTGGACTGCAAGTCTCACAGATGGAGGACTCAATCTTCTTATCTCAAAGCAAGTATGCTAAGAACATTGTAAAGAAGTTTGGTATGGAGAATGCAAGTCACAAAAGGACTCCTGCTCCTACTCATCTAAAGCTTTCCAAAGATTCAAGTGGGGTTAAGGTGGATCAAAGTCTATACAGAAGCATGATAGGAAGCTTGTTGTACTTAACTTCCAGCAGACCTGATATTGCCTTTGCAGTTGGAGTTTGTGCAAGATACCAAGCTGATCCCAAAGTCAGTCATATCAACCAAGTGAAGAGAATTTTGAAGTATGTGAGTGGAACTTACAACTATGGGTTGATGTATTCTCATGGATGTGAACCAGCTCTGACTGGCTACTATGATGCTGATTGGGCTGGTAGTGCTGATGATAGAAAAAGCACCTCTGGAGGATGTTTCTTCTTGGGAAATAATCTGGTTTCCTGGTTCAGCAAGAAACAGAACTGTGTGTCTCTTTCTACTGCTGAAGCTGAATATATTGCAGCTGGTAGTAGCTGCTCTCAAATGATCTGGATGAAACAGATGCTCACTGAGTATAATGTCACACAAGATGTTATGACATTGTACTGTGACAATCTGAGTACAATCAACATTTCCAAGAATCCCATTCAGCATAGTAGGACCAAACATATTGACATACGACATCACTTTATCAGAGACCTTGTAGAAGAGAAGACAATCAAATTGGAACATGTTGCCACTGAGATACAGCTGGCTGACATTTTTACCAAGGCACTGGATGCAAATCAATTTGAAAACTTGAGGGGTAAGTTGGGTATTTGCCAACATGAGGAATTGTAGCAATTAATTTTGCTTAAAACAAGGATTAAAGGAGTTATGCTTGTTCTGATTGGGTTAAAATTATTTTTTCCCATTTCCTTCAATTCTTTTAAGAAGTTGAATAGACACTCCTTTTATTCCTTCCCCTCTCGTCTCCTCATCAAAACCCAGTCTCTCAATCAGAATTTTCTCTTCAGTTGCTGTTGGTCCTCTAAAACTGTCAAAATGTCTCAAACACCATCATCATCCAATACGACTATTTCAACCTCTTCCTCTGATCAAGATTCTAGGACAATCTCTTCCTGTCTGGACTCTGAAGTCCTGGAGATCTCTTCTCGTAGAAAAGTGGGAACTAACCCCACCAAGGTCAAAGGGTTGAGAACAAGACATGCAGGAAAGTCCCAAGCTTCTGCCTCTGGTAATCCATCTCATCCTTCTTCTTCAGTTCCCCCTGAAATTGCAAATAGGGAAGGGTCAGCCTATGTTAATCAAGCAATAGCAAAAATTGTTTCAAGAATTCTGAACGAGAACCACTCAGTTCCTGGCATTTCTGTTCCTCTGAACCAAGAAAGTTCAAATGCTGAAACAAATCCAGATGTCTCTAAGAATGTTGAGACATCAAACAAAGAGAAGAATGCTGACATTGCTCACAAGAAAAGGAAGAAGCCCGAATCCTCTGAGTCTGATGACAGTGCTTAAAGGTTGGTTGCTGTTTGGTGGTGTTGCTGGTTGGTGCTGATATCTGGTAGAGTTTGGAAGTGTGTTCAGTTTTTTTCTGCTGCTGCTCTTATTATTTGTTTTGGATAACTGTATAATCATTATGAACATGTATCTTTGGCCCATTTGTGGCTAAAGAGGGGGAGAATATTTTGGTACTTACTTAATTAGTACTTGCTCAATTAGACATTCTATTTTTCTGCAGTCATTTCTTTCTGCTGCTATATATCTCTGATTGCTTAGGGTCTTTAGCCAAAAATCTGCCAAAGGGGGAGTTTGTAGTTGTTTAGGTATTGGCTTGCATTTTTGGTAAAACCCAAGTGTATGTGTGAATGTCATGACTGATGTCATAACATTCTAGTTTAGCTTGTACTGATTCATTAGGTACCTTTGCAGAAAAATATTGTCATTCAGGTACTGATGTTTATAAGTGTGTATCTGAGCATTTTGCAAAATGATCACATTTTCCTAAATCAGTAGACAGGTTCCTCAGATGTCATAACAGATGTTAAGACATCCTGTTCTGAACTAACAGGTTTGCAGGTTGATTAATTCTGAGTTTTTTCAGGAAAATAACTCAGTCTTTCCAGAACAGAATCCTGCGTTTTCTGAGGGTTAACCTAGCTCAACCCTAACCTGGTTAATAAAGTCCTGTGACCTAATCTTAAGGTCAAACAGAATTAACCCTAGGTTTTTGTGGAAATCCTAACTGAAGTTGCAGCTGCTATATGTTCAACAGAGCTGCTGTTTTGCAAGTATCCCTTTTTGGTCAGAAGATCATTTGTAAACTGTATAGGTTTAATTATTGTACTCCAAGCAATTATCATTGTGATAAGTGACTTGGAATAGGTTTTTAATTGTAAGGGTTGTGTAGCACTCAAAGCTTTGAAGCAAGAGTGTTTGAATGTTTCTTGACTAAAGCTGTGAAGCAGAGTCAAGTTAAGTTGTGTATCACTCAAAGCTGTGAAGCAAGAGTGGTTGTGTTACTTGATTAAAAAGCTGTGAAGCTTAATCAAGTGTATGTTTTTGAAGAGTGTCTTCATCAATTCATTAGTCAAATTGTTTTATGTATCACTGTTGTGATTGAGGGGGAGTGAGTAGGAACTCAGGTTTAAGTTGTACTTAGATTGAAATTGCATTGGGTAGGTCTTAAGTGAAGGAGATAAACTGGTTGGTTTATTCCTGAATTAACATCTCTTATAGTGGATTTCCTCCCTGGCTTGGTAGCCCCCAGAGTAGGTGTTGTTGCACACTGAACTGGGTAAACAATTGACTGTGTTCTTTATTGTTTTTGTATTTACTGTCATATAGTAAGTCAGATACGGTGTCATAACATTGAACGTGACATTGAGTATCTGCAGCCAGAATTTCAAGTGCTTAATTGAAGTTGGTGAGTCAAGCTTGTATCGAAGGATTTAGATGCTCAATCGAAGACTGGTGAGTCAAGCTTGTATCGAAGGATGCCAAATACCTAATCGAAGCTTACTAATCAAGGCATGATCGAAGAGTGCCAAATGCCTAATCGAAATACCTTATCCCAATGCCAATCGAAGACATCTTGTTTATCCTAAAAACATTTACATTTTCTTTAAGCAATTGTTTGTAACCAACCATGTAGGAAACAATCTTGGAAAACATGAGAGGGAAAATTTTGGGGTACAACACCAAGAAAATTTATCATTGTTGTTACTTTTTAAACAATAATGATCTTTTTATTATAATACCTTTAATTTTTTCTTAATTTTGTTCGACTTTTTTCTCTTTCTATAATAAATGATTAAGAGTAATTTTGAAAAAATGACAATTATTGCTACTTTAAAATTTGAAAAGACACTTAAAAAGAAATAAATTTTTCTTTCAAAAGTGACCGTTAAAAAAGAGTATATGCTTCTAAATTCAATCGATGAAAGTGCAAGAGTTCGCCTCAAATTTATTCAAAACTATTTCCAAACCAAAAAACGCCCCAACTAGTTAAAAATTATATACCAAACTAATAAGATTATCTCAAAGTTAACAAAAAGATGAGAAACCATCTCAACTAAAAACCCACACAATGAAAAAATGTCTTATTAGAATCACAAATCACATCTCTTTTAGCCAAATTAACTCTAGACATGATTTTATCTCGCAAAATGGTCAGGAGAAGACTAACATCTTAGAAAAAACCTAACGTACTTTATATGAAAGGGAGGATCGGACATTCTTCCGGTGGAGAGTCCGAAAAAATGTTCAAATTTGTTACGATAATATTTATAATATCGATGGGTTATAACTTCCTTGTTATATAGAAAGCTATTACTTCATAAACAAACGAATAACTAACTACTTAATTTTAATAAAATATCTTTTAAATAGAACACTATCATTCAAATAACACTTGGTAGTTCAACTTATCACAAAATAAATAAATAAATTTAAACTATACAAATTACATATGTCAAGTCTCTCCCGTAACTTGCAAAATGACTCAAGCTTTAAAGGCTTGGTCATTTTGTATGAAAATTGATCTTGAGTGTTACAATAAATTATCTCAACCACTCATTATTTTGTAAGATGTTAGAAGAAGTGATATCTCATATTTATTTGTTTGCACCTATCATTTATAATTGGATTTTTTTACCACACCCTTGTCCCGCTTAGCGAGACCTAAGGAGATGGTAGCGAACAAATTAAAAAAATATGCTATTCTATTACTAGTGTGCTTGATTAGCGACTTATAGTAAATGTGACAGAACTAAAACATTAATATGACATATTTAGATGAGGAAAAACACTAAACAACCATTATGCATAATCTTAATGCATCCAATAACACAAAACAACATGATTTATTACAATAAGACATGTAATAGCATGCAAGATATGTATTAATACTACTTTTCCATAATCATAGCAAAATCCATAAAATCCTAAGTTCTCAAATTATGTTTTTCTCCATCAAAGTTATAACTACCTAGAAATCCACCTTAAAAAGACGATTGATGATAAATAAAAGGAGTTGATTCTTGCTCTTAATCTAAGTTTCTTCCACCTCCATGTTCTCTTTCTCTTTCTCTTTCTCTTTCTTTTCTTCTTCTCTTCTCTTCTCCTTTCTATTTCTCTTACTCATTCTATTTATCTTCTTCTTACTAACCAAGGAAAGGAGAGGTTGGTAAGGCCAGGAGAAAAGAAAATACCAGTTATTAATGTTTTCAAAAAGTTCTTTCTTTAACCAATTAATAAAGGTCAACCTTACTGGGTAAGAATTAAGCTTGAATGAGTTTACAAATTACTCTATTTTTCCCAACTGACAAGTAATGGAGCATATAGTGTTAGACGATAAGCTACGATCTAGAGGGGGGTTAAGATATCGCAGATGAAAATTTCTAATTAAAATTATGTTTTAAAATTGTTTTAAACTATGGTGCGCATAAACAACCTGGACCTATAATCGTCTATCTGAACTGTTATTAAAAAGATCGGATATACGTTAAACTAATAGAACAAATTTAAGAACGATAAGAAAAACAACCAATATACTTCCATCAAACAAAGTGTGAATAAACCACACCTATCATTCATATTTGGAATTTTGACCACTCCTCTATCCCTCTTAGCGAGACCTAAGGAGCTGGTAGCGAATAGATTAGAAAATATGTTATTATATTACTAGTGTGCTTGCTTAGCAAGCTGTAGGGAATGTGACAGAACTAGAGCATTAATATGACTTATTTAGATCAGGAAAAACACCAAACAACCATTATGCATAATCTTAATGCATCCAATAAGATTAGTGAAAAGTGTTGTATCAACCTTTTCTCTAGAATATCCTTGATCAAGTAAGAATTTACTAAGTCGTTCATACCAAGCCCCAGAGGCTTGTTTGAGACCATACAAAACTCGTTTTAGTTTAAAAATATGATTAGGATACTCATCGTTTTCAAAACTGGGAGATTTTGAAACATACATTTCCTCATTTATTTAACCATTAATAAAAACACATTTACATCCATTTGAAATAATTTTAAATTTTTGGAACATGCAAAATCTAGAAAAGGCATATAGCCTCAAGGCGAGAAACCGAAGCATAAGTTTCCTCATAGTATATGCCCTCCTCTTGTTTATATATTTTAGCCACTAGTCAGACTTTGTTCCTTCTTATCACTTTATTTTTGTCTAATTTATTTCAAAAAATTCACTTAGTGCCTATAATTTGATGATCTCTTAGATGTGGGACAATGTCCCAAACATCATTTCTATTAAATTGATTTAACTCATCTCGCATGGCCATACGCCAATGCCCATCAAGTAGGACCCCTTTTGCATTTTTAGGTTCAATTTTTGACATAAACAGAAGGTGATAATAGACATTACTTATCTTAGAGTGTGTAGTTACGCCTTTGGTGTTGTCTCCGAGAATGTTGTCAATTTGAGGGTCCTTTGGAGACCTCCAGGACAAGGGTAGATCGTCAAATTTACTTGGACTTTCATCCTTTTCTTTTTCAGCATTGTCATCTTCTTCTTCCTTAGTTTTCATTGTTTCAGGTTGATCAGTTCCCTCTTTGGTGTCTTTGAGTATGTCTTCTGAAGATACACCTGCATCATGAAAAGAAGTACCTTTCCCGAAATTTCTCGAACAAGATTCATAAAAAATAACACGTATGGAATCTTCAATAATAAGTAACCTCCTATTGTAAACTCTATAAGCTTTGCTTGATTGAGAGTATCCAAGGAAGATACCTTCATCATATTTTGCATCAAATTTTCCAAGGTTGTCTTTACCATTGTTTAAAACAAAATACTTGCATCCGAACACATGAAGATGTGATAATTTTGGTTTTCTACCTTTTAGAAGTTCATAAGGAGTTTTGTTTAAAATAGGACGAATAAGTATCCTATTTAAAACATAACAAGTCGTTCTTATCGCATCGGCCCAAAAATATTTTGGTAGGCCACCTTCATTGATCATAGTTCTTGGCAAGTCCTCTAAAACTTGGTTTTTATGCTCCACAACACCATTTTGTTGTGGAGTTCTAGGAGCAGAAAAATTATGTTCAATGCCATGTTTATCAAAATAATCCTCAAAGAGATTGTTTTCAAATTTACCGCCATGATCGCTTCGAATAACAACTATCTTCAAATTCATTTTATTTTGAGACAACTTTGCAAAACTAGAGAAAGCCAAGAAAGTTTTATCCTTAATACGCAAAAAGATGGTCAAACAAAATATAGAGTAATCGTCTACAATAACAAAACCATAGTAGTTATCACCCAAGACTTTAGTCCTTGTTTTCTTTCCCATTTGGTATGCATCATATATGCGATCTTTTGAAAATTTAATTTTTAGTAGACCGATAACTAGATCTTTTGAGAACACTTTATTTAGTAGGTCAAAGTTGACATGAGCTAAACGTCTATGTCATAACCAAGATTATTCTCTCACATTACTAAACACTTAGTGTCATTCAAGGATACATCATCCAAGTTAAGTATATATTTATATTGTTTACCCTTAAGCCCTTAAGCATGTAATATTTATTATCATTATGTTCAATTATGCAACATTCATTTTGTGAAATTTATTTTGTATCATTTTTCGCATAGTTGACTGATGCCAATTATATTATGTTTAAGACCTTCAACAAGTATAACATCATTAATAGTAGTAGAAGAGGGATTACGTACACTACCTTTTCCAAGTATAACACCCTTGTTATTGTCTCCATAGGTTACAAACCCCTTCGTCTTTATCACAAAGTCAATGAATAAGAAGATGTCACCCATCATATGCCTTGAACATCCACTATCAAGAGCCCACATTCTTTCCATGGAGCCAAGACATTCAACATTCTTTTCCTTTTGATAGTCCATGAGGTGAAAGTTTTTTATAGGATTCCTTGACTTCTTCTGCTTATAATGAGTCGTGAGATAAAAAGTTGTCACTTCATCATTATCACTTGAGCTATCTTCATTTGAGGATTCATCATCATTTTCCCAAGCAATGTATGTTATTCTAGGCTTGCTAGACTTCTTATATTGACCATTTCCTTTATCCTTCATAACCAATGGACAATATGATTTGTAGTGACCGAACTTTCCACAAATATAACATAAACTCTTAAATTTTTATTTCTTATTCTCGTCTTGATTTGAGGAATTTGATTGCCTTCTATAGTTGATGAGACCTTTGTCGGAGTGCTTCACTCCATTCTTCTTGAGATACCTATTGTATCTTCTAACAAACAACCTCATATATTTATTATCCGAACAATCATCATCACTAGATCCATTATCATCTTACTCTTTAGTTGAAGACTTAGAGCTAGACGTCATAAGAGAAATTGACTTCTTGTCTATTTCTTTTTCCTTGTTCTTTTCTTTCTTAACCTTCTTCTCATGTTTCTCTAAGAAAATGAACTCTTACTCATGTTCTTCAAGCTTGCAAAACAAAGTAATAATATCTAATATCAATAGATCATTAGCTTCCTTGATTGTGGTAACCTTTGGTTTCCATTCCCTATTAAGACATATCAACACTTTATTAGTAGCAATTTCATTGGAAACAGGCTTACCAAGTGCCTTCATATGATTAATAAGATGAGTGAACCTCTTTTGCATATCGGAAATGGTTTCACCATGCTTCATATGAAAGAGTTCAAAATCTTGATTCAAAGTATTGATTCTAGCTCGTTTAAACTCATTAGTTCTCTCATGGGAAACTTGCAATGAGTCTCAGATAGCTTTGATGGTTGTGCAATGGAAAACACAATAATATTCATCAACTCCTAAAGAGGATATGAAAATATTCCTTTCTTTCCAATCGCACGACCATAACTTCTTATCATCTGCGGTCCATTGTGCTTCTGATGTAGGTATCTGCATTGATGACGGTAATTTCAAATGAACTATTTTAGACGGTGCTCCATACTTTCCTATCAACAAAATCAAGATGGATACGCATACTATCTTTTCAATAACCATGGTTTTTTACATTGGAGATATGTGCTCTATTGTACGCCCCATTTTTATTCGGAATCCATCATCTAATAAGTGATTTTGAAGCTCATGATAAATCGGTGCTCGTGATACCACTTGTTAAAAGATAGGCTACTATCTAGGGATGGGGTGAATAGATCGCAAATGAAAATTTCTAATTTAAATTCTTTTTTGTAATTGTTTTAAACTGTGGCGCACGGAAACAACCCGGATCGGCAATCATCTATCAGAACCGTTATCGAAAAGACGAATATACGTTAAACCGATAGAACGAGTTTAAAAATGATGAGAAAATAACCAATATATTTCTAGCAAACAACATTTGAATAAATCACACTATAGAAATCAATTTCCGATGAAATAATCAACAAAATATAACTAAGGAAATTTGTCGAACACTTAGTGTGCAATCGATTCAAAACATATTTTTCTAGGGTTTTGTTGATATGCAAATCCAATTACAATCACAAAGATTTTCATCAACTCAACAAAACAACTTGTAATGTTAAACAAAATAATTTATCTCAATGTACCGATTGCAATTTAAGTTTTCACAATTTGCAAGTAAATGTAAAAGATATATATATATATATATATATATATATATATATATATATATATATATATATATATATATATATATATATATATATATATATATATATATATATATATATATATATATATATATATATATATATATATATATATATATATATATATATATATAATATAGAGAGAGAGAGAGAGAGAGAGAGAGAGAGAGAGAGAGAGAGAGAGAGAGAGAGAGAGAGAGAGAGAGAGAGAGAGAGAGAGAGAGAGAGAGAGAGAGAGAGAGAGTGAGAGAGAGAGAGAGAGAGAGAGAGAGAGAGAGAGAAGTATTTGTTTAGGCAATTCCTCAATCGGTCTCGCTATGGGTATGTCTGCTCCCAATTTCGTTTAGAATTGAGATAATGAAAATTAACATTTGCAAAATATTGTTTACAAGAAAACAAGTAGCAATCCAACCCTTTAAACCCTAAGTTTAATGTTAATCCTATCTTTTTCTTTCCCCTTGATCAGAGCTTGATCAAGTGACCCTAATACTTCCAATTTCATCCTCCGGTTACCGTTACTCCTTTGACAAAACCAACGTTCTTCAAAGTCTTTGATCGGTTGAATCCAAATTGTGAATTTACCGTGACACAGAATTTACCAAAGTGATCGTCCGGTTACCGTT